>CM028134.1:882705000-884157500 GCA_016271365.2 Neoceratodus forsteri
AATGCTTTTCCATATGTTTACATCAGCCTCTCTATCTTGAGTAAACCGTTGCAGTAAATGTACTACTATGTAAATCACATACTAAATGTAACACTACTTTTATCTTGAGCATGCTAGTGTCTTGTAGTTAATTTATGTACTTCTCTTAATTAATGTATACTCACTAGTGTTAAAACCTTTCTACAACTGTCATCATGCACCTTCAGCATTTATATTGACTAATGGCACAGTACCAGTTGTGGTGTGGTGTGAGGCATCGGTAGGTAAGGCCATGCAACTACTAAGTGTGGTACGTTGTGCAGCTGCAATCAGGGATGTATGTTTGGGTACATGGCCTCAGTTTTGCTGTTGATCTCCACTGAGCATGCAGTACCTGGTCAGGTGGGTGGGGATGTCTCAGAGTACATTTAGACAATTGTTTGTTATTTCTGTCACCTGCTGCTGGATGTCTGTCATTGGATGTTGACTTGGTCCTCCCCTACTTGCATGAGTGTGTGTGTCTGTGTGTGTATGGTGCTGGGGAGGATGGAATTGGAGTTAGGGTTTCAACCCCTAACAGTGAATTTCCTCACTTTTGTTGCTGTGGAACAATCCTAACTAATGCATTAAACTGAGTTTTTGCCTCTAATTTCCCTTCTTTTGAGATGATAATGTGAAATAGTGAATGTAATGCAGCGGTAGTATGTGAGGCCCTCCTGCCCCGTAATCTTGCAGTGGCAGGGGCGCCACCACACTGATGTCTTGTGGCATAGTAACAGGAACAGCACAATGCAAACAGAAGCGCTAACAGTGGCGCATAAGCGTAAGCAAGCACTTAATGAGAACAGAAAGGGTAACGCACACGTGGCGTAAACGGGAACGTGGGTCACGTGATATCTTATCACATAGTAACATGGTGCCTGCAAACAGAATGATGACAGTTTTCCATAGAATAACATTACGGCGTTTATTACACTCTCGGAAACCTTTTTCAATCAATGAGGTCCCCATTGTATAAATAGGATACATGATGTGCACTCATGTGATATTGGAAATATGTTCAGTCCTTTATAGTGACCTCTGAAACCTCACTCGTGGATTAGCCATTCGTGAGTATTCCGAGGTCACTCTAGAGGAGTGAAATATTTTCCATATCACACTCATGCCCATCATGCATCCCCATATATATGTATAGGATACATCATGAGCACAGTGTGATATGGAAAATATTTCACTCTCTAGAGTGACCCTTGAATACCGCGAGTGGCAAAGCCATGAGTGAGGTTTCAGAGGTCACTGTACAGGACTGAACATATTTCCCATATCACACGAGTGCTCATCATGTATCCTGTTTATACAATGGGGCCTCATTGTCAAAATGTACAATTTGCATTGCTTGTGCAGCTTGTATGGGTTTAGCGCAGCTTGCACGTGGTTTACGCGGCTTGTGCAGGTTTAATGTGGGTTTAGTGTGAGTGTAATAAACAGCATTTATTTTAACTACGTGATGTCATCAGGATTTATTTCACTGCAGTGAAAATAACTTGTTTTATCTCACTGGAATCTGTCTCACCCCATTGTATAAACATATATATATTATGGTAGCACAGTAGTGCTACCATAGTTAGGTTGAGGAGCCATTTCTATGTTAAACCCCAAACTTTGCACCTTAATAACTTTGCAACCATTTGATGGATTTGCCTGAAATGTGGAATACATGATCAAGAACCATAGGCCTTGGGATCTGCCAAGTTTCATACTGGTCAGATATATGGCTACGGAGTTATTAAGTGTGATCTGTGAGCGTGTTTACACTTTTCTGGAATTCTATGGTAGCGCCTACAGGTCGTACAGTTTGCGCGACCGCCTTAAATCTTCAGGGAACATGCAGCCAGGTTCTCGATGTGCCTTTTGAACACTTGGTGAAAAAATATTAAACGGTTCAAAAGTTATTAAAAACAGTTTCCATTATAAGTCAATGGGAAAAGTTAACAAAAAGTTTGACAGTCGTAAATGCATTTTACTTTCGCAAATGGGCTGTTATTTTCGAAATCCGCCATTTTGTTTTCAGTTGGTGATCAGAAAATGGTTGGCGCTTAAATTTGAGAACCTCTAGCAATCTAATTCTTTTTGTATTCACCTAGTCGGGCCCTGAGGATGCTTGCCATATCTTTATTTTGTGTTAAAACACCACAGAAATATGTTTTCAAATTTCTGGAAAAGTACTTTTGCAAATTACTTTGTGCTCACAAAGTGTCGAACTTTCATGAGAAAGCTTTCGCAAATTTCGACAGTAGTTTTCCATCTGTGGGAAAGTGACAGTGATTCTTTGGCACTGCGCTGCAAAAGAACCGTTGAGAGTTTTGGGCTGAAATTTGGAGGAATGGAGCTAACATCTCACAGATGTGCCTTTCAGTGGTTTGGTGAAAAATATTACACAGCGGCAAAATTACGGCACTCCAAAGTTGATGTTTTTCCCATAGATAACATTACGGCTCGATGCATTACAGAAATCCTTTGATCCCTGCTACAAAATAACGGGTTGGTCTTTTTGCTGAAATTTGAGGAAGACACAAGAGCCCACAGATGTGCCTTTCAATGGTTTGGTGAAAAATATTACAGGAGGCAAAGTTATGGTGATCAAACTTTCTTTTTTCCCATAGGATAACATTACAGCGCTTCCGTCGTTTTCAGGGCCGTGATCTCGGAAACGATGCGAGATACAGACTTTTTGTCGGAAAAGTTCTTATCCCTATTGGGGGCTAAGTACAAAATTAGCCAGGACAGTTGTAAATAATATGACTTTAAAATTTTTTCTCGTCATACGGTTCCTGAGATATAACATATTTAGTATTCCAAGATCTTATTTTGTGCCGATACTCATTATTATGCATACATTATTTGTACTCACTGTCTTTTCTATGCAGGTTTTAGGGAAAACCAGCCTGTGCACTTACATTACTGTTACTGTTGCCTTTCCGGCTTGTGGTTCGTGCCACGTTTCACTTACCGTTGGCGTCTGTGCCACCATGTGCGTTATCCTTTGCGTTTTCATTTGCGCTTGTGTTTCTGTTATTTTTTGCCATTTCTGTCTACAGTACTGTTTATCTTTCTGTTTCACTTCCGTCACCATGCCCATTGACATTTCTGTTTGCAGGCACCATGTTACTCTGTGACAACACATCACGTGGCGAACCGTTC
This sequence comes from Neoceratodus forsteri, assembly GCA_016271365.2. NCBI lineage: Eukaryota > Metazoa > Chordata > Ceratodontiformes > Ceratodontidae > Neoceratodus > Neoceratodus forsteri. The sequence continues at coordinate 882,708,181 of CM028134.1, forward strand.
GATCTCGCCACCATGTCCGTTACCTTTCTGTTCTCATTTGCGGTTGTGTTACCATGTGTGCCCCACTGTTAGCATTTCTGTTTGCATTGCTGTCTCTGTTAGTATGCCACAAGACATCATTCCTCAAAAGAAGGGCAGTTGAGGCAAAAACTCCATTTAATGCATTAGTCAGGTTGTTCCACAGCGACAAAAGTGAGGAAATTGCTGTTAGGGTTGAAAACCCCTGGACCCCCTGCCCACCCCCAACAGGCACTGGGGTGTGCATTGGGATCGTGGTCCTAACCAAGCCTCCCGCTGCATTACATCTACTATTTCTCGTATCATTCTCAAAAAAGGGCAATTAGAGCAAAAATTCCATTTAATGCATTAGTTAGGGTTGTTCCACAGCGACAAAAGTGAGGAAATTAACTGTTAGGGTTGAAAACCCCCTTGGACCCCACCCACCCTGGAAACTGGCACTGGGGTGTGCATTGGGATCGTGGGTCCTAACCCGTGCTCCGCCCGCTGCATTACATTCACTATTTCTTGTTATCATTCTCAAAAAGATGGGCACTTAGAGGCAAAAACTCCATTTAATGCATTAGTTAGGGTTGTTTCACAGTGACAAAGTGAGAAAATTCGCTGTTGGGTTGAAAACCCCCTGGTCCCCTCACCACCCCCTGAACTGGCACTGGGATGTGCATTGGGATCTGTGGGTCCTAACTTCACCCCTTTCTCCTATACTTGATGCTTTAAGAAACCAGCCTGTGTGCTTACATTAATGTTACTGTTGCCCTTTCTGCTTGCAGTCTGCATCTGCTTAACTTTCCATTTATGTCTGTGCCACCATGTGTGTTTTCCTTTGTGTTTTCTTTGTGATTGCGTTCTGTAACTTTTTGCCATTTGTTTCTACTGTACTGTTTCTCTTTCTGTTTCACTTTGCGTCACCATGCCCATTGATATTTCCATTTACAGGCACCATGTTACTATGTGACAAGACATCACGTGGCACAACATTCCCATCTACTCCATCGTGTTCGTTACCCTTTCTGTTCTCATTCGTGGTTGCATTACCTTGTGCGCTACTATTAGTGCTTCTGTTTGCATTGCTGTTCCTGTTAGTATGCCATAAGACATCATGTGGTGGGAGTGGGGCTCCTGCCACTGCATTACATTCACTATTTCTTGTTATCATTCTCAAAAGAAGGGAAATTAGAGGCAAAAACGCTGTTTAATGCATTAGTTAGGGTTGTTCCACAGTGACAAAAGTGAGGAAATCCGCTGTTACGTTTGAAAACCACCCTTTGAACCTCATGCCCACCCCCAACTGGCATTGGAGGTGCGCATTGTGATCGTGGGTTCTAACTCTCACCTCATTCTCCTATACTTTGCTGCTTTACACACGTGATGGAGTGAGAGTTACGCCTAACGACAACCAATGTGCATCCCAGTCTTGAACCTTGTTCAGTAAATGGTTTACCTCATCATGTATGTCAATAAAAGATTAACATAAGGCTGTTAGGATGTTTGGAGGAATTACAAACCTCCATTTAACACACATCCGTGGCAGATCATTGTTATCTGTGTCACTGTGTGCGTTGCGTTTATGCTCTCATTTTCACTTCTGTTACCATATGTTGCCACTGTTAGCGCTTCTGTTTGCATTGCTGTTGGTGTTACTATGACACAAGACATCACCAGCAGGGTCGGGTAGGCAGTGGAGCACCCAATGTCAGACAAAGTTAGGTAGTATATTGTAATTGTAGGTGAGATGACCACACAGATGTATTTGTAAACTGAAGCATACTGTATACACTCAGCTTGTATATGTACAATTGTGTTCATTTGATCTACTGTTTGCTTCTCCGGTCACCCTTGAAAAAGGGATGTCCGGGGACTTGTGGGCTATACGGTTATTTAAATTCAATTAAGCAATAATGCATGATGCAGGGTTATAATAATGGTCTGTTAATCACCTTTAGGGGTGTACTGTGGCACGAGGTGTAGCCGAGTGGCATATGTCTGATAGGGTGATTAACTGACTATTATCATTGCCGTTAGTAATGCCTTATTGCTATTATAATAAAATGTTTTCAAACTGTTTAAAAGCTTGTTCAGGAAATGGTTAACCTCTGTATGTATGTAAATAAATGATTTATAGAAGTCTGTTAGAATGTTTGCAGTCGGTCAGAAAGCTCAGTTTGAGACCGTTTTGTAATTTATTAATAAGGCATGACAAGGGTTAGATTAATGGTCTGTTAATCACATTCTAGGGGTGTGCTGTGTAACGAGGTGTGGCTGAGTGGCACATGTCTCTAGGGTGATTGACTGACCATTAACACAATTGGGAGTGACTTATTGCTATAATAATGAAACATGTTTTTAAACAGTTTTAAACCTTGTTCAGTATATCATCAACCTCTTCATGTATGGTAATAAAAGATTAACATAAGGTTGTTAGGATGTTTGCAGCCAATGAGAAATGTCCATTTTGTCAGACTCTGAAGTACACATAGTAGTGACTGAATGGTACATGTATAGTCACAACTGTGACCTGTTGGGTGCTGATGTGGCACCTTGGTATAGTAATAATGACTGCATAGGTACAGGAAAAGTAAAACATTGCTGAGTTTTTTACACTGTTAGGAATTCTGTCAAATGTGACATACAATGTCCCACATCGTTGCATATGCTGTGATACTGACTATGTCATAGGTACCAAACAAATTGATGGAGGTATAGTTGTAGCAGTATTAGTAAACATTGATTTGTATGCTTAAGTCATAGACACTTATTTTATGTCATAATGGCATTTAAATTAAGGAGTCGACACAGGTGGTTATAGTTTGAAAAAATTATTGCCAATTTGTCAAATGGAGAAAAGGTCCAATCAAGAGTGAAATTTAATTAATAGAAGCAGCCTCACAATACAATCTTTGTATGTGTGCAATCATTGCTTGTCATATATGTAAATGTGTAAGAATAATAAGAACTGTATATTATGGATTGGAGTAAGTATGTGATATTATAGGAAACTAATCAGGTGTTGTGTGTTTCTAGTTATGTTTCAGTACTCACTACTCTTTATGTGAGGAAGTAGTTTCTGACATTCGACCTGGAATTCTAATAGTCAGGCTGAAGCTGTGACGCTTCATTATATATTTAGTATTGAATGTGAATGCAGTTTGTAAAAATGTAACTTTTTAAAAATGGTTGTATGTTGTAATTATGTGTAGTGCATTACTTGTGTGGTATGTTAATAAGACAATGTCAGAAGGTTGTGAAGTGTGATTACACACATGATAGACAAGTGTTTTGTTGTAATTGTGTGACTGCTAATGTGGATGTTCCTGGGTGGGCGAAAACCATATGCTGACTGTCTAAGTAGTACAATATACAAAATGTCAGTTTTGGACCTTTGATTGGTATTATTTAATAATATGTCACTGACTGAGCGCAAATGGAAAATTCCCACCCGACCCTCAATTGAGGCGATCATAAATATTGTCAGGAACAGGTATGCAGTTTGTTGTGATCAGTAACAGTGTCTGATTTACAATTGTCAATATTTTTACATACGGTAGAATTACTTATGTGACAAGTTTAAAATATTATGTTTTTACATAAACAAATGACATATTATCAATTCTTACATTGGCTTCTATGTAAATTCTTAACTTGTAAATACTAAAACTGTGCATGGAATGCATTTTTTAACAAACTTATGGTTAATTAAATGTAGTTACTATAGCCTGAATAATATGTAAAACATTCACTTGTACTTTAGTGCTACACTAGTATTTTTAGTACAGGTATCAAACTAGTTATTAACAATGTACACCTGAATACAAATGTTTATATTATGTACAAGTAATTGCAAACACATGTAAAAGTAGTAAATGAGATTCTGCAATTGGCTCTTATTTACAGTTGTGTAATTCAGCTTCTTGCATTATCAATAAAGGTAGTTATTTTACATATGTACAATACTAGTATTACGATGAAAGCATGATAGTTCTACACTGTTGCATGGTGATCGAATGATGTTCTCTATATGTCAAGAGTCAATAGACAAATTGAAGTGTTGCTAGACAACTTGTGACAGAGTGGAATGTTTGCTGAATGTTAGAAGTGTAGCTCAGTTATTTATGATAATAACTGAGAAGTTTTCTTTGTTTGCAAAGAGTAAGAGCTTATAAGTCATATCAATTTGTTGTTTTATATGAGTTGATACATGGATGCTTAAAGATATGTACAGAGGAGGAGAGCAGTAAGTCCTCAGTTTTTAGATGTACAATCTTTGATAGACATGTAATCATGGTTTCCTAGTGACTGTGAATATTGTTGGCACCGATTGAAGCCACTACAACAATTTTCATGTAGTCACTGATCCACAAAGATCTTATATGTTACACTGTATGAATGTCTTAGTCAGAATTGCATTTGTTGAAATTGTATGGTTTTGTTTAGAGGCGCATATTACACAACATTGTAATGAGGTATGAATGTTTTGGGACAAAGTAGTCATGTTTTAAATGGAACATGTTTTGTCCTATTCTTCTGAAATATGAAGGTTATCATCAAGGCCACTGTTTTTCGGTTTTACTGGAAAATCCGTAAAATTCTGGAATTAAGGCTGCCTGAAAACCGGTAACAATGAAGATTTCATGGAATCTGGCATTTTCTATCAGATCAGTAAATCTATAAAAAGTGTGTTTTTCTTTTAATTCCTTCCTGTACTATTTTCAGTTTGCTTCATTTAATGTTCTGTATATTAAGCCTTCCTTGATTCTGATTATTTATGCACATACTAAAAAATGATAAAAGAATCCTGGTAAAATCTGGAAATTAGAGTAACAATCACTGGTGAAATTCTGGAATCTTAAGTCTTGAAAAGGAATTTAATTGTTTTAATCACCTTAAATCAGTGGCCTTGGTTAGCATAATTGTTCAATATTAGAAGATCAAATGGAAGTGTTGGTAGACAACTTGGAGACAGAGTGGAATGTTTGTTGAATGTTAGTAGTTGCTTAGTTATTTACGATGATAACTGAGAACTTCTCTTTGTTTGCAAAGAATAACAGTTTATAACTCATATAAATTTGTTGTTATGCATGAGTTGATACATGGATAATTAAAGATATGTACAGAAGAGGAGAGCAGTAAGGCTTCAGTTTTAGATGTACAATCTTTGATAGACATGTAATCATGAGTTTCTAGTGACTGTGAATATTGTTGGCACCGATTGAAGCCACTACAACAATTTTCATGTAGTCACTGATCCACACAAGATCTTACATGTTACAGTGTATGTAATGTCTCTGTTAGAATACCATTTTGTTGAAATTGTATGGTTTATTTAGAGTCGTACATTATACAACATTGTAATGAGGCATGAATGTTTTTGGACAAAGTAGTCATTTTAAATGCAACATGTTTTGTCCTATTCTTATGAAATATGAAGGTTGTCATAATTCTTCAATATTAGAAGATATGTATTTTCAAGTGTCATGGCAGTCTCTGTTTAAAACTGCTTGTAGAGTCGTCACACTCTAACCATCCAGTTCTGCACCTTAGTAACAAGGTGTAATGCCCAGAATGCATGGATTGACCATGGTGATAGATTATACTGTGAGTGTCAAACACTGATTGGTTGAAGACTATTCTACTAGCTGTGTAATCTGTGGTAGGAGTATCAACTCTGAGCCTGTTGGGGTCAAATCTGTGCAACATAAGCAACAGATATTGAGATGAACTCCTGAGACGTATGGACTGAGTGCATCTGCCTCGCACCTTCCACAGGCATGACTACATTCAGCATTGGTGAATAGCTGTCAAAATTTGACACTTTTGGTTTCAGGGACAAAGAGAGTAATCCACAGCATGTCTTGTGTGGTTTCACGCTGTGAATTGCCACATGAAACACATACATATTTTGTAACATATGTTACCGTGAAGTACTGCCGCAGTATGAGGTGCCGTCTTCATCCAGGTTGTTTATGACAGCCATCATAAACTCAGTAGTGTCTTGCTGTATGTCTGCAAAATGTACTACATCCAGCATATGTAGCTAACACCTGTCGTAGTGGTGTTAGTGACTGTACACTGTTAGAGTGGTCAGAAGTCATGCTGGTAATCTGCTTCGAAGCGCTTGATAGGGGCTTGTCTTGTGAAGCAGATATTGCCTGCAACAACTGCGGCATGTGTAGAAAAACTTGCATAGCTGAGTTAGCATAGAAGTTTACTCTACTGCTGTTGTCAAAGACTGGTACAGCAGCTACACCAACTGATTTCTGATGAATTGCTGGTTGTGAATGTTTACTTGAAGTTGTGGCCTTTGCAGAACTCTTTTTGTTGAATCACTTTTGGAAGCTTGCTGCTGTTTGTTGCTACCTCTAGCTGTGACTGAATTGTGAGAGACAGACAGATATGTAGGCAGTGGTATTAAAGACATCTGTGCTGATGTAGAGTACGTAACCTGTTGTACTCAAGAATACATCGCTTGTCAGCTTGTATTTTCTGAGGTGCTATACTAATGTTGTGCAATCCAGAAAGGCTGCGATACATGAAAGTGCGACGAGCTCATGCCATCCTTGAAAATGTCTGTACCTATGTCTACCATTGCTGAATCCAAACTCAATCCCTGAGATTTGTGAATGGAGACAGCATATGCAATCACATAATGGGAACTGTTTCCTGTTTACATAGACATCCTTAAAAACCTGGAATTTAACACAGGTTCGATCCATGTGTACAGAGTGTTCCATGTTGTCAAAGTACCTACAAGTGTCTCAATGTATGTCTTCTGGACATTGTAGACAAAGTCAGTGATGTTTCCTATGGCACCGCTTACCATACCTTGTTCTACATCTAGATTACGCCGCAGCTAGATACGGCATTCTTACAAACTGTGAGAACAGTTTCTAGGCCAGCTATTCGTGAAACATCTGACTTCAGTTCACTTAGTCGTTCAGTCATCTTTGCTACTAGCTTTCTACTAAGAATAACGCCATCAACTGTATCAACTGCATGCAGAGTTAGAATCTCTTGGTTTTCTCTGTAGCATTAGATTGTTGAATTCAGCGCATTTCTTTAGTCGTGGCATAAGACACACTGGGCTGGATATTGAAACTGCACCATTCTGAGCGCAAGCCCTTGCGCCACAAAAATAGTTGTGCAGGGGTGTGGCTGGGTGATATTCAAAGGAGTTGCGCTACTGAGCAACTCCCTTTGAATATCACCCCCAAGCCACAACCTACTGTGCATGGTGCAGTGGAACTTGTGCCACTGCAAGTTGTCAGAGTGGAGCATTCAACTTGCGGTGGCACAAGTACCCATTGCACCATGCGCAAAATCATGATATTCAAAAGGTGACATGCAAATGGGGCCATAATTCATGCAAGTCGCAGGGGGGGCCATTTGCATCTGATTATGGCCCCATTTGCAAGCCATTAGCATGTAGGTGCACCGATCCCAGAGGACTTGGCACCTGGTGCCCTGCCAGGCAGCAGCCGCCGGGGACCAACGCTTTCTGCAGCCCGATCACGGGCAGCAATGTGGCTCCCCACCTCCTCCCATACATATCCCTAGTGGTCCAGTGGACCTAAATGCCCAATCGTGGGCGGTATGTTTAAACTCCCCCTCCCGTTCTCACATCCCTGTGGTCCAGTGGACCAAATGTGCCTGATCACGGCAGAATAGCGGAACCCCCGAACTTCACTCTTGTGCCCGATCATGGGCAGAGAAGTAAATTGAAACCCCAAACATCACCCTTGTGCCAGATCGTGGGCAGTAAGTAAATTGAACCCCCACCTAACATCTCCCTGGTGGTCCAGTGGACGAAATGCCCGATCGCGGGCAGTAAGTAAGTGAAACCCCCAAAACATCTCCCTGGTGGCTAGTGTCCCACCCCACCTCCACGAAGCCCCACCACCCCACTCCCCCAGCAGCCGGGCGGGCGGCAGCATCTCACCCGCTTGCCACCGGGCCGCCTGCCGACTGCTCGTTCGTGGGGCTGCATGCCCATTGGTGCAGAGCAAGAGTTATTGCGCGCAGCTCATATTTTATGATAGTCCAGATTTGTGGAATGATCTTATCACAAATCTGACTGTCATGTATGGTTGATGTATGCCCATTGGCTCTTGCTCTGCACCAATGGCGGAGCCCTACCGGCAGTCAGTCGGGCGGGCGGCGGTGGCAGGGTGGGTGGATGCTGCCACCCGCCGCTGCCGGGGGATTGTGGGGTAGGGCTTCATGGTGGGTGGGGCCACTAGCCACCAGGGAGATGTTTTGGGGGTTTAATTTACTTACTGCCCGCGATCGGCATTTCGTCCACTGGACCACCAGGGAGATGTTCGGTGTGGGGGTTCAATTTACTTACTGCCCATGATTGGGCACAAGGGTGATGTTTGGGGGTTTCAATTTACTTACTGCCCATGATCGGCACAGGTGATGTCTAGGGGGTCTGCTTACTTTCTGCCCATGATCGGGCACAAGGGTGATATTTGGGGTTCCATTTACTTTCTGCCCGCGATCGGGCATTTCAGTCCACTGGACCACCAGGAGATGTTCGGATGGGGGTTCAATTTACTTACTGCCCGCAATCGGGCACAAGGGTGATGTCTGGGGGTCCGTTTCATTTTCTGCCCATGATCAGGCACAAGTGTGATGTTCGGGGGTTCCGCTTACTTTCTGCCTGTGATCAGGCACAAGGGTGATGTTCAGGGGGTTTCAATCTTCTACTGCCCACGATCGGGCATTTCAGTCCACTGGACCACCAGGGATGTGAATGGGAGGGGAGTTTTTAAACATACCACCCACGATCAGGCATTTCGGTCCACTGGACCACCAGGGATGTGAACGGGAGGAGGTGGGGAGCCACATTGATGCCCACGACCGGGCTGGTGGGGAGTACACTATGCCTGCGATCGGGCTGCGGGGGCACAGGGGATCGAGATGGGGCCAGCCACAGGTGGCATGCTGTGTTGTGCCCTGCAATACAGCAGCTCACCTGTGGGTGGCCTCGACTTAAGCCTTTTTTGCTCAAAGTCCTGCAGGCGCAGGTTTGGGGTTGCGCCAGACAACTCTGCACAGCCTGGCTGAATATCGGGCTGTGCAGTTATGCATGGTTCCTCCCTCCAGTTGAGCATGCATTCATTTGCATTGCGCTGTTGCTCAGCCTGTTTTCAGTGGCGCAACTGCCTCCTGCTGAATATCGCAGAATGGCACAATTTAGACTTCAGCATGCGCAACCCTGTTGCGTATGGTGCAACCTTTGAATATCTGGCCCACTATGTGTCTGCCAGTAGAGTATATATCACTGAAGACATTAAATGCTGTTTCTATGCATGTACTATGTACTGTGATTTTTCTATCATTTAACATACAAACATGTTCTGGTGATAGAGAACCTGTACGAGCTTCATCTAAAGTGATTTGTAAGCTAGATCACCACTTTGGCGCATGTTCTCAGACAACTCAACACAGATAAATAATTCCATATGTTATAGCCTGCAATGCAACCGAGGATATTCTTAGCTTGCTTGGCAGTCAGAGTTGTAAATACATGCTCTGCATTGACTGTGCAAGTTGTAAAGGTCTCCCAACACAAATATACTTTTGCCACCAAATGGCACTCCATCATCAGTACCTAAGATCTGCTGTAGACGAGATGAATACAGGCAAGCATGACATTGAGACCATGCTGATTTCAATCAACGATGAGTAACTGCATCTTTGTGAACATGGAACGGAGCTGAGATGCAACCTCAAATGACAGTTTACTTATACTTCCAGTTTTCCCATGTTCGACTGGCAACATAAAGAGACGGTGTAATGTTACTCCACCAATGTTGTATGCTGCTACTCCTGTGGGAGCAGTTACAGCAACAGACATTGAAGAGCATGTCACACTCTGTACTTCTGCAGTGATGGCTTCAATCAGGAAACTCTTTTCCTGTGCCAGCTGAACCGCTAACAAACTTTAGTAGTGGCTTGTAGTGAGTGCAGTCACATTGTTTTGTTTCATGTAGTATACCATGTTGGACAGCTTCAACTACTTGAGAGTGAACTGTATGCTGCAGCTGATTTAGTCTTTCTCTTAAGTCAGCTGGGTTGACTATAGAGTGTGCCATATGTTGCATGGCTGTCTCAATTTCTGACATTAACACTTGGGGCATTTAAGGGCAGAGGGTCACCTAGAACACCTTGTCCTTCTGGATCAAGGTTGTGTTGTGAACTAACTGGAGTGTCTTCCTAAGTTGCTTCTCTGCCTTCTCAAGCTGTTCTTTCTCAGCTTTTTAGTGTTTGTATATATGTCTGTGAGTACTCAGTTTGGAAATTCTTGTAAGTGAGATTGAACTGGTCTTGAATGTGTCAGAGTCACCTTTTAATTCAGATTCACTCCTCCAGGGTCTAAATAGGAATAGTAGAGCAAAGTAGTAATGTTCTGTGCTCTCTGATGTGCCTAGATGCAGTTTACAGTGATCTATAAGCCATGGCTTGTGTCTCTTCATGAGACAGCCATCTAGTCCATTGACCTTGTAAATGTGGCGTGTTGAGTCAGGTGCTGCACCTGTCTTGTAGTCATACCACTTAGCCACTTCAAACAGACACATATCATTCATGTCATTGTGTCTACGTGGGTAGTATGTGTCTATCAGGTTATTCTTCAAGATATATTTTGAAGAAGGTGTATTGACAATGAGCTCCTCAATTTCGGTATGAGGAATCAGTACACGCTTCGTTTCTCTTAGTAGTTTACACTGAGAAACGTACAGCATCAGACTTCCGCATCAGATGTGTACCCATTAACCGTCACTGGCTCGTAAGCTCCACATTCTCTGTGTGAAAGAGTCTTCAAACCCAATGACCACAGCTGAGATGTCAGGCTTTTGCTTGAAGTGGCAATATCTTCCCAAAGATATTGCAAGCTAGTCTGTTCATGTTTGGTCATGTAAGAAGTGACGTATCAACAGGGCCAGTGAGTTATCAGCCACAAACTGAACATCTATGTTTGCTTGCCACATTAGGAGAAGAGTTGGTTGTAGTCATTGATGTACACCTCTTTTTCATCCCTGGGTAACTCATATACCCTCTTGCTTGATTTTGCCTTCAAGTGGTGTCGCATTGCTGAGAAAAGGTCATTCATGGCACCATTCTGACAAACTCGTCTAGGAAATCCAAAGCGACATCGTGTGTACCAATTAGATTTGTTCTTTACTACTCGAGGCAATATTTTGTGCAAATATGTCGCTGGAACTTTTGTACCAACTTCCATAGTGTAGGACTGTCATACTTGTCTGAATGTGACAAGTGATATATTTTTGATGAATGATAGCACTTCTGCTGCTTCATGTTCACTAATGCGTGGTGCATCCTGATCCACAATAACATATGGATATGGAGGGCACCTCATGCTTGATATTCTGTCCTCCAAAAGTAATGTTCCACAATACCTAGAGGAGGATTGTCCTTTGACAAGATGAAAGTGAGAATGTCATGGAACCGCTTGTAGAAATGTCTCGTAGACAGACACAGGATCAAATTAACACATTTCTCCGACAGTCATCAATAAGATGCCTTCGACATCAGAATTTGCCCACAACAGTTCAATGAGTTCATCCCAGGCATATTCAGCACAACTAAGTGTGACAAACCATGTGGCTGCACCATACTCCGTAGCATTGTCATCACTTCCGAAGTGTCTGCAATACCAATATTCTTGGTGCCACGGAGACTTGAAAGTATGGAAGACAGATTCACTTGCACATTTTCATCTATCTGCTTTACTTTCTCTAGAAATTGAGCAGCTGTTATTCCATCTAGTGGACTTGTTAGACAAATGGTATGTGCTATAGATGCAGACAGAATGCTAAGTTCACTCTCCAGAGCAGATGGAACAGGTACTGTATGTTACGTCTGAATTTGACATCTTTGCTCAGGACACAGCTAGTGTGTATCAGCACCCTGTACCCATACTTCTCTTTCATCTAGGCATCCGCTCTGACCTTTGGAAATAGGTCTGGGAAACAGTGCTTCTAGTGTTGCCTCCCAAATGCTGACAGGCTCACCTTCCACCTGCTTCATTTGATAGAGATCAATGTTGTCTCCTAATGGATCTTTGCCATGTAGTTGGTGAATTGTGTACTGTTCATACAATTGTCACTTGTCTGTGTACTGACCTTCTCAATGATTGGCTTATTTTTCTAATAGATCATGTTGGACAGAGACTGGCCATCTGATCTATGTCAAGGTCTATAAAAGGAATTGTTACTCTTTAAATAAGCAAGAGCAAGCTTTACCTTTTGCACATTGACAACATCGTGCAGATGACCTTGGCCTTTGTAGGCACACCATTTACAAGAATTACCAAGCTATTTTCAGTTGAGATTGCTTGAATATTTTCCTGTAGAGGAAGTGGTAGATACATCACAAAACCCTTTAGAGATCTAATGCTCTTTCTGTGGAATGTTCTGTGTCTTTGTGTTCAGACATAGAATCGCTTTGGAATGGTTTCATTGTCTGAATTAGAATACGTTCAAACATATTCAATGTTGAAATCTCACTTGGTAACATCTGTTTCATGTTGTTTAGCATTGACCTTGCTGGCAAAGTGTTGCACTTCAGTTTTGAAAACAGTGTTTGCATAGCACAATGGTGTCTTGTAAGTAAGTCAGGATTTCAGCAGCAAGAATGCTGCGTAGGTGGAACCACATGTCATTGTATGGTGACAAGGTTTCTAGGTTGACTGTGACTGTTTGTTTTATGATAGCACAAATGATTGCATGACCCATATACAGAATCAAACTTTGAGACTTTGCAACCTCAAACTTAGCAATTTCTTCCCTGTATTGTTTCAGAATGTCATTTTCTAACACTGAAACAGATTTTTCTACATAAGTGTTACACTGAAAATTAGTTGTTTCTGGTACATAAGGAAAGTGTTTGCAGTTTTTTAGGAAAGTGATGGCACCCCTGCATGTCACCTGACTGCAATAAGTCATTTAAACAAGGTACTGATGTACAGCTCACTGTACTTCATATACTCTGTAGACAAAGTTTCGTGATGCCTGTTTGATGCACTGCAAGCATCCGCATGTTGTGAAAAATACTATCACAAACACCAGTATCGAGACATGCAAGTGAGTGACCCATGAGTCCAGTATGTGGCCGGATTTCCAATGGTCAATTTCTGTAAACAGTTTATGCTCTCTTTACATCTGTTATTACAAATAGGTTAACAATGTGTTCTAGTTTTGAAATGATGATTGCCTACGGTTGCAGGTATCATCACATGACCATGTCAGGCAGTGCTGTCTATTGAAGAGTGTGGTTGGACTCACAGTCATCATCAGTATCCAATCAATTGTCATCAGAGATACTGAGGACATTTTTAGTTTGCCGGACTCATCAATACTGAACGTGGTTCTTTGTAAAGTAATGATAAGACTCTTCCCAGAAATATGCTTCTGAGTGCTGTGTGGTGCAGTCACTGTCCTGTGAAAACATGACAGAAGTTGTCAACAGTCAAACAAGGATACTGTTAAGCCTTTTTTTAATGGCATATATAAGTTTCCTGAATTGTTCAAGCACATGATACATCTTACGCTCATCGCAGTGTAGTACAAACAGTGCTCTGTTGATAAAAGTTCATACTTTCAGATGTAAATTCATCAGAGAAAGGTGACTTTGCTTTTTTATGGTGTGTCTGAGTATTAGCAGCGATAAGTCTTTCGATCTTAGCTTTACTTGCTAGTGATCGAAATACTTTTCTTTCTGAGTTGTAAATCACTCATTTTTGAGTTTCCGTGTTGTTTTGAGCGCTTCTTGATGGTTACACTCAAAATAGTTGTGTTTCATCTCAGAGGTCGACACAACATTTGTGATGGTATACATTTTTCTTTTCTGTTAAGGAATTTATTTGGTTGTGCAGTGACTTGATGTAGGGGTTCACTGTTGCAGTAAAGCTCTGTTGATGTTCATTTTGGTGTGCCTTTACTGTTTTGTTTGTTGCCTTATACAACAGTGTAGTACTATTATACCGCTCTCGCTTTTAGACACATCTACATCTGTATTTAGTTGGCATATTTTGGTATTATGGTTGACAGTGACAGTAAGCAATCTTACAGAAGTATCAGGCACCTGTATGAGAGAGAAAAAAGTTTTAGAATAGGCTTCAGTAAATTTCTATAATAACAGTGTGTATTGATAGAATTGTACTAAGTATGTTAACAATTTATTAAAACATAACTAAACAATAGTTTTTATGAATGTGCATTGACAGCTGCCATGTAATATCAGAAGTTTGTGCATTCTCAATATTTTAGTCCACATTTAAAAGATTTTTTTTCCCATGTGTACTTATGATTAGGATAGTGTAATTTTTTACATGTGGATTTAACATGTGTTTTCTACCATGTAGCATGTCATGGCATAGTCAGTATGCTAATTTACTATATGGTAGACCAAAACTCTGAGAGTGATAGTGTCTATTACCAAATCTGTAACAATTAGTATGTTTACAATTAGAGGCAGGACATGCCACTATTACTGTTGTGTGAGTGCGTCTACCACAGTTGCTAGTCATGCTTGCATGTTAATGAAATTTCAATATCGCTGTTGCATATTATCAACATTGTGTTTTTAGTACTTCCTGTGATCAATATTGGAGCTGTTATTTTAACAACATGGAAAAATGTACTGTGCAATGCTGCAGTTGATTGACAAAATAACTGTGTGGGGTACAGTCACAAAATTACTATGGCTGTGTTTATGAGCACATGACTTAAAATGAATATGTCGTAAAATTGGTGTGAGAATTTGGAATATTTCTGATTTACAAGCTTGCACAGTGCAGTTCACATGTACACTTGTAAGTTTGTGTATTGTCATACTTTTCAGTTGAGAATTTACAATTTGCTTTTAACACACAACCTATGAATAGTACAGATTGAATTTTCACATCTTGACAAAATTGTGTTTCTGGTTATGTGTCATGCTTTTAGGTCAGTTGATGTGAGAAATGACTATATGGTACACATGTATAACAAGCAGAGTGACACTGTTATGAGGAGAGTGTCTTAAATGGCTATGTTTAGATTTGGGTGTGAAAATTACAACAAACAACTGTTTCACTAGTCTGAGTTGCACAGTGGTTAGCATGCTTCAACGCTGTAAATGTTAAATATGTGAAGTGTACTGAGTTCAAGCAGCTATGCAGCACATAATGTGTTTATAATTGAAAATTTAGCTATTTTCCCATTAAATCTGAAATTATGGCAATAAATAGATAGTCTTGGAAAATTGCTTTGTGAGTACGAAATTCTCGTAAAAAATACTTTCGCATTCAAAAGTGTCGCAAATCTTACTTTCGTGCATTCGACAATATGGTCAAAGTATTGTATGAACTTCACACTTTCGCAAATTTTACTGTCGTACATTGAAAGTGTCGCAAATGTACTTTCGCAGCATTCGACAGTAAAATTAATGTAACACTTGGGAGTGCCAAAACATCTCATTATCGAATCAGAAAACAGTCTGTTTGACTGACAAGTTACGCCTACCAATGTAATTTAAGATTTGTTAGGTCATTTCGAGAACCAATCAGAGATGGACAACACTGAAGAAGAAGTAAACAAGAGCCATTTGCAATATTGCTGAGAGAGCAGTTTGAACTGTAGGTACAGTCTATCTTCAAATGATTTTTTTTAGTATTAAAAAACTTATAACAACATGTAAATACTATTAATAAAAACGTTTTTGATGTTGAATTCATAGTGTTATTTGTTATTGTTTAGCAGGCTATATTTCTTAATAAAAGATAGTTTAAGTGAGAAATCATTTGTACTAACTTGTACAGATACAGCTGCAAATGGAGGTAGATAGGAAGGTGCACGTGGAGTTCCTATGAGAAATGGAACCAATCAGAGTTTTTCTGATGTTGTCATTGTTTAAAACTGCCATGAAAAGGATGCATTTTCAAAATTGCTGTGGTTGCAGATTTTTGCAGGAACATAGGTCTAGTAATACTGAATGCATCAGTTAGATTGGTTAATGAAGCCAGAACAGCAGGGAATGTTTTTTATTTGATTTGTGTGTTTTGTCTGAACCCACTGAAGCTAGCTTGAAATAAGGAGGGAAAATATCAGTTCGATTTTTCAGTTGTCTGGTCACTGCAGGGCGAACACTGACTTTCTTTTGTAGCTCTCTATACAGTTCTGAGTTTTAAAACTTAGAATGGCAGAAAATAGCAAAGGATTTTGTAGATAGTTGGAGGCAGTTACATAGGACGTAGCTGAGTTTGCAGTTCATAGTGATTTTTGGGAGGGACCTGCAGCTCCCAATTGCTATGTAAGATGGTTTGTCATAGTGGCATGAGATGGGAACATCTATGCCAACCATGGACAGACTTTTGATAACTCACTCCTCCTGACATACTGCTAATACATCTTGGAGGTAATGATTTGGGCTCAAAACACTGGTAGATTTAGTTGCAGAGGCAAAATTGGACCGTGCTTCTATTATGTCTATGTTGCCTACTCTGTATTATCATGTTTTCAGATATTACAGAGCGAGAGTCTGGGCAAGCAGAACATCGCGTGTATCTGATTGACAGAGCTCGCAGAAAAGTAAATGTACAGATAACTTTTTCTAGCATGCATGGAATGTATACTATACGTCACCCCGAAATAAAAATACTGTAATGATTGGCTATTCTACCAGATGTGTACATTTCTCGCATGCTGGCACTGCATTTTCTGGGAGACCTTCAGATGGAATCCTCAAAGTCCTTTAAGATTGTCAGACTGTTTTAGGAAATATTACAGTATACACAAAGGTTCTTTTCAGAACCATATTAATGTGGTAAAAAATAGATCAACTGCATGCATCACTCACATACATGCCACATATATGGGTTTGCTATATTAGGATAGTGGGAAACACCAATACTAATTTACTCATGCTGTGTCAGTTCACAATTACTGATGTTGTTAGGTCTCAACATTTAAGCCAATAAGGTATGACTAGGTTTAGATTAACTGTCTGTTAATCACCCTAGAGTGTAATGTGGCACAAGGTGCAGCTGAGTGCCATATTGTCTCTAGGAGTGATTAACCGACTATTTATGTTACCCGTGGACTGCCTTTACGTTATTATAAAATGTTTTTTGAAAGAAAAGTGTTAAAAGTATCCATTATGAATGTTTTCCTGATTTAGAGGGAGATTGTTAATAAATAGTTCTTACACCAGCAGTTTACGAATGCTGGTTCAAAATCAGAATGCATCAATACACACATTCAGTTGTGCTAGAGGATGGAATGCTGACAGAGCAATCCGTGTATTGTGGGGATCAGGCTATGCATGACAGTATAACATGGATTAATGTAAGGCTGTTGGAATCCTAACAGCCAATAAGATTGCAGCATTTCTGAGACCGTTTTAATAATTGTATATAGTTTGAGTATGTTAAATGACTGTAGCATTACTGTGGTCTTACAGTATTGTAGCTGTTACGTATGGTATGTGTAACAACAATAAAACACAGTGGTGCTGTTCAATGTATGTGTTTCTTTACTGTATATCAGGAAATAGAGTTATTTTTAATGTAGAGATGGTAGTAATTAGTATATAGCTACCATGAATGTACAATGGAATTATCATACTATTTAACTTCAATCGGTTTGTTAGCTGTCTTCACATTTATTAAGATATTTCTAGGTGTCTGCACAGTTGTGCAATGTGTTCATCTGTGTTCAACATCACTTTGCTATGGTGTGAACAGTTCAGTGTAGTAGACATGGATATGTGATGGTGTATCCAATGTCATGTTAGATGCAAGGCTCCCACCCTGAGACTACTGGATTGTATGCTGTGGGACAACATAGTGTAGCAGCAGTTGTTGTTACTGCTGAGGTGGCTGAACTTTTCAGGATCCCGTATAATGCTATTGAGTGTGTTTCGCTATGTTGAAGGACATGCTTTTTAATTTAATTAGTATATATGGAATTCGTTTAAGAAATGATTGATATTGTTACATGATACTAATGTAGATATTTGTTTTGTTTGTATTTCAGAAGTAAAGAATTCAAAACTGAGACGTTGAGGCAGTGGACCTTGCGAGAGGTGTGCACCGCTTGAGGCAGTCCAGGCTAGAGGAACCAAGGGTTTTGATGAGGAGTTCAAACCGAAACCGATTCGATGAGGCGATAAATAGCTATCTGTACATAGCTTTAAAAGTAAAAACAAGATTGTTGTACAGCTAAAGAGGAAGTGGAAGCTGTTGCTCAACATTTCTACATTTTGAAACAACATGAGGATACCGGACAATGATACGCGCGTTGGTACCACCTCGCCATTTAGCTTAGAAGCTGCTGGCAAGCCAGCTGTGGGAGCGTACCACTCACCGATGGTAAATCACACAACTTTTCATAATAGTTGTGCATGTATTCTGAATTTGTAAAATAATTGTATACCGCATGATTAAGCACAAGACATGAGGAGGATTATGTTAATGTTGTGTAAATCAGTGTTTATTGGTGTAAGTGGCATGAGGCACAGCTCGAGTACTACATGCCCCCACACAGTGATTAAGGACATTAATATAAACACTCAGAGGCCTTATTAGTATTATCATACCAATATTTTGTAATATGAAGAACATTGTTTTGTGTGCTTAGTCTCACATATATATGTAATCAAAGATGACATACAGCTAATAACATATGTTATGCTTAATCAGAAACCTGTATTTCTCAGAACGCTTTGGAAATACTCTAATACTATATGTAAGGATGTACTATGAAAACATGAACCTAATTCTTCCATTTATTTATTGTGCTGTTGTTCAGTCACAAACCAAAAGCTTTGCTAAGATAGCCATGCCAGAAAATAGCACATTTATACATATACACACTTACTACTATGGTATGTTGAAGAGAACAATATGTTACTGTTTTGTTATTGTGATGTAGTGGTATAAACTTGTACAAGTCTGTATACTGTGTAAAAACCATCCTCTCCTCATGAACGTGTCCCTGGTGGTCCAGTGGAAGGAAATCGCCAATCACATGTAGTAAGTGTAATAAACCCACCATTCCTCCTAACGCATACCTGGTGGTTCAGTGGACTGAAATGCTCAATACACAGACAGACACATACAAATGTGATATCAATAGTGTTTGATGCCCCACGAGTTACAGACTATGTAGATAACGGTGCTGGGCCCTGCACAGAAATATAGAATTGTTATTATAATATGTGACCACAATGCTTGTGGTCTGTATAATTAGAAGCAATGTTATGTATGTCGGGCTGATTTACTGTTGTTGTAAGTCTTACAAAACTGTACCTGTGATTCACATCTAACACTTACACGCTTTTTTTTTTTGCTTCATGGTAGAACATCGGAGGTGTCCCCGGCTTCACATGAGGTAGTACCAGCACAGAGTCAAGCTGTGGAGGGTGGTCTGTCGTGACACATGGAAAGTGTCATTTGATTGACTTTACTGTAAGACTTTATTATCACAAATTGTTATGCTGTTTACAAATAAGAAATGAGGGTTTCATGACACAGGGTGGGATATTCAAATTGTGCTATCTATATCAGTAAGCCATTGCTTTGTGCAAAGATAGTTGCATAGTTGTGTCAGGGCTTACATCTCAAGGAGTTACGCTTATTGAGCAACCTTTGAATATCACCCCCAGTCATTAGGCACTGTGTATGGTGCAAATGGAACTTGTGCTACTGGAAGTTCACAGAGTGGAGATTCAACTTATGTGGTATGAATACCATTGCGCCATGCGCAAAATTCTGATATTCAAACGTGACATGCAATGGTATAATTCATGCAAGTCTTAGTGTGTGCATTTGCATGGATTATGGTGTGACTGCATGGTATCACCATGGTAGGTCTGCCGATCCCCGAGGAATTGCACCTGGTGCCCTGACAGGTTGCGCCATCAGAACAATGCCCCTGCACTTCCAATCGTAGACAAATAGTGTAGAATACCCCACAGCATCTCACTGATCACGGACATGAAATTAATTCTCATCAGCCGATCGCGAGGGAGAATGTGGCCTCTGTGATCGTATCACTGTTGATCCAGCGGATCCTGTGTCGAGTCGCAGGTGGTAAGTTTTCACAACCCTCTGAACATAGCCCCTGGTGGGTACCGTACCACCCACCCCACCCACTGCTGAGTTACCATCTCGCCCCTGGCAGCTGGTGGGCGGCAGCATCCTGTTCACTCACCGCCACTCCCTCGCCATCCGATCGTGCCCAGCAGGGCTGCACGCCATTGGCGAGTACAGCCATCGGCATGCAGCGCCATACCGCATATGCAGTTCAGGATTTTGAATGAATGAATTGATACATGCACAGTATGGGCCGTACCTACTGGCTCTTGGTCTCGCATCAATGGGTGTGCAACCCATGGGCAGCCGCTGATGGGCGGTGGTGGTGGATGATGCTGCCCGCCGCCTGCGAGGGATGAGCGGTCAGGCATTTTGGTCCACTGGACCCACGAGGATACATTTGGGGGTTATTTAACCACTGCCCGTGATCGGGCATTTAGGTCCACTGGACCACCAGGGATATGTTCGGGGGCCACATTGCTGTCCTGATTGAGCCTGGTGTTGGGGAGTACTACATGCCCGCGGTCAGGCCACGGGAGGGTGGCTAGGATTTATAGTCGGGTGCCTGAAATCGGGCTGCAGGTGGGGCACAAGGGACTGGAGTTGGGGCCAGCACAGGTGGCAGCTGTTTGTTTCACCTTGCAATCCAGCTGCTCACCTGTGGGTGGCCCCGACTTAGGCCATTTTTTGCCTCCAAGTCGTGCAGGTTTGGTTGGAGTTAGGCTACCCAAACTCTGCAACAGCCTGGCTGAATATGGGCTCTGAGTTCATGCGCATGGTTCCTCCTCCACTTGAGCATGCATTCATTTGCATTGCGCTGTTGCTCAGCCAGTTTTCAATGGCGCAACTCGTCTTCTACTGAATATCGCAGAATGGTGGAATTTCGACTTGCATGTGCAACCCTATTAGCGTATGGTGTAACCATTTTGAATATCCCCCAAAATACTTCAAAGGTGTTAACAAGTCTAGTGAATGTGCAGTGGCACCATGGCAGAAGATCCTGTACTACCATAACAAACTGGTATTACTACACATGTGAGTGGGATGCTATTGTTCATGACTCTGAGAATGGATGTATGTCCATAGCAGTACATGTGGTGTTGTGGGGGTCTTCTCCTCTGCTACTTTTGGTGGTGGAGTTTAATGTACAATGAGTAATAGATAACCAATTGTAATGTTGTAGGTGTCTCAGTGGTATTCAATGGTGTGCTTAATTATCTGTTGCTAATTACGACATGTCCCTAGATCTTATTCACTTACTATTTCTATATCTCCTGCCAATGTTTCATTTTATTATTGCAATGGTAATTAATGGACAGCATAGAGTATCTACATGTTTGTTAATGTGTTTTAATAGCCCTGTAGGGTAATATGCTTAATAACACAAACCGGCTGCCATATTCGAACTAGAGTGGTCATTGAGTGAACAGTAACATTATCGTTATGTTTGTGTTCTTCTTATTATAATAACACACATTTGAAACTGTTTAAGGAACAGATCATCATATAATTAGGTATGCATGTATGTAAATTGAAGGTACATAATGTATTTAGGATATTTCTGTGTCTCAAAATACATTATGACAATGTTAAACTATTAAGTTTATGGGCAGCATGCTTGTTCTGCACTGCATACTACCAATAATATATTCCGAGTTTTTGGACAAAATGTAATTGAAGAAACAGTGTTAGGGGAATCACCAGGAAACAAAATGAATTTTATATTAACTGTTCTGGATTGATGGACATTTGTCTTGGAAAAAGATATATACATGGTGTCATAATTTCAACTTTGTGTGGCTTTTGCAGATGAGAAGACTTGTTATGTGCATGTAATACTGACTTAACAGCATACATCTAGTTGGAGAGACAGCTGTTTTTGTAAAGAGATATGTGTTCATATGATAGTTGTATGAATGATGTAGTATTAGAAATTGATATTTTAAAGAAAACACTTTTACCTTGATATTTCATCTATTGATGTGATCATTTTTTACTTGTTTGCTTCAATAGAGCCGGGAAGCTGCTGCTCTTGAACAAGTGGAGGTGAAGCAGGAAGCCAGTGCCAACCACCACGTAAGTGAAATCTGTTATTGCTATTATCTGCATGCTTGAAGTACCATATGGTTTATCAACATTCGTGATCAATGCTCCTGTTGATAACTCACACACTTGCTGTCTTACTGCGTGACAGGCGAGTGCACTGTCTGTTGGCATACTCACTGCAAATGTTGAATTGTCTGCGTGTGAGTAACACTCTTCGCTGCCGAGCCAGTACCACTTTCTTTGTTTGTTGTGGGGTGAATCACTGTTGACATTATTTACTTTATTTGTGCTGTGACCTTGCAAAGGGTGGCAATGCGTTGATGACTGCAGATACCCAACCACCCTAAAAACACAATGTGGTGGAGGATATTGTAGTGACCTAAATGGTGTGCAATGCAGAAGTGTCCAATTATGATTTTTTTGTTTTTTCTCAATGTACAAGTTCAAAATGTGCCTTGTAGTCTTCATGACCCCTTTTCCAAGTTTAACTGAATAGCTGTGCAGTGTGTCTGTCTTCAGCCTTGCCAGCCTCATACTTACCTTCTACAATCCAGTGTGACGCTGTTCAGTGCACTGTCACATATGTGTATTTTAAAAGGTGATCATGAACTGAGGGAATGTCGATAAAAGTAATAATGCAGTGAATAATGGGACTGTTTGCATGTCACACTATGAATATCGCACATTTCTATATAGCACTATGGAAGTTGTCTCACACATGTAAAATGCAGTACTATGACTACTTGCAGTGGTGCAAATTCCACTACATCATACGCTGCATATTATTGTTGGTGCTATTAAAATGAGTTCTTGAGTAGTGAAACTGTGTTAAATATTGGGCCACAGACATCACATTGCTACATTATTCAATGCTGCATGGCCTTTGCGACACAGTGTCATACTTTGAATGAGCACCTATACTGTCAAACTGTGTTTTTATACTTTACTATATGATGTTGTGGTTGCTGTGCAAAATAACTTTTGGCACAGTGTGAGGACATAACAGTGAGACTGTATGTGAGTAAAGGTGGTAATATGTCTATTTAAAACATTTGTCGTGAGATGAGCATTACATGCTATCATTATAATCAGGTATTAGATATTTCCATACACTGTAGTAGGTTTGAAAATGTTGTGTATTTATATACTAAATGTTTAACACTGTAATTTATTTTACCTGCTAATGTACTGCACAGTTGTTTTTTTCTCACAGCACTATAAAACCATCTTTTTCTGCCCTGCTATATCTAACAGCCAGAGGTACATAGCTAATGCCTGTCATCCTGTGCAGGATCGGAGTCCTCTGTCATCAGTAAGAAAGTTTGTTACTATTACACTATCAATGTTAATTAGCAAATTAATAATTATTATTAATTGTTAATTTCATATTATACCATCACAAAGACAAAGCCTGGGCTCCCATTGGTGACTATGGGACTGTTAGCGTCATGTTATTGCAGCACAACATCACAGCTCTAGTTCCAGCACCAGGTGACCAGATAAGTTCTTGGAAAAACAAAAGTCACTACATGTAGCTGCTTGACAGTGCAATCCCACATTTCTCATTCACACTCTCAACCACCTTTAACCTACTGTGAGTGCTTCTGACTCGCTGCTAGTGATCTCACCATGACAGTGCAAATTGTCCCTATGTTGCTCATTTTCCCAGCAGATATAGTGGAATAACTCCTGTCCCCACTGACACACAGTGTGTCCATTTTACCTAAAAAAAAAACATCATTATAGACGCATTTAAATATATGTGTCCGCTGGTCCATCAGCACAGTAATTGTGTACAACTTGCCAGGCAAAACACCTAAAGAAATATTCACCAACATTATCCCTGACTATAAACAGATGTTTTAACTAAAAAAAAATGTCATTTTAGACATCATTTCAATTTCCGTCAGCAGGAACACAAGGCCTTTCAGATTGCCACAGTCCTGTGATTACACGCTCACTTTGTCAAACTCGTGCACTGTTACCATGAACATTGTAAATTAAACAAATTATCGATAAAATGACAGTCACATTCAAATAGGCAGTGCACAAAACTGTACTGCATCCCTGAAATGGTTCCTCAACCGCTCTGAGGTTGATTTTAAACCAATTCAAAAAACAAAATACTAATTAAAAAATATTACCCAGTTCCATATTGGGATCTTAGTGTGTGGACTGCTGTACTTTCCTGGGAGGGGTGGGTGCAGCAGGAGATATGCAACACACAACAACATTACAGTGGGACTGTTTCTTCTATTCATTGTGCCTAACCATTGAGAAATGAAATTGTAAAATACTTTTTAAGACTTTTTGTAAAATGTTTTATTTTATTAGTACCAACAAGCTATCGTATAATAGAATAATGTCCTTTGGGGTGTGTTGTGCTGGGATAATGTTACTTTTGGGGTGATTAGTTCACTTTCCGCCTGTGGCCTCTTGTCTAATGATGACAGGTGCGACGCCACACCACAACACTCACCGTGGAGTGCATTATTGTTTTAATGTCAGATAGTACATTGAAGAACCTTATTACTGCTGTGCCACATTGTTTGAAGAATTTTACCGTGTGGCAGTGCAAAAGCACAGTGATGTAGACATTATGGGCATCCAACGTACAGCAATGAATTAAATGTCTTTATTTTGAGTAGATTTTACCATAATGCAGTTTAAGTTTTAGGTTATTTGTCTGAATGTCTTATAGCTATGCTACCTAGAAATCTGTCATTTATGTTCTTTATGTACTTGAAGATGTCTGGTATGGTTTTGGGCGCATGTCATATCAGTGACTTAATTATTTAAAGTAGTGATGTGTGTTGAGGGCCTGAAATACTGGTAAAAGCTGTTTGCTTTCAAACTATCATTAAAGTGATCATGATTGTGTACACATGAAAAGTATATTATGATAGTGTTAATGTCAAGGTACTTTGTTTTTAGTGCAGAGATGACTACACATTATAGGCAGACATGGTGAAGTAAAAATTCTCACACTTGATGAGGATGTATTTCAATTGTATGGTATAATAGTGTCGATAATGCAAAAGTATGTACATACTCAATATTTATGAGTACTGAAAAAAATATAAGAGTAGCATTCTAAGCCACAGCTAACTATACATTTTATGTTGTCAGCTTATTAGATTATATAGATAATCAAGTATGACAGAGACAGAAATAAGATAGCTAAATAGTTTAGCATCATACTTAAAACTATTATCATAACTTTGAAATGAATGCATTTCTGATATTGCAATAGATAAGAAATATTTGAAGTAAAATATTTGAAAGTCATAATTGTTTAATTTGTGTTGTATATTTATCATTACTTTTTTAAAATCTTTGTAGGGTGCTGGCGACTGCAGAAATGACGCCCACTGCCACTGCTACAGGCGGTTGGCAGTCTGCGTGAGCAAAACTCTGTCATCCTTGAGAGGCTGGACAGAATCCAGTCTCTCTTGGATGCACAGCAACAGACTATCAACCTCAACTACTAAGTGTGGTACGTTGTGTGCAGCTGCAATCAGGGATGTATACGTTTGGTGTTTGTTTGTGTTGACTTGGTCCTCCCCCATACTTGCATGTGTGTGTGTGTGTGTGTGTGTGTGTGTCTGTGTGTGTGTCGTGCTGGGGAATTGGGGTTAGGGTTTTCAACCCTAATAGCGAATTCCTCACTTTTGTCGCTGTGGAACAACTCTAACTGATGCATTAAACGGAGTTTTTGCATGAATATATATATATATATATATATATATATTTATGTCTATTATTTGCAAAAACTGTTATTAATGCCAACAATTATAATTTTACAGCTACAAAAGCGAGGAAATTCACCATTAGGAGTTATCACCCTTGTGCCCCACTGACCACCCCACCCCACCAACAAGCACTGGGTGTATGTTGCAGCCCTAACATTCCACTGGGGTGTCAAACAGATGAGGCATACTGATAAGTTCTGGTAGGACAAAACACGTGTCTATGTCTTCTGTTAGTACTCTTTGCAAACTGTGTGAAGGCCTTTCAGCACCATGCAATTCTGCTTAAAAGTTGGACCAGCATAACATTCTGTGGTGATTTGCATATACAGCCCCTGATGGTTTGGCTTATAGTGCAGATTGTATAGTGGATTTAAAATAGCTGTTTTCTAATGTGATCAGTGGGTGCAATGTTTGAACCCATGGCTGTACCAGTCATCCATAAGTGAAAGGTATTTTCAGATTTAATCTCTAACACAAATTGAGCTAAATCCTATAACAGTCTATTTTGTAGCTCAAAAAGTAGTCAAGGGTCTCAAGGACTTCAAAATGGGGTGCAGGATTAAAGATCTTTTGCATCCAGTGTGACAAGGAGTATTTCATTTCTGTTTAGTTGTGTGCTTTTTTATTTCATTTAGGATCAAGATCACTTGAGTCATGTCTCTAATATAACCCCAGTATCTAATACTAGAAATGTATGTGAATTTCTATATAGGTAGAAACTGTGTCAACTAAGGAGTCTATGCCAGCTATGATTTGACAGTCTGCAGGGTTATTGGCATCATGCAGTTTTGAGCAGAGTAAAAATGCAGGAGTTACTGGGGTTTAACAATGATGTTTTTCTCCCAAGATATCCCAAACAAATACTTTTGTTCAGTGTTCAGAGAGGAAGGAGAGAGGAGGGACCACACAAAAGTAACAGGGTTTGGGAGGGAGGGAAGGAGGAGGATGTGGACACTAGTCTTTTTGGAGTAGGGAGTCTTGAAGGGACTCTCAAATCTGAACATGTACAAAGTGATGGGGCATGATGGGGTGGATCAAAGGGTATTGAGGGAGCTCAGTGAGGTACTGGCTGCACCTCTGACAGTCAAATTTACAGCTCACTGGAAACAGGAGTGATTCCAGAAGACAAGAGGAGGGCATATGTAGTCCCACTTCACAACAGTGGTAGCAGGGAGAAAGTTGGAAACTATAGGCCAGTCAGGCTGACATAAGTGAAGGGAAAGTTATTGGAATCACTGCTGAAGGAAAATAATATGAAATATCTTGAATCCAACAGGTTACAAGACCAAAGGCAGCATGAATTCAGGGGAAGAGGTCATGTGAAATTAATCTGATAGATTTCTTTGACTAGGTGACCAGGGCATAGATCATGGTGGAACATTGGAAATGGCCTACCTAGATTTAAGTAACACTCCCAACACTGTTCTACATAGGAGGGTCAAAAAAATCTGAGAAGCTTAGGGGTGGGTCCAAAGATGATAAACTGGGTAAGAAATTGGTTAGGCTATAGGTGACAGAGGGTGTTGATAAACAGAGTTCACTATGAGGAATGGAGGTGACCAGTGGAATGCATCACTGATCAGTACTGGACTGGTGCCTTTTAATAACTGACATTACAGAGGAACTGGAAAGAAGGTCTGCCTCTTTGTGGATGACACTAAAATATGCAATAGGGTGACTACTCCAGGGGAGTGGAGGAATGAGCAGTGACAGAAAACCTGAGGAGTGGTCAAGGGTATGGCAACTGGGTTTCAATGCAAAAAGTGAAAGTCATGCACCTAGGACATAAAATCCAGGGGTGAGTACAAAATGGGTGGAAGGTAGTGACAACCACCAAACAGGAAAGTCACCGGGGAGAATTGCTATGCCATTGCTGTAGCAAACCCATGACAGTGAATCAATTATATTGAATCAGCTGCAGTGAATGCATTTTCAGTGAGGTGTATTCTATGCCCAGCAGGTGTGTTACACCAACTTAGGTTATGCCAGCAGCTGTGTTACATCAACTTGGTAGGTTATTAGAGTCAACAGGTGTGTGACAGCCAGTACTATGAGTGTGGTGTTGGGTTGGGCTGTTTATGCCTACGGGTGGACTGTTGACCCACATAACCTTCGTTCTGGTGTTTTATGTCTTACTCCATGGTATGTGCACTGTGGGTATGTTATATTAATTTGAGGGCAAGCTGTGGGCAGAGCCCCCCCAGATTTCTACATGTTGTTTGCTGTTGTCCTGGGAGTTGTTTTGGGTATTTGAGGGTTTTCAGCAGTGTTGGTTACCATTCTATTTGCTTTTGGGGTACTGTTGGTGCTATAAGGGCGCCAGAGTTTGTGATGTTGAACTGCCATTGCTGAACTGGGATAATCTTATCTGATGATCTAAAATGTGGCCAGGCAGTGACAAGGCAGTTGGGAGGACTAGTGGATGCTGGGGTGCATAGGGAGGGTATCACCAGCAAAAAGAGGAAGGTGTGTTGACTCTAAATAGATCACTAGTAATGCCCTACCTAGAGTAGTGTGTCCAGTTCTGGAGACCACATCTTCAGAAGGATATTGGCAGGGTGAAGTTGGTCCAGAGGACAGCAACTAAAATGGTGCTGGTTCTGCATCAAAAGCCCTATGAGGAAAGACTAAAGGACCTCAATATGTACACCCTTGAAGAGAGGGAGAGAGGCGAGATATGATGAAGACCATTAAATGCCTCACAGGAGAAAATGAGGTACAAAACAAGTATTTTTCAAGATAAAGGTGCTCAAGAACAAGGGACATGCAGTGCACTGGGGAAGTAGATTCAGGAGACATGTAAGGAAGCATTTCTTCACATAAAGAGTGGTGGATGCCTGGAACAGTCTTGTAGCAGAAGTGGTGGAGGTAAAAACAGTGGTAGTGTTCACGAATGCATGGATAGGCATAAGGGAATCTAAGGTGAAAGGAAGGGGAAGAGATGGAGATCAAGTGGGATCTGCAGTGACACTGTAGGTAGAGAAAATGGAAAAACTAGGAGGGCCAAGCATTCCTTATCTGCCATGAAAACTCTATGTTTCTGTTTTGCTATATGCAGCTCAGTTCATCCTCACCCTGGTGCAGTAGTATCTAATTGTAATAATGAACCCTGTTTCCTCCCACTGCAACCTTGAAATTACCAACTTAACATAGAAACATAGAAACACAGAATTTGATGGCAGATAAGGACCGCTTGGCCCACCCAGTCTGCCCATTTCCCTACCTAATGGATATGCTGCAGATCCTAGTTAACCAGCAGCCTACTTCTTCCTACCCCACCCCTAGAATTGCCTTATGACTGTCCCATGCATGCTTGAATTCCACCACTGTTTTTGACTCCACAACCAAATGAATTAAGCATCTGGCTTATTTATTTATTTTTTGGCAGGGGTCTGCAAAAGATCTACAGTTGGAGTATACTTAACTATATTGCATCCTTTAAACATAGGAAGTCTCACTGCAAAATAAGACCAGTTTGAAATATGGGTAAAAAGTCATAATTTTGTATCATAGTCCTGTCTGAAATAGGGCAAAGATTCAGAAATCTGTCCAGAAGGTTATAATACCTATAGGAAAGATATGCAGGGGCATAATTGGTGTGAGTGTGTGTGTGGGAGTAGGGTAATCTATGTTGCCTCTAGATATCTGGTTAATTAATGTTCTTTTTAACCCACTATAATGTTTGTGACTTTGCTTCAGTTCCTTTGGTTTTGGACCAACATAAAATACTTATGACCTGTGCCATTTATGTTCCAACAAGTTGCCAGGTGGAAGGTCTTAAAACTATCAAAGTCTTTAAACAACCATCCCAGTCACCGAGAATGGATTATTCTTGGTGACTTCAGTTTGAACTGTGGAAGTTCTCAGGCTAACACCCTGAAGTCCCATATAGACATAGACCTACCAGACGTGCATTCTGATCCCACCCAGACCAACTACTGAACAGGTTATGAATCAGTTATTGATTGTGGTTACAGTTCCTATCTAAAGGGTTGATTTGGTCATGCTTCCCATTCCCTTTGTGGCCGTGCCTGGTTTATTTATTTATTTTGGCAGGGGTCTGCAAAAGATCTACAGTTGAGTACACTTACCTATATTGCATCCAGAAATATGTGCAAATTGAATGTAACTGCTCTCAATCATGCCCTTAAATTTAATTAATTGGACTCTCTGTGACTCTATTCAGACACTGGCCTATGCAGACTTTATTAACTGTTTACCAAAGTCTGTGATAGACTCAGTCCTGTAAGGGAAATGAGGATCAAAACAACTACCAAAAGGATGGATTAATTCAGCACAGCTGAGTCAAATGAAAGAGATAAAACATAAAGTCAATATAGAAAATTTAAAGAACTCTGTTTTTTACAATACATAAGATGCTCCGTAACAACTTATAATCTGAGGTTTGATCTATTAAAATCAACTATTTCAGATCTAAACAACTGAAGGAGCTTGATGCAGTGGTTACAAAAAGACCTGGAGCATTCTTAATTCATTGATTGAAATAGGGAGAAATTTAAGCAAACTAGTTTTCCAGGACAGTGAGGAATGGTTGTGGACCCTGAGCAGGTGGCTACCATCTTCAATAAATGTTTTGGTGACCTTGATAAATACTGAAGAGATTACTCTTGTCAGTCAGTTCTCCAGACTTTGCGTAACAGCCTCATCAGATAAACTCAAGTTTGAGTTTTGTATTTTGACACTACTGTATATTGTTTCTGATTATCACTGGTCCTAACAGTTTGGACTGTTGTGTTTGGAAATTGGTAGAGGATGCTATGGCTTCCCACTCACCAAAAATACTTAACTACTGCCTATGTAATGGGTTTTCAAAGAGTTTGAAGATGACTTCACTCTGGCCAGTACATTTGGTATCTAATTACTGCCTAACTCACTACTGGTCCCATTATCAAAAGTATGTGAGAGGGAGGTATTTGATCAGATGAATCAGTTTCTTAATGAATAAGATATTCTAACAGCATCGCAGCATGACTTCCAGTCTGATCACAATACTGATACAGCCTTAGTGAGATTCACAAACCTTGTGCAGGTAGCTCTCACTAAAGAGCTGTATTCTGCAGCAGTTTTATGGACCTCACCAGTACTTTCAATCTTGTTGATCACTACCAACATACGAACATAAAAATTGCTGTTTACAGGAATGAAAAATAAAATGAAAAAATGTAAAAATATTATAACCTGGTAGTCACAAGTCACAAAACAGCTCACAGCAGCTATGTGACAGAGTACTGTCACTTTAAGGCAAATCTAATAGATTTATTTGACTGGTGACCAAAGTAGTAACCAGGGAGGGCTGTGGACATGGCCTTTCTAGATTTTAGCAAGGCATTTGACACAATCCACACAAAAGATTAATAAACAAGTTAGCCAGATTGGGAGAGGTCTCAGAGTGGTAGCCTGGGAGAAAACTTGGCTGGACAACAGGACACAGAGGGTAAATAGTAAACGGAGTCCACTCCAAGAAAGGGGGTTACTAGTGGGTACCACAGTGTTTAGTATTGGGACTGGTCCTCTTTAATGTCTTTATAAGTGACATTTCAGAGGAACTGGAAGGAAAAAGACACCTGTTTGCAGAGGACACAAAGATATGCAACAGGGTTGATACACAGAGGGAGTGGAAAAGGATGAGAAGGGACTTGGCAAGGTTGAAGGAATGATCAAAAGTATGGCAGCTTAGATTCATGCAAAAAGTGCAAAGTAATGCACCTAGGAATCAAAAACCCAGTGGAAGAGTACACAATGGGAGGAGGTACTAACAACAACAAAATGGAAAGAAACCAGGGAGTAATCATATCAGATTACCTGAAGGTAGGCAGGCAATGTGAGAAGGCAATAAGGAGGGCTGGGGATACTGGGATGCATAGTGAGAATCATCACCAGTAGAAAACAGGAAGTTGTCATCCCTCTGTACAGACAGTTGGTGAGACCCCATCTGGAGTACTGCATGCAGTTCTGGAGACCACCTCTGCAAGGACATAAACAGGATGGAGGCAGTCCAGAGGAGGACAACTAAAATGGAGCAGGGTCTGCACCAGAAAATATAGAACAGAGATTAAAGAAACATAATATATACCCTAGAGGAAAGAAGGGAGAAGGGGGATGATAGAAACTTCAAGTACCTCAAGGGAATCAACAAAGTTCAAGAGGGTAGCATCTTTCAGAAAAAGATATATTGTACAAGAACAAGGGGCACAGTTTGAAGATAGAGAGGAATGGCTCATGGGCAACATGAGGAAGTATTTTTCACAGAGAGGGTGGTGGATGCATGGAACTGCCTTCCAAGGTGGTTGTGGAGTCAAAACAGGGGAATTCAAGAATGCATTGGACAGGCGTAAAGCAATTATAGTGCGGTAGGAGGAAGTAGGCTGTCAGTTAACTAGGATCTGCAGCTTATCCAGTTGGTAGGGAAATGACTGGGTGGGCCAAGCGGTCCTTATCTACTTAACAATGTCTAAGTTTCTATGTTAAGAACTCAACAAGTGCTCTAAAAGATAAATGTAGAGACAGAAAAACAATACTTGGCTTTAACACACTCGAGTCACAGCAAAACAATTACACTAACTCAACAAGTGTGACAGAGCCGGTTACAACAACAGAAAAACTTTGCAGACAAAAATGACACAGATTGAAAAAACTATTGACTTCTCTTTCTGCACTACTGTAGATTGATAGTTCAATCATCCCCACAGACAACACTGCAAGGATGAATGATCAGTATCAGAATGAAAAACACATTTTTAATTCATGTTATAAAAACAACAACAAAGCACACACTACACATTTCATAGAGTTGATCACTTCTGTGATCAATTTAAAAAAAACACTTAGAGGGTTTATCTAAGTGACTAATAAACTTCAGAGGAACAGACTTACAATAACTCATGCTCTCTCTGCATCCTTAAACTAAAGGCTGGGGAGGTGGTGATGACAGTTACCAAAGCAAAAGGTAAGCAGGTCACTAACCCCCGACAGCAGCAAAAGATAGGGTAACTAACTCCAAAGCCCACAAATACCATATAAATTAGGAAAACTCTCTAGATAATACCTGTGGCAAAGCTCTTCAAAAATTGTCTCATCTGAAACCACAAGTACAGATCCAAGGAGTTCCAGCAGGGCACAAACAAGGGTGGACTCCTTGAAACAAACTTTTCATCCAAAACCACAGGTACAGACTGAAAGAGCCACATAAGTCTTTTGTTTGAAACCACAGGTGCAGACCAAAGGAGATCCATTAAGGGTACCAAAGGTGTGGCAAAACAAAAGGAAACCCACCTGTACTAGGAGCAGGGATAGAACATTAAGGGCAATGACAACAAATACCAGATGCCTGGTTAACAAAATCCCTGACCTCATGGCCATTATGGGAGAAGCCACACTGACTTAGTGGCAGTGACGGAAACCTGGTTCACAGAGAACCATGGATGGGACATGGCTATTCTGGCCTACCACCTGTACAGAAGGGACAGGAAGGGTAGGAAAGAGGGTGGTGTAGCATTATATGTCCAGGAGGAAATCAAGGCTACTGAGATTCAAAGGATCCCAGATGAGTCAGAAGCACTATGGGTAACAGCTGAGACAGAATCAGGGCAGCCATTATTATAGGAGTCATCTACAGGTACCCATTGCAAGGGGATAGTGGGGACAAGGAAATAATGGAGACACTCCACAAAATGACAGACAAGGGCAAGGCAATAATAGCAGGGGATTTTAACTTGAGACATAAACTGAAATCTTGTACAGCAACTTCATCAAGAGGAAGGACTTTGTAATGGCCAGGAAGGGTGCAGGGCTGAGGCAGCTTGTGGAAACTCCTACCTGAGGTGAAGCTGTCCTGGACTTGGTTTAATCTAACAGCTGCAGGGTAAGGAGGTAGAGGTGGGGTGCCACTTTAGGAAATAGCAACCACTCCATGGTGGGATTTAAAATAAACACTAGTGAATACATTAGTCATTCCAAGATCAGAGTTTTAGATTTTAGAAAAGCAGACTTTCAGAAGATGAGAAATAGCCTGGCAGAGAGTCTCAGACACAGGGAAGAGAAAGGAGTAGATAAAATGAGGATCATCTCAAAGGAGTTATCACAGTGGTAACTGAACAGTGCATCAGAAGTGTGAGCAAGGCAATAAGAAAGGAAACCCCTCTGATTCTCCATGGGGTTGGCTGCAATAGTAAGGGAGAGAAAGAGGTGTATACAAATATTAGAGTATCAATGAAAGATGAGGATAAGAAAACTATAAGGTAGCACAGAGGAAGTCTTGCAAGGCAATAAGAAAGGCTAAAGCCTGACTGAACTGAGGATTGTGCAGAGGGTAAATGAGGGAGATAAAACCTTCCTTAGGGACATACCTAAAAGAAGTGAACCAAGGTGGTGGGGGTAATTAGACTAACAGATACTGGAGATAAACTGGTAGAAAAGATTGTGAGAAAGCAGAAGTCTTAAACCGGTACTTCTATTCTGTGTTCACCAAAGAGAATGCAGTGGATGGGCCATGCCTGCATAGCAGCAACAACCAGGACTGGGGGTTGACACAAGCTCCTTCACAGAGGCTCAAGTCTTAGAAGCTTTAAATAAAGTAAAGGTGGACAAGGCCATGGGACTGGAAAGGATTCACCCTAGAGTTCTCAGGGGAGCAGGGGAGTGTACTAACAGCACCCTAGCAAAAGCATTCACCAAATCAATAGAGAGTGGAACATACCAGAGGACTGAAAAGGGCAACAGTCTTCCTGTTCCACAAAGCAGGGAGAAGGGAGGAGGCTGGTAGTACCATCCAGTAAGCCTCATGTCGAGTGGTAGGGAAGTTGATGGAGACACCTCTTAAACAGAGAATCATAACATATCTGAAATCCAGTGAGCAGCAAGACCCAAAACAGCATGTGTTCAGGGCAGGTAGTTCTTTGCCAAACTAACCTGTTTGACTTCTTCGACTGGGTTACAAACATAGTAGATCAGGGAGTGGCAGTAGATGTTGTCTATCTGGACTTTTAGCAAAGCCTTCTACTCTGTTCCACACAGAAGGCTGGAAAGGAAACTGGGCCACATGGGGGTGGGAAAGGGAGGTGGCTGAGTACGTGAGTAGCTGGCTGAGAGAAAGAACACAGAGGTTTCAGATAAATGGGGCATTTTCAGCTGAGAGGGAGGTGACTAGTGGGGTACCACAAGATTCAGAACTGGACCCCTATAACTCGATGTGTTCATAGCAGACATTGCAAATGGGCTGGAAAGTAAGTGTTGGAGGTCTAAACCTCACTGTCAGATTCTTGCGATATTGGGAATGCAAGCAATCACAGACACGTTGCATTAGAGTAATAAACAAGTTTATTACTACAAAGGGATAAATCACAGTTGCCCTAAGCAGTTCTTACCAATATGAACCGGGAGCCAGTGCTAAGCATTCCCTACACCTTGATGTTTCTTTGTGTGTCTTGGGGTCTCTCAGGTCTCTGAGCTATAAGGCTTGTGCATTACATTATATACCTATGGTAATTACTACGGTTACCAAAAGATAGAAACATTTCTAGTTACATAGATGAGCCTTATTGGCTAAATTAGAGGTGGTGCCACAGTCCAAGATAACATTATACAATTCTGTAAAGTCATCAGTTTGAGAACAAAAGAGTTCTTATACAGAGTCATACATAACTCAGTGTAGTGGTACATATCACCAAAAGGTGGCAATGCCATCTTATGTATTATAATTACTCCAAGGACACAGGTGTCTTGGCATCATACAAGTAAGAAACACACAGAAAATACATAGCAAAATATATGTATTAGCAAGCAAAGTGTATTACAATATGCATTCTGTATCCTGACATCTACTCTTGTACAGTAGATGCCCTTAGCCTACTGTTAGTATAAATATATCTAAATGCTAGCTGTCTACAGTGTACCTCTGAGGCACCAGTTGGGTGCAGGGACCTCGTGTAACATTTCCCCTTGTTGCCTCCAAGGGTAACACAGGCAGATCTGTAGGGAAAGGACAGGAGCAGTGGTCATTTACAAACCCGAAGGGTGAGCCTTGTAAAGGAACTTGAGCTGTTCACGGTGTTGGTGCAGCGTGTGCCATAGGCAGCAGAGCATGATGATCAAAAGGAAAATTAAAAATGCTTGTATAATAACAAAACCTTTAAAAGTAATCTCTAACCAGGTGTTAGTTAATGTGTTATTCATATCTCCATCATTGATCAAAGGCGAGAACAGCTTCATTGGCTTTGGTCATATTATTGCTGATGTGGATGAGGTGTATGTCTTTCCTGTCTAAAGTGATTTCAATGTAAGTGTGTGGGTCTATGTGTACATTAAAGTATAGTAAAGTATTCTGACAGTGTGAGTAGATAATCAGGTTACCATTAATAATGTCTGCATCCAGAAGGGGATGGGGGTTATAACAGTATGTCCAATCACAGTCTTCTGGTGGGGACAAAACAAAAATTGGGGTAATCAATAGCACATGTAACAGATCCATATCTGTAAGATTTGTGATTAGTGACCACGCAGTACTAAGCCATTGGAATTATACTGTAGCACTTCAGGCGATCTCCACTTTTACAACTGGACAGAGCAGGTGTGGAGTCGTCTTGAAATCCATGTTGACAGGCGATGAGCCTCCTCACGATAGGATTGGTAGAGCTTATCTGGAGCCAAAGTCGAGTCAAAGGAGTTGGTGCCATTCAGTGATGTCATCATCCATAGTGAAAGTCCAATCAATGCTGTCTGGAGGTAACCACAAACAGGTTGAATAACATCAAATACATCACATCAGCACAAGTAAATATATTGCTTTTTACGCAGCAGTCCGTGTGCAGAGCCACCCAGGCATCCAGGAAAGAATGGTAAACCAGGAGAGGTGGTAGATTGAGGTGTTCTTTGTAGATGTCTTCATCCAAATGCCCAATGGAGTGTACTAGTGCAAGTCTGTCGAACAAAGCTGTGTGGGATCAAAGCGTGGTAAGGAGACAGGAAAGAAACAAACATGGTATCTGTTATGGAACACTTCTTAGCAGCAAAACAAGGACCAGTATTAGGGTGTCTGGTCACAAACCCCAAATTCCTAGCTGTAGAAAGAGGAGTGGTTAAAGTCTGTTGCATGCACATGGAAACAGAGCTAATGGTTTTACATCTTGGACAATACCATTTGGAGATCGTCTATCATGTATAATGTCAGGTATTCTTCCATATTCTAGATCACGGAAGAGGGTTATTGATGGTAGTCATAATGTAGGAGCCATAAGCAAAGTAAAGTAACTCTCTAGCAATGTATTATTTATCTGCTTCTTTGTTGTTCTGTTGTATGAGTGCGTTAATCTTATCTTTAGAATCAGTGAATGCCTTAGCAATGTCGGTACATGTTGTATACAGTGTATCTTTCTTCCTGACTGAGGCCATCCACACCATGCAATAATGGGGTAGTATGTTGTTGACCAAGCCAGTGGAGAATTTGGCAGAATGACTTTTGATAGCAGCAATGTCTGCTTTGTTCCGAATAGACATAGCTGTACCAAAAGGCTTGTGACAGTACCTGTAGCACCTGTGACATCAGAACTGTCAGCGTTCACGTTTTACTTTTATGAGTTAGATTATCAGGAGAGGCTTCCTCCTGAAGTTGCCTCTATGTTCAGTAGAGTGGACCCTGGCAATACAGTCTTGCATATGAATCTGAAATGCAGCTAAACTATCAAGCAGTAATGTACTATAAAATGCTGATGTATTAGTAATGTGACACATACCAAACTCTTTCATATTCCAGTAAGTAAGATTAAACAAAACAGGTATATGCATAAACTGTAAGTTATTAATCAAAGAACCTGGGAGGCAGTGGCTGTTAGACCACTCACGGGGACCAGGGGTATGCTTTGGACATTCCAAAAGCTGCTTGTCAGTGGGTGGTAACACAGAGAGGTACATGGCTGCAGAAGCCATATGGTGTATAGGCCAGAATTTCCAAGCAGAATCTTTGGACAAGGAATTACAGTATGAAGGATCAATTAAGGCAGCTATGTTGTACAAACCAGAATGTCTTAATGCAGTTGTAACAAGGACAGCGAACCATTTGGGGATAATTTAGCATTGGGCCAACCTTGGAAAATTCCTTTGGAGATTTGGTTACAGGAGAATTTGTCCTGTGATGTGGTTTGCCACTCAATTTGAAGGTAGATTTATCAGGAGCAACAACCGAGGCAGTTAGGTAAGCATCAGAACCTTCCTGAACAGTGATCATACCATCAGGTATATTGATGTATACTCCTCTGGAAGAGGTGCTGGAGAGATTGGTGTCGTGGACGTCCGGTACTATGCCTTGGATGCAAGGATAACTCCTGAGGGAGGAGATAATGGAACAAGATAGCCATCTTGTCAGTGTATCTGAAAAGGAAGATCAAAGATTAGTATGTTAGTACTATTCCGCCCAATGGGTGAGGAAAAGTAATTTAAGCTCCTTTATACAGTTTCAGCTGGTTTGCATGTAACCATTTGTCAGTCAGCTTGTTGTTGTGGAAGAATCTATCTTGATAGACTGACAGACTGAGCTTGTTGACAATAGGGTATGGGCCTTCCCACTTGTAGGAGAAGGAGTGGGTAGGATGTGCAAATCAAGTACCATTACCTGCTCTCCAACTTGCCAATCCACTTCTTGTGTGTGTTTGTCAAACTGTATTTTGGATTGTTGCTGGGCCTTGCCCATGCAGTTGGCAACATACAAGTGTGTGTGTATGAGGCCTTTCTAAGTTTTTCCATATTGGTCCACAGACACACGGTCTGCAGTGGGGTGTGCAGGTCAAACAACAGGTGTTCAGGTAATCTCATCTGTCTACCAGTCATCACCTCAAAGGGTGTGAGCTGGGTGATGGATGAGGGTGTCTCTAATTGCCATAAGGAGTAACAGCAATAGGGAGTCCCAGGTTTAGGATTGTCCTCAATGAATTTGGAAAGCATTTGCTTAATCCGTCTGTTGACTCTCTCTACTTGACCTGAGGATTGAGGGTGGTAAAGTAGTGGAACTTCTGTTGAACTCAAGGAGTTCAAGGGTTCTTTCATCAACTCACCTGTAAAACTGGTTCCTTTGTCAGAGTCTACCTTGAGAGGTAGACCCACCTGGAGAAAATCTGTTCCACCAGGATTTGGCAGTAGTTTTC
Source organism: Neoceratodus forsteri (assembly GCA_016271365.2). Taxonomy (NCBI): domain Eukaryota; kingdom Metazoa; phylum Chordata; order Ceratodontiformes; family Ceratodontidae; genus Neoceratodus; species Neoceratodus forsteri. The sequence continues at coordinate 882,747,243 of CM028134.1, forward strand.
ACTGTAGGTGTCTTAGTGGGGAAAGCTTCTACCCACTTAGAGAAGAGGTCAGTTACCACAAGAGCATATTTATTATTTCTGCTGGTGTTGGTCGGAGGGCAAATGAAATCAATTTGAATTGCATGCCAAGGGCCAGAATGTCTTTGTGGTAAGAGTTTGGCATTTGTTTGGTAGGGATGGGGTTGTTTTGCTCACAAACAAGACAGTTGTATATATTGTTTAACATCTTTGATGATACTAGGCCTCCAGGAGGTGGTCTTGAGTCGTTGGAGGGTATTTTCTGCTCCTGGTGTCCACCAGTAGGGGTGTTGTGCACTTGGTGCAAAATTCAGATCTTAAATGTCTGGGGACCACCCACAACTTAGTGGTGGAGTCATCGGTTGGAACCAGATGAGCTTGTCATCTGGTGACAAGCTAACTTACTTCATGCTTCTGATAGGGTTGTGTGGGAAGTTTCTCTTTAATACCATTGTCAAGGAACCTGAACACCTCTTTGAGTTCAGTGTCAAGCTTCTGGGCTACGGAGAGGTCCAAGGGGAAAAAGGTTCAGGTTTCTTCCTGAGTGCTGCAATGTGTACAGCTGCATTAGCCTCTGGATGGTCCATCTTCCAGATGTCCCTCTGGGCCCCTTCCTTGACAAGGGTATCTGCTGTGTCATTGAAGGCATGATAGGGGTCATGGAGAAAGTGGGCTTTAACTTTGTGTACATAGAGTTTGCGTGCAAATTTTTGTGCCAGTGAATGTATGTATTACCAATCCTTGTACTTCACTGGGCTGCCATCAGAGGAGAGGAAGGAGTTCTTCTGCCAGAAGGGAAGAAATTCTGTAAGAGAGCAACAAACCCAGTTAGAGTCTGTAAAGATGATGATATCCTCAGTTCCATGCTGGTTGAACTTGAGGGCACAGGCCACCGCTGCCATCTCTGCATATTGTGATGATACTACACTACAGTGCTTAGATATTTTGACAGTGTTCCCATAAGGGTAGATCACTAGAATGCCCATCCTGCAATTTATTCTCCCTGATAGTAGGAGGCTGAACCATCAGTAAATACATGGCACAAAGAAGGGTTATCAAGAATTTGTGGTGTGGCAGGAGGAAAGGACCTGGATCAGGAAGATCAGGTGACTGTAGCGTAGAGTCATGGGGTTCTCCTGGAAAAGGAGGCCATGAGCTAACATAGATGGAACTTTAGTCAGTTGTACCTGTATGTCTCTGTCCTGAGAAGAAGTGACCAGTGCATCAGTATGGTGTTAGAGACTGACCCATCCTTCACTCTATCTGAGAGCAGAAAGGTGGTTGGGGTGTGGTTGGTGTTAATGATCAGTGGTGAGTACCCAATGATATACAGGAAGTGCTTGACAGCCCAGTAGGTGGCCAGAAGGTTCCTTTCATAAAGGCCATACTTCTGTTCCACTGGGGTCAAGAGCTGTGAGGCATATGCAATGGGTCTCAAGGTGCCATGCCCTTCTGAGCCAGCACTGCTGACATGGCAATGTCAGAGGTGGCACATTCAGATGGAATGGTAGTGCTGGATTGGGGTTGACCAGAGCTGGGGTGGAGGCCAAGACCTGCTTCAGTGACATCACAGCCTGGGTGTGTATAGGGCCCCAAGTCCATGGTACATCTTTCTTGAGTAATTCATACAGAGGAGCAGTTTTCTGAGCAAAATGACAAATAAAATCTCTCGAATAGTTCACCACACCTAGAAACCTTCGAAGAGTTGCCACACTGGTAGGTAATGGCAAGTCTTGCAATCCCTGTACCTTCTTCCAGGTAGGTTTCAATCTTGGTCAGTTATTTTTAGACCCAGAAAGAGTACTTCTTTCTGACACAACTGTGCTTTTGCTGGGTTACATTTCAGGCCTGCTTTCTGAATGAAAGTCACTAGTTCGTCCAAGAGATCCAAATGTTGTTCCTGTATGGCTGTTGCCAGCAACAGGTCATCCACATATTGTAAGAGACATTGGGAAGTAGAGAAACTCTTGAGGGCATCCATCATGTGGAGATGGAACAGGGATGGACTGTTATGGAATCCTTGTGGCAAGCAGGTCCACGTGTACTGTCTTCCTTCAAAGGTGAAGGCAAGCTTATATTAACTCTTAGGGCCAATGGCAATGACCAAAAGCCATTGGAGATGTCCAGGCACTGAACCATTTCAAGTCAGGGGTCAGAAGTCATAGCACATCTGGTGCTGATGCCACAGTTGGGGAACAACTGGGGTGACCTGATTCAGTTTCCTGTAGTCAATAGTAAGTCTCCAGGTGCCTGTGGGTTTCTTCACGGGCCATATTGGGAGTTGGCAGTGGAAACACAGGTACTGATTACTCCTTGCTTGAGGAGTGACTTGATTGTTTCTATGAGGGAAGGCAAGGCCTCAGTTGGAAAAGGATATTGCCTTTGCCTCTCATGTGCTGGGCCTGGCACTTCAATGATGGTGTGCATTCTACCACAGTCATGCTTGTTGACTGCAAACATTTCAAATGTTGTTGCAAAATAGGTAGGAGCTCGGGAAAAGTTAATGATTCTTGAACAAATCTATGACATCATACTCTTTGTCATTGGCAGATATTATTGCCACAACATGAGAATCAGGAATCAAAATGGTATGATATTGGCCCTGAATCTATATCAGTAGCATGTTAGCTAGGTCCACCACACAGCCGTCGGAGAAGGAAGTCAATCACTATAATACTAGGATGATCATGCAGTACCATCAGTTGGAAAGAAGTTGAGACCTTTAGATGGCCTAGCTCTACCGGTAAGGGTAGAGAATGGTATTCAGGTAGCCTAGTGCCGTCCACTCCTGACATGTTGGTCCTCCGTCTGGTGGACCAAGGGGATATGTCGGGTGTTCATCATGTAGCACAGACAGCTGCACCTGTATCTAACAAAACTACTAGTAAGCGGCCCCGACCTCAGCCTCGGTGCAGGGCCTTCCATTTGTATCCAAGACTAGCTTGTTTACAATCTGGATCGGGGCCTGTAATTGTCAATCCATACTGCCAGAAGCATGCAGAGGTTGGGCCTGGCTCATGTGAATCATTTCACCATGTTGCACTGATGCTATATAAGGAGGAGCTTCTGGGTTCAGACCGAATGGGCCTGAGGTCCTGTGCCACCAGTGTCCCCATGGTCGGTTGGGGCCTGGGTCGCAGTTGTACTGCTGCAAGGGCTTGTGCAGGAACAGCATCCGCCACAGAGTGTACTTGTCCCAGGAGCTCTTGAAATTTCTGATTCTCTTCAGCTATCTCCCTATATGAAGGACCCGTTCTCTGTTGTTGTGGTTTACCTCTACCCTTATGCTTCCTATTCTTATGCCAATTCCAGTTCCCACCCCACTGTTGTTGTTGTTGTGGTTGTTGTTGATGGGCCTGTTGGGGTGTTGATTATCAGCTGGAGGATTGCTGATGTTGGGCCTGTTGGCATTGGGCCTGCCCTTCCATTGTGTAGTGCATCGTGGCCTCAGGAGTGGACTCACAGCAGCTACCTTTTGGAACCGGAGCCCAGATCACGGATATAGAGTTGATACACTCTCTCGGTTTTCCGAAGGATGTCAGCAAACCTATCCATATTGGGGTAGGTGGTTGGCTCTACCTTTTCTCTTACTGCTGGAATCATGTTCCTAAAGAACAGGGTCTTATATTCAATAAGATCTACATCCGCAGCTTGTGCCAGGTGCTTTCCTGCTCAGGAGCCATCCAGAGTCTCTGATGGTAAGTCGCTGGACTTTCTTTTGCATTCTGCTTCTGAGGGTATGCAAGCATCACTCCTACTACACCTGGGCTGTGAGCAGAAATGAGCTCAGCTGCAACCTCATCAAAGGTAACGTTCCCATCCTGGCGAACAGCATCGGGAGTTTGGCCCACAAACCAGGATCGATGGTCTGGCGTAGTATTTGGACCTGATATTCTGCAGCAAGGCTAAGCATCTTGCACTTAGAATGCACCTTCTCCAAGTGACAGCTGAGGTTGTCAGATGGATTCATCCGACCGATGCTGTCAGCAATTTGCTGAACAGAGTAGGCCATTTGTAGGGGATTAGTGGGTTGATCACACAAGGTAGGTTGTCTTGGCGCCGTCCAGGGCATCCCAAGCTGCAGCTTCAGCTGCAGTGCAGACAATCCCTTCCTGAGTGCCGCCTCTTGCAGAAGCTGCCTAATCTGGGTTTTAATAGCCTGTTTACTCCTCTCAGGAAGAGGTACATTGCCTATTGCACTTTCAATCATGGTTTCTATCTCCTGCCTGTCTTCCATTAATAACGGCTACTGGAAGTGCCGTCTGGACCAGGCTTGGGCCTGCCCCCATCATGGGGGCCACCATGTTGGCATCTCCATGATGAGCATCACAATGTCACCGACGCATGACATGGGAGTTGGGGCGGGGATCCGCCATGCTGTGGATGGCTGGATGCGGTTTCTGGGCCATAGTAGGGGCATGACTGGGCGTTGTATTGTAAAATGTCATCATCAGATAACTCCTTCTGATGATGAATGAAAGGCAGGAACTCGCCCCATTGCCTTAACATGTCCACCCATAACCTCTCGCTGATGGCGCAGTGTCGCCATATTAGTTCTACATTGATCATGACTCACACTTGCAACATCCATATCAACCTCATCTTGCTTTTTGCTTTTGCAACACTCTATATGTGGCTTCTATTCGCGATTGTCCCTGTAAGCCACTTCTAAATCATTATGTACCTGGTTTATCTCGTCCTGCAGCTCACCCATTTCATCACTCAACTGAGCATTTGAAGCACTCAAGCAAATCATTCATTTGCACTGCCTGACTCTTATCCTGTCTCAAACTTTCACCTCCTGCTTCAACATACATATTTCCTGTTCTCCAGCTTGAGCTGAATGATGCAATAGTGAATCCTTTTCATTTCGCAGAGTTTGGAGTTCAGACTCCAAGTTCTGCTGCAGTCTAATACATTGTTTCCTCCAAACCCATCTGTTGCTTAAAAGATGAAATCTGCAGATCAAGGGTTTGAAACCCCTAGAGGCTTCCAAAAGCGTAGAGCCGTGACCATCAACCCTTTAGCATGGCGCTTATTGGTTGATTGTCTCGTCTCTGCATACTGGGTTGAAATCCCCAGTATAGGGTTTTGGATTGATTTGCATCCGCCAAGAGTCAGCCCATCCTCCATGGGAGGCAAGGAAGTTTGAGACATTGAGTCTCATTTCTGTGCAGATATCTGATACTGTGGCCATTGTGTGGAGGAACAAAATTCAAACTGTGAAAAAGGCACTGTGCTGCGTGTCGATCCACAGCACGGGCACTTATACACGGCAGACTACTGTAGTAGTTGTAGACTTGCAATTCAAAACTGCTATGGAGTGGGTCCAGACAGCATCGACCACACCCAAAAGTCAGCCAGAATTTGCAAGTTACTACAAACTGGTTTTAAACGGGAGAGGTGATACAGGAATGTACACCTACTGTCCCTGTGGGAAAGGGAAAGTTTCAGTAACAAGTGAAAACTTACAAACACCAAATATCGCCTGCACACAGTCGCCAATTTGTTGGGAGGTCTAAACCTCACTTTCAGATTCTTGATATTGGGAATGCAAGTAATCACAGACACGTTGCATTAGAGTAATAAACAAGTTTATTACTACAAAGGGATAAATCACAGTTGCCCTAAGCAGTTCTTACCAATACGAACGGGAGCCAGTGCTAAGCATTCCTACACCTTGATGTTTGTTTGTGTCTCTTGGGGTCTCTCAGGTGTCCGAGGTATAACGCTTGTGCATTACATTATATACCTATGATAATTACTATGGTTACCAAAAGATAGAAACATTTCTAGTTATAGAGAAGAGCCCTATTGGCTAAATTAGAGGTGGCTCCATGGTCCAAGATAACATTATACGATTCTGTAAAGTCATCAGTTTGAGAACAAAAAGTTCTTATACAGAGTCTTACATAACTCAGTGTAGTGGTACAAATCAACAAAAGGTAGCAATGCCATCTTACATATTATAATTACTCCAAGGACACAGGTGTCTTGGCATCTTACAAGTAAGAAACACACAGAAAATACATAGCAAAATATATGTATTAGCAAGCAAAGTGTATTACTACAATATGCATTCATATCCTGACATCTACTCTTATACGGTAGATGCCTTAGCCCTTCATGTTAGTATAACTATATATCTAAATGCTAGCTGTCTACGTGTACCTCTGAGGGTACCAATTAGGGCACAGGGACCTCATGTAACAAAAGTTTATCTATTTGCTGATGACACCAAGATTTGAAACAGAGTGGACTCTGAGGGTGTGAAGAGCATGATTTCAGACTTAAAGAAACTGGAGGAGTGGTCAGAAACATGGCAGCTGAAATTCAACTCAAAAAGGAAAAGTCATGCAGTCAGGCAGAAAGAATCCCAAAGAGGATTATTACCTGGGACGAGAGAAGCTAGTCTCCACCAAATAGGAGAGGGACATAGGGGTCATTAGATCAGAAGACTTGAAAGTGGGTAAACAGTGCAAAAATGCAGCACTATAAGCAAGTGACACGTTGGGTTGCATCGGGAGGAGAATCATGAGTCACAGGAGGGAGGTCTATTACCACACTACAGGGCGCTGGTGCACTCCCACTTGGTATACTGTATACAGTACTGGAGACCACACCTCAAAGGGAATAGACAGAATCAAGTCAGTGCAGAGGAGGGCTATGAAAATGATTCATGTACTGCACCATATGGCATACCAGGACAGGCCAAGGGAACTCAACATGTACTCCCTGGAACAGAGGGATAGGGGGCAATATGATTGAGGCTTTTAAATATATTAAAGGTATAAATAAGGTTAATGTTCAGGAGCTTTTCCAATTGAAAGATAGCAGGAGAATGAGAGGGCATGACATGAGGCTGAAGGAGGGAGGAATGTTCAGGATTAATACAAGGAAGTTATTCTTTGCAGAGAGGTGAAGGACCCATGGAATACCCTACCCAAGGAGGTAGTGGGGCCAAAAGCAAGTTCAAGAACTCAAGGACTAGACATAAAGATAGCATACGGAAAGGCGAAGGAGGGAGGGAATAGCACCAGGTAGGTTCTTGTGCAGACTAGAAGGACCTTGCAGTTCCCTTCTGCCATCACTTTCTATGTTTCTATGACTGTACTGAACATAGCCAACACATAGCTTTCACATAGTTCCAGTACAGATGAAGCTGCTTAATAGAGACGGCCTCACCACAGTCAGTTTGTCCCTATTACAGCCATCCCAGATAACTGAAGTTCAAAAAAGCATCAAACAGAAATTAACTTGAACAGCAACATTAACCTGTATCCATAGCTCTGTATCCTGCTGTTGCTTCTGCTAATTCACCTCACTTTTATCTCACTCTGCCTCTCTCCTCTCCACCTCCCTTCCCTTGAACCTTCCTCCCTCCCTCTTCTATCTCCTTCCTCCTCCAACCTGCCCTGTCCACTCCTTCCTTCCTTCTCTCCTCCTGCTCCTTATCTTACTATAATGCTAGCTTTCTTCCCTGCTCCCTTGTTTTACTCCCTCTTTACTAGTACCATATCCTGTGAACTCTAATGTATCTTATCATACACCTTTGTACATAGTGATAATTAATACATTTTTGCCTGTTCTTTTAATGTATATAGTTTCGTCCTTCATTTACTATATTATTTAATATATAATATATAAAATACTTAACTATGTATATCTGCTTAACCTATATGTACTTTACTGGACTGTCTCACTGTACCATTCTGTATCTGCTTGTTTATTCCTCGGTCGACCCTGAATAAGGGACTCTATTTGTCTCAGTGGACTTACCCAATTACAAAACTCAAATAAATAATAAAATAAGTCAAAATGATGAAGATGCTTAATATTGGTGCCAAAATATTTATTCAAGGAAAGCTGGAAAGGCTGCTCCGATAATTTTTATTGGCAACAAGATGCTCGCTTACATTATGATTCTGTAACATGGAAGCAGATTTGGCATAACGTTTAACAGTATGTAAAACAGGATAGATTGAGGTTGGTCCATTTTAAGGCAACCTGTACTACACTTCCATGAAGCTTTTCTGGATGAATAAACTGGACAAAATTCCATGTCCTAGATGCTTCCAGGACAAGGTTCTTTACATCATATGCTATGGACCTCTCCCAATGTTGCATCTTTTGGTGTGATATTGCACAAACACTTTCAACATTTTTGGTTATACTAGATATTTTACTCTGGAAATTTGCGTGATTGGCAAGTCTAGGGATATCAGTTTGACTACAGAAAAACATACAATCCTTTAATTGGAGCTGTTACTAAACTAGTAATTATGCACCACTGGCTTTCCAGTGCATTACCTTCATTCAGGGAGTGGACTCAAGAAGTTCTATTGATCATCAATGTAGAAAGATCTATTGCCATACAATATTATAGAGTGTCACAATTTGTATCTGTGGAGCTGTTTCTTGCATTTCTTGCCAGGAGGTGAGATTTTTTCTTTTCTGTGATTGGAGAATCTCTTTCCTCTGTTTTTATACTGTGTTGGTTATTTTAAGACATATTGGGCCAGATATTCAAAACTTTGCCACAGAGCTAAAGTAGCACTGCCCAGCAGGCAAACGGCCCAGAGCACAAAGCAAGCTATATTGAAAGAAAATAGCCCTGTGCAAAACCAGCTGAATATAGCAAGCAAAGGAAGCCAGGCAAACAGGGTTAAGAGTGCAGGGCAAAATTTGCTCAGGAATAAGACAATTCTAAATATAACAACAGGAAGTGCCTCAAACAACAGGTACAACAACCTACAAGAGACAGGGCTATCCTAGATCTAGTACTGACTAACAGGAAAGGATCCCAGATCTCCAGGTAGAAGGTCACCTGGGGGCCAGTGACCATCACATGGTATGGTTCAGTTTGGCCACTACAACTAAATCAACCCATTCCAATACAAAATATGGGACTTCAGAGGAGCTGACTTTGATAAGATGGCCAACAGAGTTAAGCTAACCCTGGCAAAAAGAAATATAGGTGAGGGGTACAGGCAAAGAGGCAAGCATTAAGGATGCAATACTTGAAGCAACATCCCATTGTGTTAGAGAGAAAAGAAGTGCAAAAGAAGAAGGAAACCACTTTGGTTCTCAAAAATAGTAGCAGAAAAGATCAGACCCAAAAGGCTGGCCTTCAGGAAATATAAGGGAATGCAGCAGGATGAAGATAGGGAGGCATACCAAACTTCCTAAGGGAAGCAGGGAAGGCAGTAAGGCAGGCAAAGGGCCAAACTGAGGAAACACCAGCACAGACAGTAAAAGAAGGTGGCAAGACTTTCTATAGATACATTAGTGAAAGGAGAAAATCCAGAGGGGTATTGCTAAAATCAAAGGAGATAAGGAGGCATGAGAGGAGGACCATGTAAAGCATCTATGCTAAATAAGATACTTCTGTTCAGTATTTATGGAAGAGAAGGTAGGGCAGGCCCACAGCTCAGCACCATGGACACGGGGAGGGGAGGTGAGCACTAGTCCCTTCATAAAGAAAGGGTCTAAAAGAGCTCAATAAGCTCCAGGGTGGACAAGGCAATGGGACCTGATGGCATTCATCCCAGGGTACTAAAGGAGCTAAGGGTAGAACTAGCAGAGCCATTATCAGAACTGTTTAGTGAGTCTCTGCATACAGGAGAGGTCCCAGAAGACTGGAGAAGGGATCATGTGATCCCGCTCCAGAAAAGTGTAGCAGGGAGGAGGCAGGGAACTACAGACCACTCAATCTTACCTCAGTAGTGGGCAAGATTATGGAGACACTCCTTAAGGAAAGGATAGTGCAACACCTGGAATCCATAGGGCACAGGATCCAAGACAGCATGGGTTTACAATAGGAAGGTCCTGTCAAACTAATCCCATAGATTTCTTTGACTTGGTAACCAGAGTGGTGGAACAAGGTAGAGCAGGTGATGTAGCTTACCTTGACTTAAGCAAAGCTTTCGATGCTGTTCCACATAGAAGATTGATTAATAAGCTGGGTAGGCTTGGGGTGGGTCAGAAGTTGGTCAACTGGGTGGCAAACTGGTTGATGGGCAGAAAACAGAGAGTGGTGGTAAATGGTATACAGTCAGAAGAGATGCAAGTCACAAATGGGGTACTCAGGGATCAGTCCTGGGGCCAGTCCTCTTCAATATCTTCATCAGTAACTTTGCAGATGGACTGGAAGGTAAGGTTTGTCTGTTTGCAGATGACACCAAGATCTGCAACAGAGTAAATGATCCAGATGGGGTGGGCAGAATGAGAAGAGATCTGGATAAACTAGGAAATGGTCTGAAGAGTGGGAACTAGGGTTTAATGCAAAGAAGTGCAAGATCATGCACATAGGGAAGAGAAACCCTGAAGCCACCTATAGGCTGGGAAGGAGTTGCTGGCACTCACAATCGAAGAAAGAAACTTGGGCATCATCATCACCGATGACCTGAAATCATCCAAGCAGACCACTAAAACAGTAGGTAAGGCTAGCGGATGTTAGGCTGTATTAGTAGGGGTATCACAGGTTGGAAGATGGAGTAATAATTCCTCTTTACAAGACACTGGTTAGGCTCCATCTGGAGTACTGTGTGCAGTACTGGAGGCCACACCTTCACAAGGACATTAACAAATTGAGGCAGTCCAGAGAAGGGCAACCAAAATGGTGCAGGGACTGAATCAGAAAACAAATGAAAACAGACTAACAGAACTCAATATGTATACCCTAGAGCAAAGGAGGGAGAGGGTGATATGATCGAAACATTCAGACACCTTAAGGGCATTAACAAGGTGAAACAATCTAACATGTTTCAATATAAGAAAAATAACAGGACAAGAGGACACAGTATGAGATTAGAGGGAGGCCAATTAAGGGTAATGTCAGGAAGTTCTTTTTCACAGAAAGGGTGTGGATGCATGGAATGGCCTACCTCAGGAAGTGGTGGATATGAATACAGTGCTGCGCTTCAGACAGGCATGGGATAGGCATAAGGGAGCAATACAGATGAGTATGAATAGATAGGCCATTGACAGAGTAAAGGTTGGGGGCATATTTATAAGGTAGAAAAGAAATGGGCAGACTGGATGGGCCTATGGTCCTTATGTGCCATCAACTTCTATGTTTCTATGTTTCACACTGCTACTGCACCCCATTAGACCCTGGAAAAGCCAGTGTTGCAGGTGGAGAACATAGTGTGTGATTGCAAAGAGATGTCTGACATCTACTGGAAACAACATTGTAAGCCACACACTGCAAAACTGTGTTATGCTGAAGTGGTTTGCCTTGGCCTAACTCTGATTGCACAGTGTTAATACATTAGCCCCATGCAAACTGGTTAGCTCAGGCAAACGGGAGCTATATTCAAAGCTCCCATGCAAATGAGGTTACTTAGGTAATTGTGGGCAAACAGGTATATTTACATCCCATTAGGTGCTGCTTAGCAATATTACCATGCAGTTTGCTTGGTACTACTGCATAGAGCACAAAGCTCCCCATTTTGGTCAGAATGGAAGTACAGGCTGGACGCTGCAGGCCAAGGCATGCCCACAGCATTCCCTGTTGTTCGAATGGAAGCACAGGCTGGACGCAGCTGGAACTGTGTGCAGGCAAGCACAGTTAGTGCATACATACCTCCCAACCCCTGCCTCCAGAATCAGGGACAAGGCTTATAAACATCATGGACAAAGACCCAGAATTAGGGACACATCTTAAAACATAGTACCAGTCACTCAGAATGCTGATAGGGGATCTGTGATAAGATGAATCCTCAGAAGAGGAACACGTCTGTAACTTTAATGTTCAACATTATTGTGTGAGTGTATCCCACTAGTCTGTCACAAAACCACAACTTTTATGAGGGACAGAGGAAAATATGGAGGCAACCTCAGGGACAGTTGAGAGGTATGGGTGCATACACGCACCCATGCATATGTGTGCCTGTTACACACCAGTTACCCTGGTAGTCTAGTGGTCCCCACCCACCAGCATGAATCCTGACCCCCATCCAATGAAAGTAAAACATATTTTCCCTGGTAGTCCAGTGGTCCCCCACCCCAGCACTAATCCTGACCCCCATCCGATGTAATTAAAATGTATTGTCCCTGGTAGTCCAGTCGTCCCCCACCCCCAAGTATGATCTCTGACCCCTATAGCCATGGTACTTAATTAGTTTTGCTGGTGTTCTAGTGGCCCCACACCCCAAAGCATGATCCCGACCCCGTAGCTGCGGTAATAAAATAATTTCCGTGGTGTTCTAGTGGTTCTCCCACCATCCCAAGCATGATCCCCGACACCTGTAGCCACGGTAAGAAAATAATTCCATGGTGTTCTAGTGGTCCCCACCCCCAAGCATGATCCCCAACCCCAACCCCCAGTACCCCTGAAAGACAGCAATACCTGGTGGTCTAGTGGTCCCCCCACCCGGAAGTGCGCCTCCTGTCCTCCTTCACACAGACATTCTTAATCCATTCTGCACCATTGGTTGGGACAGGCCCAGTCTAGACAAAGGAGACATGAGAAAATGTCACAGACCAGGCAGGCAGCACAATTATTTTAATACCGTACAAATCTGCACCAGCCACCAACTCCAACCATGCCGTGCTCTGCACCAATGGATTGCAATGCCATGTCCTGCCATTCTCATGGAGTCTCCCATCATCTATTGTCTTCCTTGGTGCTGGTTGTAGTGTAGATGGTGCCAGCCAGCCACATCCAAACTGCCACTGCAGGAGGTCACATAAGAGGGAATTATAAACACTGCTGAAAAGGGAAGATTGAGGCCAGCATTCAGGGACAGAGCCTGGATGTGCCAGGCATGGTGCAACCAGACTGCACCAATCATCCCCTTGTCCGACTCTACTCCTTCCCTCCCAGAGCACTTGCAAAGTCATTCTGCTCTGAACTGAAGGGAGCCCCCAAAACAAAACACAGACATGTGGTCACGTCAGGAACATGCAAGATTAAAGGGAACACAGCATGCATGTGACTGACACCACAGAGGACACAGCCAGGCCACTCAGAATGTGCATCCAGTCAGACATGCATGCTCTTCAGGACCACACCCAGAAAGAAATCAGTGCATTTTTTCCCTCCTTGCACATGGTAGTGTGGTCACTGCTGGTTCCCACCAACATGGCCACGCTTTGGACCTTGTCTTCTTACTGGGTCTTGACTTAGCTATGTCAAGGTTGATCCAGTTACTTATCAGATTATCATTCCATACAGTTGATATATACAGCCTCCCATTTAAATACCTCCCCGTGAAGATGGTCAGATATCACACAGTTTGGAATTTAGAGCTACAAAGTTTCATGGCAGTACTAAACTCCATGAGCATAGTGATGTCTTTTGCTGAAGGAGCAGAGAAAGCTGTGGAGAGTTACAACTTGGTTTCTACAGTTGCATGTGATGCTCTAGCACATTTCCATGTCTATACTTGTTTTCCCACAGCAGGACATCATGGTATGTCAATGACCTGAGGTAACTGAAGACAAACGGTGGCTAGAGCATTCTTGTTGGAGGTTCTGGTCAGACGAAGATGGGTTGGTACTGAAAATTCACTATGGTGAGTATCATCAGACAATCACCCTGAAAAGTCAGTATTTCTTTCACAAATGATTGCTGCTGGAAAGAACTGACCAGCTCAACTCTTCCACACTATGGGCAAATTGATAAACCCTATCTGCCTACAGTCTACTATAGCTTTTCAACAGATAAGTGTGAGGAGTTTAATCATTTCTTTCTGGACAGGTATGCTTGATTCGAGCTGTAGTTCATCAAGTGGCCTGTTAAAGGCTAGTAGTGTCCATTCAATGTTGGGTGCAGTTACTCTGTATCAGTGAGAAGGAATTTGATCCAGTTCTAGTGAAAATGGTCTTCCAGATGGTTTTGGGGCTGTAACCTACTTTATTTTGGATACTGGGCCTACAAACTTCTTTATGAGTGCTGGGGCAGCTGTATCTTATTTTTATTTTGTATATCAGGTGTTCCTTGAAGGAGGGGTCTTTCATTTTACACTGAAGAAAGCGGTGGTGAAGCCCATGCTGTAGAAACCATCTCTAAATGTCATGAACTACAGGCCTGTTCTGAACCTTCACTTTTAGGGAATGTAATGGAAGAGGTGGTAGTAATGCAGTTGAAGCACTGCTTGGAACAGTATGGCATCTATATTCAACTTCTGTCTGATTTCTGGCTTAGCTATAGCACTGAGACCACCCCATCAAGTTACATTTATTTCCTCCTGGCAAGGGATGGTGGACATCATTCCATTCTGGTTCTTCATGACCTTTCATTAGCATTTGACATGGTGGACCACGGGGTGCTGTTGGTACTGCTGAGACACTTTGTTGGGTTTTCAGGGACAGTGTTGCAGTGGTTTGAGTCCTACTTGTACAGCATGGTGCAGCACATGACACTGAATTCTTACCTCCTGTTAGTGTGCCTTGCTGTGGAGTGCTTCAGGGTTCAGTCCTGGCTGTTATGCTCTTTGCTGTGCACATGCTGTTGTGGGGTGGGGATTATTAGACATTATGAGCTTGATTTTACAGTTGTGTTGATGATACCCAGTTGCATCTGTCTTGTGTTGATGATGGGGGAGCAGGTGTCATGCGGCTGAGCTAGTGCTTGAAGAAGATTCAAGACTGGATGGCTGCCAGCTGGCTTAGCCTCAGTTTCTCAAAGATGGAAATGCTACTGGCAGAACCAGGTCAGTGTGGTCAGCAATGAGCAGTGTTGATGTCACTTTACCATTACAAAATGGCATCATGTTTGGAGCCGTCGATAGGGTTAGGAATCTAGGAGTCACTGTGGACTCTGAGTTGACACTAGAACATCTGGTGTCAGCTGTTGTAGCAGTGGCTTGTTCCATCTTTGAATCTTCACCTGGATCAAGACCTTTCTTTTCTGCCTGCTGACACTGGTGAATGCCTTCATTACATCTAGACTGAACTACTGCAATGCCCTTTACCTAGGGCTATATGCATGGTCAGAGCATCACCTGCAGCTAGTGCAGAATGTGATAGCCTAACTGATTCCTTAGACTTTGGTTCAAACGTATCACATCAGTGTTCACACCAGCTGCATTGGCTGCCAGTTTGGTGGTCCATCTATTTCAATGTGTGCTTATTGACCTATAAGGCCCTACATGTTCTGGTCCCTGGATACCTAAAAGACCTCCTAATCTCATATGCCCCTAGCTGCTCCTTCATTTTCTAAGGTGGATTTCCTCTGTATCTGCAGATCCCATCTTACATCCTCAGGGGATTGTGCCTTTGGGATTGCTGACCTACTATTATGGAATGCACTACCCTTGCATGTGAAAGGAGCCCCTCAGTGGACACTTTTAAAATCCATTTAAAACCCCACCTTTTTAACCTTTGTTGTGGGTCTGGTGACATTT
Organism: Neoceratodus forsteri; assembly: GCA_016271365.2. Classification (NCBI taxonomy): domain Eukaryota; kingdom Metazoa; phylum Chordata; order Ceratodontiformes; family Ceratodontidae; genus Neoceratodus; species Neoceratodus forsteri. Next base: position 882,762,614 of record CM028134.1, read on the forward strand.
TCAGTGTTTCATTTTATCTTTCATTGCATCTGTTGTTATTTTGGTCTATCTGTCCTATATATGTAAGTTGCACAGAGTCTCTGGGATTGAGTATCCTAAAAATAAAATTGCCTTGTCTTGCCTTGCCTTCACTTTGACCTAGTGCCAAGCAATCACTGATGTTCACTGGTACTCCTTTACCTTTATCCACAGCCAAGCAATTCCTTCCAGCCAGTGACACCCCTCCTTCTTCAATGGTAGCACACTCCCTGGTATCCAGTGGCACACTGTCCTCACACTAACCCATGCCTAGTCATCACTGACATCCAGGATCAACTTCCTCCCTTTCCCTGTCACATGCTAAAGCCTATCTTTGCATATAGTGGCAGTCTCTCATTCTCTATGCACAACCCTCATCTCAGTTCCTCAACCAGCCACCATCCCACAATCACAAAGTACTGTGTTATTCATGGGCAGATGCAATTGGGCAGCAAGACTTTTCTGCTGAAAGATTCTATGCTTCTCTGTTTCTATACCAATATAACTATATTAGACACAAAAAAACTCCATTTAATGCATCAGTTGGGGTTGTTCCACAGTGACAAAAGTGAGGAAATTCAGTGTTAAGGTTGAAAACCCCCTTGGACCCCACAGCCCACCCCCAATTGGCATTGTGGCACCATGTGGTCGTCAGCCCAACTCACACCCCATCACATGTGTAAAGAATCTGAGGTGTAGGAAAATGGGTGAGAGTTATGACTGATCACCCCATGGTGCACCATGATGCCAGTTGGGGTGGTATGTAGCGGGTCCAAGGGTATTTTCAACCCCTAACACCGAATTTCCTCACTTTTGTCACTGTGGAACAACCCTAACTGATGCATTAAACAGAGTTTTTGCCTCTAATTTCCTTCTTTTTAGAATGATGACAAGAAATAGTGAATGTAATGCAGCGGTGGGGACCCACACTCCCGCCACGTGATGTCTTGTGACATAGTAACAGGAACAGCAATGCAAACAGAAGCACCAACAGTGGTGCACATGGTAATGCAAATGTAAATGGTAAAGGAAACGTTAATAGAAACGCAAGCGCAAAGTGACGCTTGAGCGTAACAGTGATGCAAACGGACATTGAAGTAATGTATGAAAATGCAACTAGTAATTCGAACAGTGATGGCAGCAGTATTTAAAATGGAAATGTTAAGTGTCACAGAAAAAGAATGTGAAGAGGAACAGAAAAGGAAATGCAAACACAAGTGCATATGTAAATGCAAACCATAACGCGCACAGGCACGGTACTGGAATTGTAAATGCAAATGGTAAAGATAACAGGAAGAATAATGCCAAAGGAAACAAAATGGAAATGGGAACAGAAGCGCGTATGGAAACGCAAACCAAAACACGCACTGGGCACAGTAACGAATTGTAAATGCAAATAGTAACGGTAACAGCAACAATGACTCCAAAGCAAACAGAAACACAAAAGGAAATGCAAGTGCATATGGAAATGCAAACCTTAATGTGCACGGGCACAGTAAAGGAACTGCAAATGCAAATGGTAACAGTAACAGCAAGGAAGATGCAAATTGAAAGAGAAACGGAAACGCAAATGAAAGGGCTGACTGTAAACAGAAATGGCAATGTGCACGGTGACGCAAACAAGAACACAAAGAGAAACAGTAACGTAAATGCAAATGGTAACAGTAAAGAAAACGCAAGATGCAAATGACAACGCAAAGGGTAACGCATATGGTGTATGCATATGGGAACGTAAACACAATGGAGACAGAAATTAAGTTGAAACAGTAACTGCAACAGTAACGAAGTACATATCCTGTTTTGTCAAACAGGTGCATAGAGAAACACAGTGTGTACAAAGAATGTATGCATTGTAATGGGCATCAAGCTGAAACGAGCATTGGAAGTACTTAATTGCTAATATCTCAGCAACCGCATTAGTGAGGAAAAAATAAAATCTCACAAAAATTATGATTTTCCTGGCTAGGATTTTGTTATTACATAGCCCATAGGCTATGCCATTTGCAACAAAAATCTGTATCTCGCATTGTTTTCGAGATACAAGCCCAGAAAGGCACGCATACGCCACCATGTTAGTCTATGGGAAAAATGCCAACTTCAGAGTACCGTAACTTTGCAGCCATGCAATATTTTTTCACCAAACCACCAAAAAGGCACATCTATGAGATGTTAGCGCTCTCCCAATTTCAGGCCAAAAGACCTAACCATTCTTTTGCAGCAAGGTGGCAAAGAACTCCTGTCATTTTGGCCATGAGTATTCTAAAAGTACTTTCTATGATTTGAGAAAAGTGTCATGAGCCACAGTACTTCTGAAATTACTTTTCCAGAACTTTGAAAATATATTTCTGGGGTGTTTAACCCCAAAATAAAGACATGGCTAGCATCCTCAGGTCTGACAAGGTGAACACAAAATAATTGTGTCCCTCAATGGTCCCAATTCTAATGCCAAACATTTTTTTGATCACCCAACTAAAACAAATGGTGGATTTATGAAAGTACTAGGGCCATTTACTGACAGTAAAAAGTGCATTTACGAAAGTGTCAAACTTTTGTTAACTTTTCCCAATGACTTATAATGGAACTTGTTTTTTAATAACTTTTGAACTGTTCAATATTTTTCACGAAATCTCAAAAGGCACATCGGGCACCCGGATGCATGTTTCCTGAAGTTTTTGGAGCACTCACAGAAACCGTGATGACCTGTGAAGCACTGAAACAAAAGATTCACCATATAGCGTAAACTCCACAGCCGTATATCCGACTGGTATGAAGGTTCTTGATCGTGGTATTCCAAATTTCAGGCAATCGCTTGAACGGTCGCAGTAGTTAAGGTGTAAAGTTTGACCTTTAACCTTAAAAAGGGCTCCTCAACCTAACTATGGTAGCACTACCGTGCTACCATAATATATATATGTATTTGTTTGTTTGTTTTAAACAAGTAGAGTGCTAGAAGACAGGTATGTTTGTGCATGTGTCACATTTCTGAACATCTTTCTGTTGTCTCAAGTAGTATTTTAAACATCTAACAATACCATAACATCCTAACATCAAACCACAGCTGACAGAAGGAAAGAAGAAGAAGAACACCCAATCTTCATACATCTTCCACACACCTAATAGTAGTTGTAAGGTCCATATGTTCCTGGCTCCCCTCTTCGCTCTTCTGAGGTGGGTCTCTTAAGGTGCCTTTACACTGACCTCTTCCTTGCATTGCAGTCTCCTCCATTCGCCACTGCTCCATCTGCATTGCTGCTGACTCCAGTTTACACAGTAGGCACTGCATCATTGCAGGGTCAGTCTGTGGTTCAGACTAAACTTCCTGCATTGCTGGCCACATTTCCACCAGAGACTGGGATGGGAGGGGTTACAGCGGCAGTGACATTAGCACTGCTGCACATTACAAAAGTGTTATTCACCATGATTTCTTTGTTTTTAGGGAACTATTTCCTGCTGCACAAAATATTTGGTGACAATTTGCCAATACAAAGATATTTCAGATTTCTAACAAATGGACTCATGACTGAGATTTTCAAGATGAGTGACTAGCAAACCCCAAATGGTAGACTGTGCAGATAATTCAGCACAGTATGCTGAACATGCAATATTAACCAAAGGAGCTCAATGGGAGAGAAGAATTTTCCCTTACTGTTTACGTAAATGAGATTAGCTCAGTTACTTAATACTGCATGTTTAGCATCCTCAGCTGAATTTTCTTCATGGTTTGCTATTCAGGGTTTGCTAGTCACCTGAAAGCTGTATTTTGTTTCCCTTTATTTTGTTTGATTGTTACTTTAACAAGTACAGTAATTTTTGCGTGAGTTACCATTGTAGGTGGAGCAGTGTGTTTACATGCCAGCAAAATTGCCTGAACTGGTACATGCCCCCCAAAAAAACAAACAAAGGTATTGTTTGCTCTTTGCCTCAACAGAACGACCTGCAGTTCTCTCCAGGCTGTTTACACTACCAGATCTGTGTTGGTGCAACTCATCTGCACCAGTCACAATGATGCAGCTTAAGTAGCATAAATGCACTTTAGGCATCCCCAGATTCAGATTACAGTTGTCTGAGGACAGCGTATTTACAACTACAGCACCTAGTATTTGGACCATAATGCCTCATTGCCACATTATCTAAGAATCCCTTCAGTGGAGTGTTTAAAATCGGGGCTTAAACATAATTTAGTTTGGCCTATCATGCTTGACTTCATCTGCCATTGCCTGTAAGCTGATATTGTTATTTTGTGGGTTATGTATTTTATTCATTTTTAAATGTTGAGACTAGAGCTGTTGTCAGGTGTATATGTATATATAAAGTGTGGCTGCAAACTGTGTTGTAGGCAGCCCTAAGCCTGCAGGACAGGGCACAAAATAAATAGATCTAGTACTGTAATAATACTATAAATTCTACTGCTAGCACTTCTGTGATTTTTGTTTGTAAGCTTTTTATTGAATGACATCAAACACAAAATACAGAACACAAAACACCATGTGACCTGACAGCATATCGTTCAGACCAGATAGTTATGTAATATAAGAAAGTGGGACTTAATTCATGACAGCATGTTACATCTATGTGGGTGCTTAACTCCCCAAGACGTGCCTGCCTACATGTACTGTGACTGATTGAAAAGATTCCAGGCAACCTATCAAGCCTCCTAACTGGTGTACTAACTATAAACCATTCTCTATTACTACTCAACTCTTTTATAAGAATGATGGCTGCCAACAGGTACTAACAGTCTTACTACATATGTGTACTCCTTATTCATGCTATAGGACTATGACAGTATTTAGACTGAAGAAAAGGGATCAGCATCTAGTGAACCTTTTATTGTTCCATTAGCAACATTGGAAAGCCTCTCAAAAGTGGCCTGATAGTACATTGCCAAGAGCCATTCATCAGCAGATGGGAGCATGTCTGTGATTTTTAATAAGATGTCTCTGAACTACTATACTCACACAACTGGTAGTACATACCTCCTGTCCCACCAGAACGTTCTCAATCTGTATCAAATGCCACTGTTACTGCATGAACTCTTTCTCTTCCTACACACACACAAACACACAAATGCGCATACGCATACACACACTAGCCTCTTCTAATGTACTTGTAGCTCATCGGAGAAAATCAAGCAATGCAAAAGTCCAACTTTAATGAATACATCTATAAACAACTCGCAGAGTAGTGCTCATGCATACCACAGTCGGCAGCCTGCCATGATGGTGAGAGGAGGCTGAGCCAGTTGCCAACGTGCCACCGTCTGTGTAAAAGAGAGCGGGCGGCGACTTCAGGTGGGGGACCACCAGCAGTAATGCTGTGTTTCGGGCTACTGGGGGTTGGGGATCGGCTTTGTAGGGTGGGGAACCACTAGAACACCAGGAAATTATTTTATTACTGCAGCTACAGGGGCGGGGATCATGCTTGGAGGGTGGGAACCACTAGCACACCAGGGCAATTATTTTATTACTGCGGCTATGGGGTTTGGGGATCATGCTTGGGGGGTGGGGGGGATCACTAGCATACCAGGGATTACTGTGTTTATTGGGGCTACGGGGCTCAGGGATCATGCTGGGGGGCACTGCTGCAGTACCACCAGTGTTTTGTTGGCAGTATTTAGATCTGCACTAAAGGTCACACTAATGCCTGTAGTGCGGCTGATACATTTGAATATGCCATCAACCAGCATTCATGGCTTCTCCCTAACTCCGCCCCAGCATACATTTACTTTTAGTGTCGGTGTTATCACACAGCGCCAGCACTATTAGGGCTTCTGAATATTGCAGCCTGGTGCAAATCCAGTGCTATTCCAGTGCTACGGCTTTGTTCCAGGTGCAATGCTTTGAATATCTGGCCCATTGTGTTCCTTTTATCTTGTCCGTTTAGGATTTGCAACTGAAGATATGTTACCTGATCTTGCCTAAGTTCTCTGGAATGCCTTTTCCTGTCAGGGGAATGGGGTGGGAGGGTGGTAGGATTTTTGGGGGTTGGGGAGAGGGGGATGGAGGGTGTGTGCATGGTTGCAATTCAATGTGCTGGTTTTGATTATGGTTGTATTGAGGGTGGGGAGGTGGGGGATGGGGGATAATTCTATGTAATCATATGTTTTTGTTATTTATCCATACCCATTTGACCATGATAGAGGAAGGAAAGTTTCTTTTATTTTTATTTTTCCATTAGTGTGCTTTGTTTTGGTTTGGTCAAAATGCCCTACATGTGTATGAGTTGTATTGTGATTGTTTTGTATTATGTATACTTTTGAATAAAGCATATTTAATAAAAAATATAGATGTATATTATTCAAAGAATGCATCAGTGGCTTAAACAGTGACATAAACACTAAAATCAAATAAATCAATTAAATTAATCAAGCACTTTGTATCTACACATTATACAGTACTGCATCATCTAGCAGTCAGGCACTTTGAGAACTAAAAAGTCAGTTATTGTGCTCTGACATGAGTTGGAGCACATCTCATGGGCTACAGTAACTTTCACACACTGCAGAATGTTCCACTCTTCTGTTTGACCATGTTGTTCGCACCAAGACATCAGCTGAATGCAAGTGCGCCAGTGCCTTCCTGTTGTTAGGTGCTTCAAATTCTGTCTCAGCTTCAAGGTGCTGCTGAATCCTCCCTCTGACTCTTCACCCAGATGTGTCCGTTTAATGGAGGTGCAGATTTCTTCATCAGCTAGCTCTACCATCTGTGTGACAGCACTGTCAATGTCTACAAACCCAGGGAACTCATTGGCCGACATGAAATCCAGCGCCATCACATCATCAAGAGCCGATTGTGTATGAGCTACAGGTTCATCTGGAATGTCAGTTCAAAAAGTTTTTTAAAACTATGTTCGACTGTGGCTTCTTTAACTGTGTTCCATGCTTTAGCAATCATATAGAATGCATCTAGAAGAGTCACTGCCTTGGCAATGGCAGAAGCTTGTCACTACCCCTCATTAAGGACTCAGACTATACGAGTAGCCACCAGAGCTCTGTAATGTCCTTTAAGGTTCCTGATTACACCCATGTACATGGGCTGAATTAAGTTTGTAGTGTTGGGGGAAGGAACACAATTTTGAGGTGGGGAACTGGACTATCAGCTCTTGTGTATGTGCAGAGCAGTTGTCCAGCAAAACAAGATCATTCTCCTCCTCCTCTGTTTTAGCTGCTGCTCCCAGGAGACAAGCCACTCACGAAAATCCAGCCTGTCATCCAGGCATTGAGGAGGATGTGTATGTGAGTGGAAACATTTTAAGATCTTTAGGCAGACACTGTGGCTGTTTGCTCTTACTAATGGGAATTAGGAGTCTTTTGTCTGTGCCATTCATGTTAGCATTGACAAGCAAGGAGGCAAAGTCTTTTGCCTTATTTCCCTCTAACAATTCTTAGTCTTTATGATTGTGTCCACAGTCAGAGTAACCACTGTAAAAAGCCCTGTTTCATCCACATTGTAAACATTCTCCAAAGTGTACGCCTGAAAAAGAGTAGGCAGCACAATGTGGACCAACCAACTGCTGCATCACTGTTAGCATCAGCGCACTCATTTTTTTTTTTTTTTTACAAACAATGGCATGTTGATGCTTCCAACATGATGGGCAACCATCTGAAGCTGCAAAGCTGTCATACTGCAACTGGACCACAAGCTCATTTGTTGTTTTTCCTTAATGGTCCAGAGAGCCATGCACCTCTGCTCAAAACATTGTTAAACCAGGTGAGCAGTGCTTACTTCACCTCAGTGTCTATACCTTTATGCTTTCACTTGCGCTGTGGGTTTGAGTTGGATATCCATTCAGCAAGGATTAATTTGTGGTTCTGGCTGATCTGCCTGCTCGGCTTTTGGAGTACAAAAGCCTTTGTTGCCTGAGAAAGGGATGTTTTGCACCCTGAAGTGCTTCAGTAACTTTAACTCTCTCAGCAAGAGAGAGAACTTGTTGCACTTTGACTCCATGAACAACATCTGCAGAGATTTTAAACAGTCAGACATTGAACCACAAAAATCCCAATTAGGTGGATTTGCCATCCCTGTTGACTGATATTATAAAAAGGGTCTGAGAAATGGAGCTTTCTGATTGGCTGCAAACATTCTAACAGCCTTATGTTAATCTTTTATTAACATACATGTAGAAGCTTAACCATATGCTGAACAAGGTTTAACACTGTTTAAAAAGATGTGTTATTATAATAGCAATAAGGCATTCCCAGAGATTATATTAATGGTCAGTTAATCACCCTCTAGGCATGTGGCACTCGCCCCTCGTGGCCATAGTACACCCCTAGCAGATGATTAATAGACCATTAACATAACCCTTGGTCATGCCTTATTGCTTAATAACAGCCTATTGAAAACAATGGGGTGATAAATGGTTGCCATGGAAATGTCCCAATTAAAAGGATGTCCCTATTAACTCTGTCCCATCTAAGTGGCTTCATCTGTACAATGTGATCTCCAGTCTCTTCAGTCACATGCAATTGCATGTTGTTTACTTCTTCAGAACTTCACCTCGAGGCACATGCACTTCGTCAGCAAAATCCTTATTTCACAGCTTTTCAAAGTGGGACCCATTTGACCAAATGCTCTTCTGCAATTAAAATTACCTTTGTGAAAAAGCAGAGCTTCATGAATGGATTTGTGAAGTGAATTGTATGTTTTCACACACCTTTAAAGTGAGCAAACATCAGGTTTTATCATAGAATTTGGCAACCATCTTAACTATGACACTGTCAACCCATTATAATTCTGTCTCAGCTATACTCATTTAACACTTCTCAGAAAGCTTTTGATAAAACTTCCTAGCATTTATAAACTAATTTAAACTGAGTAAACTTACAGAACACTTTGCAGCACCTGAAGATGTGTAACTTTCTGCAGCTTATTTAATGTTCAGTTGAGTTTGAAAATGCCTACTATTGCTACTGCTGTGTTTTGAAAATGTTTTAGTAGGAATATGAAGTTCAACTTTTGGTCACCCATACTTGGCTGTATGGAAGGAGGTAAAAGGGTTGTTCTTTGCTAAATGTGTACTGCAGTGAGCCCCATGTGATGGCCCTTTAACTTCTTTCTTGTTTTTTTTCTCTTTATGCTCCACTTCCTTCACTTCTCCTCTAATATTCCCCATCCCCAGATTTACCCTAACTCTGTCCCACATGGCTTATATCCCATAGAGGGTCATTTGGGTTCCAAAGCCTCTTTGGAGATACAAATCCAGTGCGGAGCTGCATAAATCACCAGTGTGGCTGCAGGAGGCCAGCTGCATGTTGCTCAGTCTGGGTTTTTTCCGTGTTCTTGTTCCATTCCCCAAGGCTGCTGGCAGTGAGTGTGCACATACATGACACACAGTGTAATTTGTGTGGCATCAGCTGACATCTCCCTCTCTAACATAGCACTGCCTGCAGGTCCACCTGGTGTCATACAGGTGACCCTTGCATGGTGGGGACTGTCTTTCTCTCTCCCAGAGAAGGAAGACAGTGTCCCTAGGTTGCTTGGCTTTCTTCATGCTGGCTGGCCCCCTATGAACCTGGCTCTTTACTGAATCTGGATCACTGGCATCATGAGCAGTAGCCCTGCTACTGCAACAATTAGCTGTTCTTACCCTTTAACTTATTACAAAGAGAGAAACATTATTTTAGAACAGGCAAAGATGAATTAGCTCAGAACTAGATGTGTTCCACTCACAGCAAGTGGTATAATTTGGCATAATATTTTTTATATGTACTTTTATGCTCCTCTGCCCCTTCTGACTGACCTCCTCAGCCCCATCACCCAGGTATCACCAGAACTTACCCTGCTTGGTCACTGGGTGCACAGCCTGCAAGAGGTTGGTCGTCATCCACTGTCAAAGGTGTATTTCATCCATTTTCTTCCTTCCCATTTCTGGGACACACAGGCAGGATGGCACATAGGAAGCACCAAGTTAGGTCAACAGTAAAGTTGCCGACCTCCTGCACAGTGGTGGCGCAATTCCGATGGAGGTATTGTGCCGCCCAATCCCCCAGTGTTTTCTATGGGGATGTGTCCCCACACACCCCCATGCAGGAGTCTCTGTGCCCCACACCCCCCCACTTTAGGATACCCAACTCCAGGTCAGAGTTGGTCCAGGAGTAGGCAGAACACTGGGGAAAGTATAACATGGAAACGGACCATTACAGTGACTGTGGCTGTAGTGGTCTTTTTCCATGTTTTTCTATCAGGGTGTTGGGCAAAGGGGCCACGCCACACATAGAGTCATGCACTCATCATCAGAAGTCCCACAGCACCCTTCCTTCTTCTGGTCCCTCTGACATGCACTACCCTCTGCCCTCCATCTGGGGTTGTAATTGGCAGGAGTGCCAGTCCACCCTCCCTAGAAGAGGAAAGCCATCCTCCAGATGTGTGATCCTCTCCTCCCCTACCAACCCCAGCAGCCCATGCTCATCCCCAACACATGTAGCTGGTGTGGCTCCAGGTGTGGCATCCAGCGCCTCAACCTCAGCGCCACTGGGATGGCTATAATTTGGCATAATCTTGGGAAAATCTGGTTTCTGAAAACAACTTGTACAGATCTTTTGACCAAACATTAATCAGTTCTCAAGTTACTCCATAACCCATAATAGTACTTCTTCCTAGCCTAAACAATATGCTGGCATTTTGTTTTATAGTGGGAGGTTATGGTTCATCTCATTATAATCTTTAGATGCTTTTTGGCATAGACTGTGAAAACAAGAAGACTAGGAATTACTTGAAGGAACAGTTAAATATTTGGGATGCAGTTAAAGGCATAAGATGAGGATAATGAAGGCTTAAGGGACAAAGAACTGCTTGGCATAAACTGAAGTGGAAAGAAAACTTAGAAACAGTATAAAACATATTTCTAAACATGTTTTATACAATCTTGTTTTATATATATTGACAAATGGAAATTGTAATGACACCATACAATATATTGATAATTAAAATGTACATTGATAGAGGGTGATAAGAGTATTGTGGCTACATAAAGCATTGATGTAAACCTTCCTAAAGTTCAAGGGTTTTAGCATAGCATGTAGTGCTCCTTTGTCAGGAGGGTGGGTAATGGTCTGGAGTTCCAGAAATGAGTCTCTGTGTAAGTCCCTGGTGCAGAACTCTTGCTTGATGGGAGGATCTGCCAGGCCTAGGGTAAAGAAGGCCAACAGTCCCAGGTGCATCCAGATTTCTTCACTCCTCAGGAAGGACACACCAGTATACCTGGGTACAGTGGTAGCTGCCACAGAGAAGAGAACAGTAGGGATGTGAGCTTGCTCTCCTTGAACAGGCCTGCTGATTTCAGTACTAATTAAATCATTGCTGCCCAAAAGGCCTGCAATCCATTTACAACTTTTTTGTTTGTTCTACTTCTATTTGAATGGGAGTCTTTACTTTTAGATTTTGGATTGAACTACAGAGAAGCTTGGCTACCAGTGTCAAGATACCTCCAAATGTGTACTCTTTATATTTTAACCTGCTATATTGAGCTGGAATAAGGCATGGTTCTTCTCTGTTGCTAATGTCAATCAACTCTCAAAGCTAGCCTTGTTGAAGATAGAGGATTCATTTATTATTTACCTGATGGTTGGGGATGGGTCTTTTTATTTATTTTCTTTTTGTCTCATTTCAGCTGTTTGCTGAACTGTAGTTCTCAAATATGAATAGCCCCTTATTCAGGAAGGGTTCCTCAATATTAGGGAACTTTTTATTTACTTACTGTATATTTAACATTAACTTTCAGAAATGCCCACTGATGAAGTATTACTGACAAAATATTGGGATATGGAATTTCTCATAAAGAAAATTATTTTTGCTGAACTACAGCTCCAGAGTGGCTTTTCACAATCTGAGCAAGCGACCCCCCTCCCTTTTTGTTATCGTTCATCTGGTCCCTGCGGGACCTACTCCCACAATTAAGAATATCTAAAGAACTGAATGATTGCCTGCTGTAAAACAAGTACAATTTTTCTCTAACTTTCAAAATTAAATATCCACAGTATGTTCAGCTTTAGTTTTCTTAAATATATTTAGTTTCACTTACACCGTTAAAAACATATTTAAACAGTTTAAATCATATCTATCTATTTTATTTATTTACTGAATTTTGTTGACCCGGTAGGCCCAATGAGACTAGAAGTACCTTTTCAGGGGCAATTGGGGTTGGGGGATACAAATGGTAACCAACTGGAATTGAACCAGATTAAGCTGTTGGTGGTATTTTAGTGAACTTATTCCAGCTAGGCTATATTTCTACCCTGGCTGTTTTTGCCATTCTTTACATCTTTACTTTATCAATGTGCTGCTTTCTTCCTGGTGGCATTTAGGAAGCAGTTTGGTGCTTTTACAGGTAAGGATTCAAGCAGATTAATTATTGGTCTTGCAAAGCTAAGCTTATTCAGAATACACCACAATGAGGGTTCGGTACAATTGCTCAACACTCAGATTCCTGAGAAACATGAGCTCAATAGCGTAATCCCAACTTTTAGAAAGCTGACATATACACAATTCTGACACCATAATCCCGACATTCAAAAATCTGACTTTGGACAGTTTTCCACAGATCCTTGCTGATCCCAGGATTTAGAATGACTTTTGAGCAGAATTTCGTATTTCTGTGAACTAAGCAGGATTTTATTTACTGTTATTTTGCAGCCCATCCAACAAATGTCCCTCTGAAGTTGTGATCAACAATTAGAGTTAGAAAACAGCATTTTGTAGTGCTCAGATAACTCACAGTAGCAGTTTTGCAGTTTGTCAGAGCTGACATCCAGGGCGGTCATGATAGTGGTTAGTAGATGCAGTCAGTATTTTTTAAAATAGGTGACTGAAAATAAAACTTATTTCCCCAAGACTCTGTTTACTCTCCCAACTCCTCCTGCTTATACAAGATCTGCTGCAGCTGCTCGTGAGATGTAATATACATATTACATACCACAGCCACTCTTAGAGGTCAATGCCAGTGAACTGCAGAAGTGCTACCTATGTGAGTTATCTCAGAATCACTAGAAGCAAATTATGCTGAAGACGTACGGATCCTGATAGCTCAGTGCTTGTTCACCCTAAAATAATGGAATACTTTTTAGCACTAGTCAAGTTCCGCAAGTAAGAGCACCATAACAAACAAAAGGGAACACTGTAACAATAACAAGAGGTGAGTGTGAAATATTGAAAGTAGCTTTTTGGCTGTGGTATCATTACAGACTTGCTACTATCAGGTTACTACTGGTCGGGATTTTAGCTGTCTGCATTTGGTATATCGGTCTTACAACCCAGTCGGGATTGTAGTGTCAGGCTTGCTGTTGTCAAGATTAGTCAGTTGGGACTTTGTACAGATCCTAGCTGGAACTATTCATCTTCAAAGCCAGCAGACTCCCTGAGCCAGATCTCACTAGTGATAAGGTAAGGGATTTGGAGGCATTTTCACAGAGCTGAAAAATCAGCAGCACCCTCAGTCAGGTCCAGCACATGGCAGCAGATGGCCACTGAAACCATAACACCATAACCATAACACCAGACTTTCTTAAAAGGAAAGGACCAGTTTAAATGCAAAGCAGGGCCAAATGAGGTTAGATAAAAGTGTGTTAGAACTGTTCTATTACTATTGAGAAAGAAAGAGAGATGGACTGGGATATAATATGCCAAGGGGAACCTGTTGGATAACTTTTCTGAACAGGAATTGAGCATATAAAATTTGTATAGTAAGTACGGGCATAGGAAGTGTTCAATTTTCTCAAATGGAAAAAGAGGCAAGGTTTTGTGGGGCTGGGAGGAATTGCATGGCCGCTACATGATTTAAGAATTATAAAGACATGACAAAGGCCTGGTCCCAGCACCTATCCCTGAGGCATCCCACTGGTCACCATCCTTTCTTCAGAGTGAACTCTGCTTACCACCATGATCTATCACCTATCCCCTAACCAGTTTCTTACCCAGTTTATCACCTTTGGACTGTATCACATCAAAACACTGAATCAATGTGGGTGAGTCAATTACAGCAAATTCAATAGAGTAAATGTCTTCTTAGCGACATGGTTTTTATAGTGAGTGTTTTTTCAGTGAGACAGTTCTCCAATGCAATGATGTTCAGTATTGAAATCAGCCACTGTGTGCTGAGCCATCAAGCTGCTAGCATAGCCTAGTGGTTAGAGTCATTGGCTATGTATGGTAGGTTTGCCAGAACTGGGTTTGAGCTAGCTGTTCCTGGTGGGTTTTTTAATTCTATTTTATTTTTAACTGCTGTGCTGGGCTTCATGTCTCCACCATCCACCTCCCGCCCAGTTCAATCATACCCCCAGAGTTTGAATGTGAAATCACTCCCCCTGACTTTCTCCTCTAGCCGAGTTGCATCGCCCCCAAAGAATATCCCCTCCCTGAGTTGTGTCCCACCTGGTAATGGTTGTATATTTTAAGTGGGATGTGGGTGTCTTCTCAGCACTGTTTTCACTATTAAAGAGACTGCTGTTATGTGCACTTGCTGTTTGTGCACATGCTATTTTTGAGTTGGAGTTCTGTATTCCTTGTTTTTGTCTGCCTTTTGACATAGAACCCTTTGGATCCACTCTTTAGCCATCCAGTTTGTTTACTAGCCCCTGTGTAGAATGGTGTAAAATCCTTACTGAAATCTAGGAAGGCCATGTCTACTGCTCCACCTTGATATAATTCCTTAGTTATCCAGCCTAAGAAATCTATCAGATTCATTTGACATGACTTTCTCCCCATGAATCCATGCTGCATCAGGTCTTGTAATCCACTGGATTCCATTAACTTTCTCACCATAGAAGTCAGGCTGATTGGCCTATAATTGCCAGCTCCTTTCCTGCTACCACTTTTGTGAAGTGGGACTACATCTGTCTTCCTGCAGTCCTCTGGAACCACTCCTGTTTCCAATAAGCCCTTAAATAGGACAAAGTGCAGTCAGTACCCCTTGAGCTCATTACACTTGGATGCACCCATCTGGCCTCATTGCTTTGCACACTTTCAGATATACTGAGTCTCTTCAGGACACTCTGCTACAGAAAAGTACTGATATATTTTTATCATTAAGTAATAACATATGTTTCTATGACCTAACTTTATGATCAAGACGGTGGAATTTTTCAAATCTTATCCAAAAGGTGAGTTTGCAGTGTGACTACAAAACAAGTTTTCAATGGGATTTGAAAATGACATACCCAAGGGTGAGCTCTTAATACCATAAATGACCAACACTGTTAAGATCATGTTAGGTAACAAGATTTAAACTGTTGATTGACCCAACTTTAATTAAACTTAGAGTTCTGATAGTTCATTCCTGATATTTTTATGAGGGATATTGTAGGCTATGTTGCCAAAATGATAACATAGGCATTTCTTGTTACCTCCTACAGCCGTACCCTATTAAGCTCTGTGCTGCTATAAAGCTGTGGTAATTATTATGGAAGTAAAATGTATATTCTGGTAGCTCCCCTATGATGTATCTTGCAGTGAGGGTGTCTAAAGTTATCCTTAATAAGAGAATGCCATTGTATTGTACCATGCCAGTAACCCTCTGAGGAATGTTATTGTAAGTTTCTTGAGAAAACTTAAAATTAAAAGTAAATAAAATGACATGTGACATGATCAGGAGGTGGGGTAACACAAGAAAATTAGGTGCCAGAATCTGTAAAAATAATGTTCTGAGTAAATATTTGAACAATTCAATGTTTCTTCACAACATAGTTGATGCTTCACATTTTGATATCAAATTTCAACAGTCTTTTTATGACTATGCCTTATGAACATGACAAGTGCCATTTATAAAATAATGGGCAAAGGACTTTTCACGCCAAAATGTGAAAACACATTTTGGCCTTGATTTGAAAAATGACAGCTGTCACATTCATGATGTGTTGTGAAAAAATGGCTATGTTGAAAATGTTGGGTCAATATATTGAAAATTACAAAGTTATGAGGATGTGTTTTTTCCAGCATAACATTCTTATGATCCACTTCATGAACAAGTAGAGAACATTTTCAAATCATGCCTGAAATAAGATTTCATGCCACAAGTGTGAAAACACGTTTTGGCCAGGATTTGAAGAATGACAACGTCACAGTCATGAAACAGTGCGAAAAAAATGGCAATGTTGAAAATCTAGGGTCATTCCATAATAAGCTACCCAGTTACAATAAAAAGTGGAGCAGGTTGTATGCTCTTTACACAGCTTAGGCTCTTTGACCTGGTCCCTCCTTTCTTTCTTACATATGGTATTATCTGTAGGTTATTGTTAGTTTCTGTTGCTTAGTTAGAATATTCCTCACTAACTCTTGATTAATATGTGGTATTTACTGATATTACCACCATGTGGCTAGGGAGAAGATGACTGGGTTTGGGGGTTGTATTTTGTTGTTCATATTTTTGGGGGAAGGGGTAAAATGTTTTTCTTTTACTTTCTGAACATTTTGTTCATTTTGATTGTGGTTTTTAAAGGGGAACTGTCATTACAGTATTTCTTAATGTCTGAAAGCCCATGAAAAGCTAATTTGAATGAGCCATTGTGCTCATCTGTGAGTCTTTGCAGTTCAGAGTTATTCATATGTAAATCAGCCTGTAATTAACGGTTGGTGCCAGCCATATGTTTTGGCTCCTGACAGGAAATTATGTCACTGTGGGTTTAGGTCCTTCTTTGACTGTATTTAATCCAATAGGTTAAATATGAAATTGACTGTTTATTAAGTGTTTTTCAGGTGTTATTACAACACTTTCTACATCTATAATAATTGTTTTGTATGTGCATTGAAACTAGTGAGTTATTACCTTTACATCTCAAAACTGTAAGTAAAAGTAATCCATCTTCAGGAATGCTTTAACCTCAAGGAGATGCTGCCAGTTGAACATGTCAGTAAGATTTCTGGGGCTTCCACAGTACCATCTGTCTTTTCTGTTCCTCTCTTACACCCTTTTCTTTTCAATTTTGGGTGTGAACTCAGGTCTACAAGATGCAAATGTGGCTATGTACCTACTGGCCAATCATCATAGCCTCTCTGTGCTCCCACAACACACACAGGAACAAGCTGGTGCTCAATGTGCCTTTTCTGGACAAAGACAGTATAAACAATCTGAGTATGTGTTATGATTCTAAAAACATTATCCTCTTTCTATCCAGATTTGACTTGAAAATAAAAAAATAGGACATGATTGCTTGTTTATTAATTGCAAAATACATAGATGGACAACATTGTTAAAACATGCATAATCTGAATTGCATTATTAAAAGAGTATTTTAATTCTTTTGATGAAGTTAAAAGTATACAGTTTTTTACTGACATACTTTGAATGGAATGGGATTTTGTAATTAAAACATTTTCTACATTTGTAATAATGTATTGTATGTGCATTGAAATTAGTGAGTTACCACTTTTACATTTCAAACTGTTGGTAAAAGTAATACAATAGAATTCTGGCATTATTATGGTGAAAATCCATTCCATCAAAGTATTATACAAAGTATTTTGTTTGTTTTGCAATTAATAAACAAGTAATTGTGTCCTATTTCTTTTTCATTTCAAGTTCAATCTGGATACAAAGAGTATAATATTTTCAGAATCTTAACACATGCTAAACCCCATTCTGCTGGATGAAAGAAGCTTGTTCACATCTCATTGCTTTAACCTCTAGGCTGTACTGCCAGCTGAAAATCAAAAGCTGCACATTTCAATGCTGGCCCCATGATGCCATCCCAGTAGGTATGTAGCCACATTTGCATCTTGTAGACCTGAGTTCACACCTGAAATTGTAAGAGAAAAGGCTGTGAGAGGGAATGAAAAATACAGAAGTTGGTTCTGTGACAATCCCAGGAATCTGTATTGATATGAACACAGCCAAGGTTTAGAAATCCTGATATGGGGCCCCACACCTGTTGGCACCACAGAAAGAGCCTTGAGATGTGTAATTTCTGATGATCAGCTGGCAGTATAGCCTAGAGGTTAAAGCAATCCTGAAGATGGATTATTTTTACTAACAGTTTGAAATGTAAAGATGATAACTCACTAGTTTCAATGCACATACAAAACAATTATTATACATGTAGAAAGTGTTTCAGTAACACCTTAAACACACTTAATAAAACAGACGATCTCCGATTTAATCTGTTGAATTAAATACAGTCAAGGAGGACTTAGACCCTCACTGACAGCATTTCCTGTCAAGAACCTAAAACATATGGCTACTTGGTCCCTTAATTACAGGCTGATTTACATATGACAAACTCTGGACTGCAAAGACTTACAGATAAACACAATGGCTCATTTAAATTAGCTTTTATGGGTTTTCAGACATTAAGAAATCCTGTAGAAAACAGTTCCCCTTTAATGTATTGTTGATGTATTGTTTGTTATTTGTTGTTATAAACTCAATAAAGTATACTTTAAAAAAAGAAAATTTAGGGTCAAAATATTGAACATTACCAAAGTTACAAGTGTGCACTGAAACATTTCTACATATGCTCATAAATTTGTTTTGATTTATTACTACTGTAAATTTTCAACATAGCCTTCTTATGACCCCCCTCATGAACAAAGGTGATGGCATTTTCAAATCCTGCCTGAAAGGTGATTTCATGTCAGAAGTGCACAAACACATTTTGGCCAGGAGTTCCTTCATGTGGTGGTATGAAAAATGGATGTAATGGAAGTTTGGTGCCTAACCATCAGTAACTTCCTCCCAGCATAGCACACACCAGTCTGTCATTGCATGTGGACACATTTGACTGAACAAGTTGGTGGTGTATTTAAACATCTAGCACAATAGGAAAAGTGGTCACCAGGTATATACTGAAATACACAATTGAGCCACGAAGATCAGATGTTGAAATACAGAACAGTGGATAAGTGACTGCATTTGTAATACTGCATTTCAACTGCATGTTTAAACTATTTAAAACAAAGATTGCTGAACATTGATTTTTTGGCTACTGGGTTGTTTTATTTACCAAAAATAAAATAAATCTTAACATTATGGGCCAACATATGAATACATTTAATCAATATCTGAGTGCAGATAGAATAGTTTCACAAGTGTGAAGTTACTCCATATCATCTTTTCATCCTGCTATCAAGCATCAGAACAGTCTCTAGATTAGCTATTAAACATCTGAGCACAACAAATGTTTCCTTAAACATCATATCTAGTTGCAGGCTTTTCCAATATGGAGTAAACGCATTATCTTTGTGTTGCATCTCTCACCCGCATACATGTTTTGTAATGATTTCAAAAGCAATAAGCATTTTGGGAGTGATTGAAGTTCTGCAGCACAAAGAGTGACAGTATTCATTTGATGAATCCTGATTCTATTTTTTAGTAAAATCAGGAATTGATGTATTTTAAAAATATTCATATTTACAAGAATACGCATATTAAAACCAGTGATGTGCATTTATTGGTATGCTACAGTAAAACTACTATATTTCACAGTCATTTTATTTTCGATATATTTGCTGACTGAACATTATCCACAAAATAATATGAAAGTGACATATCTAGAATGGAAAATATTGTAACAGCTGTGCAGTTGAGTGACAGATTGCTTTTGATCACCAGCCCTTTACAAAATGAACATAAACATCATTAATAACATCAGTCAAAAGCATTACATTAAAAGCATTTCTAGTATTTGCTGAATTTTACAACAATAACAATGCAGCATTTAGCATGTGCCATATAGAACAAACAAATGTTATGACACTTGGGATCTACCAGCATAAGTAATACTGTAACTTATTTCTTGCTGCCAGTGTAACACGCATTTAAAATTACAGTACACAGTAGTAAATGCTTTTACTTCTTGGGGTCAATGTACTGTATTGTGCTACTGATTGCTGCATTTCTGTACACAGACACACACACACACACACACACACACACACACACATGGTTCCATGTGATAACAGCAACTGAGGAATAGTTATCACCCTTTGGGTGACTGTACATAGCCGAAAATAAATTTTGTTGATGCACACTTGCAATGAACAGCAAGAGGGTGCCTGAGATTTAAGTTTCCTTATTTTATGCGGGAGCACCTTCTGCACCCCTACTAAAGAATTTTCAACTTCAGGTGGGTGCATATTGGGGCTGTGCAAAGTAAAATAAACTAAATAAAAAATGAAACCGCATGACCGGCAAAAACATAAGCTGCGAAATGAACCGGCACCTTCCCAACCTCAGCCTACCACCAACCCACCACACCACACAGCCAGCTTGGCAGCCCACCACAGCACTACACCCATAAACCCTCCATCCTCTTTCACCCTTCACAAGGCATGGTCCCTCCCCACCCTCCCTGCTTGTGTCTGTACATAACGATATCCTGTCACTGTTTTTGTCTACCCCTGTCTGGTCCCCTCTGCCAGGTAGCCCTGTGCACAGGCACTGTGATTGAGTTGTCTTTTAAAGTGCTCAGTCCTGTTCACCTTGTATATGGGACACACACACACACACACACACACACACACACACACACACACACACACACTCACACAGAAATACACACACACACTGTAGAGCATTTACATTAGATTATCAGTTAGTGGTAGATACTGTGTGACTGGGTAAAGACAAAGAACATGGAGTTACAGTACAGTTCATCATCAGATCATTGGAGAGACAGTCAATCTCAGATGCTGTCAACTTTGGTTCTAAAGACAGCTTGTTACATTTATGATTTGACAACCTTTTTGCTCACAGACAAGTGGGTTATTAATAAGTCTGTCAAGCTGTAGTGCTAGCACTGGAAATCAAAAATTATAGAATTTGCCATGTTAAAGCAATAGTGTGAACAGTGCAAACAGCACTGGTATCATCTGTCTTTAGTTTTCTGCAGAAGTTCACCATTCAGCACTTACACACAAAAGCAATGTGAGTTTTTCTGCCCATTTCAAAGCAGACAGAAATAGATCGCTGATCTGTGCCCCAGATTTTCAGTGAAAGGGCAGAAAAAATTAATAGCTGCTATGTATGGGGATTGTGGAGCTGAGGGGAAAGGAAGCGTCAGTTTGTGCAACCTTTACTTTTAAGTCTAGAAGGGAGGTGCAGTATACTGTAACTGTTTCACCACCAGATACCAATTTAACCCCACCATCTCTTGCTCACTGAATGCTTCTCAGAAGGGATTGACTGACTTAAACAGTGCAGCTTTCCCCAATACTTTCCCCACATTCCACTTTCAGCAGATGAGCAAGATGTTTTAATTTTAAATGTGCTCTGACTGCAATCATAAATTATTGTCTCAGTGATAGCCCTTTACATTGGCAATGTGCCACCTCTGCTAGATCCTTTAAATACTTTTGACACAGAATATATTAGTTTGACAGAAGTTTATTTGTGATTGTAATATACCCAATGTAATGGGTATGTCTTAATATCTGACTTGTCACTGTGTGTGTCTGTGTACATTCAATTATAATGAGGAAGGACTGTGCACGTTTAACCCAAGTACAATTAAAAGCTTTATTAGAATTTAGTACATTTGGGGGGTTCCTTGTTGTACCCATACATGGTCAGAGTTTTCTTTGTAAGACTGTATCACAAAATTCTGCATTATTGTATCGAACCATTTTTACCTGAATCAATGATAGTTTATTTGTAATGTTCCATCATTTAATAGGATTTATAACCAGCTCGATTACAGTTCTGTTTTTGGATTTTATTGAAGTGGATGACGATTGGATGCCACACTGCTGCCATAGTTAAAAATAGACTTTTAATATTTGTGAATGATTTTTCTTGATGAAGATGCATTGCTAAATGACTAGAGTTGTTGTTCAGGCTCATATTTTCTGCTGTTCATGATAATCTGAGGCTTTGCAGCCACCCTGCTGTAGGAGACAGCTGTGTTTGGTCTTTGTTTATCTTTCACTTTAAGTACCGTATTTGTATTTGGATAATTGCTTTCAAGCTGGTGGCAAAGCATGTGTGTTTATATTTGTGTGTGTGTTGGGGAACAGTATTTGAAATGTAATGTTCTGACACAGAAACTGCTAGTAACAGCTATTGTGTCATGTGCTCTTTAACTGTTGATGAATACCTGAAATGTTCTTTATTTTTAAGATTATAAATCTTTTCCATGACTTGTGATACAAAAAAGAATCCACAAAACTATAATCTTTGAAAAAGAACATTTCAAGGGCATGTCTCCAATAGTTAAGTGCTGAATCCAGTCCACGGGGTCCTGATGACCAACATACGTGTGTTAATCTCTTTCTACTATGCTATTTTTTTGGCTTTACGGTTTTACTTTTTTAGGGAAAAGGAAAACAAGATGGCAGCATATGAAAAATCTCATGAAAAGGATTCCTCATACAAAATTTCAAGTAGCTATTTTGAAGTGCCTACTAAGCATGTTTGCCCATACCCCATAGCCTTGACAATGTCCATTGGACTGCTTCCCCCTTTTTTTCTCTTTTCCTCACCCTGTTCCTTCCATAACCCTTCCACTTAGGTATTTCCCAGTACGACCAGGGTTGTGAATTCTACTATTGTTATACTTTATAGGATTGCTATTTACTGCATGCAACTTTATCCCGTAAACCACTGTTATATTGTGTTCTTTTGTTATCTGTATTGCATCTGTATGTTACCACTATTGTATCTCACACTGTAACCATGTCTACCCTCCCTGCAATGAGGTGGCTTTGTAAATGAGTGCTTGACTCAAAGGTTGTAAATCCAACTTCCCAAAAAATTAAAAAAAAAATGTTCAGAACTCACATTTTTAAAATGTAATAACTTTGAATGGATTAATATGGTTTCACCAAACCAGTGAAAAGCATGTCTGTGAACCAAGCCTATTATGACTTGAAAATTTCAGACAAAATTCCAACCATCTGGAGGCAGCACAATGGCAAAAGAAAATCAAAAAGTGCAATTTATATGATTTTTGCTATTCGCATCGTAGAATCCACATCCAATCAGAATGATACATGTCAAGTCAAACCAGCAATTAAGATAATGGACTGACCCTTAGCATTGCCAAATGTTTTCACCTTGCTCTAGGGCTTTGTCAATGCTTATTGGGTAAAAGCTGGAGCTCCTAAAAGGGGCTCATTTAAAGAGATACACCTCAAATACAAAATGATTAAATGACACACATTCACATGGCTGAAACCTACATTATCTAAACTGCTAATATACATATATACTTTTAAATATACTGTATATCCCCAGGCTAATACACACCGAAACCCATATATAATGTTCAGTATAGATAAAATGCAATACAAAAGTGCAATATGAAAAATTGCAGTGTAAAAATATTTCTGCAACATAAACATACAGATCAAAGCAATAAATAGAAATGGAGAGTAGGAGGAGAACGTTGTGGAGGGGGAAAAAGAAGGGGAGGAGAGGGAAAAAGGCCATGGAGGGAAGGGAATGGTGAGGAAGAAAACACACAAAGGTCATGGAAAGATAGCATACATGAGGAAAATGGGTGGGGAAGGAAGGAAAATAAGGTTATTAGTTAACGCTGACTCAGTCTGCATAAATACAGTACATATAACACTTTTTGTTAAAATTTCCAAGTTGGTTTATACATTATTTCATAGATATATAATTACCGTGCTATAAGAATGGAGACAGTTGAAAATTATCTTGGTCTTCAGTCCAGGTGGGTGGTATGATTTCAAGTTATTCTGCCAAAAGGCTTCTCTTTGTAATAATATTAGATTAATGTCACCACCTCTCATTTTTTTTCATAAACCCACTCTAAGGCTGTAAAGACAAAGTGTGATCCTTCCGCTGGCTTTAGTGGGCTGGGCAAGTACCCTGAGCCTGTTAATTTTTTCAACACTTTGTGTGTGTTGACTAATTTTTCTTTCAGCTTTTGTTTTGTTTTCCATACACAATAGGCACAGCATTTTTGCACAATGCATAGTAAATTACATTATTAGCACTGCATGTAATGAAGTCCTTTGTGTGATACATATTATGTGTTACTGGATGGTCATTCTCATTACCTTCTAGAATATATTTACATAATGAACAATTCCCACATTTATAAGTGCCACTAGGTAAATGTGAGTGCAACTCTTTATCTTTGTTCATGTCCCCATGTACTGTATGTACTACGGTATCTTTCAAATTAGTTCCCCTCTTGTAAACTATTTTAGGTGTGACAATTGCAGCATTCTGTAATTTCTGTCTGTCAGCAATATATGCCAGTTCTTGTCTATGATTTATTTTACCATATGTACGTGAGGGGCTAGGTAGTGTGAAGTAAGTAAGTTTGTTGTTGATTGGTTATAAACCATTACAACACTATCTAGTGAAACATAAAATACAGTACACAATACATTCAAACACAGAAAAAAACATAAAAATACTAAAATCTGTTACAATACACCCTATCAATTTCTGTCATACAAATCTACAAATACTGTCAGGCCAAAAACATCATGGAGGTATGAAGGAATAACTAGGCCTGTAGGACTTAATTTTAAAAGGTCAGAAACAAAAGGCTATAATCACAAAATCACCTATGAAAGCATCATTCTTTGGACTTCTGTGTCCTCTCTCAAGTTCTGCAGGAAAACACTAAATATATTGCAGCTGGAGCTACTCCAGCTTATACCCCTTAACTCGTTAATCAGAACCATACAGACAGTTGACTTTCTTTTTAGGTTTTCATTGGTCCACTAATATTGGCTGATATGTAAGCTCGCTATTTAGTGGTTATTTATGGCTTCATTTCAAGGCCTTCATCAGTCCTTCATTAAAAACATTTTCAAGGAAGCTTATATTATGGCTTTTTATCAAATCTGTATGGGTTTTCGCTTGGGTCTGTATTGGCATACCTGGGAACAGCATTTCCCACTAACAGGTTAGAAATTTAACACTCCTGAGTCACTAAATAACTAACTTCAAAGGAACATGTGATATTCAGCCTTTTCCAGCCATTAAAACTCCCACACTGACTTAATTAAAGGGTCACTGTCAGCTTTGCCCCTTCGTTTTGTGCACAGTGTGAAAAGTGTGCCTCCTGGCACATACCTAGCACACATGTACTGAATAATGCCCCTAAGTGCATAAAACTTTAGCTTTTTACCTTAATCTGTAGTTTTGCCAAAATACTGTTTCCTCTCAGCCGATCAGAAATAAACTGCTTCCGGAAGCACATCCAGGTCGGAGACGTGGGTTAGGCAGAAGTGCAGTCCCTATATGACCTTGTAATAAGGTAGCTGCAAAAACAAGTTATTCCTGTCCTGACTATTATAAGCAAAAGCTGCTGCTATTTCAAACAGGAAAATGAGGACTGCAAGAGTACAATTTAAACTTTTAGAGCGGGAGCTAAGATCCTGCGCATGCTCTACAAACGGCATGCTCCTCATGCATGCGTGGATCTTTTTATGCCTCTTGAGTGCAGGCACGAAGTTTAGCTCCATTATAAAAGTTTAATTGTACTTTTGCAGTGCTCATTTTCCTATTTGAAATACCAGCAGCTTTTGCTTATATTAGCCGGACAGGAATAACTTGTTTTTCCAGGTACCTTGTGCAAAAGTCGATTGGATCATGCGCTCGCCTGACCCACATCTATGACCTGGATGTACTTCTGGGATGTGGCTGACTTCTGATTGGCCTGAGTGAAACAGTATTTTGGGAAAAGTTACAGATTAAGGTAATAAAGATGATGTTTTATACACGTAGGGGCATTTTGTAGTATATGTGTGAGGTGTGTGCCAGAAGACACACTTTTAACATTGGGCACAAAATGAAGGGGTAGGCTGACAGTGCCCCTTTAAATTGTTTCAGCTGGTATTTCATCCAATTCACTCTCCAGTATAGCTGTTAATTATCTAAACCATTAGATCACATTAAGGGAGCATTCTATCTTAGGGACTATTTGTTTCCCAAGATATTATAAAGAAAGTAAAAAGAAAATAATCATTAAAATTTGCAATAAGGCTAAATTATATACATTGCAAAAAATTATTAGTATTCCTATAAAATTATTGTGGTATTCCTAAGTAAATAACAATCAATACATTTCTCCTGCAAAGAAGAGATAACATTAGGCCATAGACCCAGAATTGTACTTGTTTTCCTATATTTCCAGTACAATAGTTCAATAACCAAAGCTTCTAAGCAGTTCCACAATTAAAAGTCAGCACCATACGTAGGAGTTTTATTAAAAGCCACAATACACCACAATAAGTTAGCCGTGACAGAAAGGTCTTTCCATACAAGGAGCCCCATAAAAGTGCCAAAGTTTCAAATTGCACTAAACTGAGGGCAAGCGTTTTGAGCTTCTAAAGCAATCAAATGGAAATTTTAATTGCACTGGAGAGTCAGAGTCCAGACTTCTCGGAACACTTGAGCTCATTTTATGAGTTACAGGTTAATAATATATTCTCACTTGGAAGTGTTATTGTGCACTAAATGGACAGAGCTAAAACATAGTAAAGGTGACACTAAATATTTTAACACAGATTCATGCAGGCTTCAACAGAACCCATCATGCCATACACTGCTTCGAAAATTGGGGCTATTATGGAAGCTCTGGTGGAAAAATATCAAGGTCCCAGGATTAAGCTTGCATACCTTGGTCTGTGGAGATGCTCTATTTTAAAGAGTCACACCTCCTTACCCAGGCAAGCTGCAACCTTGACCAAATTATTTATTTATTTTTTATATATATAGTATATCACCTGGAAGCACCTTATATAGAAAGGAAAGATAAAGGAGTACATTCTGAGGGGATTTTGTCCTAAAATTACCTCCAGCACAACATTATGAAAGAGAGCTGATTCAGGATTCAGGAACTGACAGGGACTGACAAACTTAGCTCCATTCTCCCAATCCAGGAAATATTTATGTCCTTCTAAAGGTCTTCAAAAGTTCACTCCTTTGATTTCACAAAACTTTCATCTTCCATCTTCCAGAGTTTCTCCTTTCAGTCAGACTTGCCATCCTGGGAGTCCATGATTCATTTCAGTGCACCTTCTCACAATCCACATTCCAGAGTACTCCTCCAACAATCTCTCATTTCCCATTTTTATCTCTGGTTATTCACACACCTATTAGGTAAAATAGAACAAGTGCTCCACTAAGCACATTAAACCTGGGACAATCAGTTAAAATGAACTTTGAAACCCCAGTCCCTGGGCAATGCTGGCATACCTTTTAAAAGGCTAAACTAGCATCTCAGCACTAAAGTGCTTTCATGTTTCCAGGTCTCCATGTTTCTGTCTGAGGAATTCCTGAACCAAATACCATTAAAGGGCTCATTGTAGAGTCCACACTGCACTGCTGTGCATTGATTAAAGCCCAGTGGCTGCTTCAAAGTTCAGGTACTCTGAGTACAAACTCTTGCAATGAGGACGTGACACTAGCAAACGCCACTGAGCTCCACGTCCACGATGAAGAGAGACGCAACTCCCAGCGGTCCAAAAAGCTTTTTAAAACGTTTTGTCAAATATATGGATCCAAAACAAGGCTACAAAAGCTCCACTCATTCAGTCCATAGCCCTAACAAACAAAAATCTGATACATGACAAATGCTAAAGAAGCTGACAGGCAGCGTGCTCGCAGCTGGAATGCCAAGAGTGGAGAAGCATTTCAGCTTCAATATGGTAAGCTGAATACAGATTTAACATGTGTTTCATTCACCAATTTTAAAATAAACAAAAATACTGTGGATTTTGACAAAAGAAGTTATAAATGAACATCAAGTTGGAGCTGCTACATGGAGTGGAACAGCTTTGAGGCCATCATGCTGCTCCCCCATGAGTAAATGGAATAGTTAGTGATAAAAAGAGGGGTAGCAGTTATCTGTGTCCTGTTTCTTGAATCCTGTCTCATCTAGGCTAACAAATCCTGTCTTAGAATATCTATAATTCTTTCTTTTGCTTTTGAAATTATGTTCCATTGTAACCTCTCTGCATAAATCTATCAGTTGAAATCCCAGCCTGTTTCTCAAAATCTCCCTGTTCTAAGCAATTTTGCTTTGTCCTCATGAATTGCTCCACTGGTATGATATTCTTAATTTGCTGTGGGTGACAACTGGTGTAGTGGAGTATAACATTTTTGTCTGTTTTCGTTCTGTAAAGGTTGTTTTACCTCCCCATTGTCACACTTTTCACTAACAAATCTAAGAAGTTTATTTCATGGAGGTCAAAGGACATGGTAAACCTAAGGTGCCTGTTAGTTAATTCTAGTACACCTTAAGGGAGTACAATTCCTGTTCAGTACCTATACATATTAAAATAGCCTATCAATGTAACATCTGTAAAGATCTATTTTGTCCAAAAACAGATTTGATTCCCATAAATAAGCATGTGTTCCCAGTGGGACATGCATAGATTTGCATAATCAGGGGTTATAATGGCCCGCATCACTGTTCCATTTTTGAATATACATTTTTCCATTAAACAGGAAACAGTTACATTTTAACACTTTTCCAGTTAGGTTGAGCAAAAATTCAACAAAAGCAGAAGAATATTCAGTGAAGAACTATAAAGCATCCAGGAGGGCTTCAAGCCCCAAAATGTGGTATATTAGTATATAACACATTGACCTCCATTATAACCAAATAAGATCCAGGTTCTATCTCGACATCTTTCAAAATGTTAAAAATTGTGTTGCATCTCTTAAATAAGATCTGGTTACTTGTGCTGCTCCTTTAATGTGGACATCAATGAATTTTGCCAGTGGTTCCATCACTGACCCATTGCTAGAAACAATGGGGTGTGCTGTATGTTTTACTAGCCCTTATGTATTTTTGGGAGTCCATACAGTGTAGTATGCAATCAATGTGTGACAGTGAAAACGTTGTACCATTCATGTGTAATGACACCATTCAAAAGAGATTTATGCAATAATACATCAACTTTTTTAAAAATCATTGTAATATCTCTTTTCATATTGATAAAACTCAGTATCTCGTAGTTGTTGGTGCATTTCCTCCTCATTGTCCTGTCTGCCCCAAACCTTCTTCACATCTTTTCTCCCTTCCCCAACCTTTCCATCCTACTCTCTTTCCCTACTTATAGCTGTGATAGTTTCTTAATGTTGCAGACAGATTTTTATATTACAGTTTTTCATATTGCACTTTTATACTGCGCTTTATCTATATTGCACTTTATTTATGGGTTTCAATGTATATTAGCCTGGGGATATATATTTATAGGTATATATGTGTATCAGCACTTTAGATAATGTGGGTTATTTAATCATTTTGTATTTGAGGTGTATCTCTTTAAATGAGTCCCTTTTAAGGAGCTTCAGTTGTTACCAGTTAGCCTGACAAAGCCCTAGAGCAGGGCAAAATGTTTGGCAGTGCTAAGGAAGAGTCTTTTATCTTAACTGCTGGTTTATCTGCATTTTATTTTTGAGAAACAAAGTTTCTATGTTGGTTACAACACCAGTGAATTTGAACTTTCTCCAAGGAGGTTGTTGAGCCAAGCTCTTTGACTGTGCCATTATACTTATTTAGGTAGCTGACCGAATAGTCAAATACTATACATTCAAGGGCATTGGATGGGGTGAGTGAATTGATATAGGCCTGTAGTAAGCAAGGTTGGAGCAGTCACCTTTAAAGACAGGTATGACTAGTGCTGTTTTCCAAATGGCAGGAACTGAGAGCACTACAGAGAAAGGTCGAATATCTTAGAGATGGGGAGAACAGGTTACCCTTGGGACCGGGCCAGCAGCTTCATGTATCATCTCACCCCAACCTTGGATTATCCAAGGAATCTTTTAACATATTTGAGAGTAACTAGTATCGAGATGGGCTTGAAATAAAATTTGGGTAATGACTGATCTGCTGGCGCAGTGGTAGCGGTGGCGCTTGACACTGGCGACCTGGGTTAGGGAACGAGCCCAGAGAGATGGAGGGCCAGCCAGGGGAGGAGACTTGAGGATCCAAGGAGCACTCACCTTTTTCTCCAGGAAGGGAGGGGGATAAGACTTGGTGCTTGCCTCAGGCGGAGGTGCGGAACACAACAACAGTCAGGCAGGGGTTATGGAACTTGGGTGGGTAGGTCAGAGGCACTTGTGGCCCTAAGGCACTGGTTTAGTTTATGGTGTAGATATGGCATCTCCCCTCTCCTTTGTGTATTGCCTGTAGCTCACTCTTTGTGTCACAGTTTTAAGTTGGCCTAAGATTAATATTGTGGCAAACAGCAATTCGGTAGGGGAGGAATGACCAGGTGAAGACATGCATGGCACTGGCAATCAGTATTAAGTTGCCTATTATTACAAATAACAGACTTGGAGCACCGTGAAATTTATGATGTCCAATACCAGAGTAAAGAAAAGCTCAGGTGTCTAGAACAAATTATAAAACCAGATTTAGCCAGTAGGTCACGTGTGCAAAAAAATAAAAAAATAATAGCGCTTATGATTAGTAGCAAGCAATTGCTACAAATGGCTAGAAGAACAGATTAGGAATAGATTACAAGATGGATAAACAAATGAGTAATTGACTGAAATATACAAAAGTGAAATTAAGTGCAGCTGGTATGCAGGTCAGACCAGCCACACCCAACCATACTGCATTACAGTATCCCTCAAACATCTACTTTATAAGTCTGCAGAGCATTATTTAACACGAAGTATAGAACCATTCAATTTCCCTGAAAATTCAATGCCCATTTATTTATGTAAATGTCAGTATTTCTGAATGTTTGCCTATGTACTTGAATAGCAGAACAAATGTAGCAATTGGTAACTTACAGCTGAGGTTGAACAACTAGTCAAAAGAAACAGAGAACTGGTAACAGAGAAACTGGGTTACTGTACTTGGGGCAGTGTCACTGGCTGACAGCCGACTCCTGCAGCTGACTTCCTACAGTGTGACACCCTTTGCACTGTAGCCCTTTCAAAGGAGCACAGCAGTAGGACAACTATGTATAGTGGACTAAAAGAGTGGAGAGCATAGCCCACAGTCCTCCAAATGCAGCCGCCCGACTGGAAAGCATGGATCTCTGATGTACAGGGTCCCACTGGTGTGGCTTGTAAACTGGCAATGATTGGTAGCTGAGAAGAGGGTCAGATGGTTAGGGCAGAGTTCCTCATGACCCGTGGCTGGTTCCAGGTGATTCTCCAATGGTGCACTGCTGAGTAGCTGGTGAATGAAAGAGCAGCACATATTTAAAGATTGGCGGGCTTGTTTTCACACTGCGCACAGTCCTCCAAATGCAGTCGCCAATTGGACAGTGTGGAGCTCTGGTGTACAGGTCTCCTGGTGGCTTAGCTAGTAGACTGGAGGTGACTGGTAGCTGGGAGAGGGTCATACAGTAGAGCAAACTCCTCTTGACCCATGACAGGCTCCCAGTGATCCTCCAATGGTGCACTTTAGAGTAGCTGGTGAACAAGAGAGCAGCACATATTTACAGATTGATAGGCTTGTTTTTGCACCATCCACAATCCTCCAAATGCAGCTGCCCAATTGGACAGTGTGGAGCTCCACTGTACAGGGCTCCTGGTAGCATGTTTTGTAGACTGATGGTGATTAGCAGCTGGAGAGAGGGTCAAACTTTAGCACAGAGTCCCTCTCAACCCATGGCTGACTCCCAGCTACCCTCAGACAGTGTGCTGCAGAGTAGTAGTGCAAATCACAGATAAGAGACTAGATACAGGGTGGAGGTGCAGCCAATAGGAGGAAATCTGGCCGCTCTCAACATCTGTGCAGAAATTGGGTGTGAATAGTCACCAGCTGGAATGTGACTTACAACATCATATTTAGTGCTTGAAAATCACGCAGTAGTGTAGCCCCACCCACAAGATTCACTGCAGTGGTCTAGCAGCAGTCTAAGATCCAAATTACAGGTAGGAATCCAGGTGCATGGGTCAGGGCAAGCCAACAGGTAGAAAAGTGGACCAAGTTCAACCCTGTGCAGAAACTGGTTCCAGAGATAGCAGCTGGAATGTTGCGGGATGGCAGATAGATGGTTTGAAAAATCACACCTAGTAATGTAGCCCCACCCACAAATGTCCAAATTGGAGGACATTCACAGTAGTCGTCTAGCAGTAGTCCAAGGTCGAGGCTGGAGTCTAGCTATATGAGGAGTGAGAGCTAGCAGGTAGAAAATTGGCACACAATCAACCCATGTGCCCCTGCTGCTTGGTGGAAATTGCTGTTTCTATGTTACTTCTAGTATTTTAAGGTATCTATCACTAGTGTGATTAAATCCTGTTACTCCATGTGTCCTGCCCAGATCTGGTTGTTTAAATTAGCGTTGTTTCCTACCATCAAGGTAAGTATTTTTTTATTTTTTATTTTATTAAATATTATTCATGTCCATATGTCACTCTATAACTACTTTCTGCTCCTGTTTCTCTCATTTCAGGTATTTTTCAGCTGTGTGACATATGTAGAAAGAGGTATCATCATCAATTGTGTGACTTATTTAGGCTAAATACAGAGGACATGTTGGCAATAAGACCACACATAGTTGTGGAGATGTTGGAGAAGGAGGAGGTCTGAGCATGGGGTTCCAGCAAAGCCAGTTAATTCACAAAAATTATTCTTGAATGCTAAAAAACAAAAGCAATGCTCTTTCTCCACTCGCCAATGCATCCAGTCCAACAGCCTGTGGATCTATCTCCAAAATTAACACAATACTAGGTGAAAAGCTGGAATTCATCACAAAATTCAAATACCTGGGAGTGTGGATGAACAACAGACTCTCCTTCAATGAACATAAAGGACATGTTGAAAAACTCTGGCAAATGCTTGGACTTTTCTTCAGACTAAATCAATTCCTTACAATAGATGCCAAGGCACAATTGGTCCAATCCACTTTCCTATCCTTGGTTGACTCACAGATTTCTTGTACAGCCAATGCTCCATCTCTCAGCTAGCTAAACTGGACACGCTGTATCACCGTGTGTTAAGGTTTGTCACAGGTCTTCTAATTCTACCCATCACTGTGTGCTGTGCGCTGCTGTGGGGTGGACCTCCTAAACTCAGGTGCCACAAAACGCTGCGCTCTGTACCTACCGTGCTCTCACAAAGAAAACTACCCCATACATCTCTGGCTGCCTACCCCTAAGCATAATAGGAAAATACACGCTTAGAAGCCACTCCTTCATCTCCCTCATAGTACCCAGAGTAAACTCACATTTCAGGTAGGCGGCAATTAGCTTTACACTGCCCACCCTATGGAATAATCTACAAAGGACCCTCAAACTGAGTGCCCTTGTCTCCCCTACCCATTTTTAAGGCGTTATACTGCGCACACTATTAATTGTCTATAATTGCTATGCCATCCACTACCGGCTCCTAAACCCCTCCGTGGCTGCTTCGCCCTGGCTTAAAACCTGACTTCAGTCAATTCCAATGTCTGGTGAAAGACATCATCTTAATGTTATGAGCTAAGCTGAATGACCAACTAGCTTGCCAGCATTACATTCACCCATTTTGCACCCTATATTCCTCTCCCTATCCAATGCGATGCTGTACTTTTCTTCTGGTCAGATAGTCATGGCTCTACACATACATGGGTACTGCAATTCATATCTGCTGTTTGGATGTTATCCTCTTCCTACTAGCCCTCGCTTGGGTTACATGTACTTGTATTATTTGTATTATTTGTATATAACGTCTCCGGCATTGCCATATTGAAAAATGTACTACCTTTGCAAAATGTACTACTCCTTATGTTGAATGATATAACCATGTATATATGTGATACCAGGTCCACCTTTGCAAATGAGCTTTGCTCAATGGTGACCGCTGGATAAATAAAGACTTTGATTGATTGATTGATTAATTGAATCTAGTGGAGAAAATGGAAATGGCTTGCTTGTGTCAAATGAGCATTCTTCATGATGACAGAATAAAAGAGACCTGCATAACAATGTTCTTTGGACCCTTTGGGTTGGGAAGAGGTACCAGGCAAGAATGCCCCCTATCTCCTTCACTCTTTGTTTTAGCAGTGGAGCCTCTAGTGGCTGCTATACGGCAACACCCAACATCAAAGGGATTACATTTGGGAATCATTCTTCTTCTATCCTTATGTATGCAGATGATCTCTTAGTACCCATGATGGACACCCATAAGTCCCTTATGCCCCATCTTACCTCACTGGCAGATTCTGAAAGATACTCAGGGCTAAAGATGAATAGATCTAAGACCGAGGTCCTTCCACTGAACTCCCTATGTACCCAGGACTTGTTCGCCCCACCTGGATTAAAGGGCCTCAGGAGTCCTTGGTCTACCTTGGAGTGTACATTTCCCCAGATGTCACCAAAATGTGGGACCTCAACCTGAGACCACTTTTAGCAGAGCTTAAACTGAACTGGATAGATGGAAAGCTGCTAATCTCCCTTTGCTGGCAAAATCTTGGCCCTCAAGATGATTGCAGCTCCCAAGATCTTGTATCCCTTATCTCATATCCCTTAGAGCTGCCCATCAATGGCTCCAGGTTATAGATAAGGCTATTGGCATTTCCTGTGGGAGCAGAAGAAACCTGTTACAGCAGGAATAAATTGAGATCCTATTGGAAGGATGGTAGATGGGGCTTCTTGGGTGGAAGGGTACCAATGGGCCTATTCTGCAGCCCAAACCTTAAAATGGTTTACTAATGTATCTTTCTGACTCTCCTCAGTGGTTATACATGGAGCAATCTGTGACTCAAGTGCATTCTCTTACCTTCTGCTTTATAACTCATTGCCAAAGTCCTTAATGCACCACCCAATGATTGCCCATCAGTAAGAATAAGGAATATTGCACCTACAGATGCAACTTAACCCCAGACCTCTTGTATATACCCCTATCTTCTCTAATAAATACATAACAGTAGATAAACAGCCAATCTCCTGGAGCCATTGGGAGCATAAAGGCATGCTGGCCAATGTTCTGGATAAGACAGGGAAGGCATTATTGTCTTTTCAGGAACAACGTGCACAAAAAGGATTGGGAAAATCTGTCTTCTGAGGTATTTGCAGCTATGCAGCTCCATTAGTGTATATCTCAAACTCCAATTGCCCACTGAATGTAGGCCCCAGAGTGACTTCTCACGCCAGAGGACAGGCCAGCAAGATTTATGCTGCTTTAAGAGAAACTATCCCCTCTTAGTCCCTCGAATCCCAGCACAAATGGGAAAAAGTTCTGAAAATTATTATTGATGATGCCCAGTGGAAATCATGCTGGAAACTGGTGCATGTCTGTTACCCAGATATGAGGAGCAAACTCATGCAAAACAAAATCCTTCACCACTGGTACAGACCCCCAACTATGTTATTATATCAATGTAAATTACTGAATAATAACTTATGCTGGAGGTGTCAGACTAAGGAAGGAGATTTGAGCCATATTTTATGGTACTGTCCTCTGCTCACCCCCTTTTAGACAGCTGTCTGCAAGCTGGCTACACATGTTGTTGGCATTCGGATTTGCTGGACCACTGATCTGATCTTGGCCTCTTCCCTCAGAACATTGGGCTACCTGCTCATCAGAAGCACTAGCTAGCACTGCTAGGTATACAAGCTAATCACCTTATATTATGCTGATGAAAGACTCTGGAAGTGCACCCCTCTCACTCAGAACTATATCAGTCCCTTACACAAATAGCCTATTTGGACCATCTGTCACACATCATAGCTAACACATTACCAAAAATACTACTCATGCTGGAATCCCATTATCACATTTTTAAAACCTAGGACTGGCATAGGTTGACAAACTACCCTGACCATACTTGTTATCACTTTATTTTATGCCTCTGGCTGCTGATTGGAAATCTTGCTTCAGGCTATATAAGATGACTGACTATGCAGAGACTACATAACTATGTTAAGAAATGTTTTCTGTTTACTGGCTACTTTACATGTTTATCTGTTTTATATTTTATGAGACTTAGGGTGGAGAAGACATCACAGGACATGGATTAAGCTAACATGTGAATTTTATACTACAATTACTTGGTGGCTAGTTTCCCAACCCTGGTAGGTGCTACTCCTTTCAGACTCCTGAATGCCTATCTCTCAACTAGAATAACTGGTTTTACCTTTATGTACATTATCTATGTACCTAGGCAAATGGGTGTATATGTTTAATGTTATGTCAATAATACCTTGTTTATGATATGTATGTTTGATGAAAATAATAAAAATTAACAGAAACAAAAGAGAGACCTGCTGTGAATACAGCATAGACGTTATTTAGACTCTAGAAAACTCCCTATTGTGTTACAGTACTCCTTTGAATGGAAACCAAAATGAAAAAATGAAAAGAAAACATAACTGTTTAAAAGGATACCAACTGTCACATTGGCAATGGCCAGTTCTTGAAATGGCACAGAGTTGCCAGTGACAGAGGAGGTGGAGGAGGAGAAGTCTTGCTTCCTGGGTGAGAAGACAACAGGACAGGAGACATGTGAAGACAAGAGACAATTGTGTTGACCTTACTAAACTGGCCACTGTGGGTGACTGACCATATGAATGGTATATCTGTTATCCACTCTAAGGCTTACTATACTGTCACCTGTGATGAAAAAATTACTTTAGCATGACTTGGTCTCCATTATGGATGCATGATATATCCATTGTCCAACACCACTCTTCCTACTGTATACCTATCACCTGTAAAGAAAAAAAGTAATTTATCTTGACTTGGCCACTGTTGTGGCCACACAGTAGATCCATTGTTCACTACTACTCTTCCTATACCAGTCACCTGTGAAGAAAAAAACTCATTTAGCCTGACTTGACCATCAATTTGCTTACATGGTATATCAGTTGTCCAATGCCATGCTTTATATACCTGTGACCGTGGAAAACAAAGAGAAATTATATAGCTTGGCATAGCTGCTTTGTCACTGCTTACCTCTGAAAGGAAAAATTAACATTAAAACTTAAAAAAGAAAAATAATTATTGTCATGATACTTGCCATCAAATTAGTGATATTCACGCCATGTACTGGCACAACACTGCCACAGAGAGGGTTGGTGGAGGAAAAGGCAACTTATGACTGTGGTTTCTGGTGAGTTGTCTGAAGTGAGAGGAGACAAAAGGAAAGAAATAAACACCTTTTAATGTCTTGTAAGCAAGGTGGAAGCCCCTCCTGTATGACGATGTACTCACTGCCAACAGTGATAATAAGTAGTAAAAACAATGAAAATAATTTACCATCACAGCAGACAAAGCTGGCCTTTGCCAGACTTCAGGTCTTGCTGCCTTGATTGGCTGACTGGCTGGTTGCTTAACGAGGTCTGGCTTGCTGGCTGTCAGGTAGGCAGGTGTGCTGGCTGGGTGGCTGGGTGGAGGTATGCCTGGCAATGACATTTATGCTGGCTTAAGACTCTCTGTTTGTCAATATGGATGCATGAAATGGATTTGAGGGGACCCATGTTGTTGGTTGATATGAAGGTTGCAGTAGCCAGGAGGAGGTGATGCCTTGTTGCTTGTGGATGTAAGGTCTGCATGGCTGGCAAAATGGTATTTAAACTGGTTTAAGAGTCCTTTCCTTCAGTCTTGAGTGAATACATATGGTGGAGGCAGTAGTGGGCCATGTTGTTGGTGAATGTTTTATTTATTTATTTATTGAAATGTTTCACCAGGAAAACTGACTAAACAACAAGTTGCTCATCTCACAGAGCAACCTGGGGGAAG
Source organism: Neoceratodus forsteri (assembly GCA_016271365.2). NCBI lineage: Eukaryota > Metazoa > Chordata > Ceratodontiformes > Ceratodontidae > Neoceratodus > Neoceratodus forsteri. The sequence continues at coordinate 882,800,178 of CM028134.1, forward strand.
GGCACAATGGATTAACAAACAATACATTTAAGTCACCATTCATAAAAGATACTTAAATGGAAACAAACATTTGGCAGCAATACTTGGAAATAAGAAACAAGGTTTGAGAACATGAGAGTGACACTAGGAAGGACCTAGTACAAAATAAAGGCTGGAAGATGGGGTAACTAAGGGAAGAATTGGAAAATACTGGTAGGGGTATCAAGGGGCAAGGGAGTATATTTGTAAGTGCATCAGAGTAAGATTCATAAAGTGCCAGAGAGGGCAAAAGGAGAGTGGCATGATGAGGGGGGCAGCCACTGGGACCTCTACAGGATGATTGGGTACCCTGCAAGTGGAGGAGGGAAGAAAGAGGATAGGAAAGGCTTCCTGACTGGAATTGTCCCTCATGGGAGTTCTTTCTCAATTACTACTTCATCTACCTCACTGGAAGGCAATTTGACAATGCCAATAACATCAGGGTGTTCAGGTTCTTCTTCATCAACATCACCACCTTCATGTGACATGAATGATATGTGACTGAGTTATGTGGAATGTGTCCAGCATTCATTTTAGTAAATGTTAGCACATCAGCATTTCTAGGGACAGATTTGTTCTGCTGTCATGCACAATGGCCCTGTCAAACCCTCTCCATGCTGACACTGGAAGATGAACAGCTCAGACATGTGACTGCTATGGAGGTCAGTGCTGGTCAGTCAATGTTCTTGTTACTCCAGTACAGTAGTGACTCTTTCAACATGTTAAGATGCCTGGTGTTTGCCAAATCGATCCACCATGAACTGCTCTGCACGCAGTCCTATGCCTCATCATTCACTGCCTGTGTTACATGTTCCAAAGGCCTTAGAGTCATGATCAAGGAGTTGGACTTAGTACCATTTTCCTCATTCCAACACAAATACTACCACAGGTACCTGTGCCCAATGGGTTGTAATACACAGATAAGAACTACCAACTGTTTGGCCACTGGTCCACATATCCATACTAAAATGTATGTATTGGGATGCTGAATCCAGCAAGGCATGTATTACTGTATGTGTCACAGTCCTATAATGTTCAGGAACTGCATGGGTGGAGAAGTAGGTTTGTTGTGGAATCTGCCATTTGGGGCAGGCATGCACCATCAACCTTTGGAATCCACATTCTCCATGAAAGGGAATTGCAATTGATCAATCACCAGCATTTCAGTGGTTGCTGCATACAATAGCATTAATGGTGTGCATTTTTTGTGATGCACAGACATGCTATGCAATGTAACCTGAACCTTTCTGGGTGTTGAGTTAGCACAAAAGCTGGACTCTGCATAGCAGCACAGTTGGTGGATAGCATTTGACTCAAGTGGTCACATATGTTGCATTATTAAATTAAGTGATTTGGGGTGTTTTATGGACTGGGAATGATGTGCTTCAGTGACTCTGGCTGCTAATATTCAACCCACCATTGCTATTATGATTACTACTAGGCAATTCCACAGACTCCTCATTTCTGTAGTACTCCTCCATTGTAAACTCAGCCTGTACCAGGACTGTATCCATGCCACTTTGGATGCCTTGCCAAATGAAGATCATAAGGAGTAGGACCCCTGCACCAGCTTCCTTTAATGCTTCATTCAGCATACAGTAACAGGTTCCTATGCTTGAGGTGGGTATTTTGTCCACCAATGACAAAGGTGCCACCCTTTTTCACACAGTGAACTCACTTGACAAAGCTGAAGATAGCCACCATTTTGTCAACTGGGTCCAATATGTAAAAATCCCAAACTAGAGATTTTGCAGCCCTTGTTTTTATATGGTAGTGGCCTGGTACTGGGACATTGGAGGGGTGACAATGGGGGTTTGTGAGGATGATTTCAGTACTGTAACAGTGGGTAACACATGCTGTGTTATTGGCACAACAGTACTAACAGGGACAGCAGCTGGAAGATTGGGGAGTGTTTGTAATTTCCTGAAATAATTGTGATGTTCACAGCACCACAGGTTCAACACCAGACCCTTACTTTTTTTACTTTACATTCCCATATGGGGTCCAAATCATTGCCCCCATCCCAACTAGGCTGATAACCTTCTCCTGAGATCTGTCCTTCTCCTCCTCCTCCTCCTCACTTTCTCCACCCTCTCCTCCTTCTTATCATCATTGCATGCAACAGTCAGATCTCCCTCATCAGATTGTGAGTCATGGTCAAGCTCCTCAACACCATCATTAGGAAATAAGAACCTATCATCCAAAAGCTTGCCACCAATGGCAGCAGTCATGAGAACAGCAACCACCTCCTCATCCTTGTCCACATTTCCAGAGCAAGAAAGTTTCTATTTTGTGGACTGTGCCTCTTGTTGTTGCCTTCTCCAGCAGTACCAGCGCCACCAGTATTGATGCCTCAGATGTGGCAGAGAAAATTGTGGTCACACTAATTTCACCACCACTTATGCCAGTTAATGCATTGCTGGTAGTACGAGTACTACCATACCCTGATGAACCTGCAGCAGAAGTTATTTATTGTTAGGTACAATATTCTTTTGAATCACAGAACCTACATCTTCCTGGCAATATCATTGGCAACAAACTTTACCTGAATGCTTCTTTCCAGGCATTTTGATATTTCAATTTTAAACACTACAGTTAACTGTTGATCAATCACCAGCATTTCAGTGGTTGCTGCATTCAGTTCCCATACAATAGCATGAATGGGTGTGTATTTTGTATGATGCACAGACATACTATGCCTATGAACTAGACCTTTCTTGGTGTTTGGTTAGCACAAACAGCTGGACTCTGCATAGCAGCACAGTTGGTGGATAGCATTTAACTGAAGTGGTCATGTATCTTGCATGAATAAATTAAGTTATTTGGGGTGTTTTATGTACTGGGATGATGTGCTTCAGTGACTGGAAAGAGGCACTCAGGTACCTGGAAAGAGGCACTCGGTGCGGCCTCAACAAATTTTGTCGTCTCATCTCTGGTGTCCACCGTCTCACCCATACGTGTGACCTCTACACCCAAACTGGCTGGTTACAACTCTCTAACCACATAAAATACCAAACCTGCTTAATGGCCAAGAAGACAGCGCTGGACTTTTCTCCTTCTGGGTCCAAGCTCTCCTTTCTCCTGCTCGTAACTCACGCCACACAAGGTGCACTGACTCACAACTCCTTCTGATCTCTCACTGCTGTTCCTCTCAGGGGCAAAAGCTTTCACCTACAGGGCCCCACTCTGGTTGAATGGACTCAGTAGTGACATATCCTCCTTCCCAAGCTTGGCCCCTTGAAATCCAGGCTGCATCTATCCCTATCAGCCTCCAGCACCTGTGACTGTTTCCCATGAACAGCCATCCTGTCCCCCTACCTTCCTCAGCTGCCCCTGCCCCAACCCTCAGCACGTTCTCTCTCCCTACCTATCTCCACTCCACCACCCCTCGTCCACTCCCACTCTCCTCTGCACTTCCTATGCACTGCTGACAAGTCCTCTGGCTGCTACTCCCGATTGTATCCTACCTAGTACTGTCCTAATCTGTGTGTTTGCTTTGACAAAATTTGTTAAGCCTCCATGTTTACTGTAACCCAATGTTTATTATAAATCCTGTACCTATTGTCCTGTGTTACATTGTATCCCTCCTGATGTGGAACCTTTTTAAAGAGCCTCAGCTCAAAGGTACTTATAATCCTAAATTCAAATAAACAAATAAACAAAACAAAAATAAACTAAATACTAGAAGCAGCAGAGACACTAGAACACCTCACCAGAGCAGTGTAATTTAAGTAACAACAAAACACTTTACCAAGCTAACTATAGCAACAGTAAAACTCCATAAAAATAAGATTTGAATTTTTTTATGCAGATGATACACAATGGGGTTAAGAAGATACACAAGATTGGGGTAATTCTAAAGAAATCACTGTAAGTATTACAGTAAAACTGTCACTTCAATAAGTAAACAAACTACAGTCAATATAGTTACACGAAGGACAAAATACTTCACTTAAACACATAAAACTGTTCCACAGAAATAAAATAAGAAACCATAGATCACAGAAAATAAAGAAGAAACACAAAATAACACTAGTGCTCACAGACAGAGCTAACATGTTTGCTGCTAGCTAAAACAGCTTGACGTCCCCTCACAGCACTGCTTTGCTACACAAAACAAACCACTACTTTAAATTAAATAAATCTGAAACAGTACAAAGAATATTTCTAATCTAGCTGCACAAGATGCTCTAGACAGTTATAGGAGTGATTTTCTTTTCAAAATACTACACGTTTAAAGCACTTTTAAAAGGTTCTTGGGCACAGAAATTCAGAGACAGACTTAACTCAAACTAACTTCATAAGACTGCACTGAACTCAGCCAACACATAGCAGACAATTCATTTCAGTACCATGTGACCTACAATTCCATGGTACATTACAAATCTTTCCATGGACCCACTTTGTAGGTGAAGTTATCGACTCTGCCATTCACAAAAGTAGCACTGTAACATAGAAACTCAGAAACTGATGGCAGGTAGGACCACTTAGCCCATAGATCTACCTATTTTATTGTGATCACTTATGCTGCTGACCCTGCTTCTTCTACTGACTATCTCTTCTACCCCTTCCTTACTTCTATGATTCCTTATGCTTATCCCAGGCTTTTTTGAATCCTGCCACTGTTTTTGTTGCCACAGCCCACTTTGGAAGGCTGTTTCAGGCATGCACCACACTTTCTGTGATAATACTTCCTCACATCTCTCCTGATTTTACCCCCATCTTCATAACATAATCCCTTGTTCTACAGTACATTTTCTTTGAATACTGCATTCCACCTGTACCTTATTCACCCCATGAGGTATTTAAAGGTCTTGATCATATCCTCCCACTCCGCCTTTCATCCAGGGTATATATTAAGATCCTTTAGACTCTCCCAGTGAGAATCACACATGCTTCTATTCTACTGTGGAAGGACACAGTCTAGGTATCCAGTCATGTGCTTCCATAGTGCCTTCTTTTCTCTTCTACATCATAGCAATATGTCAGCATGACCCTGCCCATGCAGCCATAAAAATGATCAAAATGAATGTGAACAACTATAGACCAGTTAGCCCAACCTCAATTCTGTATAAATTGATGGAGAAATGTATAAACAATTAGCTACACACATGGCTGTCAAATAGTAACATAGGTGATGAGTCTCAAGGTGAATTCAAACAGGGAAGGTCATTGCTAACAAATTCATTGAACCTATATGAGAAAAGATCTACATGAAGGAAAGGTGGTGGACATGCTCTTTCATGACTATTCAAGGCCTTTGACACAGTACCAAATGTAGAATTATTAAACAAGTTGCAACAAGTGGTCATTCCCAGTGATTTACGTAAATGGATTGCCAACTGTTGATGGGTAGGAGGCAGAGAGTTAAAGTTAAAGGTGAAACATCTGGATGAGAGTGTTACCAGTGGAAACCAGCATGGCTCAGTCCTGGGACCACTACTTTTTAACTTCTATGCCTGGGACTTCTTTAAGGGATTGCTTAGATGGGCATCAAAGTTTTCAGATGATACAAAGGAGGACATATCATAGAATCCAGTAACAGCATAGACAAATTGCAAGAAGATTCAGTATGCATAAGTTAACAAGGTGGCCAAACTATCCCAAATTAATTTTAATATAGCAACATGTGCTGTTTTACATCTTGGTAATAAGAACCCCAGAGCTACAAAACAAACAACAGCATTCAATTAAAATCTACAACTAAGGGATGATTCTAAGATGGTTGCCTGAGGGTATGGATGTATGGATGCAAGTTCCACACCTCTTCAATCTAAATGGACTTACTTTTCATGCGAGCAGCTCTCCTCAATATGCTCTGTGATTAAAACTGCAAGAAGATGTTGACATGTCAAAATCTTTAAGAAGGACAAATGCTAGCCAAAGCACCCAAAAGAAAAATATAATTAAACTTTGTCTAAGGAAAATCCAAAACAACCTGAACCAGGGAATCGAGTTTTATTGTACTGTGATGTGGCATCTGGCTCACCTGGATCTACTACACCTCCTGTGGTGAGAATGAAGTTTCAGCAAAAGCCCTAAAATCTTTACCAGTTTCAGACCAAGGGCTGCTAAAAATACCCAATTTGTTATCTCCACTTGATACAACCCTGATGTAATCCCGGTTTAACATGCTAAAGGAAAGGTAAACCCGGTGATGGTCAACGGACATTACAATCTTTTTGATGCAGAAGAAAGGATCCTGCAACCAATGACTTCTGTGACACAGGATGGCGGCTCTTCATTGCTAGAGACTTCTGATATGCCATCTCATTCTGAATCTGAAGAGGTAAGCAAACCATCCTGTTACCTAATGACAAAATGGCACAACAGCCTAGCAGCAGTAATAAGCTGCCCAATGTTGTAACTGCATCCACCTGCATCGAATGTACAGGAGGGAAGGTTCATCCTCACAGAAAAATTTAGCAATAGCAACGAAAGGCAAGGCTGTAGCAAAAGGGTGTGAAAGCACAGCATTGAATTTAATTGGAGCATTGCAAAATCCTTCTTGAATGTGATGTCCTTAATAAATTTAGAGGTGAAATCAAAGGAGACATTAAAATGTGGTTTGATTAGATAACTAAGGCACTGTCAGGGCTCACCCTATCTATTAAGGATCACAGCACAAAAATGAACACCCTATCTAAACAAACTGCTGAAGCAGAAAGTAGAACTCAGAACTGGCTTATTGGAAGATACAGTGTCCCCATTACAACAACAACTGACAGAATGTTAATCTCAACTAGAACTTCTCCAACAAAAATTGTAAATCAAGAAGACAGGTCCAGATGAAGCAATTTAAGATTAATCAACATATCATGGAGGATGTTGAAGGCAAGGGACCCTACTCAATTTCTGAAAAACTTTTAACCAATGCTTTGGGGCTAAAATAAGATGAAAAGATCTTGTTAGATAGGGCTCCCAGAGTTGGGCCCAACTTTAAACTTCAGAATGTCTCACTTTAGAGGCAACTGGATAGGGCAGTATACATCAGGATTCATAACTACAAGGAACAGAGACTCCTTCAAAAAGCAAGAATTGAAAAGGGCCTAATGGCAGAAGGAATGAAATTCTCTGACTTTAGTATTGAAACTGTCTCATCAAGAAAAAGCTTTGATAAAGCAAAGGCAATTTTGAAAGAAATGGGATCCGTTTTCAATTTTACCACCAGCTAAACTCAGATTATTGTGGCATGGGAAAATGCACTACTTTACAGATCATAAAAAAGCAGAATCCTTTCTGAAATCTTAATTTGGCAATAATACTGTCACAATCATATTCCCTGTCTGAAGACATTTCTAATGTCTAGTTTCTAAGTTTAGAAGTTTACATTTAAAGCACTTAATCTGTTGAACACAAAGCTATGATTATATAAATATATAATCTAGCATTTCCTTCTAAGGTTTCTATACTTCCTCTATCCCATGCCCTTCCCTATGTCCCCCCTTTTTTCTGTGTGTGGCTTATGGGGTTTTGTGACCTTCAAGACAATACAGAGTGAACTTTTGATCATTCCATTTAACATTGCTAGCACTTAAAATGAGGCAGATTAGTAAAGTGGAAGACAAGGACTGGTTTAAGGGAGGTCTATTTGTTGCTCACATGATTAAAAGATTTATTATAAAGGGGAAAGGAGGAGTGAGCCTTACTCACTTCCATAGCACATACTGTCACATCTTGCTCATGGCTATCAAGATAGTTGAACAAGGGTTCTAGGTCATTTTGGTGTTTTATTACTATTATGAAAATAATATGTAAATTCGGTTTGGACCAATGGTAAAGTTTAGGATAGAAAGTGAGGAGGAAAGGGAGAAGGAATGGTTCACTCAGGTAGGTGAAGGAAAAAATAAAAAAATATCTGCAAAATAAACAAGACTTATTACTAAGGGTAACAGAATCCAAAACAGTAATACTATTGGTACAGAACAGGATGGTTAACAAACATGAAGCTTTGTTTGCAAGTCTAATGGTTTTCCTTTTTTTTCTCTCTCTTTTCTATTTTTTTTTAGATAACCATGACTAATCAATTGAAAATAGTAACATGTAATGTTAAGAGAATGAGGGAAAGAGTGAAAGGCAGAAAATATTTAATTACATTAACAATGTATCAGCCAATGTTTTAATGGTGCAGGAATCACATCTCCTACCAGCAGACTTCCAATTCTATGCCAATAAATGGGAAATGGGGACAAGGAATCAATACTCCATTTTGGTCCAATGCTAGAGGGTGGCAATTTTCTTTAAGAGGAACTCAGAATTTCTATTTTAAAGGAAAACATTAATCCCAATGGTCGATTCTATATTTTCAAAGTTTTGGTGAAAGGTGTGACCCTCACATTACTTAATGTTTATGGACCTAATGAGAATGTGCCTGATTTTTTCACTCAGAAGTTTTTGACTGCAGCTACATTTAATTCACCACTTATCATTGGGGAGATTTTAATTTGGTTCTCAATCCAGCTTTAGATAAATCTAATATGATGGTTTCCTCAAACCAAACTGCTGCCAAAAAATCATGCAGTGTATGGAAGATTTCATACTGCTTGATTCTTGGCATCATACTTTTCTTTCAATAAAACAATATTCATTCCTTTCCTCAGTGCATCAGTCCTATTCTAGAATCGACTTTTCTTAATATCAGAAAGCATATTCTATTTAGTTACAAAACTGAATACAGAGTTATACATATATCAGATCATGCTCCAGCCATTTTGACAATGCAAATTTAAGCCCCTAAACAATACAATCAATTTAGATTCAATAACATTCTTTTAAGGAGACACAGTTTATCTCAAAATAACACAATAGTTAGAAGCATTTTTCCTTGAATAAATATGAAGAAGTAGCGAACAACAATTTGGGATTAATTCAAGGCCTTTATCAGAGGATAATAATTTCATATAATGCTAAAAACATAAGGATAAAAAACAAAAACTATTATCTTTAGAAAACCATATCACACAAAGAAAACTTATTCAATATTAATAAAAATCCATCAACTTTACAAGAAATTTTGGAACTTAAAATCAATATAACAAAATAGCAACTTTCAAAGCAGAATGTGAACTTTTAAATACCAGAACAAATATTATACTTTAGGTGATAAACCGGATAAAATCTTAAGTTGACATTTAAAGAAAGAGAAAGCAAACAATACCATAACTAAAATAAGGGATGAAAATGGGATATTAATATTGGACCCTGAACAAATTAATAAAACATTTGAACTCTACTATAAAACTTTACACCTTTGAACTTCGTTACAGAAGTTATAGTTACTGAACAATACCTATTAAATATTGATATACCTTTTATCAGTGATATTCACAGGGATTTACTTGACCAACATATAACCCTGATGGAAATTGAGACAGCAATTAAATCATTAGCTCTGCCAAATCACCGGACCAGACAGGATACCAATCGATTTGTACAAAACATTTTACAACCTAATTAGTCCTCATTTAAAAATTCTTTATGCATACATGATTTTCAATCAAACAATAAACCCATCGGCATGTGAGGCAACAATACTTTATTTAAAAACAAGATAAAGACCCTACCTTACCACTTCATATTGTCCTATCGCTTTAATTAATACAGACTCTAAAATTTAAACTAAGATTCTAGCAAATAGATTTAATAACATTTTGTCTCAAACCATACACTCTGATCAAAATGGGTTCATACAGAATCAACAACTTAAAACTAATGCTAGAAGAACTCTTAATCTAATTGATAAATTTAAAGAAAATGAATATTCAATACTATCCTAGATGCTGAAACAGCATTTGACCAGGTTGAATGGAGATATATCAAAACACTTACCAAAATTATGAACTTGGACCAAGATTTCAGTCTTGGATAGACATACTGTATAATAACATTACAGCCAGAGTCAAAACCAACAATGATATATCAAATATTTTTCCTTACAGCGGGAGTTAGACAGGGGTGCCCCTATTCCCCTCCTATAGTTGTTTTAGTTATAGAAACACTGGAAATGTCAATTAGAAAAATGATTAAATTAAATGATTACAAGTGAGCCAAGTAGACCACATAATTAGCTTGTATGCAGATGATACTTTGGTTTATTTAAGTAATTTAAAATAAACTTATGATGACCTTAATCATGCATTAGATACATTTGGCAAACATTCCAGTTATAATATTAACTGGGAAAAGACTGAGTTAATTGAATCAAAAATTCAGATCCGTTCAATTATAGTATTAATCCTAAAATCAAAAAAAATATCCAAACTAAAATATTTAGGTGTACAGCTGGACAATTATAATGACCACACCTTTCAGAATAATTTTGAACCTCTGTTATGTAAAACACAGCAGCAACTAACAAATGGAATCATTACCCTGACATTGATAGGAAGGGTCAATGTTATTGAAATGAATACACTCCCCAAATTATTATTTTATTTCAGTCACTCCCTATTCTTAGTACTAATATTTTCTTTAAAAAATGGAAGAAATAATAAAAAAATGTTACGGAAAGGAAAAGGCCTAGGCAAAATGTTATCTTTCTAAAATGGAGGGCAGTTTGTCCTTACCCCATTTTACTATTATTATTTAGCAGCAAGCATTTCAATAATATATGAATAGTGTCAGCAAGAATATTATCAGGCAGACTGACAACTTGAATTATCCCAAACTCCATTTAAATTTCTAAAACATATTCTATATTCTGGAACCTCATGTCTAAGGGATAATCAGATCCTATCCACTACGCAAAACCACCTGTAAATTATGGGATATCACCATGGCAAAATTGTTTCAGTCTAATAGATATCACCCAATACTCCAGTAATTTTAAATGGAGATTTTATACTTTCTATAGAGGATAATGGTTTTAGTTAATGGTATATAAATGGACTGTCTGAGGTTAACTTTTATATATAACAGTGAGGTGTTGATGTCCTTTATGGAAATCAAACAACCTATAATATCCCAGATCACTTTTATAGATATTTACAAATAAAAACTATTTAGAAAAAAAAGTATTACTCTATAATAAACTAACCTTTAATAATCTAGAAATCCAGCGTATGCTGAAAAACAAAACCAAAATGATTTAAAAAGTGTACTCTTTATTGTAAAATAACATTGGTAATGTATTGAATACATTAAAACACAAAATGGAAGGCAAATTTAAGACCCAAATTATGGATACAAAATGGGTACAAATTATAAATTATAAGACTACGGCATTAATATCTATGAGATTGATCCAAATCTACTTTAACATCATTCCTAGGATCTATTACACACCTCAGAGGTTAAATTTGATGAACACTCAGTATCCAAATCATTGCCCTAGATGTAAAAATTAAATGCTACTCTAGAGCACATGCACATTGTTTGCAAAAATTTTAATTCTTTTGGCAAAATCTTAGAATCCATCTTTAGGATGATGGCTGTGAAAGTCAATAAGAACATTGAAGGTTTTTTTTGACTATTGGTTTTCTAGCTGAACAAGGAATCACAGTCTACAAAGTTTAATAATTCTGGTTATTATCAATGCTCACAAATGTTTATTAATGAACTAGAAGGATCCTCTTCTGCCAGATTATCAAATGTGGTTAAACCTCATGGTTGATATCTATAAGATCAATAAAATACACTATCGTTTACAAGAAAATTATATGAAATTCAATAAATTAGGGCAACCATTTGAAAATGTTATATCATCAAGAAACTGTTTATAAAATGACCATCAGAATCTAAAAAATGTGTAGTGTTGTTAAACTGCAAAGCCAAGATATACAGGCAGAACCATTTTCATAGCTAAATCTTGTATGTACATATGTGACACTTTGCAATTACTGTACTAAGCCTGTCTGTTGGAATTTATATTGATTATATATACCTTACATAACATAAAATAAAATAAAAAAATAGTTCCTCCATTTGAAAAAAATCTACAACTAAGGAAGGGACCTCAGAATAGTGGCTATGGAACAACTCCAATGGGATAAACAGTGTGAGACTGCAATAAAGAAAAGCTGTCAAATAATGGGGTACAAAGCTGGAACATATCTAGCAGAAGAAGAGAAGTTATGAGGCTGTTGTACCAGTCTTTGATGAGGCTAGTTATGGTGTCCATATATGAAGAAGAACTGTGAAAGACTTGCAGGTGCAGAGGTCAGGACATTCACTAAGCAGATATTAGGAATGATGGGAAAATCATATGAGGAAAGACTGAGTGAGCTTAATTTGCTTTCTTTGGGAGAAAACACAGAGGTGGCATGATTTTAATCTACAGGTATGTCTGGAATACTCAACTATTTGATCTCATTAACATAAAGGAGACTTACACAAGTGATGATTAAGGGGACATATACTGAAGCTGACAGGGGTCTCTGTAAGACAAACTGCAGGAAGGGCTGCTTCATGCAGACAATTGTATCAAAATGGAACAGTCTTCAGAGCAGTGCAGGAAGATCAGAGCAGTGCAGGAATGATCAGAGCAGTGCAGGAAGAGTTTTGGAGTTGGGAGGGGCGTTAGACAAGTAGCACGACAGTAACCTTCTTGGAGGTGCTGCCTGTCTATGGTGTGGGTGAGGCTAGTATGTTCCACAACATGGGAATCAATCAGTGGTTGAAAAACTGGTGCAGAGCGCAGGGATTTGGCTTCATTGGGGACTGGGGTACTCTGGAGTGATGGAGCCTATACTGGCATGATGGACTGCATCTGACCAGGAGGAGAACTAGGATCTTGGGTGATAGGTTTAAAGGCTTCGTTGGCAAAACTGACTAGCCAAGGGGAGTACTGGAAAGGGCAGGGAAATCCTAGCCCCTTAAGAAAGTCAGTGTAGTAAGTGAGGTAAACACCAAGATAGAGATGTCAATAGAGAGAAAAGCAGGGGTAAATGGAGAAAGTGACAAAGGCAATAGGGACAGGGATGGGTCAAAAGGATTAAAGCCATCAGGAAATGCAGAGTAATGAGCACCAATGCTCATAGTCTGAGCAACAAGCTCCCTGAACTGGTGGCCTTGATGGAAGAGGGATGCCTGGATATCATAGCAGTCTCAGAAAAATGGTACACAGAGAACCATGACTGGGATGTTAACATGCCAGGATACATAACCTACAGGAGAGACAGGGAGGGGAGAAGAGTGGGCGGAATAGCTCTCTATGTAAAGGAAGGGATAAAAGCAACTGAACAAAAGAGTAAACAGGGAGGAGAGAAGGCACTATGGGTCACCTTAGAGACTGGAAATGGCACCACAATCCGCACAGGGTTGTATACAGACCCCCATGTCAGGGTGAGGAATGGACAAGGATATGATAAAGGCATTCTTAGGATGGCAGAGAAAGGGAGATACTGTTGATGAGAGACCTGAATATGCCAGATGTTAACTAGAGAACATTTGCTGCAGCACATCCAAGAGCAGGGCCATTCTCGATGCCCTACAGGTGGCATGCCTCAGACAGCTAGTTTTGGAAACCACTTGTAAGGAGCAATCTTAGACCTGTTACTCTCAAATGGGGACAGTGAGAGGATCTCAGACCTAGATGTGGGTTGCCATCTGGAAATAAGTGACAATCAAACAGTGTGATTCACGATAAACTCAGCTACAGAGTCAAGCCATATGAAAGTGATGGTACTGGACTTCAGGAGGGCTGAATTTGGCAAGATGGGAGGTGTAGAAAAGCACTAGCAAACAGGCTAGAAGGAGGGTGAAGCAACAATGGGGAAACATCAAAACTGCCATCACAAAGTTAACAAGCCTTGTGTGAAGAAAACAAACAAATCAAAATGAAAGAAAAAGCCACTATGGTTCTCAAAGAGGCAGGGAAAGTCAGGGAGAAAAAGATAGCATTCAGGAAGTATAAGGAAAAACAGAATGAGCAGGACAGAGGCTGTACCAGTTAAGGCAGAGGAAACAGGAAGGAAGTCAGAATAGCAAAGGCCCAAACTGAGGAAAAGCTAGCCAACTCAGTTAAGAAAGTGAATAAAACCTTTTATAGGTACATCAGGAGCATAGAAAGAAAAGGGAGGGATAATGAGGCTGAATAGAATGGATGGTGGGTAGCGGGGAGGGACAGTGAAAAGCAGGGATACTGAATGAATATTTCTGCTCAGTATTCACAAGGGAGGAGGGGGGTGCCTAATCCAGTTAACAGGATCACTCTTGATGGGGGTTGATTCCAGTCTTTTGAAGAAGAAGGGTCTGAAGAACTCCTAAAACTGAAGGTGGACAAAGCAATGGGGGCCTGACAGTGTTTACCCCATAATTCTAAAAGAATTAAGGGGAGAACTAGTGAAACCACTGACTACCCTTTTAACAAATCATGGTAGGATGGTGTGGTACCTGAGGACTGGAGAAAGATGGATATGATTCTACTTCACAAAAGTGGGACCAAGACAGAGGCAGGAAACTACAGACCTGCCAATCTGACCTCTGTGGTAGGGAAAGTGATGGAATCACTTCTGAAGGAAAAGAATTGTTGAGTACCTAGAGGCCAGTGGGCACAGGACCCAAGGCAGCATGAGTTCACAGTGGAATGTCAGACAAATCTAATTGATTTCTTTGACTGGGTGACAAAAGTAGTAGACCAGGGAGGGGCTGTGGACATGGCCAGGTTAGACTTTAGCAAGGCATTTGACACAGTCCCACAAAAGATTAATAGTCAAATTAACCAGCCTGGGAGTGGGTCCCAGGGTGGTAGCCTAGGTAAAACATTTACTGGACAACAGGACACAGAAGGTAATTGTAAATGGAGTCCACTCTGAAGAAAGAGGGGTTAATAGTGGGGTACCACAGGGTTCAATACTGGGTCCAGTCCTTTATAAGTGACATTGCAGAGGGACTGGAAGGAAAAGTATGCCTCTTTGCAGATGATACAAAGATCTGCAACAGGGTTAATACACAAGGAGGCATGGAAAGGATGAGAAGGGACTTGGCAAGGTTGGAGGAATGGTCAGAAGTATGGCAGCTTGGATTCAATGCAAAGAAGTGCAAAATAATGCACCTGGGAAACAAAACCCAGAGGAAGATTACACAATGGGGAGGTAGTAACAACAGGAAAAATGGAAAGGGACCTGGGGTAATCATATCAGATGACCTAAGGTTAGCAAGCAATGTGAGAAGGCAATAGGAGTGCTGGGGTTATACCGGGATGTATAGGGAGAGGCATCACCAGCAGAAGACAGGAAGTTGTTATCCCTCAGTACAGACAGTTGGTAAGACCTCATCTGGAGTACTGTGTCCAGTTCTGGAGACCTCATCTCCACAAGGACATAGACAGGATAGAGGCAGTCCAGAGGAGGGTAACTAAAATGGTGCAGGGTCTGCAAGAGAAGCCATATGAGGAGAGACTAAAGGAGCTTAATATGTATAGCCTTGCGGAGAAAAGGGAGGAATGGGGGACATGATAGAAACTTTTAAGTACCTCAGTGGAATCAACAAAGTCCAAGAGGGTAACATCTTTTGGAAAAAGAGATATGCAAGAACAAGGGACACAATTTAAAGATAGGGAGGCTTTTCAAGGGCAATGTGAGAAAGTATTTTTTTACAGAGAGGGTGGTGGATGCATGGAACAACCTTCCTGGGGAGGTTGTGGGGTCTAAAACTGTGGGAGAATTCAAGAATACATGGGACAGACATAAAGCAATTCTTGTGGGGGTAAGAAGAAATAGGCTGTTGGTTAACTTGGATCTCCAGCTTATCCTGTAGGTGGAAATGGGCAGACTAAATGGGCCAAGTGGGCCTTATCTGCCATCAAAGTCTATGTTTCTATGTTTCCAGAAAAGATGGCTTTAGTAGGAACCTGAATATTTTAAAGGGATCTAGACAATCACACAGAGATTTGGTATCCAACAAGTTAAAACAATACTGTGCTCTTGTGAGGTAGGCCTTTCAGCGCAATGGTAGCACTATCGTTCCTGATGAGAGTGAGCTGGGTTTGGAAGTAAGCTGGAATTTTGTTGGGGCTGGCCAAGGGGAGATAGATCGAGCATCCCAGAGGATAGTCTCCTCCTGATCTAGTGCTAGACTGCCACCTGAGTGACCACAGGTAGCAGTACACCTTGGGGCAACTAGGCAGATGGGGAGACAGGGAGATGCTGGTGCATGACACATACCACACTCACATGTCTGATTGCATCATGTCCCAGGCTGTCATCTCAGGTGCAGGGACAAAATGGAGGAAAAAAAGTGGTAGGCCCAGGCAAGTGTATGGAGTGACTCTTTGCAGGCCCTGCACTGGCAACATGGAAACTTCCCCATAAATTGGATCTCTGAAGTTGAATTTGGGGCCCTGTCACACTGCACTGGGGAAAGCATAGATGAAGACTGGGGAAGAGGTAAATCCATGAGATGTCGGATAATGAGGCTGGTGGGTTTCACTCCAGATGATGGACATAGGACTACCAGGAGGCTAAAAACAAGTAAAAAATAGTGTGCACTAACAGGCAATTGAAACTGTTTTTAAGCCTTATTTTGCCTCTACCTTTCTATGTTGTAATGTTCTTAACTCATCATGGCTGCTTATTATACTTCTTACTGTTTGCCATTAGTCTGGAACTGTTGGTAGCCAGAATGAGGCAGAACACCAACATTAAGGGTATTACAGTCCCTATATGGAAATGACTCTCTATTTTATAGCAACCCAAAAGATTTTGTACATCAGTTACAGTGTGTTTTAAAGGATGTTGAGGAGCTCTCTGGTTATAACATTAACAATACTAAATCAGAAACATAGCTAAATCAAATTTGCTACATAGATTTCAAGTCAAATCTCCTCTTTACCTTGCCCCATATAACAGACTGAAGTATCTGGGTATACAGATTACAAATAACATTTTGAGACTTTCAGTTGAAGTATAAAAGCTATTGGAAGAATTTCAAGTATTTCATTTATGTGTTTATTTCCAAAATTTCACCAGGAAAGACATATTGAGCTGATAACAGCTTGTTTCATGATATGTCCTGGGAGAAGGAAGAAGAAATAATGTACAACAATCATAAGCAAATAAGCAAATAGTAGGCACAGCATTAAGCAACAAACATTAAGCAACAACTAAATGGGCAATATAGTACAATATTAGTGTATTTAGACAAGGAGACTGCAACCAGAGGGCATCAAAGAGGTGCAAAGGAGGTATCAATAAAGTACAAGGTGTTAAGTAGAAGGAGGCAGAAAAAAATAACCATAGGGTCTAGAGCACAGTGGTAGTGGCAGAAAGCAGAAGGGAGGGTTGAGAAGATGGTGGTAGCAATGGTATCTGGTAGACAGTAGAGGAACAGGGACAGCTATTGGGTGCAAATAAAACTATAGGTAGTGAAGTCATGGAGTAGAGAGGAAAGTGGGTGCTGAGAGGAGGCAGAGTGGATATTTAGGGAAAGAATTTCAAAGTTTGGGGAAATGGTAGAGAAAGCAGCCCAGCCAGCTGATGATTTTCATGAAGGGAGCAAGGTGCAAAGCCAGGGTTACAAAGGGTGTAACACGAGGATGGGGGAAGGAGAAGAGAGGTAAGGTAGGGAGGAGGAAACTTAGCCAGTATTTAAGGTGAAAAAGGAATAGTGAGTGAGGCATCTGGCTTCAAGGGATGGGAGGAGATGGAGAAATAGAGGGAGCAATGATGAGTGTGAGGTGGGCAGCCCAAGGCAAAATTTGCAGGAGGCGGAAAGAGAGGTCCAGTCTGGCGAGTCATCTTAGGTACAGTACTGTAGACAATGTCACCAAAGTCAAAGATGGAGAGAATCATTTTCTAGACAATAGCTTGATGAGCAGGAAGAGAGATGCAGCCTTTATTCCTGTATAAAGCATAGGATTTAGGATGGTATTTTTGTGGATGGCATCCACATATCCAGAAACGTCATGGCAATGGTTGAGACAAACTCCTAGGTACTTGAATGAGGGAACATCAATGACTATGGCCCCATCCAAGGTGTGGAAGAATGGGAAGACAGAAAGCTTAGTAAGTTTTGTCTGGTGCTGAAGGTCATGGAGACCATCTTCTTGACATTGAGTGATAGCTAATTAGACCAGAACCATTGCTGGATGTTGCTGAAGTCCATTTGGAGCCTGGCCATCAGATCAATGGGCGAGGAATCAGTTGTAAATAGTACCATATCATCAGAGTACATGTGGATGAATGCAGAAAAGAAGGCAGCTGGGAGGTCATTTAGGAAGACCAAAAGAGTATTGGATGATGAATGGACTCTTGGGAACACCAGTTCTGATAGGGAGTAGGGGATAGGAAATCACAATTCTATCAATTGAGTCCTACCCTTAAGGTAGGATCAGAACCAATTAGTAAAGGAGTCAGGAGAGTCATGCTGCCTTAAGCTTGCCAAAGAGGAGGGTGGGCTATGGTGTCAAAGGCTTTGGCCAAGTTGACAAGGATGGCTGATGTGATTGGGCCCTGACCTATGCCTGAGATAATCAAGTCAGTGAGCTGAAGAAGGGATGAAGTAGTGGAGTAGAATTTATGGAAGCCAGACTACAAGGGGGTGAAGAAGGAGGAGGAGTCAAGGAAGGAGGAGAGCTGAGCCAACACAAGGTGTTCCTGCAGTTTAGCTAAGATGGAGAGCAGGGCGATAGGACAGTAGTTGTCAGGTTGGGTGGCATCTCCTTCTTTGGGATGGGGTGTAACAGTGGCCTGACTCCCAGCTTCAGGGACTCACACAAGTAAGAAAGATAGGTTAAGAAGGAAGGTGATGACAGGAGCACAGAAATGAAGGAATTTGAGTCAAGTCTATTGAGGCTTTTGCCCTTGAGGGACTTAAGAGATAGAAGAGCCTTCAGGGTCTCAGCAGTGGATAGAGAAGAGAGGAAGGGGGAGACATTATGGTTGTATGGGGGAGGAGGGAGGGAGGAGAGAAGGAAGAGGCTCAGGAGGCGATGAAGGAGTTGATCTCAGAGGCAACAGAGAAGAGATCAGAAACTAAGGTGTCACCCACCTTGAGTACTAGGTAGGAGGACTGGGATAGGGTGAGTAGAGGGCATGGATGACCGTTCAGAACTTGGAGGGTGGTTAAGGTTGTTCTGCATGGTGGAGGCAAAGTACTTAGCCTTGGCTACCCTAGTTGCTCTACTACAGGAATTACAAAGGACTCAGTAATTACATAAATTAGCAGGGGCTCCATAGCAGGAAAGTATATCTGGTGACATGGGCTTGTTACCCTTACTCTGGCAGGTAGAAGGTCCACCTAAAATAAATATTTTACCCAGATGTTCGTTTTCAAACCCTTCGCCTACCCATCTTCCTAGGATTCTTGAGCAAACTGGACAAAAGCTCCATAGCTTTGTTGTGGGTGGGGTGGGGTGATGTCTGGATAAATCAGAAGATAATCAACCACCCCAACACATGGGAATCCTTGTCTGGCCAGACTGAAAGCAACATCTTTTACCAGGACAAATGGCTTCTTTCTGCACTTGGGTGAAGCAGAATACTGACTCATGCTGATGCTAAATTGAAAATGCAGGTGTGGAACTCATAGCTGCTATTCCCTCCCTTTTGCTATAATTGCTGGGGATATTTGGTGTGAGGTAATGAATCCTTGGGTTTGTTAGTAAGTTTATGAAAACCCTTAATTGTCAGGGCCCCTCATTAGGAGGACCCAATAATTTTACCATGTGGATAGTAGGTATGCCGGGGAGAAATGTTGGGTTTGTTTAGGGTTCCATGTGATAACGGCTAATCAATTAGGGCAACTGTCACAATGGGAACCCAAACACGCGTGGACAGAAAAGGCAATGCCAAATTACGACAACCATACAAAATAGTGATTTTTCAGGCCTTTGCACCACAGAACATTTAGGGGCTTCATTTAAATCATAATATCTCCTTCCTTCAGCACTGCCAGCACCTGAAACAAGCTGCTACATTTGGATCTCTTTGCTGATATTTTCAACCAGTCCACACCTCAGCAGACCATTGTGCACCTTTATGTATTTGGTGGCTCTTCCCCATGCCCCCATGGGAGGCCATGTGCCCAAGACCTCCCATCTTTAAGATTCCAACCCAGAGGTGCACCTGGATAGTGGGAGTATCAGCAAACCTTGTTCGCTCAATCCTTCCGTTTGCTGTTTTGTACCGGTTGCTATTATTGTGATCGCTCATGATGATTCACTCTTATGTGTTCACTATTTAAACCTCTGTGTTATAACCTGATACCATGTTTAGAGGATAGATCTTTTAATACCTCTATCAAGCCAAAGGAACAATTTACAATTTCTAACAAGTTTCAAGTTGAAATTTATTGATCAACATTTCATAGTCATTACAAAACTCAAAACAGCAGTCAGAGATAAAGTCACCAAAAATCGAAGACAGAAGCATACAAATATCTTTCCATTACTTTAGCAAACTCTGGAGAATAATTATAACATTGAAAATACTAGAATTCTATAATAAATAGTATATGAAATGAAATAAGTCAACCACCTCTACTAACTCCCATGAATACATTTCCTTCATACTGATAATTAAATTATTATCCATTAGTAGGAAACCGATTGATAATGTTGGGTGTAAAGTCCTGGAAATAACTATAGTTAATTCTGATACAGAATGTCAACAGAACTCCAAAGGGTTCAGATCTGTCTACTGTATTCCCTAAATGGTGTATTTTAGCCTTTATTTACATTTCCCTAATTGTAACTAAGAGCTTTTAATAGCTTTAAAGTTAACCATCAACTCTCATTCAGAGACTCACTTTTAATCAGCAGATACACAATCTTAAATTATGCTTGAACCATATGTCCCATTTCTGAGTTTAACAGATGCACAACATTTGATTTCTAGACAAAATTAGCTCTCTTCAAAGTCTAATAAATCTTAATACAGCTCAGATAACAAAGCAGATTTTCTATGATTAATGTAGCATTAGAAGAGCAAACAAACCAAGATTTGCATTGGTCTCCAGGAATATATTTTAGAATTTAATACAACCAAGCTTTCCTGTGGTGATAAATAAGCAGACAAAACAAACTTATGTGCTGTAGGTCATCCAAATTACTATTTCACAATTACAAAATGGAAAATGGACGTTTTCTATGTTGCCTGTAACATAAAGAGTTACTTTTATGAAATTCTATTCTGAACTGTCTTGAGGATTTATCTAGTATTTTGGATTAGTACATTTCTCTTGAAAAGATGTGTTTAATAGACTTATAAGCTATATGAAGCTTAGACTATTGAATTATTATTATGTCCTGTTGTGCTCCTATATCTCTACTCCTTTGCTTGATGTTTGTTACTATATCCACATGAGGGGTTCTGAAAATGTCTGTCAAAACATGACCCAAATCCATAGGATAGATTTTTTGTTTCATAAGATGTATGTAAAGAAATGCAAATCCTCTTATAAACTATTTGTTCCTCTAGACAAAGCATTGGAAGTCTAATGTCTGAAACTAACTGCAGATCCAATATGAATACAATAAGAAATATTGGCCTAGTTCAATATGATGTATATGAGGGAATGCCCTCCAGAAGATCAAGATATTTGTACAGCTTTATTTAAGGTGCTCTCTAATGAAGAAATAGTATCCAGTCACCACATCACACATACATATAAATATTGCTGAAGTAATGTTTGCATTAACTACTGATAAACAATCAGACGCAGAATAACCTCCATAAGTTCTCATGAATTGTTTTGTATCATTAACAGATGATGTTTAATGTGTTCTACATGAGCATTCCATCTTAGCTTACTTACAAACCTGACACCTATATAACCATAATTCGTTACTGTTTTTAACAAGGCTCTATTAATGAATAAACAGTATTTATGAGTATTTCTAACTCCAAAATTTACCATTTGGGTTTTGTTATAATTAGTTTTTAAATATTTCTCTTCATGTAATGTTTCACACTTGTCTGCATTACTCTGAAGTCTCAATAAAGATGTAGAAAGTAAGACTATATCGGTTGTATAGGCTAGTAGACAAACAACTTTGTCTATGATTCTTGTTGAGTGAAATTCAGGTTTATCTAACTGTTCAATTATACTTTTGCTATATAGGTTAAATAATAAACGTGCTGTTATACTCTTGTTGTATGCCTAATTTTGATTTTGTTGTATTAGCTAACTCCCCATCCAAGCTACAGTGAATATTTGACCAAGCATTTTCATGACATTTAATAATTATGTTCAATGAGAAAATATCAGCCCCATAACTACATAAAGCAATTTTAATGTTCTAGACTTATGCTGTCATAAACTGTTCTATGTCAAAACTTCATTTTATAACAGCATGGTCAAAATCAACATTGGGACAAAAGCATCACACATAACAGCACTGAGAGAAAACATGGACTGCAGAGATAGCGCTGCAACTGGGGTGCATAAATGTCAGTGTGGGTTGGCAGACTGCAGAAAGGTACAGGGAACCACATGAAGTAAGTCGGGACACATATTTTGCAATTGAACGCCACACCTAATATACGTTTGGTGGGAGGAAAGGCAAATCAGTGGGAGGAAGAAATTCAGGTCGGTGAATGAGGCTTTGTCCCCACCCCACGTGAAGTAATTTGTGAAGAATTTTGCAACTTCACCTGAACTTTCCTGCAAAGTAAAACTTCACAACATCCCTAGAAAGGGGATTCATCCCTACACCCCTCTTACTAACAATATACATCCTCCACTACTGCACAGATCTACAAACAAGGAAAATATTTCTGGGGAGGCAGGAGTGGTATAAAAAAGGAGACCACCAGACTTGAACCACAGCCAGATGTACCACAGCCACTCAGAGGATCTTGTACTCACCTATAACAAGGCAGTGGAGATGCCCTGTATATGACTGCTCCTGTTTGTGTTCAACCACACTCTTCACCCAAGGACCCCTTGGTTTGATGGTTCCTTGAAGGAGTTGAGGAGTGTTGACAAGTTGGTCAAAGGATGGAGAGAGCATGGTGGAGGTCCGCCTGGATGCTGACGGGCTTAGATTGATGGAACATTACATGTACTATCAATCAGAAATCCCTGTAAGAAGGCAGAATTCCTGTTCAGGGAAATTTCTGCTGTGCAGAATCGACCAGCTCAGCTCCAGACTGTTGACAGATAGTGCAATCCAATCTGTCTCCAGCATGGGGAGCTTTTCTCAGCTAAAATGTGAGGAGTTTGCTTGATTCTTTGTGGATAAGGTTGCCATCATCAGGTCAGCATTGACCCGGCTCTCCCTATGAGGGACTGTGGAGATCAGTGGGAGGTGGTGAACACTTGGTTAGTCTGGACGGACTTTAGATGGCCAGAATTTACAGACATTATGAAGATTGTCCAGACTCTGCACCCAACCAGTTGTAGTTTTTATCTGGGCCCTACAAACCTATTAGTGGTGTGTAGATGTTATCTGCCCAATCCTAGGGAAATTGTCTGAATTCCTTGGAGAGGGTTTTTTTCCTGATCCTCAAAGAGGTGGTTGTATGACCACTACTTAAAAAAAACTCCTTTGTTCCAGACTGTTCAGCTAACTGTCGGCCTGTCTCTAACCTGCCATTTGTAGGTAAGGTTATTGAGAGGGTGGTTGTGCTGCAACTGGACAGTCGTCTTGTGACCCACAATGTCTATGAAGCTTCCAATCTAGACTGAGAAAGAGATATAGCACAGAGACTTCACTTGTCAGGGTATTGAATTACCTCCAACAGTGAGAGATTGAAATGCTCGTACTATCTTGGTCCTTATTGATCTCTCAGGAGCATTTGACACTGTTGACCATGGCGTGCTTTTTGGAGTTCTTGCTGCTTCTCTTTGGGCTGTTTAGTACAGTCTTTGAATGGTTTCCTCATGGACAGGTCTCAGAGGGTAGTCACTGGAATTTATTCCTCTGATGCCTTCTCCTGTCTGACAATGTGCCGAGGCTCCATTTTAGCACCCATGTTGTTTGCAGTGTATATGCTACCATTGGAGATATCATTAGGTGATACAGTTTGAGTTTTCACTACTATGCTGATGATACTCAACTGTATATGTTCTTTCTACCCAGGCAGGTTGATGCAGTCTCTCTGCTTAACAACTGTCTCACCGAGATCAGGGATTGGATGAGCACCAGCTGGCTGAGACTGAATCCTGACAAGACTGAAGTGTTGGTAGTGGACCCAGATTGTCTGGGGTGGGTATGAGGGATAGATAGGCATCAGGCTTATGGCTTGATGGTGTTAAGCTCACCTCTCAGACTGGGTATGTCACCTAAGAGTTATTTTTGATGATGACCTGACCCTGAAATGTCAGGTGTCATCCATGGTTAAACCTCATTTTACCATCTGAGGAATATCGCCGGTGAAATGACTGCTTCCCTGGAAGACCTTCCATTACTGGGACATGTCTTCATCACCACCCACCTTGACTACTGCAATGCCCACTACCTAGGGCTTCCTGGGTTTGATATCCACCACTTACAGCTAGTGCAGAATACTGTGGCTAGGCTTTTGACTGGTACATTGAGAAACAGTCACATTGCACTTGTGCTGCATGGACTGCACTGGCTGCCTGTTCAGTGGCAAATCACTTCTAAGGTTGGCTTTCTAACCTTCAAAGCTCTACACGAACAGGAGTCTGGCTACCTGCAAGATCTCCTGACTCCTACTGCCCTCCTTCCTCTCCGATCTGCCAAAGAGGGATTGCTAGAGATTCCCAGGGTTCATTTAAAAACAACTGGTGCCCATGCTTTTTCTTTTGCAGCACCTACACTGTGGAATTCTCTACCTAGTCAGTTAAAAGAATGCCTGACCTTCGACAGATTTAAGATTGAGCTGAAGACATATCTTTTTAACTTAGCATTCTCAGATGAATTTTAATATTTATTGTTATATTTATTGTTTTAATGTTAATTTTATGTTTGTATATTGAATTTTAAATGGAAGCATCTTGGTTGTGGAAAGGTGCTATATAAAGATTTACTTATTTACTTACTTACTTAGTTCCTTTATCTGCTACACCATGATGGCAGCACAGTTGCAGTTCACACGCCCACACACTTCCACTGCTAGACCAAGGTGAAATCAGCTACAGTGTCAGTGCTGCAATTTTCCTATAGCTGTTTTTACCAATGCTCTTTTTTCCATGTGGTTTTACCACACTCTTATTGAAAAGCAGTTTTGACCAGCTACTGTCAAAAGCCATTTTTAAGTCAAAGAAGCAATAAAATATCTTCCCTTTCTTAATAGGGATACACTTTTAGTTTAAATAAGACAGAACTCAGCTGGCCCAATGGTGCTGAGGGTTGAGGCGCTGGACGTCACACCTCGCACCACACTGGTGATCCGGTTTGGACACGAGCCTGGGCCTCCGGGGTTGGCAGGGAGGTATAGGATGGAGCATCTGGTGGACTGCTCTCCTGTCCTGGCGGAGGGATCCAGGGACCTCCACTCTGTAGCACCCCTGGTGATGACCGGGGCACTACTAGACAGTGATGCAGCAAGGGCAGGAGTGCAGCAGATGTCAGCATGCTGTGCCTGGATGTTTTGGCATGCCCGCACTCTGCAGGGGAGAAACTGTTAAAAAAACTCAGCATGCAGAATGAGGGTCAGTCCAGCAGTGCTGCCCTGCTCTGATTCCAGAGGCTACCCCTGTACCCAACCCCTGGCCCTGCAGTGGTGGGGTCCATACCTGCTGCAGGCTGCTGTGCAGGATCAGTGTAGGGAGAGGTGAGGAACTTGGAAGCACTGCAGGAGCTGTAGATCAACCTGACTGGGGTGGACCATAGGTAACATCCCCCAGCCATAGAGGAATAATAAAAAAAATAAGATAGAACTCAGCAATGTTGAACTGTTGATCTATTTTAACAAAATCCATTTTGAAACTCATCTAACATCTATTAGCTTTCTATCCAGGTTTTCAGCCTTTTGAGGATAATCTTTACAAAAATCTTCTAAGTGGTATCAATCAAACGTACGGAATGGTACATACAGTATGTGAATCATTTAATGGTCCCTTTTGTGAATTGGAAGATAATGTTTCCACCCATGAAGGTGGAAAACAGTATTTTGTATCACACAGTTGTAAAGGTAATCTAATAAAGGAATCCACCAAGAAGGAAAATATTTAAATATATCAGCAGTCATTCTATTGGTGTCTGGAGCATTCTTAAAGCAGCACTGCAATGAAAAAGTTATTTAAAAACTAATTTTCTGCTATGGTTATGAAAGATATTGGCTGAACTGTTGTTTTGGGTTTTCTGGATCCTTCCTATGCTGTGTACTGTACATCTATATTTTTATATGGATTCTTACCTCATCAGGTCCTCAATATTATTTCTATGCAAAATGGGGTGGCAATCTCTTTTCTTGAGAAATAATTGTTTTCAGACTTTCATAAAATTCTTAAATGTTAACAGAAACTCAAAATTTAACCACCAAAATGAACTGGAAGACATCTGGCATTGATTAGGAAGAACAAAGGGCAGGGTCAAATGCTAACCCATTTTTGTTGCACTGCTGCTTCAAATTTTGTGCACATTATAGCATGTAATATTTCTTATTTGCTAAGGTAATTGGAATCATGGCATAAAGATGTACTAAAAATGTTCTTAAATTATAAAGAATGCTGTAACACAATCCTATTCAATTCACTTAACTTTATTTACTGGGTAAGATCACTGAGCCAAGACCCTTTTTCAGGAATGACCTGGAGCTTCATACAAATTGAAGCTAAGATGATAGACATAACATATTATACAAATCATTGAACAATGCAAACAATATTCAAAACATAAAACAATACAAAAGGTTTGCAATATAAATCTCAAAACAATTGCACACTTCTTGTGTATCAAAATATATGTTATAGAATTATTCCTCCTATTGTTTTGACTGCACATACAACTCTAATGAATTTGCATATAAGTTAGTTCCTCTTGCTACCAAAACACAAAAATCTTTTGTATTTTTCTATGTAACTGCATTTCTCATCTGTATCCACAGTTTCTCTTGGTATTTTATTTTCTCAATTTTAAGAACCCCATTATATTTTCTCTACACATATTAAGCTTCAGCATGTTTGTTCTGGTTTTAATTTGTCATTCCTCCTTACCTGTATAGATAATTTCTTCTTGCTTCTCAACATGCTTCATAAAACCATCCAATATCTGTATTTTGTATGATTTTATTACTATATAATTAAAGATGCTAAGTAGTTTTAGATATTGTTCCAGCTGTGTAATTGGTTATTATCATATTTCAAGGACAACATTTTAACACAAACACATTTAGCTATACGCAAGTCAGACATGAAATCCCTAATATAATCAAGATTACTGTACTAAAGAATTAACAGGCCCAAAAGATTTTCTGTTCTGAGTAGAAGTATTGAAAAATGAACAATATATAACTGGTCATATTAGCTGCAGCAGGAAATGGCAAGGTTCCATTTTAATGCAATAAAACTTTCAGCACCCTGCACAGTGCTAGAAGTCAGACATTATTTATTTTAATAAAACATATCTGGGGTAGGAGGGAGCAGCTGGATTTAGGAAGAAAAGGCCCCATGGGATTTTCAACAAAGACCCCATCCCCTCATGAGGAACTGAGGCTGGGAGATCAGAGGGCAGTGGGTTCAGTTCCCACATCTGGCACTTGGGTTAACAACCCAATACTGACACTGTAGTGCAGCATGAGGGGGTGCTGAACCTCTGAGGTGCCCTCTTTGATGAGACATTAAACTGAGGTCCCATCTGCCTGGATTGGTGGTAGTTCAGGTGGATGCTAAAGATCCCATGTCACTTATCGAAAAGAGTAGGGAATTTTTATTCAAAACTTCTAACAAATCATACAACAGTGTATTACAACCTACAAAAGTAATACAAATCAGAAATAAAAGAAAAGTATTACATCATATGTGAAATACAAACAAAAGAAACCATACTGGCAAAATAAAAATGTGCCACACCCACCAAAAAAAATATATGGGAATGACATTCAAAACAAAATCATACAGCAATCATCCAGTATCCAACCAATTTAAATTCTTCCATTTTTGTCTGGCTACTATCACAGGTAGAGTGCCATAGTCATGTCTTTGAAGGAAAGAACCACATCAGCAATCATCCAAAACAATTGTTTTGAAGTAATGTACACTTGCTGCAAAGACCATCTAACTCTATTGGTCCAAATACGGAATTTAAAGCAGCCTAAAATACTCTGCAGAACAACCCTATCATATGTTTTCCAAGCAGGAGGTAAAATGCCCAAGAATAATACATCATGAGACATATTAATAAAAGGAGAAGCAGCCAAATGACGTGCCACCACAGACCAAAACTGACAATGTGCAGGCAGTAAAAACAAATGAAACAAAGATTTCACCATTTTCTGAACACAAATTACGTCTAGGGCAGGATCTAGCTTCAGTATTCTTATGTTTCAAATTAGCTTTAACAGGTAATCTACCATGAACACACAGCCACGTCACATCCCATACATTTGGAAGCATAGGTGTAGAGCATAACATTGCCATAATCAAACCAATATCCTCTGCAACCTGTTATAATAATCAGGCAAATGAAAAAAAATATCTGGCTTAAATAACAGCATATAATTCCTTTCAGAATAATTGACTCACCATCAATTTTGTAAGTTGCCATTGTTTAATTTTCGTAAACAGGAAGACTCAGTATGCAATATAGTGTGCACATGTTTTGCTTAGGTACAGCCTTGTCCCATGCCCAATCAGTAAATCAGCCCTCAAGGACATCCATAACCCAAGAGGACCAAATTTTGTGCATCATGGTAATCAGAGGTCGAACATTCACAAATAAAAAGACAAAAAGAAAAGACAATTGGATTAACCATATTTAGACCACCTTGAATGTTGTTTAAATATAAAATATTTCATTTAATGGGTTTAAATGGTTACTCCAGAGTGCCTGAAAAAAATACTAAGCACCATACATTCCAAACTACAAGGTAGCGATACACAGCCGCCAAGTGCAAAAACATACCAATAAATAAGTTTTAACCATATAGACCCATTTTAATTTAGCCATGCATCATTTATTCCAGGTGTGAACTCTAAATTGTGCAGCCTTGATGATAAGATTCCAATTATAAACCTCTGGTTGATCACTCCCCAAAAATGCCTAAAAGCTTAATTCCTGAACTACAAACATGAATTCCCATTATCCCTGAAAATGACTTCCAACTTCACCAAGAAAACACATTTACTCTTATTAAAATTGATCCTCACCCATGTTCCCATCATAAAGCTATTCAAAACCACTTCTGTAGCAACACCAAGATGGCAGATCTGATAATAATATACATAATTCATCAGCATAAGCAATGATAGTAAGTTTAGTCATATCACTTTGCAGGAAAATACCACTAATATGAACTGCCGCATTCAAAATTGCTGTAACAAAGGGTCTAATATAAGAATATGTAAAGGAGGCTAAGAGGGCAACCTTGATGTACCCTCGCTTACACGCCCAAAACTAACCAATCCTACCATGCACATAAGGGACCACAACAGCAGATCCATAATAACCCTTTAACCAAGAAATAAAAGGAACAGGAAAACCACAATAAGCCAAACAGAACTATAGATAAGCATGCAAAACCCGATCAAAAGCCTTTAATTGATCTAAACTCAACAAAAACCAGAAATGTCATGCCTAGAACCTCTATTAAACACCTCACACAACAACATCAAAGCATCTGAAATAGTACAACCCAAAACGGAACAAAACTGTGAAGAATGAATAATATGAGGCATAACCACTGCTAGCCTATTACTCGATAATTTAGTCATAATCTTACAATCTGTTTTAAGATGAGTAATAGGTCTCCAATTACCTAAATTCTCCTAGCACCAGACTTGAATAAAAAATTACTAGACCCTGATTGAAATTTGAAGGGTAAATACCTTGTGGAGGAATTTCTTTTTATATATATATATATATATATCTTTCTTTTATGCATACATATAGAGTGAATTCGTGCATACATATAAAGCAAAGTGTGTTACAATATATTATGATTATAATGTAGAAGCTGCTAGCATAGTTACAGGTCTAGCTAAAAGCTAAGGGTCATTATAAGTTTATAAAATCACAAAGCAAGCAGAAAAGCAATAACTCATGCTGGCTGAAACCAGTTCCTTAGGTTGTGAAAAATAGTAGTTAGATAAGAATGAGCAGAACTGAAACTCAGTGTTCCTCTTGGGTCAGCCTGACCCAGGCATATGTATCACGCAGTGATGGGATGAAATAAGCCAATGGAAAAATACCTAATGCTTCAATGTGTTTTCTTCTGTTACATTGCTGAGAACTATGATTGGCTAATACTGAAATGTTGGTGTTTTTCCAAGATGAGAAAGTGCTATAAAATACTGTGTAAAACTTTATTCGGGAGCTCTCGCCTTTAGCTGAGGCTCCCACATATATGTGTGCAGACAATAAACTGAGTTTATTGGAATAACCATTGGGTGTGGTTATTGAGTACATAGAATTTAAGGTAAAGTATAGACAGTAAAGAGAATCTGCGACCACAGTTTTGGCGTGAGTCGGCAGGGTGGCTTCACTTCTCCGTGTCACACTGTGATCGGACTGACAGGTCCCAGCCTCAGGAAGGTGGCCCGGAGGTTTAAGTCCCACCATACGTGTGGCCTTGGGAGGCGGTGACAGTCATCAGTTACTGTTTCTAGGTGCAGGGGTGGCACCAAGAGCTAAGGCACTGCCAGAGGGACACCCGAAGAAATATAGGAGGTTGGGCACCGAGTTTGGTCAAGGCGCCTATAAGGGACTAATATGGGAAATCAGGGACAAAGCAGAGAGGCGTAGAAACCGGACCAGCAAAATGTATGCTGGATAAGTATGGTGGGACTAGGTCTGTCAAATAGGGGATTGGAATAGGTGGACCAAGGGTGTCTTCCCCAGGCAGGGACATTCAGTATAGATGTCCTCAGGGAGACTCGTATTAGGCTTAGTGAGTGGGAAAAGACCCACAAAAGAGAGAGATGGTGAAATGGCATGTGTTTAGAATGTGGGAAAGAGAAGCGGAGCGTAGATTCGAGACCAACAGAGAGGATTAATGTTAAAGGAAGAGGAAAAAGGGTAGGCATATCAAGGAGGCAATACAGACATCACGATACTCCCTCGTTGTGTCGGCCACTGCCGACGGCTCCACCGGCACCAACGGTGGACAGGCAGAGCAGTTGCCCATGGGCACAGCCTAAGTGCTAGTGCAACCCGATAGTGCAGGATTAGGAGCGGCACTCGGCAATACCCCACCCTTCCACGGTCTGCAATGGACGAGGGACGAGGACGGGCAGGAGCCCACCCCTCGGGTTTCATGTGGAAGGAGAGAGTGAGGATGAGGAGGGGAGTTTAAGAAACGCTGTCCCATACCAAGGAGCTGAGGGGAAGGGCAAATGCGACCGCTCAGCATCGCAGAAGGACAAAAAGGAATGCCCGCCCGTCCGCTATGGACGGGATTGAGCATTCGGCAGAGCAATTCCCTTGGTCTGGATATCCCAACCCAAATCCCGGGCAGACGGGCCACAGCTCATTGAAGTAGAATGACCCTGGCATCCCGAGTGAGCTCAAGGATGCTTTAAAGGAAATACCAAACCCCATGAG
This sequence comes from Neoceratodus forsteri, assembly GCA_016271365.2. Lineage (NCBI taxonomy): Eukaryota > Metazoa > Chordata > Ceratodontiformes > Ceratodontidae > Neoceratodus > Neoceratodus forsteri. The sequence goes on from CM028134.1 coordinate 882,831,745, forward strand.
AATATAGAGGAGTACATAACAGAGTTGGGAAACCTAATTAAAACTTATGAACTCTCACCCAAGGAAGCAGAGGAGTCCCTAAGACGCACTTTGAATGGACGTTGGGGGAAGTTAAGGCCATGGAATGCTAATACTGATAGAAATCCACCGACGCCGCCTTTAGACACAATCTGGGGAAAATTACAGAAATATACGCCACAAAGGTGGATTGGACCGAATACGTAAATGCCAGACAAACAGAGGGCGAGACTGTAAGAGACTACCGGGAGAGACTGGAGGAGGTTTTCCGGCACTATTCTGGTATAAAGCCAGACAACCCAGCTTATGACAGCCAGCTGGCCATGGCATTTTGTGCTGGGTTATTAGAGACTATTCAGACGGGGTAAAGACAGTTTTGCTTGGCTGGGAAACACAGTCACTGAAGGAGGTCTTTAGATATGCAGAACATGTTGAGAGACAGGCAAAGGGGCGAAAAGGCAGAAAAGAAAAGTTAGAACAAGCGCAACTAATGTACTATTCAAGAGATGGAGGACAAGGTAATACGAGCGGGGGCAGTCGAGGTCGAGGCAAAGGCAGAGGACCCCGAGGACTAGCTATGCCCAAAATGTTGGACCAGGGTACTATCAGCCCCAACAGATGCAAGGAGGACCTAACACGAGGCAAGGAGGTAGGGGATGGGGTGAGAAGGTAAAGACATTATTTGCTTTGCATGCCAGGAGAAGGGACACATTGCTCGAGAGTGCCCCAGAATGCAGCGGTCGCAATGGCAGCAGCAGCGCCAAAACCAGGAGAACGAGTACCCCTACCACCACCACCACTACCACCACCGCAGACACAGCAATGGTCTGAACCAATGGGACCGACCCAATGGAACCAAGGGGCCCTTAAATCCAATCAGCAGAACTCACAATACTGGGCCAACACAGGAAACATGGGTTACAGCAGCTGATGGTTACAGGAGCACTTGTTGATGGTTCAAGTCTCTGCCAGTCCGGCAGGGAGTCCCTTGATGGAATTGATGGTGATGGATACTTTATTGACTTTTCTTATAGACACTGGAGCGTCTGTTTTGGTCATACACAACAACAAGAACTATTGCCCCTTTGTCGGGAAGATTGGTAACCACAATTGGAGATTCGGAGTACCTCAGAAGGAGCAGATGACGCTGTCTCTTTACTGGTAAAATGTGGAAATACTTTGTTAAAACATTCCTTTTGAGCAGTTCCACCTGCCCGTAAATTTGATGGGACGGGATCTCTGGCAAAGGTAAGTGCCCAAATTAAGTGTGTACTCTAGGGAATAATTGTTGAAGCACCAGCGGTAGGAATCTATGTTTGTAATGAGGGGAGGGATTGGTTGTACAGTTGGGAAATTATAAATTCAGATGAGCAGTACTGGTTAGAGAAATGGGCAGAAAAAGTAACAAAGGGCAACATGCAGTTTAGGGTTAATCTGCATTGTACGGCATATATGCTTGGGGGGCTAGAGATTATGAATATGAATGGGGATTGGGGCGCAACAGGTTGAACAATGGTTATGGGTGCATGATCTGTATGTGGGTAGAGATAGGGTGGGGTTTCAGTATTACTCACTGAGGAGCAACAAAAGGTGTTTAAAGTTTCTGGTTCATATCCACATATTTCTTTGGCAAGAAGCCGCAGCTGCAATGGAAGGATTTGGGTCCCTGGATGGAGGCATGGTGCAGCTACAGGACTGGGTGGATGTGGAAGGAGGCAGAAATCAGCAGAGGGGCAATGTAAAGACTTAGTTTAAGGAAGTGGGTACAAGTATGTATCAGAAAGGCAGGTGAATGTGAAAGATGGTGGGAGAAGGGAAAAGCAAGACCCTGAGCCTGGGTGGATTAGTCAAATACCAGAAGTTCTGTGGGCTACATCTAAGTATGATGTGGGGCTAATGAAAGGAGCACAGCCACTAGTTGTGACGCCCAAAAGCTCATACAGACCGAGTCGACACCAGTACCGTTGGGAGGGAAGCAGAAGAAGGAATTGCACGGTGCATGCTGCGTAGTACAAAAGGGGTTATTGTTCCATGTCCAGATGCTGTAGTTAATACACCAATATTGCCAGTGAGAAAGGAAGTGGGATTATCGTTTTGTGCAAGATTTGAGGGCAGTGAATGAGGCAGTACATGTAAGAAATCCAGTGGTACCAAATCCAGCTACTATTCTGTCAGAAATCCCACATACTGCCATGCATTTTCAGTTATAGACTTAGCAAGCGTTTTTAGTATACCTGTGGATCTGGCTAGCTGAGAATGGTTTGCATTTACGTACAAGGGTAAAAATGGACTTGGACTCGTATGCCACAAGGTTATGCAGAGTCACCTGCTGTGTTTCTGCTCAGATGCGTGAGAACTTGCAGGGCTTTGTTTGCCACAGGGCAGCATCCTGATTCAGTACGTAGATGATTTACTCCTTGCCAGCCCGTCCAGGGAGGCGAGTGAGGAGGATACCAGAGCTCTGTTGATTTTTCTAGCCCAAATGGACATAAAGTCTCAAAGGGTAAGCTGCAACTGTGTGCTACTAAGGTACATTATTTAGGTCACATACTCTCTGCAGAGGAAGGCAGTCAGATCCCAAACGCATCCAAGCGATTACTGAATGGCCCCATCCTGTAACTAACAGCAAATGATGTCGTTCCTAGGAATGGCAGGCTACTGTCGTGCCTGGATAATGGATTATGCCTACATCATACAGCCATTACATGACGCAATCTATGGCACAAAATGAAAATGACAGATGAGGTGCAGTGGTCCCCGGGTTAGAAACGTCATTTGCCAAAGTAAAGGTACTGGCCAGCACCCATGTTTGGGACTCCCAAACTATGAGAAAGATTTTAACCTGTTTGTAAATGGACAAGGGGTTACATGTCTGCTGTTTTGGCGCAGGATCAGGGGAGTCAGAGGTCGATTGCTTATTATTCAAAGCGGTTGGATGCAGTAGTGGCAGGCATGGTCTCCTGCCTACAGTCCGTGGCGGCAGCCACGAGACAGTGTTGTCTTGTGTGGATCTGGTGGGATTTTGCCCCTTACTGTGCATGTACCCCATGCAGTGCAAGCTATATTGTTACAAGCTTCGACAGCTCATCTGACCCGTGAGAGTTTTGCAGTACCAGAATGTATTGCTCACAATGTTAAACATTACTCTCAAGCGGTGCACCACCTTGAATCCGGCAACCCTGTTGCCCTCCCGACGATGGCGAACAACATGACTGTGGACAGGTAATTGACTGTGACAGTAAACCTAGACCAGATATAACAGATGTAGCTCTGACAAATGCAGAAGTTGAATATTTTGTGGACGGCTCAGCTTTTAAGGACCTAAGGGGTGACTAAAGTTGGTTATGCAGTGTGTACTGTGTCTAAGGTGGTGGAGAGCAGTTCATTGCCATCCAGTTTCTCTGCCCAGGCTGCAGAGTTGGTAGCCCTGACGAGGGCTTGTACGCTTAAGGACAGAACAGTGAATGTGTATACAGACAGTCGGTATGCCTTTGGTGTGGCACATGACTTTGGGACACTATGGAAGCACAGAGGTTTTCTTATGGCTACGGGTAAGCCTTATTGCACATGTGAAATTGGTAAAAGATTTGCTGTTTGCTATCCAGCTACCTAGAGCTTTAGCAATTGTAAAATGTGCAGCGACAACGCCTAACAAAGATTTTGTCTCCGCAGCTAACGCTAGCGGATGCCGCAGCAAAGGCAGCGGCTCAGTCAATGAGTGTTTCAGTCTACCAGTTAACTGTTGTAAATAGTGAAACCTGTAACTTGTTTCTCCACAGGACTTAGTGGCGCTCCAGCGTAATGGTACTGAGGCAGAAAGCGCTTGAACAGCAGTGTGTATTTGATTCTGATTTAAAGGTGTGGATGTTTGGGGATGGGAGACCATGCTTACGGGATCGGTATTTCCGTGATTTGGCAAAATTGGCTCATGGAGCCGATCATGTTTCAAAGATGGGCATGGTGGATTTTGCAAATAAGTATTGGTACGTTGTCGGATTTACTAGCTATGCTGAAGTGTTTTGAAGCAAGTGTGTAATTTGCATGCAGTACAATGTGGGCAGAGGACAGCATCTAACCCCTCTGCCCACCCGCTTCCTGCTGGTCCATTTGAGCATGTTATGATGGACTTTATAGAGCTTATGCCATGCCAAGGCTATAAATATTGCTTAGTTATTGTAGATATGTTCTCAAAGTGGGTAGAGGCATTCCCGACTGCAGGGCGCACGTATGTGCTGTGGTAAAAGCTTTAATTCGAGAAATTATCCCCGCTGGGGATTGCCCAGCCGCCTGTCATGCGATAATGGATCTCATTTTGCAAACGAAGTGATAAAATCACTGTGCGAGGCCTTGCAGGTGGACCTCCGCATGCACTGCGCTTACCATCCCCAATCGGGTGGGGCAGTGGAGAGAGCAAATCAGACTCTAAAACTTAAAATCACAAAAATAATGGCAGAGACCAGTCTGACTTGGGTGACAGCTTGCCTCTCACCCTCATAGCTATGAGGGGCAGGTGGGCGTCTTGGTCTCTCCCATTAAATCTTACTAGGACGGCCATTGCGAATGCCAAATGCCCCTACCCACAAAGCCAGTATCACCCTGCATGGAGTGGATGAGGAAATGGTTACTTATTGTTTATCCCTTAATGGTGTCTTGAGGTCTTTTATCCTAGGGTCAAGGCAGCCTTGCCAGTGCCTACTGAGACATCCTGCATCAGATTCAGCCTGGCGATTTTGTTTTGGTGAAGGACTTCCAAGAAAAAGATGGAGTTCCCAAGGTGGCGTGGCCCGTACCAAGTCCTGTTGACAGCGAGCACAGCAGTAAAGGTTGCAGAAAGGGAGACATGGATTCATGCCTCCACATTGCCGGCTGGTGAGGGTGACCTATCCGAGGCTGCACGTCTAAATGAATTAATGTTTAAAGGACTTATCGTTCTACAGCCATTGTATTGGTAGTGCTTTGCAACAAACTTTTGCTTCAGTACATACCCTTTAATGAGAAGTAGCAAGAGTGCAGGGCCCTGCATTGGGCAAATACCTGGTGGACTTTAATGAAATTGCATGGACAATACAAATATGTCTAACTGCTATGTGTGCGTCCTCCCACTCTCTGCTGAAGTAGGGCTGCATCTTCGGCCTGCACCTCTGTCTTTTAATGATATGGTTGCCATTTGCTCTGCAATAGTGGGTACGTCATGGAGAGTTGAGGTAAATAAAACAAACTGGGCAACAACACTCCTTAGCAACAAAAATGTGTCAGTGTATAAAGGGCACCATTTCTACTTGGTATGGGCCCTCCCACTAATAGCACCCCAAATCCAGTGCACCTAGATTATAGAAGGCCTCAGGCCTCAGCATGTGTCTGTAATACTTCTGCACCAGCCTCTGTAGGTTTCTCCAACTGTAGTAAACAATGGTAAGTAGTATCAAATCTTACCGCATACAATACTGACTGGTTGTATAATGTGTCAACCACCCTCATCTATACACAGGCAAACAAGCCAAGCCCATTTGGTACCTTGACTGGATTATATTGGGTATGGAATAAGGGTTATGTGTTTTTACCCACAGGATGGACCGGGTGTTGCTACCTCGCCACTCTACACCCTGTGGTTCTGTGCTTTTCATATTATTCACCCTAGTGTTAACCCCAAAATTAAGAGATCCCTTACAAATTACATTCCACCAGAATCCAAACATGTCCCTTGGCATGAAAAAATTTGGAGCTGGGATATTCCTGGTGGGGAGTTGTGCAAGCCATGCACTATATTGATCAGCTTAGTTATGAGATAGAGACCCTTATCAATGACACCATGCAGTCTACAGCACTCATCACGGCAGAAATAAAAGCAACTAGGTTAGTCGCCTTGCAAAAACAGAGCTGCCTTAGATTACATGTTAGCTGCTCAGGGTGGTGTTTGTGCAGTCATTGGTGATGAATGTTGCACTTACATACCTGACAACTCACAAGCTCTTGAACATGTTTTGCAAGGCGTTCGAGACCTTCAGGCCGAGTTTTGGTAAGAACATGCACCTGTGGAGAAAGGCTGGGACCCCTGGTCCTGGTTTTCTAGCATCTTTGGTGATTGGGGAGCCACTGTTACATTGGATGGCAGTGGCTCTTATTATTCTATTGGCCATTTGGCTTGTGGTCACTATTATAAAAGCATGTATTTTCGTTTGTGTTCTTTGAACATGCCTATCTCTGCCCAAATGCCTCTGCTTGATTATCAACAAAAGCTTTTTCCAGAAGAACCCCATTTCCTTTTGCACACATAGATGACCTTACCCAAGTGTAGTTGAGGCAGAGCCTCAAAAGGGAGTGTGGAGGAATTTCTTTTTATATATATATATATCTTTCTTTTATGCATACATATAGAGTGAATTCGTGCATACATATAAAGCAAAGTGTGTTACAATATATTATGATTATAATGTAGAAGCTGCTAGCATAGTTGCAGGTCTAGCTAAAAGCTAAGGGTCATTATAAGTTTATAAAATCACAAAGCAAGCAGAAAAGCAATAACTCGTGCTGGCTGAAACCAGTTCCTTAGGTTGTGAAAAATAGTAAGTTAGATAAGAATGAGCAGAACTGAAACTCAGTGTTCCTCTTGGGTCAGCCTGACCCAGGCATATGTATCACGCAGTGATGGGATGAAATAAGCCAATGGAAAAATACCTAATGCTTCAATGTGTTTTCTTCTGTTACATTGCTGAGAACTATGATTAGCTAATACTGAAATGTTGGTGTTTTCCAAGATGAGAAAGTGCTATAAAATACTGTGTAAAACTTTATTCGGGAGCTCTCCTTTAGCTGAGGCTCCCACATATTGTGCAGACAATAAACTGAGTTTATTGGAATAACCATTGGGTGTGGTTATTGAGTACATAGAATTTAAGGTAAAGTATAGACAGTAAAGAGAATCATGACCACAACCTGTATTTAACAAACCTGAAATAAAGTCACAAGTTCCAAAACCTAGAAGAGAAAAATCAAAGGGTAAAGTTCATTTACCAAACCCTTCCACCAGCGGCTTTACCTGTGGGCAAAGAATTAATCACTGCTTCCAGTTCCAACCATGATATAGACTGTAGCAAAACCACAGACAAATCTTCAGGAACCAAAACCTGACTACCCCAGACAACCAAGAAGTGATTGTCTCTATCTCAATGATATCCACTTGAAAAGAAATCAGTAAATAGTTATCTAAATCCACCAGAATATCTTCATGAGAAGATACCAAACTTCCTAAAGAAGTTAAAAGTTTCATTTCTTTGTTTTCCTATGTCTGTCACATTGTTCAAAAGTGATTCACCTCACCCTGAGCACTGGAAACCCCAAATCTCTGGGCAGTCTCCAAACCTGTCATTTGTCATGTTGTAATTTAACTAATTCCTGCTTTAAAACTTGCACTACAGTCAAATCCACCTGCAAACCACTCTGTAAATCACAATGAGCTTTATCCAAATGAGATTTCACCATCCTATAAGAATCACATTTTGCATTACCTAAAAGATGCCCAATTGTTGGATATCAGACTTTGTATCATCCCACCAATCTTGTATTACATCATACAAAAACAAACAAATTGCCTTGCCAACAATAAAGAAACAAAACCTTCCTTAACTTCCGAAATCCGACAATGATAAATTCATTTTCCAGTAACCTGGACCTTTAGAGATACTGGATAGTCCAAAAAGTAACTTGTTAAAGCACATGATCAGAGGAAGCCACAGGAATTGCAACCCTGGAGCTAAACTTCAAATTGGGAGAAACAAACCAATAGTCTACATGGGATTTCCTAGAACTCGAGTAATAAGTATATGGTACATCCTGGGAGTCAGACTGAAAAACATCTATCATACCTGTAACACTCAAAGGTCATTCAAAAATTTGAATCACAATACAACTTAGGAGATTTGGCCGCTCTGTCCCACACCACCCTTTTATTATTGAAGACCCCACCAAAAGGTCACTATATCTAGTCAATAAAATTGATCTAATTTTCTCCAATAAAGCAATGGTTCAGTTTTAACTTGAGCTGCAAACACATTTATAAGCCTGAAGTCTGAATTCTGTATGGTAACATCTAGCAAAAGACATCTGTCTAGCTCAATTTCAACAATAGCAGTTATTAAAACATCAAGTTAAAAACAAATCCCAAGCCCAGAACACAAATCCAAACCCTCTCGACCAAAACAAGGACCCCACGTCCATGTTCATGAAGCCTTATCGAAGTCAGAACTCATCTATAATCTCATGTCTTAAAAAATACAATATCACTCTTAAAACGTGAAAAGATGTCATAAGTGGCCAGCTTTATACTCAGTATGAATACTGTTCACATTGAGAGAGGCAACAGTCAAATCACAAAACACAGAAAAAATCAGAATCAAGAGGGCAGCTGTTTTTTTGTGGCACATTTGCGTAAACTCATCCAAAGCCCTACTTCTTCACTTTCTTTTCCTCAGATTTATCCATGTCCATATCAGACACTGGGTCACGTTGCAGGAAGATTTAGAAGCAGCATCTGAATCCAAATCTACCGAATCATCCTCTACAGCCAAAATCCTGTAAGAATTAGACAAAGCAAAGTCAGTGGCAACCACCATGGATTGAGGAAGCCCAGACCAGCAGGAGGTGCCACTTTCAAGAGACATACAGGGGTGGTGGATGTGCCATTTCCCCTTTCTCCACAGGTAAAGGTGGACCAGAACATCTTCCACTTGAGGGTCCATCATCATAGAAGCACAGGGAGTCAGACCAGTATTTAATTAGCCTCAGAATGCACTGGAGGATTTTGTGCAACCGAACTCCTGGGGAGGTCTAGGTGTCTGGGGTCTGAGGCACCCTACCCACCCGGGCCATATTAATATAATAGTCCTGAACTGTAAAATCAGCTTCAGAAGTATTATGAGCAGCAAGGGACATTCAGTGAAGGTATGTCCAGGCTCATCACAAAAATTACATGTAGGAGAATTATACATTCTGTGCTAACATGCCCCATATGTCCACAATGAAAACAATGAATCTTGTCACAGGCCTTGCTAATATATCTCACAGAACCACATTTATGACATTTACGGCTGTCCAGGATAAAAAGAAACTTTGTCCCTGCGATGAAAAAAACAATTTGTAAATGTTGAAAGCCATTCTTGACCGTTAATAATTTGACTTTAATCTTCCAACCCCATTCCAGAAACCTCAGCATCAATAATAGGCTCAGGGTTCCTTGAAATCACACCTTTGTCTAACCAGAAAAGAATATCTGAAATGTTGACACCTTCACTGTGAAATAAAACAGTAATAATACGGAATGATTGCTTGGTCAGGGAATAACTTGAAAAGGAGTCCACAAAGGGTTGTTTTGTAGGAGGGAATACTTAGTCCAGAAACATTTCAAACAGCTGGAGTCTGAAACTCACATCAAATGTATATTCCCACCCAGATGAATAAGTGCAAATACTTCATTAGGTGAAAAACCTAAGGCCTGTTTCAGTAAGATCTTACCCACATAATACCAATCAGGTAATTCAGAAATACCACCTAGATACCAAATCGGAATAGCATTTCTCCTCTTAGCCAAATCCACAGGTTTGTGAAATGGGCCTCGTAAGAAGGTTTGGAGGAATAAGAGTCAGACAGTAGTACAGGATTCTGACCATTAACTGAGTCCTGAATGTCCACATTATTCTGAGCAGTATCAGGAAGGGAATCCACCCCTGATACTCTAAAGTAGCCATAGTAGCCATACCAGCAGAAACATCCACATTAACCACAGAAACCAGGGAGAAAATGAGGAGAAGTGAAGGCAATGAAGGCTCTGTGTGCTCCTGGACCCAAAGTCCAAACTCTGAAAAGCCATCCCAAGACTGACTCTAGGCCTAGCTGCCCAGGACCCGCCTCAAACTTCGGGTCCACGACCTAAGTACCATCCAACTTTGAACCCAGCCAGACTGTTTTAAAGCTGTCTCCACTGGCCAGTCCACATCCCCTGGCAATGACAGCTCTACTGGTAAAGGCACTTTATCACCTGGGGAAAGCGGCAGCTGGTCCTGCAGAACACTCACATGAGATCCCACAAAGACTTTTGAAGTGGAGGGAGTCTGTGAAGGCAAAACACTAGCCATCCTTTTCCTCTTTTTTCTTCCTGCAATCTAGTGGATTCCTCTGGAAAATACAGGTAGCCTCATAAATTTTGTAACGCAGATCTGCCTGTGGCACTGCTTCCTCTACTGAAACATGTGACCCCTCGGTCCAACATCCATCATGCTCCACCTCCATCAGTCCCCGCTATCAGTGCCAACCATGCCCACCAGAGAATCACAGACCGATCCGCATCTCTTAGCATCAGGTTCCAGAATGAATGGCCACCACACATGTACAGGACAGTGCCCTGCACTCACAGTAGGGGAATTTCACCGTGTCCTGGCCAAATTTCTCTCATTCACTAAAAATACTACCAACAGCTTAATCTGGTTCAATTTCAGTTGCTTACCATCTGTATACCTCCTCCCTGGTCGCCCCTGAAAAGGGACTTCGAGGCCCAGTGGCTCACTAGATCAACAAAATTCAATAACATAAAACTAGACAGTATGATATTTCTTCTTTTTACAGAAAGTGGGTTCTGGAAATGAAACATAGTAGCAAACAGAAAAAACAGTGCAAGTTTAATTTGAATTTTTATGATTATTTTTGAATTATGTTTCACATAATTCATCTACTCTTTCAAAATGTGCCTTAGGTTCTTTACTTCCACCCAAACAGTATCAGAGATGGGTAGAAGGGACCTGATATGAAGTTTACCACCAGGACAGAATCAGATATGGGCAGGGACCTTATATAAAGTTTCATCTGAAGGACAGTACTAGTACAGAACTTAGGTGCCAGCTTTTATGGTATAAACCCAATCTTGGGGTAGAAAATAACCCACCAACTTCTGGTCAACAGGTGGATGTGCAAACCAACTGACTCACACTAGCGAAATTACTCATTACCAGATGGTATCCTAATAAAGTAGAAACCCATGGAATTTCAAACAAATTTAAATCACATCTGCATACATAGCAACTGGGTATAAAAGGAAAATACTGCCTTCTTATGCTTGATATTTCATACATAAATATGACACAAAATATAGGTTTTCTAGAACTGTTTACTCAACATACAGTCAGAGACAAAGTGATAGATCCTGTTGTTAAAACTTGCAATGCCTCTGTATACCCCAGATAAGGTTTAGTGTTTAAATCATTATATTTTTTATTTTCCTTCCAGTGATAATGGCAGTAGGAGTGCAGACAAAGTAATCAGTTCAGGATAGGATGGTTTAGCAGTATTGTGGTTGCATCTCCTAAGCTCTGCTGTTATCTCTTTTCTCCACTGCTCCCCTACTCTCCCAGCTGCCTGACTGCTAACCTCACACTTTCCCTCCTCCTCCTATTTACCCTACATCCCTAACCCATCCTTTACTCTCTCTTCCATTCTACTTCCCATTGTGTCCCCCTCACACCCCCACTCTTCCTGATGCTTACACCTATTTCTCTCCCACCCCTGGCCCCACTGTTCTTTGCTCACATCTCCTAACTCCATCTTTCTACTCACGCATCCTCTTCTCCCCATGCACCCACCCTCACTCCATCTCTCAGTACCTATGCAAACGCCCTCCTTTCTCACTATACCCCCATTCTACCTCCTCCTACTAGCTGGTGATATTGATGCTCATCCAGGTGCTTCACCTCCAAAATTCCCAAAAGGCTGAGTCTAGTACATCATAATATCCCATCTTCCTTCCCTAAAATAGACTCTTTTCCAACCACTTATGATCAACCTCAGCCCAGACATACTAATTATTTCTGAATCCTGGCTCTCCCATAAGATTCCTTATTCTGCAGTAACCATCCCTGGTTACTCACTTGCCTACCAGGACTGAGCCACTTGGGGTGGCAGAGTGGCTATGAACCTTTCCGCTACTATACAGTATCTTAATTCTTTCCATTTCCTCTTCAGCTTACAAACTTGTACTCATCAGAATCACTGTTCCATTCTCTCTCCCTATCATTATTGCCAGTGCTTACTGTAGCCCTGGCCTCCCTCATACTACTATTACTGAACTCTTGTCCACATCTCCTCTCATGCCTCTTCTTGTGCTCTTCATACTTGGGGAATTTAATAAAATTGGATCTTCCCTTCTAGTTACAAATTCTACAACAACATCAAATCCCTAAATCTCTCTCAGCTAATCACAGTTCCAACCCATTTGGACCTTAAAACTCTAAATCATACCCTACTGAACTGGACCCTCACAACTCACCCCATAGAGTAATTGCATCTGGCACCTCCCTGATGCCCTTAGTGACCACCAAAGTCTCCTGTGTCTATAAAGTCCACTGGAACAAAGCTCTGCCCAAACTCAAAAGTTGAAATTGTTCCAGTCTTGGACATATCCTCCTTAACGTGGATTTAGCAGCCACAGACTGGTCTCCTATCACTACTGCCAGCTCCATGGACTCAGCTTTAAACTTCTTCTCAACATGCTTCATGTCAATCTGGCATTGCTATGCCCTTCGGAAAACTAGGGTCCGAGGTACTCATCTCCCTGGATCTCTACTGAGCTACTTGCCTGCCTGTGTGCATGTGATCTGGCTTGGAAGGTTCACAAATCCTCTGGATCCCCTGCTGATTATTACACACTCAGGTATCGAGCTCTACATTATGCCTGCACCAGGGCTATTAAACTTGCCAAGGAGGAATATTTCTCCACCACCCTCCTAAACACTATTAACCACCACTCCAAGTTTTGGAAGGTCATTCCTCCTATTCTCTCTCCCGTCTCAGTCCACTGCTCCTGTCCTTAAGATGAGAGGGATCACCATCTCTGAACTCTTTGCAGTCACTGCTGAATTTAACTTTATCTCCGGTGCTTCCTCCATCCTCTCCTCATATCCCTCTCCTCCTCTCTCTCTCCCCATTTTACTCTTCCCACCATCCCCTTTCTCTTCTCCTGTCACACCAATCACTGCTCTCTGCATAGCTCAATTTGCAGCACATCCATCCCTGGACCAGAAGGTCATGGGTTCTTGTTCCACACCGGATTGGACTTGAACCTAAATGATGGCATCCAAGTGCAGTATTAAGGGATGCTTTACTGCTGGGGTGTGCAATCCTTCAGATGAGACAATAAACTGAGGTCCTTCTACCCATCCTGGTGTTGTCCTGGTGGGTGTCCAGGTGGAAGTAAACCCAGGGTACTCTTCTCAAAGAGTAGGGGATTTTCTCGGTGTCCTGACAACATTCCCTTCCCATAAACTGGTTCATGCAATTGTCCAGACTTGTAGGATGTTGATGTATGATATGGCCTCCACTGCATTCAGTCACTTCACCACCAGTCTACCACTGCTTGTAAAGTGCTTGGGATAGATTTGTGTGAAAAGCGCTATATCATTCTTCTTCTTCTTCTTCTTCTTCTTCTTCTTCTTCTTCTTCTTCTTCTTCTTCTTCTTCTTCTTCTTCCCTCTCCTCTCCTTCTTCTCCTTCTCCTTCTCTTAAAACCTTCTTGCCCTAAACCCTATTAAGGGTACTCAGTCCAGATGAGCTAGATCCCAAGCTCCTTTATCTCTGTTCTGCAATCTGCTCCCTCTTGTGCTCCTCCTCAACCTTTCTTTCTCCCTTGCCTCTGTTCCCACTTTTTGGAAACAAGCCATTATCATTCCTCCCTAAAGATGGTGACTCCACTACTCTGAGGAACTACCAACCCATTTTCCTGCTACCTACCCCTGTTAAGCTCCAAGAACATGTTGTCTCTCACAGCTCTTCCTTCCTTGACTCATTCTCTTCCTCACCCCTTCCAGTCTGGCTTCTGCAAATCCCACTTCCCTATCTTCTTCCCCTGGCTGACTGATGCCGTTCTGACTGGTATGAACCAGGGCCTGTTCTACCTCTGCCATCTTTGTTGACCTGGCCAAAGCCTTCAACACTGTTTCGCATCCACTCCTCCTTGATCAACTTTCTGTAGCTGGTCTCTCTCTCTCATGCCACAGACTGGTTCCCGTTCTTACCTCCAGGCCAGAACTAAAACTGTAAAATTAGTAACTCCATATCCCTCCTTTACCTATCCACACTGGTGTCCCCAAGGCTCAGTGCTTGGACCTATCCATTTCTCCATCTTTCTAAATAGCCTCCCTCTGCATGTTCATTTGCATCCATACATATGTGTGTGACGATACTATAATATTTGCCTCAACTCTCCTTGCTGAACTGATGAACCAACTCCAGCTTGATTTCAACAACATTCAGCATGGGTTCCACTCAATCAGCTTTCTTTAAATGCAAAGAAGATGGTCTCTATGACTTTTGGTACCAGGCAAAACTATCTAGCCTTTCAGCCTCCCCATCTTCCATTCTCTGGACAGTTCACCCTTGAAGATGTCACCTTCAAGTACCTTTGAGTTTTAGGATCCACGATGGGAGCTCAACAAATATTTTGTCAAACACCCGTCAGCGACAACGGCAGGTCAACCGCATTCTGCAGTCAGCTGCTGGTTCACACTGTAAACCTTGTTTTCTTATGAGGGGCCTCCACATGCAAGAGCTGCCCCTCCCCCATAGGATTCTCAACTCCAGTTGGAGCTGATTGGGGGTGCAGGACCCTTGATAGGCAGTGCTGGTTCCAGTGGGTCTCCCACAGCAGTATGGCACTGCAGTCACTGGAGACCTCATGCAGAAATGTCGCAGTCGGGGGTTAACCGAGTTTTGGCTAGAGATCACCTAGACTTCTTTGCATGTGGACTCTTGCACAAAAGCTCCACCCTAAACTTGGTGCTTTGTATAGGAAACATAGGTGTATCCTTTGATGGTCCTGAGAGCCATTGCTCAGAGAAGGTTTCTTCCTTTTCTAGTATGGTGACACTATCTATGGCACTGCTCTCAAGTCTACACTGGCCAGACTGGACACCCTCTTTCACTCCTTCTGCTGGTTTGCCATTGATTGCCCCCGGACCCACCACTACCACCTCTACAACTCTCTTTCTCCCTCTCCCTTCTCTCCCTTCTCTCAAAGCCAGATGGCTGTCCCATGGCTCCTCCTTATTGCTAAATACTAGATGACATCCTCTCATCTTACTGTTCTTCTCTCCTGTACTTTTACTGCCACCTATTCCTCCATAGCTCATCAATGCACTCTAGCTCTCTCATCTAGAAGGCCCTTGGCTGATCAAGCATCTCTCTCCTTCTGTCTTCCCAAACTCTGGAATTCTCTCCCACTTCCTATCTGCTCTGCCATCTCCTTTCCTTTCTTCTCCAGCTCTTTATGCTCAGACCACCCCTCCTGATCCTGTCTGACCCTTCCTCTTCCCTCTTCCCTCCTCCCTCCTCCCCTCCCTCTTCTCATTTTCTATTTTCCTACGCTGCCTTGCCTCCCACCCCACACCAGCCCTCTGCTTTCTCCTCCACCACTCCTGTTTATCTTTCCATGCTTCTTCCCTCCTCCTGTCACCCTTCCTCTCCTCCTTCCCTGCTCTTCCTCCTCCTTTCTTCTACCCTCAGCTCCTTTCTGACTTTGCTGAAATAGCCCTTCTGGCTACTATGCCTCCCCGCCCCATTCCCCCATATTTGAAGGCTGCTGTTATTGCCTGATGATGATGCATCAACCTTTAAATTATACCTTTTAAATGATCTGTGCACACCTTGATGTTTATTTGTGGTATAATGTATTGTGGTTTTATTTTATTCTACGCTGTATAATTTATGTACTCTAATTGCACATGTAAACATTCTTGTACTTTATTGCACATGTAGAGTCTCCTTCAACCCTGTCCCCAGGACACATCTGGAAAAACGTTGTTCGCAGCTCAGAATGTCTTTCCTGGTGAAACATTTGAAATAAATAACTGAATAAATAAACTTATTCCACTATCATTTATGTCAGTGCATGACTTTATGTTATGAGAGCTACTGTAGATGAAGGCAAAGAGGTCATCTGCTCTTGGAACTATCTATGCTGAGGTTTATGAAATAATGTTCAAACAAATTGTGATTCAGAAGTGCTGAACTGTTTTGTTCTACATTAAAGGAAATCTGGGCAAGTGTAAAGCTAACAAGAACATTATTAGTGGCAGTAGTAATATGGAGGCCTATACTCTAATGTGCAGGAATTGCATGCCAAAGGAGGTGTATCCCACTCGCGGAGCTCCACACCTACAGACAGGTGCTCACCAGCAGCATTCACAACTTTCAGCCACCTGTCCATAGCCTCACCCCACCCCACTGTGGGTATGTGCATGTCCACACTGGGTGGCCATGGGCAGAGCTGTGCATCTGGGAGAGCATCCAATGGGATACCCATACCAGATCTCTCAGTGGATCCTTATATGGTGGGGATAGTTGGCTGTGCTCCCCTCAGATGTCTGCATGGCCAGCTGCCATGGAGGTGAGAGGTGGGATGTGCCACCGGCCATGCCATGCCCCAATCTGACAGGGAGGTGGGATGGGTGGTGGTGCCACAAGTGGGTGTGTGTGAGGGGTTGCACAGCCCACCACACCGTCCAGAGTATCGGGTGCCACAGAGGTGGGCAGTGGGGGCATTTGTGTCCAGGCCAGCACCCATGAGTGTGTGTGTGTTAGGGGTTGTCATACATGGGGATGGTGGGGGCAAAGCTGGGTGCTGGGGTTGTTCGCTCCTGTCAGCCTGTGGATGTGGGATGCTGTGGTCCCTTGTGTGGGATGGAAGCATTGGTGCACAGAGGGCTTACAGCAGGTTCTCCCTGGCATAACCCATGGCTGTCTCTGCATCCTCGGGCCAGCACAATGAACTGTTGTGCATTGTGCAGGGGCTGGCATGTCCTTACCTTCCCTGTGTGCTGTGATCCATGCAGGTGGGGATCAGGTGCATAGGGCTGTGCACCCCATTTTGAGCATTCCATGGGGGAACAATGGATGTGGGTGGTACATGCCGGGATTTGTGCTGCATAGCCACTCCACACAATTGAGAATAGACTCCATGCTTTGCAAGCCTCTGTTGTTTAAAGTATTAGAGAGTGTTGATCTCTGCCAAAAGTTATTTTGTGTACAAAGAAATGCGTGACCAAGTTAGCCTAGTCAATGATGTAGAAGAAAAAATAACAAATACACTGCATCTGATACTTTTATTTGACTAACAATGTTGTTGACTAGCCTTCAAGAGTTATACTGTCCTCCTCCTTCCTCTGACCTGAAGAAGAGAATATAACCTCTATGTTCAGTCTCAGAAACAATTTTGTTAGTCTAATATTTTTTCTTTTTATATTTTTGTGTATCCTGTTTAGTGCCAGACCTTCTGTTTTAGCCTGTTGCATTTTTAGACAGAAAATGTAATGTTTGACAAAACTGCACTATCTAATACCAGGTTAACATAGACTGGATATGAACTGACTGGTGGAGCTACATGGATGTTAATCCTGGTAGCTGTTGATTCATGTCATTGTGTTTTTGGGGATTGGGTGTTGACCACAGAAACAAAATATGAAATTACACAAAGATAAATGCTTTCTAGTCAAGTGAACACTGAGTGTGGTGCCAATATTAACTCAAAGTGATCAGACTACTCCATCCAGCTGAGGACCAAGAGTCATTCAGTACAGAAATACACTGCACTGTGCCTGTGATCCTACCTGGATTCCTGCTAGTGTGCAGTAGTGCAACCATTGGCTCATCCAGTGCTACTACTGAATGCTAACAAGTTAACTACTGAACTGACAAGACTCAACAGTCTCATCCAAGGATTCAGGATCGGACACAGAAAGACTCACATGGGATCCTTCACACTGCAGGCTCCAGCAGCACAGTCAACTATACTATGGCACACAGGTACAGAGGAAGTGGTATACTTAGTGCTGAGTCACCCGCGCTCATTACTTCACAGAAGACTGCCTTGCTCACTTGCTGCACCTAAGAGCTACAAACACTTTCTTGCCGGTCAGTTTGTCACTCTCTCCCGCTATCTCAACACAGCAACAGCACCACACTTGCTGAGTCCTGCCTGCAACATATGGAAGTTCCATTTTCATATTTGTGCAACCACACCAGAGCAATTGTGTTCACACCACACTTGTGCACAACTCACTGGAAGACACTGGCAGCACAAAAATCAGATTCACGAATAAAGATGAGTCACTGACGGAAGCTGTACACTGTCAAAATGGCAAGCACATCAATTTTGTTTCACTCATCAGGCCGTCCAGCTAGCTGGCTGGTGCTGGGAGGAGAGAAAGGACAAACTATGTGACTGACAGCAATGGCAGGTTGAAAACGTATAATTCTTACAATGTAGAAGAACAGCTAGGCCCACCCTGAGCTCAAGGTTCCTGGACATTGTCCCATTTTCCTTTCATTAACCGCACCCTAGAGGAGGGTAGGAAATGACTGGGATAGGTGCAGGAGTTAGCATGGGACTAGCAAAAGCTACCTGGGACTGGCTAAAGTGTTTTTAATTAAATATTCCAAAGTCAAAGTGTTCACAAAGTGGCTTAAATGTTCAACTGGGCTAGTAGAAGGTAAAAGTGCTGTGTTTTGACATTGCCAAATACAAATTTGACATCAGAATATCCTTATGTGCAACCATCCTACTGAAACCCAAACACCAGGATCTTAGGTTTGGTGTTAGCAGTAAATTCTGTTCTTTGCTGAACACCAGTTGTCCATCTCTGGTATCAATTGCCAGTACTTTTGTTTTGCTGACACCTCAAACCCACTCATAATGATGGGTCATACTACTGGCTCCAGAATTCTCTGTTTCTTCAAAAGAGCTCAGGGAGCTAATCCTGGTGCTACTGATGATACATGCCACCATACACTCTAGAGTGCATTTCACAAAATGTATCTCCTTTACCATCCACTGTCAGGTCTGATAGAACAATGTGCAATTTAAGAAATATATGCTTAAAGCATGCATTTCACAAATCTCCTTCAAAACAGAGTTTTGTGGCAGTTTTACAAACTGCTTATCAAGTATATATTTTCTAAATCATAATTTGCAATGAGTCCTGATGTCTGCAACCAAGGAGGTGAGAGGAGGGTTGTTTCCAGCTGCTACCTGTTGTAAGGGGTTCAATGTGATAAGAGGGAATACATGCATTTAAGCCAGAGGGAAGGAAAGGTTACACCTGACACCAGAGAGTATCTAGATTTGGGCCAGTGTGAAGGAGGGGGTGACACTGTACACTACACAGTACATGGATTTAAATCAGATTGAGGAAGGGATGCCAGTTTATGGCTTTGAATAGGGCTGGTTGAGGTAGGGATGTCAAACATCATAAAATGTTTGCTTTGGTACAAAGTGTCTAGAGCTACTTAGGGACAAATGACCTGGCTAAGAAAGGATTAGAGAAGTGCAGGAAGAGTTTGTGAATTGGGAGGGGCTTAGTCAAGTAGCACGCATTGGCACCTTCTCGGAGGTGCTACCCATCTATGGCATAGGAGAGGCTAGGTGTTCCTGCACCATGGATTCAATCAGTGGTTGAAAACTGGTGAGCCCAGGGATTTGGCTTCATTGGGGACTGGGGGTCTACCTGGAGTGATGCAAGCCTATACTGGCATGATGGGCAGAATCTGTCCGGGAGGGAACCAGGATCCTAGGTGATAGGTTTAAATGCTTCATTGGCAAGCTTTTAAACTAGCCAAGGGGGAGGCACTTGAAAGGAGCAGGGAAATCCTAGCCCCCAAACAATCACGGTAGTAAGTGGCAAACACCAACATGGAGGTGTCGATAGGGAGAAGGGCAGGGATAAATGGAGAAAGTGACAAAGGCAAGAAGGACAGGGATGGAGCAAAAGGGGTAAGGCCATCAGGAAATGGAGGGTATGAGTACCAATGCCTGTAGTCTGGGCAACAAGCTCCTGAGCTGGTGGCCTTAATGGAAGAGGGATGCCTGATATCATAGCAGTCACAGAAACATGGTACACAGAGAAGCATGACTGGGATGTTAACATACCAGGGTACATAACCTACAGGAGAGACAGGCAGGGGAGAAGAGGGGAGGAGTAGCTCTCATGTAAAGGAAGGGATAAAAGCAACTGAACAAAAGAGTAAACAGGGAGGAGAGGAGGCACTGTGGGTCACCTTGGAGACTGGAAAGGGCACCACAATCTGCACAGGGTTGTGTGCAGACCCCATGTCAGGAGGAAGGAATGGACAAGGATATGATGGAAGGCATTCTTAGAATGGCAGAGAAAGGGAGATACTGTTGATGGGAGACCTGAATATGCCAGATGTTAACTGAGCACATTTGCTGCAGCAACATCCAAGAGCAGGGCCATTCTTGACGCCCTACAGGTGGCAGGCATTAGACAGCTAGTTTCAGAACCCACTCATGAGGGAGCAATCTTAGACCTCGAGATTTCAAACGGGGCAGTGAGAGGATCTCAGATCTAGAAGTGGGTTGCCATCTGGGGACAAGTGACCATCAAACAGTGTGGTTCACGTTAAACTCAGCTACAGAGTCAAGCCATACAAAAGTGAGGGTACTGGACTTTAGGAGGGCTGACTTTGGCAAGATGGGAGAGTGCCTCAGAAAAGCACTAGCAAACAGGCTAGAAGGAGGTGTGGAGCAACAATGGGAATTATCAAACTGCCATCACAGAGGCAACAAGCCTTTTGTGAAGCAAATAAACAAATCAAAATGAAAGAAAAAGCCACTATGGTTCTCAAGAGAGGTGGCTGTGAAAGTCAGGAAGAAAAATATAGCATTCCAGAAGTATAAGGAAACACAGAAGGAGCAGGACAGAGAGCTGTACCAGTTAAGGCAGAAAGAAGCAGGGGAGGAAGTCAGAATAGCAAAGGCCCAAACTGAGGAAAAGATAGCCAACTCAGTTAAGAAGGGGATAAAACCTTTATAGGTACATCAGCGAGTAGAAAGACAAAGGAGGATAGTGAGGCTGAATAGAATACACGGTGGTGGGCAGAGGGGACAGTGAAAGCAGGAATACTGAACGAATATTTCTGCTCAGTATTCACAAAAGAGGAGGGAAGTGCCTAATCCAATTAACAGAAGCACTTTTGATAGGGGGGTCGATCCCAGTCCTTTCACAGAAGAAAGGGTTCTGCAAGAACTCCTAAAACTGAAGGTGGACAAAGCAATGGGTCCTGATGGAATTCACCCCAGAATTCTAAAAGAATTAAGGAAGGAACTAGTGAAACCACTGGCTACTCTTTTAATAAATCATGGAGGATGATGTGGTACCGAGGACTGGAGGAAGGCGGATGTGATTCCCTTCATAAAAGTGGGACCAAGACAGAGGCAGGAAACTTCAGACCTGTTAGTCTGACCTCTGTGGTAGGGAAAGTGATGGAGTCACTTCTGAAGGAAAGAATAGTTGAGTACCCTAGAGGTCAGTGGAGCACAGGATCCAAGGCAGCATAGGTTCACAGCGGGAAGGTCATGTCAGACCTAATCTAATAGATTTCTTTGACTGGGTGACCAAAGTAGTAGACCAGGGAGGGCTGTGGACATGGCCTACCTAGACTTTAGCAAGGCATTTGACACAGTCCCACACAAAAGATTATTAGTCAAATTAACCAGCCTGGGAGTGGGTCCCAGGTGGTAGCCTGGAAAACATTGGCTGGACAACAGGACACAGAAGGTAATTGTAAATGGAGTCCACTCTGAAGAAAGGGCGGTTACTAGTGGAAACTCAGGGTTCAGTATTGGGTCCAGTCCTTTTAATGTCTTCATCAGTGGCATTGCAGAGGACTGGAAGGAAAAGTATGCCTTTTGAAGATGACACAAAGATCTGCAACAGGGTTGATACACAAGGAGGCGTGGAAAGGATGAAAAGGGACTTGGCAAGGTTGGAGGAATGGTCAGACGTATGGCAGCTAGGATTCAATGCAAAAAGTGCAAAATAATGCACCTGGGAAACAAGAACCCAGGGAAGAATACACAATGGGTGGGAGGTAGTAACAACAACAAACAGGAAAGGGACCTGGGGGTAATCATATCAGATGACCTTAAGGTTAGCAAGCAATGGGAGAAGGCAGTAGGGAGGGCTGGGGGTACTGGGATGTATAGGGAGAGGCATCAGCAGCAGAAAACAGGAAGTTGTTATCCTCTGTACAGACAGTTGGTGAGACCCCATCTGGAATACTGTGTCCAGTTCTGAGACCCCATCTCCGCAAGGACATAGACAGGATAGAGGCAGTCCAGAGGAAGGCAACTAAATGGTGCAGGGTCTGCAAGAGAAGCCGCATGAGGAGAGACTAAAGGAGCTTAATATGTATACCCTTGAGGAAAGAAGGAGAGGGGGGACATGATAGAAACTTTCAAGTACCTCAAGGAATCAGCAAAGTCCAAGAGGGTAGCATCTTTCAGAAAAAGAGACTTGCAAGAAGAAGGGGACACAATTTAAAGATAGAAGGAGAGCGGTTCAGGGCAATGTGAGGAAGTATTATTTCACAGAGAGGGTAGTGGATGCATGGAACAGCCTTCCTGAAGAAGTTGTGGAGTCTAAAACTGTGGGAGAATTCAAGAATGCATGGGACAGACATAAGGCAATTCTTGTGGGGGCAGGAAAGATATAGGCTGTTGGTTAAATAGGATCTGCGGTCATCCTGTAGGTAGGGAAATGGGCAGACTAGATGGGCCTAGCGGTCCTTATCTGTTGTCAAAGTCTATTTTTCTATGTTTCTATGTTTCTACTGGAACCTGGAAGAAGTTGGCATTGACAGGGAATGGGATGATGCTACTAGACACCAGGGATTAGATGGCACTAGGGAGGGTGTTCGAGTGAGTGTCACTGGACACCAGGAACTGCACATTTCATCAGTGTAAGAGAGGAATTCCACTGTATGCCAGGGATTTACAATAATTTGCTTGGTATAGGATGAGGAAGTGCCACTGATTGTCAGAGGCTGGACTGGAGCTGGATGAGGTACAGTGGCAATGGATGCCAGGAAATGCTTGGCTTGAGAAAGACTGAGGGATGCCACTGGATACCAGGGACTCTAGGTATGGAACTGGATATAAGGCATACCACTGAATACCAGGTACTACTTTGCATGGGGTAAGGTGTGTTGGGGTTACCACTGGACACCAGGGACTACATTATAAGGGAAGGTCAAGTGACTTACAATAGTTTTATTTGGGGCAGGTGGAGGTAACAGTGGGTGTAGGGGACTGCTTTGATTGAGTCAGGGCAAGGTAGGAGGTATGAACTGATGCCAGAAATGTTTGGATTGAAGAAGGGTGAGGGGTGCCACAGAATATCAGGGACACCTTGGCATGTGGCAGAGTATGGAGGGGTGTCACAGGACACCAGTGACTGTATGTGTTGGAGTAACGTGAGAGGATGTGCCACTGAATTCCATAGACTGATTGGCACAAGACTGAGATGATGAGTGTTATCATGAAACACCAGGGACTGCTTGGCACCAAACATATTAGTAATGCTAGCACTTTGGACAGCATTATCAAAGCAAATTAATTTGCATTGGTTATTAAATATCCTTTAAAAAGACAGAAATTAGCTGTAAAAGCTGTTTAGGCATCTACTTTGTTTGAAGCATGAAGCCACAAAAATATGGAAATGCAACTTTAGGGATAAAAGTACCATGAGTCTTCTTGACTGTGTGGTGTGACCATTCCTCAGTTTTGAATGATTGATTGAGACAGCATTAACACTACCCTAGCCTTGGTACTGTCATTCAAAGCATTGGTATGTGAGTAAATTTCCACACCTTGAAAAACTATGCTGAAGTCAGGTAATGCCAATATGTTAAGTAATCATTCAGACCCAGAGAAACAGGACACCATACTACTGTAACATAGGATTCATTGGAGTTTTACCAAAATGCTGCATGTCCTTACTTTTGTGACTTCAATTGAAACATATGCCTAAACAGTTTTGTTTTTCAAAATGGTGGACAGACAGACAGATATATGCCATACAACTTTTAAATCTGTAATTTATTTTACTTGTATTTTAGATCTGTTCCATGTAACCTTATTACACCCTTTACTGAAAAAGCCAAGACACTTAGACATAGCTCTACACAACAGAAATGGTTTCTCCATACAAATCAACTCTAGCAGCTTAACTTGATAAGACAAGAGGATGCAGTTCATTTAACCTTGGTTTAGTTTATGTGAAATTTCATTGAAGTCTCTTTTCTGCTGTTCCCAAATGAATTGAAAGGGAGGTATAGAGAAGGATTCTCTGAAGAACAATTTCATTTCATCAATTGTTGAAAAGCATGCTTCTGTGGACTCAAATGTTCAAATTTGAAATTATTCAGTCTTCCTTCTTTTGCCAAAAATCACATTCTTAAACTCTGGAAGAAGTGCTGTACGATTTTGCTTTCAGAACAATAGTGTTAAACAATGAATGTTACTTATTCACAACGACATTTAGAGCTCAGATGTTTCCTGTCTTTTAACTATTTACTAGATGTTCCTCTTGCTTACTAATAGGTAGCAGAAACATACATTAATCAAAAATACAAAATATATGACTTATAATTATTAGGTGTTATATATGAAGATAATGTCTATTCAGAATAATTTCAGTGTCTTATGGTTCTACAAAGCCCTTCTGGCCTGTTTTATCTGACAGTGTAATTAAAAGGAAACATGTTCTATTGTAATTTTGAAAGGTATTGTAGTGTGTTCTTATAGTAGGCAATTTAGTTTGATACTGAAATCTTATGTGTTCTTTACTGTGCACTTTACTGAAAGACCATAACAATTGCCAGATGAAAGACATACAGCACAATATGCTTCTGATTCATGTATAGGAAACTATTTCTAGAGTGGGCTTTCAATGAATTTTCTTTTTATGTCATTTCATATAAGAGCAATTACACTGTAATTTAGAAACTAAGGGTGGATAAAGGTTCATAGAAAGTACCTCTGCTGTTGTGCAATAATTAGACTGAGACTAGGATAAAAAAAATAATGCTAAATTGAAAATTTAAAAATAATGTTTAAGTATCAAAGTTAATGTTTGCAAACTACATCATTAATACTTTTCATTAGTTGTATTCTATATTAAAACATTTGCCTACTGTTCATATTCATTTAGCAGTTTTCTGGGGCATTAAGTGTTTCAGTCACTCTTTGCAGAATTTTCCCAGTTTCAATTTTGTTTTCTTGTCTAAGTTCTGTAGGTTTATTTCACCCTTTTTCAGCACAGCCCATTTGTAGTGGTAAAACCAATGTCAAGAGCAAAATAAAGCCAAAATGGCATAGTAATACATTAAAATGCTTCATGAATAGTCTGGTAAAATAAAGCTCAATAAAGAAGTTTTCTTGGATAACAAAGTTTATGGATCTAGAGTATTGTGTTTTACAAGCAACAATTTAGATAAGGGCTAAGCATTTTTTTGTGGTTGAAAAAGCATAAAATCCCATTTTGTTTTACATTTCTGTGGAAATATGTGAAAACTCAGTCCCTGAGGGAGGAAGTTGCCTGTCTTCAGGCCATGCTGGACAGTAGTAGGGAACCTCCCCCATCCAGGGAGCACCAGAGCCACCACCAATACCTCAGAGGTTCTGAAGAAAGCACAGCAGTTGGACCACAGTGGGCTCAGGAAGGGTGAGGATGAGAACAGAGGGACACCCAGTCAGTTGTTCCACTCCACAATCCATACACATTCTGGGGAGCATGGCTCCCCATGGATGCACCCAGAGGAGACTAAGGAGGCTGAGGACAGCTGTCACAAGGAGGCCCACGGGAAGGAGACAGAGGACACCACAAGGAAAGTAAGCAGCTCCTGGTGGGGACTCAATTATTAGGGAGATAGAACTGGGGAGCAGGGAAAACTGAAGTAAGGTGCCTGCCTGGTGCCATGGCTTGGAGGGACAGGAAGCGCATCCTCAGGATCACAAGAACAGCTGCAGGGAGTCTGAGCTGGACATCATTGTCCACCTAGGGACAAATGACTTGGCTCATCATGAGATTAGAGCAGTGCAGAAGGACTTTGTAGAATTGGGAAGGGCCTAAGACAAGTAGCACACAGTATCCTTCTCAGAGGTGCTGCCTGTCAATGGCATGAGGAGGCGAGGTACTTTGAACCATGCAGTTTAATGAATGGTTGAAAAAATGGTGTGGAGCACAGGGTTTGGCTTCATTGGGGACTGGGGTTCCACCTGGAAGGACACCAGCCTATACTGGCAGGATGGTCTGCATCTGTCCAGGAAGGAACAGGTCTTTGAGCAATCGGTTTAAATG
The DNA here is from genome assembly GCA_016271365.2 of Neoceratodus forsteri. Classification (NCBI taxonomy): domain Eukaryota; kingdom Metazoa; phylum Chordata; order Ceratodontiformes; family Ceratodontidae; genus Neoceratodus; species Neoceratodus forsteri. The sequence goes on from CM028134.1 coordinate 882,857,952, forward strand.
CTTCATTGGCAAGCTTTTAAACTAGCCAAGGGGAGGCACTGATAGAGCAGAAAAATCCCAGCCTCTCCCTACAAAACAAGGGTACTAAATGAGAAAAAAGACCGAGGTAGAAAGGTCAGTGGGGATGCTGCAACAGAAGGTAAAGTGATCAAAAATGGAGATCAATGAGTACCAATGCCCGTAGTCTGAGTAACAAGCTTCCTGAATTAGTGGCCTTGATGGAGGAGGAACATATGGATATCGTGGCAGGCACAGAAACATGGTACACACAAAACCATGACTGGGACGTAAACATACCAGGATACACTATCTACAAGAGGGACAGGAGAGGTAAAAGAGGGAGGAGGAGTAGTTCTTTACATAAGGGAAGGAATCAAAGCAACAGAACAAAAGGGGTAAACAGGGAGGAGAAGAAGCACTGTGGGTAAATTTGTAGACCAGCAATGGCACCACAACCGCACAGGGGTTGTATACAGACCCTCTTCTCAGGGGAGGAAATGGACAAGGAAATGATAGAAAGTATACTTAGAATGGCAGAAAGGTGAACTATTGCTGATGGGTGATCTGAATATGCCAGGTGTTAACTGGAGTGCAGTTGCAGCAGCCACTTCTAAGAGTGGGTTATTCTAGATGCCCTCATAGGGGCATGCCTTAGACAACTAGTATTGGAGCCCACTCAAGAGGGAGCAATCTTAGACCTGGTTCTCTCAAATGGAGATGAAGAGAGGATCACAGATGTAGAAGTGGGTAGCCATCTCGGGAACTACTGACCATCAAACAGTATGGTTCACAATAAACACAGCAATAGAGTCAAGCTATCACAAAGACAAAGGTACTGGATTTTAGGAGGGCTGACTTTGCCAAAATGGGTGAGTGCCTAAGGAATGCACTAGCAAATGGGCAGGAAGGAGGGTGGAAGAACAATGGGAATAATAAAACTGCCATCACAGAGGTAACAAGCCTTTGTGTAAAGCAAATAAACAAAACAAAAGCAGTAAGAAACCACTATGGTTCTCAAAGGAAGTGGCAGTGAAGGTTCAAGAGAAAAAGAAAGCATTCAGGAAGTACAAGGAATCACAGAAGGAACAGGACAGAGAATTGTATCAGTTAAAGCAAAAGGAAGCTGGGAAGGCAGTCAGAACAGCAAAGGCCCATACCGAGGAAAAGATAGCCAACTCAGTTAAGAAGGGGATAAAACCTTTATAGGTACATCAGGGAGCGAAGGAGAAGACCAAGGGAGGATAGTGAGGCTTAATAAAGGGAGGGAGGGTGGGCAGAGGGTGACTGTGAAAGGCAGAGATACTAAACAAATATTTTTGCTCAGTATTTACAAAGGAAGAGGAGGTACCTAAAACAAACAGTAGAAACACTTTGGATACAGAAGTTGATACCAGCCCATTTACAGAAGAAGGGTTCTGAAAGAACTCTTAAAACTGAAGGTGGACAAAGCAATGGGGCCTGATGGATTCATCCCAGAATTCTAAAAGAACTAAGGGTAGAACTAGTGACATCACTGACTACCTCTTTAACAAATCATGGGAGGATGGGTGGTACCCGAGGACTGGAGGAGGGCAGATGTGATTCCCTTAGCAAACGTGGGAGCAGGGCAGAAGCAGGAAACTACAGACCTGTTAGTTTAACCTCAGTTGTAGGGAAATGATGGAATCACTTCTGAAGGAAAGAATTGTTGAGTATCTAGAGGCCAGAGGGGCACAGGACCCAAGGCAGCATGGATTCACATTGGGAAGGTCATGCCAGACAAATCTGATAGATTTCTTTGAGTGGGTGACCAAAGTAGTTGATCAGGAGGGCTGTGAACATGGCCTACCTAGACTTTACAAGGCATTTGACACAGTCCCACACAAAGATTAATATATAAGTTAGTCAGTCTGGGTGGGTCCCAAGATGACAGCCTGGGTAAAAATTGGCTGGAGAATAGGATACAGAGAGTAATAGTAAATGGAGTCCACTCTGAAAAAGGGGGTTAGTAGGGGTACAATGAGGTTCAGTATTAGACTGGTCCTTTCAATGTCTTTATAAGTGACATTGCAGAGGGACTGGAAGAAAAGTATGTCTCTTGCAGATGACACAAAGATCTGCAACAGAGTTGATGCACAAGGTGGGGTGGAAAGGATAAGAAGGACTTGGCAAGGTTAGAGGAATGGCCAAATGTATGGCAGCTTAGATTCAATGCTAAGAAGTGCAAGGTAACGCACCTGGGAAACAAAAACCCAGGGAAGAGTACACAATGGGGATGAGATACTAACAACAACAAAAATGGAAAGGGACCTGGGAGTCATATCAGATGACCTAAAGGTGGGCAAGCAATGCGAGAGGGCAGCAAGGAGGGCTGGGGGGATACTGGGATGCATAGGGAGGGCATCACCAGTAGAAAACAAGAGTTATTATCCCTCTGTACAGACAGCTGGTGAGACCCCATCTGAGTACTGCGTGCAGTTCTGCAGACCCAATCTCGAAAAGACATAGACAGGATGGAAGCTGTCCAGAGAGGGCAACTAAAATGGTGCAGGGTCTGCACCGGAAGACATATGAAGAGAGACTTAAGGAGCTTAATATGTATAGCCTCAAGGAAAGGAGGGAGAGGGGGACATGATAGAAACTTTCAAGTACCTCAAGGGAATCAACAAAGTCCAAGAGGGTAGCATCTTTCAAAAAGAGGTGTGCAAGAACAAGGGGCACAATTTGAAGATAGAAGGGGTAATTTAGAGGTAATTTAAGAAGTATTTTTCACAGAGAGGGTTGTGGATGTATGGAACGGCCTTCCAGAGGAGGTTGTGGAGTCAAAACAGTGGTGGAATTCAAGCATGCATGGGACAGTCATAAGGCAATTCTAGGGGTGGGGGTAGGAAGAAGTAGGCTGCTGGTTAACTAGGATCTGAAGCTATCCATCAGGTAGGGAAATGGGCAGACTGGGTGGGCCAAGCGGTCCTTATCTGCCATCAAATTCTATGTTTCTATGTTTATCTAGAAAATGGTGTGTTTTTCAAACAGTTTCTTTTTGTGGAATTTACATTTTTGCAGAAATGCATGATACTGTTTTGCCCAGTCTTCATTTTCACATTGGTACTTTAATCTTTTGTTAACAGACTGGGACATTTATAATAACAGAAATTGTTGGTAGCCAACACCATGTTATTTTGGAGCATACAATTTTTTATTACGGCTGTAGTGGGCATAGCCCTGCAGACATCTGCGACACAGATAGAGTAAAAGCAGCTTACAGGATACCGGACAGACTTGTAAACAATGGAGGTGAACCACAATCACTGCATGTTCACCACACTATTTTGTCTACGGTCATCGGCTCTGGCCAGAGCTTGTTTGTTTAGCCCACTTTGGTTCCATGCACCCTTCTCCAGAATCACACATGGATATGAGGCTTGGCGGTCATACCTTTCCCTGATAACTAATTAAACAGTCTCTCTTGCACATCACCCGCAAATCAAGCTACTGATGTCCATGAATTTTGCTCCACCCAAGCAACTCTGCTCACATTTGAGAGGATAATGTAACTGAAAATTTAATGAAAATAGAATATTTCATTACTGCAGGCCCATTCAGAAATAATGCTGCCCAACTGAACACTGACTGTCATTTAGTGGCATATCTCTGAGGCAATCTTCAGCCTCACACATCTGGGATGAGGCTTAAAAACACAGGGACACATCATTAGCTAACAAATGTCCTGGATTCATTGGGACAGTCCTGGTATCAAAAGGGCTGCCCAGTGTCCTGAAGCATTTCAGAAAATTGGGATTTTGTCCACATTTGTGATTTTCATCCCAGTTGACTATCTCCATACACTCCTCCTGACTCCCACCTTGCTTTTTAGTTTAAATTACAGCTGCAGCATGCCAAGATGATCTGGGTGGTTTCCTCTCCTGCAATGCTGCATTCCTGTCATCTGCAGCCCTTTAATTCAATGTGACCAATGACAGTTGAGGACCGGGTAGAGGGTCCAATCCAGGGTCATTCCTGTGGTTTAGGGATCCAATCAGAACAGGACTGTTTGGGGCTTTAGTACCACTGGATTTGTCCAAGTGGATTGTCTGGACACAGTGGCAGTGCTATGGATAAGTGGTCTGATGTGAAAACCACTACAGGTGTGCCGTCATGAGGGAGAGACTCCACCTTGTCACTCAGGTCTGGTCTCTCACCCTCCACCTGTTTTTTTTTTGTTTTTTTAGTAAAGTTGTGTCCCCTTGTCTGTAGTCTATGGGCTGCATTGCTGGGAATGGAACAGATGCCCAACTGAGCAACTGATCACTGCTCTTGGATAGACATCAAGAAGGAGACGAACCAAGCCAGGCAACAGAACATGCAGAGAACAACAAGGTGAGCCAAGAATGCTGACTCCAGAACTTTGTTGCAGGTCAGCAGGGGAGCAAAACAAAGTCTCACTCAGTGATGGTAGTCAGGAGTAGTAACTGCTGGCTTTGCTTTGGCTTCCATGTTACAGCAGCATAAATGACTTCTTGGAGAACTTCCTAAGTGCACCACATTATTTATTATTTGATACATTTAAGCAGCAGTCTGTTATGTTGGAGTTTATTTGATTTATTTTTTCTGTGGTATAGTAGGTTCTGTAATGTACTTTTTACTGAAACACTGCCAAAGTGGAATCTGCACTGGGAGTGGTGCTCAAAATTCAGCAATGATACTTAGCAAATCATGATGTGATGAGCACACACACAAACCTGTAGTAAGCAAGGGGCACCATGGCTTGGCATTTAAAAGGTTCTGTTTATTGACACATCTTAGCACAAAAAATCTGTTAAAACAGGCTATGCCCACCTGATCCATTTCGAATCAGGTGGGCATAGCATTTCAAAAAGCTAAGTCTTTAAGAAAGGATGACCAGTCGTCAAAATGCATCAGGTGGGCATAGCTTGTTTTAGGAAGATTTGTTTTGTTAAAATGTGTCAGTAAATGGAACTTTTAAATGCCATGTTAGCATGGTGCCTTGCTTATCAGAGGTTTGCGTAGCTCAATATTTTTGATTTTCTGGATTTTTAACTTACTCTGATGAATCTTTTAGGAGATCAGACCATTAAAGTTGTTTTTTTTTTTGTTTATTGTTTTTGTTTGGTCGCCATTGCTCTTTCTAAGGAGAAAAGACCTGAGTTGCATTGCCATTTACAATGAAGCATGTTCTGTTCACATGGCTCACTGTCTCAAATTCCATATGTAGATTAAATATAAACTTGAGTTTGCTGCATTTGGTGATTTATCAGCTCCTCTATAGGGCAATAGAAGAGAATGAGTAAAATCTCCCTTTATTGTCAATAGAGTTTCTGATCTATAACAAATCTAAATGTGTGATGTGTGGGTATATTGTGTAATTCTTGGAGCTGTGCAGAAGAGCACAGATTTCCCTGTTAGGAAAATTTTGATGCCCTGCACTTATTCCAAATCAGACCATTGTCAAAAGGCAGCATCAGAAATGGAGACAGGACATTATTATTTAACACAATAAGTACCTCACAGGATGGGGTGAACAAGGTTTCATATGGGAGCCTCTTTCAAAGGAGGATAAGCATCATAACACCAAGGCAGGGAGTGAAGCTGGTTAGGGCAGACATTTATCATAGGCCCCTAAGCCGTGCCAATGTAGGGGTGGTTGCAATAGCCACCACAGGTGTGCATCTGTCTGTATTGTGATTGGCTAAGTTGAAAGGTTATGTAAAGCAGATTAAAACACAAAACCCTTGAGCTTATGGGGCATGGTGTTCCAGAAACTAAACCTTCATATAACAATATTTCACAGTACATTATAATAATGCCTATTGGGTGGGTGGGTGGATAGCATTGTTGGTCAGACAGTTGCCCTAAGGCAAGTCAGAGTCTCCACACATTCCTGACTCAGAGGAAAAATAATTTGTCCCCTGTAGTCAGGGTTGAGTGGATGTAACAAAAGTGTGTTTTATCTTTAATAAAAGCCCCAAAACTCCCCATAGCACCTAAACCTAGCAGAGCTTATGGGGCCAGCAGCACCCAGAACCCCTGCCTTAATGAGTCCCTCTTGAGCCCTTCCATAAATTTGGCAGCCATTCATGTCAGTCTTTTTCAGTTTTGTGGTTCTCATCCTTGTCTTCTCATTTTATTGCAGTGACTATAAAAGATGTTCAATAGTTCAGCTGTGCGTTGGTGTCATAGACCAAAATAACTGTGAGTGCCAATTCAACCAATCAACGTGATGCTGTATCTCTAAATTATCGTGAGAGGTAGTGTCAGTTGTGGTCAGTCTGAAACAATTTGATGGTTTCAGCTAGACATATTTTACAGAAATTTATTAGCATTTTGTGAGTGTATATATATATATATATATATATATATATATACATATATTTATTGTTTTGCTCATTTATGCAGTTGAAACACAAAACAGTTGTTAAAGGAATGCATTTGGTTTACCAGTACATGTTGACACCTCAGTTACACTCTACTATGTTTTCTACCGGGTCCTTGATCAACACACTATCTTGGCTGCTGCTGCAAAACAACTAGATCATGTGTCCATTTTAATATAACATTAAAGGACAAATGTATTCCCAGTGTAATGGAAACACACAAAGTGAGTTATGCAATGCAATAATGTCAACAGTTGGCTTGGAGGATGAAATACTATATGGCACAGGTAGGATGGTACAGTGTGTAAAGATGACAGGAACAGATTGCAAAATGGCACAAAGTCAGAAGATAAGTGGGTTACTGAAACACATAATGAGGAATTTCTATAAATGACAGTGGAACAGGGGTCCAAAATAAGGACTGACTTTTAGTAATGGAGAGACAAGTTGGCAAGTCATTATTGGTGGCTTGATAAAAACCAAAATTCGAACTGGACTGGACCTTATCAGTAAAAGCCAGTCAGACTATGTGCAAGTTGTGGGGACTTCACAAAAGTGGATCAGACCCAAAACAATAAGAACAGACTAGCTGATCTGGCAGAAGTTCCAACAGTTTTCACTGTTTTGGTCTGAACATTCTACCTGTCCAGGTTTATTCTCAGATGAGGCTGTAGGTGAAATCCAGACCCAGATTGAACCTTTCAACACTTTGGTCTGGTCTGAGACAGTCCTGCAGTCTGGATTTCACTCACACCTTCACCCTAGATGAAATCCGAGCCAGTCAAAACGTAAAAACCAGACTGGCTGCAACAGCCAGAATGCAAAAGGTTGCATTTGATCCCTCTAGACCAAACTAGTCAGAATCTTACAGTTTTGGTCTGGTTTGGTAGTCCAGATTAACCTATACCCAAGGTTATGTGAATTTTGCTGATCTATTCGGATGGTTTGGTCAGTGACCTCCGGAACTGGATCAGATTTGTTAAAGCTGCACTGCCCCATCTAGACAGACTGGTCTGACCAGCAACATTTGTGCAACTTGAACTGAGTCAGGCTGGTTCAGCTTTTATGGATCTGGTCAGCTTGTGGCAGTCTGGTGTTCTTCCATACACTATACCTATTTATTTTATGTAAAAGAGTTAACTAGGAAGGTACACTGAGCTATACAGTGCTATTCTAGGTACATCCAAGGTGAAGAGGACAATGGAATACAAATACACAAGGTAATACAGCAGGAATAACTGCAGTAAAACCATAAGGTGTGCAGACCATAGCAAATCAAACAGTCAATACAGAATACAAAGAACAGAACTCCTATGAATCAAACAAACCCCATAAAGGGACCATTGTAGCAAATATTGGAAGCCAAACAAGTAGACAGCTATTAGTGGGTGGGCAGGCCTAAGGGCAATAGAGCAGCAGAGAGAGTAGTGAGAGAAGCTGCCTTCAGTGCATCTTAGTGACCAGTGTAAGGAGAGAGTGAGTTCCATGTGGGTTGGACCCTCCAGCAAAATCTCCTTTATAATACAAAAAGCTATAATTAAACTGAGGGGTTATGTTCACATTGAGGCTTCTAACAGCCACTTCTAGCTGTCTATGCCAATGGCGGTGGCAGTGGTTCTGCTAGCCAGGACTAGATTTACATAATATTGGACACTGTGCACAACATGTAGCAAAATAATTTTACCTACTAATATGATGGAATATGCCACTCAGAAGTTCTGGGCATTCTATAGCACCATATGCATGGTGTTTTGCCATGATTCCAGGGTACCTGTTGGGCCACCCAAAGACTAGGGTGCAGAGCAAATGTGACCACCAAATTTTCATACTGGAAAACAGGGTTTGCACCTGCTAATCATGTAATATTTGCATGTATTGTGAACAGCATACCTATCGTTACTCTGATGTGTACATTCTTTATGGATGTGTAACACATGCAGGCTGTATATTTACATATATACATATTTACATATTACTTACATATATACATATTTACATATATCAAAAAGAGTGTGCAAGAACAAGAGGGCACAATTTGAAGATGGGGGTGGCTTAGAGGTAATTTAAGGAAGTATTTTTCACAGAGAGGGTTGTGGATGCATGGAACGGCCTTCCGGAGGAAGGTTGTGGAGTCAAAATCAGTGGTGGAATTCAAGCATGCATGGGACAGTCATAAGGCAATTCTGGGGGTGGGGGTAAGAAGAAGTAGGCTGCTGGTTAACTAGGATCTGCAGCTTATCCAGTAGGTAGGAAATGGGCAGACTGGGTGGGCCAAGCGGTCCTTATCTGCCATCAAATTCTATGTTTCTATGTTTCTATATATTCTGCACAAAAGTAGGTAAACTAAATTATAAAACTAAAATCATGCTGGACTGTGCCATTTATGAAGGTCAGGGTATGATTTAACACTAGTCCCATGATGCAATGCCATCCCAGTGCAACCACCGTAACATTCATACTGTAAGGTCCACACTGGGTTAGGGAAGGGACAATAGAGAGGGAACAAAAGTCTGCCACTCTTGAGTACCAACCTTTTCTTAAATCTGTTGCAACAGTTCTTCTATTTCTTAGCCTAATTTATTGTTTACAATTTCTGGGCCATAAGGTTGGCCAGCTATGGGTGCCCTTCCTCTTTCTTGACTATGCTATAGTGTCCTCTTTAATTTTCATTTTCCCTTTCAAGTCCTCATGCAGGGAAGATATTGCGGTGACCTCCGAGCTGATGTTAAGCAACAGGCTGTGTTCCTCTTTGTTGGATTTAGTATACAATAGCACTATGTCATAAAATACCTTGATGTATATACCTTATGTGTATGAAACCTGTAAATGTTGAAAATACCATGGCACTAGGTGTTTTTGATAAAGATAAAAGTTACTAGACGTCTGTATTATAAAATTAAGTTACCAAGGTAGAGATATCAGAAGATCCCCATTGTGCTGCTTAAAATGCACATAAATTACAGATTATATAAGAACCCTTTGGCACCATGCATTCCTGCTTAAGCTGAACCAACCTAAAATTTCATGGCAATTTGCATATACACCATGGTGCTTTGCATTATGGTGGTATGTGTGATGTTATGTTTCTTTGAAACTTGGTTTTATTGCCAATTCCCTTTGGGGTAACCCTTGCTTCAGTGCTTCTACACTAAGGGTTCCTTGTTTTGCTTGTTTAGCTTGTTTTGTTTTATATTTGTTTGGGCTCCCATCACCCAAACACACAAAACCAACACAGAGACTGGAATAACTTTCACTAAAGAGATAGATCAGTGGTCAGTAGATGCTGACTAAGTGCAGAGGAACAACACGCATAATCTTTTGCTGCAAGCTGATGTATTGAAGAAGGATATGCCTTGGTCTGTTCTTTAGGATTAATAATCTGCTCACAAGAGATGCTAAACTGAAACTGGTTCAAATTACCTTTCTTTCCCTATTGGATTACATAGATTTTCTATATAGTCAGGAACCTGCAGGTACCTAGCTAAACTCAATACTCTTTATCACAGAGCCATAAGATTTATCACTGGTCTTCCTTACTCAGCCCACCACTGTGCATTGTACACGGCAGTGGATGGGTCATCCCTGCTTACAGACAGCAAAAAATGCTGTGGTTTGGACATACAAAGCTATCTCAAATAAGCTGCCCGTATATGTCTGTTTGTTTACCTTTTGCACTCTGGGAAGTATGCCTGAGAAGCAGATCATATATCTACCTTTATGTTTACAAAGCAAAATCTCACATTGGCAGAACAGCCATCAGCTTTGTGCTCCCTCAACTGTGGAACAAGCTGCAAAAACTTTGAAATTAGCTCACCCCATCAACCTAGCAGCTTTTAAATCTCTATATCTACATCATAATAAGGAGTCCTGTGCCTGTCTACCCTAAATAGTGATTCCTATAGTCCTAGTACACTCTAATTACTACTGTTAAAAGACTGATCCACATCTACTGTATAATCGACTCTTCCCTCGCCCCTTTTCTGGCCCCATATCTGTCCTTCCACATTCCTTTGACCCTGGTTCCAGATCTTCATTCTCCATACCGTATCACTATATATCTTTTATACTAGGTTTTATTTGTGTTAAGTGCACCTGATATGTATATTTCTTTACTTATATGAAAAATTGTGTCCTACCCAAAACTAGCTGTATCTTCTGTTCCAGACATGTACTACTGTCAATGCTACCTGCTGTTACTTTGTATATACTGTATTATTGCATCTCACTTTTTTATTATTATTATTTTCTTGTGTGTTGCATCCTGTATATTGCCCTGTTCCTTCCTGACAAACCCAGGTCCACCTCGAAAATTAGCTTGTTCAATGGTGATCGCCTGGTTAAACGTTTAACCACTGACACTGATTTACAGTGTCAGGGGCTCAGTAGGTAGCACACTTGCCTCTGAGGCCAGGAGATGAGAGGGCTGTGGGTTCAGTTCCCAAATCTGGCACCTGGGTTAATATCCCATTATTGACACTGTAGTGCAGCATGAGAGGGTACTGCACTTCTGAGGTGCCATCTTTCGGATGAGACATTAAACGAGGTCCTATCTGCCTGGATAGGTGGTAGTTCAGGCGGATGTTAAAGATCCCATGGCACTTATCGAAAAGAGTAAGGAATTTCCCGGTGTCCTGGCCAAATTCCCTCATTCACTAAAAATACCACCAGCAGCTTAACCTGGTTCAAGGCCAGTTAGCATTAGTCTGTATCCCCTTCTCCCGGGTAGTACCTGAAAATAGGTAGGATTTGTCTAGTGCACTTACCGGTCAACAAAAACAACTAACTAAATAAATAAATAACTAAATAAATACAATAAAGACTTTGGTTGATTGATTGATTAATATGCCATTGCTTAAGATTATTCCATGTGTTTTACGTAAACATCATGGAGAGATGTGTTGAACCTGAAGTTCTGTGTCTGCTCAGTCTGTTATCCCACCACTCCTCCACCAAGACTTGGTGTCAGAAGTAGGATAACTTGCTGGAAATGTTTGGACTGGGCTAGAGGGACATTTTACAGTGGATATCACCCATGTAACCCAGGTGGACCGATGAACCAGGAATCACTAACTCTGCAGCTGTTGTAGCTGACAGACACTAATTGTGCTTGCACTGTCTGCTAGTGAAAACTAGCATGTTGTTTTATATTGTGTCTGAGTGTTCTTTGACACTCTGGCAGTCTGGAGCCCTGCTATTCCTGGTATAAGGAAGTAGGAAGAGTGAGCTGTAGTTCCATGCACCATAAGGGACTACAACTCAACAGTCTTTAGCTATTTTTATTGATTTGGGGCTTGTTCTAATTTTGAGGGGCCAGTACCATCCATGAGTGGCTCTCAACCTTTTAAAGTTGTTATAAAACATCTCTAAAAATTCGGAACAGCATTTGATCTCCTGGGTATTTCTGGGTCATTAGTTGCTATATCTGGAGGCCCTGCCATGAGCAGGCATTTTATTAGCTCTGTAGTTGCTGTAGCTGACAGGCGCTAACTGCATTTGTACTGTCTGCTAGTGAAAACTAGTGTTTTGTTTTATATTGTGTCTTGAGTGTTCTTTGACTCTCTGGTAGTCTGGAGTCCTGGCATTCCTGGTAGAAGGAAGTAGGAAGAGTGAGCTGTAGAACCACACACCATAGGGGACTGTAGCGCAACAGTCTTTAACTATTTTTATTGATTTGGGGCTTGCTTTAATATTGAGGCACCAGTACTATGCATGAGTGGCTCTCACCCTTTTAAAGTTGTTTTAAAACATTTCTAAACTTTGGAGCAGCATTTGACTTCCTAGGAATTTCCAGGTCATTACCTGCTATATCTGAAGGCCCTGCTGTGAGCAGGTGAGCGTAAGCAGGGAGGGTAGGGTGCGTGTAAGTGTGATGTAAAGACACAAGCATCTAAGTTTGTGTTTTGCTTGTTTGCAGAGTTTGTTGAGTGTGTGGAGCTTTATATAACCTGCTGCAGACCTTGAAACTGCCACAAGGTAAGACCTGCCTATTAGCTTATCAGTGTACTTCTGTCAAATAATTTAATAGTACTCTACACCACACTTGTTGTAATATAGTTGGGAATTGTATCACTAGCATACAGGCTGTACTAACAATATCCTAAAGTAATTTCTGTAATAAGACTGCGGCTATAATTTCCAGGATAAAGCAAGGTCAAACATGGTAGACAATGTAATGACTCTTGAGGAGAAATAGGAATCAAATGCACCTCCTGCCAAATGTATCTCATTATGAAAGTAATCCCAAAGACACCTTTAAATGCCTGAAATGTATTAGAAATGAGGAACTCTCTAGAGAAGTAAGTCTATTCAATGCTACACTTGAGTCCTAGAGACCAGCCAAAAGGAAATAGCTGCAAGGCTCAAAGTCAATAATAGAAGCGCAATAGGAATTACTTCTACAATAAACTCACAAATCCAATCTCCCTAGTGTATCATCTAGTGTCCGCAGTGCTGTTATGTCTGATACACTATTGCTGTTGTCCACACAAACAATAACGCAACCAATAGTCACAAATAATAAAAGGCAAAGGGATGATGAGTGTATCACAGGCCCTGATGAGGAGTGGTACATGGTGCAGAGAGCCAAAGTAGCCAAAAAGGCAGTAAAGCTAACACCTTTAATATTGCTCTACGTAATAATTTTGATATCTTGGGCTCTTTAAATATAGACACTGAACCAAGTACAGCCCCACCAATTATATTACTTGACTCTAGCCCTGCAATAATTGATGCACAATCTACCAGTGGTCATCTGGGGCATAGTATAACTAATAGTGTAACTGAAGAAGCATGTCCAATCACTAGCAGAATGCCCACAAACAAAACTGACACAGACCCAAACAACACCCCTTACTTATACCAATGGATACCCCAGGAGTCTGCAACATGGATATAGATGCCAGCATACCTGCCATGCAAAGGGATATAATAGTTTAGGGACTCAGTTCTCAGTTACCTTGGTCAGGCCATCTGTAACCCAGCTAATCATGCAGAACACTGTCTAGTTTTAGCAGTGCTAAGGAGGTGGATATAACTAGGATGTGTGGAAATATCCCTCCCTCGGTCCAGCAGCTCATCTCCCCTGCCCCTACCCCTCATTCTACTAGGAGCTCTGATAAGGCCTTTACCTAATCCCTTTCTGTAAGACATCCCTAGGCAGTGAGCATTCTTCCACAGGGCCCCTGTCCTGCTCAATGGCCTACCTCCTCTGGTTTCCTCCACAGTTAAATTAGGCCTCTTTAAACTAAACTTCACCAGCACTTACTCTCTGTGAATAGTTGTGACTGCTCCTAGCTTTTACTGGTCAATCCAGGACTGCTCATGGCTTGTCCCTCGATTTCCCCTGCTCCTCCCAACCTTATGTTGGTCTAATTTCTCCTCCTCACTCTTTCCCCTCCTGCCCTTTACTCATCCTTTACCTGCACTCATTCCTGCTCCTCCTTCTCTACACCTTATACCTCCCTACTCACCCCCCACCACAGCTGTCTCACAACTTTCCTTAACTGACTTCCTTCTGGTCTCCCTTTCCTTTCTTTAATTTCCTATCTGTTTACATAGTTAGCTAGCAATGTTTGTTTCATTATCATGTACTCCACCCTCAGTTATGCTGCACTTATGTATAATGCATTGCATTACTTGTATACTCTCATCCTATGTTTTATGTACTGTATTAATTTCCTGTAATGTTTAATATCCTGTCTGTTTTAATCTACTCACCATGTTGTTTCTTTGCCATGCACGCTGCCCTCATTTATGATGCATTTATATGTACTGTACTGTATTATTTGTATACTGTATCCTATGTATAATGTACTGTATTAATCTCCTGCAATTTTTGTTTGTAACCCTGCCTGTTTGTTAATCTGACAAGGAGACTTTGCAATTCCAAGACTTCAAAAATGAAATATATATATACATATATACATATATATATATATATATATATATATATATATATATACTGCATATATATATATATATATATATATATATATATATATATGTAGATATTAAAAATACTGGGAGATCCTCTAGTTATCATCCATAGTGGTGCAAATAACATCCTCCATGACTCCGTTGGCAAAATAAAGCAAGATTATATTGCAGTAACCAACAAATTAATTCATACGGGTTGTGAACCGGTACCGTCTGACATTCTACCCATCCTTACAGCTTCTCCTTTCTATAATAATAAAATAAAAGCAATAAACGAGTAGCTACTTAAATGGACACTCAAGCAGGAGATTAGCTGTCTCACACATTGGGAGGCATTCGATAGCCATGAAGAATTATACTGCTGGGATGGTATTCACTTAAGTAGGAGAGGAAGTTCACTCCTTGGGAAACACATTTCATCCTTTATAGCTAAATCTTTAAACTAATACCACTGGAAGGGGTAGGTAGGGATTGTCCCTCTTGAAGTAGGCCAAAAAACACCACCAGGAAAACCCCTGTAGTTCACATGATATAAACACTCTAGGGATTATAGCATCTAGCAGTAAAAATAAGAATGCTGAGAAGACCTTAAATTTCTATTGGTCAATGCACACAGTTCAGCGAGATGTGTTTAGCTATAATGTTTCACTCCATGGGTAATGGGATACTGTTAAGACAGTTTGTTGAATGGTTCCCCTTATAGGACTAAGTCAGTGTTAATGTTCAAAAATGGGGGAATCAAAAATACTCCACTCGGGATGTTGTAAAATTTCTCAAAATTCTTTATTCTTGTTAATTGCCCTGATGTTTCACACTCTTGTGCTTTTTCAAAGGGCTTTTCATATATTCTATAAACATAATTGATAAATATTGTTTATAAATCTTGCATTTTGGATTCCATTTCTTTTCATTATTCTTCCTTTTAACATTTTCTATTATACTTCATTACCACTGTGCTTCTTTCTCATGCTACTTATAGTACACTCTGTACTCTATTCACTCTTCTTATAATTAAAACTTTACAAAAATAATATACAGTAATAGAGAATATGTATCCTGCATTCGTGCTTTGTTTCCACACTGGCCAGATGCTTTTACTTCTGCCTTTGCCAGTTCTACTAATTCTTCATGGCAAGGAATTGCACCAAACTTGTGTCTTAACTATGATAATATAAACAATATGTGAAAATGCCTTCAGCAACCTTATTTAACAGGTTATTTTCAATACCGTGATCAAACAACTTTCCCTTATTGCTACCTTTTCTGTTATAACATTGTACCATTTTAAAAGATCTTAATTGGCTAATTTTACCTTTTGCAGCTTTATCTTTCAGCTCAGCATGCTCAGTTTCCTTTGTTCTCTATCTTCCTTGAATTTTAGGTTCTGTTTTTAATACATTTAAAGTTTTAATACAATCACATTTCTTAGTAACTGTTTAAACACTTCTGCAATGTGTTTTGCCTGTATAACTGGTTTTAACACTTTTACTCATTCTTGCACTGAACGTTGTTTCCAACTCCTTATTTCTTTATTTTATTGTCAGTCCTAAAAGAAAATCAATCATTTCAGTATCCTTCAATATTTTATTTTTTCAGTCCTATTAACCTTCAATTGTATGTTACTAGCTCACTTTACCTGGCTAGTATATGTGTAGATACTTTGGACATAGTGTTAGAAGTCACTGTCAATTCTTTCTTTAGCTTTATTATATGAGCCTTATATCTGTGTGTAAAGAAATTAAGCTCCTTTAATAACATTTTAAATTTATTTGACATAGCTACAGCTCCTAGATATCTAAATATTTGTCTTTTCTTACCGTGTGCTGGCTCTGTTGTTGTTTCTTGCGTTGTTTGGTACAGTTACTGTGTGTATATGTGTGTGTGTGGTGCAAACTCACTTGCTAAATACCTCTCAGCCTGATCACCACATGCAGTTTCACCTGCAATGGATGAGCTCCAATTAAGCTCAACTCATGGTCGTAGCAACCTTCATTGTGATCAGGCCATTGTCTGCCCACAGTGTGTCTTTTTTTTAAATTTAATTACTCATTTCAATGTTTAGTTTATTGAGAAACTAATGATGCCTTGAGGTGTTGGGTTTTCTTAATAAGCTGTGATTCTTCAATGTGTTTAAGTTTGTGTTTATTTAATATGTTCTTTATATGGGAGGATAGAGATGTTGGGGGACCTCAGAATGTGAAGTGTTCTTAACTTTATTATTTCTTACTTTACCATGTATTTTTTTAAATTTGCTTGTATATCTCTTCTTTTCATGAACTTTCAACTAATTGTGATGTTACTTTCATGTTTCTGACATATAATTTTTGGGTGGAATGTTGCTATCTTCTTCTATTAGATTTCCATCTACCATTTGTATATTAAAGTGAGGACAATTTCATTACTGCTTACTAGCCACATTTAATCATGTTGCCATTCTGTTTTTAGGATTTATTATATTATAAAAAGAACCCATTTTGTAAAGTGTTAATTTTTAATGTGTCTAACCTTACTATTTTGTATTTGTTTTTATTTTTATTTTTCTGTCTATGGAGTCATACTCCATCTCTCTTACTTATTTTAACATTACCAACAGGCATTCCAGTTTGTGTCCTTATTCATCCCTATGTTTCTTTCCAGGGTTTGTAACTGGAAAATCCATTTCATTTCTGCTCTGTCCAACTGTTTTTGATAGTCCCCTCCTTACTGGTTTTGGATTTGTTCAAGTCCCAGAATCTGAGTGAGGCTCCAGTATGTCCTTGTTCAAAGAGGTGATTTGCTACCTGTGATTTTCTTCCTTTCTTCTAATATCCCTTTATGTTCTTGTATGCGTGTTTTAAAGCTCTGGTCATTTGCCCCACATATAAGTGGTCACATGGACACTTTAATACATATATTACCCCTCTGTTGTACAGTCTATATGTTGTCTTATAGGGTACTCTTTACCCATGTGTGGGTGTTTAAACACTTCTTTTTGCTGATATGGTTACATACTGAGCATCTTCCACATGTTACCATTCCAGATTTGAGGGTCCTAGTAAAAGTTGTGTCTCTTGCTGTACTAGGATTTTAAATTGGTATCTTACTATTTTGCCTTTAATAGTTTTAACTTTTTTGCTGCAATAATGGGTCTTTCTTTAAATTCCATAGGACTTGTTCCCCTACTGACATTATGTACCAGTGTTTGTTTATATTTTATTTTATTTGTTTTTTTAATCTAGGATTACAATACCTTTGAGCTGAGGCTCTTTTACAAATGTTCCATGTCAACGTGCACAACAGTCATCATTTTTAGTTACAAACATATAGTCATTGACTTACAGACATGTAATAACCATTACAAAGACTTGAGCTATGAGCAAGACAAAGGAAGGAGGGGTGGGTGGGGAGTGAGGAGGGTAGAGATTGAGGGGAGGAGGTGCAGGGGTAAGGGAGTATGGGAGGTGGTTGGGGTGGGGACAGGAGTGGAGATACATGGGGAGGTGGGTGAGGGCAAGAGACAGTGCATCCAGGGGCCTTGTTGAGGGAATATGACAGGTAAGGTGCTAGGGGTGCAAAGACTGATTGTAAGTGCTGGGTGCTGGGGCATGTGCAGCAGGAACCATGGAAATGTTAAGATGGGCAATGCAGGATACAAGCAGTGAGAGGCACAGCTTGGACTTGAGGAGGCTGAGTGTTGGAGCGGTCGCTATGTCGCTGCCAAGATAGTTGAGCCAGTTGGATGCCCAATAGTTGAATGATCTTTGTCCTTGGGTCGTGCAACATCATTGGATATGTAGTAGATGGAATTGGATCTCCTTGTAGTGACGCTCATATGTCTGGGCTTAAGGAGGGCACAGACACCAGGTGGGGCAAACCCCATTATAATTTTCTTGGCCGTGATGCAGGTTTGGTATTTTATGTGTTTGTCCAGTTGAAGCCATCCAGATTGGGAATAAAGGTCACATGTGTGGGTACAGCGATGTGAGCCAGTGATGTGATGACAGGCCTTATTCAGGAGGTCACGATACATTTGAGAGCAGTGGTAGTTGCAGACCCATATATGATAAGACCATAGTCTATGATGCTGATGATGGAGCTTTGACGACCACTGACAATGCTTCTGGGGTTAAGTGTTTCCTGTTCTGGAATAATATGCCTAACCTCACATTGGCAGACTTTACCACATTGATGATATGGATAGCGTATGAGAGGTGGGGATCAAGGGTGATGCCGAGGTACTTGAACGATTGTGTTTGCTCTAGGATGGCTCCGTGTTTGGTTGCAATGGAGAGGTGGAGTTGTTTGTTTTGTTTTGGGGCTGCAGAAGACCATAGACTTGTTTTCCTGATTGAGAAGCAGTTTGTGATTTAGGAACCAGGATTCGATGGAGGAGAAGGCCCGCTGAAGTTTATTTTTAATTGGATTGGATCAGGGTCCGAGGTGAGGATCACAGCATCGTCAGCGTAGAGGATTATTTGTTCTGGGCAGCTATCCAGTAGTGAGTTTAAGAATAGACTGAAGAGGAGGGATCCCAGAATGGAGCCCTGAGGGACTCCCAAGTAGACCGGTCTAGGGTCCGAGAGTGTATCAGCAATTTACTGTTTGGGACCATTCTTCAGGTAGCTTTTAAACCAGCCAATGGAGTCAGTTGACAGCTCAGTGTTCAGAAGCTGTACAAGCAGGAGGCAGTGATTGATGGTGTCGAAGGCTTTAGTTAAGTCAATGTAGATTGAGCCTAGTAGTTCACCGGAGTCAAGTGCATTGTGGATTCGCCAGTCAATTCAATTAGGGCTGTGGAGGTGCTGTGACCTTGCAGGACCCATGCTGTTGCTTGCACAGGATGTTATATGTATCCAGGTATTCTGTGAGCTGGTCCAAGATGATGCATTCTAGTGCCTTGGAAAGTGGGGGCAGTGAGAGATAGGTCTGTAGTTATCTTTGGCAGTTCGTCAACACTTTAATTTCTTTTGATTTCTGTAAATTGATCATTAAACTTAGTTGTAAATATCACCTTGGTTTATGTTGTTTGTGTTTGCTTTGTAGAGTGTCTTATCTAGTTACTGTCTTTATTCTTTGATTAGCTTTTTAAGTACTGACTTCTTTGTATCCCCTTTGTTGAAATCAATTTATCATTACTTGTTTTCTTTCTGAAAATCTTGCTCTTTAGTACAGTTTCTTTTCACTCTATGTAACTGTGAATAGAGAATGCTTTGTTTTGTCTTGTTTCATGGAAACATTTGCCATGTAGGAGTGTGTTCCTGTCTGTCAGTTTTTGTATAAGCTTGTGAATAGTTGGTTGCTTTCCTTATATATTTTGAGGTCAAGATATGATATTTCTATTGTATTGTGTGTCATAACAAATTGTAAATTAGATTTATGTTGTTTAGAAGATTTAAAAATTGTTCTAACCTTGGTATGGTACCTTTTCCAAAAAAAATCCATCATCTTTATATCTATTCCACGTGTTGATATCAGTAAAAATGGATTTTCTCTCTCATTTAGTATATGTTCTTTTTCTAAATCGTGCATAAAAGCGTTTGCATAGGCAGGTGCCATTGTGCTTCCCATAACAGTATCCTTACCTGTCTATAATACTCTGAGTTGAACTCAGAATAATTATTTGTCAATATGATATGTGCTAACTCTTGTAGTATTTCTGTCTTTGGATGTGCTTGTGGGTTTCTTGTGTTCAATAATTTGCCCATTGTTCATATGCCATCTTCATGTGGTATGGATGTGTATAGGTCCACCACATCCACTGTTACCAATATATCCATTTCTTGTTTGACACTAAGTGTCATTTGTTCCAGTGGTGTTCTGTGGTATCTTAAACATAAATTGTTGTTTGTTCAACTAAAGGTTGTAAGTGAAAATTTATATATTGTGATATTGGTTCAAATAATTATTCATTAGCTGAAACTTTCGGTCTCCTGGTGGATTTTTGATCTTTATGTATTTTAGGGATGGCATAGAATGTTGGTATTCTTGGATATTTGTTTAGTATTATTTTCATTTCCAACTATGTAACCATCCATTATTTTCAAATTCGTTAATGTTTGTATTATTAATCGTTGAAGTCTGTCAGTGGGATCTTGTTGTAATTTCTCACAATTCTGTTGATTTTCTAATAAACATAAACATATTTTTATAATGTTTTCTGTCCATTATAACAATGCCTCCCCTTATCTGTGGGATTGATAATAATTTGATCATCTTTTGTAAGTTGTTGAGTGCTGTTCTTTGTGCTATACTAAGATTATCTGTGTTTGTTTTGGTTTGTTGTGATCTATATAAATCACGTATTTCTTTCTGTACTAATGTACAGTATGTTTCTACTTGATGATTTTTCCCTACTGGTCTATTATATTTAGATTTAATTTGTAATACTGTTTTTACCTGTTTCTCATATGAATCCATTTGTTCACTTTGTTGAAATTGTATCTTAAGTCTTAAAGCCCTGAAAATCTCTGTAAGTCTGCTTCCTACTGGAATAGATATGTGGACTGTTTTGAAGCAAATGACAACCTAGGCTTAACACTTCTATCTCTGTATTGGTTAGTATTTTGTTACTTAGATTCAATATAGGTATCAAGTGTGTCTCTGATTCTGATTGCCTCTGTACCCTGTTCTTGTTTTTCCAGTTGTTACTTCTCCTGTTCCTTGACTGCCTCCCCACCCACCTTTGTGCCCCAGTTCCCCTGACTGGTTTGTCTATCTCTTAGTTGATATCTTGCTGTTGTGTCTTGTTTATAGGATGTGCCTGGCTCCTGTCTGTCTTGTGATGATGGCTCTTCTGTTTCTCTTGTCTCCTTATGTATATTAGGGTCCCTTGTATAGCTACTGTCACTATCTGTACTGCTCTCATGGTATCTGTTCTGTTTTCCCCATGTTTGTTTCTGAGAATATTTTATATGTATATACTGTATTATCCTATCTCAATAGTCATTTGCATCTCTTTGAATTTTTTTTATTTTTAGCTGCTTAAGCCTTTCTTCATATTCTTTGATTTTGTTTTTAAACTTTCTAGATTAGCTTTAAATGTTTCTCCTACTAGTTTAGTTTTTATACTTCCTCCATTAATGTTGTTTCTTTTCTATCAATTCTCTTTCATCCAGAATAGAAACATAGAAACATAGATGTTGACAGCAGATAAGGACCGCAAGGCCCATCCAGTCTGCCAATATGTACTCTATAAGGCAGTACATAAAGTCACAAGATGCTCTATTTCTTATTCCATCCTTTTGGCTAATTTCTCTGACTCTATGCCCAGATTAGGTTCAATGAAAATCCATAGCCCTCTAGGTATCACATTATATTCTAAGTACTTTGTTAATGTCAGACCATGCCACTCTAGTCTGGTATTTTTATATTTCTAATGTTCCATTTTTGTACCAAAGTCTTATTAGTGTCACCAATTTGTTCTGTTAAATCCATTCACATCTCATAGCATCAGATAGTTTCTTCTTTGTTTCTTCCGTGTATGTTTTATGATACATCAGTCCTTGTGCACTTTGACCTGTATCTCAAATGCTTCCATCTTCTTAAGTAGTGTCCGTTGATTTATTCAGTGCTTCATGGTGGTAAGTGTTCCACTAGTTCTGAGCTGGTGTTGCTAGTTACTTTAACAAGTCCTTTTACTCTGTAATCCCAACGTTCATGGATAGGTGTCCCAGTCCCTCAGTGTTCACAGCTTATTCAATAAAATGGAGCAACTAAAACATATTACGATAACAGACAGTATAACAATCCGTGGGTCAACTGATACCTGGTTCCAGGATTATGATTGAAACTTAGATACTCCAGGTTATACTAAAATCTTTAAAACAGAACAGACAGGAGGGTGGAGGCCTAGCACTATATATATCTGACAGGCACCCAACTCACATGCTAACCCCTACAGAAAACACTGGCAACAGTGCTGAAATAATCTGGGTGCAAATAACACTACTCACAGAAACACTGGTGGTGGGTTTGGATTATAGATCCCCAAATTTAAGACCAGAGGAAAATGAGACATTTTTATCAGCAAAAGACAGTAAGAAACAACCTATAATTATATCTTAATGGAGATTTCAATTTCCCTAAAATAAATTGGTCCACACTAGAAAGCGTGGAAATATTAAAATAAATTTATTGAATTAATAACCAATCAAAACTCAGAACAACTGATAACTGAAGGAACCAGGAAGAAAACATACTGGACATCATCCTAACAAACATTAAAGAAAGAATATCCACCCCAGTAGTTATAGAACCCCTTGGAGATAGTGACCATGACATGATAACACTAAGTCTTAATATAAACAGCAACTATGTCAAGGTGGTTACCACAGTTAAGGACTATACAAAGACAAATTATAGACTAATTACTGAATGCCTTGCTTCATGGGACTGGAAAACTGATCTGAACAGTCTTGATTTATATCAGATATGGGACACGATATAGATCAAAAATAAAGCACTGCATGGATACCTGGGTACCAACTAGCACAAAATACAACAGTGGACACAGAATTCCAGTCTGGTGGAACAAATGCATACAAAAGGCAATAAATAAGAGAAAAAAGAATTTACAAAAATTCAGGAAAAGTCCAATTGCAGACAATTGGATCTCATTTAAAAATTTAGCAAACAAGGTTAAATAACACATTAAAAGAGCTGAGAATTTAGAATTGAACTCACAACTGATGCAATGGATAATAAAAATACATTTATAATTACTTACTTTCACTTAGAGTCAGCCACTCAACTGTAGGACCAATAGACACCAGTAAGGCAATACAGAGAGATAAATCTGTCATGGCAACTGAGTTCAATAATTATTTCCTTAGCATTTCAATCCAAAAGAGAGTTCAATAGAACTAGTACAAATTGCACAGGTAGCATCACCCTGCTTTCACCAAAGAGGAAGTGCAGAGCATACTCCTTAATTTAAAAACTCTTTCATTAGCAGGACCTTATGGAATCCACCCAAAATTCCTTAAAGAAATAACAAATGTCATACATGGTCCATTTACTGTACTTTTCAAAGCTTCATTAGATGAAGGAAAACAATTCCAGTCTGGAACAAGGCACTAGTTACTCCAATCAATAAAACAGGAAATAAAGAGATATATCAAACTACAGACCCATTAGTCTAACATCAGTTGTGGGTAAACTTCTAGAGATACTGCTACTAACACGGATCAAGGTTCACATTTGCCAAAATAATCTATTAGATGTAACACAACATGGTTTCTTCCTGGAAGATCATGCCTAACTAATCTCTTGAATTTCTTTGAAAACATAAGTGCATCCCTAGACACAGGCCTATCCTTGGACATAATTTTTCTTGACTTCTCAAAGGCCTTTGACAAGTTATCACACAAAGTTTTGATAGATCAAATGATCAAGTTAAAGTTTCATTCAGACATTATAAGCTGGGTTGCATCATGGCTACATAACAGATGCCAAAGGGTTGTAATTAGGTGACATAGTTCACAGTGCTGACAAATCACCAGTGGCATCCCACAAGGCTTGGTTTTGGGGCCTGTTCTATTTAACATAATTATCTTGTCTACACAGACATCCCCCAATACCTGGATTTCAAAGTATGCTGACGATTGCAAACTGGGATGTATAGTCAACAACAAACAAGCAGCACATGCCTTCAAGAAGAACTGAATAGCCTAGTGACATGTGTACTTAACAACAAGATGTTCTTCAATGAGCAAAGTGCAAGGTTATGCACTTGGGGCACAATAATACAAAAATAATTTATAAGCTTAATAATGTACAACTCAAAGAAACCACAAATGAAAAAGACTTAGGAATTGCAGTAAGCACTAAAATCTCCTTTGATACCCATACTATAATAAAGGTTAAAAATGCCAATGCATCATTGGGCTCATCCTAAAACATATAAAGTCCAGAGAACCTAAGGTCATTATACATTTATACACTAGCTTGGTAAGAACTCATTTAGATTACTGTTTTCCTTTTGTGCACCAACAACAATAAGAGGAAAAAATTAATAGAAGTGGTTCAAAGAAGAGTCACTAAAAAAATTAAAATATGGAAAATGTGGAATATGGAGAAAGACTTGTTCAATGAGAGATGTACTCCATGGAATACAGATGACTATGCAGTGATCTGTGCTTAACATATAAGGCCATACATGACTCCCCTCTTATGAAAACTTTGGGGTTAGTAAACAGTAGTACTATTGTTCATACAAGAACTCATAACCAAAAATTAAAGGAGACATCTGCAAAACCAAAACAAGGAGTCAATGGTAAATGGAGTCCACTCTGAAGAAAGAGGGTTACTAGTGGGGTACCGTGAGGGTTCAGTACTGAGTCCAGTCCTTTCTAATGTCTTTATAAGTGACATTGCAGAGGGACTGGAAGGAAAAGTATGCCACTTTACAGATGACACAAAGACCTGCAACAGAGTTGATACAAGGAGGCATGGAAAGGATGAGAAGGGACTTGGCAAGGTTGGAGGAATGGTGGAAGTATGGCAGCTAGAATTCAATGCAAAGAAGCACAAAATAATGCACCTGGGAAGGAAAAACCCAGGGAAGATAACATAATGGGAGGAGAGGTAGTAACAAAAAAAATGTAAAGGTACCAGGGGTAATCATATCAGATGACCTAAGGTTGCCAAGCAATGTGAGAAGGCAGTAGGGAGAGCCAGGGGTATACTGGGATGCATAGGACAGGCATCAGCAGCAGAAAACAGGAAGTTGTTATCCCTCTGTACAGACAGTTGGTGAGACACCATCTGAGACTGCATCCAATTCTGGAGACCCCATCTCTGCAAGGACATAGACAGGATGGAGGCAGTCAGAGAGGGCAACTAGAATGGTGTAGGGTCTGCAAGAGAAGCCATATGAGGAGAGACTAAAAGAGCTTAATATGTATATGCTTGAGGAAAGGAGGAGAGGGGACATGATAGAATTGTTTAAGTACCTCAGTAGAATCAGCAAAGTCCAAGAGGGTAGCATCTTTCAGAAAAGAGACATGCAAGAACAAGGGGACACAATTTAAAGATAGAGGGGTGGTTCAGGGGCAATGTGAGGAAGTATTGTTTCACAGAGAGGTAGTGGATGCATGGAACAGCCTTCCTGAGGAGGTTGTGGGGTCTAAAACTGTGGAGAATTCAAGAATACATGGGACAGACATAAGAGCCAGTTCTTGTGTGGGGTAGGAAGAAATAGGCTGTTGGTTAACTAGGATCTCGGCTTATCCTGTAGGTAGGAAATGGGCAGACTAGGTGGGCCAAGCGGTCCTTATCTGCCTTCAAAGTCTATGTTTCTATGTTTCAATGTTTACCCAACAGGTTGTAGTCCCATGGAATGCACTGCCAAAGATAGTAGTTGAAACTGATAATATGGACATAGCTAAAAACAACTAGACCAGTTAATGGGTAACAAGAAATAATCTTCCCTTGATCTAGATTAATAATTCTCCTATCTCTGTGGTGAGCTCCTAAAGATGATAGCCTCCTGAGCCTGTAAAACTCTGTGAAAGTATATAACTGGAGGAAGACCCAGAAAAGAAAGTCCATGGAGTTCTAACCAGAAACCATGGCCAACAGACTTGAAAGAAGTTGCTGTCAGGACTGGACCTAGGAGCTCAGAGGAAGGCCAGGCCTGAAGATGATGAAGAGATGCAATGGGATGAGGAAGAAGTGAAGGAACCACCTCCTCTTGAAGAACTGAGAACATAGGGGAGTTGTTGAAATGGCTCTTCATAAAACAGATGCAGATGCTAATAGAGATATTGAGCAGAGAGATAGAGACTTTGAGTGGAGAAGGCAAGATGCCAAATGGGCGGATACCATAAGGATCTTGCATGCCATCAATGCAGGGCAACAGAAAGAGCCAGTAGCCCAAAAGACATTAAACTGTCTAAACTTTGGACAGTGATGACATTGGAGTCTACCTCATAACATTTGAGCTGATTGCTCTAACATGCTCATGGCCAAGGAACAGTGGGTTGTTTGACTGGCACTGCACCTGACAGGCAGTGCCCAATTGGTTTGTAGCCACATGAACTTCGAGAGGCAGAGGACTATGACCATGTGAAGCAGGAGATCCTCAGGCACTATGACATAAACACTGAAACCTATCACCAGAGGTTTAGGCTTCATAAATGCAGTCACTGGATATCCCAGAGAGATTTATGCCTGTCTCAAGGAGCTCTGCTACAAATGGTTGCAGCCAGATAACAAGAGCAAGGACCAAATTCTGGAGGTGGTAATTATTGAACAGTTTATTAAAGTTTACCCCAGGCTGCACAACTTTGGGTTTAGGAGCATAAGCCTCATTCTACAGATAAGGCCATCACATTGGCAGAACACTTCCTGGCAGCCTGACCATCCAGACCCAGAGGGTTCCAAGGGACATCAGCAGCTGCAACCACCAGAAATCCAGTAAGGATCCCTTTTACTTATAAACTGTCAAATCTGGCCCCAGTGAAACAAGACTGGAGAGCAGAGAGAGAGGGGTGAATTCTTACAGCAGAGATTGTATGTCATGGTGCCAAAGAAGGGACATTATGTAAGAAATTGCCCTAATTTATTTATTTTATTTATTTATTGAAATTGTTTTACCTGGAAAAGCACACTGAGCAAGAACTGCTTATCTCCCAGTGTGACCTAAGGGAGGGTACAGTGGAGAAGAGGACAAGGGTAGTCCAGATCCTGACATATATACATACAATTAGAATACAGTTGAAAACATTTGACAGAAATAGTTGGGTGTAGATGACAATTTACCCTTACTTGTAGTATAGTAGCAATTACATGGGAAGTCATGCTTTATACCTTGATAACATATAGCTAGATAATACAGCTGCATATGTTTGACAGGAATAGGTGGTGTGATTAATACATATACCTAAATAGTCAAGAGTAACAGTTACAATGAGGAAATCCTGCTAAGGTATTGGGATGTGGTATATAATGAGATAGGGGTAAGTGCAAGCTAGCTAGCTCAAAAGTTGGGATCAAGTGCAGTAGGTGGGTGTGGTTAGCAAGCAGCACCATTGGACCTACTGGGAGAAGAAATATAGGAGTGTCTGAGGTAGCATAGATTGGAGAGTTAGCTGCAGGAGCAGTTTACTGAGCAGTGGTTGGCAAGGGCATAGGATAGTGAATGGATAGAGGAAGAGTGGCGATATAAAGAACAAGACAGCTCAAGTAGCCTTAGCGAACTGGGGTCACTTTATGACTACTGTGCAGATTGAATCACAGCAGATGATGGGATTGAAGGATTCAGGAGCAGCCAGACTCTTGAGTGAGCAGATCTGGTGACTGGGAATAACAAAGGGCATCTGTGTGCATTGAGATACCCATTGCTACCCTACAGCCACCATACAAATGACTGTTCAAGAAAAGACACATGACATAGACATGAGGTTGGTACCTCGCCTACTGGTGCTGGTTGTTATCTGGCATGACCAAGCAGACTTTGCTTCATTTATACACTGTTATGCCACCAGGACTGTGCTGTAGTTACTGTAACCACCAGAGCTCAGGTAGCATGAGGACATTTATCATCTGTATTCCTATTTGATGATGATGTTTTTAAGGATCCTGGCAAGGACCGTGAAAACTAAGGTGGAGAAGAGGAAACTAAAAAGGACTGGATTGATACTCATGCTGGTGTACAGCTAGATGGGTTGTATGTGCCAGTGTGACAAAAAAGATCCCAACTGGCATTACAGCGATGGGCTCCATGTTGACCACAAGTGGCAGTCAGCATGGAGCTACACTGTCCGGGACCATTGTTCATATCGAGGGGCATCACCCCCAACCCCCACATGGGGACTTTGCCACCCAACCCCTGAAGTAATGGATTCTAACTCAGGTCGGAGTTGATCCAGGGAGGGGTGCAAGTCGGGGAAGTGGTTGCCCCCTTCCAGTGGCACTTCTATGATAGCATGGCCTGTAGTCGATATTGATGCATGTCACTGTAGAAATGTTGCTGCTAGGGTGGCATACCTAGCCAGATTTGGGACACACTTTTAAATGTGATATGCAGCATAAGAAAAAGCAGATCCTTCACTTAACTTTTTTACCACAACTGGGTAAGGGAGTGGAAAAGGTGCCACTCAGTTTTTGTAAAACAGGAAATACTGTACAGAGAATACACTCACCCTAGACCTGGAGCGGTAGTAGACCAACTAATGTTTCCAGAAATGTTCCGCTCCCAAATCATGTATCTGGCACAGGACCAAATACAGGCAGCTGTACTTTCACAATAGAACCAGAACTGATCTTCCATCAGAGGACTTACAATGTCAGCTAAGGACCTTGGAATAGGGTCGAGAGGCACACCAAGTAATAGTTTGATGACCAGTGCTCGAGTGGAGTGGAGTGAGTGAGCAGATGAGACACTGTATGCCAGGGGCTGCCGCTGATTTCTAGAGGAGGAAGAGAAGAGAAGAAGCAGGAGTGCCGAAAAGCCACCCGGGTTTATAACAGGTATGCCATCATTGCCTGCATATTGTGTATAAACTCAGAGGGTTTTATTTCCACTCTTTCATTTTTTGACACTCTCTCACCTCAGAATAACCTTTGTACCTGCATGTTGCCCCTGAAGACTTAGAGTTCTTTTGGTTGAGGAGCCCATTTCAAGTTGGTGTTCCTGGGGTGCCCTGCAGAGGCCACATCGTGGCCATCTTGATACTTTATTTTGAAGGAAAACGGCAAATGTCTCCTGATTTAATAAATCATCTAACAGCAACAAACTTCATACTTACTGACTTGAAGTTCTAAAGCATCTTTAGTGTCTTTAGCATTCTTTAGCATTCTCAGTGTCTTTTAAACATATTTTTAGTGTATTGATTATGTATTTTATGGGGTCATATGCTGATTTTATATGCCCGCAGTGAAAAATGGAGTTTTAGTTTTGTTATCGTTATTTTAATTTGGTAATCAGTGTTGGGGTTGTGCATATTGCTGTGGGATCTGCTTCTTGGACCATTTTTAGAGTACGACACACTCGTTTTGACATTTTGTGTGTATTTTATATGTACTTACTGTGTATTTTCAGAAACTTTTCAGAAACTTGTTTTAATTGTGGAGGAAAGCTTGTTTTATTTGTTTATTTGTTCAAACTGTTAGGACCATTTGAATTGTATTCTGTTTTGCCTCCGTGTTTATTGATTGAGACTAGGAAGAGCAATCAGAACTGCTGAGTAGCCAATTAAAAGAATAGCCCAAATAGTCCAAATAACAAAATCGATTAGAGAGTCATCAAATGGAGGCAGTATAGCACAGTGGTCTAAGGCTCCGAGCTGAAAATCTGGTGACATCCAACAGACCAGACCTGGGTTTGAATCCCACAGCTTCCACTTGCATACTGTGTGACCCTTAGCAAGTCACTTAACCTCCTTGTGCTCCCCAGGTCGCTCCTGTAAAAGCTTCCAGCTTAGTGTGCTATACCTGGTTAAACAACTAAAAAAAAATTAAAAAAATAATAAAAAACAAAATTGATTAGTCCTTATATTTAACATGGCTGTCCTGGAAGCTGAAGACTCTCCTTTGTATTCTTTTCACTAATTGGTGCTTGATTAAAATTAACTGGCACCAATCAGTATCAAATTAATTATTTAGCGATCCGCTTTTCCTCTTGCTGTTGTTAAAGATAAGACAGCCAATTTTTTGATAGGAAGCATCAACCCTGAAGTTAAACCCATTGACTCCGTTGATGAGCAGCTCATTCACAGTCGGTTTACAGCCTGACAGAGGCAGAGTTGCTGTAAAGACAGTAACTTCAGGAAGCGCTTGAGGAAAAGAAGGCTGAACAAAGGAGGTATATCAGCTTTCTGGTATAATCAAGGAACTTTAAACTGCCTTATGACACTGAATTCTAATCGGTCTAGTTCAAGAATTCTCTAAAATCTTGAGACTGAACTCTCTTTGTGAGGTCGGGTGAGTCTATCCCGACTATGGCTTACCTGTTTAATATAAGGAACTGCCCTCTTCCCAATTTGATTTAAAACATTATGTGGACTGAAAGTGAGTATTTATACTTGATTATTTAGATGTCGTTTCTGATTTAAGATTTGAATTTGTCAGGGCTTTAGTGTTATAGCATTACATTTATTCAAAACAATTTGGTAATTTTTGTCGTTATCCTGCTCTACTTAGTATAATTTGATGATTATCAGGCTGCTAGACTACTAGATATTCAGATATTTAAACATTTTTACTTGCAAGATTTTATTTTTTATTTTTCTATTTTAATATAGTGGGAACTTCACGAGGAAAGGAGAAGTGCTGATACACAAATCTCGGCCAGACACTGGAAAGATAGAAAACTTACTTTCGTGCTTTCAGCTGGGAGTTCATATTACAGCCTTGTTTCGACATTGATTGGGACACCCTCACCAGGAATTGAAGATTTTTTTTCACATTGGCGACGAATACCAAGGAGGGATACTGTGAAACTTTGATAGAGCCTGCGATCTTCGGGTTGGTCAAGAGACATTTCTAGCAATCTATGGTTTGTTTAAGGACAATATAAGATCTATTTAAAATAAAAAAATGGCTAACCAGTTCACTAACATCTGAAAGTATTTTAGATTTTTGTGAACCAAGTACCTTATTATTGTATAAACTTATTAGGCTAAACATTTTATTCATGTTTGACCTTGGATATTTAGCCTGCTTTTTATACTGAGATTTAATTTGATTGATTTGATTTAGTACTTTTGGCCATTTACAAGAATATTCACCTATGGCAAGATTATAGATTCTAATTCAAATTGCTTGGGAGGATATTCAAAGCTATTGGGATATGCCTAGTATGTAAGCCCACAGAACTTATTTATTACTCTTGATTGAGCACTCTATTAAACTGGTGACAAATATAGACCTATTGTTCTTATTTGACCATTTTTGGGAGCTTAAGAATGCAATTCTTTGGTAATTAATAATATTGTGTAATAATATCTTGTATTTACATTCCAACCTCCTTACTGTGTCTAAGTATGGTCCTAACAAGAAGTGGCAAAATTAGTACCACAATGGATAAAGTAAGTAGAGGGAAATGAGGAGGTATGGTGGTGCAAAGAGGAATAAACAAATTGGTTCAATAATGGTAAGGCCAAGGAAGAGAAGGTTATTAATGGATGCAGAGAAGCTCTAGAGAAGATCCTGCAAACTAAATTAACAGAAATGTAGCCTACTGTTAAGGGTGATGTTAGCAGACAGGAGACCCTAAAGATGGCCAATTAAAACAGACTGAGAATATTTTAAAAATAATGGGAAACAGGCCATTAGGGGAAGAGCTAACATGGGAAATTTTAACTCCTTGCTAGGGGTAAATACCTCAGTTCCCTTAGGACCAACTGAGGGTATCATGATAGATACATAAGAATGGAATACTTTTGCACCACCAGTTTCTCCTCGTTAGTCACAAGTTTAGATTTAATGACCACACATGTTTATAGTGGAAAGTCCTATGAATCTTATAATAGTGATATTAGAGATGATTATGATGGGGCAAGCTTTTCTCCTGTAAGTATTTATAGAAAAATGGTCAAATCTCAGAGAGACTGTCAGATAAAATGTTGGAAAAGAGACCATCTCAAATAAATGGGGATCTTCCAGTAAGAGAATAATGACAGAAATAAAACTGAAATTCAAAGCATAAAGAGAGTCTTAGTGTTATAATTGATGGTTTAAAACATCTAGACAAAACTAAAAGTAAATCCCCAAATTCTGAAAACTTACAGCCTCTCGAGATTATTCCAAGAGTAAAGGTCCAATAGATAAAAATATAAAGCAGTTGAGTACCATGAGGGACTCTTTAGCCCCCAATAGTGAACAAACACAGGTGCTATTGAACTATTCATTATTATTAGCTATAACTAAGCAGTTAACTGTAATCCAGAATAATATTATACAACTCAAGTCAGAGCTTTAAAGAAATAGGATACCTAAGCATGGTAACTGTTCTAAAAAGGTTGAGCCCTGGGAACCCGGGGCATAGGAAAACAAAGCTGTGCAGGTACATTTGCCACCACCATTTGATAAGAATCAGCCTTGCACCTGTCACTTCAAATCAATCATTCAAGAACTGTTAAAGGAAAGTAAGGACAAAAGATAAGAACCACCCAGTTAAAATCTAAAGGAGAAAAAATAACCCTAAACAAAGGAACAAGGTGATTTTGGAGAAGTTATGCAAGATTTACAAAAAATAAACCAAAAGGAAAAAAATCATTTCCAAATAAAGGCATTGGCGAGAAAATACAGGACTAGCCTAGTAAAATCTCCGGTGAGAAAAAGGATAGGCTTGATTGGACTATAATACAGACAGAGAGAAAGCTAATGCACATAAAAAGGGAAATGACTTTAACTAAAGATATAATTGGGATAACACAGGACTCAATCTCTGAGACTAACAAAGGAAAAGTGGATATAATTGACAGGTGTAAAAACAGAATGAGGGAAAGGTGATAGATAAAGAGGGGAGGTCGAGATCGCTATGATGTCACCCAGGAAAGGAATTATAGCAACGAAGAATAGATTTGTCGATTTAGAAGGAACAAATATGGAATATTTATTTGAGATGTGGAGTATCTAGACTGACAATGGAAAATGGGGAAATTGAAGGATTGGATTGTTGAGATTCTCCACCTTGACCCCTTTATTAAAGATGAAATCTATATGATGAGAGATCCCAGTCCTTCAAGACTGTGTATTGATTTATACCAAAAGGATCTATAGTGGAGACATCTGGAATCAAGTGAAAAACTTAAATCTGTGGGACTTCATATTATGCCCACTTATGGAGACTAAAAATACTCCAGAAATTAAGAAAGGGTTAGAAATAACCAAAGTAGTCCTGGTAGAAAGAATCGAGGAGACTAGGGAAATAAGAGGAACATTTGCTAGAATATTAGACACTTTTGAACAATTTGAATGGAAACAGGAAGAGAAATGGGAAAAAAGACTTTGACTGTATTTGGATGGGGAACATCGGAAAAAGGACACCATAGGACAAATGAAACAGAAAATGGTAATTCAAGAGTTGTTAGGAGAATATAACAAAAATTCAATAGAATATATTAAATTACACAAAAATAAAATTAACATCACAAATAGATGTTACATTTAAAAAGCAGAGGTAGTCCAACAGTTACTATATAAAGAACATTTGTTTAGGAAAATGGGACTTTACCTGATTTCAGGAGAGGAGTGGCCAAAGGCAGTAAGAACTAAAATGATAGAAGACAGAGATAGATAAAGGACCAAAGAAAAGAACAAAAGCTGGAACAAATGTAAGAGTTACAATAGATATCAGGTCCTAAGAAATATGAAAGAAAAGATTGACAAAAATATAAAGGAATAATCAGGAAAGCAAGATACTGATAAAGTTAAAATTAAAATTCTATCTTGGAATATCAAAGGTACTTACTTAAAATTGCAGACCCAGAAATTGATCAGTTTCTTACAAACATTGATCTTATTTGTTTCCAGGAAACTTGGTGCAGCTCTGAGAATGCCCCTAAAATTTGGGATATGTTAATATATCTAAATCTGCAATTAAAAGTAATAAATATGGGAGGCATAAATGAGGAGTAGCTATATATTTGACAACTAAAATAACTATAAAATCACCAGGCAATATCCTACTCCGGAAGATATGTTAATGGTGAGAGTTGAAGAAGGAAATGATAAAGGAGAAGGAAATTAAAATCATAGTTATAAACATATATTTGTCCCCTATGATTAAAGATCAAGTTAAAATAATGAATAGATTCAAAGTAATATTTGATCAATTGACAGACGAAGAGCTGAATATTCCTGTTTATATAATTGGATCCCTTAATGCTAGGATTGGGAAAACCTAGAGGGGTCAGGATTTTTGGAAATAATAACTGAACTAAATCCCAAAATAACCTGGACAAAAGTGTCAAAAGACAAAAGGGATAACATGAGAGGGAGAATCATCAATCCCTATTTTCTGAAAAATATGCTCCTAATTAATGGAAGAATATCAGTAGATAGGGATGGAGAGTTGCCTTATAATGGCCTTAAAGTCTCCTCCATTATCGACCATGTTTGGAGCAATTTAGAGGAACAAAAATGATTAAGGAAAATGACTGTGGTTGACAGACCGAGTCATTACACAATCAATTGAACTTATAATTGAAACTAATCAAATTATAAGAGGAAATAATTGCAAGAACAATTTAAGTACTATCAAAGACATGGAAATAGTCAACCTAAAAAGGATAGATGGGACTCTAAGGCAATTAAACAATTTAATACTTTATTTAAAGGACCAATAAACAATATAAGAACAATGATAGTAAAATACAAATTACTATATGGTATTACAACACTGGGCTGATTTAACCAGTCTGGTACGTCCCTACTGCACTTTTAGCAGGAAAGGGTTTCAAAAGAGACCAGACATGGTAAGGCCTGGTTTAATAAAATTGCAAAGAAGCTAAAAAGAACTGAGTAAAGCTATTAGAAAATATAGATAAATTAAAAAACTAAAATAACTAAGAGTAATAAAGTTAATATAAATAATTAACAAAGAGAAGAAGTATAAACAAATATTGGAAGTAGAGAAATATAAACATTCTAGAATATTATGGAAAAACTGAGGAAAACGGTAAAAGAAAAGATAAAACTTCTGGACATTGGTTAGTCAGGATCTGATAAATATACAAGGACAGTAGATGCATTTATTCACCTGAAACTTGGGTTCTTTGTTTTACAGAACTCTATTATTCACAACAAGAAGAAGCTCTACTAATAGAATTAGGAAAGACAGAAAACTTAAAATATTCACAAGTGATTCATCCAATTCCAATTTCAATAAACTTAGAAGAAATACAAACAGCAATTAACCAATTAAAATTTAATAAAGCACCTGGCCGGACAACATAATAGGAGATGTGTACAGATTCTATGCTGATTGGTGGCTCCAGTCCAGGAAAAGTATTTAACATCATTTTCAAGGCACGACTACCTCATGATCTGGAAGGAGACAATATTTCTATTTTCAAAAAGGTGATCCAAGTGATCCTAAAATGTACCTTCCAATAAGTCTAATAGACATCTCACAAAAATTGTTACTAAACTTATTCTAGAAAGATTAGAAGTGGGCAGAAGGCAATAATATTTTCATGAAACTCAAAATGGATTCTGGAGAAACAGATCCACAATACAATATTGTTACACACTAAACATCTAAACTGGAAATATGTAAAATCAAAATGCTCCACTTTACTGCTGTTTGTGGACTTCACATCTGCATTTGACAGTTTAAGCAGAGTCATTTTATGGAATAAGCTAAAGAAATTATAGTTAGACCCAGAACTCCTTAACATTCTTATAAGACTGCACTCAGACACCTGGGGTGCAATAAGATATGATCACCATGGAACATCGCCAGGTCTTTTAAAATGACACAAGGAGTTAGGGAAGGATGTCTATTGGCACCTTTTTGTTTAATATATATATATATATATATATATATATATATATATATATATATATCTATGACATCTTGAAGTAATTGGAAAATTTACAATTTCATGCCACCAAAATAGGAAATATCGGGTCGAATGCTTGGCATATGCTGATGATTTGTTTTAATATCAACCTCAATTCTAGGACTACAGAGGAAACTTAATTATTTCTCGAACTATGTGATGATCATAAACTAAAAATAAACGTCTAAAACAAAAATCTTGACATTTGGAAATAATAAAAATATATCAAATCGCTGTGGATAAAATCAGAAAAAATTGAAAGAGTTAATTATTATGACTACTGAGGCATTACATTTAGTCAATCTTTAAGATGGAGAGATCACATAGCACAGATCTTAGTGAAAACAAAGAGACATTCAACACCTTTAGGATATTTAACTCAAAGATGGGACAAACATCGGTTGAGGGAGTCTTAAGGGTACTTGAAGCTAAGATAAACTCTAGTATTTTTATGCTGCCGAAATATGGGAACAGATGATTTGAAAAATTTAGAAATACTATGTAATAAAATGAAAAGGTATATTCTAAAAGTACCTCAATCAGTACCAGCTGAGTTAGTGAATTTGGAATTGGGTCAATTTTCCATTTCTACCGTAGTAATTGAAAGATTGATTCTTTCTTCTTTAAAGTTATTTTCACTAAGTGAAATTAGATTACCCAGGATATGTCTGGAGGAAGAAATTAAATATACCAGGATGGGAAAATTTTCCCTACTCCGGATATCTTAAAACATTTTATTTTCCAAATGGACTGGGAGACATTTTGTGGAGAATGTTCATATACCCTTAGCAGATGATCGTAGAAGAAGTGAAGAATAGGTTAAGGGATAAGGAAATAACTAAAGATTTGATAAAATGAAGCAATTGAAGTTATATAGGTGGTTCAAACAGATTAAGTTAACACATGGTTTGAACCTACCTAGAAATTGACTAATCCAAATGAGAGAAGAATTATGGTTAAATTTAGGCTTGAAATATACAATGCCAACTATGTATTTTACAAACAAAAATGGAAAATATATCTATCCCTTATTGCAAATGTGACAAGTCTTGAGAGATGATTTAAAACATATATTCTTGTTATGCCCTTTATATAAGGTTATCGCATGAAAGTGATTGGTGACATCATGGCGAATCTTGACCTCTCCCCAATGATATGATGAACTATTTTATGAATGATGAAAATGTATGTATACTGGAGAAAGTTGTTGTTCCTTCAGGCCACTTATTTATGAGAATATTTGTAAATCCAAGATAAATGTATTCAAATTTATTTAGTGATATAATATTTAAAATTATATCGCTTATTGATTATTGAATGAATGTCATATTCACATGCTGACTATAAATATTTCTGAATGGAGAGATTTAGAATGGACTTATTAATGAACTGTAAATAATATCTTAAAACTAATATGAAAGTTTTTATTTACAGAAACTTTGGAATCGATGCTAACTTGTTTAATGCATCAATGTAATTTTAGAAATGTAATGTTGTAATGGTTTTAACTGATCAACAATAAACTTGAACTTGAACTTGTATCTGGCACATGACATCCCTTTAGCATACCATGCAGCTGGAGATAGCACCTAGAATAGGATATTACCCAGGTTTTATTGGTTCTCTATCCACGAGAACATAGCTGAATATTGTAAAGCATGTGCTGAGTGTCAGAAGGTAGCTTAGGCAGGAAAGGGATAGAGTACCACCACATCCCATCCCCATTGTGACTAACCCTTGACAGGATAGCCATGGATGTAGTGGGCCCCTGGAAAATAGCTCCAAGGGTGACAGATTTGTACTGATTATATGTGATTACACTACCCGCTACCCGGGAGCTATCACCATGGGAACTGTCACCACCCCAAAGATAGCAGAAGAGCTAGCAAAGGTGTTTAGTCACATGGGAATCACAGGAAATACTTACTGATCAGTTGAGTAATTTTAATGCACACCTGCTAAAAGAATTGTATCATCTGTTGGTGTGGTAGCAGTGCATACCTCCCCATATCACCCAACGACTGACAGCCTGGTAGAGAGGTTTCATCAGACATTAAAGAGAATGTTGAGGAACTATGTAAACTGGATGTGGTTAAAGAACACTTGGAAGAAGAGAAGGAGGCAGGACAGCTTAATGTCATAGAGTACATGACTCAGTTACACAAATACCTGGTGAGGTATCTCAACTGGCATACCAGAGATTAGAACAGAAGCAAGACTTGCAGAAAGAAAGATACAGCCAAGGTTTGAGACTGAAACATTTCAGTCAGGGGACAAAGTCTTGCTACTTCTTCCCTCCACAGAGAACAAAGTACTCAAAATGGCAGGACCCGTCACCATTTTGAGGCAAAGAGGAGTGGTGAATTATGAGCTTAGCATTTAGAAACAGCCACCTCAAAAAAGTTGCCATTTGATCCTCCTTAGGAAATGATGTGAGAAGCTTAACTTCTCCTTTATATCCATCCTGAATTTAGGAGTCAGAGCTGGAGGTTGCTTATAAAAGGTAAAGCAGACAGGACAGTTGGTGGAGATTCAAATAAACCCTGAATTGGAGCCTCAGCAACAGAAAGATTTGAAGGGCATTACAGAATTTGAGCCCATATTCACAAAAATCCCAGGGAGGGCTAAAGGAATTGTATATGCCATAACTTGCCATGCAAGGGAAGCCATACATGAAAACACCCTACAGATTGTCCATAAATGTGAGGGATGAGGTGATTTAGGAAGACAAAAAATGGAGCAGTTAGGCATAATTGTGCCCTCAAAGAGTGCATGGTCTTCACCCATGGTCATAGTGGACAAGAAAGAGGGTGGGATACATCTATGCCTAGATTTTAGAAAGCTTAACAACATGTCACTATTAGAGTGGTTATGCAATTCCTCGAATAGGTAACATCATTGACAAGCTAGGCAATGCACAGTATATCTCCACTCTTGACCTTACTAAAGGATATTGGCAAATCCCCTTTCACCTGATTCACAAGATAAAACTGCATTTAAGACCCCAATCAGTTTATGCCAGTTTATCACAATACCATTTGGACTACATGGGGCCCCAGTCACTTTTCAGCATTTATGGACCACATGCTAAGACAACACCAAGTACTGTGTATGTATTTGATGATATGGTCATATTTAGCCCTGACTGGGAATCCCATATTAGATACTTGTTCTGGGTATTGCAAGCAACAAAGGAGTCAGTAGTGACCATTAACCCTGCTAAGTGTGCCCTAGCAAAGACCGATACAATTTATTTATTTCTGACTTTGATAATCGGTAAGTACACTGATCCCAGGGACAATTTTCAGGCATGATCCAGGCCATGACAATGGCACAGTAGGCAACATTAAACAAAATACAAAATGCAAAATAAAAAAATACAATAGAGCATAGAACAAGTCAAACACAATGGTTCCAGAGCAATGCAAGAGAATACCAAACAATGTACCTTGGCAACATTAGGTACAGAGTATTACATTAGGAGGCAGATATCAGGTAAGTGTGAGGCAGCTAAGCATACAGTGTCAGGTAGACATTGCAGGCTAATAGGGAAGGGAGCGGAGTGTGAAACTAGTCAGAGAAACACTGACAGCTTGACTCAGCTAGTAGCCAGTCTTTGAGGGAGGATTTGAAGAGACAGTGGGTATCCAGGGAGCAGAGCCCAGCTGGCAATGTATTCCATAGTGAGGGGCAGCAGCAGATAGGGCTCTCCCACCCATGTTGGTACATACCCTGGGAATGTGGGGGAGAATTTGAGTGTAGCAGTGACGAGTTCTGATCTGGAATAAGGCTGCAAGAGAGGACTCTGGGCCTCTGCAGACAGCATTATTGACCAAGCAGCAAAGATTGGGGTTGAGGTGGCCTTGGTGTGAGCCACCCCAGTGACTGATAAAGGACACATTGGTGGATGGAAAAAGGAGCCATTAAGGTGAAGTGACAGGCACTATTGTAGGCTGTGGAGAGTTTGTCAGTGAGGGAAGAGAAGCCGTGAGTGTAGATGGTGGAATGGTAATCAATTACGGGCAGAAGGTTTCTCTGGGCAATGTCAAGCTGTGCCTATGGGGTAAGGTAGTGTCTGAATCTGTTGGCTATACCTAGCATTTGGTGAATCCTGCAACTACTGAGTTAATGTGCTCAGACAAGGAGAGGGAGGGGTTGAGTAAGACACCAAGATACTTGAAGGTTTCAACATTTTTGAGCACCTGGCCATCAGGAGACAATGTGGAGAGAGGATAGAGATTTGAGCTTGGCTAAGAAGTGCTTGAACCTAAGAAGAGGCTGGTTGTAAACCAGTTGTGGGCTGCTCCATAGTTTTGGGTGAGGACTGACAAGATACTTAGGGTTCATTTTAGGCAACTGACAAGTGAAGCCAGAGGTAGAAAGGTTACAGCAGTAGCAAGCAGTCCAATACCTACCACAAAAATGTACATGAGATATTTCCTAGGCCTGGCTGGTTATTACCAGAGATTTATTTCTAATTTCTCAAATATTGCCAGTCCTTTGACCGATCTCACTAAAAGAGGTGCCTGAATAAGGTTCAGTGAACCCTTATTTGTGATGAGGCTTTTAGAATATAAAGGCCATTCTATGTACAGCTCCTGTATTGAAAAGCCCTGACTTCAACCAAGTGTTTAAGGTCCAGGCAGGTATCAGAGAATAGTACTGGGGCAGTCTTATCTCAGAAAATAGATATGGAAGACCATCTGATCATTTACATATATCAGCAGGAAGCTACATGAAAGGGAGAGAAGATATATTACCATAGAGAAGGAATGCTTAGCTTTGAAGTGGGCTATTGAGTCTCGAAAATATTACTTTTGAGGGTCTGAACTTAAGGTTGTAATGGATCATAACCTTCATTGCTGGTTGCAACAAATATGAAAAAAAATCCTGTATAATGCAGTGATACATAGCTCTCCATCCCTATTGATTTACTGTGTCTCACAGGGTAGGGACAAAACACGTGAATGCTGATTTCCTGTCTAGATATGGTGCAGGCATTGATGTCAATGAAATACGACAGACTTTTCCTAAAAGGAGATGTGAAATGTGTAACGCTCTCAGGGTAAAGAATGATGATATCCACTATGTTTATGATGGAATGTGAATCACTAATAGGAAACCTGAGACAGAGCTTCTGAGGATGAATGGGTGAAACTCCATCCCTTCCTGGGACAGAAAGGTGGTAAGCAGTCTGGGATAACTGCTTCCCTCTTAAGGTGGGGATGTGGCAGGGAGATTCTGACACTCTTGAGGACCGACCTTTAATTAAATCCTTTGAAACAGTTCTTCTACTGTATTTCTTAGCCTAATTTATCCTTTACAATTTCTAGTCCATAAGGTTAGCCACCTCTGGGTGTCCCCTCTCCCTTTCTTGACTATGCAATAGTGTCCTCTTTAATTTTCCTTTCTGTCTCAAGTCCTCATACAGTTAGGTTTTGTGGTGACCTCCAAGCTGATGTTAAACAACAGGCTGTATTCCTTGATGTTGGATTTAGTATGCAATAGCACCATGTCAAAATACCTTGATGTATATACCTTATGTATGAAACTTGTAAATGTTGAAAATACCACAGCACTAAGTGTTTTGATAAAAGGTAAAAACATTACAAGGGACTGTATTATAAAAATTAAGTTGCCAGGGTAGAGATATCAGAAAACTCCCATTGTGTTATTTAAAATGCATGCAAATTACAGATTGTTTAAGAGGTCCTTTGGAACCATGCATTCTTGCTTTAAGCTGAACCAACCTAAAATGCTATGGTGATTTGCATGTACATCCCATGATGCTTTGCATTATGGTGGTATGTGTGATGATGTGTTTCTTTGAAACTTGGCTTTATTGCCAATGCCCTTTGGGGAGACCCTTGCTTCAGTGCTTCTGCACTGAGGTTCTTTGTCTTTAGCTTGTTTTTTTTTTTTGTTGTTTTGAGCTCCCATCATTTAAACAGACAAGACCAACATAGGGAATGAAATAAGTTTCACTAAAGAGCTAGAACAGTAGACCAGTGGGTCAGTAGGTTCTGACTAAGTGCAGAGGAAGGATATGCCTAGACTATTGCTGCAAGGTGATGTATTGAAGAAGGGATATGTCATTGCTTAGTTATTCCATGTGTTTTAAATAAACATCACACAGAGATTGTGTGTTGAACCTGAAGTTCTGTGTCTGGTCAAGCTGTTATCCCACAACAGCTCCACAACCACAAAAACAAAACAAAAACAAACAAACAATAAACTAAGAAGACCAGGGAAGGATAAGATTCAGATTCAGATGTTTATTGTTAAAAACATGTATCAAACACATTGTTTATCACATAGACGATACACAAACAAAACCATTTGCACTTATTAAAATGCTCCTTATATTACATGTCTAATTTTGTAAACATTCTCTAGGTAAATTTAGGCATAGCAAAATAAACTGCCTTTTCTCTGAGAAGAGCAATTCCTCAATTTTCTTCACTACTGTACCCTGTTTATTCACTATACATGGTAAATATCATCCACCATTCACTTCTTCAAACCTCCTTGCTCAACCTGGGTCTCTCTCAGGAAGCTGTGGGATGGTTCGCTGACTATCTTGCCAACCGGACCCTGCAAGTTAAGATTGGCAATACCCTATCCTCTAAATCCCTGTCCTCTCTGGGGTCCCACAGGGTCCATTTTGGGTCCCCTTCTATTCAGCCTCTTCCTAAACTCCCTCCCGCATCCTGCACCTCCAACCTATTACTTTATACAGACGATGCTGTCATCTTCTCCTCCAACTCAGACCCTCTTCAACTCCACCAGACCCTCCAGTCCTCTTTCAACGCTCGAAAGCTGGTTCTCCTCGCAATGCCTTATTATTAACTATAATAAAACCAAAGGTATGCTATTCGCACATCTGCAGAATTCCAGGTGAGGCTCTTCCACAAATACTATCAGCGTCACAGACCCCTGGAATTTGTGCATTCCTTTAAATACCTGGGCATCACTTTGGACACTGTCCTTACCTATCATGAGCATATCGCCCAATTATCTAAGGCCCTAAATATTAGACTAGGGCTTCTGCACTATAAACATTGCCTTACCCTGAGGCCCTAAGCTCGCTATCTCCTCCTCAGTACTCCCTGCTCGACTATGGCCTTCTGACTTTGGAGGGCAAGCTCCTCAGCCCTAGGTAGTCTTAGACTTGTCCTTAACAAGGCCTGTCATCTTCTATTGGGGTGTGATAGACTCACCCATACCTGTTCACTATATAAGGACACCAATTGGCTTAACCTTGATAACAGAATCAAATTCCACACTTGTGTCCTGGCAAAGAAAATCACCCTTGGCCTCTCCCCTCAGCACTCACCCCTAAATCACCATGGACTCAAAGTTAAACACACCGTAGCTCTGACATCCATCTTTTTCCATCCCTTCTTGTCACACAGCTCAATTCCAAAAATCCTTCTGCTACAGGGCACCTTTGTGGATGAATAACCTACCCTCCTCCTTGCGCTTTGAACAATGAATTGGTCATTTTAAAATGCATCTTAGGGCCCACCTTTGGGCCACAAGTGACTGTGACTGTACCTGAACCAGGCCCCTGTGCCTCTACCACTGACAATGGCCACGCTTGCCTCTACCCACAGCTCTTAACTCAATTTTCCCAGGGATTGTTAGGCATCCAGTTTTATCACAATCTTAAACAGCACTGGTTACTGAATGTTAGCCTAACTGTACCTGTGACAAACCTAACTGTAGTCTGTAACATCTTCTGTATTGTGTGTCTGTATCTAATATATGTGACGTGGAACCTTTGTAGAGGAGTCTTTGACTCAAAGGTATTTTCTGAATTCTGAAACAAATAAAATATATTTCCTTCTTTCCTCCAGCAGCAAAGAACAGTCCAATAATACATGTGCCAATGTGTTTTCTTATTTTTATTTATTTATTTAAATCTTGGATTAACACATTTGAGCTAGAAGCTCTTTTATATGTTCCACATCAGAGGAATTACATACAGGACAGCAAACAATACAAGGAGTATACTAGTCGTACAATTCCAGATATTAGAAACAATCCTGTTGGAGACTAACATGTACAGGTTACAAGGAACATAAAATAACCTTACGATGCATAATACAGTACCAGGGTACAAGAGATTCTGTGAGGAATTTATGGGTTTCAGAGGTGGTTATAGAAGGTACTTTGGGACATGCAAGGCTTTTGATGCATGGCATTGTACTAATGAGTGCCTCGGTTACACAAAAACACAGATAATATAATTTATTTAGGGACAAAGGGGCAGGACAGAGGAACAGAAGGAAAGAGGGCAGGTGGATAAAGGAGTAGATCCAAGGTAAGAATAGCAGAAGAGAGTTAAGGCCTAAAAGGACAAGTTACAGGTAAGTGACTGAAGAGAGGAGGTGGGTCAAGGTAGGGTCAAAGATTGGGTTCCATAAAGAGTTGCAGCCTAGTAGGCCAAGTTGAGGGTGAGTTACAGAGGAGTAGATGATGCAGAGAGGATGACAAGAGCATTGGACATAGAGAGAAAAGCAAGTCAGATACAGAGTGAGAGACATAGGAGCAGCCCAGGGGTTCTAGACTAAGGGAAGATGTGAGAGAGTGGGGTGCAGGAAGCAGAGAGGGCGGGGGATACAGCCCAAGTGCCTAAACAGGTGAGGTGAGGTGAGGTGAGAGGGAAGTAGGGTGTGAGAGATGGGGATGGACCTAAGAACGTAAGGGATGGGGTAGGGAGGCAATGAGTTCAAGAGGGTGAGGGTGCTAGAGGGTGCAGAAGGCCCAGAAGTGGGTCAAGATGGTTGGAACCCTATCGAGGGCAATCATGCTGGCCAAAGCGACAATATGTTGTCTGAGTAGATGTTTAAAAGAGCCCAAAGTGGGTGTTGAGGAGATGTCAAATGAAGTGAATTAAACCAAAGCAAGGCCCGATAGGTGAA
This sequence comes from Neoceratodus forsteri, assembly GCA_016271365.2. Lineage (NCBI taxonomy): Eukaryota > Metazoa > Chordata > Ceratodontiformes > Ceratodontidae > Neoceratodus > Neoceratodus forsteri. The sequence goes on from CM028134.1 coordinate 882,902,676, forward strand.
TGATCTTTGTCCTTGTGAGGTACAGCAGTGAGGAATCTTGAAAACCTGGCAAATTGAGCTTCTGTTGTGGAGACAGAATGTGAACGGAATAAGGAGTTCCGGAACACCAGGAGGCATCATTGCAAGGCCCACTTTTTAGCTAGAAGACATGTTTGGTACATACGCCTTCCCTTGAGGAGGAGCCAGTCAGCCTAGGAATACAGGTCGCAGGTATGGGTCAAATGAGCTGAGTCAGTAAGGAGCCAGCAGGCCTTGTAACGTGAAACAGAGATACGTCAGAGGGATGTTTCTGTGGCTGATCCATAGATGACAACTCCATAGTCTATATATCTATGCTATACACTATATTTACAATACATCTACAGCAGTCATCCTGTATGGTTCCCGTCTATCAGCTATTCCACCAATTCACATTCTTAATAAACCAAGTCTCATATGACATACTGCATTTCTATCACTTTTATTTTCTATATACTCCATATAAGTTTCTGTTTTCTTATACCCCTTTATCTTCTTGTACAGCATCATTTCTGGTAAATAATTCTATTTTTCCCAAATCTTTTGGAAATAAGTATCCGCTAGTCTTTGCTTTGTGTTGCTTACATATGATACGATATTTCTACAAATTCCTGTCCCCATATTGATTCCAAGCCTATCTGCCTTAACTTATTGTTAAGTATGTTAAGCCATGCTTTTTGTACCCTAAACTCTTAGCTTCTTCCCAACACTGTTTCGTAATCTAGCTTCTTCCATTTTAGACACTTTATCCCAATATCCTAGTGCTCTAATGATTACTTGTTGTTCCATTGCTTTCATTCCAGACTCTAGTCCAGTATTGCAGAAGGGTATCATTAGGTAGCCCTAAATTAAGTTTAATAAAAAATTCTGCACTGTTTCTGTTGTTTGCAAATTACTTTACAGTCCCCATACTTTACTACAGTTCTAAGATGCTGGTTTGACAACACTTTTGTCGACCGGCATCACATGACAGGGTTTATGTCAACTGCAAGTTGTGATTGACATAAACCTGATTGTCTCCTGATCCATTTTATCAGGCGCCCCCAAACCCCCTGTGAAGGGCTCAGCCCCCATGTTCCCATACTGATGATAATCAAATACAAGTTGGAGTTGATTCAGGAGAGGTGCAAGACCGAGACAGTGTGCCCCTGTCTCAGGTGCACCAACACAGTAACCTGTCAGTGAACTGTCGATTTTGTCAACAGTGAAGTAGATCGCTGTGTTGGTGTCGCCATCTGGCAGACATACCCTTCACTAACATACAAAATCTAAGCATTTACATTAGTCTCAAAACTCTTCTCATTGCTACAAAAATCTCCTCCAAGCGGTTTAACAAACCTGTTGATTGCTTTGGCCAATCTTAACCCAGCCTCTTTTATTTTCGATATATGTTTATTCTGGGTTCTAATTTTGTTAAAGGTCACCCCATATATGAATTAAGCTACGTCTTGCAATTCTATATTTCTCACTTTCCATTTTTCTTTGATTTTTTCATTTTCCCTAGAATCATTATTTTGCTCTTTGTTGAATTTACTGTTAACTGTAACCTTCCAAGAGCTCAAATGTTCAATTCAATTCAATTTTTTAACCAGGAAATACACCATTGAGATACTCATTTGCAAGGTGGTCCTGGATGGACATCATAAGGTATAATAAATGAACACAAATTCAATTTAAAATTAATACAAGATCAAAGCAGGCATAACACACAGTATAAAAGGCCATAACATGAGTGCAACATTATTGTCTGAGCAATTTAGTTGATAGAAGAGAAGGTAGGGAAGATATCAAAGTTTAAGGGTGAGGAAAGCATGGAAAGGGGGTCTCAGGTACTATGACAGGTGGGTACTGTGTGACAGTGAGAGGGAAGTGGCTGCTCAAAGGTTAGGGTGATACAGGAGGGTGATCAAGATCTAGAGGGTGTAGGGTGGGGCAGAGGATGCTGGGAGGGTTAGGGAATAAGTAATGAGAAGGGCGATAAGAAGTGTCAGACAATCTAAGAAAATATAAGTGCCAGACAGGACCTATTAGAGGGAGGGGTTAGGAGTAGCATTGGCAATTTCCCATTATCAGGGGTTGTAAAAGTGATTTGAAGGAGGATAGTCTGACAAGGTGAGTCAACTTTAAGGTCCTTTGGAGTGAGTTCCACAGAGTGGGTATGGAATAACTGATAGAGGAGGAGCCAAACCGAGTTCTAATCCTGGGTACATCAAGCAGTATGACACACATTTCCTGAGTGGGTACACACATAGCATAAATTTAAAGATATCAGAGGTGTACCGAGGAGATTCTTAGTGAGGGCATTAAATATCCAGATAGAGGCATTGTGCCACCTTCTGATAGCTAATGAGGTCCAGCCTAACTTGGCATAGAGTGAGAAGTGATGAGTTTTATACAGTGAGTTGGTCATGAATTTTAAGGCCCTATGGTACAGTACATTCAGTTTAGCAAGTACTATGTTGGGACAGTTACTATATAGGAAATCAGCATAATCTAAGAGAGGTAGGAACATAGATTGAACTAACCTTAATTTTGTGTGATCGGTGAGCAACCGCCTAATGTGGAAAAATAATCCCTGTTTGTTTTAGTTTTGGAAAGCTCATCTACATGAGGGATACATAGAGACTTGGCAGAAGACACCAGGAGAAAGGACTGTTGTGTGACTGGACTTCTCTGCTGGGACTAAAGAAGTAGAACTTTTGTACTTGGAACTTTAATTTAGGGTAAAAAAACTAACAAACAAAAAAAGTATGTGTTTGTCTGAGTTAACTGAACTGAATGGTTTTCTGAACAGTTATCTAGGTGTACATCTCAGGTGATTGAAAGGACTTGATAGCTGTGAGGTTTAAATTACTTGTAGAAAGATCTAGTAAGTAGGGGTAGGCTTAGCTAGAAGGCTACATTTAAAGACTGCCTTAGAAAGATTTTGCTAGTAGCTTTGCAGAAGACACCAGGAGAAAGGACTGCTGTGTGACTGGACTTCTCTGCTGGGACTATATTGCCTGCTTCCTTCCCTCCACCCTCCCACCCAAAGCTAGTTCTACTTTTATAGGCACAGAATTTGACTGACAACAGGAACTTCCTGTTTGGGAGCAGGAAGTGAGTGATCACAGAACCACCAAAGACCCACTATCCTAGAAGGGCAAGAGTAGCTCTCCGGCCCCTCTAGCTGCTGGAGGTCTGCCTCTGAGCAAGTAAGGAATCTACTGAGAAATATAGGATATTCTTGTCTCAGAACAGGACAACCGGAGCTAAAGGGCACACAGGCAGAAAGTAAGGAGAGAGAAAAAACAGAGGAAAGAGTAAGGATTGCAAACAGTTAAGGGGCCAGAAATAAGACATGATGGGAGTGGTGCAGTGCAGTGGATGTGGAGCAGCAGTCTTCTGGGAGACGTTCTGGAGGATGCAGTGTTGTCCGATCTGCAGGCATCTTTCTTGGCTGCGGGAGGTGGTTGCTCATCTCCAGGCTGGGTTGGCCAGGATTTGTGGGACCTCCTCTTCCATCCAGGGACCACCAGTGCCACTGCCATTGCCTCAGAGGTTGCCAAGAAAGAGGAGCAGTTGGACCACAGTGGCCTCAGGGAGGGTGAGGGTGGGTGGAACAGAGGTGCATCCCTCAGCTGTACCTCTCCACAATTCCTATGCCATTCTGGCAAAGTGTGGTTCCTCTATGGAGGCACCCACAGTGGAGACCAAGGAGGATGCTGGGAACCTCCACAAAGAAGACCCACAGGAGGATGGCAGGGGACCCCACAGGGAAGGAAACAACTCCTGGTGGGGACTCCATTGTTAGGAAGATAGAACTGGGGAGGAAGGGAGAGGGGTAAGGTGCCTGCCTGGTGCCATGGCTTGGAGGGACAGGAGCGAATCCTCAGGATTGCCAGAGCAGCTGCACAGGGAGGGAGCTGGATGTCATTGTCCACCTAGGGACAAATGACCTGGCTAAGAAAAAGGATTAGAGAAGTGCAGGAAGAGTTTGTGGAATTGGGAAGGGGCCTTAGACAAGTAGCATGCACGGTAACTTTCTTGGAGGTGCTGCCCATCTATGGTGTAGGAGAGGCTAGGGTGTTCTGCTCCATGGGATTCAATCAGTGGTTGAAAAACTGGTGTGAAGCTCAGGGATTTGGCTTCATTGGGGACTGGGGTCCACCTGAGTGATGCAAGCCTATACTGGCATGATGGGTTGCATCTGTCCAGGAGGGAACCAGGATTCTAGGTGATAGGTTTAAATGCTTCATTGGCAAGCATTTAAACTAGCCAAGGGGAGGCACTGGAAAGGAGCAGGAAATCCTAGTCCCTCAAAAATCACAGTAGTAAGTGTGGTAAACACCAACATAGAGGTGCCGATAGGGAGAGGGCAGGGGTAAATGGAGAAAGTGACAAAGGCAAGAAGGACAGGGATGGGGCAAAAGGAGTAAGGCCATCAGGAAATGGAGGTAATGAGTACCAATGCCTGTAGTCTGGGCAATAAGCTCCCTGAGCTGGAGGCCTTGATAGAAGAGGGATGCCTGGATATCACAGCAGTCACAGAAACATGGTACACAGAGAACCATGACTGTAATGTTAACATACCAGGGTACATAACCTACAGGAGAGACAGGCAGGGGAGAAGAGGGAGGAGTAGCTCTCTATGTAAAGGAAGGGATAAAAGCAACTGAACAAAAGAGTAAACAGGGAGAGAGGAGGCACTGTGGGTCACCTTGGAGACTGGAAGGGCACCACAATCCACACAGGGGTTGTGTGACAGACCCCATGTCAGGGGAGGGAATGGACAAGGATATGATAGAAGACATTCTTAGAATGGCAGAGAAAGGAGATACTGTTGATGGGAGACCTGAATATGCCAGATGTTAACTGGAGCACATTTGCTGCACCCACATCCAAGAGCATGGCCATTCTTGATGCCCTACAGGTGGCAGGCCTCAGACAGCTAGTTTTGGAACCCCCTCATGAAGGAGCAATCTTAGACTTCGTACTCTCAAACAGGGGCAGTGACAGGATCTCAGATCTAGAAGTGGGTTGCCATCTTAGAACAAGTGAACATCAAACAGTGTGGTTCACGTTAAACTCAGCTACAGAGTCAAGCCATACAAAAGTGAGGGTACTGGACTTCAGGAGGGCTGACTTTGGCAAGATGGGAGAGTGCCTCAGAAAAGCACTAGCAAACAGGCTAGAAGGAGGTGTGAGCAACAATGGGGAATCATCAAATCACATCACAGATGCAACAAGCCTTTGTATGAAGCAAATAAACAAATCAAAATGAAAGAAAAAGCCACTATGGTTCTCAAAAGAGGTGGCTGTGAAAGTCAGGAAGAAAAGATAACATTTCAGAAGTATAAGGAAACACAGAAAGAACAGGACAGAGATCTGTACCAGTTAAGGCAGAAGGAAGCAGGAGGAAGTCAGAATAGCAAAGTCCCAAACTGAGGAAAAGATAGCCAACTCAGTTAAGAAGGGGATAAAACCTTTTATAGGTACATCAGCGAGTGTAGAAAGACAAGAGAGAGATAGTCAGGATGAATAGAATGAATGGTGGGTGGGCAGAGGGGATAGTGAAAAGCAGGATACTGAACCAATATTTCTGCTCAGTATTCACAAAGAGGAAGGGACGTGCCTAATCCAATTAACAGAAGCACTCTTGATAGGGGTTGATCCCAGTCCTTTCACAGAAGAAAGAGTTCTGCAAGAACTCCTAAAACTGAAGGTGGACTAAGCAATGGGGCCTGATGGAATTCACCCAGAATTCTAAAAGAATTAAGGGGAACTAGTGAAACCACTGGCAACTCTTTTAATAAATCATGGGAGGATGGTGTGGTACCCGAGGACTGGAGGAAGGTGGATGTGATTCTCCTTCACAAAAGTGGGACCAAGATAGAGGCAGGAAACTACAGACCTGTCAGTCTGACCTCTGTGGTAGGGAAAGTGATGGAGTCACTTCTGATGGAAAGAATAGTTGAGTACCTAGAGGCCAGTGGGGCACAGGACCCAAGGCAGCATGGGCTCACAGTGAGAAGGTCATGTCAGATGAATCTAATAGATTTCTTTGACTGGGTGACCAAAGTAGTAGACCAGGGAGGGGCTGTGGACATGACCTACCTAGACTTTAGCAAGGCATTTGACACAGTCCCACACAAAAGATTAATAGTCAATTAACCAGCCTGGGAGTGGGTCCCAGGGTGGTAGTCTGATAAAACATTGGCTGGACAACAGGACACAGAAGGTAATAGTAAATGGAGTCCACTCTGAAGAAAGAGGGTTACTAGTGGGGTACCGCAGGAATCAGTATTGGGTCCAGTCCTTTTTAATGTCTTCATAAGTGACATTGCAGAGGGACTGGAAGGAAAAGTATGCTTCTTTGCAGATGACACAAAGATCTGCAACAGGGTTGATACACAAGGAGGTTTGGAAAGGATGAGAAGGGACTTGGCAATGTTAGAGGAATGGTCAGAAGTATGGCAGCTTGGATTCAATGCAAAGAAGTGCAAAATAATGCACCTGAGAAACAAGAACCCAGGGAAGAATACACAATGGGGTGAGGTAGTAACAACAACAAAAAGGAAAGGGACCTGGGGTAATCATATCAGATGACCTTAAGGTTAGCAAGCAATGAGAAGGCAGTAGGGAGGGCTGGGGTATACTGGGATGTATCGGGAGAGGCGTCAGCAGCAGAAAACAGGAAGTTGTTATCCCTCTGTACAGACAGTTGGTAAGACCCCATCTGGAGTACTGTGTCCAGTTCTGGAGACCCCATCTCCGCAAGGACATAGACAGGATAGAGGCAGTCCAGAGGATGGCAACTAAAATGGTGCAGGGTCTGCAAGAAAAGCCATATGAGGAGAGACTAAAGGAGCTTAATATGTATACCCTTGAGGAAAGAAGGGGACATGATAGAAACTTTTAAGTACCTCAGTGGAATCAACAAAGTCCAAGAGGGTAGCATCTTTCAGAAAAGAGATGTGCAAGAACAAGGGACACAATTTAAAGATGGGGGTGGTTCAGGGCAATGTGAGGAAGTATTATTTCACAGCGAGGGTAGTGGATGCATGGAACAGCCTTCCTGAGGAGGTTGTGGGGTCTAAAACTGTGGGAGAATTCAGCAATGCATGGGACAGACATAAGGCAACTCTTGTGGGGGTAGGAAGAAATAGTCTGTTGGTTAACTAGGATCTGCGCCTATCCTGTAGGTAGGAAATGGGCAGACTAGATGGGCCAAGCGGTCCTTATCTGCCATCAAAGCCTATGTTTCTAGAATCCTGCCAAAAGCTTAAGTGCCTAAATTTTGCCACTTTATTCAGGGATTCACTCATCATAGTTGAAATTCTAAGGTGGGCAGTAGGATCCGAAACTGAAGTAGCCTTCAACGAAGATGAGATAACCATTATTTTGGTTTTCTTAGCATTGAGGAGCAGTTTCATTTGAAACAGGTTTTGCTATAATCTGTTATGTTCTTGTTGGAGAATGGGACATGCAGACTCAAGAGATGGATTGGCAACATAAAGGACCATATGATCCTAAATAGGTGAACACTGCAGAACTAATGTTATGGTCTATGTTTTTGACATATATTCGAATAGTAGAGGCCAGGATTGAACCCTGGAGGAGTCAGGGACCCCTCTGAGTAAGTACTAATCCCTCTTATGACCTACTGGAGTTCTTGACAATAAAATATCATCCCATATAATAATAATTGAATAATTTGCTTATTGATCTGTGGGCTGTGTATCTATGCTGTTGTTTTTATCAAAGTTTCAATGTATAATGCAAATAATGTTGGCACCAAGAAACAGCCTTGTTTGACTCCTTTCTGTATTTTAATTGCTTCAGTTGCTGCCCTGCCTTGTAGTCCTTACCCTTGCCATAGTATCAGTATGTAACACTTTTAGCACCAGCAATAGTCTAGAATCAATTTCTAGCTCTTTCAAAATTTGCCATAGGATTTCTCTGCTTATATTGTCAAACGCTGAGCTGATATCCAAGAATTCCAGACACAGTTTCCTCTCTATGCTCATCATATTTATAGGCTTGAAAATCCAGGGTGAATATATTTTCTATTGTGCTATAAGATTTTCTAAATCCTGCTTGATATACTGATATTAACTTTTTCTCTTTATCCAGTTTTCTTGTATCTCCAAAATTATTCTAGTGTAAATCTTACGTGGAAGTGCACAACTGGGTAATTTGTTTGTAACACACTGGGTTGGCTCTATCCTCTTTTTAAACCAGGTATTATTTATCCTTCCCTCCAACAGTTTGGCATTTTCAGATTATTACTTATGTACATACAGTATATATGGGCGCTGATATTTTGCCCATGATTCTGGATTAACCTTAAAGTCTTCCACTGGTATTGTATTAACATCTGGTGATTTATTATTTTGGACTATTTATTGCCAATATAACCTCTTTTTCTGTAATCATAGGCCATGGCTCCACTATACCTTCCTCCTCCTGTTTTTTTTTTCTTCTATTATTCCCCATACATTTTATTATGATGGTGAAACCATTTTGCACCATTATGATTCAATCAGTGTTTATTTCTCTAATGTTTGTGCCAAGCTAACCAAATTCAGAACTGCTTGCAATCCCTATTTGCTATTGCCCATTGAAAGTTGGCCCCTAATTTATTTTTATACAGCCTCTTCTTATCTTTTAATAACCTTTTATAGTCTTTCTTAAGTTTTATGTACATCCCTTATTGGCACATTAGTCAAGTTTCAACCCTTTGCTACATTTCTCTGCTTTTATTACAAGTCTTCTTGTTTCCTCACATTCTTTATCATACCATCCATTACTTCCCAACTTCCTTCTATTAGATTCACCCTGTCCTCCTTACCTAGAGATTCCACTATAATTTTAAAGATTTGTTCTAAGGTCAACAACCATGTGTGACTCCCAGATTTATTAAACACACTGGTTATCAATTAATTCTACATTTTCCCTAACCATAGTGTTCTCTTTTAATAATAGATTAATTTTACCATTGCTAAATGGGTCCATTTATCTTTTTTTTTTGTTCTCAAACACCATGTGTTCATCTGCATCATTTACTTTTCCCTAGGACACAGATAATATTTTTCACATTCAAGATCCGTGGTCACAGATATGGGAAAATGGTCACTCTGACACTCTTCTCTTTCCACAAATTCTATTACCTTATTAAACAACCATGCATCTGTAAGGGTGACATCAATGACTGAACCACCATGTTTTAATGGAAATGCATAATTACCTTGAACATTTTCTTTTCTCCCATTTAAAATGCTCATGCTACTTTCTGCTGCAAATGTAACCATTTATTCCCCTAGTATTCAAACATAGAAATATAGAATTTGATGGAGGATAAGGACCGCTTGGCCCACCTAGTCTGCCCATTTCTCTTCCTAATGGATAAGCTGCAGATCCTAGTTAACCAACAGCCTACTTCCTCCTACCCCCCACTAGAATTGCCTTATGTCTGTCCCATGCATTCTCAGATTCCCCACTGTTTTGACTCTATGACCTCCTCAGGAAGGCTGTTCCATGCATCTATAACCCTCTCTGTGAAGAAATACTTCCTCACATTACTTCTGAGCCATCACCCTCTATATTCAAATTGTGCCCCTTGTTCTTACACATCTCTTTTCCAAAATATGCTACCCTCTTGGACTTTGTTGATTCCTTGAGGTATTTGAAAGTTTCTTTCATGTCCCATCTCTCCCTCCTTTCCTTGAGGTTACACATCAGTAGCTCCTTTAGTCTTTCTGCATATGTCATCTGGTGCAGACCTTGCACCATTCTGGTTGCCATCCTCTGGACAGCCTCCACACTGTCTATGTCTTTGTGGAGATGGGGTCTCCAGAACTGTACACAGTACTCCAGATGTGGTCTTACCAACTGTCTGTACTGAGGGCCAACAACTTCCTGTTTTCTACTGGTGATGCCTCCCCATCTCACCAACTTATCTTTAGAATTTCTAATCGGGACAGATAATAAATCATCTACTTCCCATTTTCTAGAGTATACTTCTTTATAATTTGTAGCTCTTGCATTGATGTCACCCATAATACAAATTGGACTGGAACAAAACTTCCCATCAGCTTTTCTACTGTTAAAGGAGCCTTTCAAACAACTGCTTTTCTATTACACTTAGCTCTGGTGCAGCATACACATTTCTACAAATCATAACTGGCTTCTCTTTACTTCCCAATCGACTGCCCATCATATATGAACTATCCAGATCTAACCTATATGCATCAGCAAATGCTTCTGTCGATATATGCATCACCATTCCGCCACTTGTATGTCCATATTACATCAATCTTTTGCTGGAGTATAGTGTACAGATAACCTTCTACTGTATTTGTTTCTACTTTCTGCAACCGTGTCTCTTGTAACATAATAACCTCATAGTTAATCAATAATGCATGACAGGGTGTGATATATCAGGAATACCATCACGCCTCAGGTGGTTGGGCATGAGGTAATAGGCCGAGTGTGTCCAATACCTGACAAGTGATAATATTCCATGATATACCACACCCTGGAGTGCATTATTGCTATTATGAACTGGCTTAAAAATGTTATTAGTAAAAATAAAAACTTTTAAAACCTTTTAAAATGCCTTTTTGGGGATGTTGGAGGAGTATCTTTTAAGAACATGGTTTCTGGAGGGTTTTGGGCAGCAAGTGGCACTCTTGTAAGTGGAGTTTGTCCTGTGATCTGTCTCACTGTCCCAGCAGAACTCTCTTTTCTCTGCATTTGATCCAGTCCTGCTGCTTGCTGTAGGACCAGGTGGAGATCTGTGTGGATTTTTATTTATTATCTAGTTACCAAAGACTAAAATAAAAAAATACATATTTATTATTATTTATTGGGTGAAAACCACTCTGCTGAAAAGCATGGCCTGAATGAAAAAAAAAAGTGGACACTTACGGTTTTGTGGTGGCACTCCATAAGTAGCGCACAGTGGTTATTGGAAGGGACAGCAACTGAGGACAATACGTTTTGCCACTTGTTGGAGCATGAAAAAATTAGACTGTGTGAGGAATTGCAGTGGAAATGCAAAGATTCTGTTTGAATGTGAGAGGCCATTGTAGTAATGGGGATTGTTGTGCATGACCATGACTGGCTGTTCCTGTATTTTGTTTGATCAGCATGGCGGTTTTGAACTTGTGGCACTTTTGTGGAGAACAGGTGTTTTTGTGTGTGCTGCAGTTGGTGGCTGGTATTTGGTGTGTGTATGTTGTTTTTTTTTAAATGGCCTTTTAATATTTGACTCAATTGGGACCCCAGGATATGGCCAACATTGTGGTTGGAGGAATTTGTTCCATTGAGGAGGCTGGTGGTGAGGTTTTGAAGCCGTGAGTATGTAGTCAGATATTATAATGGTTTCAAGGACCTCTCGCCAATCAGCTTCCCCATTTGGCATCCAGTTTACAATTTTAATATATAACAGGCACTAGCATCTTTCAGTTCCCTCCCAAGTCAGCAATATTCCAACTCAGCAGTTTAATATCCCATTTTCCTTTTACTCTGAGTACTGCGTGCAATTCTGGAGACCCCATCTCCGTAAAGACATAGACAGAGTGGAGGCTGTTCAGAGCAGGGCAATCAAAATGGTGCAAGGTCTGCACCAGAAGACCCTAAGGAGAGACTAAAACAGCTTAATATGTATACCCTTGAGGAAAGGAGGAGAGGGAACATGATAGAAACTTTCAAGTATCTTAAGGAATTAACAAGGTACAAGAAGGTAGTATCTTTCAGAAGAAAATATGTGCAAGAACAAGGGGCACAATTTGAGGATAAGGGGGACAGCTCAGAGGTAATGTTAGAATGTATTTTTTCACAGAGAGAGTTGTGGATGCATAGAACAGCCTTCCTGAGGAGGTTGTGGAGTCAGGAACAGTGGGAGAATTCAAGAATGCTTGGGACAGGCATAAGACAATTCTAGTGGGGGCAGGAGGAAGTAAGCTATTGATTAACTAGAATCTGCAGCTTATCCATCAGGTAGAGAAATGGGCAGACTGGGTGGGCCAAGCAGTCCTTATCTGTTGTCAAATTCTATGTTTCTATACTTGGTGACCCTGTCTAATCATGCTGTTGCATCTAAATCAGTGCAAGGAATACTACTAGCTTGACTTTCCTCCAACTCCAGGTATGTAGTTGAGTTTATTTCCATTTCCCATCTCCCTGACCATGCATTACCAGGGCTGGCAGTATAGTCTAGAGGTTAGAGTAAGGAGCTGTGACGAGCTTGGTACATCGAAGACCAGACCTTGGTTTGATTCTTACAATCTCCACTTGCATACTGTTTGACTCTGAGCAAGTCACTTAACAGCCCAGTGCTCCCAGATCACCCTGAAAACAGGCACTTGTGCCTAGTGGGCCTCACCCAGTTACCAAAGACTAAAATAAAAAAATAATAATTATTTATTGGTGATGATGTGGCAAGTACTGACACAGAGCTTGACTGCAACACACTGCATTTGTGTTTATTCTGTTCCTCTATGCATATGCCTTCCAATCAAAACCTCTGCCTCCTCCTCAGAGTCACTACTAAAGGAATATGCCATTGTGATTGGTTGACCATCCATGGCACTCCAGTCCTTACCTCATGGGTTTTAGCCCACCTGATAGGCTAGTGATGCACATGACCTAGGATCAAATTTATAGATCCAGGTCCCAGAAGCCCTGCTCTCCAGTTCAAATCTGCATTGGGTCTGGCTACAAGCACTCCAGGAATCCCTGTAATTGCGCCAGGAAAAGGTAGGCCTGTGATTCCACAGGAAAGAAAATAAAAAATATAGTGATAATTTACATAGCATCTGAGCCTGCCTAAAACAGCCTTTGTTATCAGTTTATACGGCTGAGTTTCAAACAAAAGAAATTAGGTACAGTAGAGTATTTCTTTGTTATGCAGTGTAATGGCAGAGGGCTGGTCTTTCAGGGCCAGCCTAGGCTTTGTGTTTGTTGCTTGATGTCTCCAGCATTTGGGACATTAGATTATAAGATTCCACAGGAAAGAAAATAAAAATATAGTGCTAATTTACATGCATCTGAGCCTGCCTAAGACAGCCTTTGTTATCAGTTTATACTGTATGAAGTTTCAAACAAAAGAAATTAGGTAGAGTATTTCTTTGTTATGCAGTGCAATGGCAGAGGGCTGGTCTTTCAGGGCCAGCCTAGGCTTTGTGTTTGTTGCTTGGTGTCTCCAGCTTTTGGGACATTAGATTATGAGACTGGAACAAATGACTTCTAGATTTCTAAATTTCTTTATTGCATCCTGCCGTTTGGTTAATATTAATTAGTTAGAAGTGTTTAATGCATCATGCCGTTTTCACTTATGTTGCTTTTGTGGTATGACAGACCTTTTTCGGGGATTAGTTGACTCAGGCCTTCACTGTTCCCTCTGCTACATCTGCCTAGCTCACCATATGAGCAGAATTTCATGCCCCAAATTCTAGGCTAACCCGGCGTGGCATGGCCCCTTGCTACCCGGCTTCCTCGCTCCTCTCTCTGCTATCTGAAGGAGAGAAACAGCAGGAATCCTTGCTGTCTCAGCTGGTCACCACCTTTCATGGCAGCTCATTTGCATGCGAGCTGCACAATGCAACCAGCTCACCCAGGCCTCTGACATGTTGCATCTAAGGATCAACTTGGCCTCACCTCGCCTCTATTTTCTTCTCTCGCTCCTCTCCTCTCGGTCTCCGACTATCGCATTCTGCCCAGCGGTGTCGGGAGCGGCTCTGGTTTTGAATATCAGCCAGCAGAGAAGAGAGAGAATAAGAGGTGCTAAGAATAAGAGGTGCTCCTTTCATCACTTTTTTTCGTCATTTTTTCCGAAGGAGGAATATGAATGAGGAGAATACCTCTGGAGATCACACACCTCTGCGGTCTCCACGTAATCCGTAGTCTGCAGCGGGGGAATCTTCTTTCTTACCAGGCAGTATTGTGCAGTGGTTTAAGTCTCTAAGCTAGAAACAGAGAGACCTGGGTTTGAATCCTACAGTTTCCCTTGCATTACTGTATGACCCTAAGCATATCAAGATCAGAGGTGCTTCAACAGAATCTGAGGAAATAAAGCGACTCTTGTCATGATCCTTAGTGGGATCCCCTCCCAAGTGGAAACCACAAGGTGCCTTGGCCTCAAGAATTCCAGATCTACTCTGATGCCAGGGGCATCCAAGAATAGGCCTGGGCCCCTATCTCAGTGGCCGGCCTATTGAGCTCCCTCAGTCCAGCAGGTCCAGGCCCCTTTCCCAGTGGCCTACCTATCTTTTGGCTCCCGTCTCTGCCTCAGGGCACCTCCCTACAGCAGCCCTGTCAGCGTCAGGACCGGATTACACCTTCACCTCTAGTAGGGCACCATAATGAAATCAGGGCCACCATTTTGTCAAACCGGCCAACCTCCATAGGCTGCTAGCCTTTCCTTAGGCCTGAGCGATGCAGTCGCTCACTTGAGGGGACTTTTGCAGCACCGCAAATCACCTGGGGCTCAAGACGTCTCAAAGAACTCCTAGTGTTTTCGGCAGAGAAAGTACCTGCCTCATTTGCTGGTGTATCCTGTCTTCCCGGAAGCCCACCACTTCTGTGGTCCTAACGATCCTTCCACGTTTTTGTTGTCCCTCTCCATAGATAGTGAGGGCAAGGAAATTCAATCTGATGCCCCATAGCGGGACCTCTAGGCAGTATAGCACAGTGGTTTTCAGGCTCTGAGCTGCAAATCTGGTGACATCCAGCAGACCAGACCTGGGTTTGAATCCACAGCTTCCACTTGCATACTATGTGACCCTGAGCAAGTCAAATGCCCCGCATGCCTCCATGATGAGGATAATATATCTCTGGTGGCCATCTCGGCTGCAGCGTTCTGTGTGTTTTTTTCCCATCACTCTTAATATAGCTCCCTAAGGGAAGTGAATCCTGAAGCATTATGGTTTCCTTACTATAAAGGTTTGATGCCAGCGGTGTTTTGGCTAAGTTAGAGACAGCAAGTTTAAGGACATGTGAGTGTGTGGCTAAGTGCTTGCCCCTTACAATTGGGGAAAAAGGGAGTCTACTTTGCGAGCTCATTTTCACTTGCCTCTCAAGCTAGCTTGCTCCTTACAGTTGGAAAAGGGAGATCTCCTGCGAGCTCATTTCACTTGCCTGCAAGCTAGGGAGCAGTTTATGCTAGGCCTTTGGCCTTCTGCTGAGCTTTACGTGGTGCTCCTCCCTCCCCTGGCCCCTGGTATCGGCATCTTGGTTGGACCTGCCTTCCACCGGAAAGCGCCCCATGAATCAGTACAGCTATTTTTCACAGAATCCCCATTTAAGGGATCCTTTTTGTCCAGGAACATTTTACTCATCTTCCTCATACTCCTTTCGGCGCATGGTTCTCGTGTGGCCTTCTTCCGGCCCCCAGGCCTGGCGTTCGGGGGGGTTGGATGCCTTCTCTTCCCAATCAAGTAAAGAAGGTAGCTCAGAGAGAAAAGCTGGACTACGGGATATACTGAGTCCTGCTACGATCTCTCAGCGGTTCACCCTTCCTAGGGCTCATGGCCACTTGATACTTTATTCTCTCAGTGTATGGCCCTGGAAAAACCAAGCTAGTTTTTCTTCAAAAAAAATCCTTCCAAAGTAGAGGGAATAGCCACAGAAGGATTGGGGAACTACCTCGAGTAGAATGCTGGGAGTGAGGCGCTATATATATATTTTTTTCTGGGAAAATGTACAATGTGACTGGCATACTGCAAAGTGGGGATGAAAACAAAACCTAGAGTCTCTGAGCCACAAACAGGAGCACTGGTTCAAATAATGTTCCTATGCAGGCCCTCTGAAGCCTACAGGCTCATCCTCCCCACCCCACTCCTAGCCCTCTACCTCCATATGGAGTCCCTCTCTCTAGTGACCCTATATTCCAAAAGTTCATATGGGGTCCCTCTCCATAGCGACCCCATATGCATTTACAAAGAACTTGATGGTCCCTCCCACAGCGAACTCCACAGTGGCCTCTCCATGCAGGATCCCTCACTATAGCAATCCCCATGCTGAACCCCGCCTGTAGTTCCTTATACATCCTCCACTTTATCCTCTCTAGGTCAGCATTACCAGCAGCACCTTATGGCATCTAGACTCCTAGAATGTTCTGTATTTTTAAGGCTATATTAAACAGCTATGGGCAGACCAAGTCACAGGCAATACCTGCTTCCTATTCTAGGGCAACATTTTCAGTACCAGGCACTACCTTCGGTCTTACCTCAACCCCAAGGGTGTTCACCAAAGTTTCCTTGTTCTGGTCGCCAAACTAAGAGAACAGGGTGTGGACCTAATCTGTACCTGGATGACTGGCTGATCTGAGCTCGGTCCAAGGAACACTCACTACAGGTCACCCGAATGGCTCTATGAGCCCTTGAGGAACACGGCTGGGTGGTGAATCAAGAAAGGGTCATCTGAACCCCACTCAGCAACTGAAGCCCTGGGAGCAGAGACAAATATATCCCAGGGGTGGACCAGACCATCCCAGAAAAGTCGAAGCGGTGAGGGCCCAAGCCTACCAACTGAAGGCCAACAACCTTCCAACCAGAAGGCAAATAACCCGGATGTTAGGCTGCATGGCATCATGCATTGACTTGGTCCCATGGGCCCAATGCCACATGCACCTTACAGAACTATATGCTGACCCAGGGTTCCCCAAACAAGCACAACCTGAAGGTCAGGATACCCCTACCAGAACCAATCTGATGCTCACTAGTTTGGTCAACCAAAGCCTCTCCCTCACATGAGGGGTTCCGTTGGAGGAAACAGACGAAGTCTCCTGGGATGGGGAGCATGCTTGGGCCCCTATCAACAAAGGGCAAATGGACCATGACAGAAGCAAGGCTACCCATCAACATTCTGGAGATGAGGCGGTATATCATACCCTCAGTTCCTTCCAATCATCCATCTCTGGTCAGTCAGTTCTAATTCGCTCCGACAATCAGGTTACAGAAGCCTACATTGCCAAACAGGGGGCACCAGGAGCAGAGCCATGCAGAGAGGTGACGAGGGTCCTGAACTGGGCCCAGACCAACCTCAGACACTTTTTCGTGGTCCACCTAGCAGGAAAGCTTAATATAGGGCGGATTGGCTCAGTCTCCAGCAGGTGCATCCGGAGAGTGGCACCTCATCCCAAGTAATTTCAACACACAGGAGACGTGGGTTCCCATCCCCATGGACCTCATGGCAACAGTGGAGAACACTCAAATGAGCTTCTTCTCCACATACAGGAACTTCACTCATGGGGACCGATGCCCTATCCAATCTTGGGCATAGGATCGGTCGTATGTCTTTCCCCATCGCTGTACTCCGGCAGGTTCTTTCCAGATCAGACAATCACACAGAACCATCATACTAGTAGCTCTGTTCTGGCAATGCCAAGCCTGGTTCTCAGCAGTGGTAGCCATGGTGCTGGACAGACGCAGGCTACCACCGACTGGACATACTGACTCAGGGACCTGTGCACCACCCACACCGGGAACCTTGAAGCTAATGGATTGGCTCCCAAGAGGCAGAGACTGCTGAAAGCTGGGTACCACACTTCGGTGATATCTACACTACTGCAATCTAGAAGACCTGCCACCACATCCACTTACGGCAGGCAATGGTCCATCTTCGTGACATGGTGCAGGGATAGGGGTGCGGAGCCAGAGACGATCGACATGTCTACCATTCTCTATACTTGCAGCAGGGTGTAGATAAAGGCTTATTGCACTCTTAGCCCGAAAACAGCTGTCCGCCATATGCAGCCATTGGCCCCATAGGCCAACATAGCCCAGGGCACACCTCGACACTGGGTGCTTCCTTAGAGCAGTAGAAGTACGCCCCATGGCCAGGATGCTGATTGCCCCTGGAATCTGACCCTCGTCCTAGACTCACTCAGCACAGTGCCTTTTGAACCCCTCGGTCAGGTGACCCTGTTCTGGACAGGACTGAAGGCCTCTTTTCCTTGTGGCCATTTGCTCTGCTCACAAGATTAGTGAGTTGGGGCCCTATCCTGTAGGGAGCCATACACTGTATTTATCCCACAGGGGTACACCTATGAATGGCCCCAGCCTTCCAACCTAAGGTCACATCCCCTTTTCATAGGGAACAACCCATTGAGTTGCCCACACTATCCAATACAGCACATGGGGCCACAGCAATCCCACATCAATTAGATGTGGGAAGCACTCACACGTACATATCTAGAACCCAGCTTATTCATAAAACTGAAAGGTTGTTTATTGTATCAAAGGGCAATGACAGGGTAGGGCTGCTTCCAAGACCACCATAGCGAGCTGGTTCAAGAGGACTATTTTAGAAACCTACAAGGCAAAGAATCTAACCCCAGGGGATATTAAAGCCTATTCTACCAGGGCGATACAGTACCTCCTGGGCAGAAAGGCCAACGCTCTATGGAGGACATCTGTAGGGCAGCCACTTGAACCTCTATCCATACCTTTGCAAGACGCTATAGGTTGGATTACTTATCTGATTTCAAACCCTGTTTGCCACTTGAATTCTGTCAGCAGCCAGCTCCTCTTCCTCCACTCTTAGATCACCCTGTCCCGCCCATCCGGGTACAGTACTGCTGATTATCAACCCATGAGGTAAGATTGGAGTGCCATGGATGGTCAACCAATCACAATGGGTGTTACTCACCTGGTAAAGGTGATTGCATTAGTTGACATCCATGGCACTCCAGCCCTCCCACAGAGTGATCAGAGTGATCAGAAAAATATCTGGGTCAGAGAACAAAGAGGAAACAAAGAGGTATCTCTATGTGTTGTTTATGTCTTGAATTCTTGAGTCATCCAGGATGACGATCGGTGTCCATTTAGGAGGCCGAGTCTTAGTTTTGTATTAAGAGGTGAAAAAAAAAAAGGGGCCTTCCGTCCAATTTTCAGAAGGCATCTCAGTGTATGTTTACCATATATATAAGTATGTTGTGGTATTAGTAACTTAATTTCAGCTATGGAAGATTCGAACTGGAGAGCAGATGCTTCTGGGACCTGGGGTCTAGAAATTTGATCCTAAATCATGTGCATCACTAGCCTATCAGGTGGGCTAAAACCCATGAGGTAAGGACTGGAGTGCCATGGATGTCAACCAACACAATCACCTTTACCAGGTGAGTAAACACCCATTACCTTTGGTTGCAAATATTCCATAATTCTTTACTGTTTCTGCAAGGTTGACTGATCATTTTGCTCAACTTTAAATTGCTTTTCAGCCCTGTCAGTTTGTCTAGCCTCTAACTTTTATTACCTCAGGCTGCTGCTGTCACATCCATGTTAAGCCCCATCTTCCTTAATCCATCCTTATGTTTTAATATTATTTCTCTAATATTTGGATCTTTCAGTGTGATACAAACCCATCCCTATTTCTTATCATTTTGGTAACTATATACAGTAAAATGTCAGATCATCCAACGACATTTCCCAAAATTCCTTTACATGAGTTATATGCCATCACTTTCAATGAAACGAGATTCATTTTGCCTTCAGCAGACCTTTAAGATACACAGTTGGAAGTATTTTCCTCTCTTGATAAGCATCTCCTTTTCCCTGAACATTCTCATTTGGACTTTGTCCCTTTTCTTTGCATTTTCTCCAGCATTTCTTTTCCTCTAGCATCTACCCTAGTGGCCTTTTCTTGCCCTCTTTAATTTTTTGCTCACTATTTCCTTTATTTGGTGCCCTTCTTGTGCCTCTACCGCCTCTATATTTTGGGGCTTCTGTGGTTCTTCCCACTTTTGATTACAACGTGGGCATTTTCCAACTTTCTTTACCCCACCTTTTCCTGTTTTTTCCTGTTTGACCCACTGCTTTATTTTTCAGCTTTGCTGTTTCTCTCAGCTCTTTTCTCCTTTTTCATTTGTGATCTTTTTATCTCTTTCTTTTCTTTTCTCCGTTTTCCCCAACACCTTATCTACTGCTTTTGAGAGTCTCATGATGGCTCCTTCCTCTCCTGCTTGATCTTCTGTAAATTATTCACTTCTATGAACCAGTTTCTTAATTTCCCATTTTTCTTGCCAATTTCTCTCTTAATTTCTGCTAGGCCCATAACTGTAAGTGTGATTTACAAGATTTGACTACTGTCAGTAATTCAGTTTTTCAGTGTTATTCTTTGTCCCTATATCTAACACACATTTTCTCTCATTATTGCCCTTCTTCCTATACACCTCTTCCATAGATTTCCACAAATGGGGTGCATCTGGTGGTGCCACTGATGGAGGATCCATGCTGTGATGCTGAATATATGGAGAAATAAAATTCTCAAAGTCATACAGAAATTATTTGTATACCTTATTATTTTTATTTGTCCTTGTCCAGATTTTTCTGGTGTTACGATTTGGTGGTTTTGTTTTTCCTATCATGTAATTGTTTGTGCTTCCTAGGTATGTGTGCTACTTGGGGAAACCCGTTTTGTCCTTTTACAACCCCTCCTCTGCTTTTATCTAGATTTTCCTTCTGCTTGAAGGACTTTAACAGAAATTTTTATTTAACTTTCCCACTTTTGTACATTACCTATTGGCCCTTTTTGCTTTCTGACCCTTCTAGCCTTCTTATTTGGGCGAGTAAGGTTTTTCTAATGTTCCCCTCCTATCTCCAACTGTGTCTCCATCTGCATTGTTTTCCTAATACATTTCCCAGACTGACTCTGCTCTTTAACTAATCTGACATAGACAGGATCACGTAATTAGTTATTGGTTTATTCTTTTCAAGCAACTTTTTTATTTTCAGGGGTTTATTCACTTTTAATTTACTTTGCTTGCACTCTGTTAATTATTTTCCTCGAGCCTATGCTATCACAGTCCAAATGCCCACAGTTTATTTATGACTCGGTAATGTTTCTGGCAAAAATGTGACCATTAATTGAAAAATAGATACACAAACCTTTTAAAAGGAGAATATACCTGTTATAGTCCCAATGTAATTTATTATTTACTGTATAGGTGCAGAAAATTTAAATCTTAAGAACCTAAAGCAGATTTAAACAAATTGATTCTATGAGTCAATGTATCAGCTAGATATAATTTACTCCTAATACATTTCCACAATAAGAGAAGAAAAGAAGAAAAAGTCCTTATGGCTTTCTTTAGAATTATAGTCTTGAACAATCCTTCTGCATAAGAAGTCCTTTGTGCTCAATTGACTTTCTTGACAGCTTCTAGTTCAGTCTTTCCTTTACAAATATTATTTTACTCCCTCCTCTTGAGTCAAACTCAGTCTCAATCTTTCTAGACTATGCCTCGCTTCTCCTTCTACAGTCCACCAGTTTTGTCTGTTCATTTGTGCTAATTCACTGCAGAATCTGCATAAGCCCTCAATGATCTTACTTTTCTTGTGGAAAAATGTTTCAGAAAAGTTATTTTCCTAACCTTATATATGTGACTACCACTCTTGTTGTCAATCTCTTTCCTTGTCTGTTTTATGGCACCAGTATAACTATTACAAATGCAGCTACTAAAATTTTCCCTTTATAAAAAACATTTTCTAAAAGGCAGACAAAACATACTTTTCTACAGCTTGAACCTGCAGGTCCCAAAATAATTCAAGAGGACTATTCCTTGTGAAGATCCTTCAGTCCGTTTGCCTATCTCCCAATAAAAATGGTGTATCTGATCTTTAGATGTCACACATGCCCAGTAAATACCTGCTCAAACTCATGTCATGTGATCTCTGTGGTGCGTATTTTAAAAGACAATGATTTACCTGTTTTTAATTTTAATCTATATATTTTCACCTCTTTGACCCCTTATCCTTTTTATTGTCTATTAAGCTGACTGGATATCTAAGAGTAACTCATTATCACAGTCTGTTAAAACATAAAACATGTCTGTCCTAATAAATACTATGGCCCAGATATTCAAACTGTGCCAGGCTGTGGACAAGCTTGGGCGCAGCTCAACTTGGCTGCGCAGGGGTGTGAACTGGAGCGATATTCGACGGACCTGCGCCATGGCTCAGCAGCTTTGAATATCACACCTGGCCACCCCAGTGTGCATGGTGCAGTGGCACTGCACCAGTGCAAGTGGCCGGAGTGGAGCATGGAATGTGCTAGTGCAGAGTTCCATTGCACCATGCACAGCAGCAGCGATATTCAAATGGACATGCAAATGGGGCCATAATGTATGCAAGGCACACATGGGGCCATTTGCATGTCATTATAACCATTGCATGCAGGTGCGCTGATCCCGACAACACCTGATGCCCTGCCAGACGGCAGCCGTCGGGACCAACACCCCTGCAGCCCGATCGCGGGCATTTGAAAAAATAGAATACTTCATCCTATATACCTGGTGGTCCAGTGGACGCTATCTGCCCAATCACGGGCATTTGTAAAAAATAGATCGTTCCAATATCTCTGGTGGTCCAGTGGACCTCTATCTGCCGAATCGTGGACATCTGTGAAAAAAATAGATCAGTCCAATATCCCTGGTGTCGTGGTCTACCCCTCCCCAACCACCCACTGAGCCCCACTGCCCGCTCCCCCAGTCAGCCATTGTGAGGCAGCACCCTACCTGCCTGCTGCCCTGCCACCCGCCAACTGACACCGTCGGTGGGGCTGCCTGGAGTAGTTCTGGCGTGACCAATGAGCCATGCAGCCCGTGCCATCCCCACATTCCAGATATGTGAATGAATCATTCACATATCTGGAATGTGTAGTATGGTAATAGGTGCATGCCCATTGGCTCACACTGTGAACCAATGAGGGCAGCCCCACCGATGGTGTCGGGCGGCAGTGGGGTGACAGGTGGGTGGAAGGCCACCCACTGGCTGACTGGGGGAGCAGGGCAGGGGCCCAGTGGGTGGGTGGGGAGGAGGGGTGCCCATAGACCACCAGGATATTGGAACAATCTTTTTTTTTTCACAGATGCCCATGATCGGGCAGATAGAGGTCCACTGACCACCAGGGATATTGGAACAATCTATTGTTTTTCACAGATGCCCACAATCTGGCAGATAGTGGTCAACTGGACCACCAGGGATATTGGAATGATCTATTTTTTCACAAATGCCCACGATCGGGCAGATAGCGTCCACTGGACCACCAGGGATATAGGATGAAGTATTCTATTTTTACAAATGCCCGCGATCGGGCATGGGGTGCTGCCAGGTTCAGCCAGAACTCAGGTGACCACCCACAGGTGGCAGTGCTGTGTTGCACCTGGTAATGTGGTAGCTCAACTGTGGGTGGCCATCAGTTGTTCCTTTTTGTGCGTGACTTTGTGCTGGCACAGGTAGGGGTTGAGTATGCATGGCTCTGCACATCCTGGGCTGAATATCAGGCATGCCCTCCTACCTGTGCCTGCATACATTACTGATGCGCTTCTCCGTGCATCGGGATTTGTGCTGTGCACTTCTCCCTTTGAATATCATGCCGGTTGCAACCCTTTGAATATCTGGGCCTATATATAAAAAGACCCTCTTTCAAAAAGAAGCAGTTACAATCGTCCTCCGGTTTCTCTAATTCTTAGACTTCTTAGCACTAAAAAGCAAGAGGATAAATTTGGATATGTTTTGCCACCACCAATACTTTCTGTCCTTTCTCTCTTTTCTCCTGCAGCGACCTTGCTGCACCTTCCACAGGGCTTAATAGATTTCCTATGGGCAGGAGAAGGCTCAGCCACCATTCTGACTCCCAGACCCACCTTATTTGACTCGCAACACCAAAGTCAACACAAGAAAATATCAGCAGCTAGAAGCTAGTCTGGAAAGAGTATGGACTTGTTCCCTTTAGTCAGGCAATGATGGCATACTTGTTTTAGGAATAAAAATGCTTCTCATCAGACTCCTGCTAGTGTCTCTCTCTCTTACTTCCACTGCCTTCACTGCCTATTCTAGTAATTCATCAGGAGTACTTCTTAACCCCTCCACAACCACAAAAAAAAAAAAAAAACAAGAAACTTGGAAGACCAGGAAGGATAAGGTTGAAAGATGGGTAAATAGCAAAAAGGTCCTGGAGGTAGTGGGAAGGGGCTCTGCCTTAATGACAGAAGCTTGGGTTATAAAAATCAGTGAGCTCCAGGCAATGATGGCAGACACTGACATGGACCTTGTGGCATTTTAAATAGCACAACAAATTTTATTTCTGTAATAGTCACCTAGTACTTTTACCATTATCAAAAACACCCAGTGCCATGTGTTTTCAACATTTACTGGTTTCATAAACATAAGGTATATACATCAAGGTATTTTATGACATAGTGCTATTACATACTAAATCTAACAAAAACAGAACCTGTTTTACATGTGTTTGGAGGTCACCACAATAACCTCCTGTATTAGGAACTGAGAGGAAAAGGAAAATTAAAGAGGACGCTATAGCATAGTCAAGAAAGGGAAGGGATGCCCATATGTGGCCAACCTTATAGACTAGAATTTGTAAAGGATAGAGTAGGTCAAGAAAGAGAAGAACTGTTGCAGCATATTTAAGGAAAGGTCAGTCCTCAAGAGTGGCAGGAGCTCCTTTCACAGGGACGAGGCAGGATGCAGGTGTAGGGTATGAGAATTCGGCATCGGGCCTGGGGGTGTTCAGATAGCCCATAAGGGCTTGTAACCCGGCAATATCAGGATTGGGATGAGGCGATAGCCCACCATGGGCTTTGATGTCTACTGTGGGGACTGTGAGTGGAGGACACCACAACCCACTTCATAAGTACATAAGAACATAAGAAAAGCATCAGCAGATGGGGACCGTGTGATCCATCTAGCTTGCCCTAGAAACTACCCCTCACTATGCAGCCTTTGTCCTAACTTTCCTTTCTATCTGTCCAATGTAAGTTTGAACTCCTGATTGTCTTTGATGCTACCACCTCCTAGGGCAGGCTGTTCCATGGGTCTATCACTCCCTCTGTGAAGAAGCATTTCCTGAATTTGCTTCGAACCTTCCTCCTACCAGTCTTATATCCAGGGCCCCGAGTTTTCATGATTCCACAGATCACGACAAACCGTCGAAATATCCGCGAATTTGCCATCACCAGCGAATTCGCGAGCGCCAGCGGGAAAAAACGTCCGCTTCATTTGCCGGAGGGGTGCCAATCCCCGTCGGCTCACTGTCCTCAAATGCTTACATGCCACGCTGGGAGCCCACCCCAGCATGGCAATCAATGATTTTAGCCGATGGGGATGCAATCCCCCATCGGCTGAAGCGCTCCAAAGGTCCTTGTGCCGCTGGGAGCCCACCTCAGCGTGGCAACGTCTCAATTGTTTTTTTGCCGACGGGTGCCCAATCTCCGCCGGCTGAACGCCTCAAAGAACAGGTGCCACGCTGGGAGCCCACCCCAGCATGGCAAGTGCCTCGCGACGCCTTTTTTTTTCCTGTAAACAAAACTGTCCCACGGCCTCCTGAGCCCTCCCACATCCCGCACCCACCCACTGCACCAGCCTCCCCACCCCCACCCAATACTTACCTCTGGACTCTGGCGCGACAATCTTGATGGACCGGGAACACGTCTGCACTCTTCAAAGGCGACCGAACTGAGGAAATGCGGTAAGCCGTATAATGGGCTAGATAGGAGGGGTTCAACTTTATTGCATATCTCAGGCATTTTTGGGAATTTTGCACAAATTTTCAACATGGGGTTTTTGGGGGGAGCCCTTCTCGCGAATGATATCCACTGTCGCCCCAGCGTTATTCGGGCTCGAAGGGTGATTTCACGAAGTGACTGCGCAGTGACTGCGAAATCACCCTTTCGACCGAATACCACCATGACAGTGACATCATTCATGAGAAAGGGGCCAAAACCCCCATGTTGAAAAATTTGTGCCAAAATTCCAAAAATGACTGTTTAACGAGCGTATTGCGCGGTTCCTCACGCAGGCTCGTAAGTTCGCGAAATTTCAATATTTTCACTCCAGAGTTTCAACATTGCCATTTCACCACACTGTCTTATGAGTAGTACAGCTGTCATTTTTCGCATCTCACCCAAAATGTGTTTCCACCTTGTAGCACAGAATGGCGCAGTCAGTGTCGAAATCAATGTTCCGGACAGATTAATAAAATCACAGTGATACTGTTCATGAGCAGAGGTCTTAAACTGGCTATGTTGAAAATTTGGTGACAAACACCCATAAAATGACTGTGTTATGAGCGTGCATTGTGTCAGATATGGCAAAAAACAAAAAGGAAAAAAAATTAAGGGGTAAAATGTGCACTTAGAATTGCCACAGAAATGGTGTGAGTGCAGAAGTTCTCACGGCAAATGAAACCTGCCACGGAACTTTGCTCCGATGTGCCACAGAAAAATAGGGGCCCTGCTTATATCATGCCCCTTTGCATGCTGCTGTGTTCTGTTGAAACAGATTGTCTATCTGAGCTCGTTAAATCCCCTCATGTACTTAAATGTTTCAGTCATGTCCCTCTGTTTCTTCTGTGCTCAAAGGAGTATAGGTTCATCTCCTGAGTCTTGCTTCATATGACCTGTGATGCAGTCCATGCACCATCTTAGTAGCCCTTCTCTGCACTGTTTCCAAATAGATAATGTCCTTCTTGAGGTGAGGTCTCTGGAACTGAACACAGTACTCCATGTGTAGCCTCACCAAGGACCTGTAGAGGGGCATGATAACCTCCCTCTTTCTGCTAGAAATACCTCTACTTATACATCTGATGATGCCATCTGCTTTCTGTTCTACTTTCTCACATTGTTTTCCTACCTTTAATTTGTCAGTGATGATTATGCCGAGATCTCGCTCCATTTGTGTTCTCAAGTTGATGTCCTCCCAGTGTGTACTTTTTCCAGGGTTCCTTTTTCTCAAATGCATTACCTTACACTTTTGTCATTAAATTGTAACTACTAGTCCCTGGACCAATCCTCTATCCTTCTAAGGTCAGCTTCCATGTCATCTGCTCCTTCTCTTGTACCCACTCTGTTGCAGAGTTTTGTATTATCTGCAAACAGGCAAACCTTTCCTGCTAGTCCATTTGCCATGTCTGCTATAAATATGTTAAATAAGTTTGGTCCCAGTACATATCCCTGTAGGAGTATACTGGTCACCCTACCTTCTCTTGACAATGATCCATTGACTAGCACTCTCTGGGTCCTATTGTTCAGCCAGTTACTGATCCAGCTGACCATCTTCTGGCCAACTCCCATTTGTTCTAGCTTGTTGGTTAGCCTTCTGTGAGGGACGGTGTCAAAGCCTTGCTGAAATCTAGATATAGAACATCCACGCCCCCGATCCAATGTTCTGGTGACCCAATTGAAGAAGTTGATCAAGTTGGTTTGACAAAAGCATGCTGCTGTGAAGCCATGTTTCTTTGGGTCCATTTTTCCAGTATCTGTTAGGTATGCCACTATCCTCTCTTTTAGTAGTGATGCCATCATTTTCCCCACAACTAAGGTCAAACTGAGAGGGTGGTAACTTCCTGCCTCTTCCTTGTTTCTGCTCTTGTGTACAGGAACAACGGTTGCCTGTTTCTAGTCCTGAGGTATTTTCCCACTATCTAGTGACTTGTTGAAAAGAACAGCCAGCGTTGTGGCCAGTTCCTTTCAGAGCTCCTTCAGTATCCTAGGGTGTATGCCATCGGTTCCATGGCTTTTTCAAATTTTAGTTTATTAAACTCCTTTAGGACCCTTTCCCTTGTGAGCGGGTTAGTATTTGCTCCTGGATATCTTCCTTTGTCCTGCTCAGTGTAGGACCTTTGACACTGTCTTCTATGTGAATACAGAGCAAAAGAACTTGTTTACACTTCTGCCGTGTCCTCTTCACTCTCTGCTATCTTACCTTCCTTAGTTGCTAGTCAGACTATTCCTCCCTTAGTTTTTCTTTTTTCTTATGTATCAATAGAAGGTTTTATCTCCTCCATAACACCCTATGCTGTTTGCTGTTCTGTCTGTGCTTTGCCCTTCTAACATCTTTCCCACCTCCTTTAATTTGTTCTTGTATTCTTCCATGTCTGCTTCATGATTTGTTTGCTTGAACTGTGTAAACCTTTTTTTCTCTTTGATTTTGGATGCTACTTCATGAGAGAACCAGAGAGTCTTTTCCTTCTTTTGGACTTGTGATCTACTTAGTACATACAGTTGTTACTGTATGCGAGCAACCTTCAGATATATTCAGCAGCCCTTTACATCTCTTGTGATTCCTCCCTCTAGCATTAATGTGATCATAGTTCTCATTTTGGGGAAGCTGGCTTCTTTGAAATCTAGTACCTTGATTTTGTTGTCACTGTTTCCCTCCATATTGTTCACGAGTAAATCAGATTGAACTGTGACCACTGGTCCTTAGGTTGGCTCCCACTCTTCTTCTGGGATCCTTGTGCTGTTTGTCACCACTAGATTCAATATTGCTTTGTTTCTGGTGAGTGAGTTCACCAGTTGACACAAACCCACTCCCTTACTGCAAAAGGACTCTTTGCTCTGGTCTGAGGCAGCTGTGTATGAGGACCAATCCACATCGGGTAGAATGAAGTCCCCCACAAGCAACAACTCACCCCTGTCCGCCATCATTGGGATGGTTTCCAAGAGCTCCTTGTTTACGTCAGTCTCCTGGGATGCAGGTCTGTATATGACTCCTACCCAGACAGGGACATTGCCCCGGCTCCTAGTGTAACCCAAAGGGCCTCTGCTTTACTGTGTTTTCCTGGATTTCAGTTTTTTGGGGCCCTAACTGGCATCCACTAGGTGCCATCCTCCATGTCCGCTTTTGCCCAGTGAACCTCCTCCTCCAGTCTGCACCCCGGTCACCCACCTGAGGTAGGGCTGCTGGCTTCCAGGTGGGTTTTCCATCAGTTAGGTGGAGAGTGAGTCCGGACCACAGAGTGGGAACTGGCACCGGCATCATTCATCAGGTGCTGCATTTATTTTTGCATGCTAGTTGGGGGTGGAGATGTGCAAGACATCCATCATCCGCCTTGCCCACCAACCTAGATGGTGCCAGCACAGAGGTTCCCAGCCTCCATCAGGGTTGCATGGTGCAGAACACTACCCCTCCCCAGAAAAGGAGAGCCATCCAAAGGATGTTCAATCCTTCTCCCCCGGCTGGCTCTCTGACATTCTGAGTCTGTTCCTGAACCTGGGTGGTCAGTGTCGCAGTTGTTTACCCTGCTCCTACTCCAGCAGGCTGGACCCTTGGATTTCTGTTGTGCATATGTCATCTCTGACATACAATGCCACCCCTTTCTTTCTCTCATGATCTTTCTGGAATAACACATACCACGGGATGGTGACATCCCAGGAGTGGTTCCCAGTTCCTGGCATCTGTCGTCTGCCCGTCCCAAGACTTACAGCATTCGGGGCTATGCCCTCCTTAGCTGTTGCTGCAAGCCAAAGGATGCAGGCTCCTGGACTCTGTCAATACTGAATCAGGCACAGGATCCAGGATGCAGGGCTGTTGCTGCAAGCTGACATTGTCGCAGCTTGCGCAACCTTTAGTGAATCTGGCCCATTATCTCAGGAAAGATAAGGACAGACTAGAGAATGGTGCAGTGAAGGATAACAAAGATGATTTAGGGCCAACAGGGCAGGTCTTACAGGATCGCCACAAGGTACTTAACAAGCACTCAAGGGGAGCAGACTGGAGAGTGGAGATATGAAACAGACCTTCAAGTGCCTGACAGGAATAAACAAGGTGAACTGTGGGGAATCAGTTAGCATGAGTTGCAGTTCATTATCATGAGGGCATGAGTGGAAACTGAAAGGAGGAAGGTTAAGATGGATATAAGTAAGATTTATTTTTACAGAAAGAGTGGTGGAATGATCTACCAGCTGAGCTAGTGGGTGCCAAAACCATCAATGGTTTCATGCATGGTTGGAACAGAGTGAAATGGTATAGTTGTTACTCAGGGTGACAGTAACAGGGATGAGAATGAGGGTGAATAGAGATGGCTAGTACCCTGTATGGACAGCAGGTGTCCCTGGGGTTAGAGAGGGTACCATGGGCAGACTTATCTTTTTGCCTGCTGTCATTGTCTATGTACTTATGATCCCACCACATGCTCGACTCTTACCTTAGGGCCTCTGTTGATGGTTCAATGGTCCCCTTTTATAACCTCAGAACAGTTCTTGGCTTTAAGTGGACCCACCCAACCCTGTCCCTTGTGCATTACTTGTTTCATTCTTCACTGATTTCTACCTACACTGTCTACCTTTCCAGGTATTTGTTTTGTCCTCCTGGCCAAGGCAGGCAGGGCTCCCTTCAGCCCTGTCCCTGTCACACCCACTCTCTCTCACCTCCTCAGGCTTACCTGTTCAGCTCAGGTAACTCCCACTAGATTTGGCACCCCTTGGTGGGTCAGCAGGAGAATGCCCCCTGAGATACAAGTCCAGCATCCTGGCTGGCAGAGTCCAGGTGGTGGAGTGAGAGGAGGTCAGCATGTAACAGGGCATGTACACTGTAGGAAAATTGTCTCTTTGTGGTTGTTTTGGCTAGCTTTTGCAGTAGAGATTCTCACCTCCCACGCACATGCACACACACACACACACACACACACACACACACAGTTAAGCATGAGCTCCTTATCAATAGTGGCAAGCAGCTAATAGCTCATTAAATAAAGTGGACACAAGCATAACACTGAGACGTGGATGTCTCAGCTAGTTAGATTTTACTTACAGTAACTTGACAGAGAAAAGAAACAAAGACAGAGAGAGACGCTATTAAATATTAGAAAATGTGTCAGTAAAATCCCGAATCATGATTGGTTCAGGTCACTTACCACCGGTCCAGTATCGGGCAACATAGACTGTGAAATAATAAGTCCCGTCTCTGTATGCCTGTTTACCTTGGAAATCAATGGGCTGGAAGAATGTTATATTTTAAATTGCCACAATATTTTTTCTGTGGCTTAGCTAGAAAAAACCCCCAAAGTGAAACTATTGACTAACTTGACTTAATGCAAGACAATTTTTTTTACAAAAATTCATTTGGCACATACTCTCAAGAGTTATGACTT
This sequence comes from Neoceratodus forsteri, assembly GCA_016271365.2. Taxonomy (NCBI): domain Eukaryota; kingdom Metazoa; phylum Chordata; order Ceratodontiformes; family Ceratodontidae; genus Neoceratodus; species Neoceratodus forsteri. Next base: position 882,933,570 of record CM028134.1, read on the forward strand.
CATTTTTGGCTTAATACCTTGCTGTTATAATGTTACAGTGCTAGCAAGTAGCATGCTCAGCCCTACTACAAGAAAGCTTTTTCAGCTCACCCTGGCTCCACCCTGGCTCTATTCCCAGCCCAATGTGTAGAGTGTTGTGCTTACCTGAGTGAAAATTCAGAAAGCACTCATGCTCCACTGTAGACAAGCATTCCCCAACAGCAGCACAACCCACCTTGTATTTCCTGTTTTCTTGTTTGTTTTTAAATCAGGAAATGTGTTGCTGAAATTCAATGTGGGCTACAGCCCTGCACCAATTCACAAGCAAACTGCACTGCATAAAGTCAGTCTAGACTGCGATCATACTGTCACCTGATCACAGGTCTTCACTGACAGAATAGGGAAAAAATTGAAAAACAGTGTGTATATGGGGGATGTTTAGCAGAAGACAAGACTGTGTCAGAGAAGGGTGGGCAATGGGAGGTGTAACACCAAACAGCAGTTCCCTCAGCTGGCAAATGTACCAGTAAAGGGCTACTTTACCCCAAATTTTGTTTATATTGATTTTAAACTTTTTTGTTAGGTTAATATTTAATTTAAATGCATACAAATGACCCATTTTATAAAGCATAATAATATCCTCCAGGGTGGGTGGTATTGGGCTAAACTGAATCATCCAGGGCTTTAAGGCCCCTCTGCCTGTGGCATCAGGACTTATTATGCCCCTGGGTGGTCTGGTATAGTCCAGTACTGCCCACCCTGGAGGCTATTATTGCATACCTAACATACAGCATTACAGTAAACACAGAGCCCTGAAATCATATCTTCATTATGCTGGCACAGTCGGGGCTGGGGCAGTGCCAAAAGCTCTAATTCAGTCACCTCTACTGTCTTGAGAGTAAACCCTGGTACTTTCTCTCCTCCTTTTTCTGCATGGTTGGCATGCAAAAGTCTGGATCAAGATTTAGGCATTTAAACAGTCACAAAGTTTAAAGATACACTCCAGAGTTGGAAGGTTTAAATCTTCTTGACTGTCCACTTTGGTGGTTCAGCATCTGTTATGCCTGCACAGTAGATTTTTCCACAATCTGCTACTCCCGCTGGTTGCAGGATTTTAGATCAGGCACCAGACCAACCACTTTGGCAGTTATAAATCTGTGCACTTTTAAAGCATGTGGATCTTGGCAATAGAATGCTTTGTTGGTTTCCTTGCACCTTCCCTGGAAGCTGGTGCATTGTACAGCTTAGCCGGCAGGTAGCTTAAAGGATGGCTAACCGGGTTCAGCATCTTTGCTCAGCTTACCCTGGCTATCATAAGCTGGAGGGCGTCATATGGCTTCTGTCTCAGGTTTGATCAAGTCCCTCCTTATTCACCACAGTTCTTGAGTCCAATGGGACATCTGGGTTTGAATCCAACTTCCATACATTAAGGACATGATTTTAACTTTGGCTGGCTGGAGGGATGAGATCAAGGAACCACTTCTGTTCCACCATGAGTAGGATGTCTTGCAAACACAGTAGACTAAAAGGAGCTTACTGGATACTGGATGGATTTGTAAATAGTGAAGATGAGTGGCAAGCACTGCAGGTTCACCACACTATTTTGCCTGCTGGTCATCGATGGAATACAGCACTGGTCACCATGTCCAAGATGGTCTGCAGACTTCTCTGCACATGTATGATGACTCGTGCATGTGCACTGAACTCTGACGGCACAGTCCACTGTGTCCAAGATGGCCACTTGAGCCCAGTGTGCATGTGTGAGTCATCACGCATCAGAGAACTCTGCCAGCCATCTTGGACATGGTGGACAGTGATATCTTCCACCAGGAATCTCAGCTGCAGCTGTACTGGCTCTGGCTAGAGTTTGTTAATATATTTATAACTTATAGAATTGTAGCATGCAAGAAGATGACATTTGAAATATGGACAAGTACAGCACATCCACGCATCATTAAAGCTATTGCATTTAACATGTAAGTAACAGGACTGTTCACTTATTACAATTTACAATATTTACTAATGATATACTAGCTGTGATGCAAAATCTTGTTTTCAGTGGGGTCCTATTTTTACCAGTTGTTACAGCTGAGTAGATTGAAACACAGAGAGGGTAAGTGACTTGCTCAATTCGTACAGATACATATTTACATGACTGTAGTGGGATTCTGTGTCTACCAGTTCTCAAGCCTGAACTCTAGACACCAACAGTTAAAAATACAATCACTTTTATGAGTATACCTACTGATATACTCTAGTTTGAGAGAAAAAAGTTACCTCACTATGTCTCATTTTACATGTGCGTGTGTATTATTTGTATCAGTCACTGTAAAAGGTCTGTTCAACATATAATTAAAAATAAATCCTCATGCAAATCAACAAATTATAATGTGCCTGAAAAGAAACAGCCTTCAAATGATTCCTTAAGACCTTTAATAATGTATACCTGCATATAAGTTAATAATTTATTAAATATTTATAAAGCTGATCTAATTAAATAAATGCATTTTGGTACTTCTAACTTTATTTTGTGTTCAATACATTTGTATGCTTACTAACAAATGACTCTAGTGGCCTGAATCAGAGTCAGGTCTAATCAATAAAACAGACCACAATTTCATTTGCATCTAATATATGCTAAGATGTCAAGAAATAATTCTATGATTTATCTGTTCATATGCATGCACGCACACATGCATACACACAGAGAAGGCAAAATCTAATATAGTTTAATAATTTATTACATGTAATAGTAATACATATTTTGGAGAAAAAACGTAACTACTAGAATGCATTCTGTTGATACCAGACAAATGAAATTCCATCCACTGTGAAACTGCAAAACAATTTGATGAAGACTATTTAGAAGGCATTACTTAAAGAAGCATTTTCATTCTGTCCTTAAATGCTACACTCATCAAAGGTGTCCCACAGTATATATTTTGATTCCAAAGTCAAAGTCTGATATCTCGGTCTTCAAAACACAAATTCAGGTGTTAACTGTACTTTGAATATTATCACTTATAGTTTTCTGAAGTTAGAAATATATTTATTTAGTTTAGTATGGTAACTGCAATAAAGGATACAAGTAAAGTAAAGGGTGTATTACATGCATGCTGAAAATGGAACATAATATTAAAGGAATAATGCAAGACAGGGTGTGTGTCGTGCTGGGATAACACCACACCTGGGGGTTGGGCACGAGGCTGCTGGCTGAGTGCATCCAATGCCCCAGGCGTGGTGTTATCCCAGCATGACACACACCCTGAATGCATTATTTCTATTATACAATGGCTTGTTGTTATATATAAAATAAAAAATAATTTTAAAGAATGTTTTTATTAGTGTAGAAAATATTTTTTGTTTCTTAAGAGGAGATGCAAAAAGGGCATATCCTAATGGTGCAAATGGTCATCCATGTGGATTCACAGTGAGGCTGAGATGAGACCTGTGGTGTTATGCTGGGATAATGCCATGGGTTCAGCTTCAAACTGACCAATGACAGTCCAAGATTCTTTCTTGCCATTGTATAATACAATTCATGTCATTATTTGTCATGGAAACAAAGACAATGAAGGCAGAAAAAGACCAATGGACTTTCCAGTGTACCCATGATTCCCTACCTAACCCTAGAAGTTGTTGTTCATACTGGGTTCTAACCCACAATATCCACCACCCTATTCCAGTCCCTTTTACTGTCTCCTTAAGTAACCACTATACCCTTCACTCTGTCAAAACCATGTTTCAAATCATTATCATTTTGCAGATTCCCTCCACCTCAGCTGGTGGATTGCTCCACAGTTCCACCACGCTTTCTGTAAAATAATACTTTCTTATATCCCTCTTGAATCTCCCTCCTGCCACGTTCCACTTGTACCCTTGTGACCATGAACTATTAGCCATGCTAAATTATTTCCACACTGCACAATGTTTATTTCTTTCAGGAACTTAAACATCTCATAGAAACATAGAATGTGATGGCAGATCAGGACTGTTTGGCCCATCCAGTCTACTTAGAACAATAATAATAATAATAATAATAATAATAATAATTTTTATTTATATATCGCCTTTCACTATATCAAGGCGCTGAACAAGTCAATAAAAGCTTCAACACACAATACAAACATCAAAACCATAAAGATTATAAAATATATCATAAAACATAATAAATTACAATAAAATTTCTCACACTTTACAGTACATTTAACCTTCCGAGAAGGCCATTCTCCAAAGATGAGTTTCAGTTCCTTCTTGAAAATCTCCACGGAGGAGCATTCCTGTAACCGCATGGTAGAGAATTTCAAAGAGTGGAGTGCGGCATGAGAAAATGATCTACTGCCAGAGGATTTCAAACTCACTCTTGGAATCTCTAACAACCCCATGTCGGCCGAGCGGAGTGATCGGCCAGGGCAGTAAGGAACCAGCAGGTCTTTCAGATAGGACGGACCCTGATCATGAAGGGCTTTGAAAGTCAATAAAATGACTTTAAAGGTGATCCACCACCGTATTGGGAGCCAGTGCAGCTGCATTGCAGCACGGGGTAATGTGACAGGAACTACTTGTCCCAGCCAAAACCCAGGCTGTGGTCTGCACAAGCTGTAGGTATGGATTTCAACCCAGAAAGCTCCAAAGTAAAGGGCGCGCAGTAGTCGAGGTGCAAGGACACAAAAGCGTGACCAATGTTGGCAGAGAGTCAGATGGAACAAGGTGCTTAACCCGGCAATATTCCTAAGATGGTAAAGGAAGTCTTGATGACGGCTGACACTTGGGATTGAAAAGTCAGCCTATCGTCAAGAATCACCCAAGGTTGCACACCTGTTCAGAGGCCGGAAGCAACACACCACCAAGAAAATTCCAGACAGCGTGACAGCACACGACCTCTCAATCTGACCACCGGGTCCACGATCAAAACCTCAGTTTTCTCAAGTTCAATTTTAGCCAACTAGAATCCATCCAGTCTTGGATCTCCCCAGACAGTTATTAACTACGAAGAGCTCCATCCTGGTCGGGTGCAAAGATAGGTATAGCTGGTATCATCTGCATAGCAGTGAAACCTCAGCCCATACCATCTTATAATGTTTCGAGGGCAGCATGTACACTGCAAATAACATGGGCGACAGCACAGAACCCTGAGGCACTCCACACAACAAAGAGACTGGGCGGAGGAAAAATCCCCGACACAACTTTTGTGATCTCCCAGTGAGGAATGACCAGAACCATTTAAAACGGTTCCAGACATTCCATAAATTTACCCCAGGTGTGCTAGCAACACCATGTGATCCACAGTGTCAAAAGCTGAAGAGAGAGATCAAGGAGAACTAGGATAGAACATCTCCTTTGATCTCTCACCTCAGAAGATCATTTAGCACCGAACCAGCGTAGTCTCGGTACTGTGTCTTTTACGGAAGCCAGACTGGAAGGATTAAGTAGATATTATGGATGGTTAAATGGTCATCCAATTGAGCAGCTATGACCTTTTCAATAACCTTTCCAATAAAGGGAAGGTTAGAGATGGAGTCTATAGCTGGAAAACAATCTGGGTCAAGGAAGCTTTCTTCAAGAGGTGTCACCACCGCCTCTTTCAGGGATCTAGGAAACTCACCCGACTCCAAGGAGCACCAGACAATTTGCACCAGAACTGGACCAATGATGTCTATACAACCCAAAATTAGGGTAGTCGGTCCAGGATCCAAGCCGCAGCTTGTAGGGCGCACACTGTGGATGATCCTCATAATATCCACGAACTCAGGTTGACAAAGGAACTCCAGGAGAAGCGAGGTCCTGTGCTCTGAACACTCCCACCGCACGCCCTTAGAGGTTGTCAGATACATTCCACCCTGATGTCAGCCACCTTAGTTGCAAAATATCGAGCAAGCTCATCGCACTCAATTTGTGAAAAGGCTTTCCAAACTTGCAGACAGGCTGGGTTGAACAGTTTATCTACAGTTCGAACAGCTGAGCCAGTCGATTCTGAGCAACTACAATCTCCTGGACAGGAATTCTGCCTTCTTATGGGTGATTGCAGATTGATAGCTAATATAATGTTCAATCAATCTAAGACAGTCGGCATCAAGGGTGGACTTGCGCCAACAGCTCTAACAACAGCCCTTGTCTCCGCATCTCCTCAGAGTCCCATCAAACCAAGGGGCCCTTCTCTTACATAACTTCTCTTACATAACTTAGATGCCTTGAGAATGGTCACCTCTATTCCCCCACCGCCATCTCTCTTCCACACAACCTATGCTGTTTTCCCAACTAACTTGTCCAGGATCAACTCCTTCACCCTCTATCATATCACCCTTCTCCCATCTGTCTCCAGCAGGTACATTTCCAGTGCCTTGAAGCAATCCTCATAAGACCTGCCCTGCTGGTCCTAAATCATCTTTGCCACCCTTTGCTCACTATCTCCAGCTGTGCTTATCTTTCCTAAGCTGAGAACTCCAGCACTTTGCACAGTGCTACGGCTGTGGCCTCACCAATCTATACAAAGGTAGTATTACCTCCTTTTCTTTGCTGTCTGTATCCTCCAAATACATACCAGCATCCTGTTTGCCTTTCTGTAGGTCTTCTTACACTGGCTTGATTGATTGAGGGAGTCACTAATGATAACTTCTAAGCACCATTCCACAGTAGTAATGCCCACAGAAAGGAGGCAGAGGACACCACAGGAAAGGAAGCAGCTCCTGGTGGGGACTCAATTATTAGGGGATAGAACTGGGGAGCAGGAAAACTGAAGTAGGTGCCTGCCTGGTGCCATGGCTTGGAGGGACAGGAGCGCATCCTCAGGATCACGAGAACAGCTGCACGGAGTCTGAGCTGGACGTCATTGTCCACCTAGGGACAAATGACTTGGGTCATCATGAGATTAGAGCAGTGCAGGAGAACTTTGTAGAGTTGGGAGGGGCCTAAGACAAGTAGAACACACAGTATCCTTCTCAGAGGTGCTGCCTGTCAATAGCATGGGTGAGGCGAGGATACTTTGCACCATGCAGTTTAATGAATGGTTGAAAAATGGTGTGGAGAACAGGGTTTGGCTTCATTGGGGACTGGGGTTCCACCTGGAGGGACACCAGCCTATACTGACAGGATGGTCTGCATCTGTCCAGGAAGGAACAAATCTTTTGAGCAATCGGTTATAATGCCTAATTGGCAAGCTTTTAAACTAGTCAAGGGGAAGGCACTGATAAGCAGCAGGAAAATCCCAGCCTCTCCCTACAAAACAGGGTACTAAATGAAAAAAGACTGAGGTAGAAAGGTCAGTGGGGATGCTGCAACAGAAGGTAAAGCTATCAAAATGGAGAGCAATGAGTACCAATGCCCGTAGTCTGATTAACAAGCTTCCTGAATTAGTGGCCTTGAAGGAGGAGGAACATCTGGATATCGTGGCAGTCACAGAAACATGGTACACACAAAACCATGACTGGGATGTAAACATACCAGGATACACTATCTCAGGAGGGATAGGGAGGGTAAAGAGGAGGAGGTAGCTCTTTACATAAGGGAAGGAATCAAAGCAACAGAACAAAAGGGTAAACAGGGAGGAGAAGAAGCACTGTGGGTAAATTTGGAGACAGGCAATGGCACCACAATCCGCACAGGGGTTGTATACAGACCCCTTCTCAGGGAAAGGAAATGGACAAGGAAATGATAAAAGTATACTTAGAATGGCAGAAAAGGGAGATATTGCTGATGGGTGATCTGAATATGCCAGATGTTAACTGGAGTGCAGTTGCAGCAGCCACTTTGAAGAGTGGGGTCATTCTAGATGCCCTACAGGGGCATCCCTAGACAACTAGTATTGGAGCCCTCGAGAGGAGCAATCTTAGACCTGGTTCTCTCAAATGGAGATGGAGAGAGGATCACAGATGTAGAAGTGGGTAGCCATCTGGAAACTAGCGACCATCGAACAGTATGGTTCACAATAAACACAGCAATAGAGTCAAGCCATACAAAGGCAAAAGTACTGGACTCTAGGAGGGCTGACTTTGCCAAAATGGGTGAGTGCCTAAGGAATGCACTAGCAAATGGGCAGGAAGGAGGGTGGAAGAACAATGGGAATAATAAAAACTGCCATCACAGAGGTAACAAGCCTTTGTGTGAAGCAAATAAACAAAACGAAATGATGTAAGAAACCACTATGGTTCTCAAATGAAGTGGCAGTGAAGGTTCAAGAGAAAAAAAGCATTCAGGAAGTACAAGGAATCACAGAAGGAGCAGGACAGAGAACTGTATCAGTTAAAGCAAAGGAAGCTGGGAAGGCAGTCAGAGCAGCAAAGGCCCAAACCGAGGAAAAGATAGCCAACTCAGTTAAGAAGGGATAAAACCTTTTATAGGTACATCAGGGAGCGCAGGAAGTCCAAAGGTAGTGAGGTTTAATAAAGGGAGGGAGGGTGGGCAGAGGGTGATGGTGAAAAGGCAGAGATACTAAACAAATATTTTTGCTCAGTATTTACACATGAAGAGGGGTACCTAAAACAAACAGTAGAAACACTCTGGATACAGAAGTTGATACCAGCCCATTTACAGAAGAAAGGGTTCTGAAAGAACTCTTAAAACTGAAGGTGGACAAAGCAATGGGGCCTGATGGGATTCATCCCAGAATTCTAAAAGAACTAAGGGTAGAACTAGTGACACCACTGACTACCCTCTTTAACAAATCATGGGAGGATGGGGTGGTACCTGAGGACTGGAGGAGGGCAGATGTGATTCCGCTTCACAAAAGTGGAGCAAGGCAGAAGCAGGAAACTACAGACCTGTTAGTTTAACCTCAGTGATAGGGAAAATGATGGAATCACTTCTGAAGGAAAGAATTGTCGAGTATCTTGAGGCCAGAGGGGCACAGGACCCAAGGCAGCATGGATTCACAGCAGGAAGGTCATGCCAGATGAATCTGATAGATTTCTTTGACTGGGTGACCAAAGTAGTAGATCAGGGAGGGGCTGTGGACATGGCCTACCTAGACTTTAACAAGGCATTTGACACAGTCCCACACAAAGATTAATATACAAGTTAGCCAGCCTGGGTGGGTCCCAAGATGACAGCCTGGGTAAAGAATTGGCTGGAGAATAGGACACAGAGAGTAATAGTAAATGGAGTCCACTCTGAAAGGGGGTTACTAGTAGGGGTACCGCAGGAGTTCAGTATTAGGACCGGTCCTCTTCAATGTCTTTATAAGCGACATTGCAGAGGGACTGGAAGGAAAAGTATGTCTCTTTGCAGATGACACAAAGATCTGCAACTGAGTTGATGACAAGGTGGGTGGAAAGAATGAGAAGGGACTTGGCAAGTTAGAGGAATGGTCCAATGTATGGCAGCTTAGATTCAATGCTAAGAAGTGCAAGGTAATGCACCTGGGAAACAAAAACCCAGGGAAGAGTACACAATGGGGTGAGATGCTAACAACAACAAAAATGGAAAGGGACCTGGGGGCAGTCATATCAGATGACCTAAAGGTGGGCAAGCAATGCGAGAGGGCAGCAAGGAGGGCTGGGGATACTGGAATGCATGGGAGAGGCATCACCAGTAGAAAACAGGAAGTTATTATCCCTCTATACAGACAGCTGGTGAGACCCCATCTGGAGTACTGCGTGCAGTTCTGGAGACCCAGTCTCCTAAAGACATAGACAGGATGGAAGCTGTCCAGAGGAGGACAACTAAAATGGTGCAGGGTCTGCACCGGAAGACATATGAAGAGAGACTTAAGGAGCTTAATATGTATAGCCTCGAGGAAAGGAGGGAGAGGGGGACATGATAGAAACTTTCAAGTACCTCAAGGGAATCAACAAAGTCCAAGAGGTAGCATCTTTAAAAAGAGGTGTGCAAGAACAAGGGGCATAATTTGGAAGATAGAGGGGCAGCTCAGAGGTAATTTAAGGAAGTATTTTTCACAGAGGGTTGTGGATGCATGGAGCGGCCTTCCGAAGAGGTTGTGGAGTCAAAAACAGTGGTGGAATTCAAGCATGCATGGGACAGTAATAAGGTAATTCTAGGGGTGGGAGTAGGAAGAAGTAGGCTGCTGGTTAACTAGGATCGGCAGCTTATCCATTAGAGTAGGAAACGGGCAGACTGGGTGGGCAGCGGTCCTTATCTGCCATCAAATTCTATGTCTCTATGTTTCTATGTTTCTAAGTCATACCCCCCACCAGCCCTCTCTCCTGGTGTTCTTTTCCTTAGATGAATCAGCTTGCACTTTTGGAATTGAATTTCAACTGCCAAACCCTAGACCTCCTCTCTAATCCTTGCATGTCACTTTGAATTTCCCTAATTCCATCATTGCAATCCACCCTTCTACAGAGCTTAGTGTCATCTATGAAGAGACATGGCCTTCCCTGGATTCCTCCTCCAATGTCACTGATGAAGATATTGAAGAGGACTGCACCAAGGACAGATTACTGTGGTGCTTCACTCATGACCTCCCTCTTTTCTGATTTGACCCAGCTAACCACAGCCTTCTGCTACCTTCCCTTTAGTCAGTTACCTACCCATCTTACTACAGTATGTCCCAAGTTCCTCCATCTTTTAAATTGTCTGTGAGGCACCAAGTCAAAAGCCTTGCCAAAGTTGAACAATAGTAAATCTGAGGTGGCTCTTATCTAATGCCCTCATTGCCTTTTCATGGAAAACAACAGACTAGTCTGACAAGACCTCCCTGCCACAAATCATTGCTGCTTACTATCCTGAAGACTATTGCTCTACAGGTAGTCCATGAGGTCTCTTGGACCAGTAACCCCAGCAGCTTCCTTAATACAGAGATAAGACTGACAGATCAATAGTTCCCAACTTGTTCCTTGCCCCCCATGGAGCAGAATGATATCTGCAACCTACCGGTTCTTTGGAACTACCTCCCTGTAATGAGCAACTTAATAGTCTTATGAAGGATCAGACAGTTCCACTGCCAGTTCCCTGAGCACCCTCAGATGCATCCCATCTGGTCCGGGCCGTATGTATCTTTAGGACTGCTAGCCCTTTCCAAATCCACTCACATGTAAATACTGCCTGCCTCATCCCTGGGACCCTTTGTGGCTGCTCTGATGCCAGTCTCTGGCAACGGCCTGCTCTCTTGCCTTATGAAGATGGAGCAAAGTAATCATTGAGGATGGTAGCCTTTTGTACATCCTCCTCTATCACCCTACCCCCCAAATAACCTAACAATTCCCTCCTTTCTTCCTTTTTCCCCAATGTGCCTCTTTTGACCCACTCCACAATACACAGCTTAGTTTCTGCTTTTGCCTTCTTAATCACCATCTTTGTCTTTTTATTTCTGAGTATGAATTCCCAATTCTTCCTCCCTTCCTTTCTTTGTCCCTGTTGAAATACTTTTTTGCCCTCACTGCTTCTCTGTCCCCTACAGAGAACCATTAAGGTCTCTTGTACTTATTACTTTTGGTTGCCATTTTCATGCATAACTTAGATGTCTCAAGAATGCCCTCTTTATTTCCCCATCTGTCTTCCACACCACCTATGCTGTTTACCCTGACTAACTTGTCCCAGACCAAACTTCCTTGACCTGTTGAAATCCACTATTCTGAAATCAAGAGTATTTTCAATTGTAGCTTTTTGATTCCTAGGTCTAGTTAAAAGACTAGAATTGTATATGCTGTTCTCTCGTGGCTCCATTCTCCTAGTGCTCCTAGCACTCATAACTTGGTGAATATCACATCTGCCTGGTGGGTTCCTTAACATGCTGTACCAGTACACTGTTCTGGAATGTATCCAGCAAGACATGACCTCTGGTCTTTCTGGACACTGAACATCCCAATTAATATCCAGCAGGTTCAGATCACCCACTATCCATACTTCCCTTTGCCACTTCTCTTTCTCACTCTTCACTGAGCTCCCAGTCCCTCTTTTCCCTTTGCCCAGGTGGTCTACAGATCACCACAAACCATAGTTTCTTGCTTTGAGCTACACCCACAGTGACTTTGTCTCCCCAGTACTACCCGATGCACCCATCTTCCACAATTTCAGTGCCATCCCTGAAAAAAGGCCTATACTGCCACCTCTACCTTTTCCTTTATCCATCATGAACATTTTTCACCCAGACACTGCCAGGTCCCAGTCGTTTTATCTGAGGCCCAAGTTTCTGGGATGGCCAAAGGTTCATCTCTGTGTCTGAAGCTCACTGATTTTATGGCTCAGGCTTCTGGTATTTTTTAATTTATTTATTTGGTTTTTGTTTATCGGGTAGGTGAGCTAGCCATGAACGACTATTTTCAGTCACGACCGGAGAATTACATCATGAGAAAAGCACAATAACATTACACGTACTGTATAGACAAGATTGGAGAAAATACATGAAACAAAATACAAATTGGCTGAGAATGTATACATGGTGAAGACAAGTGTACAGGTAGGGCAGAGTAAGCATATAAAACCATAAAACCAGCTATCTAACATATAGGAGAGCTAGGCAACAAATTACAGTAACCTACTGAGTACATAATAAGTGCAAAGTTAAGCAAATACAGTTTTACATTGAAATGAGGCAGGAAAAGCAATCTTTCTTATGAGGCACATACAAAACCATAAAACCAGCTATCTAACATATAGGAGAGCTAGGCACCAAATTACAGTAACCTAGTGAGTATATAATAAGTGCAAAGTATAAGCAGATACAGTTTTACATTGAAATAAGGCAGGAAATAGCAATCTTTCTTATGAGGCAGTTTGTGGTGGAATGCTGCCGTTCTGTGAGAAGAGAGGATAAGGCATTACGCTGGATGGAGCAATAGGAGTGGAAAGGGTAGGGACATAAAAGCAACCATTCAGATAGAGGAGGAGGAGGAAGACAAAAGAGACAGGTTAGTTGGTAAGAAAACAGTAGTCAGTTGGGAGGTAGGCAGAGGCACATCCCTCCTATCTATTTAACTTCTGAATCCTTTTTGGCTATTTACTTGTCTTCTCCCTTATCCTTCTCTGTTCTTCTTAGTTTCTTGTTTTGTGCTGACTGCACACTTTTGCCCCCATTGTCCCCTGACCTATTCCAGTATTGACCTCAACCCTATTTTACCCACTGTGCTGCTTCACGCCTCCATATATGGGGGAGTAAAGCTAGGTTCCCTTCCTTTCTCCGATCACCATGGGTCCCCTGGTCTCAGTCTCCCCACAGTCAGTTTAACTGTCCAATATATATGCCAGATCTCCGCCACAAAGCACTGACCCTTCTCTTGTCAGGTGGAGAGTGGCAACCTTAAAGAGCCTCCTATCCCAGAAGTCCCCAGTCCCCTCAAAGTGGTACCCTTTCCTGACACCATCCTTTAAGCCATCCATTAAACTCCTTTGTGTTATCCCTCATTATTTTATCCTTCTTCCTTACCTGCCCCACACAAAAGGACCACAGAAAAGGCCAGGGAGGCCTAGTGCCATCAACCTGTGCCCCAGTTTGCTAATGTTCCACTTCACCATCTCCACCATTTATTCATGAATCATTGGTAGCCACGTAATCCTTTCAGTCCCCCACAAAGTGGTACCCCTTTCCTGACACTGTGCTAACATATGAAAATGCTGGCAGAAAAGGCCTAGAGGTCCATCAAGGCTGTCTGAGTGTGCAGCTTGCAATATACTTTACTGCATCTGCCCCATCCCAGCCCCCTTATGCCCTTCCCACCACTGCCACCCTCCCTAGCCTTCTAGCTGTACTGACCTTACCTTTGACCCTATCCCACCCACTTTTAAAACTGCCCACAGTCTTAAGTGAGATCACTTCTTCCAGTAGTTCATTTCACCCTACCCCACTTTCTGTGAAGTAGTATCTCCTCATTCCCCTTGAATCTTCCTCTCTCCAATTTCAGATTGTGTCCCTCGTGATCCTCCCTCCCTTTAAACTAAATAAGTCCTTTGTACTAACCTTATTTATACCTTTTAAGTATTTAAAGGTCTCTATCATGTCCCCCTCACCCTTCTATTGTCCAGGAAATACATGTTGAGCTCTCTCAATCTTTCCTCATAGGTTTTTGCCCCAACCTATGATCATCTTTATTTTCCTGTACTGCACCCGTCTAGTAATTTGACATCCTTCTTTAAATAGGGGCTCCAGAACTGCACACAGTACTCCAAGTGTGGTCTCACAAGTGACCTGAATAGTGGCAGGATGACTTCTTCCCTCCTAGAGGTGATTCCTCTGGTTATGCACCCCAGCATTTGGTTGGCTCTTGCTGCTGCTTTACAGTAAGGCACTGAAAGCTTAATGTCTCCTGACTAGTACCCCTAAGTCCTTTTCCTTCTCTGAAATAGATACCTGCACTACCCGAGCCAGTAGCTAGTCCTGGGATTTCTGGCTCCTAGGTACATGACCTTGCTCCTCTTTGCATTAAACCCTAATTGCCATATACTTAACCAGTGCTTGAGTTTTGCCAGGTCCTCCCTGAGTTCTTGCCTGCCTTCTTCATTGTCCACTGTTGCACAGATCTTTGTGTCATCTGTGAACAGTCAGATCTTACTCTTGATCTCTTCTGCTATATGCCCAATAAAGATGTTGAATACCAACAGTCCAAGCACTGAGCCCTGAGATACCCCACTGGTTACAGGTTTTGGCCTTGAGGGCTCCCCTTACAATTACCTTCCACTGTCTGTTCTACAGCCAGTTCCTGACCCACCCTACTAGTTTCTCCCTGGACGCCAGATTCCTCAGTTTGTTCAGCAACCTTCCATGGCACTGAGTCGAAGGCTTTGCTGAAGTCCAGATACATGACAACCATGGCATGGCTCCTGTCAAGTGCCCTGTGACTCAATCAAAAATTAATTTGGCTGGTCTGGCAGGATCTCCCCAAGACAAACCCATGTTGCCTTGCATCCTGGAGACCATTTTCATCCAGAAAGGTTACCAGTCTCTCCTTTAGAATGGTCTCCATTAACTTCCCCACAATGGAATTAAGGCTGACTGGTCTATAGTTACCTGGCTCATCCCTGGGACCACTATTGTGGAGAGGCACCATATGAGCCATCATCCAGTCTAGGGACATGCACCCCATCTCCAGTGAGGTGTTGAACAGGTCCATCAATAGGTATGCCAAGACTTCTGCTAATAGTGTTGTGGGAATTGAAAAATTTCACCCAGCAAAATATTTTACGTAATCCTTGCATTATGTGAATTATTTCACAGATGTAAATGAAATCCCCAACAAAATGCAGAATTTCACCAATGAAATGCTCATTTTGCAACCCGTGGGTGAAATTCACATTTGAAAGCTGGGGAGTGGGGACAGCTTGCTATAAAAAAAATGTGAAAAAGTGTTTCCCCTCCAGAAGACTTTGCATTCCTGGTGTCTAGTGGTCCAACCACCTGGCTCACATTAGGAAGAATCCCTCCCACCAAGATTCCGCCCATCCTCCATTCAGATAATTATAACAATACAGTAATTTTTATGGTGTCTAGTGACCCACACCCTGGCGATCACCGGCCAAATGAAGAATGACCCCTGCACCCCAAGATTCACACTCATACTCCCCCATTGTCTGTAAGTGTCAAGAGTCAGACATCTTCATGCAATAAAACTTCCCTAGTGTCTAGTGGACACCCACCACCCACCTCTTTCCAGTAGTAACCTGACCTCATTCCACCCTGCACCCCATCTAGCACCTCCACATGCCACCGGCACATCCCTCCACTCATCTCCATGGCAGGCAGCCCAGCTAAGCTCTTACAAAATGAGCTCGAGTGAGCCCTTTTCAATGAATGATCACTGCGTTACTCCTTCATTGAAAAGGGAAGTAACAGAGCTCATTTGAGTTAAAAAGCTCAGTCAGGCTGCCAGTTGTGGAGGTCAGTGGAGGGCTGTGCTGGTGGCTCATGGGGGTACTTGATGGAGATTGCAGGGTAGGTGAGGTCAGATTACTACTACTGGATCAGGGGTGGGGTCCACTAGACACCAGGTAAAGTTTTTATTACATGAAGATGTCTGACTCTCTACGGACAACATTGGGGATGGGTGTGATTCTAGGAGTGGGGGTCATTCTTCATTTGGCCAGTGATTGACCAGGGGTAACTACTAGTCACCAGGGAAATTACTGTATATTTATAATTATGTGGATAGGGATGGGGCTGAACTGGGTGGGGGATTCTTCCTATTGTGGGCCAGGCAGTGGAACCACAAGACACTAGGATGTGTGGTCTTCAGGAGAGGAAAACACTTTTTAAAATATTTTGCATGAAATTCCACATTTCACATTGGTGAAATTCTGCAAAATGCATGAATTTCACAAACTATTTCGTGGAGGAAATTGCCAGTTTCACTGGAATTTTGCTGCATCTCTATCTGCTAACTCTCTCAGGACTCCTGAATGCACTCCATCTGGTCCTTGGGCCTTGTACATCAACAGGGTTTTAAGGCCCTTAGAACCTTATCCACCTGGATTACCCCATCTGTTGCCATTGCTCATCCTGTTCCCATCCCTCTTTTCCTTCTGGCATGGGCCCATCCTTTTCTTAGGTGAACACCAACGAAGTACTCATTAAGTGCCTCTGTCTCATTCACTCCCTTTTCTGCTCAACCCCATTCCCTCTTGATGTGAACAATCTCATCCTTACAGCTCCTCTTCTCTTTTTTTGTACCTGAAGAAATACTTTCCCCTTCTCTGATCCCTGAGCCAGCCTTAGCTCCCTTGAGCCTTAGCCACACTGACCACTTTGCTCACTTCTCTGGATTCCCTTGAGTATTCCTCCTTGTTCTTCCCATTCCCAGTTCCCTTGTGCCTGCCAAAGGCCACTTTCTTGCCCCTCACTTTCTCTGCTACCTCTCTGCAGAACCAGCCTGTTGTTTAATCCTGTAGACTATCCCATAAGCCACCCATTACACCCCTTTGTGTTATCCTCTCCTTATTTTATCCTTCTTCTCTTACCTGCCCCATACAAGGAGGATTCCAGAAAGGCCAGGGAGGCTGAGTGTGCCATCAGTCTGTCTCCCAATCTGCTAAAGCTCCACTTTACCATCTCCACTGATTCATTCATCAGTTTATTGGTAGCCACATGTACCAGCACCTCCAGCCTACCCACCTCTCAACCATCCTCCCTAACCTGTCTTAATCCAGGAGGGCTGATGCACCAGGAAGGCAGCTGACAACCCCTCCCATCCAACCTACCTCCCACCAGCCTCTCAACTGCCTAATCTTTGAGTTTCAGACAACTCTAACTCTCCTGGTAGACTTTCTCCTGTTCACCTCCACCCCTGTGACATCAAATATTCCTGCCCCTTTCCTCCAGCTGACTCAGTCCCACCCAGCAGAGTCAGGTACCTGAGTCTCCTCTAGGGGTGTAATGTGGTTCATCATCTGGATGGTGCTGGGCTGGACCACCACTCTGCAGCACCATAGTCCAATAGATATCTAGGGGTGAGTGGTTGGGTGTAAAGTGAGCTCCAGCTGAGTCAATGATGCAGCTGAGATATTTCTTCTCTTGATCCCACCAGATGAGCATGAAGCTCTGCCAAGGTCCTGCAGATGAGGCAGTTCCCTCCTCCACAGCATATCCCTACAGAAGAGCATCCTATAACCACCACAACTGTCTGCACTCTGTACCTGATCCCTATACAGGATCGATGAATAAGGCTATGCCTTGCTGTTTAGAATATTTGGTATTTAACCATTAGCAGTAACAACAAACAAACACTGACCCAGGATACAGTGGACCAAAACTAAAGAAAAAGCTATGTCCATAATAATAGTAGAAATAAGGGTATACTCAGGAGGATGTAGTTAGGTACTTAATTAGCAAACTAAGCAGTCAGCCTTAATATGTAAAATCAGTCTAACACTAAAATGGCGGTACAATAATACAGCAGATCTATGTTATAATTAAAAGCTCTGTACTGAAACTAAAAATAAGGTAATACTGAGATGGGGAATAGCTAGGTTGCTCAATATTCTACATAATATAATAATATACAGTACCTAAGCAAGTGCACCCAACATCAGTTTACCATCTCATACACCTGCCCTGTTCTCAAATATAAATATACAATACATGGGCACCCAAGGTAGAGTGCCCTTTGAATATGTTTACACACCTGCTAATTTACCCCTTCAACCATCTTGCAATATATAATACTTCCTTCCTACCATGTCATATACACTGCACTTCACTAATTTCTACCTATTTTAAACCCTGTCAGCTGGCCCCTTTAACCATCTACCCTAGAAAGGGTTTTCTACAATTCCTCCTTCCATTTGACCTCCCATAAGTAAGTAATAAGATACAACAGGATGTGTATGAAAACAACAAATGTTAGGTGAATGCACTCGTAGGAAGAAAGATCACCAAGAAACTTTTCAATATTTGAAATTAAAGCTGTTTATTCTCCAAGCAAGGTGATGCTGCACAGACCAACCCAGCACTTCACTGCAAGGTCTTACTCAGGGGCATGTCACATATGGGTAGAGACGCTCTATTTATGTAGATACATCTCTGATGTCATTAGATTATTTCTATTGGCTCAATTAAGCTCTAAATCATTAAAATTGACATAAATATTTACAACATATGAAAATACATTATGATATCATTTTGACATCATATTAAACATATATCAACATAGTTTTCTTATTAGATAAGTAGAAAAATCTTAAATTAATGGTGGGTATTTAACCCTATTATTAGAGAGAGCTAAATTGGAACAATTATTATTTTCTTTAATAAATCAAAATAATCAAAATCATTCATACTCCTGCTTCCAAAGGTTACACCTATTGTTGCTACTTACATAATAATGAATCGATGATGTATGAAACAGATTTTACAGCATGCCCAGGGGATTAGTGAGGCATGAGGCCACAGGACTAGTGCCTATAGCCCTGGACATGTGGTAAAATCTGTTCCATGCACACCCTGCAGTGTCTTATTGTGCTTATAAATGGGCTACATTTTTAAAAGCATTTCTTAAATTAAATAGATATGTTTATCTATGAAAAGAGGCTGTCATTTGATGAATGTATGATAAAACAGTCCTGCCACCTGGATTGCAATTGGACTTTTGTCCTTTGGCAGCATCCATAGTTGTGTTTTTTCTTTAATGAGAGCATGATTGATGGTGACTGCCCCTCAGCAGAGATATGTCCATACAGTACCATGGTAGAATTTTATGTGAGTCTCATTTATACTGTATATATAAATACCACACCAGTGGTGAATACATTGAGTAAATAAATCATGTTATTTTGGGATAAATATTTATTTTCACTTAGAACACCATTTATATAACTTAGAACATGCTATTTCCACTTAGAATCTGGAAATGGAACACAGAGAACAATGGGTCAGATAGGGAACTTACAATGGAAAGAAAGGCAGTTTTAAGCTAAAACAAGGTAAAATACCAGTAAAAACAATACAAATGGTGTGGTATATATCAAACACATAATAGATTGCAGTGGAACCATCTGCCACTCTTGAGTTATGGGTCTTACCACTCACTAGTGGAGATAAATGTGTTATTCCACTGCAGTCCATTATGTATTCCATATATATATATATCTATATCTATAGATATATATATCTATATATATATATATATATATATATATATATATATATATATATAGGATACTTGATGGGTGACTGTGGAATATGGGAAATACTGACATGAGTGCAGAGTGACCTTTGATTATATCATAGTGGTGAAGCCACAGTGATATTATCAGAAGGTCACTCACAATACTCACTATTCTATAATCCACAGGTTGCACATTGTGTGTGATTTATACATAGGGCATTTCTGTTATTCTTGTCTTTAATATAGTATGTCTGCTGTGTATGCTGGTGTTTTGGTGTTATTTTAGTTGATGGTATTCTTCCACGGTTGTACTTTGTTTTATGAATGAAGTTGTTTTGGTTTTGTGAATGGGAGATGTGTGCTATTTAATTGGTTGTTACTGTGAATGGTTGCATATGTGGTGATCTGATTGGTTGGTTCCTGCACTGTGCAAGATCTGTGCTGTGTGTTTGGTCTATTAATGCTGTTGGACGGGTTTACAGTGAAACACGGAACTACGTTCCATGGTATTTCTTCTGCTCCGTGGACTATTTTTGGGTTTATTTTTTGTGAATAATGTAAGTTTATTTGTTTTCATGTGGGGGTAGTGTAAAATACTTGTGCATGTTACATTTTCAGTACCCACTCCGGTATGCTTCACAAGAGCATAACACATGGTTATTTTCACTTTCTCCTTTTTGCTTTACTGAACCAACAAAAAAAATTAGTAGTAAACAAATATTTTGTGGCTGTCATCATTTTGTGTTTTTCTGCTAGGTACATGCTCCCTCCAACAGGTTGCTCCTGGAATAAGGTGATGCCTTCAGTGATGGTGGTGTTTTTTCAGTCAGACTAGCTGTCTAATTGAAGTATGAGAACCTGTTTTCTGCTGCATTTTTCATACTGTCCACCTGTAAAATGGAAAGAAAACAAAAAACATTAATTAGCAGTATTTGGAAGTGAAATACAAATGTTATATATTTCTTTCAAATTGAATATGCTTTATTAAATACAAAAATAACAATGCATACAGGAATCATCAAATCCTGGAGATACATATAAAGGAAAAGAAAAGCCACAGCCTAGTCCAAGAACATATCATGAACAGGATAAATACCCACACACCCCAACACTCTCCCTCCTACCTCATTCACAAAACTCACCCATCCTGCCACCAGAGTACAAGTTAGTGTATCAAGGGGAACATGAGTCATAATCATCTGATGTTATATAAGCCAGTCCTCAGAGAAATACAATAAGAAATATGAAGCAGTCCTTATACCATTAACAAAATATAAAGTGGCTCCCAGATGTTCTTATATTTATAGGTCTTACCATCATACAAGCTATAAGCGTTCAGCCTACAAAACAAACAAAATCTCCTGTACCACACAAGGAACTGGGGTGAGCACTGGTCCAGCTGATGATGAAGAATAAGCTTCTTTGCACAGGCTGAGATTAAAGCCATATGAAGCCTCTGGTTACCAATGAGTGTATTATTGTATTCACCCAGGATGCATATTTTATGAGAAAAACATCAGACAGCCCTAAAAAGGGATCTAGGTGGGTATCTCTGGATGCAGAGAAGGCCTTTGACAGGGTAGACTGACAGTTCTTGTTCAGGACTCTTCACAGATTTCATTTCCCCTAAATTCATTTCATGGCTGCAAGTCCTATACTCCGCCCCTGCACGTGTCTTTTGTAATGGGATTCTTTCTTCCAGCTTCCCTTAGAGGCTGGCACTAGACACGGATGCCCCCTAGCCCCTTGTTATTCAACCTATACCTAGAGCCCCTTATAGTATCTATACAGACATCCTCTGGGATACATGGAATACAATTTGGCTCGACCAATACTAAGATAGTGGTATATGCCGATGACATCTTGTTACATATCACACAAATCAAACCCTCCATACAAAATGTATTCACTTAATTCAGGAATTTGGTTCCATCTCTAATTATAAGATCAACCACAAGAAATCATCGGTTTTCCCATTACATCTTAAGGTACATAAACAGGACGTTTTGGAGTTGGGACTCAACTGGGCTTCCAAAGCCATAAAATATCTAGGTTTATACCTGTCAACCAGTGATACCCAGCTGAGCAAGTTGAACCTAGATGACCTGCACAAAAGTACAGCAAGATTTAAAACTGTGGCAGAATCTCCTCTAACCCTATGGGGCTGAATGAACATCATTAAGATGAACATCCTCCCAATCATCTTTTACCCCGAACCTTTTAAATTTATAGCTTCCCAAAGTCTGGTTTAAGCACATCCACCTCACGTTTATCCAATTTTCTTTGGAAAGGAGAGCCCCAAGGCAAGCATTCCACAAATTGGCAGCCCCAAATCTCTGGAAGGACTTAAGCTTCCTCACTTCAGTCTATACCATTTGCCAACTACCTAAGTAAATATCTCCATTGGGCAGCACCTTCCACCCCTAAGACCTGTCAAACTATGTTCCCTGCTGGCTTACAATAGAAAAAGGACATGATAGCCTCAGCTGTAATAAACCCTGTAGCCCTACTTTTCCTGAAAGTCAACAAATTACCATCTACTCTCTGTCATAACCCGGTGGGCCTCTCAGTACGTACACATACACAGCTATGTTCCACCTTAAGATATGAAAACACCTATGACCTTTCCCAACCCATTTCCAAAACCCCAACTTCAAATTGGGAGGGAAACTAATCTTGGTAACTGGATTCCACCCATCCAACATTGTGTGGTTTGAGATTTCCATAGTCAAAGCCATTACTGGTTAACCACCACTGAACTACTGGCATAATTTGGTCTTGCCAACAAATGGGCATTTCAAATATTTCAGATCCACCATATGCTTATAGTATATTATGGAAATAAAGTCATTCCAGATGACCCTGTGATTGGGTTCCCACAGGCAGAATCTTGGCCATAGCCCCATGCTGTCTCCTCATTGTATACCTCCTTTATCCACTGGTCTTCCCAAAGTGGATGGCATTCCCAACTATTGGAACAATCTATTCCTAATTTATCCTCCAAATGGCCTAAAATCTGGGAAAACTGCCACAAACTAATTACACAAGACAGATTACGATTAATGCAAATATAATACCTTAATGATATGTATTGGACCCCGTATAAACTGCATAGAATGGGAAGGTCAGAGATCCCAATATGTAATAGAAGTAATAACGGTTTGGTTACCTTGTTCCACTTGTTTTGGGAATGTGCCAGTATCACACCATTGTGGGACCTTATTAAAACTAAGATGGATCCCATACTGGGCTTGCAGGACTACTTTACTCCAGAGCTTTTCCTGCTAGGGGATTTCACAGGTTTTCATTTATGGTCAGAAATTACCACATCATGATGATTGCCATGTATGTTAAGAAAATAGTCCTAAACCATTGGAGGACTCTCTTCAACCTTCATACACAGAATGGTTGCAAGAGCTTCTTTTCAATCCATGGATTGAGAAAATGATGGCTAGTCTTACCAACCATATGAGAGTCTACAGAAAGAGATGGAAAAGTTTACATGCCTTGTATACCTTATAAGGCAAAGATATAGTTTACTGGCCAGCTAATCTAGATTAGCTTCAAATATTCCATACTAATTTCAGAATTAAAATATTATTGGCACCATTGGGGGAGGGAGGAGGGAGGAGAATGAGGAGGGGGCTTTTTATTTTATTTACATGCCTGTATCCACTCAATGTACACCATGTAGGATGTATACTCATGTAAAACTTAATAAACTCTGAATTTAATATATATATATATATATATTTGAAGGAATCAGAAGAATGGGAGCCAATTGGGCTTTAAAGGTTTCATAAAAATTAGTAAAGTACCCATCCGGCCAGGAGATTTATCAGAAACTAAGGAGTCAATTTCATGAGAGATCTCCTCCAGAGTCAAGGGGCTTGTAACATGGCAACATGCGATTCAGTCAATTGGGAAAAGTTATATCCTGAAGGAAATTTTAAAAGGTCTGGGCTAAGGGGAAGGAAGTGGAGCATACAGTCATTGATAAAATCTTTAAAGGTGTCAAAATATCCCATGGTGAAGTGAGAAGATGGCCAGAATCAGTACGAATGGAAGATTCTACCTCTCCATGGCATGGGAACTCAAGTAGAGAGCCGTAATTTCTGGCCTTTTCCACTTGGCTGAAGTATTTCACCTTGGAGTACAGTAATACATTCTCTGCATTTCTCTTAGTAAATAATTATACTGGAATCTAACATTTTCTTGTTGCTCCCACTCCAACTGAGGTGAAGTTTGTGAGCTGTACCTCTCAAGGATCGTATATGGTCTAATAAAGAGAGAGAGAATAGCCAAGGTCTGCTTCTTCCACTTTGTATTTAAACAAATTAATTCTTCTCAGATGGGAAATTCAAAGCTCCCATAAGAGGGTTCAGCTTGGCCATGGATGGTGTGCTAAGCTCCATGAAGGTGGTAATAAAGGATTGAAGGAGTTCTATGAGGTCATCCTTGTTTAAGCAACCTAGTTGTTAAGACTCCACACCTTATCTCTGTTTAATGAGGAAATGGAGGTAATTTGGACATAAGGCAGGATGGTGATCCAAAATAACTTGCAGTGTAATAACAAAAAGGACCCCAGGAGATATTCCACCAAGCAGAAATAGTCCATCCTGGAGAAGCAATTGTGTGGAAGAAAATGAAATGAAATGAATATTCCTTGCAGTCCAGATTTAATGCTCTCCACGGGGTCTATGAAGCCCAAGGAGTCCATCAAATCCATAGCGGAGTCAACTGGCCAGGTGAAAAACCTGCCGGACCCCACCAGACCTATCAGGACATTACATAAAACTGTATTCAGTCCACCCCCAAGGTGATTCAAGGGAGCTTCAGGAAGATAGAAGGGACAGCAGAAGAAAAAATGATGGACATCAGTAATTAGGACCATATCGGCACCGAGTATAATTTCCAAATGGCAGAGCAATCCCTGAAGGAGAATATAGTGACCATGTGGTTCTACCACCTCTTGAAGGAGGTGGAATGGAAGCTTCTGGGTTATGAGAATGGCAGCCTTCTTGTGAGAATCAGAACCTGCACAAGGCCTGCCCCAACCAGGATCACCTAAAGAGGAGAACCTGGGATGGGGTAAATGAGTCTCCTGCAAAAAGGCCACATTGATTTGAAGTTTGTGCAGATGAGTAATATATGTTATCCCATTTGGTAGGAAATTGGGTGCCTTTAACATTCCAGGAACAAAAGTTATATGCATGCATAGTAAAGTAACCAATAGGGGCCAGTAACCAGACTGGCAAATGTAGGAGCATAAAAAAATGATACAACTCATTAGAAGAACCCTTCCTCTGATGGCAGCCCCACCCAACCCACCCCCCAAATAGAAGGTCAAAAGCATTGAACAGTAACAATAATCTGAACAAACCCAGAACTAGAACCTCCCCACCCACCCTAATACCAACAAAATTCCACCCAAGATACCCCAAACACCCAGATACAACCTGACCACTCTTACTAGTGGACCCCCCTCCCATAAATTTGGCTTGTGAGGCCCGAAGGGACCAGCACTGTCTACAAAGACTCTCCATGCGCCTACCCATCAAATACCATAGACAAAGAAATTACAGGGCCAGAACAACAATATTAAGATCTTAACTAGTAATAAAGAGGAAACATTAACTATCCGTTGGTACATGTAAATGTCTAGAATTAAGCGTTAGTCTGTGACCATCCCTTTATATTCTAGGGCATGACCATGCAATCAACAACCTTAGTTAGAGCAGATATGGCTGTATTATAAAAGAAAAATAGAGCAAATAAAACACCCACCCAGGTATAGTTACATTAATAAAGGTAAACTGGAATGCATAAAAACACATAGGAGTCATGTGCAAACAACAGTAAAATAGCCATCATTGTTTTATAGCAATGACAAGAGTTAAGAAAAAAAACAAAATAAGAAATAAAGAAGAACACGTCTATGTAGCTGTTGTCAGGAGGTCCTAAACCCTCACTCTCAGGTTCTTGGTATTAATGAGAATGCAAGGAATCACAAACATGTTGCATAAGAATAATACATTTTGTTTATTACTACCAAAAGGAAAATCTCATTTGCCCTAAGCAATTCTTACCATTAGGAACTGGGAGCCAATGCTATGCCTTCCTTATACCTTGAGGAATCTTCGTGTCACCAGGTACCTCCATGTCTGAGGAAGAAGACATAATGTCTTACATTATATACCTAAGATAGTCACCATAGTTACTGTAAGATAGAAACATTCTAGTTGCAGAGATGAGCCCTATTGGCTAATTACAGGTGGCTCCACAGTCCTAGATAACATTATATAATTTTGTTATAGTCATCACTTTGTGGAAACAAAGAAAGTACTGTTTGTGTACATGGCCGTGTAATAATACAAATCATCAGAAGATGGCAATACCAACTCATATATCATAACACTACAAGGACACAAGTATCCTAACATCTTGTAAGCAAGAAATACATGTGTGTATTAGCAAGTAAAGCATATAGCAATCGTGTGCATACATATCCTGACATCTACACTTGTACAGTAGATGTCCTTAGCCTATATTTTAGTATAACATATATATAAATGCTAGCTGTCTGGGTGTACCTCTAGGGTATCAATTAGGGTGCAGGGCCTAGTGTAACATCCCCCTTTGTTGTCTCAGAAGGGGCAATAAACAAAAGTAGGGAAGTGGAGAGAGAGCAGGTGTCATTTATAGACCTGATGCATGAGCCTTATAAAGGAACTTGAGCTGCTCATGGTGTTGGCGAGTGTGTGCCTGAGGCAGCAAAGTCTAATAATAAGAAAAAATATCAAAAATGCTTCTATAATAACAAAACCTTTAAATGTAATCTCTAACAAGTATTAGTAAGTGCATTATTAAAATCATCACAATTAGTAAGATCATATATTGCTTCATTTCTTTGGTCATATTATTGCTGATATGGATGAGGTGTGTATCTTTCCTGTCTAGAAGTGACTTCAGTGTTAAAGTCAATGGCTCAATATGTACATTAAAGTAAAGTAAATACTCTGAAAGAGTAAGAAGATAATTAGGGTTACCATCAATGATATCTGGTTCCACAAGGAACCGGGGTGATAACTGTATGCCCAACAATAGTTGTCTGGTGAGGTATGAAACAGAAATTGGGTTGAGTAATAACACATAACTGAGTTCCATAAGTAAATTACTTAAAATTAGTTACCACACAAAATTCACCATCCAAATTATATTGCATTTTCACAGTAGGTAGTCTCCATTTTGTAATTGTACTGGGCAAGTGTAAGTCTGGTTGGAAATCTGTGTTGACAGCCAACAAACCTCCCTCCAATAAGACTGGTACAATCAAGAAGCATCTGGAGCAGATGTTGAGTCCTGGTATTCTGTGCCAATGGTGGCGATGTCATCATCCATGGAAAAGGACCAATTGATACTGTCTGGGGAATATCCACATACAGGTTTAATAACATCAAATACATCACATCAACACAAATAAATATACATTTTCTTAGCACAACAGTCAATGTGCAGTGAGACCCATGTGTCCAGAAGAGGATGAAAAACCAGAAGAGTGGCAAGTCGAGGAGTTCTCTGTAGATGTCTTCATCAAGGTGCCAAATGGAGTGTCTATGGATGCTAGTTTATCAAATATAGCTGTATTGGGATCAAAACATGGTAAAGAAACACTAAAAGACACAAATATAATATCCTTAATGGAACATTTCTAGAAGTAAAGCAAAGACCAGTATTAGGGTGCCTGGTCACAAAATACCAAATTCCTAGCAGTAGAAATAGGAATAGAAACAGATTGTAACATGCACATGGCAACACAGTTAGGGATTTGCAGTGAGGGCAGTACCATTTAAAGATACATCTATCATATATGATATAAGGGATTCCTCCGTTCAGATCGTGGAAGAGATTATTGATGGTAGTGATAATATGTGACCCATAGGCAGAACATACTATTTCACGGGCAATGTATTGCTTATCTGCCTCCTTATTGTTCTGTGCAATAAGGGCATTAATCTTTTCTTTAGAATCTGTAAATGCCTTAGCAATGTCAGCATTTTATATACGTGTATCTTTCTTCCTGACTAAAGCCATCCACACCATGCAATAATGGGGTATGATGTCATTGATCATACCAGCTTCAAACTTCTGTGAATGTGGTTTGATAGTAGCAATGTCTGCTTTATTCCAGATAGACATTGTAGTACCAAAGAGACCAGTAAGAGTGCCTGTGGCACCAGTGACATCTGATATGTCATGTGTGTTTCTTCTATGACTTTGCAAATCATCGTTCTGAGAAGTAGGTTTTCTCCTAAAATTGCCTCTATGCTCGGTGGTATGTACCCAGCAATAGGGTCTTGATTATGAATTTGGAAAGCTGCTAAGCTATCAAATAACAAAGTACTATAAAATAACGATGTGTCAGTAGTATGACACGTATCAAATTCTTTCATATTCCAGTAGGTCAAATTAAACAAAACAGGTATATGCATATATTGTAAGTTGTTAATAAGTGTTCCAGGTAGAGCAGTGGCTGTGGGACCACTACGAGGACCAGGGTTTTGTTTTGGACATTCCAAAGTTGTTTCTCAGTGGGGGTAATACAGTTAAATACATCAGCTGAGACCATGTTGTGTATGGCACAAAATGTCCTGGCAGAATCCTTAGAGTGTATTACAATATGAAGGGTCAATTAAGGCAGTAATATTGTATAAACCTGAATGTCTAAGAGAGGTTTGGTGCAAGGACAAGGTACCATTTGGGAATAATTTTGTGTTGGGCCATCCATGGAAAGTTCCCTAGGAGAGTTTGGCCATGGGAGTATTTGGCCTTGAGACTTGGTTTGCCACTCAATTTGTAGGGTAGCTTTATCAGGAGCAACACCGAGGCAGTGAGGTAGGCATCTGAGCCTTCCTGAACTGTAATGAAATTGTCGGAATATTGATAGAGACTCCTCTGGGGTAGTTGCAGGTGAATCAAGATGAGGAAGGCTGGGCTTTACCATGCCTTGGGTGCAGGGATTACTCCTGAGATGAGGCGAAAATGGAACAAGATAGCCATCTTGTCAGTATCTGAAAAGGAAAATCAAACATTAGCAAGGTTAGCACTATTCCACCCAGTGGGGTGAGAAGAAATTATACTCCTTTATACAGTTTCAACTGGTCTGCATGTAACCATTTGTCAGCCAATTATTTGTTTTGCATGAGTCTAATTTGATAGACTGCTGGACTGAGCTTGTTGACAATTGGGTAGGGTCCTTCCACTTGTTGGAGAAAGAGTGTGTTGGATGCACAAATCTGAGAACCATTACCTGATCTCCAACTTGCCAATCCACTTCTGTGCGTGTTTGTCAGACTGAATTTTGGACTGTTGTTGGGCTTTGCCCATGCAGTTTGCAACATACAAATGAGTGTGTGTAGGTCTTTTCTCAATGTTTCCACATATTGATTCACAGAGACACAATCTGTGGTGGGAGTGTGCAGGTCAAACAACAGGTGTTCAGGTAATCTCATCTTCTGCTAATCATCACCTCAAAGGGTGTCAACTGAGTGGTGGCAGAGGGTGTGCCTCTAATTGCCATAACAAGTAATGGCAGTAGGGAATCCCAATCCTGGGATTGTCCTCAATAAATTTGGAAAGCATTTGCTTAATCCGTCAATTGACCTCTCTACTTGACCTGATGATTGTGGGTGGTATGTTATGTGGAACTTTTGGTGAACTCCAAGGAGTTCAAGGGCTTCTTTCATCAACTCACCTGTAAAACTGGTTCCTTTGTCAGAGTCCACCTTAAGAGGTAGGCCCCATCTGGAAAATCTCTTCCACAGGATTTTGACTGTGGCTTTTGCAGTACATGTCATGGTGGGAAAAGCCTCAACACATTTAGAAAAGAGATCAGTTACCACAAGGGTGTATTTGTTATTTCTACTGGTATTAGTAAGGGAACCAATGAAATCGATCTGTAAAGCATGCCAAGGGCCAGAATGCCTTTGTGGTGGTAATTTAGCATTTCTTTTGGTAGGGATGGGGTTGTTTTGTGCACAAACAAGACAGTTATTTATGTACTGTTTGACATCCTTGGTGACACCAGGCCACCATGCTGTGGTCTTGAGCCACTGAAGTGTGTTTTCCACTCCCTGGTGTCTACCAGTGGGGTGTCATGCACTTGGTGTAAAAATTCAGGCCTAAGATGATGAGGACCACCCACAATTTGGGAGGTGATATCTGGTTGATGCCAAGTGAACTTGTCATCCGGGACGTGTAACTTACCTTCATGCCTTTGATATGGGTTATGGGCAGGTAGATTCTTCTCGGTGCCTTTGTCCAGAAGTCTGAACACATCCTTGAGTTCAGAGTCAGCATGCTGGGCTTCTGACAAATCCAAGGGGAGAAGGGTTCAGGTTTCTTCCTGACGGCTGCAATGTGCACAGCTGCTCTGGCTTCGGATGGTCCATCATCAATATGTCCCCCAGTTGGACCCCTTCCTTAGCAAGGGTGTCAGCTGTGTCACTGAAGGCATGATAGGGTCATGTATCTAGTGGGCCTTAACCTTGTGTACATAGAGTTTGTGTACAAATTTCTGTGAATTCAGTGAATGAATGTATATTACCTGTTCCTTGTGTTTCGACTGGGGTGCCAGAAGAGGGGTAAAGGAGTTCTTCTGCCAGGAAGGGATAAATTCTGTAAGGGAACAGCAAACCCAGTTAGAGTCTATAAAATGATGGTATCCCCAGTTCCATGCTGGATGAACTCAAGGGCACAGGCCACGCTGCCATTTCTGCATACTGTGATGACACTACACTGCAACATTTGGAAATTTTAACAGTGTTACCAAAGGGTAAATCACGAATATAGATGTAACCCTAGATGGTGCTATCCCAAGGCTACCCTGCCTGATTTGCCACTAACAGGTTGAGGGCCTGGATCCGATGGCGGGTGCCTCACCCAGAGGTCAGGGTTTGCAATAGTTAAACTAACTTGGCCACAGCCCTCTGGGACACTGCAACCCCTTTTCTTCCCACTAGTGGCCCACACAATATATCAGGAATTACCTTCACAGTATACACTTACCCCAGGACTGGTTCAGGCACTGTGACTCCTAGAACTCCCTGTAAAATAAGATGATACAGTGCAAAACCACAGTACAATACTTTAACATGAGCGAATACCTCAGGCAGTGTAACTTTGCTGAAACAAACAGATCTGATTTATTTGGGGGATATAACAAGGACAGGGGAAATCAGGTTGCCTGGATGATAGACAGCATGGATTGAGTCCGGGTAAATCGTGTCAGACAAACCTTGTGGAGTTCTATGACTGGGTGACAAGTGCCTTGGACCTGGGTAGACCAGTGGACATCCTCTTTCTAGACTTCAGCAAGGCATTTGACTCTGTCCCTCACTTGGGCCTGTTGGATAAGCAGGGAGAAATGGGGTGGGGAACAGATGATCAGATGGATAGGCAATTGGCTCAGGACGGACCCAGAGGGTCATAGTTGAGCGGGATAGTCTCATCCCCAAAGAGGGTCTTTAGTGGGGTTCCACAGGGATCAGTCTTGGGCCCTCCTGTTCAACGCCTATGTCTCTGACATAAGGACAGGAATCAGGAGTGAGATGAGTCTCTTTGCAGATGACTCAAAACTGGGGCGGTGGTGGATGGGGAGGAGAGGTGTGGCCCTTCAGGGGACCTGGAGGCTCTGGAAAGATGGTCTAGAAAGTGGAAGCTCAGGTTCAATGCAGGAAATGCAAGGTACTCCACCTGGGGCCAGAAACCCGGGCCAAGTGTACACCCTGAGGGGGGACTGCTACAAGTCTTGATGGCTGAGAAGGACCTGGGGTGGTGGTGGATGTCAAGATGAATAACTCGGAGACTTGTAGGAGGGCAGCAGCCAAGGCCAACAGGATGCTGGTATGCATCGCTGGGGATCACCTCAGAAGGAGGTAAGTGATACTCCTCTGTATAACTGCTTGGTGAGCCACACCTTGAGTACTGCGTGCAGTTTTGGAAGCCACACTTAAAGAGGACATTAAACTCCTGGAGAGGGTCCAAGGAGGGCAACCAAAATGATTTGGGGCTTGGGGACAGGACCTATGAAGAGGCTCGAAGAGCTAAATATGTACACATTGGAAGGAGAAGGGACTGGGGACATGATAGGGTCTTCAAGTACATGAAGAGGGTAAATAGGGAAGAACAGTCAGGGTGCTTGAAGGAAGGAGGAGGGGCCACTAGAGGGCATGGGTGGAAGCTGGAGGGAAGATTCAGGAGAAAGGAGGAGGTGCTACTTCACTGAGAGGGTGGTGGAGCCATGGAATGCACTGCCTAGGGGCTGGTGGAGGCAGAGATGGTGGAGGGTTCAAGAGAGGCTGGGACAGGTACAGGGAAGGGTTCTGGAAGAAAATCCAATGCAGCAAGAATATCTGGAACTGGGAAGGAGAAGCCAGAGAGAAGGCGGGGGCAGCAAGGTCAGCACCCAGGGTGGGGGCTGACCAATCGAAAGAGACTCGAAGACCATTAGGCCTATTCTGCTGGCATTTTAGTATGTTAGTTTAAATGCATTAATAATCACAGTACTGTGCACATATTTCAGAATCCCAAATGTCCTAATGTCACTCTTACTGGGTACCCAGGCAATAAAAGGCTAGCCTATTTGGTGCAGCTGGTTTGGGGCCCTGAAGACAGAAAATGCATGCACAATATCCAAATTGTAATCCGGAGCTGGTAGGCTCAGTTAGTGGAGAAAGAAAGGAAAAGTAATCAGATGGAACACTTGCAATTAGATGATGGCAGAGAGCTACCCTGATTTGTACTCACAAATTCAATGCTGAAACTGAATGGAAGGCAGATTGTCCTGGTTTGCCAGGCGGCAGACCATGTGGACAAGGTCCTTGTGACTGGACCCCAAAGGCAGTTCAGAGCAAATGGATGTAGTCTAGATTAAGTTGGGATTTACTTGCAGCTTCATGCACTCAATTCACTGTACAGGAGTTTGAAATGCAAATCCCCACTAGCACTACACACATTTATATGGAAAAAGAAAGTACACTATACCAGGCAGGCTGCTTCTCTATCCCAATCGCCAATTACTGCACAGTACCTGGAGAACTCACAGCAGATTCAGTTCCTGACAGACCAAGCACGATTCCAGCAATTTCTCCAGTCTTCTACAGGGTGAGCCTGGTTTCTACTTTTCAGATCTCCTTGATCTCTTCACAGATCAGATTCAGTCCAAACAAAGCACTTGCACAAGCTGCAGACTGAAACTTGGGGCCTTACGAGTGTTTCCCGACTAAAACTGCACCTCAAGGAGCACAGGGCTCCTTCCCTCTTCACTGCCAGAGCTAAACTGAGACTCCAGTAGACAAAACCGGCACTTCCTTTGAGTTC
Source organism: Neoceratodus forsteri (assembly GCA_016271365.2). Classification (NCBI taxonomy): domain Eukaryota; kingdom Metazoa; phylum Chordata; order Ceratodontiformes; family Ceratodontidae; genus Neoceratodus; species Neoceratodus forsteri. The sequence continues at coordinate 882,966,413 of CM028134.1, forward strand.
CTCCCAGTTCTTGGCTGGATTGGCTGTCACTCACAATAGCCTCCCCTGTTGGTGCAAAAGGCGTGAAGTCCAAACTACATTTCCCAGGGTCACTGCCCATACAATCCTCTTGTGGCTGGCTCAGATTACGAGTCCAAGTTCTGATTCATACAGGCACCATTTTAGAGCTACCTTAACCCACACTGATTGGTCCAGTTCAGCATTTCAAAACTAGAATGGGGAACTAGGCAAACACAGTTCTGATTGCAAGAAAAGCAGGTTAGACAAACTGTATTTTCATTATTACTCTAAATGATTTCTGGCAAACAGTTGCATCTTTCAGATAGGTTCCCTTTGCACTCCTAGTGACTGCAAAATGGAGTGAATTGGCAGCAGCTTGAGTGGGACTCAAGCAGAGAAACCTGAGTCCCCCATACAAACTAATTATGTCTGCAAGCAGACAGCTCTTAAAGAGACAGTACCAGAGGCTCTGAAAAAACACTCACAGATAAATGGCCTAAACGCCAAACACTATTCAGGCTCGGAGCAGTCAAGCAAGCTCCTGGAAGTCTTTTGGGAACCCCCATTTGCAGGGGTTATACCCATTCCTGCTATCTGTTCTCCTTGATAGTAGGAGGCTGATCCGTCTGTAAAAACATGACATGATGAGGTGTTCTCAAGTAGTTGTGGTGTAGCAGGAAAGAAAGGGACTGGGTCTGGTAGATCAGGTGGCTGCAGTGTTACAGTCATGTAGTTCTCCTTGGAAAGGAGGCCATGCACCAGGATAGATGGCATTTTGGTTGGGTGAACCTTGATGTCCCTATTCTGGAGATGGAGGGACTAGTGTGTCAGCCTGGTATTAGAGCCAGACCATCCTTTACTTTGTCTGAGAGTAGGAAGGTTGTTGGGATGTGGTTTGTAGTGATGATCAGAGAATACCCACGATATACAAAAAGTGCTTGACAGCCCAGTAGGTAGCCAGAAAGTTCCTTTCAAAGGCTATACTTCTGTTCCACTGGAGTCAAGAGTTGTGATGCATATGCAATGGGTCATAGGGTGCCATGGATCTTCTTGGCCATCACAGCAGACATTGCAATGTCAGAGGTGGCAGATTCCAGATGGAATGGCAAGGCTGCATTGGGGATAACCAAAGATGGAGCTGAGGCCAGGACCTGCTTCAGATGATGTCGCTTGCGGTATGCATGGGGCCCCAAGTCCAGGAACATCCTTTTCAGTATATCCTACAGAAGGGTGTCTTTCTGAGCAAATTCACAAATAAAATCTCTGGAATAATTTGCCACACAAGAAATCTTCTAAGGGTGGCCACACTGGTGGGGAGTGGCAAGTCCTGTAATCCCTGTATCTTCTTCTAAGTGGGACTTCTGCCTTTGTCTGTTATCCTCAGACCAAGAAAGAGTACCTCTTTCTGGCACAGTTGTGCTTTTGCTGTGTTACATTTGAGGCCTGCTCTCTGAATGAGGGTCAGCAATTTTTCCAAGAGATCAGAAGTTGTTCATGTGTAGCTATTGCTAGCAACAGGTCATCCACATACGCAAGAGGTACTGGGGTGTAGACAAACCCTAAAGTGCATCCATCATGTGCAGATGGAATAGGGAGGGCTGTTATGGGACCCTGTGGTAACAGGTTCGTGTGCTGCCTACTTTCAAAGGTGAAAAGCAAACTTATATTGACTCTTGGGGGCCAATGGCAATGACCATAAACCATTGGAAAAATCGAGGGCACTAAACCTTTGTTGGTGGGGGTCAGTAGTCATAGCACATCTGGTGGTGATGCCACCTTTAGGGCACAACTAGGGGTGACCTGGTTTAGTCTCCTGTAGTCAATTGTAAGTCTCCATGCACCCATGGGTTTTGCAGGCCACACTGGGGATTCACAGTGGAAACACATGTCCAGATTACACTTGAGTTAAGGAGGGTTCAGATGAGCATCTTGGGCAGGAAGGGGAGGAGGAGGAGCCTGAGGAGTTGTTTAAAGGCTGATAGGGAGGAGGCCTGGTGAAGGTTTGGTGGGAGGTTGTTCCAAAGGAGGAGGAGCTGGTAGGAAAAGGCAGCTTACCCAGTGGCAGAGAGTGGGCGTGAGAGGTGGAAGGTATGTGCATGTCTATGGCAGAGAGAGTAGCCTGGGGAGATGGCTGGAGAGATGCAGGAAGAGAGGTGGGGGAATGGAGCCAAGCCAATATTTAGCTATGAGAGGTGCTGTGGAGAGTCTGCCTATGCAAGAGTGGCATCAGGGATAGTGTGGAGTATAGGAGGCAGTGATGAGTAAGTGGGGAGGAGGCAGTGATGAAATGACAGAAAGAGCTGAGCAGAGCGTCAAGTTTTGAGAGGGATGGCGTCTGCATAGTCCAGAACTGGCAAGATGGTTTCACGTACAAGCTCACTCGAGGTGGGAAGGAGAGGCTGGCTTTGTGGCGATGAGGGATGACCAGTTTGGGCTGGAGTTTGGTGCAGATGGCATTGGCGTGGGTGGAGAAGTTGAGGTGGGTATCAGCCAGATTCCCAAGTACTTAAAGGTGAGTACTGACTCGGGGAACACCATCAAAGTGGAGTTCAGTGGTGGGTCAGGTAGGGAGATGAGCTTTGTCTGATCCACATCATCCTGTAACTGCTTCTGTAACACTCTATACATAGCACTCAATTTGCGATTGTCCTAGTGGCTACACCTAAGTCAGTACATACCTGGTGCATCTCGTCCTGGAGCTATCCCAAATAATCATGGATCTGATCATTAGTTCTACTTAATAGATCATTCATTTGCAATGCCTGGCTCTTATCCTGTCTCAAACTTTCACATTCCTACTTCAACACAAAGTTCCTGCTCATTTTCCTGAACAGAATGATGCAAAGTTAATCCTTTTCATTCCATGAGTTTGAGGCCAGACTCCAAATCCTGCTCTCTTTCAAACATTCAGTTTCCAGCAGTCCCATCTCCTGCTTGAGAGATGAGACTTGCAGGTCAAGGATTCAAAACCTCACTTCGGAGACTTGTAGAGCAGCGTGAGAGCTGTGACCAACAGCCCTTTAGCTTCACGCTTACTGTTTGTCTCATCTCTGTGTACTGGGTTGAAATACCCAGCATGGGGTTGTTGGATTGACTGGCATCCAGCGCAAGTCAGCCCATCCTCCATGGGAGGCAAGGAAGTTCAAGACATCGAGTCTCAAGTCTGTGCAGATATTTGATACGGTGGCCATTTAGTGGGAGGAACGTAAAATCAAACTGTGAAAGATGCCATGCTGTGTATCAATCCACAACAGGTGCTCTAATTCACAGGTGGGCTACTGTACACTTGTAAGCTTGCAATTCAAAACTGCCATGGGTGAGGTAAGTCGGCATTGACCACACCAGTAAACAGCCAGACTTTGCAAGTAGCTACAAAGTGGGTGAAAAATGGGGAGGAGATGCAGGTGTTCACACTTCTGTCCCCGTTAGGAAGGGAAAGTAGTAGCAATGAGTGCAAACTTTGCAAACACCAAATATTGCCTGCATGTGGTCACCAATTGTCAGGAGGTCTAAACCCTCACTCTCAGGTTCTTGGCAATAATGGGAATGCAAGGAATCACAAACACATTGCATAAAGTGTCGTCTTGTTTATTACTACCAAAGGAAAATCGCAGTTGTCATAAACAGTTTTAACAATTAGGAACTGAAGTCAATGCTATGCATTCCCCATACCTCGAGGAATCTCCGTGTCTCCAGGTCTCCGAGGTAGAAGGCGTAATGTCTTACATTATATACCAAAGATAGTTACCATAGTTACTGTAAGATAGAAACATTTCTAGTTACAGAGATGAGCCCTATTGGCTAAATTAGAGGTGGCTCCACAGTCCTAGATAACATTATATGATTTTGTTATAGTCATCACTTTGTGGAAATAAAAAGTACAGTTTGTGTACATGGCCAGTGTAATAATACAAATCATCAGAAGATGGCAATGCTGACTCATACACTTCAACATATCTGCCCTCAATGAAGTCTATGAGCCAGCTTTGAAGAGATCGGAGAAGAAAGGTAGCTCCTTGGAGGATCATGCTGTATCATCAAAGGTATGCCAAGTGTTCTGTGGGTGAACCTGAAGCTGAGCAGGGTACAGCATAAGGAACTTTATACCTGCTGAGATGCTTTGGACACAGTTGGGTGGAAAGTTGCTAATTTCTGATGCACAGAAGCTTGGAGATCTTGAGAGATACACAGCTGATTACCTTCCCAGGTACTGGATTGTAAGTCCAGAGCTTGGCTAAAATGTGTTGCTTATCAAGGAAGTTGAGAAGCCACAGAATGAAAGGGTGAGGAGGTGAGGTCTAGGCACAGGTCTCTGTGTGCCCGCTCGACTATGTAGCCTGACCCATTGGGTGAGGGCCTGGCTAATTGTTCTAGCAACTTTTGAGTAAACAGGATAGGAGTGGAGCCTTCAGCTTCTTCAGGGAGTCAAAAACAACAAGGTTATTCCACCAACTCCTGTCCTCCAGAACCTCCATTTTGAGTTCCAGCTTATGGAATTTCTGATGCAGGAGGAAATCTCTGGATCAGTACTCTCACACCACTTTTCCAGTGAAGTCGACCTGGCTCTACATCACCCACTCTTTGGTTAGTCACCCCTATATCTTTCCTGAGAGAGGCCAGTTCAGAGGTGACGGTGAGGAGGGAGTCCTTCATAAGTTGCAACTCCAGCAGAAATTTTTCATCTGACAGTGAGATTACCTTGGGAGTCACAGTAGCACCATGCCCTGTAGCAGCATTGTAGCCCTTGGATTTGTTTGCGGCCTTGTCGGCATCTGTGATGGAGTATGATGTGACAAGCTCTGCTGCATCTGTGCTTCCATTTTAGGTAGCTACATCTGATGGAAAACACACCAGCAGCCACAGGAAGGGTCCACAAAGCAGTGTAAATGTAAGGAGCTCCAAAATAAGCCATAGAGATGATTAAAGATCAGCTAAATAGCATGGGAGCTAAGCGAGGAAGCTGCTAGCCCAATCTATGCATCATGTGACTCCTTACAAATGATGTATTGATAGTTTAACATAGGTACTTACCTTGAATAATATTAAAGGTTTATTTATTTATTTATTTAGTTTTTGTTGACCGGGTAAGTGCACTAGACAAATCCTGCCTATTTTCGAGCACGACCAGGGGAGGGATACAGATGAATGCCAACTGACCTTGAACCAGATTAAGCTGTTCATGGTATTTTTAGTGAATGAGAAATTTGGCCAGGACACGGGAAGTTCCCTACTCTTTTCGATAAGTGCCATGGGATCTTTAACATCCACCTGAACTACCACCAATCCAGGCAGATGGGACCTCGGTTTAATGTCTCATCCGAAGGCGGCACCTCAAGTGCAGCACCTCTCATGCTGCACTACAGTGTCAGTACTGGGATATTAACCCAAGTGCCCAGATGTGGAACTGAACCACAGCCTTTGATCTCCCAGCCTCAGAGGCGAGTGTGCTACCTACTGAGCCACTGACACTGACACAGAGTTATGTTTGTGGCATTAATGGTGGGAGTGGTTAAAGCAAGCTGAGATTCCTTCAAGTAAATTGAAGCTTACAGAAGGATTTGCCATTTTCTCGACAATAATTCTTTTTGTTCTCTTTCTGTTTAGGTTCTGTGAGGAGTCTGCTTGTAGTCGAAGCTGCACAGCATCTGGAACAGCACAGGGTAAGCAGGGGCATTGTGCAGGGCACAGGTGCTTAGCAGGTGAACAGTATAATGTTGTTAGGTGCAATAGTAGCCACAGACATGGTTAGATATTTCCAGATGTTTTGTGAAATTTCTAGAGTTTCTCTCTGCTGTCCATACTGTGGAAATGCAGAAAGCAGGAGATTTATAGAGCTCCTACTTCCATACTGTGAAACACATGCCATAATTCTATATGATTTAATAATGCTTTTATTCTGTATTTATTGTGACTGCATACATGTTGATTTTTATGCTCTGACTGTACAGTACTCTAAGCCCTAGGGCTTGGGTGGCATATAAACAAAGTTGCCTTGACTTACAATTATAATACAATTCATTGAAAAAACTTTGTTAATCCACCAGTTAGGGTTAAACTGGCAAAGTAGGGAAACATGGCATTAGGCCTTCTGCCCTTAACATCCACCCCACTGTAGGCAGCAACAGGAAAAACCATTACAGTTTGTCTTCTCCAACATCTTCACAAGCCAGGTGTAGCTTAGGGTGCAAGAGGTGGCAATCCTAACACCAAATTTCCTCGCTTTGTCGCTGTGGGAACATCCTAACTGATGCATTAAATTGATTTTGCCATGAATTTCCCTTCTTTTTGAGAATTAGCACTATAAATAGTGAATGGAATGTGGTGGTAGGAGCTCAGGGCCGCTTCCACCATGTGTTTTATTGTCACATAATGTGATGCTTGTAAAAGCAAGCATAAGCGGTAATGTACATGGTGACTCAAACATAAATGGTAATACAAATGGTAAGAAATGCAAGCACAAAGTGTGAAAACAGAAATGGTAGCATATGAGGTAGCATAAGCTAATGGCAACGAAGCATAAACATTAACAAAAACAGTAGCGTGTAGCGGTAACGCCAATGAAACACAAATGGTAAGAAAAATGCAAACAGTAACACAAATACAAACAGAAATGCAAATGATTAAAGACAGCACTGCAGAAGAAACAGTAATACAATAGACAATTGAAACACAACCCAGCGCAAATGCTAAGGGCAACAGAAAGCAAAGCGTAACGTGAAGCGCAAAACAGTAATGGTAACAATTGGAAATGGAAACAGTTACAGTAACAGCAATGATGAGGCCAAAGTGAACAGTAATACAAACAGAGACGCAAATGCAAGCACATACAGAAATGCAAATGGTAGCGATATGCGGTCAGGGTACCGCAATTGGAAACCAAATGCTAACAGTAACAGCAACAATGATGCCAAAACATAAACTCAAGTGGAAGTGCATATGCAAATACAAATGGTAATATACACGGTGATGCAAAATGAAACACAAACAGAAACAACAATGGAAGCATAAATGGTAACAGTAACACAAACATAAGTGCAAACAAAAGCATAAAGGGTAACACACATGGTGATGTAGATGGGAATGCTAATACAAGCAGTTCGAATGCAAGTGGAATGCTAACTGTCACAATACGAAAGGTACACCCTTTTTTCCCCAACAGTTGCATAGAAAACACAGTGAGTACAGAGAATGTATGCATAATAATGGGCCTCGGAGCAAAAATGAGCACTTGGAATACTAAATTTCTTATATCTCAGGAACAGTACTACATAGACAAAAATTAAATTTCATATAATTTATGACTTTCCTGACTAGTTTGCACTTAGCTCCCTAGTGGAGGGATAAGCATTTTCTGAAGAAAAGTCTGTATCTCAAAGCGTTTCCAAGATACAGGCCCCAAAAGGCACGCGGAAGCCATAATCTTAGTCTATGGAAAAATTGTCAACTTGAGTACCATAACTTTGTGTGCCTGTAATATTTTGTCACCAAACCACCAAAAGACATATATGTGGGATGTTGGCTTTCTTCCCTCAAAATTTCAGCCAAAGAACCAAACCGTTCTTTTGTAGCAGGGTGGCAAAGAATTCCTGTTATTTTGGGCATAGTGTCATAAGTAATTAGCCATAAATCACGACACTTCCGTGAAACAAATCTTGAAAGTGTCACAGGTGTGACACTACTTTTGCAACACTACAGTTTACAAAAAATTTCAAAAACATATTTATGGGGTGTTTAACCCTAAAAGACATAACTAGCATCCTCCAGGGTCGACTAGGTGAAGACAAAAGAATTGTGTCCCTAGGGTCCACAAATTTAAATGGCAAGCATTTCTGTGACCAGTAACTGGAAAAAAATGGCTGACTCAAAGACACTACAGGGTCATTGCGACACTAAAAACTGCATTTGGGACACTGTCAAATATTTTGTTAACTTTTCCCATTGACTATAATGGGAAACTTGCTTTGAATAACTTTTGAACCGTTTAATATTTTTCATGAAATCTTCAAAGGCACATTGAGAACCCCAGATGCATGTTCTCTGAAGGTTTTGGGTGGGTTGCACAAACCATGTGAGATACTACATGAGCAAAGAATAAGCAAAAAAGTGTAAATACGACCTTCTATTGTGCTTCATAGCTTCACAACAGTATATCCGACCGTTCTGAAACTTGCAGATCCAGAGATCTCCTTGCAGCACATTTCAGGCAAATCTGTCATATGGTGGCAAAGTTATTAAGCTGAAAAATTTCACATTTTAACCTTAAATGGGGTACTCAACCCTAACTATAAGTGGCACTACTTACATATAATATATATATATATATATATATATATATATATATACATATATAGATCTCGCTCTCGCTCTCTCTCTCTCTATATATATATATATATATGTATGTATATATATATATGTATATATATATATATGTATATATATATATATATATCTATATATAGATATATATATATATAGGATAGTGTATGGCATCCCATACACAACAAGACAATGTGTAGGGAGGAGAGTTGCTGAGTTGTTTGGTATGGCATAGACTGTTCTTTATAGTGTATGGTGCCCAAAAAACAGAATCACTTATGTTTTAAAGTAAGAGTCTGACATAGGACCGCACTCCTTGTCACTGCAGACCACAGGCCAGCTTGCACACAAGACTACTTAAACCGCCCCTGTCCAATGAACAGCACTGTTTGGACGTGGTTGCATTGTAATGTATATACTAACGTAGAACAAAAGTCATTCTGCATTAGTAGGTACATCACTATTACAACAGAACAACTTATTTGAGTGTATAGAAATCCATACACAATTACATTCCGCCATACACTATAAATATATTCATTGCAAAAATTTTGTTGATGCACTAGTTAGAGTTAAAGTGATAAAATTAGGGGATGTAGCCTTGGGTTTCCAGCCATAACAACCACCCACACCCTGCAGGCAGCAACAGACATGGGGTGTGCCACGGGATAGTCAACCTAATGTTCATCCCATTCCATGAATAATTACATTGAGATGGGTACAGTTTACAGTATGAGAATGGGTGACCATCAGGGTTGACAATCCCAAGGCATTCTGGCCCCTGTTGCTGCCTACTGGATATATGGGGGTGTTATAGTTGGAAAACCCTAGTGCCACATTTCCCTACTTTTGTCACTTTAACAGTAACTGGTACATTAACAAAGTGGTTTGCAATGAATTTCCTACACTTGAGATAGTATAATAGTATCCTTATTTGCCAGTGGGAGCATAGGGCCCCAAGAGCACCACACTCTCTTTATCCATAATTTTGAGATAGTTTAATTGTATTCTTATTTTCCTGTGGTTGTAGGGTGAGGGGTGCCACTAATCACCATGTATGAAATTACAGGGACCTAGATGGGAGGGAGGGCGTGCCACTAGACACCAGGCAAATTTATGATTACTGTATTATGGGGATGGCGATGGAGGGGTGCCGGTAGACACCAGGGAACTCTATAGTTGTGGGCACAAGAGATTGGAGTGTGGGGTGACACTAGACACCAGGGAAATGTGTAAGAGGAAAATGACAAATGATACACTAGTGCTTATTGTGCATGCTCAGAAGCTGAATTGTTAAAATGTAACAGCTTTTGAAAGGATTCATATTTTTCACCAAACCAGCAAAAGGTACATCTGTGGGTCAAGCCTTTTCTATCCAGGAAATTTCAGAACCAAAATTCCAATCCCTCTGGTCACAAGTCAACAACAAAACATAGCAACAAATACTGTTCCGCCAACATTGTTTCTATCAATGGAATGCGAAACAACAAGAAGTGAGTCATGGAGCAGGAATTAAAACAAAAAGAAACACCTTTGGGGTCCTTTTCCAATAGTTAAGTGCAGAATCCAGCTAATGAGGTCCTGATGACCAACATGCATGTGTTGGTCTCACCCTATGATGCAGTTTTCCATTTTGTTTTATAAAAACTAAACAAGATGGCAGCATACAAAAGATTTCCATACAAAATACCATACGAAACTTTACCTAACATTTTTAATATTTAATAACTTTGGAATAGATTAATATTTTTTCAACAAAACAGTGAAAGGCACTTCTGTGGGCAAATCCCTTTCTATCCTGAATTTCAGACAAAATGCCAAATTGTCTGGGTGGTAAGTGATGGCAAAAAAAAAAACAGCAGAAAATTGAGTTGTTCTGCATTTTTCACTACTGGCATCCTAGAATCTGCACATCTGATGAGAATGAAACTTGACACATCAATAGATCAACCCCACAAAACCATGGCACAATTTCATACAAATCAGTTGAATGGTTGCAAAGCTATAAATGTGCAAAAATTGGGGTTTAACATTGAAGTGCCTACTCAACCCTGTTGCATGGGGACATACCACCACATGGTGTAATGCATGCCAAGGCACAGTACACCCAGGCAGCATGCCTGTTGGAATGACAGTTGAAACAGTAGATGGCACAGCCACTGATCCACCATGGTATCAGTGGTGGGACAGTGCCAAGGGCCAGTTGAGTGTCCTCAACAATAACCACTTGGAAATACCCACAGGCTTTGTGCAACTTGGTGGGACACACATGGATACACTCTCCCAGCATAGAAGCATGCAGCATAGTGTATACATGCAGCCCAGACTGTGAAACACACAATGCAGGATAGTTAAGTTGACGCATATCAACAGAGCCCATCCTGCCTGTCCATGTTCGTGCTGAACCCCATCATGGCTGGACACCCTGTAGCATGGTTGGGATTAGGATTCACAAAACTAAGCAGTCATCAAGTCAGGCGCATATGAACATACAAATTTGCCAGCAGATGAAGGTCTAGTGATCTATCAACTCTGCTCGAATGTGCAGCTAGCATCCCCTATTCTGCAGCTGCACTGTCATTTCATTTTGGAGTAGATAAAACAAATAAATTATGTAGAAAATAAGAAATAAATTCATGAGTTAAACTAATTCAAATGTCAACTGCTTCACTCCAGCTGTGTCTAAGGCTTTTCTTCAGCCTAACAGTTTGAATCTTCAGACTAAGATGTACAAATAGTGAGGAAGCACACACTAATAGGAGTTCTTTCACCTTCCTCAGTCAGTATCCAACTGACTACCCAATCAAAAAACTAGCATCTAGTGGCAGGTTTATATACATTCTGGTGGGGTCACCTGACCTGGCCCTTAACTAATATAATAGAAAATCTGTCTTTATCTATGTATATAAACACAGGATGCCTCACCATACATGAAGATCAAGACCCAACATAGACTGCAATCAAATAACCATATCTAGTTCTTTATTATGGGCTAAAAAACTAATAATGGTTAATTACTACACAGTTAAGCTTATAGTCCTCCTTAGTTACTGTGAGTGACAGGTAGGTTGAAATGAAAGTGGACTGCAGAGGGTGCTGCTCCCTATATATAAATTATAAGTGCAGTCCTGGAGCCAAGTAAGTTGCATAGTTTTTTTATCTCCTGGCTTAATTTCATGGTGATAGGTAAATAAAACCAATTATTGTAATATGTTTTTAATAGGAAACAGGGCTCTTAACTACATTGTAGTATGAGAGGGTTTCTGCTTACTAGGAGCCAATATGTTTTCTTGTTCATGCCCTTAAGCCCTTTTTATTTCTTTTTTTTATTATTTCACTTTAGACCCCTTTCATTTTATTACTAGAGGGCTTTCTGCCCTAATGCGAAACCTTGCCAAAACTTTTAGGACAGGCGACTGTCCTTCCGTTCATTGTTGTGCTCAGCAGTTTTTCTCCCTCAGAGTGCGGTGAAATTAACAAGAAAACTTGAAGCCACCTGCTTCATTGGGTGTATTGCATCAGAGCAGCAAGAGAGAGAGAGAGAGAATCGCGACTGACATGCTCTAATTACTTTTGTTTATAGTTTTCTCTCTTTTTAATCCAAAAGCTGATTTCATGCCCTTCCTGTTCTCTGGAATAATATACAGAAAACCCTGAGGATCGCAACTCCTGGGGCTGACCTTCTTTAGAAGCTATTTATGAGCTCCTTCAAAGAGGCATGCAATTGCTTTCGCTGTTGGCCTTGAATCCTGGCCTTGTGCGATTTCACCTGTATCTCCTTCCCTTTTCTCCATAGTCCCTTAGCCTTTTTCAGCAAACCTGTTCCTTGCTGTCACACTCCCTTCTTTGCTGTCCCACCTCCTCGATCCACAACCCGCTGTATCATGTGGGTAGCCCCCATCACACTATTTTATTTTTCTCATATTGTGTTTGTATATATTATACGTGGGTTTGACAGTATATGTCATAAGTTTCGATTGTTCTCATAGCATGCTGCCTAGAATGGCTGTTTAGTTCTTAACTCTACACTGTATATGGTGTTTCTATACTCATGTTACCCTGTACCAAGACTCACTCTGCCTGAAATGCTTTTGTCAAAATAGTGTCGAACCTTCCCAGGTCCATCATGTAAATGAGTTCTTCTCAATGATGTTGCGCCTGGTTAAATAAAGAATTGATTTCTTGATTGATTGATTTTATTTTTCTCTCCTCGAGTGAACATTAAGGTATGTGGAGAAAAAGGAGCAGAAGCTGGTAAAAGCATTTAAACCGCATAGCTCAGGCAAGTTTCATCATTCGGCACAAGTTGGGAGAGTGACAGTCTTGAGCATCCTTGATCCTGTCCTTCTTCTACTTTAATTCTTAGGCTCTCTCTCTCTAAAATGGCTTGACTTCTAATTTTATTTTACAGTACGCTCATTCTTTTGAACTCCCTGCATAAGAAGGACCACAATGACAAAATTAAGTTGGGTGGCTTTCTGCATTAAAGCAGAAAAGAAAGCTGTCCACTCCTTACTATTAGACTGGATTTGAACAGTGCAGTCTAAACAATATTTAATCAAGTATGCTAGTCGTTCTCATTAAAACAAACTGATTGCTTGGTATTTGCTATCTTATTTTGTGCAGAGCAATACAGGTGAACGTTCCCCTTTTATATAAATGTTTCTCTGCAGGGAACACTTCATTTTTAGACAGCTTTTTTCAGTAAGTCCCTACTATCTCATAACAGGGCTTTATATTGCAGCAGATACTACCTTAAGGTTTCAGTTCATTAAATGGCCATGGTGTACTGCTAATGATAGCTTCATTCTCAAAAGGCACCTTTTTAAATGCTATTGTTATAGCTTTCTTGCCAGCTGGCATTCATGGATTTTTCTAGCTTTATACATTTTAAGCACATAGCTATTTTACTTAAACAACTCCATTGCCTTGTGTTTCTCTTTCTAATGCAAAGCAATAGAACATGTGCATTTTAAACAACCTTTTCATGAACTACAGATACAGACATTTTTCTAAGTACTGCAGCACTTCATATTTTTAACCAGCCAACCAGCATGTCGGACATTTTATTGCTGGACATTTTATTCCTTTGCACTCAGGCACTTTATATATTTAAACTGTACCAGCATCAATGTCAACTGCACTAAGTCTTAAAGGTGCATCTTTTACAGCACACCAGCACATTTGAAGACTTCCAGGCCTTTGTTCCCAATGGGGGACGTGGTATAAGGGAAGACCTATGTCTCCTACCAGGGTAAAATCATAGCACAGGTGGTCAGCCTGTCACATCCCTCTGCACAAGAGGCAACTATCCTATGGTTGTCCAACACTCAACTAGTACCCTAAAGGGGTGTGTGGAGCCGGCCCACTTATCATAAAAATCTGCCCCAGGGTCCCATAAGTCAGCGTTAGTGTTGTCAATAATACCATGATTCCATAATGGCAATACTTTCAAAACATTGTCCTGGGGCTAACATAGATATTGGCATAGTATCCATCTATGCACTCAATAAACTGTTTCAGTCTGCAATGGCTATCTACTATTCCTCTATGGATACTAGAATCCAAACATTCTCATTTAATATCAGACACTCATAAACAAGAGTGCACTTACTGATATACCCTGGAGGTCATAATCTTTAACCTCCCTATTCCTGGACGTCAAGAAAGATATAAGACAATCAGCAGGAGATAGAAGAGAGAGGAAGAGGGAATTCACGTGAAGATGGCCAACCTTCCAGACTGGAAATGTTACAGGATAGTAAACAGGAGAGAAAAAAGACTGTTGCAACAGATTTGCGTTAAAGAGTCAGAAAAAGTGCTCCAATTTCCGTGGCAGGAGTATCCACCTTCTCTCTTCCTGGAAGGGATGGAGCTTCAGACCACCCTCACCTGAAGCTCCATCTCTGGGTCACTTTCATAAAAATTTAAAGTATCCTATTCATAACAATACAAATACCCTGAGACATTTCACAAGTTTACTACATTAGTAAACAACAAAGTATTACATATATCAGGAGAAACAACCAGCAACAGAAGTTATACATCATCTCCTGACTTTCCCTGACCAGAAACATTTGGCGCTGGACCATCCAGCACCCAGTAGATCTGCCTTCTGGGGGAGAAACCCTGCTCCATCCCCACTTAGACATTTAAAGTTAGGCTAGTAACATACCATGCTGCATGCCTAACCTCTGGGTTTCATATCAAATCTTATACACTGCTAGTGGTGTTGACTACCACCTGCCCTTCTGTTCCATGTGGAGTCTCCCTTCCTGCTCCAAGGTACCATCTCCTGCCCTTCCCCTCAGGTTACACTTCCCACACCACCACTACCGCATTCTGTCTGCCCTTGCAACAGGTCTTATAGTATGCTGCCACCTTCATGTAGATGCCTGGCCAATAGAAATATGGGTTTAGTCTAGCCAATACCTTCCCATGGCTCAGATAACCTGAGTGACTTGAGTGTAAATCCTCCATCACTTTTTTCCTATGTGCCACCGGCACCACTCCAGGAATCCACCTTCTTCATCTGGGGATTGGGCCTCATATGATATGGAACTTCCTTCCTAATTTCATACCAACATAACCTGTCCCCATGCCACCATTAACCCATCTCCCATCCTTGATTTTTACATATTCTTTGAACTGGATTACTTCAGGATCCCCACTTGCAACTTTCTCTGTCGGCACCAAGAGAACAATAATTTTTATGGGAGGAGGTTCAAAACATGGCAACATTCCTTCAGCATGAATGGCTGCTTCCACGTTGATTGAAGTCTTCTACCCCAGTAATACATTGCCAGTCAAACTCTTACCTGAGGTCTCCTCATGGTTCTTCTCTTCTCATGCACCATCCTGCTCCAAGTAGCAGCCGGAAAAATGGGCAACAATGGGATCTCAATATGGCTGGATGCAAATGTTCAATCAGGGGGTCCTCCTCTTCCAGAGCCCATGAATCCTGCTCCACCAGTTCCTCCTCAAAATCTTTTGGTGGGATCTCTCAAGAAGCTCCTGGCATCTGCACTACACCTCTCTCTTTAGCATTGATCAGCCTCCAGCCATCGCCCACTCATCCAGTGCAGAAGCCAAATCAAGTTCTCCATCTGGTCATCTGGTCCATCTTGTCCCATCCATGGTGCCTTGCCTAGGTCACCATCTCCTCATTCTCATACCTGGCACCATGTACCTCTGCCATGTATCCTAGCTTCCAGGTCAGGCGTAGTGGATTGGGAGACTTATTATTACGTTATGATGTGTTGCAAGATGACTTGTTATTAAATGAGCTGAATCTACAATTTAACAATGATAAAAAGGTACTAGAGGACACCCGCTGCAGCTATGACATATAAATTTAACAGAAGCTGAAGAAAGGCATTCTTTACACAGAGGTGGTTGCCCCATGGAATAACTTACCAGTGGAGATTATCTGTTCTAATAGTAAAGCCCAGTTCAAAGGAAGACTGGACTCCTACATTAAGGAAGGCACATACTTACTACAGGTGATGGATGGGAGCTCTCATGGGCTATACTGGTCTTCTACGCTCCTAAATATCTTAATATGGCTATTAGTACCACCTGACTGAACTCCCCTTGTTACCATGGACATTCAGTCATATCCACTTCTAATACCAATTGTAGTTGTGTTGGGCTTTGGATACACACAACGCAGCAGAATTCAAGTCAGGTGCATAAAAATGCCCAAGGACATTTGTCATTTATTTTTAGAATAGATAAACATAAATAAATTATACAGAAAATAAGAAAAGAATTGGTTAGTTAAACTAATTCAAATGATGACTGCATCAATCCAACAGTGTCCAAGGCTTTTTCAGCCTAACAGTGTGAATCTTCAAATCAAGATGTACAAACTGTGTGGAAGCATACACTACCAGGAGGTCTTTCACCTTCCTCAGTCAGTATTCAACTAACTACCCTATCTAACAAATTCTAGCCAGAGCTGATATGGCTGTGGTGAGCTTGAAGAAGCTCCAAGTGATGAGCACCATTAGTGCTGCTGAATGCCATCCCACATATACCATGCAAGGAAACCTTCAGCATTGACAAACGCTTGTTTTTTTTTTATCTTTGCACAGCTTCCAGCAGTCTGAGATGAAGACATAATCTCTGATTGTACACTGCAGTCACTAAACATTTTAATATAATTCATTATGGTCTGTGCTACATATTAGAATGTAATTCAGTCTATCCATTGCTGACCATGGAAATTTTAAGTTGGAAGAGCATCTCTGACAGATGGCATTACTTCTAGACTGGGTGGCAGAAGATTAAAATAGATGGGGCTGCTGAAAATTGGAAGGGCATTTGTTGGGGTAGAAAGGGCATTTTTACAAACCATTTTTGATATACACCATAATACAACAGTACAAGATACTGTCAACCATAGAGATTAAGTATTGCCAGTGGCGGCCATTCTAATGTTTTGAGCCATTAATTGCAAATACCGTATAGTTATAAAATCTGCTTTTAAATATGTGTTAGTTAGAAATATGCTGATTATGAATGCAATGCATCTTTTGCTAAAAATAAAATTGATGTTGATTAACAAATCCTGCTGCTAAAGTGAACAAACCTAACATAATTTCATGGAATAAAATATGCGGAAATAGGAATGCGAGATTTTAAAAGTGTGAAGTTATTACCATTCATGTGTTATTCAGACTTTATAACATAGAAGCATTACTCCACTGAAAACAGGCGATGCATCTCAACTGGACAATCTGTCTGTCTGCACACACACACAAATGTGTTTAGCAAATATGAGCTATGCTTTGAACTTTTACTCTGAGATGTGAAATGGTCATGGTGCCCCTAGTCCAGTAATGCATAAAGACTTAGAAAAATTAATACAGTAGACTATCCTAAATCTTGCCAGTAATCACACAACATGACATTGCTGGAAGGGCATGTTGACATCATTGTACTACTTTTGTTATAACAAATGTGACTTCTTTTAGATTCAGACAGAAAGACTGTATTTTCTTATTAGGAGGCAATATAGAGTACTGGTTAAGGCGCTGATCTACAAAGCTAGAGGCCTGGGTTTTCAATCCCATCATTTCCACTTGCATTCTGTGTGACCCTAAGCAAGTTATGCAACTTCCTTGTGCTCCTGGGTCGCACCTGGAAACAAGCTGTGGATTAGTGTGCTTTCCTGGTTAATCAAGCCCCCACCCCATTACTGTACATTGGTTTGCTAAATGAAGTTTGGCTGTAGATAGAGCTCTTGCTTGGACATTCAGGACTTAATGTAGTGTAATAGTGTATTGAAGAAAAACATTTTTTGCAAGAGAAATGCTGCATGTAGTGGATACATGTCTGAACCAAAACAGAAAATGTATATTCTCTATACATGTAGGCAGTATAGTGGTGTGGTTAAGAGTACTGAGCTGCAAACTTGGAGGATTGGGATTGAATCCCATCAGCCTCCACTTGCATATTGTGTGACCCTGAGCAAGTCATTTAACTTCCTTTGCTCCCTGGTCACACATGGAAACGAGCTCCGGCTTAGTCTGCCTTTCCTGGTTAAACAATGTCCCTTTTCTTTCCATACATCTGTCGGGGTTATATCAGGATGCTGGTATGCATAAGAAAGGTGGCAAATAAAGTGATATTGGAGGCAGCCACATTTGAAATTATCAGATTATGTATAACATTAAGTGTTGCAAATATAGTTCTGTTTGTCATTCATGCTAAACAAAATATTACAGTGATTACAAGGTTTAATAAAGGTGATGATTTCCCTGTTTCACTAAGGCATTTTTACATCTATATCAAAATTAAACCATCACTGGATCTCATTTTCAGTATCAACCATATGTTTTTTATAAAGCAAAAATCATGGTGGAGGTGTCAGAAAAACACCTTTTCAATAAGTTTGTTTGTTTCTTAATGCACCATTCATGGTTGCATTTGTTGTATTTGATTCATTCAACTTTAGAAAAACATATTGCTGCACAGGAAATTTTATTTAAAAAGAAACACAGGTTAACAGTTAAAAAGCAAATGAAAATGAAGACAGTCGCCTGTTAACAATGTGCTGTTGTCCCAGATTCCCCTTTTCCCTCACAAAGACAGAGACCATTGTTTGTTGTTGTGCTCAGATTGGCAATTAATTTATTTATATAACATAATTACATGTTCTATTTCATCATCTTTTACTATTATATCTCTCACAATTGCATTTATTTGCATCCATATATCAATCTCTGATCATCCCTCTTTCTTCCTCTTTTTGATCCCCGGGTGAGTGCTCCCCCATGGGTGCCTTCTTCTTCTCTTTTTCTGTTAGGTAACGGTGAAAACTGAGAACATTTTCCTCCTTCAGCTTCTTCTTCTTTTCATCCTATTCCTTTTCTTTCCCCTCCCCTCCCCTTTTCCCCATTAGCGATCTCCAGCTTGCATTGAATGACTGGCCTTCCCTTAATTTGGGTATTGTTCCTCCCTTCCTCAGGGGACCTCCTTCCTGGTTCTTCTCTCTTTTTTTTATCTTCCATTTTCTGCATGCCTCCTCCATGCTTCTATAAAACCCATCATTTCAGTATTAAACATGTCTATGGCTAGATCTGACAGATGCATGCCATCCGACCTGTAGAAATCCTCTACCCACTCTTCCACACTCCACAGTATTACTTGTCCTTCCATTTTCCTCATCAGTGTCCCTACCCTTCTGTTCATCTTTCTCCTGGCCCTATCCACAGCTCTATGGCTGTCCTCATGTTCCAAACCCTTCTTGGGATCATATCTGACCAGACAAGGCATACCCCAGGCCACCACTGCTGTATTCTCTCTAAGTCCCTTTTACCTGCATGCATGTGTCTACCCATAGCTTACCCACAAGATCATTACTCCCTAGATGTACAATAATTAAGTCTGGAATGGGTCGTCGCTCCTTCAGTTCTTTCAGGGTAGGAAGCAGCTGTGCCCATCTCATCCTCAGATGCCACATCAAACCAACCTACATTTTCACATCTTGGTACCTGTTTTCCACCAGCCTTTTCTCAGCTCTCCTTTCGCCCAATAAATATAAGAGTGGCCGCGAGATCCAGACTTCCATGATCCTCCCTCTTCCTATAGGGTTTAAGCAAAATAAATATCTTATATATGGTCTTAGATTCCCTTTTCCCAATATCACCCCTCCCTGTCACCCACCAAATGTGGCTCTGAATCTGTAACTAAACACAGGTGATCGTTAGCCTCCATACTGAAGAACTCAAATGTATCTCTTGTAACTGGCAACTTCTGGCGCCCCTTTCCAAAATATTATTAGCTATCTCACCTGCGCTGCCCACTGTGAGGCAGCCCCTATCCGTAGGGAGTGGGATGAGTAATTAGTGGATCCTCCTCCAGGAATTGCATGCCTTTTTGAGCAAGGCTGTGACTTGATAACATGTGACCTTCCTTCCATCTCGATGCACAAATAATCTCCCTGTCTTATTCCCATGCTCTGCGGTGAAAGCCCACAAAGCCTTCACTGGGCACACTGCACCATCTCGTGTTTTCTTTAGTGTTACCATGCAATCCTGCCCCTTTGATCTGTCCTTGACCTCTTAATCATGATTTGTATCTGTTCCATCTCCCAGCTTATATCTTCCCATTCCAATCCCCTTCTTTTTCTTTGCCATGCCCCACCACCTCACTCACTCTCCTTGGCCCCTGCAAACATTACCACGTAAAACATGTGAAATAGCTGGGCCCGGCTTTTGATCTGCAGATTGCTGGTAAAACACCCTTTAGTTTTGCAAACCACTGCTCCCTATTGGTCTACTACCCACAGTTCCCTGTTTTAACCTACCACACCTCTGGAGCCTTCTTCTGGTTAAACAACTAAAAAAAAACAAAAAACATTGATTTCGTTGGGTCCTTCCACC
Source organism: Neoceratodus forsteri (assembly GCA_016271365.2). Taxonomy (NCBI): domain Eukaryota; kingdom Metazoa; phylum Chordata; order Ceratodontiformes; family Ceratodontidae; genus Neoceratodus; species Neoceratodus forsteri. Next base: position 882,986,620 of record CM028134.1, read on the forward strand.
CTTTTAGGCTGCAAACTACAATAATTCCTGCCAAATAGACCCCAGTGTGGTGTGGGCTGTTCCTCTTTGCCATTGTTCTACAGTGAACTTCCTTAGCTGCTGTTCTGTGGTGGCCTACTTACCTCCATGTGGTGTGTTACCTGAATGTTTGAAAGACTCACCAGGCCCTCTCAGGCCCTCAGGTCCATGGTGCCCATGAACTGCAAAACAACAGTTCTGCTCCTTCTTGCCAACATCCCAGATGTTTGTTGGTATGGGTGTTTTGCTCCTCTGCTGTTGGTGCCAGACTCGGAGTGATCCAACTGCAGATGGGAAAAGCTGTCAGCCAGGGAATTGTGTACCCCTTCTACATGTTTTGCTCTGAATGATATGTTCAATTGCAAGGCCCTTAGTAACAAACATCATAAGACCTGCATGACCGTTTCTGACCTGGCTCCCCTGTTGTTTAACACCTCTACCACTGCCTTATTGTCACACCAGAATGTCACTTTCTGATTCTTAATTCTTCCCCCAAACCAGGGTGCAGGCCCAAATGGGCATGATCTCCAACAATGTTATATCTTTTACCTTACCATCCCTCACCCAGTCTGTAAGCCATGGCTGTATGAACCATCTGCCCTCAGATAGCCCCCATACCTAGGCCCCCGGCTGCATTTGTGTAAAGATCAAGGTCTGTGTTATAAACCCATTCCTCCTGCCAGAAGGAACAGCCATTGTAGGCCCTGAGAATTCCTCCCATAACTTAAAATCATCCTTGACTCCTTTTGTCATGTCTACCCAGTGGTGTGGTCTGGTCACCCCAGCTGTAGTCCTTGCTAACCTTTTAGTGAAAGCCCTCCTGGCCCAATAGCCCTGTATGTGAAGTTCAGGTGTCCCAATACCTGTTGTACTTGTTTTAGTTCTATTCTTCTCCTACTGGTATGTATTTGAATAAACTCTTTCAGTTTTATCACTTTTTGTCCGGCAGCCTAAAAATTTCCCCAGAGCATCTATCTCAATACCCAGAAATTCTGGCACCCTACTGGGCCCTTCTGGTTTTTTCGGTGCCAGCGAACTCTAATTCCTTGCACAGATCTTGAAAATTGATCAACATTTTTGTCTCCTTTTCCCACTACCTGAAGAAATTATCCAAATAGTGGATAACTGTTTTATAACCAGTTCTTTACTGAAATATCCACTGCAAACAGGCGCAGAATGCTTCAAATGTCACACATGCTATAGTACATCCATAGGCATGGCTTTGTCAAAATAGTATAGCACCCCCAATTTTAAACCCAAAAGGTCCCAGTCTTCTCTCCTAACCAGAAGTAATCTGAAAGTGGATTCTATATCCGTTTTGCCATCCATGTATCAGCAGGTGCCGGATTATCCGGACTGCATCTTCTAATGTTGCATATGTCACTTTACTATATTCCTCTCCAATAAAATCATTCACTGAATCCCTTCAGGAAAGGATAGGTGGTGAATTACCTGTATTCTCCCTCCTGTTTTTGGGGACCAAACCCAATGGAAAGATCCTCATATTCTGCAATGGGGGTATAAAATGGTCCTTCTCTCCCTGCTGGCTTTTCTTTCTCTATCTTTTGTCTTAACATTTCTCTCTCCCTTTTACCGAACCCAGGTTGTTCACCTCTTTTGCTTGTCTTGGGCCTTCACACTGCAATGAAAAACCTGTGCAAAAACCTTTTAATCATCTCTGCCATTTGTCTATTTGGGTATCTGTCCAACCAATCTTTCCATACCTCTATCCTGATGGGATTCTGGCTTCTCTAACTTGCTCCTTGCTTTCCCTTCTCCACCCAAATTCTCCCCTTCGTTCAGTGTCTGGCCTCGATGGTCAGTGATTCTGACTCCTCTACTCGGATGCCCCTCCCCTCCCCTCTGTTCCATGCCTGCCCTTGTACCCTGGCCTCACGAAAAAAACTGCTGACCTGAACCTTGACCCCAGATCCTTGGGCTCCCTGGACCCATGTCATCCTGCATCTGCTTGCCGGATGTGTTCCTCGCATTAGAACATGCGTGCTGAAAGCAACATTGTAGCCAGAACAAAAGGCCTATTATAAGCCAACAACACCTCTGGGGCATAGCTCCTTCTTCCCCAAATCCCCTTCAGGTGTGGACTGATTGGTTACATAATCTGTCCATAAGTCTAGTTGCCGTGTCCCATCTTACATCCCCATATGTATCATTCTCTGCCAAAATAATTTGTCGTTGTATATCCACCACCCCCTTTTTGCCTTTGCCGCCTTATTATCAGGACTATGTGATGAGTGGGATGCCCAACTCTGGCTTCTTCTCCAATACTATGGCTGAGAATGTGGCAAAACCTACAAACCACCATCCCAAGTCTTCCTTTTGTAATTTGTTCTCCCCTTTCTTTCCTAACAAAACTACCACTGCTGCCATTTTACCTTTCCTATATTATCTACTTCTTCATATTTTGCTGCCACTTCCCAGCTTACTAAGGGAAGATATCACATACTCTCCCTTCCATATTTTTCTCTTTTGTGGCCAGTGGGACATGTTCCTACCCTCATCCCAGGGCACCTATCTCCCTTGTTCCTTTCCTTCTTCCTCTGTTCCTCCTTCCTTTTCCTTTGGCACCTCTTTTCTGACCTAATCTCTGCCAGGGCTGACTCCATCTGCCCTAAACCCCTGTCCCAAGTGCCGACACAATTTGGCTTATATACTTTTTGATGCTGCCACCCACTGGGCAGGTGCACTACCTGTGTGCCTTGTCCATTCCTTGTTGTCTGCTGTCTTTCTGGTGCCGCATTATGGTCCCCCTGTGGTTGAAGGGTGGTTGCACCAATAGCGGCTGTGGAGGAACCACTATGCCCTGGGGATCAGTTTGGTTCCCCTGGGGACCCTGACCTGGTCCTGGAGGTACTGGTGGTACTGGGTCAACAGGTTGCAGAGGTACTGGATCAGCCACCTTGGTGGGTCCCACTATCAGTGGTTGCACCCTGGTTGGGCTATGTGGCATCTCAACTGGCCACTTCCCTCTGCCCCTTACCCTTCCCACTTTCCTTTTCTCCCTGGATCTCCTGGTTCCTCCCTTCCACCAGTTCCCACATTCTGTTGGCTTTTCTGCCAGTTCCACTATAGCCCTATAAAGCGTCTTCCTTTGAAGGTCTGTTCTTCTTTGGTGCCATGTCCTTGTTCCTTTCAAACTGTGAAGACAACAACTGAGAAGAAAAACAAAATTTCCATTATTAAAATTCTGTCTACAGCAGTCCTTCTTATGGCCAGGCCCTCTTTCACAGAAACAGTCGCCTAATGATAACAAAACATTGCCCCCTTTTTTAATACTTGCTATGCCCTCTCATTCCCATGCTTGTATAACTGCTGAAAAATATGAAAAACTTTCCTCCTGCCTCGTGACCAAATCTCTGCATGGGCCTTCCTCCATCATAAGTGGTCAAAACAGGCCCTTTTGGGTGATCTTACCATTCTTCCGTCTCCCTATCTTCTATCCCCTCTTCCATCTCCCACCTGCCAGGCCCACATCTCTTCCCCTGCTCACCCCATGGGCTTCAGGCTGTTCATAGCCTTCACATGCCTCAGACACCACCTCTTGTGGCCTTCCAGGTGTAAACCTCTCTCTCCTTGCATGCTCCGCATGTCTCTGGCTATTGCCACTCCGGGCCTCTTCATTCCCCTTCCCTTTGTCCCGATTCTTTTGGCTGCACCACGTGGCCTCTCAGCCTAACTCTTGTCCCCTCTCCATGGCGGCCCGCATTTCCAGGCCTACTCCCTGTCATGGCTACCACCACCGTGCTTTTGGCCTGTCGAGCTCCTGTCTCTTTGTGTCCCCGGCCGGTTTTAGATTGCCCCAACCGCGCTGCTACCTTTCTGCATATTTTAAGCCTCTTGGCCTATACCTCCCCACTCTGCATGCCATCACAAGCCTCTGGCTGCATTCCCCTTTCTTCTGCTACCCTGCCAGCTTGGGCTGCCCCCTAATGCACGTTGTACCACTGTCCATCATTGTTAAGCCTGTTACCAGCTTGAAAGAACCTTGGCTGGATCACGAGGTGCTTGGGCGTATGACATCACGCCATACATTTCTACAGTGCTAGCCCGTGCGACCAGGCCTCAATCAGTTGCCTCATCCTCCTGTTTGCAGTCACTCGGGTCCATCCCTCCCTCATAGCTCCTTGCTTGGCCCTACCTTTCATTTGGGCCCCTCACCTCATGGCCTCTGCGAGTGGTGTGTTCACGTCCTCACGTATGGCGCCTGCATCCGTCCCATGCTGTCTTTGTGTTCCAGGCCTCTTTCAATTGGACCTACCAATGCGTTGCCACTTCTCTGGCCCAATATTTCAATCGCCAGCTCAATTCTCCTGCAATACCACACCAGGCCCTGCAGACCACATGCTACTTCTTTCCCAGGCTAAAACTCCTTTTAGCAATGCCGTGATCCTCCCCAACATCTTGCTCCCCTGTTTCTTCTTGCTTGGCCCACATCAGGCAAACACAGCTGAATTCAATGCACTCCTCCCTTTACTGGCATTCCTCCGGTCTCCTTGTCCTGCACAATTCCTAACAGCTGCCCTTTCAGATCTTCATCCTTGTTCTACCAAAGCCTTGTTAATGCTGTATTTCTGCATTCAGCACCAGAAGAAAAAACCCTGGGCTGGTGAGACACCGTTCAAGCTCAGTATCGCTACTGCAGCTCTTCACCTCTGTTCCACAAAACACTTTGTTATCACTGCAATATGCAAACCACAATAAACTATGCAGATAGAGTCTAAACTCAGTGTTCCTGCTGCAGAGCATCACCTCTGCTCACAAACCACTTTGTTGTTGCTGCAATATGCAAACCACAATAGACTATGCATATACAATTTAAACTCAGTTTTCCTACTGCAGCACTTCACCTCTGTTCCACAAACTGCTTTGTTATCCCTGCAATATGCAAACTACCTTAAACTATGCATTTCTTTCTCTCTTTATTTGACTTCCAGCATCTTACAATTTACTAGCTTCCTGATTCTCTTTCTATTCTTTAATAATTTATATATATATTATTTTTTATTATAACAACCTCAAACCTTCTCATCCATATTAGTTGTTTGTTTCTTACCTCTTTATCTTGGTGCACAAACCTTCCAAATTAATCTGCCAATCTGAAGTGCTGCAGTTTGAGTAGATCAAATCAAAACTCCAACAAAAGTGGCTGAACCACTCCTGTGCTGCCCATTATGTACCTCCTTTTTCCCTCCCCTTCCTGTTGCCTTGCTATTGTTCTGTCACTGCCCTCCTTCTCTCTCCCTCCCTTCTGAGCACACCATCTTGATGAAAAGAGTAGTGCACCAGGACAACCTGGTCTGCCCCTTAAAGGGCAAACTCCATTATCAAAGGGTTAAGTCAGCCTAAGTCCTTTTCCTTGTGGTCCTGTGAGACTGTCTTTGTTTAACTAACCTCTTCCACCAACATTTTAAGCTTGCTTAGAAGTGAATGGGAGGCAAATTGCATTATGTGTACATCTTTTATACAGACTTTTTCTTGCTTTTGTGTTTAAAAACAATATTTTGTTTCAAATTAGTAGTCAAAATTAGCAATATATGTTCAGTTTTACCAGTGTTGCTCCAAAAGAACAACGCTTCCTTTTAAACCCCTCCTGGACTGCTTTGGGGCTATTAACAAGAACTAGTAACTGAGTGATTAATTACGGTCATAAAACTCTCCTCCAGCCAGCAAGCTTCAAAGGTATAACTCAGGTTCTGATGTTTAGTTAGGCATGACAAGATATAAACCATTTGTTGGTCTCAGTGTAGTAATTTCAAAAGCAGGCTTTCTGAAATGCAATAGTAGTTTAGCAGAAAGAAGGAGTATTTCTTTAACTGCCATCAAAATTTGTAGAATGGAAGGATACACTGAAAACTCCTAAAAGATGTGTTTCATGCAAACATTTTTTACAAGCAAAATCAGGATGGCTGTAGGCTCCGCCAACAGCCATAAAAACTAACCCTGGTGGCAGGTTTATATACAATTTGTTGGGGTCACCTGAGTTTACCATAACTAATACAATAGAATACCTGTCTTTATGTATGTACATGAAAACAGGATGACCCACCATACACTGAAAATCAAGAACCAACATAGATTGCAATCAAATAACCATATCTAGTACTTTATTATGGGCTAAAATAACCGCAAATGCAAAATTACTGGGCAATTAAACTATAGTCCTTCCTTAGTTACTATGACTGACAGGTAGGTTGGTATTAAAGGGCTGCAAAGGCACTGCCCCTATAAGAAAATAATATGTGCAGTCCTGGAGCCAGGTAAGCCACACAGTTTTTTCTCTCTGGCTTAATTTCATGGTAATAGGTAAATAAAACCAACTATTGTAATATTTTTATTAACAGAAAACAGGGCTCTTAACTACATTTGTAGTATGAGGGGTTCTGCTTACTAGGCCTCATATGTTTTCTCGTTCATGCCCTTAAGCCCTTTTTATGTCTTTTTATTTTACATTAGACCACTTATATTTTATTACTGGAGGTTTTGTGCCCTAATGCAGAGCTTTGCCAAAACTTTTAGGATACAGCGACTGTCCTTCTATTCATAGTTGTGCTCAACGTTTTTTTTTCCTTGGAGTGGCGGCTGAAATTGACAAGAAAACTTGATGCCTCCGCTTCATTGGGTGTACTGCATCAGAGTAGCAAGAGAGACAGAACATGGAGCTGACATACTCCTTATTACTTTTTGTTTATAGTTCTCTCTCTCTCTTTTCAATATAAAATTGATTTATTTTATTTGTTCTCTACTCGAGTGAATATTGAGGTATGTGGAGAAAATGGAGCAGTGGCTGGTAAAAGCATTTAAAGCTGCATAACTGCTGGAAGTTTCATCATTTGGCCTTAAAGTCAGGAGAGCAAGAAAGCACGGAGCATACTTGATCCTATCCTTCTACTTTAATTCTTAGGCTCTCTCTAAAAGGCACACATTTCTATTTTTATTTATTTTATAACACCCTCATTCCTTTTGAATCCCCTACATAAGAAGGACTGTAATAACAAAATTAAGTTGGGCGACTTTCTGCATCGAAACAGAAAGAAAGCTTTCCTGCTCCTCATTATTAAACTGGGTTTCAAAAGTGTGGTATAAACAATATTTAATCAAGTATGCTAGCCGTTCTCATTAAAACAAACTGATTGCTTGGTATTTCCTATCCTATTTTGTGCAGATCAATACAGGGAACATTTCCCCTTTTATATAAATCATTCTCTGCAGGAACACTTCATTTCTTTGACAGCCTTTTTCAATAAGTCCCTACTATCTCATAACAGGGGTATATATTGCTGCAGATAATACTTTAAGGTTTCAGTTCATTAAATGGTCATGGTGTACTGCTAATGCTAGCCTTATTCTCAAAGGGCAGCTTTCTAAATGTTATTATAGCTTTCCTTCCTGCTGGCATACATGGATTTTCTAACTTTATACATTTTTAGACAATTGGCTCTTTTATTTATACAACCCATTGTCTTGCTTGCCTCTTTTAATGCAAGCAATACAACATGTGCTTTTTAAACATTTTTCATGAACTGCAGATACTGAATTTTTTTAAGTACTGTTGCACTTCATATTTTATCCAGCCAACCAGAAAGTTGGACATTTTATTACTGGACATTTTTTTCCTTTGCACTCAGGCACTTTATATATTTAATCTGTACAGCATCAATTTCAACTGCACTAAGTCTTAAAGGTGCATCTTTTGCAGCACCAGCACATTTCAAGGCTTTGAGGCCTTCGTTCCCAATGGAGGGGGTGTAAGGGAAGACCTAAGTCTCCTACCAGGGTAAAATCCTAGCACAGGTAGTCAGCCTGTCACATCCCCTGCACAGAGGGCATCTGTCTAAGGTTGTCCAACACTCAACTAGTACCCTAAAGGGAGTGTGGAGCTTCATCCAACCTTCACCATAAAGCTCCACCCAGGGCCCCATTAGTCAACTTTAGTATTGTCAATAATATCATGATTTTATAATGGCAATACTTTCAGACATACCCTGGGGCTAACATAGATATCGACATAGTAACCATCTATGCACTCAATAAACTGTTTCAGTCTGCAATGACTATCTACTGTTCCTCTCTGCATACTAGAACCCAGACATTCTCATTTAATATCTGACACTCATACACAAGAGTGCACTTACTGATATACACCCAGAGGTCATAATCATTAACCTCCTATTCCTGGACATCAAGAAATATAGGAGAAAATCAGCAGGAGATAGAAAAGAAGAGGGAGGAATCCACATGAATGTTGGCCAAACTTTCAGACTGGAAATATTACAGGATAGTAAGAGAGAAAAAGACTGTTGCAACAGATTTTTGTTAAAGAGTCAGAAAAAGTGTTCCAAGTTCTGTGGCAGGAATATCCACTGTCCCTAACCCTGGAGGGATGAAGCTTTAGTCAACCCTCACCTGAAGCTCCATCTCAGGGTTCCTTTCATAAATAACTAAAGTATTCAATTCATAACAATACAAATACCCTGAGACATTTTACAAGTTTATTACATTAGTAAACTACAAAGCATTACATATACAGGGAGAAAGAACCATCAACAGAAGTTATATGTCATCTCCTGGCTTTTCCTGACCAGAAACATTTGAACTGCTGGTCCATCCAGGACCAATGGGTCTGTCTTCTGGGGCAAGAAAACTACCCTGCTCCATCCCCCTTAGACATTTAAAGTTAGGCTACTAACACACCATGCTGCATGCCTAACAACCTGCCATAACCTCTATTTTTTCAAATCTAATACACTACTAGTAGTGTTGATTACCTCCTTGTCCCTTCTGTTCCATGTGGGAGTCTCTCCTCCTCCAAGGTGCCATCTCTTGCCCTTCACCCTCTGGGTTACTCTTCCCACATCACTATCAGGGGTTGCTATTTCTCTGACCTTGCAACAGGTCTTATAGTATGCTGCCACCTGTCTGCACATGCCTGGCCAATAGAAATACAGGGTTAGTCTAGTCAATACCTTCCCATGGCTCAGATAGCCAGTGACTGAGTGCATATCCTCCATCAATGTTTTCCTATAAGCCACCAGCACCACTACCTGAGCATCCACCTACTCCATCTTGGGGTTGGGCCTCATATGATATAGAACTTCCTTTCTAAGTTCATACCACCATAACCTGTCCCCCATACCATTAACCTGTCTCCCATCCTTGATTTTACATATTCTCTTAACTGCGTTACTTCAGGATCCCCAACCTGCAACTATCCCCAGTCAGCACCAAGAGATCAATCATTTATTATGGGAAGAGGTTCAAAACATTTTATTTTCCATTTTAAACAGCCTGTGGGTTGATAGTGAGCAGGCAGCTAAGCGGGGGGAGGGCACGAGCAGAAAAAGTATCTGCCAGACTTGCGCAACCAAAAGGAATAGGCTAGAAAAATGTTTAATTGCTTTTTGGAATGGGTAGTAACTTCAGTTGGTCAGCTGCAGCTCAGTGTTAACTCATTACGCAGCAAGGGAGGTCGCGTGTGGAGAGTGGTATGAGACAAGGGTGAGAGAGTGCCGCATTTTAACTTAAGTGCAGTTTGGGAAAATGCTTGCTTTGTTCCACTCTTGTTTTATCCACTACCTCCCATTTTATTAGTGCCTCTGTTATACATATGGCTAGTTTATAGTTGAATTCGATCAGTCAGCAGAGGGCTCTGAGCTTGTGATAGCTGACAGAATGGCGTGAAGTGGTGCTGGTGAATAGTGGTGAAGTTCAGCTTGAAACTGGCATATTTAGAAATATTTTGTTTTCCTTAATTTGAATAAAATAACTGTGGAGCTCAGTGAGTGTTATTTTATTCATGGTGGTAACAGTGCTGGGGAGGGGTGATGGTGACCTAAGCTGCTGCTAACTGTTTAAAAAATGGCAGCAGTTTGAATTGTGTTCCCAGCGCTTCAGCCAATGAGGAAACAGGGTGCTGGGCACACAGATACTTGGCTGGCTATCAGGCAGGTTTGAGCTGGGGCTTTTTATTTGGTGGGCATCTATTGTCTGATAGATGCCCACCTAAACAAATGTCTCAGCCAATCAGAAGAGAGAATTGTCTTTGCCCATTTTCTAAATGAAAATTGTATATATGTGTAACTAACATTTATTTTTCTTTCTGTCCATCCTCTAGACAGCTTGGTAACACACGGGTCAGTTTCACCCATACTGCTGTCAGCAACCAAGCTGAAAATTTCTTACTTTGCACTACTCTGCATCAGAAACTTAATCAGTAATCATAGATTACAGTAATAAGCATAATTGTGCAGAAATATAAAACACTGTCAAATATGTGTGATTTACAGTAAGGCACTTCTGAAGAGCCCAACCTCAATTGGTTGGACTCATATGTGACAGACCATGCAAATATGTTAAAGGAACTCAACCTGGAGCACGTTATCTCCTTCCCCACTAGATATAATGCCCATACAATGAATCATTCGCTCATCAACTGGGTCGCTATCAATAGGGTTGACCTGATTCTACAGACTGGCATTATGGCTGACTTCATCAGTGATCACACACTAACCTATATTGTTCTGTCCACCAAAGCTAGCTGCCCTCCACACAAACTCATTTCATTCAGAAAGTTTGATGGTTGGGATCATGAACCAGTTCTGAGGAAGCTAGGAAATACATGGACAGTCTTTTAACAGATTAAGGATATCTCTTCCATGGTTCCTTTCCTTACCACTTCCCTCCTCCGACTCCAGAATACTTATTGCCCCGCAACACTAGAAGGGTAAGAGGGATTGGTCTTGCTGGCTATCGAAAGAGCTCCTACTGTCTCTTATGAAAGCCAGAACAGTAAGTGGAAAGAGTACAAGGAGTCTCCTTCCTCCCACCTCTGGAATGCCTATAGACAACTGTATAATACCTGCAAGAAAACTGCAAAATCACTTCAGCACAACTGCTATCACAAACAACAAAGCATTAACCTCAGAAATCCATGAAACATCCATTGGGTCACTACTGAATCCAAAGACCCATAAACAAATTGCAGAACTCTCAACCCTGTTGGACCATCTCGGACCCTTGAAGATTGCTACGCTTTTAATATCAAATTTACCAACTTATCCACTGACTTCAGCAAACTCCCCCCCACTCCTCCCTGAATACACAGACACCCAAACTGTGCAACCATCTTCCCAGACACATGCTACCACAGCCTTTCCATTTTAGGGTCATTGGACCTAAAGTAATGGCCAAACTTCTAAATTCCTCCCAGCTAATGGAGGCCCTTGCAATGATGGTCTATAACCCAGCTTTCTTGAAAATTATCTCCCTGTTATCATTAGACCCCTAACACCTTTTCAACCTTATGCTTACCACATCCACAGTGCCAGACTCATAGAAATTTGTGCACGTAGTACCCATCTTCAAAGCTGGCGATCCCTCTCCACTGATAATTACAGGCCCATCTCCTCCATCCCATCTCAGTAAACTGTTGGAGAAAGTTGTGTACTTACAGCTGTCAGAACATCTGGATAAATATAGTCTACTATGTCCTCTCCAACATGACTTCTGGAAGCACCACAGCACCACCTCTGCCTTAGCCCTGTTTGCTGATTATGTCCTTAGACAGATGGACTTGGGAAATGCAACAGGAGCCATCTTTGTGGATCTGTCAAAGGCATTTGACCTTGTTGACCACCAGCTCCTTATTTTCACCTTATCTCAATATGGCTGCTCTGGTGCAACCTATGCCTGGTTCGCAGCTACTTATTGAACAGATCCCAGTCCACTATTATTGGGAAAGCTAGCTCTGTTGCTCTCCCCATACTCATGAGGGGTCCCCAGGGCTCCATATTTAGACCTTTGCTGTTCTCTACATTCATAAATACACTACCCAAGGATTGCTTCAACTGCAAAGCATTCCTCTATGCAGGTGATTTAGTCCTATACCATAGTGGCAGATCACTGCAATTCATCTCCTCCTCCCTTACCCAGAACTATGGCTCAGCCTACAACTGGTTTCTTTCAACAAACTACTAGTTAATGAAAGAAGAACAAGTCAATGCTGTTTGGCTCTAAACTTTCCTCTCAAAATCCACCTATAATGACTCCTCCTGCAAGTGCTCATTCCTGCTGACCCTCACCTGGAGGATGTCCCCATTTTAAATATCTAGGAGTCACTATTGATCCTCCCTTACATTCTCTGAACATATTAATATTACAGTGTGGTGAATAAACCCAGAAGCTAGGTGCAGCCTACAGACTTGGACACCTGTTATCAACGAGGCACGATTGGCAATTTGCCCAATGATACCCCTCCTTGACTACTGCACCCCGTCTACTCTGCTATCTCCTACACCTTCTCTTATTGCTAAATACCACCCATAACTCTATCAGTCACTTTTCCTCCAAATTTCCTTCTCAGCCCACCATTACTCTCTTTACCAGGCACTAGGTTGACTCCCTCTGCAAGGTTGCTTTGACTATGCCTTAGGTGGCTTGGTGGACAATTCATAGAAATTACCAACAGTCTCCTCAGTCTCCTTACTCAGCCCTCCAAACAAACAGGATTGGTCAAGGAATTCTCAGGGCATGCTCTGTTCCCCACTTTTAGTCCCTTGAATGTCCACCATGATGGGATACAGAACATTCTCCATCACTGCACCCTCCCTATGCAATAAAATACCCCTGTCTGTACCCTCAGCCACCTCCCACCAGTCCTTCAAACACCAGCTAAAAGACTGTCTTTTTCAGCTTCCAACTGCCACTGCTCACCACAGAACCCCCTGTGACCTATTCCTTTCTGCCCATCCCCATACCAAGGTAACTATGATCAGGTCCCTGTTTTCTTGTTCTCTGAATATTAACAATGTATACCTGGCTTTCCTCCAACTAACCTGCTGCATTTCAATATCTGCACACTTGAAACTACAACATGCTTGTTATCTGCTGAATGTTGTGCTACATCACACACACTGTATTGCCTACATTGTAACCCTGTTGCTATTTCTACATCACTTTGTTGTATTTTAACTGCTGTTTACTGTATACCATAAGTTTATGTCTACATCTTGCTTCTGAGCAAGGACTTTTTGATTTCTGTGTATTGCTCTTGCATTGTAACTGTGTATTGACTTGTTGTAACATGTGTGACCCTGTTTCTGCCTGAAACAGTCCCTGGATCAGTGCACTTACCGGTTAACAAAGACATACAAACATACACACACATACATACATAAATAAATAAATAAACAAACAAACAAAGTAATATATGCATTTTTAAATGTAAATGTTTTACCTTTTTATGTAGTTAGTATTTGATGTAATGCATTTAGGTACATCAGTTTACATGTAATTTGCATTTTTGAACATTGAAATATCACTCATTCACTTCATACATTTGGTAATGACTGAGGAATGATGACATCATCAGACATACCACTATAAATGTACTGCATTTTAATCAATCACTGCCATTGAGAAAGGATCCCTGTGGTATTTAAAATGTATCAGGTATTGTTTATCCATCCAATGTCTGTGTGGCACATTGGAAAAATATTAATTTCACTAAAATAATGTCAAGTGGCATCTGTATTCTATGAAGGGGTCAGTGCCCAACTTTCTTTGTTGTTTCTCTCTCTCAGCCTTCCTCAGCACCCTGTCCAACAAACCCATACATATCATCTACATGACATGTACACCTCATATTACATATTAGAATGCATATAGTGGCAGGCTGCATACAACAGGGGCACAGGAAGCATACATCTAATTGATGTGACTCAGCATGGCTTCATGATTGGCAGGTCATGCGTAACCAATCTTTTAAATTTCTTGAGCCTGTTAGTCAGGCTCTGAACCAGGTTTGCTGGTGCATGTGGTTTATTTGGATTACACAAAGTTTTTACTCAGTGTCGCATGAGGAGCTGTTTAAAACATTCCAGACAAAGGACTAGATAATACTCTGGTGAGATGAATAAAATCATGGCTGATTAACAGGTATCAAGGTTGAACATCAGGGCTTTCTATTGGATTGGGGTAGAGTCAATAGTGGGGTTCCTCAGAGATCAGTTCTGGGATCCACACTATTTAATTTGTTTGTCTCATCAATGCATGTATCGAGTGAGGCATGGCTATCCAAGTATGCAGATAATACAAAGGTAGGGACAATTGTTAATAACAGTGAAGCAATATAAAATGTACAAATACATCTAACACAGTTAGAGAATTGAGCCAACACACATAGATTATGGGTTAATGAAAATTAGTGTAAAGTTATGCACTTTGGGTGCAACAATGTCAAAGCTAAATATATAATAAACAGTAAATAAAAAACCAGTACGGATAGAGAAAAGGATTTGGGGTAATAATAACTGAAACCCTAAACTTTGACACATGCAAGAGGTGTGGTTAAGAGAGCAAACAGAATTGTGGGGAATATACTAAGACACATAAAAGCAGAAGATGTGAGGTTCTGATGCCTTGTATAAGACACCGGTTAGACCCGTCATGGAGTATGGAACACCTTTTGTACCCCTCAGGTGTTGGTAGTACCAGTTGATGGAAAGAGTCCAAAGGAGGATATCTAAGAGTGAATAAAGTAAGAGGAAAAATGATAGTGATAAGCTCAGGGACTTGGGATTATATTCCATATCATATCACAAGTTAAGAGGGACCTGTGCCCTTAATAATGAAAACATTTTGAATCAACTGAACTGACAAGAAAGACCAAAGCAGATAGGGCAATGACAGGGCACCCACTGCAGTTATTCAATTCAATTCAAAATTAACTTATAAAAAGTGCCTTTCAATTATCAAGGCACTGTACAATACACATAAAACCAATAGCAATAACAAGCATGTTAAAATCCAAATTCATAAAATCATACATTGTAATTTACAGCAGTATCATATATTAAAAACCCTTAACTAAACTCATCAGGGAATGCTAGGCTAGATAAATACGTTTTAAGGGTGGATTTGAAAGTTAAGGAGAGAAGCATATAAAACCACAAGATGGGAAAATGGTTCAGTCAAAGAGTAGTTGAGATATGGAACAAACTGCCTGAAGAGGTGATAGGGCCACCAGTATGTCTTCCATTAAGTCATTACTGGATGAATGTATGGGTGATAGGAAAATGGAATATATCCACTGACATGTGGCAAGCCTAATTATGGCTCTTATATCTGCTAGACTTGTAATGTAACCTATGAACCTATGAAGCTGTATAACTGTAGGTGTGGACATCATACTGTAGGTGTAGCACAACACAATGACATGTCCTAGAGTGGCAAACCAACTCCAGTACAATAGCATACCTTGCATTCGTGGTGTATTCATCAAGGTACCCATGATATATGACATGGACAGTGTAAATGAAACTACACTGGCTTAGGGAAAACTAGTTCAGTACACCTACCACATCATAAGTAGGCTCCATGCCACCACATACTCTTTCTAACCTGGCACAGCACGCATAAATAGACAGTGATCACATGCCACTGTGCTATCACACATCTTGGTGTTATGTAAGTGAATGGTTCCAAGATCCACAGTGGGTCCTGCACTGTACAGGGCTCCAGGGGCATCTACTGGGATAGTGGTCCCATAACCTGCATTAGTTATATAGGGCTATACAGCAGATCAGGTGCCACAGGTCAGTGTGGCCTCAACAAGATTCACACAGCTATACTGCACATTTCTTCAGAGACAGTAGCATAGATACCCAGTATCATGGAAACAGTACTGCACACCAGACACCAAAGCAAACTGGCCATGGCACAGTGCCACTTTCCACCATTACTCTCAGCTGCTGCAGGCTCTTGGGATCCATCAGAACTAGTTACTATATAGGTGCCCACACTTGTTGCACATCCACACTACTGCTCAGTGTGCCAGGTGCATCCTGACTGATACCCAGAGTACTCAGCTGGGCCTGTTTGTACCTCTACCCTCCCAAATGCAACTCCTTTCTGGAAATTGCCAGATCCACCAGGTTGGCAGCTCTATTGCAATCCAGCATGTGTCCTTCTGTCTCACAGGCCTCCTTCTCCTGTCTGCCTTTTCCCTGTATTTCTCAGCCCTAACACCAGTCCAGGTAGTGACAGATCTTCCCAGGTACTATTGGTTTAGCTGGCCATTAGTGCAGCATTATGTGTTAGTGCTGAAGCACTATGGATGTTTCAAGGTGGTGGAGGTCCATCCAAATGCAGCAGGAACTAAGTCACACATGAGCATTGTGTATGCGCTGTCCCACACAGCACATGTGACAATGCCATAGCACCACATCACTGTATGCATGACAATGCAGTGTCATTATGTCAACAAAGACGGTGACATCATGTCTGTGGTGCATAAGGACATAGTGTTGTTACAGCACTAGCACTATTGCAGACAACAGCGCATGGTACAAACCTGCAATATTAAAACAATGTATGCAAATTAGTTAATTTCACAGTCAGAGGAAACATCCACATTTGCATGTCATTATGGTAATTCATTTACATGCCTAATTGCACCTGGAGCATATAAAAGGAGCAAATAAGGGCACCACACAGATTCCACAGAGGTACTGCAGGCAGCCAGATGTAAGTGTATTGTAAAATGTCCTACAATAATTACATGGGTATCTGCACATAGTCAAGGCAATGTTAAGCAGGCAGCTAGTTGTGTGTTAGGTCTAACCATGAAGGAACACATATGTATTTCAGCCAGGCGCACTTAGGGCCTGCTTTCTCTTCTCTATTGTATGTATACAATGCTCTGTGGTGTTTGTACTCCTTATTTCCAGCAGGTATTATGATGGAGGAATAGAGACAGATGAAGCAAAGGTTCTCTGAGGAGGTCCTGGCCCAGGCCTGCATGGTCGATGACAGCCTGGTAAGCAAATGAAGTGAATCAAGGACAAAATAAGAATGGTCTGAGCTCAGATCACAGAGGCCAACAACGTGGTGGTGGCAGACACTGGGTACTGAAGGACATCATGAAGCAGGCCACTGACCTGAAGAGGTGCACCAAAGAGGTGACAGCATGGCCAGGGCAAACCTCCAGGCCACAGGCTGTGACCACAGTATAGTGATCCCTCTAGCCCTGCAGAAGAGATGAAGGATGAGACCATGCACAAGTGAAGCTGGCTGACATCCCTGGGGTGTCTTTGAAAGCCATTTCAGACCAACACAAATGTGGTGACTACATAAGCCCCATCACACTTATATTGCATGTGTACATACACCGGTGGTGTTTGGTTTGCATGCCTGAGGAGCATGGCGATGTGGGCCATGGCAGGACAAGCAAGGGTGCATGCATAGGATGTACTGCACAAATCTGCATTCTGAGTAAACATCCTACCATAGCCCTGTACATGCATCCTGTATGGGCTGTAGGACACCACACATGTGGGACATCAATGCTGCATGCCCTGTCTGTAATGGTGTACCTGTTGGCAGAGTTGGCCAGCCCACCAGGATACCGTGACATTTCCATTTGTTCCCCTCTGTTCGGTTCTTGGCCACCTTCAACACTCTATAGCTCCTAGCCTTTCCCATCTAAAAATAGGCATTTGTTTGCCCAGTGCACTTACCTGGTCATCAAAACTAAATAATAATATGAAGATGCAAACACAGAGCTTGTGTATCACATTTATGTGGAAAATTGACATGCACATGTCACCTGGGCCGTCCCTACAGTTTTCTCATGTAGACCCATGTGTCTACTTTCCAGGTGGGTCCTTGTACTCCATCCTTACCTTGCCTCTTGGATGTGTTAAATGAGTGTTGACTACATGGTGGTATCCAGGTATGTTGGTAGTGTGGACATCTGTGGGGTAGTTACCTACTCGTCATATGTGTGTTGTATACTGTGGGACCACTGGTGATGTGGTTGTGAGTGTGTACAGCACTGGGGGCATATGGACAGTGCACTGAACATATTGGCAGTGCACAGTGTAAGAGGCAAACACAGATCTAGTGAATCAAATTTATGTAGACTATTGACGTGTGTGTCACCCTGGGACCCTCTCCTATTGTTTTCCAACATTGGCCTCAGTATCAACTTCCCAGGTGGATCCCTAGTATCGCAAAGCAAAATGAGTGTGCACCAGTATGACCAGCCTGACCCTACATTTTGGATGTGTTAGAAAATGGTTGCAGGCAACATAGTGCTATCCAGGTATCCTGGTGGCGTAGACAACCATGGGTAATTACCTACTTTGCTACATGTGTTGCATACCTTGTGATCACCAGTGATAGGATTGTGATGTGTACTGTAATGGCGCATATGGGCCATGCACTGAAGGGAGACATGTGTGGCAATACACGGTAAACTGGACCTGCATGCTGCCATGATCAGCACACAGATATTTATGTTACTCTGAAATATTGCTCTTCTCTTTATCAACAGCCCAGTCCATAATGGTGGACACCATTGCCAAGGATACCCTGGGACCATCATGCTGGCTGCTGCCCCTGAGGGCCACCATGCTGGGGCTGACCATGAATCAAGCAAATATGAAGGAGGAGGAGGACAGCATCACTTCTGTGGCAGAGTAGAAGTGAGAGGGATCCCACTTGGATTTGAAGGAGTTTCTCATCTCTGCTGGCTCCCTCACCAATGGGTCCCAGCCACCCCACCCCAGCATGGCCATCCCTGTCTAGCCCATGGCAACAACCCAACCCAGCCATCACTGTGCCACCACAGGATCCTGCCCAACACAGCCACTGCCATGCCTCCTGGCCAACTCCACTTGCTCAGCCACTGCTGGGCTGCCCATGACCCAATTACCCAGTTCAGCACTGCCCAGGGTGCAACTCAGGCCCACAACATGCCATGATGCAGCTTCATCCTGTCCTAGACAGTCCATGTGAGCAGCAGTCTGCAGCTGCTTCAGACTGCTGTGGGGACCCAAGAGGTCTGAGCTGAAATGGGCCATATGCTCATGCTGCAGGACTATGAGCAGCATATAGATGCTTGCCATGCAGAGCATATGGTGGCCTGGGGTGGATTGCAGCACTCCATGGATGTGGGCCTTGTGAGACTGGAGTAGTTCTTGCAGCTGGCTTAGGTGGGGAGTCCGCCATTGTGCTGGAGGCTACAACCATGGTCCCTGGCTTCTGTGGGGCTTGCCACAACACTTGTAGTTCCAGTGGGGGACTGTCACCCCATGGCAGACACTTTGGCATCAAGTCACCCGGCAGTGTGCACAGATGGATGCCCAGCGCACTCAGAACATCTCATATGGTTGTACAGTGGAAATTGTCTGCTTCTTGGAAGGGTCAGTACCCACCACTGGCCACGACCTCAGTGGCTGACGCCATCCCACACCATCTCGCATTAAATGAATATGCCCCCCTCCATACCCTCTCAGATATAGCACTTGCTCCATACCTGTGACCATGCTGGTAGCATGGGTTGCACCTAAGGAGCCTGGGTCCTCCAAGCCATACCCCAAATGTGCCACCTCATCCCTCCCCGCCACAGTAACCATGTTTACCCCGCTTGGATTTCCTGTTATTTTTCAGCCTCCTTTATGTCTCCCCTGCCTGAATGGCTAGGTATTTGTTTTCAGACACCATGTAGCCCCTCATGTGATTGACATGTTATTTATTTTCATCCCCTTTATATTCCCCCATCCGCCTGAATGGCTTGTTCTTTATTTGTCTTCCCTTTCCTCTCTACCTGGATGGCTTGTTCTTTATTTACACACTCCCCCAACTGGATGGCAGGTTGTTTATCACCTCCTTTGCCCCTCACCTTGATGGCTTGTTATTTTATTTTCTTCCCTTCCCCCACTCGGATTACTGTTATGTATTTTTCTCCCTTTGACCGACACCCTACCTGGATGCTTTCTTTTTTTTCATCCCTCCCCATTGGATGGCTTGTTATTTCTGCTAATCCCTGTTTTCCTTTGAATTCGCTGTTCACTTATTTTATATTTCTAAACATATTTTGTTAAACTATTACTGTCTCCTGTGTGTTCTATACTCACCGTCTGGGTCTGAAGAAGTCTGTGATGAGGAGATCTCAATACTCCCGGACCACCTGGCCATCCTAGGGTCATGCCTATTGAGTTGCTCCTGCTTTCTTTGGACCACTGGGTTTGCATCCACTGCAGTGTTTCCTCTGTGGCTGCTAAGTATATCATACTGTTGAGTGCCATGTTGTGTAATGCACAACAGGCAAATAATATGGCTCAGGCTGCAGGCCTTCTGAGGTGTGTGTATTGTAGGGCACCACTGGAATGATCAAGGCATCTGAACCACATCTTGAGCATGCCAAAGACCCACTTAATGACAATTTGTGTAATGATGTATTCAGTGTTGTACCTGTCCTCTGCATCGGTTGCAGGGTAGGGCAGCTGTTAAGAGCTAAGGATGCAAGGATATGGACTGTCCCTGTGTAGGAAAAGAGCAATGGTTTGTGACATCAATGGTAGCAATGGAGGGAGGCTTTGGGCATATACTCACCAATGAGGTGCCCTCTAGGTATATTGCTACCTTCAAACCTCTGACACAGTTTAGAATTTTGTCAGATGAAGGCTTCATAGGCACTTGCCTGGGTACTGTGGCAGGGCACTGATGATGCTTCCTGTAGCACTGAACACTACTTGAAAGATGATGGAGTGGTAGTCCTTCTATTTTTCATACTAGTCTCCACCCCATCACCTATGGGTCCACAGATGGTAACATGGAGGCAGTTAATGGCGCCCAGTATGGCCAGTAGGTGTACAACCCATTAGAATTGCTACATGGTTACTGTTCGCTCTGCTGGTACAAATGGGGATAAGATGAACTTCTCAGCATGGGCCAGTAGAGCATCTGAGAAGTGGTCAACAGGTGTGAGGTGAGACAGTGCGATACTGGTGGTGTCCCCATTGATATCTGTAAAGTTACATTGGCCAGGGCACACTGCTGCAGTCATCTTGAACTCTATGGACATTGCAGGGCTGCAGTGGGTGTCTGTTTGAGCTGGTCATGCATCAGCTCGTATACTGTTGCTGCATGAGCATGAGCATGCTGAGCCAGTCCCGACCCCATGATTTGTTTGTTACTACAGACTGAATGTAACTTATGGGTGGTACACCCGGGGCATTGGCCTCCATATCTACCATGACTGCGTGCATTAGACACACAATGTGTTCCATTTTGTTTTCTGGGGTGTGTGCTGCTGTGCTTCTCGCTGCCTCCATGATTTGACTCAGGTTAAAACCTGCTATATATAGTTCTTCGTTGCCCACACCAAGTCACACTAAATGCTGCTAGTGTATTGCTTAACCATTGAATATGATGCTGCACCAAATATTCACATCACAAACCTTTTTTCAGTGCTGCATACATTATTTTGGACTCAGGTGCTAGTGGTCCTAAGAAGTGCAGAAAAACATTTGATTATGGCATTCCAATGCCATCTGCAAATTGCACCAGTGCAATATGGTAGTGCTGGCTGTGAACCTTTGAATATGGGGCTGCATTTGATTCAAAGCAACAGTGTAAGAGTATGTCCTGTAAGAAACCTCAAACCTCACCTGTTTTTATTCATCGCTCTTTTCCTTATTTTTGCTATTTATTTTTTTTTTAATTTCTTTTGTTAACTGGTAAACATATGAACCAAGGCCCTTTTTCATATGCAACCCGAGACTATAAAATAGTCACAAGATGTTATACAAAAGATAACTTTTACATTCACTTAATACAGGAATACAAATACATGACATATAAGACAAACCCTGTCCTTCAACCCAAGAATGGGGTTGCCTAACTGCCTTCACCCTCTTGGAGGGTTTGTAAGCAGTTGCCTTCTCAGCTGATACTATTGCTGATATCTGTTCAGCTGGATGGGGCTGTGGAAGTGGCAGATGGCTTTCACCCCCCACCCGAAGAAACTCACGATCTCATCTCCATGGTACACTCTGCCTACAGCTGGGCTTAGTGTGGGATTCTACAGCTGGCAAGTCAACCTTGGGCTCACAGGCAGCATAATTCACTGTCCTTGAGCCAATCAGCCAACCAGGTATTGCCATTTTGTTCCTGTTCAAGATTTCAGACATCTTTCAACTTAATTTGCATGTATTATCCTTCAATTCTATTGGTGTTTAAGAATTTCAGAAAGTGTTTTGATGTGCTTCTGTTCTACTTGAAATATGTATATCAACAGCCTTGTTCATCTTTTCTGCTCTAGTGTGCCTTTGCTGGTTGATAAGAGTTTTCATAGTATGCATACAGTATCAACATTTAAGCACTGTGTTCCCTTCCATACCATGTGTTTTACATTAAGAAACCTGAGAATATTATAAATCATGGGGCCCATTTTAAAATGCTTGGGGCTGGCTCAAGGGACTTGCAGCAAGGAGAAAAGGTGCAAAGGGCTCTTTGTGCCACACCTTGCACCAGTTCTGATTTTCTAAAGCAGCTTGCACCACAGAGGGGACTGCCTGTGCTAACTGAGCTTGTGTTGTCCTTGCAACAGCCGACACTGCGCGCCATGGTGGAAAGGGGCTTTGCAACATGGTAGGGATCCCTTACCACCTAATTTGGCATTTTGCAAGCCCCATAATAGGTGCATGGACCTGTCATTAGACCAGCTTGGTGCTGCTCTAGCAGGCCGTGCTTCAGTTCTGGAGCCCTTGCTGGGTGGGGCATGACCTTGTGCTCCTTGAGGAAAGTGCCTCTACAGCTTTCAACAACTGCAGGACCACTGCTGGAGCAATTGGTGGTTCACGGCAGTGGAGCCAGCTCCCCTCGTGGCACTGCTGCCTCAGCCCTCACCCATACATATCTGCACTGACAGTCCATGTGCCCCATCCGGGATGGTTGACATCCCTTCCCTCGCTTGACCCATCCCACCCCCTGTGTGCCAGGGCATGCCCAAGATGACCTGCCAGCTACAAGGACTTTATTCCTGACGCTACTTCTGCAAGCCCATCCTGTGACTTGCAGCCTTCCTCTGGTGCACTGTTTAATCAGTGCAGCTCTCAGCTTGCTGCAGTCTCAGGAACACTGGCACTAGGACACCACTTTTTCTGAACTTGGGACAGGGTCCCTAGTGTTCCCATGTTAGCTGCAGCCAGGAATTTGGGGCAAGTTGCACCAATCTAGTGGCTTTTTAAAACTGAGCCCATGATGTTATTTTCTTTCAGTCAATCAGAATTGTTTTTTAAACATTTCATGCACTCTTACAACAAGGAGTTTATCATGCAAATATTTCCAAATTCTGAAGGCTTTTTTATATGAAATTTCTGTTTTTATATATATATACATTTTATTCTCCTTACATATCCATGCCCCTTCTGATCGACCTCCCAGCCCTGTCACCCCAGAATCACGGAACTTGCCTTCCTGCCCAGTCTGGGTGCTGAGCCTCTGAGGTCAGGCCAGTATCCTGCATCCAGAGGGGTTTTCACCATTTTCTCCCATTCCCCGCTGAAGTGTGCATGGCCTAATGGTGTACGTGGAGGTGCACACACATCTGTGAAAGTCCCACAGCACCCTCCTTCCACTGGCATCCCCAGACACGCACTACCACCTCTGGCCTCCACCTGGGTGCAGTCGTCAGTGGGAGCACCAGTCCTCCCTCCCAGGAGAGGAGAGCTGTCCTCTGGATACTTGATCCTCTCCTCCCCTGCCGATCCCCGTGGCCCTCGCTCATTCCTGAACACAGGTTACCCAGATGGCGCAAAGGTGTGGCATCCAGTGCTTCAACCCTCAGTGCCACTGGGCCCACAATTTCTGGGATTTTTGTGGGGTTTCTCCCTGCCCCTACACCCACATGTTTCCCAACGTAGCGCATGCATGTGGAGGCATCTGCGTACACACTGTTCGGGATGCCTCTCCCTTCCAGTCATGGCGCTGACCACCTGCACTAGCACCGAACCTCCATTCAGTGACAGTGAGACTATGGTGGGTGACCCCACACCTTGCCCAGAAAAGGAGAGTCAACTCTTGATCCTGCTCCCACCTCCCCCCCATGCAGGCATCCCGCAACCCAAGGTCATTCCCCAACCCGGGTTGCTGGTGTAGTGCAAGGTGTGGTGTCAGCCCTCAACCCTCAGTATCACGGGCTGGACAAAAAATTCAGAAGTTTTATGTTCATATAAACATAAGGAAATTTGCCAGCAGATAAAGGCCTAGAGGTCTATCAAGTCTGCTCGAATGTGCAGCTAGCACCCCTATCTCTGCAGCTGCCCCTCCTTCCACCCTTCCCTTCATTAACCCTCCCCTGTCCTGTCCCATCCTCATTGAAGCAGTCCACTGTTCTACTGCATACCACTTCAGGAGGTAATGCATTCCACCCAGCCACCACCCTCTCTGTAAAAAAAGTGTCTCCTCATCTCCTCCTGAACCATTCTCACTCCAGTCTCATATCATGGCCCCTGGTGTCCCTCCCTCCTTACTTTGAAACAGCCCTTTATACTTGTCTTGTTTATTCCTTTCAAGTATTTAAAGGTTTCAATCATGTCACCCTGTCTCCTCTCCTCCAGTGAGTACATTCAACTCCTTCAACCTCCTCTGTATGATAAGTCCCCAACCCCTTGATCATCTTTGTCACTCTGCGCTGCATCCTCTCCAGTAACTTAATGTCCTCTTCAGATACGGATGCCAGTACTGCACGCAGTACTCCAGGTGTGGTCTAACTCAATGACCTATACAGTGGCAGAATCACCTCCTCCCTCCTTGAGGATATACTCTTGCAATACAACCCAGCATTTTGTTGGCCTTGCAGCTGCCTTCCTACATTGTGCCGAGTTGTTCATTGACCCTGTAATGAGCACACCCAGATCCTCTTCTCCTCCTCTGTCTGGGCTAGCTGCACTCCCCCTAGCTGGTAACTCCTGCTTGGGTTCTTCATCCCAAATGCAGCACCTGCACTTTTTGGCATTAAAGCCCAGTTGCCAGGTGTCTGACCAGGTTTCAAGCTTTGCCAGATCATCCTGCAACCCTGCCATCCCCTAGGTCATCCACCATCTGGCCTACCTTGGTATCATCAGCAAACAGACTGATCTTGCTGATGTCCCATGATATGTCTGCAGTGAATCTCCCAAACAACACTGGTCCCAACACAGAGCCCTGTGGAACACCACCGTCACTGCCCTTGGGTGAGAGCTCCCCACCCACCGCCACCCTCTGTTGCCTTCCCTGCAGCCTGCTTTCCTACCCATTTCACCAGCTTTGCACCCGCCCTGTGCCTACTAACTTCCTTCCCAGCCTTCCATGTGGCACTGAGTCGAATGCCTGACTGAAGTCCAGATACAGGACATCCACTGCATGGCCCCTGTCCAGTTGCCTAGTTACCCAGTCATAGAACTCAACCAGGTTGGTTTGGCAGGATCTGCCACATATGAAGCCATGCTGTCTGCTGTCCTGTAGTTCTTTGGCCTCTAGGAGGCCACCAGCTCTCCTTCAGGATGGTCTCCATTAGCTTACCCACGATGGATGTGAGGCTCACTGGTCTGTAGTTTCCTGGTTCATCCTTGGGCCACTCTTGTGGAGGGCACCACATGAGCCATCCTCCAGTCCTGAGGTACACATCCAGATATAGTGAGTCGTTAAATAGGTCTGCCAAGGTCCTGCAGGACATCACCAGCTCCTTCAGTACCCTGGGTGGATGCCATCTGGGCCTGGCGCCTTGTCCACCCTCAGTGCCTTCAAACCCTCTCAAACTCTCTCTCTATGATTTCCCCATCTGTCACCACTTCCCACCCTGCTTCTGCCATTTCTCCCACCTTGGGTGTCACCCCCTCTCTCTTTAGTAAATACTGAGCAGAAGTACTCATTTAGTGCTTCCACCATTGCACCCTGCTTCCACCCAACCCCCTCCTTCCTTAATCCTTACTATGTGGTCCTTACAGCTCCTTTTCTCCTGATGTACTTAAAAGTCCTTCTCCCCTTCTTAATGCCTTGTGCCAGCCTGAGTTCGTAGATGCTTTGGCTCCCTTACTGCCCATTTCTCCTCCTTCGATTCTGTCAAGTACTTCTCCTGTCCTCCCCTCTCTGTTTTCTTGTACTTCCTAAAGGCAGCTCTTTTCCTCCTTACCTTTTCCATGACCTCCTTGCTCAACCAGATTGGTTTCTTAGCCCTGGCTTTCTTGCTCTGGGCTTTGCAGCAGGTTTTGTTGCCTCCACTATCCCCAGCTTTATGAGCTCCACCTCTGGTTAGTGTCCATACTAGATTGAATTCTGGCCAGTGCCCTTTACCACTTCCCATCCTCCCAAAGTTGGCCCTCCTGAAGTCCAGCACTATTGTGCCAGATTCACTCCTTCCTTGCCCATATCCAATGTGAGCCATACTGAGTGGTGGTCACTTCCTGACAGCGTTCCTCCACTATAAGTTCTCTCACAAAGTTCCCATTTGCCAGCACAAGGTCAAGGGTATTCCCTAGCCTAGTTGGTTCACTGACCATTTGCAGCAGGAAGCTGTCCTGGAAGGCATCCAGCAGTACCTGCTCCTTCTGTTCCTGGTTGTTGGGGTGCTCCAGTCCACTTCTGGCATGTTGAAGTCCCCACAATCACCACACTACCCTCGCAGGTCCTCCTGATCTGTCCCACTAGTTCCCTGTCTATCTCCTCCGTCTGAGATGGTGGCCTGTACACCACTCCCATTCTAAGAATCCTATTCTTGGAATCCTGGATTTGCATCCAAAGTGACTCAACTACTCTCCCTTCCTCCCTTACACTTCAGTCCTTCCTTCACATAGTGCCACCCCCTTTCCCAATCATCCTGTCCCTACGAAATAACCTGTACCTGGTACAGACAGGTCCCAGTCATTGTATTGGGTGATCCATGTTTCCATGATGGCTGCAATGTCCACCTCTCCTCTGCCATGAGAACCTGTAACTCTGCAGTTTTCCTCCCAAGGCTCCTAGCATTAAGGGTAACCACCTTCCACCCTTTTCCCCTCCCATCCTGCCCTCCTTTCCTAGCATCACCAACAGTACTTGCCATTTGTCCTTTGTCACTGTTATGGGGTAAGCTCATATGATTTCCCAACCTGTGGTCTCTGCATATCTCTTCCCCAACTGCCACCCCCAACTCCTAGTTTAAATTCCCAACTTCTTTATGTACTCCTCCATCCTCTGTTTCAACACTTTCTTTCCCTCCTCACTCAAGTGTAGTCTGTCCTTGGCATAGAGACCACAGTCCTCCCAGGTCCTCCTCCCCCCCAAAAGCCCTATACCCTTTAGCACAACACCAGGTTCTTAGTCATCCGTTAAATTCCTCTATTCTCAGCTTCCTTGTTGTGCTTGCCTTTGGCACTGGTAGTATCTCTGAAAAGTTACTGATCATCCTGCTCCCTCACATAATTGTGCTAGTTCCTCAAACCTCCTCTGGACTGTATCTACTGTCTTGTCAGCCAGGCCGTTTGTCCCAAGATGTATAATTAAATGAGGCTTGTCCCTACCCTCATAGCATATTTCAGAACAGACTGTCCCACCTTCCGCTGTCATTCCTGGCATGGCCTCCACCCAAATGCGACTATGCCTCTCCCTTGCTACCCCACCTAACTCCTCTTAGTATTGAGTCCCCCAGCATTAAGATTTCACCCTCTTACTCCTGCTTGCTTCCATTCATCTCCTCTCTCATTTCCAGCCCTCTTCTTCCTCCTGCACATTATTTCCCTTTACCCTGTTGCAATTCTCCCAGCAGAACTTCCTCCGCTCCAGTTTGGTCCAGGCATTTATTAATTACTCCTCTAATTTCATCATTTCCTCCTCCACCTTCTTCCTCTCTAGCAGTGCACAACTATTTTCTGAAGGCCCTTCACAAATGCCCGCCTCTCTCTTCATAGTAACCTGTTCTCTCCTTTCCACTCCATGACTTTTGCAACTTCTTCACCTCCCTCACAAGTCCCTATCTCCTCCTTCCATTTGTCTTTTGTCTCCTGACCTGGTTTCCATGGCAATTGTTCTTCCTGGCCTGGGCCCTTTGTCTCTGCTTCCCTTCTTCTGACCCTCTCCTCACCACTGTTGGCTTAAGAGGCAGTATAGCTCAGTGGTCTAAGGCTCTGAGCTGCAAATTTGGTGACATCCAGCAGACCAGACCTGGGTTTGAATCCCACAGCTTCCACTTGCATACTGTGTGACCCTGAGCAAGTCCTTAACTTCCTTGTGCTCCCAGGTTGCTCCTGTAAAAAGCTTTCAGCTTAGTGTGCTATACCTGGTTAAACAACTAAAAAAAAAAAATCACCCTCCTCATCTCCCCTTCTTCCTCCCTCCAGTATTGGGCCAAACCCACCCCAATCTGCCTTGCCTGTCTTAGTTCCTCCTGCAGACCCTCAATCTCCTTTTTAAGTTTTTCTATGTGGTTCACACTAAACATCCTCCCACACCAGGCAATTTTAGAAAGATTGGTGCACCACAGTTGTTGCAGCCTACCACCCTACCCATTGCTGTCGTTGCTCACCAGTGACCCCCACCCTTCCAGATGCAGGATACCAAACACTCCCCAAGTCTCCTCTCCCTCCTCTATCAGTGCAAAACATTTTCTTTATTTCCTTACCTCCTTTGTTGCCGCATTTTAGATATATTGAGCTAACTGCTTTTTATATTCCTATCCTTCCTATCCACACACTCAAAGCAGGCTTTAAGTAGCCATTGTGCAACCTGCTCAAACTCCTACTCCTCCTTTCCCCAATGCAATATCAATGTGAAGAAGTAATAATGAAAGCTCCTAGATTTGCATTTACTTCCTTCCACTGAGAGAGCACCTTTACTTGCTGCTGTTCCTTTCCTGGTATGCCCTTCCTACTCAACACCTCTTACTATACCCAGTGTTTAGCTCCTAAATTGAAACCAAACAGCATCAGCTCTGTGATGTAATCCAAGGTCAGAGCAGCAGTCCTCTCTGTAAAGAGAATCCTGAATTGAAACCAAATAGCAGCAGCTCTGTGATGTAATCCCAAGGTCAGAGCAGCAGTTCACAGTTCAGTTAGCATAGTCCATTTCCAACAAAGGGATTCTCTATTTTTTGTAAAGTAAAACATTTTACTTGGTTTAGTGGATAAAAGAAGGCATAAGCCCATCGAAATTGTCCTCCACACCTTGTGGACCATTATTCCCCTCGATCTACTTAAAAGCCATTTATCTAATTTATTTTTATATTAAATTCAAATTCAATAAAAAATCATCAGTTTTAACATGATATACAGTACAATACTCTTGTATTTAGAGCTTTTTATCTGTTATAGTTATAATAATGTCTTGCTGAGTTCTTTGGGTAAGACAATTGAAATTCACTTTGCAGTTCTCTCCTCAAAGAACTTGAGAAGACGCTTTTATAATCATGAACCCACAGTAACTCTATACCTAAACATATATAGGAACATACTAAGGAAATGTTAGGAGCAAGGAGGCATAAAGCCCATAAGAGCTCCAGATATTGCTTGTAATAAGTCACAT
This sequence comes from Neoceratodus forsteri, assembly GCA_016271365.2. Classification (NCBI taxonomy): domain Eukaryota; kingdom Metazoa; phylum Chordata; order Ceratodontiformes; family Ceratodontidae; genus Neoceratodus; species Neoceratodus forsteri. The sequence continues at coordinate 883,015,975 of CM028134.1, forward strand.
TTTATTTGACATCAAAAGTTGTCTGATCTATTTTTAAATGTGCCTTTATTATTGTTGATAATCAATGAGGTTGGTAACACATTCCAGGGGTTAACTCCTTTTGAGAGAAGTAATAGGTTATCTTTTGACATTGAACTTTAGCTCTCAGTAGCTGTAGAGGTGACCTCTTGTATTAAATATGACTTTTTAAATTCCAGTCCCCAAACCTCCGGCGCAATGAAACTATTTGTTAAGGTTCTATAATTTTAGAGAGATTCCATTTGTAGTCACCTGTGTAAATGTTTCATAGAATGTTATTGCACAAGTTTAATAATATGATGGCACTACATGATTGGTGTGTCCTTCCTCAAGCATTAGAGCAAAGTTATGTTTATAATTCTCTGGAAAGTAATTCAAGATGTTTATCCATACCATTCCTCTCCACCCCTTCCTCCCTGACTGAGACCACTTGTTGATTAATAAATGTTTTATAAAACTCAGTGCTAAAGACATTTTGTCAATAGTTTTCCCACTGTAGCAAGAGAGAACTACTTGGTTGTTTTTGACATTTCTGCCTCTTTTGCATCTTCTTGTAGCTTTGAAACATTGTGAAAATCTAGGTAACACATCAGTATGGTGCTGGAAAGACATTGTGTTGAAATTGTGTCAGAAAGGCGTGTGTGGGGTGGTGTGAAACTATAGGTTTACAGCATGCTATTATTTGTGCTGTGTGAACTTGGTGGTGCTGCAATAACAGTTGTGTCTGCATCCCATTTAGGAGTCATGCTTTTAGGTTTAACAGGTGTGATTTGTTTGATCTCTGAATGTGGCTTGCTTTGACAGGTGTTACAGCATGTGATTGGTATCTGAGTGTGGGGGTTTCTTGAGAGTTTGTTGCATGGTGTGGCTCATGTTTGCTTGCATTAATGTTTGGTTTCGCACTGTTTGTTGTGTGATTTATTTTTGTAGTGTTGTTCTTCAATGTCTTTGCCATTCTTTCATTTAGGTTGCCGCTGGAGTTTGTGGAGAGCCACTGAGGGAGTTTACTTCCTCTGTATAAAGACTTCATACTGTATATTTGAGAATATATTGGAGAAGGTGTACACTGTCAGAGGTCTACGGAAATTATCCAGTATGATGAGGGAAATGTGTGGCTAGAGTACATACATGTCAGGATGTTGTTGTCAGAGTTCTGGAGTCCTAAAATCATGTGCCAGATAGTGGAGTCTATATCTGTGGAGACAAGTTGTCAGCAACTTGAAATGGAAAGCTGCAATGTCTTTGGAGACATCCCGTTAGTTGGTTCTTGCTTGTTGCAGTGAAGTGTCTCCAGCTGTGCATGGGAAGTTGCCCTGTATGGATTATTTCAAAAGGACTGTTCAGAAGGTTCAGGAAAGCTTCACCCTCCTCCACAGCCATCTTCAGTAGAAGAGTTAGTGATTCCTGACAAGTATACCAGGATTAAGAAAGGTGAGAGTTTTCTGCTATTTTATAATGGTGCTGCAGTTTTAAATTTTTTCCAATCATACAAATCTGGAATAGATGAAGCGATGCTGTAATTGGTATGTGGAAGGCACCTTCAAGACATCTCCTCCATTGTTTTCACAGTTGTATACTGTTCATGCTGTGGAGTATACATCTGTCATACCCAATGTTTTACTGTGATGTCATCCCTCACAGCACCAGCTTACTCTCGGGTTCTGCATGAATTGAGTTGCTGAATCCATGGTTGTCTCCTTGATCTATGATGACTGATTTTGAGCAGGCAATTATAAAAGCTTTTAGTCTGGAATTTCCTAAGGCTGAACTTCAGGGTTGTTTCTTGCATTTGTGACACGTGACTGAGGCAAAGATGCAACTGCTGCCTCAGGTGTCACATTTGTATTTGACAGCTGATGCGCTTTGCATTAAATATTTCATTTGTTGCCTGCTTCAGCTTTTGTCCACCCAGAGACATTGCCATTGTCTTTGAGGAGCTTACAACCTGGGAGATTTTTGTGAAAAATGAAGAGTTACATACAGTGGCGTGAAAAGTATTTGCCCCCTTCCTGATTTTCTCTATTATTGCATATTTGTCACACTGGATGTTTTCAGGTCTTTAGAGAAAATGTAATATTAGATAAAGGGAACCTGAGTGAACAAATTACACTTTTTTTTTTTTATTTCACCTATTTAATGAAAAAGTTAACCAACACCAACTGGCACTGTGAAAAAGTAATTGCCCTTACACTTAATAACTGGTTATGCCACATTTAGCTGCAATGACTGCAACCAAACACTTCCTATAATTCAATATCAGTCTTTCACATCGCTGTGGAGGAATTTTAACTCACTCTTCCTTGCAGAACTGCTTTAATTCAGTAACATTTGGTAGGTTTTGAGCATGAACTGCTCGTTTCAGGTTCTGCCACAGCATCTCTATAGGGTTTAAGTCTGGACTTTGACTAGGCCACTCCAAAACTTTAATTTTACTTCTTTTAGCCATTCTGATGTGGACTTGCTTTTGTGTTTTGGATCATTGTCTTGCTGCATGACCCAACTACGCTTCAGCTTCAGCTGACGGAAGGATGACCGGACATTCTCCTTAAGAATTTTCTGGTACAGAGCAGAATTCATGGTTCCTTTAATTTTGGCAAGTCATCAGGTCCTTAGGCAGCAAAGCATCCCCACACCATCACACTACCACCACCATGTTTGACTGTTGGTATGGTGTTCTTACTGTGGAATGCTGTGTTTGCTTTACGTGAGACATTATGGGATCCATGTCATCCAAAAGTTCCACTTTGGACTCATCTGTCCATAGAACATTTTCCCAAAAGGCTTGTGGATCATCCAGGTGCTTCTTGGCAAATGAGAGAAGAGCATTTATGTTCTTCTTGGTTAGCAGTAGTTTCGCCGTTGCTACTCTCATATGAAGCCCATTTTGCCCAGTCTCTTTCTGATTGTGGAGTCATGAACACTGACCTTAGCTGAGGCAAGAGAAGCCTGCAGTTCATTGGATGTTGTTTTAGGATCCTTTGAGACTTCCTGGATGATTTTCGCTGCACCCTTGGAGTAATTTTGGCAGGCCGCCCCTCCTGGGAAGATTCACTACTGTTCCAAGTGTTCTCCATTTGAGATTATGGCTCTCACTGTGGTTCGATGGAGTCCCAGAGCCTTAGAAATAGCTTTGTAACCCTTTCCAGACTGATAGAGGGCAACACATTTTTTTCTGATCTTTTCAGGAACTTCCTTTGATCATGGCATAATGTGCTGGTTGAATCTTTGTGCTGCAGCGTGACTCTGATGGTAAGGGTCAAAATAAGTGAGGTTTATATTGAGCAGGGCTGGCTGTAATCAAGCCTGGCTGTGTTCAATCAGCTGACTCTAATTATCCTTTTAATTGGGTTGATTTAACTAGGGGCAATTACTTTTTCACACAGTGCCAGTTGGTGTTGGTTAACTTTTTCATTAAATAAATGAAATAAGTAAAAAAAAAAAGTGTTATTTGTTCACTCAGGTTCCCTTTATCTAATATTATATTTTGTCTAAAGACCTGAAAACATCCAGTGTGACAAATATGCAATAATAGAAAATCAGGAAGGGGCAAATACTTTTCACGCCACTGTATGTGTTTGCTTGATTACTTTGAGAATACTTGGGTTGTACGTCTCACTTGTGAGGTGAGGCATCAATCTCTGTATCCAATAGAGTTTTGAAATTGTTACAAGGCATCCAAAATGCGTATTTCCCATACTATTAATTCCATTGAGGCTTGGCACCGTATCTCCAGTACTCTTATTGGTGCTAGTCATCCCAGTGTATGGAAATTTATTCAGTGTTAGAAATGTGAACAATGAATGAATGAGTGTAAAAAAGAGAAACTGCACTCAGGGTAAAAGTTACCAAAACTACATGCTATAATTTTGCAATGAAAGCCCAATTATTGGTGATCCCCCACCACCAAAAGCTCCAACATTTCACGCTTATGCGGCTTTGACAAAAAGCTTTGTTAAAGTGCAAGCGTGAAACGTTGGAGCTTTTGGGCAGATGGGGCACCACCATTAATTGGGCTTTCATTGCAAAATTTAAGCATGCAGTTTTGCAACTTTTATTCCTGAGTGCAATTTTCTTGTTTTCTACATACAGTTATCAGTATTGAAACTATGCACCTTTGCTACTGGAGCTGCCCTGTGTATTCCCACTTAATGTATAAATGAGGTTAAGATAGAGCAGTATGTATCAGCTCAGTATGTACCATCTTCAATGAGAAAATATAAGGATAGTGCTAAGAGAATTATGACACTTGTTTCACAGTATGGCACTGGGAGCTCTTATAATTTTTGCAAGGCATTGGCTATAATTTTCAACTGCAAGTGTGAAGTGTTTCCAAACTCTGTTATGTATAGAATATTTTCAGTTCTTGTACTACGAGTTGGATGCATAATATGATTTATGTATCAACTATGTCATGGTTCTTGTTCTGCTGTCCACATACTGTACATAGTGTGCTTTGTGGAATAAAGTAGATTTCTGCAGCTCTCAGTTGGTATTCTTGTGTTCTCTTTTTCTTGGGATAGCTTTGGGTTCCTAAGCTGTTAGGTGTGTGGTATGGTTGTCTTATGGTTAGTGTGTGCAGCAGTGTAATGTTGTATCACATTGCCTTTAATCACTGGCTCAGAACTGGTTTCATTAATCTTCCCCTCCCAAGTTTGTTGTCCCCCATGATGTGTCCCCGTGGAGTTGGTTTTTTACTCTTCCACCCTCCCAGTGCATTTCTCTCCCCGAGTTGCATCCCTTTGTTTTTTGCAGTATAGAAACAAGTCTATATTTTGTTAGTGTGGCTTCAGTGGGCTCTGTTATGGGTGGGGTTTCTGCTTCATGTGTCCTGTAGCATACTGTTGTGCTGCACTGATTTTACTCGCTGTATTCTCTGTGCAGTGTTTTACCTCGACTACTTTCAGTTAGCTTGGTTATGGGTAATCTGAAAGTCTATGTTTTCAGATGTCTTCCATGGCTTTGTTTGATAATGAGACCTCAGATTATGAATCAATTCATGAAATTCATTAAATCTTTTAATTATTCCTGATTCAAACCTCAAAAACTGTAGCCTTCATCCCATGCATCTACCTTTCCACAATGTTCTGCTTTATTATTGGTCAGTCTGACCATATGTCCTATTGAGTCACACATGGTTTCAGCTGTTTGTAAGACAAGCCATTGTCTCTTAAAATATACAGCAACCCTATGACCCTTTGGATTAAACCTGGTTGAGAAGGTAACATAGTCTAAGGTTTGGGTTTCCTTTGTTGGGAAACTACAGTAAATTAGTTTCTTATAGAAACTGAAAAACTTTAACCTAGCAACAACTGCAGTGCGTATAAATGTGGGGTTCAAGCGCAATCGATTTGTACTTCAGTTCACCATAAGCAAGTGGAGGTGAGACAATTTATCACTTGCAGGACCAGTTTTATAACCTATATAACTTAAGGTATTTGCAACAAGCTCAACATATGCAGGGTGATCAGAATGGTCAAGATAAGAGTTCAAGAACACATTTTAGGAAAAATTATAAGAAATGGACAATGCACTGGGAGAATTTTTTTCTAAAAACATGGCTCCATCTGCTGTTAACTTAAATTTATGGCTATGAAATATGTTACTTCATGGTGGCAATGGACAGAAGCAAAATGCTGTTGCAAAAGAGACTGGATGTTTTTTTCATATTATAAACTCATGTCCATCTAGTTTCCATGGTGTCATGCATTTTAAACTTTTTGTAAGTTCTGGTAATGGAGACATCCTAATCCTGGCAGTATAGCCTGGAGGTTAGTGCAATGAGCTATAAACAAACTTCATACCCTTACAGAAATAATGATATGCAAAGTTTTCATGCTGCGTATAAAACTACCAAGTGATATGTGTGCTGCAAGTATGATTTGAATGTTCAATTGGAACCAATGGCGTGCATATGGTGGCATGCAGCAAGCAAGTGTGGAAGCCGTGATTTTTATGTTAAATTGGAAATACTGCGTATGGCATGCATGCAAAACAAGTGGTCACTGATAACTACACATGTAAAACTTAAGTGACCTGCTCAGGATCACACCATGCACAAGTGGGATTTGATGAGATTCAAACCCAGGTTATCATGCCTCCAAGTTTCCTGGCTTGCAGTTCAGTGCCTTTAACCACTAGGCCATACTGACTGTACACATATGGCTCACTTGTACTTCAATACATACTGTATCTGACTACATCTGTACACATGTGGCATGCTTGTAGCCACTGTTATGCTTTTCAGTTTTCTTCTCTTAGTCATCTCAGTTTCACAGTTGAACAGTAGCACACATACCAATGGAAACGTGTTTTCCCACCCCAATAGACAAAGGTACCCACAAAACCACTTAATTACTTCTGTCTGTCATGTACTCCTACTATTTTCTCTCCATAGTTTTGAATGCTTCCATGCACACAGACTTTAAGGTGCAAACATAAAAGTAGCAATAACTTGACAGACACACACACACACACACACACACACACTGCCAGTCTCACCCCATGCACATACACTGTAGTGGGTATGGTCATGCTGCTACAGACAAGCCACAAAGTATAGATATATTAATAAAAGTCTCTTACTTGAGTACTAGGGAGCCAGAGGCAGGAGTCTGTAAAGATGATGTCCATTGGTAAGAGTGCTGGGCGTACTCCCTTGAAATGAATGAAGTTATTTTTATTAGTATTTTATACATTATGATGGTGAGTTGGAGAATAATGAAGGCCACTGTTCTACTAACAAGGCCCTTGTTGGTTGAGTGGTGGCTGTCATTAATCTCAATTCCCCATCAATAATGTATAAAATAGTAATAAACAAAATACCTCATTCATTTCAATAGTGCACACCCTGCAGTCTCCTCTGCCCTTTTCATTATGTGCCTGAGTGTGGAGATGTGAAGGTCAGCTTCACTGGGGGGCATAAGCCTGACTACAGTGGGGCTCCAATAGTCTGTGCATACCATAGTGCTCAACTGTCCATGAATGCAAGGGACAGTTCTAGAATGTCTGTAACATCTCTAAAAGGTTCAATGTATTTATTTTGACTGAAAAGTGATATGAAAATCAGGTAAAATTCAAATGTATATGTCTGTCTCAGAAGAGAGACCTGTTGCACATACTCTGGGTGCCCACAGATCAGGCCTCTATAGCCTTAAGTATGTTCCCTAGGATCCCAGATTCTACATAAGCCCCTTCCTCCAATTCTGGAGGCCTTCCTGCTGGGCCTTCAAGGCAACTCAGCATCCTTATCCCTCAAGGAGCAAAAATGGATTGCCATCATCATTTTATTTTTAAGAAGGCACCCTTCCAAAGCTTAGAACACCCACACAGTATTCATAAAAACATTATAACAATATCAACAAATCAATAAGTAGCAGGAAATCAAGACATATTAAAAGCTTGACAAAAAGGATATGTTTTAGGCTAGACTTAATACCCCTGATGGTCAGGCTATCTCATATCCAGCAAGGTAGAGAATTCCAGAGGTAGGTGCCATAAAGGCAAAAGATCATGCACCCAGATGTTTTGAGCTATATCCTAGGGATCTCTAGAAATCCCTTGCTGGTGAATTGGAGTGTATGGTAGGGACAGGAGGAATACAGAAGGTCTTGCAGGTAATGGGGTTCCTGGCCATGGAGAGCTTTATAGGTCAGCAATGTGATCCTGAAGGTTATCAGCCACTGAACTGGCAGCCAGTGCAGTTTGTACAGCAAAGGTGTTATATGGCTTGATCTAGAAGTACCAGTTAACAGCCTGGCTGTTGCATTCTGTACCCACTACAATTGGTGGATATCTATCCCTGTAGCCCTAAGTAGAGGATGTTGCAGTAGTCAAGCCAGCTGGTTACAAAGGCATGGACCAGTGTGTGGAGATCCTCAGCCGGGACCAGGTGCTTCACCTGGTGATATTTCTTAGATGATAGAAAGCAGATTTTACCACTGCAGAGACCTCTGATTTCAAGGTCAAATTATCATTCAAGATCACACCAAGATTTCCGACCTGACTTGATGCATATAATGGGGTTCCCCAAGTATTATTCTAGTGGGTTGTCTTCCCCATACCCTGTCTGGTCCATCACCAGAGGTACACAACCAACACCTTTGTTTTCCTGAGTTCAGCTTTAGCCAACTAGCATTCATCCAGTCCCTTATCTCAGTCAGACAGTTGTTAAACACTGAGACAGTATCTAACTCCTGCTCAGGCACAAAGACAGGTACAGTGGAGAGTTATCTGTATAAGGTGAAAACTCAAACCGTACCATCTTATGATATCCCCTAATGACAGCATATACACTGCAAACAACATGGGCAGGCAGTGCGATGCTGAAGAATAAACCCCAACACTACTTTCTGAGTTCTGCCCTCAAGGAACAATCAAAACCAGTTGAGACTGCCCCCAGTCCACATAAAAACTGCAGGTGCTCAAGTAACACACCATGGACTACAGTGTCAAATGCTAAGAGAGATCAAGGAGGACCAAGATTGTACAGGCTCTCCATCCCTCACCATCAGGAGCTCATTTAGTACCCAAACTAGGACCATCTCAGTGCTATGATTTTCATGAAACCTGACTGGAGAGGATCATAGATATTATGGAATGTTAAATGATCCTCCAGCTGTAAAGTGACCACTTTCTTGATAACTTTACCAAAAGGTAAGTTTGACACTGGTCTGTAGTTTGACGAAGTCCAGGTCCAGGGAGGGCTTTTTAGGAGGGGCCTCACAACTGCCTCCTTTAGTATGCTTGCAAAGTGATTGATCCTATGCAAATAGAAGATGGCTGATGTCTCCAAAACCCAGGAGGTGATGAACAGCCCTGGCCCAACAGGCCACTTTGGAGTGCATGTCCCACGTGATAGCAAAACACACTGCCTCAGTATACCGAGTTCTGGGACCCCTTTCTAATGCTTCTGAAAACAAGAGAGGGATAGGGTGAGAGACCAACTCCCCCAGCCCCCAGTCTCCCTTCCCTACAGCACAACCAGTGAGTCTGTTTCAACAGCCCGGCCTAGGGCACCAAACAATAGCAGTAGCAGTCTCCACCTGCAAAAGCTTACTAGGCAGACGTACACTTCTTCATTTCTTCACCACACCAAATGCTTCCTTCAAGGTATTTTCTGTGTTTTGTTTCTTGTGTTTTCTTTTTTTAATTTTAGTACAGGCACTCCTGTGTAACCTGTTTAACCTGTTTAACAGTATTTCACTTTGTGAAGCATCTAAGAATCACATCTTAGAGATGATCTCAGTTCGCTCAGGTATAAATAGTTATTTTCTGAATATAAACACATAGCTGCCAAAGGAACCTCCTTCACCCTTCTGTAACAAGGCATATATTGGAAGCTTGAGTGGGTTGGAGCTTCTCCTTAGCAAAACATGATTAAAACTTCTCTTTATTTTGTTCCAGTTTTCAATGGTGCTGATTGCCTTCAGCACAGCACAAATGATTGCACTTGCAATTTTCCTGTGACCATATTAACTTTTGAAAATAAAAACTTTAACAAGGAAAAATAAAAAAATGTCAAATGTGTAAGATACATCTGTATATACACTGAAGCAGTGCATCAGATTTGGTCTTAAACCCATGCAGTAACTAACCATTTTTTTTCTGGCTGAAGCTTTGTCCCCTCAAAAAATAACTTTGTCCCAGTTTTTCTCCCCAACTCCATTCCATTCAATACCGATCCCTATGGGCCATGAAGCGGCACAAAGTTGAAGAACTATGAAAAACACATCAATATTTCAATCCTTCCTCCTTCTCCAATCACCCTGTAAAAAATATTTACTTTTACTTACCCAGCCATGTGGCCAGAACCTGCAGACTGGCACAGTGTGCCACCAACCCAGTTTTCAATCTGCTCACCCTTTCTCCTTCTGCCAGAAGGTGGTTGCTTAGAACTAATCATCACTGGTCTCAACGTGGTCCACTACCAACCCCACTTCTGTGAACCCACCCAACCTGGGTCGCTTGCTTTTGCTTGGTTGCTACTGTGTCTGCTGCTGCTGCACTGATCAAGGCCTATAAAGCCCACCCACACCACTGTCACCATTGCTGCTAAACCTAGCTTGCTGCCGTGGGGGTCTGTGCTGTTCTTTATTTATTTATTTATTTATTTATTTATTTATTTATTTATTTATTGCAATTGTTTCTGGAAAGGCACACTAAGCAACAAGATGCTCATCTCCCTGTGCGACCTGGGGGAGGAACATGGATATGATAACATGCAGGTTATCAAGTGAACAGTTAACAGAAGCAAATAAAAGCAGCATAAGGATACATGATTGCATGAATATACAAGCAATGCACATTGAATGCTTAGGATATTATAGTATCAAATAACAATTTTTGTGACAAGACGGCAGACAAGGTAAATTAGCACAGTAGTAACAGCTGTAAACAACAGAGGATGTATATCACAGTTATACACAGCACATAGGGCAAAATGGGCCCAGGACAAAAGTGCAAGGTTGGGGTAATAAGCCAGGCTAAGGCTGCTGGTCAGGCATTGGGGAGGATAGTGGGGCATGGCAGGTTCAGGAACAGGAGCAATTTGTAGTAAGGAAGTTTGCTAGGGTGGTAGACAGAGAGTAGGAAGAGGAGGAGTGCTGAATTTGCAGTGGGAGGGTGTTCCAGAGCTTGGGTAGCCAGTGTGAGAAGGCAGCTTGACTGGCAGAGGTCTTCCACCTAGGGACTGAAAGTTGGCGGGAGTCATAAGATCTAAGATGATGGGAGGGGTGGGGCATCTGTGAGCATGGTGGCAAGGTAGGAGGGATGGACCCGAGCCATAGGTTGGAGACAAATTTAGCACAGTGAGAGATCACGGCAGTTTTGAGGGACAGTAATGCCAAGGCTCGGTAGAGGTCGTAGTGGTGGGTGAGGGAGAGGTATCGAGAGCAAAGCAGCAGAAGACATTATAAGTGTGTCCAATTTAGAGAGAGTGGACTTTGGGGCTGCACTGTATACAGTGTTGCAGTAGTCGATGGAGGGCAGTATCATCTTCAGGACCAGTTCACATCGGACTCGGGAGGAGGCTGCTGTGGTTCCTATATAGTGCACTGAGCATGGGGCATAGTTTTTGAGATAACATCGATGTGGTCAGAGAAGGAGAGATGGCTGTTGAGCTAGACCCCAAATAACGAAACAAGGAGACATCTTCAAGTTTTTGGCCATCCAGGGTGGCGAAGTAGGGAAGGGAGGGTCTGGCCAGGCATTTTCATGTGCTGAAGGTCACAGTGACAGTTTATTTTGCATTTAGGAAGAGCTGGTATGAGCTAAACCATTGCTGTACCTTGTTGAAGTCAGCTTGGAGGTTTGATTGTACCACATCAGGGTGGTGCCAGTAGTAGAGTACAATATCGTCTGCATACATGTGGACTGAGGAAGTCGAGCAGATGAGTGGCAGGTCATTTAGGAATATAGAGAAAAGAATGGGACCAAGAACCGACCCTGTGGGAACAGTGAGTTAAGGGAAGGGGGTGGAGATCGCATTTGAGTGTCTAGCAGACTGAGTTTTGTCAGAGATGAGTGATCTGAACGGTTTGTGGCTGCGACAGAGAGGTCTGATTCAGCGAGACTCAAGAGCAATATGGGATGGGAGAAGGTCGACAAAAATGGCTGAGGTGATCAGTCCTCTGTCCATGCCTGTCAGGATAGTGTCTGTAAGCCTTATCATGGAGGAGGTGGTGGAGTGTCCCTTCCTGAAGCCAGACTGGAATGGCATGAAGAATTTGGAGTCAGTGAGGAAGGAGGTAAGTTGGGTGAGCACAAGGTGCTCTTGTAGTTTGCTAGGACTGGGAGGAGGAGATAGGGCTGTAGTTGGGGGGTAAGGGCACCTCTTTTGGCAGACAGATGACAAGGCATGCTTCCATGCATGGAGGATGGCAGCGGCAGCAAAGGATTAGTTTAAGAGTTTGTAAGCGGAGTTGCTATAAGCGGGGCAGAGAGGTATAGGCGTTTGGGGTCTAATCCATCCAGGGATTTGCCTTTTGATGGGTTGAGAGAAAGTAATGCATTTAGGGTCTCAGTTGCAGAGATGTCTTTGAAGGAAGGAGGCGAGGGCTAGTCTGGGTCTTTATGTCTGTAGGCAGTGTGAGAGGTGTAGTGTTGGGCAGGGAAGAGTGGAGGGTGGCAGCACAAGTGGAGAAGTACACATTGAACTCAGTGGCAACTGCTGTGGGCTCTGATAGGAGAGAGTTATTAACATTTAGCACTGGAGTGGGATTGGCAGCCGTGGGGTGAAAAGGAGTGAATGACCTTCCAGAATTTTGAGGGTTTATTTAGGTTTGACGGAGGGAGCTGCTGAAGTACTCTGCTTTTGCAAGATGAGTATCTCTGGTGCACTTGTTAAGTTGCAAGCAGTATGTGGAAAGGTGTTGTGGGTGGTACAAGGATTTATCGTTTTCAAGGCTTTGTCACGTATGATTTGACATGCAATCAGTTCTTGGGTGATCCAAGGTAGTTGGTTTCCTTGTAGTCTTATATGATACAGTGGGCGTGTGTGTTACAGACACTGAGGAATGTGTTTTTAAAAGTGTAGTAAGGCATCAAGGACTTTTGTTTTTGGACTTGGTCAGGACCACTGAATAGTGCAAGTCCGAGGTTCGTAGATGGCTGTTCACAGTACTTAGAGGCTCTATCCTGAGTGGGCCATAGGTAGCCTGGGATAGTGATAGAGGTCATCGATAGAGGGTCATTGATGTTTTTGTTGAGCCAGGTTTCAGATAGGGTGAGGATATCTGGAGCATAGTGGATGGCAAGAACCTGAAGAGAGTCAAAGCTTGTGGACAAGGCTTCTTATATTTACGTGCGGGTGGCTCAGGCCACATGGAAGAAAGGTCCCCAGAGTGAGGTGAAGAAGAGGCCGATGATGAAGAGGGGCATGGGGGTAGTATTGGGGCTGGGGTTAGGGTGGATGTTACCTGCTGCAAGGAACAGGAGGCAAGAGTTAGGTAGTGGCGAATAGCTGTATATGACTGACTGCAGTGAGCGTCTCTTAGATTGATGGCGTGTATGAGCTGGGCATGGGGAATAAGTTGAAAAATGAGCCAGGGGCAATGGATTGAAAAAAATGGACTAGGACATGTGGCAGAGTGTGTCCACGCTTGGGTAAAAGGGAAGTGGACGACTGGGCTGGAGGGTGGGAGAGCTCCAAGGAGTTTGGCAGGATTTGGGTGGAGGCATGGGAGAGTTGGGTGGCATGTTGGAAAGGAAGGGAGGGAGGAGAAGAGAATAGGGATGAGCAGGGTCAGGTGTCCTGGTAGAAGCATCATGATGCGGATCAGGCGCTAGGAGGATCCTACTGCTGTGGTTACTTAGCGGGAAGGTAAGTGCTGTAGTTACTTAGTGGAGAAGGTGGAGAACTGGGATGTAGGGGCAGGAAATGATAGGGACCTGTAAGTATTAGGAACCAATGGGGGTGCAGAGGAATGAGGGTTTTAGGTAGCCAATGAGGGAGCAAGCACTGCTGCTAGGCTTATTAGCCAATGAGGGAGTGCTGCTAGGCACAACCAATGATGGAGCAAGAGGAATGTGGGTGGGCAATAGGTGTATTTAATCAGTTTTTGCAAGGGAGCCTAGTAGAGTAAGTAGATACTCTAGTCTTGAGTTAGCTTCTAGCTCACCCACTACCCCTTCAGCCATCAGAGAGATGGAGACTCACTAAGAGCAGACCAACAAAATTTGCTGCCACAACACTGCTATTGAGAGTTCAGTGCTCACTGCTCCTCCAAGCTGTAGTGTGCAGTCTGTCTACTCTGTGGTGGGAAAAACAATGTTGCACTTGCAAGACTGATGCTTTTCTTGGATGGAGCTCATCTACATCACATGTGATTGTGCCGCCATTAATAGATGGCAGTGTGGACAACACAACACAGACTCAGTCAAGTCGATGAGTACCTGCAGTGTGCACACACAGGGCCAGGTGGGCACTTAATGTGCAAATGATTAAATCCAAATTTAATGCCATTATTGCCACACTTAAGAACAATCTAGGCACAAATATGGGGATGGGAGCACAACTGCCTCTGTCCTATCTAAATGGCATCGCTGCTTAATGGTAGAAATCTATTCTCAGGTGCTAATGCAATGGTTTCCTTTGTGTTCTGAGGTACTGTATCTTCATGTTTCATGATGTGTCCTGATCATCATGTGGGTTAAGTGTCCCTCATTGTCCCTCATTTTGAGTGTCCATGTTCCTCATTTCAGTGACAAAATGTGACGTTTGGTGCATGCTTTCAAGACCCTATTCAGCCAAGAGTGCTGAGCATGGCCATAGTGTATATGCTCAATACAGAATGACAAAGGGAAAGTAAGTGAGATGAAACAGTCATGAAGAAACACATCTGTAGCACTAAATATGCATAAAGGATTTGTATGGTCCAAAACAAAAGGATAGGCTTCACAACACAGAGGTCCCTCTTCATACATCTGGAATGGGGATGTTGACTTGGCTATTTCTAGGCATTTAATGCAGTAAGCAAACAATACTGGTGATTTAATGACAAAATCAAAAGCCATTAAAAACTTGCAAAGGATCAGACTTAATGAGTTTACCTAATTTTTAAGAAATCAAAAATGTATTTTAATGACTTTAGTTGCTAGCAGTAGTATAAGAAATAAAACTGATATATGTTTTAGATGATATTTGTACTAGCTTAGCTGCTTCACACACGGCAAGCATGCAGCATGTGAACCTGATGTGATGTTTAAATGATGTTCACACCAGCTTAACTGCTGCTCTCATGTCAAGCATGCAACATGCAAACCTGATATAATTTTTAAAAGATGCTCACACCAAGCATACCTGCTGCACACATGTCAAGCTTGCAGCATGCAAACCTGATTTGCTTTTTAGACCTGGTTGCTTAGGATCACTTTGTGTATCGAACTGCATGCAAACATTGCACAATTAAAATGTGGCATGCATTCTGCATGTACTCAGGACACCTATGTTTCTGTAAAGGTATATCCAGCAGCCTCCACTAGTAAACTGTGTTACCTGAGTAACTCACTTAACCTCTGTGCTCTATGCCGGGCCACCCCTGTAAATGGGCCTGTACCCAGTGGGCCATATCTGGTTACTAAAGAGTCAAAATTTAAACAATGCACATGGTAGGAAGTGCACCACATCCATGGACAGATGGTGCTCATGACAATATTACAGCAGTCTGTGTTAAATCTTAGCACTCACCACCCCAAGGATCAGATGCTAAAAACATTATGTACATAAAACCTTTATTTGTGGAAAATATTTTAAATCCTCCAGTTTTAGACATACATCAGGGGTTCACCAGCTTCCAGTGTGTTTCATGTGTGTTAACGTTTCAATGGATACATCTCCTAATGACTATAATTGTATTTGTCCTGCTCGCTTAGACAGTTTGTTGTTAGAAAAGTATTACCCTATCTGTTTTATATCACCCATCCACCATGTTGTGTAGTGTGCACAGTGCTAACAAAGCTTCATAATAAGGATGAAAAGATAAAAACAAAGTTGCTGAGACTCATGAAATGCCACTGATGCATAATATAAACTAATTCATCCCAAATATTTACTAAGTTGGTTTAGATTTCAGTACTAAGGGCATAGTGCATTGGCCTGATAATAGTATAAGTCTCTAAAGCTAGTCTCCAAGACAATTTTATTAGTTCAATAAATGGCATCACTTTCAACATATTATTTATTTATTTTTTGCAGCATTGAGTGTATTAACTGGCTACCACATTGTTTCAGAAAATGATACAAATGAATTTAAAGTACAGTTCAATTCATACAAAACTGTCATACTAATGAGTTGTTTTGAATTTCTTAATCAGTTCTATAAATGTTAATGGATCCTGCATGAATCCAGACAACTGTTTCCTAAGAGCTGCAACCTGGTTTTGAATTGAATTGTGACAAAACTTCAGATGCATTCAGCTGAGTTGCAAAATTATTTTATAAAAGTTCCATTGAACTAGTTAAGTGTTGAAAAAATGAGACAATATGAGTTAGCACTGCACGACAACTTTAAAACAACAATTCCAAATCAACTCATAGGCTTGATAGTCTAATGCAAATTTTATCATAATTGACCTATGTCAAACTGAGGATTGTATTATAAAAGCAGGAAATTCACTGTGAAACTCTGCCTCATGAAAAAGTGGAAGGGTTCAAAGAAATGTTGGGTATTTCACCTATGCTACTCCACAGTATTGCTGACCTAAAATATATAGATTTTGTTATTGCAGGATTCAGCATGAAAACTAAGCTTAGCGCCTTTTTGCAAGTCAAGTGTGCACTGCCTTCATGTTTTTTTCTGCAAGAACTTCAGAAGTCTACTATTTTCTCCATTAATTTCATACTGGAAGTAAATATGTTTTGTTTCCATTTCTAAGGAAGCAAAAATGATAACTACATTGAATCTCAGCATCTAACCTGCTCCTCAAAGCCTTCTAGGGCTCTCATCCCATGACCTTTTAAAAACCTCAAGGGCTGCTCACTTGACCTTAAAAGATCTGGCATTAACCATACATGCAACAAGGAATCGGTGCCTTTCTGTCATTCTTTACCATTTCAGAGAAACATGTGGTTTAAGTAGTGCTCTGCCTCACCTTTGACATACTTCTTTTCTGGGTTTAATAAATATTAAACTAATAATTCTGTCCTTGCAACTCTAGGGGTGGAACGTTCCTCCAGATGGTATTTTTTAACTAAATGGTGCATTTTTAATGTAAAAATGTTATTGAACTTTCAGATTTAACAAACTGACAGAAATACAAACAACAACTTGAACAGTAGCAACAAAATATAATCCACAAAGAGTCACTGAAGAGGTAGTGCCATGTAGTACACAAGTTTCAGGAAAAGGATAGGCTCTAAAATACAAAGCATTATAGATGGAGGAAAAGAAAAGACAGCAGTTCATATTCTGGCTGATGTTACATCATGTCACAGTAAGAGTGATTAAAGAGACAGTAACCACATTTATAAACTGTACAAGCTGTTGCCCAGGCTTGAGTCCCAAAGCCCACAGGGATTTTTTGGTGGGGAGGGGTACAATACCAGGTGACCCCTGAAGCAGTCAGGGCAATTGTATTCATAGAAACACTGAAACATAGACTTTGACGGCAGATAAGGACCACTTGTCCCACCCAGTCTGCCCATTTCCCTACCTGCTGGATAAGCTGCAGATACTAGTTAACCAACAGCCTACTTCCTGCCACCCCCACTACAATTGCTTTATGTCTGTCCCAAGCATGTTTGAATTCCCCACTGTTTTAGACCCAACAACCTCCCCAGGAAGGCAGTTCCATGCATCCACCACTCTCTCCGTGAAAAAAATTCCTTACATTACCCTGAGCCATCCCCTCTATCTTTAAATTGATCCCTTGTTCTTACATCTCTTTTTCTGAAAGATGCTACCCTCCTGGACTTTGTTGATTCCTTGAGGTACTTGAGCGTTTCTATCTATCCCCCTGTCCCTCCTTTCATCAAGGGTATACATATTAAGCTCTCTCAGTCTCTCTTCATGTGGTTTCCTGTGGAAATGGAGGAAAGGAGCACTTGAGGCATTTATTGCTCAATTTTTCCATAACCAAGTGTCAGAGGCCCTCCAGCGATGCCATTTGACCTAGGGCTGTAAGCCATTCCCAAAGGTAATGATTTCATAAGTTCTCCATCACTGTAGTAGTTGTTGCATGGCTTTGATGACTGCTGTCACTATCCACTCAAACATAGGGTCATTTTGGAAATATGTGAGGGGTAATTCCTAGTAAAACTAGAGAGGCATCAAATAAGTCAGAAGGAAAGCACAGTGAGAAGCAAATAGACTGAATGGCTTTCCAGAAGAGTTAAATTGGGGGCAGGACCAAAGAATGCACAGAGGTAGCCCACCTGTGGTTATAGCTCCAGCATTTGTTAGAGTGATAAGCCCTAACTTCTTCAGAACTTGGGGAGTCATGTATCAGTGAATCTGTATTTCTATTAGCTGTGCTTTGACATCCCTGTGGTGCGTGTGTGCACAGTACACTATATACACCACTAATTTTCTGCAGTGGAGCTATTGAGTTCTTTCTGCCATTGAGTTTGGGATTTGGTGATGGGTGGGGGGCTTAATCCCTTAGGAATTTGAAGATTGAACGAGTTTGGCCTCTGTGTGTCTGGAGCCAAGATGTCAGATGGTGGTCAGTGGGACTGTCAGGCAGGTGCTTGAGATGAGGGATATTATTGACCTAATTTGGAGATCAAGCCAGAGTCTTGCTTATGAAGGGAGAACTTAGTAGAAAAGTCACAAAGATCTTGTACATTCTACACCCTGGAATTCTGTTTTCCAGCACAGATAGTTTTGTGGTTAGTGCAGAACATGTAATTGTCCCAAAAGGGGCATATAGTAGGGGGTAGTGGTGGCAGATGCAGAGTAGATTTGATCTGTCTCAAGTATTTAAGGGAGAGTGATATGGTGGGAGGGCTGTGGACGGCCTAACTAGAGTTTAGCAAGACATTTGACACAGTCCCACACAAAGATTAATAGTCAAATTAAGCAGCCTGGGAGTGGGTCCCAGGGTGGTAGCCTGGATAAAACATTGGCTGGACAACAGGACACAGAAGGTAATTGTAAATGGGTCACGCTGGCGAGGGGGTTACTTGTAGGGTACTTCAGGGGTCAGTACTGGGTCCAGTCCTTTCTAATGTTTTATAAGTGACATTGCAGAGGGCTGGAAGGAAAAGTATGCCTCTTTGCAGATGACATGAAGATATGCAATAGGGTTGATACACAAGGAAGCATGGAAAGGATGAGAAAGGACTTGTGCAAGGTTGGAGGAATGGTTAAAGTATGGCAGCTTGGATTCAATGCAGAGAAGTGCAAAATAATGCACCTGGAAACAAAACCCAGGGGAAGATTACACAATGGGGGAGGTAGTAACAACAACAGAAATGGAAAGGGACCTGGGGTAATCATATCAGATGACCTTAAGGTTAGCAAGCAATGTGAGAAGGCAGTAGGAGGGTTGGGGATACTGGGATGTATAGGAGAGGCATCACCATCAGAAAACAGGAAGTTGTTATCCCTCTATACAGACAGCTAGTGAGACCCCATCTGGAGTACTGCATCCAGTTCTGGAGACCCTATCTCCCAAGGACATAGACAGGATAGAGGCAGTCCAGAGGAGGGTAACTAAATGGTGCAGGGTCTGCAAGAGAAGCCATATGAGGAGAGACAAAGGAGCTTAATATGTATACCCTTGAGGAAAGGAGGAGAAGGGGATATGATAGAAACTTTTAAGTACCTCAGTGGAATCAACAAAGTCAAGAGGGTAGCATGTTTCAGAAAAGAGTTGTGGAAGAACAAGGGACACAATTTGAAGATAGAGGGATGGCTCAGGAGCAATGTGAGGAAGTATGTTTCACA
This sequence comes from Neoceratodus forsteri, assembly GCA_016271365.2. Taxonomy (NCBI): domain Eukaryota; kingdom Metazoa; phylum Chordata; order Ceratodontiformes; family Ceratodontidae; genus Neoceratodus; species Neoceratodus forsteri. The sequence continues at coordinate 883,035,378 of CM028134.1, forward strand.
GAAAGTGTAATAAACACATGGAACAGCCTTCCTGAGGAGGTTGTGGGTTCTAAAACTGTGGGAGAATTCAAGAATGCATGGGACAGACATAATGCAATTTTTGTCGGGGTAGGAAAAATAGGCTGTTGGTTAAATAGGATCTGCAGCTTATCCTGTAGGTAGGAAATGGCAGACTAGGTGGGACAAGCGGTCCTTATCTGTTGTCAAAGTCTATGTTTCTATGTTTCTATGAATAGATATCCGGGGTTTATTGTAGTACAATAGGCTCCTTGTGGATGGGGTGTGAGGATAAGGCTTTTCCATTTATTTATTTATTGTACAATTGGATTTACAACCTTTGAGCTAGGGCTCATTTACAAAGTACCTCATCACAGAGAGGACATACAGAGTCACATACTTACAGAATACAATCATACAGAATAACATAGTTTTACATAATTGCTAGAACACAATGAATAATTAGAAACATTTCAGAGTGAAGACATGGTACCAGCAGGTACTGGCAGTGGTAAGGGAGGCCATGAAGGAGTGGGTGTGTGTGCGGTGGGGAGTTCAGCCCAGAAGGCTATGTCAAGAGTGCCTTTGAGAGTAGCTGAACATCTGTTGAGAGAAGTGCAGCAGCGGTTGTTGAACAATAGGTTCAAGGCGATTTTGAGGGGACAATTTTTGGGAGTGCTGGAGATGGCTATGGGAGTGAGTTGAACCATAGACATCCCTAGTGTAGTATTTGGTGAGGGGTGGAGAAACATTTTTTCTGTCTGAGCCAGGACAAAAGCTTTATGATAACCTGTAAAATTTGGCAGCCCCCAGACCTCTCTGGACAAAATGTTGTCGAAGTTTCAGCTTACTAAAATGGAGTGGGCAGCCTCCCAAAGAAATTACCTATCAGGCTATCTATCATGGTGAACCATACCTTGGAAACATCAGCCAGCAAATGGGATAGAAGTTGTAGCAATTTATGATATTACTTTCACTATTAGGGACATGTTGAGGAGCTTCCAATGGGAGAGATCCTGAGTAGGTTCTCTAACAAGAGGATACAATTGCGTTGCATAGATCTGCAATGTTGGGAGTGAGTCTAATCCTTAAGCATGTGATGCCACTGTCTAACTAGAGCCAGGAGTTCGTCTCAGATAGTGGTACATGCACACAGCATTCAGAGAAAAGATTTATGACTTTGATTACTGTGGAGGTCAGATATCTTTAAGAAGTGCTTCAAAGGGATTGGATGAGTTAGCAACCATCAAACTATATTTGGCATAAAGTGCAGCCCTTGATCCTGTGGGCCTTAAAGGATGCCAACCAGTTCCAGCTGACTTCTGATGTCAGTAGCTGAAGGTTCTACAGCTAATAGGAAAAGCAGTGAGGAAAGGTGGCAGCCTTGTCTGTTGCCCTGCAGAAGTGGAAAGGGCTCCAAAATGGTGCTGTTGGTCCCCACTCTGGTTATGGGACTACAATACAGAGTCCTCACAGCTCCAGGAATGTAGGACCAAAATCCATCTACTGCATGACCATGAAAATATATTTCCATTCAAATGAGCTGAAGGTGTTTTCAATGTCGAACGTCAGGGCTGCTGCCAGGGTGGCCAAGGATTTTGCCAAGTGCTATAGATTTATATTGAATCATAGGTGGTTGGCCACCATCCTGCCTTTCAGAAATCCAGCCTGCTCAGGTGAATAAGTAAGTGTAAAATGGTGTCCAATCTGGTTGCTTAGGATCTTTGCCAAAAACTTTGCTTTGGCATTGATTATGAAACGGAGCAGTAGCTACTGGAATCTTTAGGGCTTCCTTTTTTGTAGAGGCCCATAATCATCAACTCTGCTAGATGGGGGACATATAGTCAGTCTGGAAGGCTTCTTGGAAGGTATGTAATAGGATTGGGAGAGCTGGTCTGTCACTGATTGGAACAGGCCAATGGGGAGCCCATCACTGCCAAGGATTTGTGTTTATTCATTTCGAGATGACATCACAGACTCTCTCCAGAGTAAGGAATAAGGGCTTCTAGCAAGCTGAGCTGGTCTGGACTGAGGGAACAGAGTGTGAGGTGTCCAGGAAACCCTGATGCATTGGGTGTAGGGGAGAAAGAAGGGTAAAGCTTGACACAAAAATACATGTATAGCCCAATTGATATCCTTTGGGGAGGTTGCCATTTTCCCAGTGGGGTCCCTGACACTGTGGATGTGTCTTTTAGAGTGATTTTCTGTAGTCTGTATGACAGAACATTACTCTCCTCCTTCCCAATATTTATGTTTGGTGCAGCAGAGTGTCAGCTCAGCTTTTCTGGAATATAGGGCTTGTAGTTGAGTCCTATAAGGTGGACTACTGTAGATGGAGCCACCTGTGAGTTATCTTTGAATGTGTTCTCAGCTGTGCCTAACTCTGCTTCCAGCTGCTTGACCTCAGCTTCCCTATCCTTGCGGAGTCTGGAAACATATCCAGTAATACACCCTCTAAGGTATGTCTTGAGGGTTTACCATAGTGCTGATTTAGAAAATTGGCCATTTTCATTGTGTGACAGGAATCAGCCATTTCCAGGCAGAGCCGTGGTAGGAACTTATGGTGAGTAAGAAGTAGGGGACCAATTTCCATAAGGAGGACCTCTGGACAGAGGGCCCCAAATTTTTATCACCACTGAGGCATGATTAGAAATTACAGTATGGTGTATTGTCTAGGCAGCATCAATTGAGTGATGGGAGGAAATATATACAGAAGACTAAGCAGCTAAATGATTGGCAAACCATTGAGTGGTACATGTAGTCCCTCATTGTGGGATTGGCTAAACGACACTTGTCAGTCAGGGCGCAGTCCCGGATAATTTACTTCTGGGTATCGCAGACTTTCTGGTGGGACTCTGTAGTCAAGGTTCAATGATCTACGGTTAGGCTGAAATAACCTCAAAGAGGAAATATGCAATGAGAGTCACAACCTCAGAGGGGACCCTATCCAACTGCTGAAATAGATTAGGTGAGTCCTCATTGAGGCATACATATTTAACAAAGTAGGGGGCCCTGTGGGGTAGTCAGCTTCCCTAGTACCCATCTCACATACCCATCTGTGTGAGTTTACCCACCTTCCAGGGAAAGGAATTATGCCACAGAATGGTGACTCCATATTTGGCAGAGTGGGAGGAGCTAAGGCTTTTCACCACCCATCACAGGGCTAATTTCTGAGCCTCAATGGAAATAAATTTAGTTTTCCTGGAAATACCACCTGATCTCTCATTTTTTTTTAAGGGGTTGAGAACTTTTTGGTTTTGATTGGTGAATTAAGGCTGCAGAACATTTCATGTGATAAAGTTTATATCAGTCATTAGGCATGTAAAGAGAACAAATGTGAATTGCGGGATATGATTCACAGTTTCTGCCAATCTGTAACAGCTATGGTGATAATCCATGAGAGTAGTTTAGGTTAAGCAGAGTTGGTAGAAATAAGGTGGTATGACTCCATGATATTACAGGGAGTAATCCCAGATCAGAGGGGATGGAGGGATAGTGGATGTCATCTATAAAGGAGCCTAATATGCCCTCGAGGGGAAAGAAGATAAACCAGGAGGTCTGCATTCCTGAGTGCACAGGGAAGAGCTGTTAGAGTCGAGGAGCATAAACACCAGAACTCAGAACGTGATTCTACATGTCTGATTTCCATACCCATGGGCACCACCAATCGAGGTGGCTAGTGGTTCGGCTGCTGGGAGGTTCGTCTCAACTGGTGGTGTTATGCAATACCAGGTCCACTAAAAACAAGACTGCAATTATTGTGGATCTTGTTGAAACAGTGGACCTGGCATGCATCACTGAGACCTGACTGGATGAGAATTCTGGCCCCATTTTGGAGAATCTTACACTGGCTGGGTACTCGGTGATCGCCACCTGAGATTGGACTGCCGGGAGGGGATGTTATGGTCTGTTTTAATACAGAACTTAACCTCATGAGTGTACTAGTTGAGGTTAAGTTCTGTATTAAAACAGACTATGAGAAGGAGAGGAGGCTGAGTCATTCGAGTGTGTCATAGTAGCAGGTGTAGGTTGTTGGATTGCTCTCATTTATCGTCCACTTTCGGTGATGAAACAATTCCTTCAGGAAGTGGTGGACTTAAGTCATCGACATGGCGTTTGAGTCACCAAGACTGATGTTCTGAGTGACTTCAATGCCTAGGTCAATGACCGAACTGTTGCAGTTTGGTCAGCACTTCCTCCAGTTGATGACTTCGCTGGGTCTCACAGGTGGTTACCACTGCTACTCATAAACACGGACACCCCTTGACTTAGTCTTCCTCCCAGAGATTGAGACATCTGACTTGAGGTGGAACCAGTCGGGTGGTCTGATCATTACACTGTGGGGTTTAGTTTTAGCACCACCCTTCATAGGCCTACCCCTGTGGAGATGGTCAAGTTGCCCTTTACAAGATACTAGCCTCATAGCCAACTGGCAGTGCTTGACCTCTCATCCCTTTTTGTTGGTAAGCAAATGACCCAGAGACCCTTGTGACAGCCTATAATTCAGCCATCCTCGGTGGCTCTGGATTCTATTGCTCCAGTCTGCATTCATCCTCTCTCCCTTCACCCTCTATCCACTAGTTTGATGGGACTTTGAGGAGATCGAAGACTAGGATGAAGGTTAGAGCGTTGCTGGTGAAAGTCCACTCTTGATGCTGACCACCTTAGATTGATAGACCATTATCAAGCCTATCAATCTGCAATCTCCCATAAAAGTCAGAGTTCCTGTCGGGGAGGTTGGCCTCTCAGAATCGACCAGCTCAGCTTTTCCTTACTGTGGATAGACAGTGCAACACAGCCTGCCTATAGGTATGGGAGCTTTTCACAATTAGAGTGCAATGAACTTGCTCTATTCTTTGCTAATAAGGTGGCTGACATCAGGCTGTACTTCAACCGACACACTCTATGGGCGTTGCTTCTGATCAGTCCAAGGTCACTACACCTCAGTTTTCATGGAGTATTTTCAGCCGAATCGGAGTTCATGGACGCCATGCGGATTATCCAGGTTGTGTGCCCTACATGCTGTAGTTTGGACCCTGGACCAACATCCCTAATTTTGGGCTGTATTGATGTCATCAGTCTGGTTCTTGCATGGATAGTCTGGTGCTCTCTGGAGAGTTTTCTAGCTCTCTGAAGGAAGCAGTGGTGACACCCCTCCTGAAGAAAGCTACCTTGCACCAGAGTGCCATGCAAACTACAGACCTATCCGAACCTTCCCTTTTGGGAAGGTGAGTTAGTAGTGGCAGTGCAACTGGAGGACCACTTGACCATCCATGACATCTATGAACCACTCCAGTCTGGTTTCATAGAGACATAGCACTGAGACAGCGCTGGTTTGGGTGCTCAAAGATCTCCTGATGGCTAGAGATCAGAAGAGTCATTCCATCTTAGTCCTTCTGGATCTCTCTTCAGTATTCGACACACGTGGACCATGGGGTATTGCTCGGGCACCTGAGGCACATTTGTGGACTGTGGGGATGGTCCTCAGGTGGTTTACATCATTCCTCACAGGTAGAACACAGAGAGTGGTGTCTGGAGTTTATTCTTAGAACCCTATCTCTCTCTATCATGTAAGTGCCCAGGCTCGGTGTTGTTTCCATGTTGTTTGGTGTGTACATGCTTCCCATTGGAGACATTGTAAGAAGGAAGGTATGGGCTGAGGTTTCACTGCTATGCTGATGATACCCAGCTCTACCTGTTTTTACACCGACCAGGTTGGAGCTTTCTCGGTCTTTAACAACTGATTGAAGGAAATCCAGGAGTGGATGGTTGACAGTTGGCTGCAGTTGAACTCCGATAAGACAGAGGTGTTAGTTGTGGATCCTGGTCACCAGATAGGTGGGGTTATGGGTTAGTTCACCCTAGGGAATTTTCCTCGATAGTGTCTCATTCCCGACCTCTGAACAGGTGCATAACCTGGAGGTAATTTCTGATGAAGGGCTGACCCTGCATTACTAGGTGTCAGCTGTCATCTAATCTTCCTTTACCGTCTCAGGAATATCACCAGGATTAGGCACCTGATTCCGTCTGGTGATCTTCCTACATGAGTCCATGCCTTTGTGTCTCCATGCTTAGATTACTGCAGCTCCCTACTTGGGGCTGCCTGGGAGTAGAAATCTGCCACTTGCAGCTAATGAGACGACCAACTTTTGGCCAGGATCTGCCTGATCCTGTCATATTTGCCAGTCCTGCACGAACTACACTGGCTGCCTGTTCAGTGGCGGATTGCCTTTAAAGTCGGTTTACTGACTTTTAAAGCCCTACACAGACTGGGCCCTGACTACCTCAAAGAGCTCCTGGTCACTTACCGTCCTGGATGATCTCTCCGCTCGGCTGACGAGGGGTTGCTAAATTCCAAGGGTATGCTTAAAAACATCTAGGGCAAGAGTTTTGAATATGCAGCCCCACCCTTGGGAATTCTCTACTCTTCAGCTTCTGGGGTGCACAACTGTGGATGGTTTTAAACAATCTCTAAAATGTATTTGTGGTGCCCGGCTTTTGGTAACTGATATAATTGATGCAATTAATTGATGTTTTTCTTTATATTTTTGGTGTATTATCACTTTGCTGATACTGTTGATGTCTGCTTGTTTATGAACTGTGAGGCACCTTGGTTGTTGATAAGGTGCCTAACAAATAAAATATTATTATTATTATTATTATTATTTGGAATGCTGCACAGTATCCCATGTTCCTCCCTCACACAAGAAAGTTCAAGTGGAAGGTTCAAGTTCATGAAATGCCATGCCCTCCCCAGCCCTTAGGTAAACAACCTTTCAGAAATACCAAACAGTTAAGAGATTAATTTTGAAAAGGAGAACATCATGTGTCACCTCTAACAAACATTTAACATTCAAAAGATAGTATCTAATAACATACCATAGAAATATAGAAACATAGTCTTTGACAGCAGATAATTACCACTTGTCCCACCCAGTCTGCCCATTTCCTACCACTGGATAAGCTTCAGATCTAGTTAACCAACAGCTTAGTTCTTCCTACCCCACACTAGAATTGCCTTATGTCTGTCCCATGCATTCTTGAATTCCCCAACTGTTTTGACCCCACAACCTCCTCAGGAAGGCTATTCCATGCATCCACCACTGTGATAGGTCGTGGGATTGATGACACAGATGACTTTGTAGGATCTAAATAACAGGCAGACCGCCACGATTTATTTACATAAAATAAAATTAACGACAAATAAATCAGACTTCAAGGCAACAAAATAAATGCCGAAGGTAAATTATCAGTCTTGATACAGGTTCTATTACTCCAGAAAAGCAGCTGGAGAGAACACCAGACCATGCTGAAGGCATCACTGTCCAGCACACACTGACTACCTACTGCTGGATCATTGCTTTATCTGGCTCTTTAGAACAGTGATCCAGCCCCATCCCACATTCATTTAACATTCTTCACATTTTAATAAAACAATACCATTTATGAGAACCTTTCAATACAGTGACAATCTAGGAGGTTGTGATAGTACAGATATCAAGGGTTCTATGTGATAATGGCGCTCGCGAATGGCTACCACATTATCGAGACATCAGAGGCGGTAAAAACAATTTCACCACACTGACATCCTCAGTTACATGGAAGAGCGGTGCTGGGGACTTAAATCATTTGCTTTCTGAGGGGCTGTGCCTCCCCCACCCCCTACTAAGATTCTCAACTCCAGGGGTTGCATGTCCGGGAGGAGGAGCAAAGCAAAAACACAAGTTTTGGCCAGGTGCAACAAAAATGCAGTAGCGCCTGGACCCAGACCAAACCGGTACCCATGCATAAGCAGAGGCCAACCCTGATGCCATGGCACAGCTCTGCAACAACCACAGCCCACCCCTAAATCCACTGTGCCCCTCCCAGCCCATGCTCACCTTGCTCGCTCCCCGTGTGTGTACATATAGTGACATCCTGTCACTGCAGTTGCCTACCCACCACATCCAGTCACCTACACACCCCATCGCCATTCGGGTTTCACCCATTGCTTCACCATTTCGGATGGTGCCTTAAATCAGGCGTCCACCTCATGTGCTACTGATATCAAGCATATAACAAAATAACTCCCTCAAACCATTTTCATCTGCAGTGACTCTGTCCAGCTGATATAAAAGCGTACACAAATGGCCAGCCAGCTACTTAGTGCACAGTGTGTAGAGGTCTCCTGCAAGAAAGCGAGGCAGAATGCTGAACAGATTACACAATGCCCGGTTTCTGCAGCATCTGTACAGTACTACCAACTACTTACTTTCTTCTGGTAAAACATCTTTCCTTTTGTGTTATTTAATGAACACAGTAGCTACCGTTTATTGTTTGCACAAGTTTGCATACCTTCAGACAATTCTGGCAGTGCAATATTTCGCCATGTAGCCATTCACCATGCAGCATTTAATAGACATGTTGCAGGACCAATGGCTTAACACAAACACACCTCAAGGTCCATTGTTACAGTATGTTTAGTACCAGGGTTTTCATAATAAAATAAACAAGCATGCCCACACCTAAGAAATACTTTCTACATTTAACATAGAGGCATTTGTCTGCCTTTGCAACATTTGAACATGATGGGCGTTACTGGGCATTTACTGAGACTAGAGTCGGCATTTACAAGCTGACATGAACATTATGCTTACTGCACCTGACTACAAGGGTTTAGTCTATATATACAAGTTACTCAGAGCTGATATTTCTTGATTACTGGGCTACTGTCTAAGTGGGGAATGTTTTATTATGAGACCAGTACATAACTGGGTCCACATAGACCTATCAGTGTCTTGGAGCAAACATGGGGATAATCTCTCTCATTCACTGAAAAGGGCAGCGAAAGCTAATAAAAGCATGTAGCCAACCTCCTTTATTCAAGAGACAGCAAAGAAAGGAACTATAGGGGAGTATTATAGGAAGTGAAATAATGCTGTTGCAACAGACTTAAGGAAGATGGCTATAAATAGTGTCCAGAATGACATGAAGCTAGAAAACAGTGAAAGAGATGTTCCTCATGACAACCACTCTGTTAGGAGAAAAATACTCCTCACGTTGCCCTTGAGCTATTCCCCTCTCTTCAAATTGTGCCCCTTATTCTTGCACATCTATTTTTCTTAAAGATGCTACCCGCCTGGACTTTGCTGATTCCTTGAGGTACCTGAAAGTTTCTATCATGTCCCTCCTCTCCCTCCTTTTCTCGAGGGTATATATATGTTAGAGGCAAAAACTCAGTATAATGCATCAGTTAGGGTTGTTCTACAGCGACAAAAGTGAGGAAATTCGATGTTAGGATTGAAACCCACTTTGCACTCCTCAGCCCACCCCCAACTGGAATCAGGGTGCGCATTGGGTCCTCGGCCCTAACTGTCACCCCATCACATGTGGAAAGAAGCTGAGGAATAGGAGAATGGGGTGACAGTTAGAACCGATGACCCCAATGCACCCATGAAAGTCCGTATCTTGCACGTTTTCGAGATCCCCGGGCTGAAAAGCGCAACAAACGCCTTAATGTTATCCTATGGGAAAAAACGAAGTTGGACTGCCATAACTTTGCCTCCCTGTAATATTTTCTCACCAAACTACTGAAAGGCACATCTGTGGGATGTTGGCTGATGTTCCTGCAAATGTCAGCCCAAAAGACCAAACCGTTATTTTAGCAGGCAAACCGACGATTGCTGTCGATAAGTATGCCGTAATGTTATCCTATGGGAAAAGAGTCAACTTTGGAGTACCGTAACTTTTCCGCTGTGTAATATTTTCAACAAAACACTGAAAGACACATCTGTGAGATGTCGGCTGTGTTCCTCAAATTTCAGCCCAAAACTCCAAACCGTTCTTTTCAGAGGGATGCCAAAGAAATTACTGTTATTTTGGGCATAGTGTAGCAAAGTAGTGTCGTGATTTGCGAAGCTTTCAAGTTTGCACACTTTGTTGAGTGCGACACTACTTTACCAAATATTTTTCAGAAATCTGAAAAACATATTTATGGGTGTTTTACCACAAAATAAAGACATGGCTAGCATCCTCAGGGCCCGACTAGGTGAATACAAAAGAATTAGGTTGCTAGAGGTCTCAATTTTAAATGCCAAGCGTTTTCTGATCACTAACTGAAAACAAAATGATGGATTTGCAACAGTAAAAGGGCAATTTGTGACAGTAAAAATGCATTGCGACACTGTCAAACTTTTGTTAACTTTTCCCATTGATTTATAATGGAAATTGTTTTTGAATAACTTTTGAACCGTTTAATATTTTTTCGAAATCTTCAAAGGCACATCGGGGACCCCGAACTACCGTTCCCTGAAGATTTCGGGCAGGTCGCACAAACCATGCGACCTGTAGGCGTGTACGTAGAATTCCAGAAAAAGCATAAGCGCAGGCGCAGATCACGCTTAATATCTCTGCAGCCGTGTATCCGACCGGTACGAAACTTGGCAGATCCCAAGGTGTATGGGTCTTGATCATATGTATTCAAATTTCAGGCAAATCTGTGAAATGGTTGCAAAGTTATTAAGGTACAAAATTTGGGGTTTAACCGTGCTACCATAATATATATATATATATTATGGTAGCAACGTAGTGCTACCATAGTTAGGGTTGAGGAGCCATTTCTATGTTAAACCCCAAAATTTTGCACCTTAATAACTTTGCAAACCGCTTGACTTGATTTGCCTGAAATTTGGAATACAATCAAGATCCATAGACCTTGGCATCTGCTAAGTTTCGTATCAGTCGGATACACAGCTGTGGAGTTATTACATGATTTGCGCTTACACTTTTTCTGGAATTCTACAGTTGCATGTACAGGTCACACAGTGTAGCGACCAGCCCAAACTCTTCAGGGAATGTGCGGCTGGGGTCCCCAATGTGCCTTTTGAAGATTTGGTGAAAAATATTAAACGGTTCAAAAGTTATTCAAAACAATTTCCCATTATAAGTCAATGGGAAAAGTTAACACAAAGTTTGAGTGTCAAAACGCATTTTTACTTTCGCAAATGGGCCTGTTACTTTCGTAAATCAGCCATTTTGTTTTCAGTTGGTGATCAGAAAATGGTTGTCATTTAAATTTGGGACCCTCTAGCAACCTAATTTTTTGTATTCACCTAGTCGGACCCTGAGGATGCTTGCCATGTCTTTATTTTGTAGTAAAACACCCCAGAAATATGTTTTTCAAATTTCTGGAAAAGTACTTTTGCAAATTACTGCGTTGTGTCGAACTTTTTGCAAAAGCTTTCGAAATTGCGACAGTAGTTTTCCATCTTTTGAAAGTGACAGTGATTCTTTGGCACTGCGCTGCAAAAGAACCGTTGAGAGTTTTGGGCTGAAATTTGGAGGAACGGGCCAACATCTCACAGATGTGCCTTTCAGTGCTGTATTGAAAAATATTACACAGCAGCAAAGTTACAACACTCAAAGTTGACAGTTTTCCCATAGGATAACATTACGGTGCCCGACGATTACAGAAATCCTTTGGATCCCTGCTGCAAAATAACGGTTTGGTCTTTTCCCTGAAATTTGGACGGAAGACAGCCAACAGCCCACAGATATGCCTTTCAGTGGTTTGGTGAAAAATATTACAGGAGGCAAAGTTATGGTACTCTGAACTTCTCTTTTTCCCATAGGATAACATTATGGCTTTCGCTGCGCCTTTCAGGGCCCGTATCTCGAACGGTGCGAGATACGAACTTTTCGTCGGAAATTTTGTTACAAATTAGCCAAGACAGTTGTAAATCATATGACTTTTAAATTTTTTTCTCGTCAGACGGTTCCTGAGATATAACCTATTTAGTATTCCAAGTTCTCATTTTCTGCTCCGATACTGATTATTCTGCATACATTATTTGTACTCACTGTCTTTCTCTATGCAGGTTTTAGGAAAACCAGCCTGTGCACTTACATTACTGTTACTGTTGCCCTTTCCGCTTATGGTTCCGCATCTGCTTTCTCTTACCGTTGATATCTGCGCCAATCGATAACATCTGTGCGTTATCCTTGCGCTTTCATTTGCGCTTGCTTTTCCGTTATTTTTGCCATTTGTGTCTACAGTACTGTTTCTCTTTCTGTTTTACTTAGCGTCACCATGCCCATTGAAATTTCTGCTTGCAGGCACCATGTTACTATGTGACAACACATCATGTGCAGACCGTTCCCGTCTATGCCATTATGTGTGTTACCCTTTCTGTTCTCATTCGCTTGTGTTACTATATGCGCCACTGTTAGCGCTTCTGTTTGCATTGCTGTTCCTGTTACTATGCCACAAGACATGATGTGGCAGGAGGCGGGTCCGCCCCTGCCAATGCTGCATTACATTCACTATTTCTCATTATCATTCTCAAAAGAAGGTAAATTAGAGGCAAGAAACTCTGTTTAATGCATTAGTTAGGGTTGTGCCACAGTGACAAAAGTGAGAAATTCGGTGTTAGGGTTGAAAAACCCTCTTGGACCCCTAGCCACCATCCCAACCAGCATTGGGGTGTGCATTGGGGTCGTCGGGTCCTAACTCTCACTCCATTCTTCTATACTTCTGCTGCTTTACACATGTGATGGGGTGAGAGTTAGGCCAACGACAACCAATGTGCATCCCGGTGTTAAACCTGTTCAGGAAATGGTTAACCTCTTCATGTATGTCAATAAAAGATTAACATAAGGCTGTTAGAATGTTTGCACCAATCAAAGCTCCATTTCTCAGACTCTTTTATAATTAAGTAATAAGGCATGAAAAGGGGTTATGTTAATGGTCTGTTAATCACGTTCTAGGGGTGTAGTGTGGCATGAGGTGTAGCCAGTGCCACATGTCCTACAGGTGATTAACTGACTGGAAGTGACCTATTGCTATTACAATGAAACATGTTTTTAGACAGTGTTAAACCTTGTTCAGTGTGTCATTAACCTCTTCATGTATGGTAATAAAAGATTACAATAAGGCTGTTAGGATGTTTGCAGGCAATTAGAAACCTCCATTTAACACATCACGTGGCAGACCGTTACGATCCTGCGTACTGTACGTACTATTTATAACTCTCATTTTAAGCTTGTTTACCATATAGTGCCACTGTTACGCTTCTGTTTTGCATTGTTGGTGTTACTATGACCAAGACATCATCAGCAGGGTCAGATAGGCAGTGGAGCACTCAATGGCAGACAAAATTAAGTAGTATAGTGTAATTGTAGATGCAGATGACAACACAGATGTATTTGTAAACTGAAGCATACTGTATACCTCAGCTTGTATATGTACCATTGTGTTCTATTTCATCTACTGTTTGCTTCCGGGTCACCCCTGAAAAGGGGCGTCCGAGGACCTGTGAGCCTACCGGTTATCAAAATTCAATTAAGCAATAACGCATGATGCGGGGTTATGTTAATGGTCTGTTAATCACCTTCAAGGGGTGTACTGTGGCACGAGGTGTAGCCGAGTGGCATATGCCCCATAGGGTGATTAACTGACTATATCATACCGATATAATGCTGTATTGCTATTATAATAAAAATGTTTTTAACTGTTTAAAAGCTTGTTTGGAAATGGTTAACCTCTTCATGTATGTCAATAAAAGATTTACATAAGGCTGTTAGAATGTTTGCAGCCGATCAGGAAGCTCAGTTTCTGAGAGCCTTTTTATAATTAATTAATGAGGCATGACAAGGGGTTATGTTAATGGTCTGTTAATCACGTTCTAGGGGTGTACAGTGGCATGAGGTGTGGCCGAGTGCCACATGTCTCTACAGGGTGATTAACTGACCATTAACACAATTCTTGGGAGTGACTTATTGCTATTATAATGAAACATGTTTTAAACAGTTTTAAACCTTGTTCAGTATATCGTTAACCTCTTCATGTATGGTAATAAAAGATTAACATAAGGTTGTTAAGATGTTTGCAGCCAATTAAAGCTCCATTTCTCAACTACTAGATGTGAGTACGTTGTGCGTAGCTGCAATCAGGGATGTGTACGTTTGGTGTACATGGCCTCAGTTTGCTGTTGATCTCCACTGAGCATGCAGTACCTGGCGAGGTGGGTGGGGATGTCTGAGTACATTTAGACAACTGTTTGTTATTTCTATCACCTGCTGCTGGATGTCTGTCATTGGCTGTGTTGACTTGGTCCTCCCCATACTTGCACGTGTGTGTGTGTCTGTGTGTGTGTGTGTGGTGCTGGGGGGTGGTCGGAGTTGGGTTTTCAACCCTAACATCGAATTTCCTCACTTTGTCGCTGTGGAACAACCCTAACTGATGCATTAAACAGAGTTTTTTGCCATGAATATATATATATATATATATATATTAAGCTCCTTTAGTCTCTTTAGGTGCAGACCATGCACCATTTTAGTTGCCATCCTCTGGACTGCCTCCATCCTGTTTATGTCCTTCTGGAGACTGGGTCTCCAGAACTGCACTATTCAGATGGGGTCTCACCAACTATCTGTACAGAGGGATAACAACTTCCTGTTTTCTACTGTTAATGCCTCTTCCTGTACATCCCAGTATCCCCAGCCCTCCTTACTTCCTTCTCACATTGCTTGCTTACCTTTAGGTCATCTGATACAACCACCTGATCCTTTCCATTTCTGTTGCTGTTAGTACTCTCACCACTGTGTACTCTTCCCAGGGTTTTGTTTCAGATGCATTACTTTGCACTTATTTGCATTGAATCTAAGCTGCAGTACTTTTGACCATTCCTCCAACCTTGCCAAGTCCCTTTTCATCATTTCCACACCGCTTGTGTATCAACCATGTTGCAGATCTTTGCGCCATCTGCTAACAGGCTTACTTTTCCTTCCAGTCCCTCTGCGATGTCACTTATAAAGTCATCATAAAGGACTGAACCCAGTACTGAACCCTGTGGTACCCTGCTAGTAACCCCCTTTCTTGGAGGACTGCGTTTACTATTACCTCTGTGTCCAGTTGTCCAGACCCTTTATTACTCAGGCTACCACCCTGGGACCACTCCCAGGCTGGTTAACTTATTAATCTTTTGTATGGGACTGTGTCAAATACCTTGCTAAAGTCTAGGTAGGCCATGTCCACAGCCCCTCCCTGGTCTACTACTATGGTCACCAGTCAAAGAAATCTATTAGATTCATCTGACATGACCATCCTGCTGTAAATCCATGCTGCCTTGGGTCCTGCACTCCGCTGGCCTCTAGGTACTTAACAATTCTTTCTTTCTTTCAGAAGTGATTCCATCATTTTTCCTACCACTGGGGTCAAACTAACAGGTCTGTAGTTTCCTGCCTTTGCTTTGCTCTCACTTTAGTGAAGGGAATCACATCTGCCCTCCTCCATTCCTTAGGTACCACACCATCCTCTCATGATTTGTTAAAAGGGTACTCAGTGGTGTCACTAGTTCTCCCTTAGTTCTTTTAGAACTCTAGGGTGAATCCCATCAGGGCCCTTGCTTTGTCTACCTTCAGTTTTAGGAGTTCTTTCAGAACCCTTTCTTCTGTGAATGGACTGGTATTGACTCCCTATCCAGAGTGCTTCTATTTATTAGATTAGGTACCTCCTCTTCTTTGTGAATACTGAGCAGAAGTATTTGTTCAGTATCCCTGCTTTTTCACTGTCACCCTCTGCCCACCCACCCTCCCCTTTATTAAGCCTCACTATCCTCCCTTGGTCTTTTTTTCTTTTTGACCTTATATTTATTCTCCTTACACTGTCCTTCCACTCAATCAGACACCTCAAGCCACCTTCCACACATCCCATGGCACCCCAGGAGTCTGCCCTAGAGTGTTCCTCGCTCAGTGCTTCTTAGGTATCCTGATAACCCTCTCGGTGGGCGGGAAGGGACCACCAACCTTACCACTAGTAACAGTGAGTGGGTGGTACACATTGGATTCTGCCCCGGTGAGCACCGTGATGTAGACGTGTTGGAGGAGTCATCAGCTAGGAGTGACGGGCTCCATTTTTCTCCTGTTCTGCTAGTGAGCCCCTATCCCTGCAGTCACTGGCAAACTGAGAGCCAATGAGAGGCATGCATAGAGACGCTGCTCCTACCCATGCTTTCAGCTAGCACTGCCCCCCGTTGTGCATCCCGACCTGCATCGCCACTCCGGGTTCACCCAGGAGGTGGCGATATAGCAGCAGAGACAGACCTGTAACCTCCCAGAGAGGAAGAGCCCCATTGGGCATAATCCCTCTCTTCCCCTGCGACCTTCCGCAGCCGAGTCCTTCATCAACTCCAACGCCGCGTGACCGAGGTGTGGTGTCCAGCGCCTCAGCCTCGGAGCCACCGGCTGGCCCGCTTGGTCTTTTCTTTTCACTCCCTACTGTATCTATGAAAAGTTTTATCCCCTTCTTAACTGAGTTGGCTACCTTTTCCTTGGTTTGGGCCTTTGCTATTCTGCTTACCTTCCCGCTTCCTTCTGCGTTAACTGGTACAGTTCTCTGTTCTGCTCCTTCTGTGTTTTCTTATACTTCTTGAATGCTATCTTTTCTCCCTAACCTTCCCACCACCTCTTCTGAGAAGCATAGTGTTTTTCCTTCATTTTGATTTATTTGCTTCACATAAAGGCTTGTTGCCTCTGTGATGTCAGTTTTGATGTTTCATGTTGTTTCTCCACCCTCCTTCTTGCCCGTTTGCTAGTGCTTTTCTGAGTCACTCTCCCATTTTGACAAAGTTAGCCCTCCTAAAGTCCAGTACCCTCACTTTTGTGTGGCTTGACTCTATGGCTGTGTTTATCGTGAACACACTGTTTGGTGGTCACTTGTTCCCAGATGGCTACTGAAATCTAATTTGAGATCCTCTCACCATCCCAGTTTGTGGACCGGTTCAAGGTACAAGTATTATTACTTGTGGAATATTACAGGGTGTACTATAGGCATGGGAAAAGAAAATTACTCAATATACAGTGGTATTCGGCCCCATGGTCAGAAAGGAAACATTTCTTTTGGGGATTGGTGCCAGCCCTTGCAATCAAGTATGAGTGGGCTCTACAACAGATACTGTGCGCATAAGGGATAACATCCAAATACCATAGGTTACTAAGGGACACCTTGACAGTGGTGCCATTTGCAAATACCTTCCTTACTTTATCTAGGCTAGGCTCCCCATTACAGCTCATGGCATAGATGAGCAAATAGTGCAAGGCAGACCTCTGCTAAACAAAGATGGGAGAGGTAAGCAGAGTGACTTGCAGAAGCACTGTAAGAGTGATGAGACTGTGCCAGAGTTGTCCTCACTCTCCAAGTTGCCTACTAGGGGAGGCCTCACAACCAGACATAGATGCTAACAGCATTGTCAGGCTGTGTTTGAGTGGGATGACAGTCTAGAGAGGGAGAAAGGGACTTCTGAAGAGAAGATCATCAGAAGATTCATTTAGCTCAATTATGCCACCTCCCTAAAGAGAAAGAAACACAACATTGCTTCATTCCCTTCTTACCTGAGAGGCTCTGTTTTTTTGGGGGTCTGTCTCCAGTTGAAGTATGAGCTTGATAACTGCTGGCAACTGGACTATGTGCCAAAGAGGCTTAAAGAGGACATGCCAGTAAAGCAGTTTGACTTAGAACGGAGGTCTTACAAATGATTGTGTGAAGCTGTGCAGGCAAAACACACAAAATAAAAATAAAACAAAACATAGGATACTTTTGAAGTGCAGCTGTATAGTGATGTACTTTAAGAGGCGGTACCTGAGTCCAGACCTTAACAAGTAGCCAGTTCCAATTCAGCAACCAGTGAACAGTCAAGAGAGTATCCAACAGAGCCAGATTAAATCCAACTAAGGGCTCATAAAGAGTAATCAGCCCAGTTTAGGATGCATAGGAGCTTCAGAAGCTGTTGAAGCCTTTGCTGCTTGTGGTGCTACTGTGTAGGTGCACAGGTAAGCATTTTCTTGAGCTGGAGACATGGACTATTCTCATGGAGAGTCCAAACTTGCTCCTGGGGATGTGCTAAAGGGTCTGGCTGTGCAAAGGGTGAAGTATTTTCCTAAGGAATGGTTGAGGTGGCAGAGGGCCTTGGTGGGTGGGTCTATCCTAGAGCTTGGGTGTTGCCTGTTGAAGGCGAAGGCCCACCAGAGCTGTCCGAGGAAAGCTCTTCTTCTTTACTGTGGCTGCAGCTTTGTGGCTGGCGTACTGGGAGGGTCCTGATGAAGACTATTGCTTTTCTTGCTGCCCATCCCCTGGCCATGGTGGCAAAGGTAGGCTGCCAACTCTCATCATCCAGATCTAGGTGATCATGTAAGGATCCAGTCATTGATGCAAGAGTGTCCCTGGACTATAGGGCTGGAATCATGTCCATCGGTGAGCCTCTCAGTGGGGTGGTGCCTTCTGAAGAATGGTCCCAGGCCAGGACCGATAGATATTAGTAACTTCTTTAACTACATCCAGTTTCTCAAAGGAATGTAAGACAACATTACTGGCAATGTGCAGAATGGCTGTATCTTGACTGTAGGGTGTTACAATTTTCATACAGCTTTTCTGGTAACTATGAAGGTCCTCCACTGCTCTTTCAGTGGGTGTGAAAAGTCTGGGGAAAATTTGAATTTGATAGCCCTGTCAGGACAGTTGCATTGGATGTTCTTGAACCAGGTAACACAGACATTTTACAGGGTATGCTTTGGTTTCTGTTCATGCTTGGGAGAGGTGCCAGGGCTTGTGAGAGAGTGTCATCGATCTGTGGGAGCACTCCAACTTTTTCAGAGCTGGCCACTGGTGCTTCAGGATGATGGTCAGAATGTTCTGAACAGATGCCTATGTTTTCTGACCCTTGACTCCTCTGGGAAGCCCAAGATTTGTAAGTTGATCCTTCTGTCCCTATTCTCCATGTCATTTAGCTTTTGACAGAGGAAGCAGATTGTGGCTCTTGCTCCTGCATGTGGCCATGATGCAGTCAGTTTAGGCCTCCTGCTTTGCTGTCTGCCATTCAGTAAGGTTTACTCACTGTACAACTGAGGCAACATCCTCTGCTGTGTTTTTGGCAGCTAACGTTATGTTCTCCATGTCTTGAAGGAGGTTGGCAAACATGTTTTTATTTCTGCTAGGTCTGTTGAGGTTGTTGTTGGAGGTGCAGAAGTAGTCACGGTTGGGTATGCCATTTTTCCACTGAGAGGCTGAGCTTGTCCTGAGGAGCTGATTGAGTACTGAATCATGCCACCACCAGGGATCAAGACCAGACAAGAAACACACAGTGAGGTATATTGTCATCTTAGCTGTCAGGTAAGGCATGTTAAAGGTTAATTATGGCTATTTTAGCTGCTAGATGTGATCAGATACAGACTGGAGGAATGGGAGTTAACAAGTTTAGTCAGCATTCTTGTTAGTGGCCAAATCACCCACCTCAACTAAATGGCACCTTATAAGAGTTGTACTGTAGTTTCTGTTATCAGGACAGTGAGGGACAGGGAATGATCAAATCTATATTTCATAATCACTTAAATGTACATGTAGTACCAAGCATCCTACCTACTAGCTATTCTACCTATGTTGCACAAGAACACCACAGTTAATGTCTCACTGAACCAGTAAATTTCTAGGCCATGCCTAGAGTTCAGTTGAGCAGTAGAAAACTCACAGCATGACCACATGGAGTAATTCATAAGAGAGCATGCTCAGGTGTCCTCCAGATATTAGTTTTCTTTGCTCCCAATCATTTCCTTCATCAGTGGCTTTCATTTTTGTGTTTATACTTTACCCTTCAGGGTCTAAAGACAACCCCCAGCACCCACTTCTGTTCATGCCCTGCCCCACAACCTACCTTCTTCCAAGGCTTCTGATCTCCCAGTAGTAGCCCACGGTATCCCTCCCCATAGTGGAGGGTGGCAGGGTGGACCAGGTCCTTGCCACAAAATGGGTCCTGCTTGGGCACCTGAGGCTGTTAGGTTGCAGGTGCTAGATCTCTGGGCAGAGCAGTGGTTGTCATACTAGTGCAGCTGGGCTTTTTATACCTTTTCATCCCACCCCATGAGAGACACTAGCTGAGGGGCATGACCCAGAGCATCAGCAGCCACCCCAGTCAATAGGTGTAACCTCTGCCTTGACATGATTCAGCTTGCACTGCCACCATGATCATCTAGGTTGCAGTTGCATGGTGGAGCAGATCCCCTTCCTCCTCAGAGGAGGACAGCATCCTGTGAGATGCTCAATCCTCCTCTCCATGGCTGACCTCCCAATGATCTGGGTTTATTCCCAAACACAGTTCAGCAGTGTGGTGGCAGGTAAGGTGCACAGTGTCTCCTCTCTTGCCACCAGGCCAGATGCTCCAGTGGCTTTCTATCTTTCCTTGAAGATTCATTTATGTTTCCTAAGGT
Source organism: Neoceratodus forsteri (assembly GCA_016271365.2). Lineage (NCBI taxonomy): Eukaryota > Metazoa > Chordata > Ceratodontiformes > Ceratodontidae > Neoceratodus > Neoceratodus forsteri. Next base: position 883,055,607 of record CM028134.1, read on the forward strand.
ACCTTTTGTCTAAGCGGAAACACAGAAACACAGAATTTGTTGACAGATACAGACCACTTGGCTTATCCAGTCTGCCCATTTCTCCATGCCTACACTATTACTGCAAGCTGTGTCCAATCTACAGCTCTCTCTCCGTACCCTTCTTCCTTTCCACTATGATTTCCTTGTGCTTGTCCCATGTATTCTTGAAACCCACCACCATTTTGCCCCACCATTTCCACTGGAAGGCTGTTCCAGGAATCCACCATGATTTCTGTGAAGAACTTCCTCACATCTCTTGAATCTACCCTCTCCAGCTTCATAGTAGGTCCCCTAGTTCTTGAGCACCATTTCTTCTGAAAAATACTCCCTTTATGTACCTTATTTACCCTGTGAGGTATTTAAAGGTCTCTATCATATCCCTCTCCCTCATCTGTTCCAGCATGCACATATTGATGTCCTTTAGTCTCTTCTTATACTAGGGGTTTGATGCAGGCCATGCACCATTCTGGTTGTCCTCCTCTGGACTTTGTCATTTTGCATCTCTAGGGGTGGACCTATCATCAAGAGGTTTACTTTACCTAAGTGGTATGTCAAAAGGGTTGATGTCCTTGTAATGTAGGAGAGAAGAGAATGAATCGCTAAATTTACATTGTCACGTACTCATATTTACAGTACATCTAGTACCAAACATCCTGCCTACCAACTACTCTACCTATCTTGCACAAGTATTACATACTTAGTTTCCAACTGAACCAGTGAACACATGGTTTGGTGAATGCTTTTCTGTGATATACAGTACAGATGCCAAGTATATGCTTCCTGAATCATAGTTATGTACTGAAACACCACTGAGGTGTCTGTATATACTGTATGAATGCACCCCAGTGGTGCTAGCACAACACCAGTCAATCAAGCATGCAAATATGTTCCACTCATCTATAAGAGGTATTATGGGTTGTAGAGGCAACCAGCAGCCAAGTGTCATCAGAGAGGGTGGGACAAGCAGCTTTAAGAGTGGATCCGCTCTATAAGTGTTTCATTAAGCCACCTGCCACATTACAAAATCCACTGCTGATGCTTCAAAGATTGCGGTGCATTGCTATCCTGTCTGCTAAAACTATCAGACTGAAGAACTAAGCTATCAAGTTCATCTGGTCCTCTGCACTCTAAAATCTCTGTTTGCCTCCAGTAAACAACTCTAGACCAGGTTCTAATCCCCCACTGGTGTTAGCACAGCACCTGTAAAACTAACTTGCAAAGACATTTCACTCAGCTGCCCAAGGAATTAGATGGTTGCATTGGCAGCCAGCAGCTGTATGATGTTAAGGGTGGGGCTAGTGGCTGTAAGAGTGGAGATGCTTCACAAGTGTTTCATTCAGTCACCAACCACACTACCAAATCCACTACTGATAGTACAAAGACTGCTGTGAACTGCCAATCTGTCTGTTAAAACCATCAGACTTCAGAAATTGAGCTAGGGAGTTCATCTGGTCCAGTGGGCACCCTGAAATCTCTATTTGCTTCCATAAGCAGTTCTAGACCCAACTCTCACCCCTCCCCAGTAATGTATGCACAGCACTAGTCAAGGCAACTTGCAAAATATTGCACTCTGCTGCACAAAGTCTTATGAGGTTGCAGGGTCAATCAACAACCAAGTGATGTTTTCGGAGGTGAGGCTAGCAGCATTAAAAGCAGAGTAGCTCCAGCAGCTGCCTTCATTGTGGTTGTCTGTGTGAGTGGTTCATGCTGGATTGGTGGAAGACAACAGCGGTTGTTTCTCTTATGTTTCTGATTCCCCTTTTCTCTGTATTAACTCAGATTGTTTTCAGCTATCCTTTTCACTTGTTATTTTAACTAATTGGACTGGTTGCACTGTTAATCCTGAAATAACCTCTTAATAAAATGAATGAACTTCAGTTGATATGGATATTGTAAGCTGCATTTTAATAACAAAGGCAGTCGTTGCTTGCTATTCAGATCTAAACAAACTTGCTAGATTGTTGTAACCAGAAACTAAAGTTCCTATCACATTGGTAGCTGGTTAACTATTTTAACAAATATACAAATGTGAAAATGTTTTAACAAGTACATGGGGACATAGAGGAGGGAAAGTTAGTTATGACATGCAGACTGTTAAAGCTTCTAATTCTCAGAGGAAAGTGAGCACAATTTTAACATTATGATTGTTGAAACAAATCCTGTCATGGGATGTTGTCATGAAGTTAGAGACCAAAGGAAGAAAACTTTACTGCCTATCATACTAATGTTAGGAGCTGGATTTATAAGCTGGACAAATGGAGAGTTTGGTTTGCGTGAAGAAGCCTAGCATACTTGGAATTAGTGAGACATGGTTGGACCAAACCTTACTTGATACAGAGTTAGCAGTAAAGGTTTCAATATAGGGTTATAATGTCTTCCAACAGGACAGAAACAGGAGAGGTGGTAGGGTGCTTCTTTATATCTACAAAATCTTGTCTCTGTTAAATTATAGCAGGCTGTTCAGGTAAAAGGTATAGATTGTATCCTTGTTGAAATTGTAAAGAGTAAGTTGCTACTAGGAACAGCCTCACCACCCCAAACATTAATCCTCTATTTTGGAGGACATAGTCCAATTTTAGATATACAGTATCTATAGGGAATGAAAATACTGTTCTAATGGGTGACCTTTAATGTAAAATGGGATGGGATAAGGGATCCAAAGTTGAAAGATGCTTTTGAGAGTCTAAATGCTTTGCAAATAATTAGGTCCACAACTCATGTCAGCATTAATGGAGCACAAGGAAAATAATTGACTTATTGTTTGTGTCCAAGAATTGCTGGTACAAGATTGCGTAACGCCCCCCCACACACACATACTTTTGGGAGACCAGTGTGAAATAACATGCAAATTAGGAAGGAGTTGGGAGTAGAAACTGCTCCATCCAATATCAATAAGGTCAGGTGTTTTGAGAAGTTTGACAGGACAGTCTTTTTCACCGATATGCTTAGAAATAAGTAGAATTGCATACACCTTATCTCAGACATGAACAATGCAGTAACACATTATACTTGAATATTTGAGAGTAATGAAATACCCATGCCCCTTTACTATTATAAAAAAAACACAGTATGCCTTTTGTAAATGGCATTATCCCAAAACATCTACAAAATTAGAGACTGGCTTCAGAAAAAACAACAGGAAAACCAGCTTGGACAGAGATCAGTATGCTTTTATTGAACTGCAAAATAAGTGTAAAGTCAAGATAACAAAGTCAGGGCCTAATACTGTAAAACAAAGTTTGAACAAGCCCAAAACCCAAATGAATTTTGGAAAACAGAAAAGCAATTAAATACCCTGTAGCTGCTAGATAGTTAAATTCCCTGAATATAGGTAGTAATTTAGTAACAGATTCAATACATGTGTTTGACTTGATATATGTCTCTTTACAAACTTACTGCTAACTTAGATCACATTTTCTGAGCTGAGTAATGTAAGAGAAAAAGGAAAGGGTAATATCTTAACTGAGGGATTAAATCCTTTATTTAGAGTTAAATTAATTAAGACAAAAACACATGGAAACAGCTAGAAACTCTCAACGTACATACATCAAGTGGAGTGGACGGGCTTGAGCCCAGGCTGTTAAGGGAGGCTACTGATGTAATTGTTAACGAAACCTCGGCACTCAGAAAGTTGCAGGACAAAATCACACTGCAAAGTATTTCAAGTTTCTAACCTGTTGTACTGTAGTTTATTTAAAGCAAATTTAACAGCACACACTATGGCTCTACTCTCTGCAATTGTTGGCTGCTGATGACCTTGTTGAATTATGGCTTATTTTATTTATTTATTTATTTATTCAATCTTGGATTTACATACCTTTAAGCTAGAAGTTCATTTACAAACATTCTATGTCTAATGAGAAAAACAGAAATATAGTATAAGACATAACCATACATACAGTATCTAGAAAGTCTTAGTTACATTGTTTCAAAGAGGTTTAGCAGACATGTTAGAAAACAATTTTTGTCTAAGTGCAGTACATGTGGTTCAGGTGTAGTTATGGCTGTTGGCTAAGCTGAGGGACATTTACAAATGAAGAGATAGATTAACCGGTGGGCTAGGAGGATTACAAGAATAGGATGCAGGACTTTCAGATGGTTAAAGATGCTTATGCAGTGGTATTTTCCATCTCCATGGGAACTGGCTAGAATTACTACAGTACTCTTTCTTATGTACTGCATGTTAATTGCTAGTAGTAGAGTGCTCTATCAACTGAATAAAAGTTATTCTTTTTGAAGAAAGTTGCCATTACCTGAAAAAGGACTCTTTATAGTCTGAGGCCCAGATATTCAAAGGTTGCGCCATGTAATAGGGATGCACCAGCGCCAGAGTCGAAAATGTGCCATTCTGCGATATTCAGCTGGAGCAGATGCGCCCCACAAATCACAATGCGCAAGGCGCAGCAATGATAATGAATGCATGCACAACTGAAGGGGGAGAACCATGCATAAATGGTGCAGTGCTATATTCAACAACATGCGCCACTAAGCAATAGGGGAGCAAACGTAAGTTGCGATAGGGGAATGATCCAAAATAAAAGGAACAAGAGAGGTGCAAGAATGCTAAGGAAGCCACATGTTGGTGAACTGCAGGCAGCCACTCAGGCACACAGAAACTGGGAGCAGGACAGGGCAGGAGCAGGACAGAGCACCTGGAACCACGAGGAACAGGGAAGTTGTGGGGAGCCTGTGCCACAGTGCAGGACAAAGGGAAGTGCCACACAGCACTGAGGGCACAGATAGTGGGCAGTACGGCCACTACAGGGAGAGTGTTCCGGGTGCAGGGGAGTAGCAGCAAGGACAGAGGAGGAACAGAGAAACAGCTGCCGGAGAGGTAACACAAGCCAGGGACATGGCCAGTGCCACCATCAGATGGAAGCAGTTATGAGGGGTGAGAAGGCAGGCAGCAGGGGCGCAGCCATGGAAGACCCATCGGCTGCATGCCCCCAACAGGCAGTACCAAGCCCGCACCAGCTCCAACTGAACACTGATACTGAGGAGATCATGGGCCGGTACCACCTGAACCGGCATCACCTGAGGCAGCTCTGTGAGCTGTGCAGTGATGTGATGCAGGCACCCACATGACGGAGCCATGCTCTGCCAGTGGAGACCAAAGTGACAGCTGTCATGTGCCTGCTCACCGGGTACCTTCCAGAGACTAACAGGGGACACGACAGGCATAACCCAGTCGGCCACATCATGCCTCCTCACCCAATTCCTCAGCGCCGACGACTGCCACATGCTGCGGTGACATCCATTTCCCCAGCACACCGCAGAGTGCACAGCAAACATACAGGAGTTCCACACGGTTGCACGTATGCCTGGCATGCTCGGGGCAATAGATTGCACCCATGTGGCCATCTTCACACCACCTGGCCCTGAAGGGCCGCATATATGAATCAGAAGGGGTATGCAAGCATCAACTGCCAGGTGGTGTGCGATGCCAGGGGCACATAATCAATGTCTGTGCCACGCACCCTGGGGAGCACAAGATGCCTTCATCTGGCACCAGTCCACACTGTGCTACAGGTTCAAGACTGGGGACATCCCCACTGGCCACCTAGTGGGTGAGTATGCAAATCACGAAAGACATGGAGCTTGGGAGGGCATAGTCAGAGGTGATATGGGTATTGGCCTAGATGGCCCAAGGCAGGGCGATGCTGATCACCAAACTAACCTCCACCCTCTACACACAGGTGACAATGGATACCCACTCTGTCTCTGGCTGCTCACACCATACTGGTGGCCCACGACCCCATCGCAGCAACTACAATGAGACACATGCCACCACATGCAATGTCATCGAGCGGGTGATCGGGATGCTGAAGGCACATTTCTGTTGCCTGGACACATCTGGCGGTGCCCCTACAATGCAACCCCTTAAGGCCTGCAGGCTATTCCTGGCCTGTTGCATCCTGCACAACATGGCCAATGACTGTGGGATAGCCATACAGGTTGAAGAGGGACAGCGATGGGGACAATGAAGACGCTGGTGAAGATGGTGATGGGCAGCTCCCCTTGGTTGAAGGAACCCCGACAGATCTGGATGGCACAGCTGCACCGGGACACTAACACAGAGGAGCACTTCAACCAACCCAGGTAAGTCATGAGGCCATGTGCAACCACCAGTGGCAAGGCACAACCCACAAACACGCATGGACAAACCCCAGGGGTGCATGTCATTAAGGGAATTGGCCGAGCATGGAACCACACACGCCATCACGGATGGGCAAGGTTTAACATGGCACGTGGTCACACACACACACACACACGCACACACACACACACACACACACACCCACAAGACATGCACAAAGGGTAGGAGGCACGCCGACCAGCCTCCCTAGCCACACACCGTCCACAGACCACCACGCCCAGTGCCTGTCATTGTGTGTGTGTGTCAGGCAGCTGGCACCATTGCACAGTGGTGGACAGTGGAACACAGGCATCATCATGCACATGCCACAGTGACAGCAGCGGGAGGGTGTGCAGATGGAACGTGTGTGTCTGCAGGAACAGGTACCCACCCTGCATTGCACGTTGAACAACACAATGCAAACAGGGCAGCATCAGACAGTAGCTATGATGGGAGACAGGTAGTCCACGCGCCACAGTGCCACGGCCACCATGGATGCGTGGGTGGCCCCACCGGGCTGCCAGCAGTGACAGACTAACCAGTGGCCTCATGGGGTGGCACCGACGGTCCCCAGGGGTTCCGCTGTATGAATGCAACCATGCTCGTGCGGGGTCTGCAGCACACCGAACATGCCTGCACCAGGCATGCTCGGGATGCCCACAGCTGAACCCAGTGTCAGCAAGGAGGGTGTCACACCACGCCAGGACTGGGGGTGGACATTGCACTCGCGGTGTCCGCGACGCATGGGCAAATAACTGTGTGCCCACTGTGGCCATGGCAGCTGTGATTGTCTGTGTCAGCCTGTCAATGGCAGCTGTCACATCCTCCTGCATCCGGTCCATCTTTGCCAGGAGCAGAGTGGTGTCTCTGCTGCGCTGCTCCTCTGCGTGGTGCAGAACCGCACTGAGTACATCCACCTCCGTCCAAGCCGCAACTGCTGATCGACTGATTCTTGAAGTATGCGGTTGTGCTTTCTAAGAGGTCATCTGCCTGATCGGCATGCTGTCCCTCATGGTGTTCATGGCCTGATGGGCAGCACCACTTGAGGGTGGGCACTGCACACCAGAGCCAGGCCTGGGAATGTCCACAGGTGGTGCACTGATGCTGCCCCTGACACTGTACCCCCATGGCCATTGGCCGACTGCTGACACTGCCCTCCAGCTGCCCCTCTCCAGGGCTCAACAATGCTGCTGCAGTGGCTGCAACAGCCCCACTGTCCTGTACACACACCAGTGCTGCCCACTGGTGCAGACAGGACAGGTTGGGACTGTGATGTCATGCAGGCCTCCACAGCGGCACCACCCACAGCTATACCAGTGATGTCACCTGCTGTGTGGCCATCCTGCGGCCCACGTATCACTGTCCATGAAGTGAGCTCCATCATCATCAGTGACGGATCTGGCACCAGCCCAAGTCTGAGCATGCTGGCATCCATGGGCGCTGGCACGCTGGGACACGACCAACATCAGTCCAGATGGCCAGTTGGGCCCACTGTCACCCTGATCCTCAGATGCCTGTGGAGGTGGGACGGGCCCTCCTCTATGTCCATGGTATCACCCTCAGTGGCAAGCCACCACCGCTGACCCTTGTAGATGCTCAGGAGCTGAAAGGAACACAGTAGCATTAATGTATCTGTCCTTCCCTGTCTCCCTCATTGACAGACCAGGACCTACCATGCAGTGACGGGCTACCACCCGTCTGGAATCCACCTCCTGGAACACCCTCGATGGCACAACGCGCATGCTGCCAGCAACCCGCTCTTCTCGTGGGGTCAGGCGTTGCACGGCGGCTGTTCCCCACCGGTCGCAGCCCATGCTGCCCTGATGGCAGCCACCTTGTCCTTAATCCTCCACCTGTCCGTGCCCATCTTCTTTCTGCACTCCTGCACGGACCGCTGGTGGCTGCCATGCAGGTTGACAGCAAGTACCACCTCTTCCCATGCAGCAGCATGGGCCTGTAGTGTTCCCACCGTCCGCTGAGCAGCGGCTCCTGGTCTAGGTAGGCCTCAAACAGGGCATCTGTTTCTGCCTTTGTGAAGTTAGGCCTCCTCTTCCTCCCATGTCTCTGTTCCTCTTCCTCCACCTCGATCATTCATTCTTCATCCTGTGAGAATGACAGGTGCTACCTGTGACTGTGCAGTCCCAGGCATGTCCCACACCACAGTCCACACTCCCAAATAGCATGCAACTCGCCACAATAGACTGCAATAACAGACTATGGCCACTGCAGCCCAATGTCGCATTTTATAGCGCAACGCATGCAGATGAGGCGAGGTGCAATTATAAGTGGATGCAAATGAAGTATCTGCGCCATTGAATGGCTGATTAGCTGATTTGCATATGCCGGCTGAATATTGCTCTGTTGCGCTTTGCCCAATTGTGTTGAACGTGCTCAGACAAGGCGTATTTCTGTGACATGCACAGTAAACACCGAACGGCGCATGCCTGGGGTGATGCGCTGATGCTTACCACGCTGCTGATGTGCTGTGCATGGGAGGCAATGGGGCACAGCCACCATTGTACCAGTGGTGCTACTGCACTGTTCCATGTATGGGTGCTGTAGGCGCACTGGGGCCACAGCGTGGTAGGTCGCTACAGGAAGTGGCACACAGGTGCCCTACTGCACTACATGCAGTGAGTACCAATGGCACTGTGGCGGTCCGTGCACAAGAGACCCTGACCCTGTGCATCCTTTGCCCCTAGGTGCCATGCGACGCATGGGTGCACCTGTATCACGCTGTTCAGTGACAGCGTGATGGGGAAATGACAGTGCAGTACCGTGCAGTATCTGCACATGCGAACGTGTGCTAGAGTGCCATTTTGATACCAAAACTGGACAGGATGGCAAGAGAAGGCACCCATCTGGAGCCAACTTGAACTGGCCAATCTGGTCCAGTTGGTGGAGACCCATGCTGCTGCCCTATTTGGTGAGGCACCCCAGGAAAGGGCCAGGAGTGCGGTGTGGGAGGAGGTGGCAGTGGCCTGGAGGAAGCCACAGGAATGGAGAGGATGGCAGAGCAGTGCAGGCACACGCTATGGTGACCTGCAGCGGTGGGACAGACAGGCTTGCCGCCTGTGGGAACATGCCAGGAGAGGCAGTGCCATGGCCAGGTAGGTGCCCCATCCATACACTGTTAATGTCCATACAGGTATCACAGTGGCATGTGTCCAGCACATGGGGGCCATCCAGTGTTGGCCATGGTGGTGGTATTGGGGTGGGGTGGATGGGTATGGCTGTGTGGGATTGCACACACACGGGGTGGGGAACTTTGCTACTGGATTGTACTGATATTCCTATCTCCATGTTTCACCCAGGCCCAGAGAAGCACCGGCAGGCAAGGAGAGGAAGTGGCACCAAGATGACCAGCAGGCGGGAGGGTTGCCAGACCAGACAGGTGCAGGGACCAGCCTGATGATGGTGAGTGCCTTACATCCATGATTACTATTGCATGCTGTGTAACAGGGCGGGCAGCGGGGCATGGCCACCTCCACTGACACCACTGCCATGCCGCAACTTGTTACAGTCAGCACTGTCCAGTGACACTGCATGCCTGGGAGTGCATCAATGGTGGTCAATACGTGCACCGGTACATGGCTGTGCCACTGCCCTGCACCCGCATAGCCATGTCACTGTACAGCCACGGTGGTGCTGTGGGACTTGGGTGGTGGTGTATGCAGTGATCCGCACATCTGTGTGTGCCTGGGTAGGCAGGTCATGTAACACAATCACTGTGGGTGGTCGCACACCATCACAGGGCGTGTCCCATGGCTGTATGCCATGCACAATGGATGGGCTGCAGGGGATGGACATTCACCTTATTGACTGTGCTCCCTTGTCCTAGGTGGATGGCAGCTGATGCAGCTGGAAAGAACCATGCAGGAGCTCTTTCAGATAGCAAGGTCATCATTGGAGTTACTCCAGAGATCGGACCAGCATGGTGTCCGAGTGGCAGTTCAGGAGGCAACACAGAAGTGGGAAGCGAGGTGGCCACTAAGCCCTCCATGCCCCAAGATTCACCCTACCCCTGGACTCACCCTCACACCCCTTCTTCCCTCTCCCATTTGTTCACTCCTTCCCTTACCCACCCCCACCTGGTATGTGGCCCTCACCCCCATGTATATACTTGTATATAGTTGTTTGTACCTTAATATAATACATATGTTTTGTTATGCCTACTGTGGTGGTCCATGATTTGCAGCGGGCTACAGGTGCTCAGCTGCAGTGGTGCCTGCACATCAGGGTTGTTGCTGGCATGGGCATGTGCGTGTGTGTCCAGAGGGAACCGCCTATGGTGTGGTGGGGAATCAGTCACTGTCTGTGGTTTGTATGTTGTTCTGTGTGTACTGGTTGCTTGTGCAGTGGTCCATGGAGCATGCTCTGTGTCCATGGAGTGCCTGTCAGACCGTCCATGGCTGTGCAGCTGACACCTTTGCATGTCTGTGATATGCACCATCTGCTGACATGTCAGTTGTGGCTGTCCATGTTGGACAACCACTGTACCCAGCACAATTCCAGGTTGCCTTCTGTCACGGTGTGGTGCCCATCTGCCTCGGTGGCACTGTGGCCTCCGCTGTTGTTGTCCCACCTCCATGCTGTCACTTGTGTCTGTTACAGGATGTGCTCCTGTCTGTCACTTGTACCCGGCCGCATGCTGGTGGCATACAGCTTCATGGTGCCTGAAGAGGTGACTGGCACACCTGTGCCAACGTAGGGTGCTGGCCATGTGTACATGTGGCTGCTGTGGCTACATGCCAGTGGCTTGGACGACCCACTACTGTGTCCCTGTGTTGGTGTGCCCTTGGGTATGGTGGGTGTTTGTCCATACACTGTGTTGCATCCTGTGTGGTGCATGCTTCCATCAACACTGTGTGTGTCTGTGCTGGCTGTTGTGGCCAGTGCTGGGATGGGATGTGTTCTTGGGAGGGTGCAGGCTGCTGTACCACTGGTGGTGGGGTCTGGGGCATGCCCTGTCACATGGGTCCCTGGTGTGCTGATGCATGGTTGGTCTCTCAGCTGTACCTCAGGGGGACGTGCAGGGTGGCACTGTGCATGCAGTTGTTGCATCGCTGTCTGCTGCCACCCGCTGCAGGGTGCTCATGGTGGAGTTGCCTTGCATGGCTCCATGGTGCACAGGGTTGCATTGTCACAGTGGGGTGGTGGCATGCATGGCTTGTCCTGCACTGTTGGGCACTACTCCTGGGCAGGGTGTATGGGGATTGTGGTGCAGGGTGTGCTTTGCATTGGTGGGATGGTGTGGCACGGGGTGGTCAGCCCTCCTTGTGTGCTGGTCACAGCTTGCCAGGGGTGTGCTGGGGCACTGCCCTGGCTGTGGGTTAGTTGCTGGTATCCATGGGCTGGTGGTTATTCCGGCTCTCCACCGGTTGTACAGTGCATGGGGTGTGGGGGCGATGTCTGTTCTGCTTTGTACTCCTCTGCCCATCTGTGGCATGGGTGGTGGGCCCCTGCATCCTGTCCCTGTGCATCCCTGGTTGTGCTGTTGCACTGCTGCCCTGCTCCACGGGCATCCCTGGTTGCGCTTGGCGCATCTGGACTGCTCCACTGAGCATCCCTGGTTGCGCTATGGTGCATCTGAACTGCCTCTGCACATCCCTGGTTGAGCTATGGTGCAGGTGGTGCGATATTCAGTAGTGTGCCGTAAACGCATCTTGACCTCTTGCAGTTTTTGAATATCGCGGCTTCTTGCTTGAGCGAGTGGACTTGCATTTGCTCCTACTGTTGCGCACTTTTTGGGCACAGTTTGAATATCCCGTCTGAAAGCTTATGTTCTGAAAATTTCTTTTTGGTCCAGTAAAGATATTAGATCACCTACTTTTTCATCCAGTATTTATGACAAACAATTACATGTCTATTTCATTAATGTCCATAATTTCCAAAATTAAAAAAGGTGGGCACAAACAGTTGTACCTGTATCTGACTGATTACGAGCTGCTCTCTCTACAGCAGTCTTGGTTCAAACCATTTCACTCCACCAAAATTACCTTATTTTCAAAGACACTTTACCCAGGGCTTTGAGAGCAGAAAGTATACAGGGGCAGTGTTTCTGGATTCATGTAAGGCATTTGATGCATTGGATCACCTCTGCTATTACAAAAGTGGAAAAAGATGTGTGAGTCCATTTTGTGGTTTATCTCATGTCTGAATGAAAGAATGCAATTGGTGAATGTTAACGGGTATCTTCATGTCCCAGGGATGTGATGTGGGTGTACTGCAGGTGTGGTGGACCAGCCCCATTATCAGCCATCTACTGGTCCAAAATATGCATCACTGGCATGTAAATCTCCTTCAGGGGCCTTAACACCAATTATTCCCACCCTTTCTCACACCTGCCCAGACTACTGGACTGGAAGGCTACACTGCACATTGAGCCAGAGCTCCAAGGTACCATCCAGGAGTACCTGGACTGTACGTGACCTGGAATCAACCCAAGACATCTGAGGCTGCAGGCTCATATTTAGGCACCCAGCTGGCATCTTAGAAACATAGAAACATAGACTTTGACAGCAGGTAAGGACCAATTGGACCACCCAGTCTGCCCATTTCCTACCTATTGGATAAGCTGCAGATTCTAGTTAACCAACAGCCTACTTCCTGCAACTCCCACATAATTGCCTTATGTCTGTCCCATGCATGTTTGAATTCCCACACTGTTTTAGACGCACAACCTCTCCAGGAAGGTGGTTCCATAAGTCCACCATTCTCTCCATGAAAATAATTTCCTCACATTACCCTGAGCAGTCCCCCTCTAACTTTAAATTGTGACCCCTTGTTCTTACGCATCACTTTTCTGAAAGATGCTACCCTCCTGGACTTTGTTGTTTCCTTTGAGGTACTTAAAGTTTCTATCATGTCCCCCGTCCCTCCTTTCATCAAGGGTATACATATTAAGCTCTCTCAGTCTCTCTTCATATGGTTTCTGATGTAGACCCTGCACGATTTTAGCTGCCCTCCTCTGGACTGCTTCCATCCTGTCTCTGTCCTTGCATAGATGAGGTCTCCAAACTGCATGCAGTACTCCAGATGGGGTCTCACCAACTGTCTGTACAGAGGGATAACCACTTCCTTTTTCTACTTGTGATGCCTCCCTATGCATCCCAGTATCCCCTCTCCTTACTGACTTCTCACATTGCTTACCCACCTTTGGGTCATCTGATATGACTACACCCAGATCCCTTTCCATTATTGTTGTCATTAGTACCTCCCCTGCTATTGTGTACTCTTCTCCTGGATTTTTATTTCCCAGGTGCATTACTTTGCACTTCTTTGCATTGAATCTAAGTTGCCATATGTCTGACCATTCCTCAACCTTGCCAAGTCCCTTCTCATCCTTTCTCCCCCCTTGTGTATCAACTCTGTTACAGATCTTTATGTCATCTGCAAAGAGGCATACCTTTCCTTCAGACCCTCTGCAATGTCACCTATAAAGACGTTGAAGGACTGGACAATACTGAGCCCTGAGGTACTCCACTAGTAATCCCATTCTTCAGAATGTGTTCATTCACTATGACCTTCTGTCCTGTTGTGCAGCCAGTTTGCTACCCAGGCTACCACTCTGGGACCCACTCCCAAGCTGGCTAACCTGATCATTAATCTTTTGTGCGGACTGTGTCAAATGCCTTGCTAAAGTCTAGGTAGGCCATATCCACAGCCCTCCCTGGTCTATTACTTTGGTCACCCAGTCAAAGAATGATTAGATTAGATCTGACATGACCTTCCTGCAGTGAATCCATGCTGCTTTGGGTCCTGTGCCCCGCTGGCCTCTAGGTACTGAACAATTCTTTCCTTCAGAAGTGATTCCATCATTTTCCCCACCACTGAGGTCAAACTAACAGGTCTGTAGTTTCCTGCTTCTGCCTTGCTCCCACTTTTGTGAAGGTGAATCACATCTGCCTTCCTCCAGTCCTCAGGTACCACCCCATCTTTCCATGATTTGTTAAAAAGTGTGGTTAGTGGTGTCACTAGGTCCTCCTTAGCTCTTTTAGGATTCTAGGGTATATCCCGTCAGGCCCCATTGCTTTGTCCACCTTGAGTTTTAGGAGTTCTTTCAGGACTCTTTCTTCTGTAAATGGGCTGGTGTCAACCCCACTACCCAGAGTGCTTCTACTGTTTGGTTGAGTAACTCCTCCTCTTCTTCTTTTGTGAATACTGAGCAAAAGTATTCATTCAATATCTCTGCCTTTTCACTGTCTCCCTCTGCCCACCCCTCTCCTTTATTAATCTTCACTATCCTCCCTTAACCTTTCTATGTTCCTAATGTACCTATAAAAGGTTTTATCCCCTTCTTAACTGAGTTGGCTATCTTTTCCTCGGTTTGGGCCTTTGCTTTTCTGACTGCCTTCCCACTTCTTCCTGCTTTAATTGATACTGTTCCCTGTCATGCTCCTTCTGTGATTCCTTATACTTTTGAATGCAGCCTTTTCTCCTTAACCTTCCTGACACCTCTTTTGAGAACCATAGTGTTTTTATTCTGCTTTGTTTTCTTTATTTGTTTCACACAAAGGCTTGTTGCCTCCATGATGGCAGTTCTGATTGTTCTCCATTGTTCTTCCACCCTCCTTTCTGGCCATTTGCTAATGCATTCCTCAGGTATTCACCCATTATGCCAAAGTCAGCCCTTCTAAAGTCCATTATCCTTGTCTTTGTATGGCTTGTCTCCATGGTTGTGTTTATTGTGAAGCACACTGTGCAGTGATCGCTTGTTCCCAGATGTCTACTGACTTCTAAATTTGCGATCCTCTCTCCATTTGAGAGTACCAGGTCTAATATTGCTCCCTCGAGTGGGTTCCACCACTAGCTGTCTAAGGCATGCCCCTGTAGGGCATCGAGAATGACTCTGCTCTTGGATGTGGCTGCAGTCCATGTCATCCAGTTAACATCTGGCATTTTCAGGTCCCCCATCAACAGCATCTCCCTTTTCAGCCATTTGAAATGCCCTCTATCATATTCTGTCCATTTCCTCCCTTGAGACGGGGTCTGTATACAACCCTGTGTGGATTGTGATGCCATTCCCTGTCTCCAAGGTGACTCAAAGTGCCTCTTGTCCTCCCCTTACTTTTTAGTTCTGTAGCTTTGATCCCTTCCCTTATGTAGAGAGCTACTCCACCTCCTTTTACCCTCCCTGTTCCTTCTGTAGATTGTGTACCCTGGTGTGTTGACATCCCAGTCATGGTTCTCCGTGTACCATGTTTCTGTGACTGCCACAATATCCAAGCGTTCCTCTTCCATCAGGGCTACTAGCTCTGGAAGCTTGTTTCAAGACTATAGGCATTGGTACTCATTGCCCTCCATTTAATGTTGGCTTTATCCTTTTTACCCCATCCCTGCTCTTATTGCCTTGTCCATTTTTCATTTACCCTGTCCTACCCTCTGTCAAGCTCTGTACCTCAGTGTTTACCCTACTGCCTGCCATGTTTTGTGGGGGAGGCTTGAACTTTCCTGTTTCCTATCAGCACCTCCCCTTGGCTAGTTTAAAAGCTTGCCAAGGAAGCCTTTAAACCTGTCACCTAGGAGTGTGTTTCCTTCCTGGACAGATGCAGACCATCATGCCAGTATAGACCTTCATCTCTCCAGGTGGGCCCCAGCCCCAGTGAGGCCAAAGTCCCATGCTCTGCACCAGTTTTGCAACCATTCATTAAACTGCATGGTGTGCAGTACGCTAGCCTCAGCCCTGCCATAGACTGTCAGCACCTCTGAGAAGGTTACCGTGCTTGCTACCTGTCTGAGGCCCTCCCAACTCCACAAATTCATCCTGCACTGCCCTGATCTCATGCCTAGCTAGGTTATTTGTCCCAAGGTGGACAATGATATCTAGTTCCTCTCCTGTGATGATGCTTCTGCTATCCTGATTTGCTTCCTGTCCCTCCAAGCCATGGCACCAGGCAGGCACCTTACTTCCCTCTCTGTCCCTTCCCCAGGTCTACACCCTAACAATTGAGTCCCTATCAGAAGCTGTTTCTTTCCTGTGGTGTCCCTTGCCATTCTTTTGTGGATCTCCTTTGTGGATGTCCCGCATTCTTCTTGGTCTCCACTGAGGGTGTCATCATAGAGGAAGTTTGATTTGCCAGACTGACATATGATTTGTGAAGAGGTACAACTCAGGGCTATGCCTCTCTTCCACCACCCTCACCTTCCCAGAATCTACTGTGGTCCATCTGCTCTTCACACATGGTAACCTCTGAGGCAGTGGTTGTGGAACCGGTGCTCTTTGGGTGGGGAGGCCTCCTTAGTCCTTGCCAGTTCAGCCTGGAGGTGGCAACCTCCTCTCTCAAAGCTGACAGTTGCCTGCAAATAGGGCAGCAATGCAGGTTCCAGAATGTCTCCCATAAAATTGCTGCCCCACAGCCAGTGCATTGCACCACTCCCACATGTCCTTCTTCCTTATAATCTACAATGAGTAATATATAATTTTTTTTGTGTGTGTACCTCTTTATGCACTGTGCTGGGTAATTAAGAATGACAGTTCTGCCCCAAGACCTGCTGAGGAAGTGATGTCAGAACCTTGGCTATAAAGGAAATGTCACGCCTGGGGTGGGCGGGGTGAGGGAAGGGTGGGTGAGTAGGCCACAACCACTGGTGACTGTTAGAAACAATCAAATACACCACCCTGGTGAGTACTGCCTTTATAGTAAGTCAACCAACACCACAATTTACTAGACCACTGCTCACTAAAAACACTCTACTGAGTCCAGGGATAAAACGAACTCACTGCTCAGCCAGCAGGACACTTCTAAATATTGCACAAATATCCTTCCAAACCCTAGGTGTCTTAGCACAGAAATCGAGCAACTTCAGTTGTATTTCACCCTCTGGCTAAAAAATTACTATAGCTTTAATGGAATCCTGCAATTCTTAATGCCAATAAAGAAAATAATGAAACTTTCTGTAGAAAGTGTAGCTTACCTTCCTAACAAGTCCCCAGCAATATTATGTTTTAACAGGTTCCCAGTTCCTCAAATGCATTCTAGTTTGTTCCCTGCAGTATAGCAAGTGTCTCAGCTTCCAACAGAAGCAGGCAAGTCTTTTCTGACTGGCTTCTCACTGTGTGGTTGCCAAGACAGCTCAGTAAAAGCCCCATCCTGAATCAATTGACTGACTAGTGACACCTGTGATGTAAGCAGGCCTTTCAGTGAAGACATTTGCTACTGTATGTCTGCTTCTAATATACAAACTCTTTATCAGAAACCAGGGATAAACTCACTGCTCAGCCAGCAGGACACTTCTAAAATATTGCACAAATATCCTTCCAAATCCTAGGTGTCTTAGCACAGAAATCAAGCAACTTCAATTGTATTTCACCTCTCTGGTTATAAAATTACTACACTTTAATGGAATCCTGCAATTCTTAATGCCAATAAGAAAATAATGAAACTTTCTGTAGAAAGCGTGAGTTTACCTTCCTAACAAGTCCCCAACAATATTATTTTTAACAGGTTCCCAGTTCCTCAAATATGTTCTAGTTTGTTCTGTGCAGTATAGCAAGTGTCTCAGTTTCCAACAGTGAGAAGTTAGGATTCTGAGAGAAGTATTAAAGTTTCCTATGCAGATGGTTATCCTACAGGAGGATATAGGATAGTAGACTAACAGAAAAGGAGATCTGTACATGTACCATACCCCTTGAAGGTATGAACTAGTAGCAACTATTCCTACTTCTTGATCAGGCCATGCCAGTCATATACTGACAAAACTGTATTCAGATATCAGGCAATCACCCTTCAGTGTATCCCTTGGGATGCCAGTTACAAAAGGCATACTCCTAGGGCAGCGAAAGCATCCCAGATGTGTCTGGGACTTGTACCCTTCACATAGCCTTGCTATTTATTTATTTATTGATTAACAGTGAGAAGTCAGGGATTCTGAGAGAAGTATTAAAGTTTCCTATGCAGGTAGTTGTCCTACAGGAGGACAGCATAGGATAGTAGACTAACAGAAAAGGAGATACTGCTTCACAACAGATTTTGCAGGACATGGGTAAGGTAAGTTTAATTTTATTTTTGTGTCACTGGGTGCTCTGTGTACACTAATCTAATATTTACAGGCACCCGTTCATAGCACCATAAAGGGAGAAAAAGGGACTTTCTGTCTGTCACAATTAGTTGACTATTAAGTATCAATATGTGGTAGCAAAACCGACAGTTTTGCAGCCGTTACTACTGAGCTAACTGATTTTTCCACTTTTGTCATGAGGTTATGGGAAGGGTGGGGTTGCTATATAACAATTTTTAATATGTTGACCCTGTATGAATTACCATACTGTTGATGCATGGCCTGTACCTGTAGATAGCCCTGGCTCCTCATGATGGTAGCAGACATTCTAGAGTGCAGTGGAGTTAAATGTAACAACTCTAGTAGCTCATTTCAAACCATTGGCATTGTGGTTACAACCCTAATAGTATATTCCAACCTTTGTGAGGTTTTAGTTTTGTCTGGTAGCAACTCTAATGAGTATTAACATAGTTTTCATCTCTTTCTTTCTATATATCTATCTATCTATCTATCTATCTATATATATACAGATGATATACAATGGAGAGCTGTCAGATAAATGATTTATCTACACAAGTGCTGTTTGACCTTGGATAATCTCACAGTGGCGTATGCAATAGGAATGCTTTCTGTCAGTGCAGGGACATTTTGCTTTTGGTTGCTTATATTTTTTTGCATGTTTGTCAAAAGGTTAACAAAATTGCATTTTCTGCTCTTTTAGCTAATTATAAAAATCAATAAGGTATCTATAAATTAAACACCACTCATTTGTAGATAATTTTGTGCTGAACAACTTTCATGCTCACAGTACCATGCTATCTTGTTTCATTTAAAGTTATTCACATTTAAAGATGGGTAGTGCTGCTACTGAGGCCGAACATTCTAAATGAGTTCCCAAGTGATTGTAACATAGCTACTATTGCTATTGTTGATATTTAAATTTATATTCCTTGCAAAAACTGTGATACTGTAACATTTAGTGTTCAGTCTAAAGTGGCAAAAGAAGGAAATTTGGCTTTAGGGTTACCAACCCTAAAACTCAAGCCCATCCTGAAGCAAGTCAGGGGTTCAATCTTCCTTGGGGTTGCCAACCCAAAGCTCACACCATTAGGTATGTATGTTTCAGGAGTGTGTAGAATGGGTGAGCTTTAGGCTGGCAAACCTAAAGAAGAGTGCACCCCTGATTTGCCTCAGGGTGAGGGTGCTGTTTTAGGATTGGAAACCCTAAAGCCACATTTCCTACTTTTCTTGCTTTAGCCTGAACCCTAAATGTAGTATTAATAAAGTTTTTTGTAAAGAATTTCTTTACTTTTTGAGATACAATAATTGTATCCTCATTTGGATTAGGGCCCCTAAACTCCCAATCACCCAGGACAGACAGCTATACAGAGCATCCAGAAACAAATGTACTTGGGCTATCCGACAAGCAAAGGCAAACTACTATAAACAATCCTCACCTCCACATGGGGCTCAGGGAAAAACTTCTGGAACAATATTAAGGAACTCTGTGGGAAAACTGTCTCCCCTGCCCCAGTGCAGCTTCAAGTCGAGGGACCCCTAACCCAGGACCCCTCTACCATCTCCAATACTCTAAACAACACCTTCTCAGACCTCAGTCACATACTCCCGTGTGACTTCTTTGACCCTGCCCCCAGCTGCCCCTTGGGCCCCTCAGACACAAAGGTCTCTTCCTCGGTTGCGAAGTTATCTCCTAGCAAGGAGGCCATGTGCTACCTCTCCAAAGCCCTGGCAAACTTGCGCTACAGCACTGACTCCTTGACCTTAAAATTCTCCGACTAACTCTGGATGTGACCTTTCACATCTTACCAAAATACTTAACTGGTTACTATGCCTTAGCCAATTCCCAATGTTATGGAAAAAGGAATTATAACACCATTCCTGAAGAATGGTGACCCCACTTCTCCTAGTAATTACTGACCCATCACGTTCATACCACCCTTCTTTAAGGCTCTCGAAAAATTGTGTCGACCAACTTGCAGACTACTTAGCCAAACATAATCTTCTCTGCCAAGAACAACACGGTTTCAAGAAGGATCACAGCACAACCACTGCCCTCCTAGAATTTACATCTCGTGATACATGAAGCACTGGAACAAGGGTCAATTGTCAGGTGCTATCTATGCCGGTTTGACAAAAGCTGCTGCACTGTCAATCACACCCTACTTCTTCACTCTCTTCCCTCCTACTATATCTCTCTGAGGCCATATCCTGGTTCAAAGACTATCTCACTGGCTGGACCCAACAGGTCAGAATCAACACCACCCTCTCACCAACAAACCAGTCCTAACGGGCATTCCACAAGGGTCCATTCTAGGGCTGCTTCTTTCACTCATTTCCTGAACTCCCTCCCTCAGTCCTGCAGTGGGAAGCTCTTACTCTATGTGGATGATGTAGTAGTTTTCTGAAACACCCTCAACCTTACTCCTCCAAATTGCCCTGCAAGGTTTCTTTAAAGAAATTGAATCCTGGTTCACTGAGCATCACTTAGTACTTAACTACAACAAAACAAAATCCATGATCTTTGCCCATCATCAAAGCCCCTCAGTTCTGCCCCCCATACATCTCCAACTCACATAGCCACCTTATCGAACAGGTTTCTAACTCAAATATCTGGGAATCATGCTTGACACATCACTCACCACACACACATATTAAACACCTCACCTCTGCTGTAAACACCAGGCTGGGTATTCTATATAGACATAAGCACTGCCTACCCCTGAGGCCCTACATCTCACTGTATCCTGCTCAGTCCTCTCATTGGTGGACTATGGGATTGTAATCTCGGCACCACTGACCTAACCTCCATTCACTGCATCACCCTAGCCCTTAACAGGGCATGCCTTCTTACCACAGGCTGTGATAGATTAACACATGTGTGAGCTCTACAAACTGGCAGACTGGCTGACCTTTGAAGGAGGCTCAAATATCACACTTGCTCTCCAAGTCAAAAAATACTGATGAACTTAGCTCCCGAAGCCTACACCCCTCATTCAGCCAGTTCCACATAGAAGGGCCCCTAGATGCACTGCTAGCTCCTTCCTTCTTGTTTCCCACTGTAGGACCTCACTAGGACAAAGGTCCTTCCATTATCATGCCCCCCTCTGGCTAAACAACTACCACCTTCCATCTCTCAGGCCCCAAGTCTCAAACTATTCAAAACTGGTATCATGAACCTCCTCCTTGATTCTGGTGACTGTGGCTGTGGCCAACTCCTCCCCTTGCCCGTATCTCAAAGAAGGTGTAGTTAGAATAAAGGTCCCCACCCTGCTGTAAATAAACTCTGACTCAGGGCCATGTTAAAGACCCTCTGACCTGTATCCAGATTTGTCTAGCAACTATGACACAGGGTCTACATAGGCCCTAAGGCGTAGCTAATTTGTATTTTTTTTTTTATAATTTAAAATTTATTGAACGTTTCACTATACACAATGGACAGGGTCAAAACATCCATAGAATAAACCTTAAGACAAAACAGATTGACTGACCCCGTCCCCTCCCTAAACACCCCCAAAACCACCCCTGACACAGTCCCCAAGGTTTGACAGTCCATGACAACAGAAATTGAGAAATAATATTAAAAATTAGATAGTATATAATGTATGAAGCAAGGCCCAGATCCATTCATATTTGGAATTATTATTATTGATACTGAGATAGTCCTCTCCACTCGGAGATTAAATAATAAAACTAATTTGTATTGTAAAAACTCTGTGCCTTGTGAACAATGTATAACTGTTATTATATGTAGTGTTTGTGTTTCCTGTACTGACATGGAGCCTTTGCAAAGGAGTCTATGACTCAAAGGATTATAATTCGATTTCTCTCAAATAAATAAATTTGTATGGAGTCCCTGTGCTCCCATCCCTCCTTACATGCATACATATATGTTGCTGTGGAAGTGCATTTTCTTAAAACAGGAATGAACTTTTCAGCATAGCCTTCTTGTTACACCATCTCATGAACCTAGTAATGAAAATTTAAAATCCCTGTCAAAACATGATTCCGCGCCACCACAACACCATTGAGTGCCATAGGTGCAAAAACACAGTTTTGTCAGGATTTGTAAATGGCAGCTGTTGCATTCATGAGATGGTGTAAAGAGAAGATTATGTTAAAATTGTGGGTCAATATATTTAAAATCACCAAAGTTACAAGTGGCGTAGCAAAATGTCAATGTATGTGCATAACTTTGCCATTTTGCAAATTTTCCCAAAATTTTCAACATAGTCATCTTATGACTCCAGCTCATGAACAAGGGTAGTAAAAGTTTTCAAATCCTGGCCAAAAGTTGATTTCACTGTGCAACCGTGAAACTGCATTGCAGGTGGAATTACATAATTTCACTGACATTGATCATGAGGTGGGGTCTCAGAAACACTCTGTTAAAATTTGGTGTAAAAATATACAGAAGTGACAAAGTTATGCACTGCAGATGAAAACCCTTTGAAATACATTGAAGTGCACCTACCTTAGTTTCTCACATAGCAGTCAGCGGTTGCAGCAGCAAGATGCATCCATGATTGGGAGTGGATCTTCACCCTGGGACCTGTTTAGGTGAGTGAGGGTGTGTGAGGGGTGCTGGGGTGTGGGGTGCTGAGTTGGTGGTTGTGGTGGGGGATTGGATTGGCGAAGACCATTTTCATTTTTACAGGTTTTAAAAGAAAGACATCAAGGAACTGTTTTTTTTTTCAGAGAGAACAGCAATAGGGGGTACCACTAGATACAGGAGAAGACAAACATCAAGGGGACAGCTACTTGAGGGTGAGAGGTGGCACTAGACACCAGGAAAGATTCTGATATAGGGGATGGCAGTTAGAGGGAGGGAGGTGCCACTAGACATGAGGTAAACAATTAAACATATGGGGTGCAGGGTGGTGGGTGCTGAGTGGGAGGTCAGGAGGGTGATTAGATTGGTGAGGAACCTTTTTTTTTGCAGGTTAAAAAGAAATTGAGTGACCATTTTCTTTCTCTCATATAGGACAGCAAATGCAGGGGATGCTACTAGACACCTTGCAAAAGGAAAATGTCAAAGGAGACAGTGATCGGAGGGTGGGGGTTCACTAGACACTAGATAAATGTTTATCAATTATGGGGTCTGTGATCAGAGGGTAAGGGGTGCCACTAGATACCAGGAACCATTACAAATTACAAGGACTGCAGTCAGAGGGGTGTTGGGGTGCCACTAGACAACAAGGAAACCTTAGAAAATACAGGGCCAGCATCTAGATGGTGGGGTGCCATTAGACAACATGGAATAGATGGTGGTAAATGAAAAGGTTTCCCTCATCAAAAGGATGAAAGCCACAAAGATGGCATACTAGAGACCAACACATGAATGTTGGTCATTGGGACCCTGTTAGCTGGATTCAGTACTTAACTGATGCAGAAATTCCCTTGAAATTTTCTTTTTAAGATTATACATCTTTTTCATAATTCATGACATGAAAAGAAGCCTTCTTCATATGAGTCATGAAAAAGATTTATAGTCTTAAAAAGATACTCAAGGGCATTTCTCAACGTGCTGAATCCAACTAATGGGATCCCAATGACCAACATACATGTGTTGTCCCTCCACTGTGCTAATTTTGTGGTTATTGAACTGTATTTCTTTAAAGGAAAACAAAATGGTGGCATACAAAAAACCTCACGAAAAGGATCCCCATTGAAAGCTTCATACAGCTATTTTGAAGAGCTTATTGAGCATGCTCAGATCCTGAATGTTTAAAATTGAATAACTTTGGAACAGATTAATATTTTTTATCACACCAGTGAAAGACACTTCTGTAGGACAAGCCCTTTCTACACCAAACATTTCAGATCAAAATTCCAAACAGGCTGGGCATAATACGATGACAGAAAAACAGCCCAAACCAGTGATGTTTAACATATTTTTCACTATTGGCATTTCAGAATCTGCACATCTTACAGAAGGAAACTTGGCACGTCAAGAGAACTACCACATGAGATCCCGCATGCAAATTTTGGGCAAATCCTATTTGAACAGTTGCGATGTTATTAAAGTGCAAAATTTGGGGTTTAACATTAAGGTGCCTACTCAACCCTAAATATGGTGGCACTATTGCACCATAATTCACCAGTTAGGTTCAACTCAAAGCAGCAAAAGTAGAGATATGCAGCATTAGGGTTTTCAGTCTTACTTTCTCACCCTCCAAGCAGGAAAAAGGGCAAGCCCACACAAGCAAGTACAGGTAGTCATCATCATGTAAAACAAACATGCAACTGTTTCCAGATTACACAAATGCAGGAACTCTGATATGCTGCCTTCATGTATTTGTATCTGTGGTATCCACAGCGCAAGACATACTCTACACATTACAAAACATACACACTCACATGTTGCTGGAGATAATAATCCAGGATACTTAAGTCAGAAAACTGCTTCTGCGTGCAGAACATGGACCCTAACTTCTGAGATATAAATCCATGATACCAAAGTTACTGGAGTTCTTTTGTCTGTTGAAGTACAGGCCTATAAGAGGCTGACACTTCTGTAGCCTCAGGTACTCATGCACACCATAAAAATACATACACTTGACAGACCAGCCTTTGTAGCCACAGAGATAAGACATACACACTGACCTCTTCCTGCAGAAGGGTGAGAGCCACAAAATTCATAATACCAAAATTGGAACAGTGCTTCTGTCTGCAGTAGCGCAGGCACCTGAGTTATCTGCATCTCTTCACCCTCTGATGTAAGACATATTTATTTATTTATTAAATTTTGGTGACTGGGTAGGCCCACTGAGCCCCGAAGGTCCCTTTTCAGTGGCAGCCGGGATAATAATACAAGCTATAAGAATGAACAAGGACATAAGGAACATTTGAGGCATTGTGAGTTACATCATGAGATAGTTACAGTAAAGAAAAATAGTGGATACAGGCATGGTTACAGGCATGGTAAAAGAAAAGCAGTGGATGCAGGCATGGGGTACAGGCATGGTTATCATCATGACATGTAAGCAATTGGTAGTACTTTGCATATAGTTTATTCAGGGGTTACCGTGGCCTCTGGCAACAATCTGTATAAGGCAGGTAGTAGGAAAGTTAAGCTAGGAGGCGGAGTTGGAGAGGAGGGAGTACCTTAGGAGCTCTAAGTGCCATAACAGTGGCATGTGCTTGAGTTCAGCAGATGGGATTTAAGCCGGTGCAGAAGTTCATGAGTGAGGAGGAGGCCTGGATCTGGGGAGGAGCTTGTTCCATTGGCAGGCTGCTTGGGAGAAAAGGATCGTCCACCAGCATTTGTCCTTATCCTAGGGACTTCTAATAGCGTTCTATCTGTGGTCCTTAGGTTCCTTGGGTTGTGTTTGAGGCTGACTTCTGGATCCAAAAGGAGGGCCTGCGTTACACAGCTGGAAGTACTGTTCCAATGTACATATCATAGTTTGAGCAGCAGATCTAGAAATTGTTCAAGAGTAAGTTTACAGGTACAGAGCTACATCAGGAAAACCATGCAGTAGGGATCATGCTATCTGGTGAGGTACCTTGTACAGCATGCATGAGTACCTCTGTCTGCAGAGGCACAGGCCCCATGGAACCTTCTGTCTGTAGGTCATGCAGCATGACATGCAGGCTCAGATGTAAATCCACAAAGGTAGCATATCATTGTTGCTGCATTCGTGTCATCTGGAAACAGTTGTATATTGTTTGTCGTACCTAATGATGGCTGTTTGTGGTTGCCTGTGTGGGTTTGTCCTTTTGCTGCTTGGTGGGGTGGGGCGTTAGGACTAGATATGTATGTGTGTGTGTGTCTGTGTGTATATATATATATATATATATATATATATATATACACACACACACATATATATTTACTGTATACATATATATATATATATATACACACACATATATATATATACACACACACACACACATATTATGGTAGCAGGTAGTACTACCGTGAATTAAAGTTGAGAGCAATTTACATATTAAACCCAAAATTTTGCACTAATAACTTTGCAACCATTTGATGGACTTGCCTGAAATTTGGAATACATGATCAAGACCCAAATGCCTTGGGATCTGCCAAGTTTCAGTACCAGTCAGATATCGACTGCAGGAGTTATTAAGCATGATCTGCGCATGTGTTTATGCTTTTCTGGAATTCTCTGATGCATTCTGGGCATGGTTTGCATAACTGGCCCGAAATCTTTAGGAATGTCGCGTGGGGTCCCGATGTGCCTTTCGAAGATTTAGTGAAAAATATTTAACAGTTTAAAGTTATTCAAAAGCAATTTCCCATTATAAGTCAAGGGAAAGTTAACAAAAAGTTTGACAGTGTCGAAATGCATTTTGCTTTTCCAAATGGCCCTATTACTTTCGCAAATCCGCCATCTTGTTTTCAGTTAGTGATCAGAAAAATGCTTGGCATTTCAATCTGGGACCCTCTAGCAACCTAATTCTTTTTGTATTAACCTAGTCGGACCCTGAGGATGCTAGCCATGTCTTTATTTTGGGTAAAACACCCCAGAAATATGCTTTTCAAATTTCTGGAAAAAGTACTTTCATAAGTACTTTCATGCTCGCGAAAGTGTTGCAAATTTTGCGAAAGCTTGCAGATGTGATGATTACTTTTCTAGTCTGTGGGAAAATGACAGCAATTCTTTGGCACTCTGCTGCAAAAGAGCAGTTAGGAGTTTTGGGCTAAAATTAGGAGGGAACGAGCTGACATCTCACAGATGCGCCTTTCAGTGTTTCATTGAAAAAATATTACATGGCGGCAAAGTTACGGTACTCCAAAGTTGACACTTTTCTCATAGGATAACATTACGGCATACGATGCATTGCAGCAATCGTTTGGAGCCCTGCTGCAAAATAACGGTTTGGTCTTTTGGGATGAAATTTGCAGGAAACACAGGCAACATCCCACAGATGTGCCTTTCAGTGGTTTGGTGAAAAAATATTACAGGAGGCAAAGTTATGGCAGTCTGAACTTGTTTTTTCCCATAGGATAACATTACGGCTTTCACCGCGCCTTTCAGGGCCCGTATCTCAAAAACAGTGCGAGATACAGACTTTTTGTTCGAAAAATTTCTTAGTCCCTACCAGGGCTAAGTACAAAACTAACCAGGAAAGTGATAATTCATATGACTTTTACATTTTTTCTGTGTCATACTGTTTACTGAGCTATAAACAATTTACTATTCCAAGTCCTCATTTTTGTGTTCCGAGAGTCATTATTTTGCATACATTCTTTGTACCCACTGTCTTTCTCTATACAGCTTTTGGGTAAAACCAGCCTGTGCACTTACATTACTGTTACCACTACCATTTCTGCTTGCGGTTCATTACCCGTTCACTTTACCATTCACGTTTAAGCCATCATGTCGTTACCCTTTGCATTTTCATTTGTGGTTGCATTTGCGTTGTTTTTAACATTTCTGTCTACAGTACTGTTTCTCTTTTTGTTTAGCTGCGTCACCATCGCATTCACGATTTGCGTTTGCTGGCACAATGCTACTATATGTGACAAGACATCAAATGGAGGGCCGCGGGGCCCACAGAACTACGCTCCTGCCGCTGCGTACATTCACTATTTCTCATTTCATTCTCAAAAAAAGAAATTAGAGGCAAAAACTCCATTTAATGCATCAGTTAGGGTTGTTCCACAGCGACAAAAGCAGGAAATTCGATGTTGGGTTGAAACCCCTTTGCACCCCTCCAGCCCACCCCTCAAATGGAATTGGGGTGTGCATTAGGTCATCGGTCCCTAACTGTCACCCCATTCTCCTATTCCTCAGCTTCCTTCCACATGTGATGGGGTGACACTTAGGGCCGATGACCCCAATGCGCACCCTGATTCCATTTGTGGGGTGGGCTGGAGTGGTGCAAAGTGGGTTTCAACTAACATCAAATCCCTCACTTTTATCGGCTGTGGAACAACCCTAAATGATGCATTAAATGGAGCTTTACCTCTAATATATATATATATATATATATATATATATATATATGTATGTTGTGACAAAGGCACGACCTCGTCAGGGACTCAGGATCAGCTTTGCGGTGAGTATGCGAGTCTCAGGAAGACCAGTTTGTTAACATCAAACCAACCAGGTATATTTTATTTCCTTAATATGGTTGGTAACACAGGACTTTAGGCTTCTGCTCTTTTCTTTTAAGCCCCACCAGGGAAAGGAAACAAAAACAGAAATAAAGAGGCCTTGCTCGGGTGGGAGTGATGTCTAAACAATCCCGACTCTAACTAGAAACCCCTTTTCCAGAAGGCTAGAGCTCCTGGAAGAACACAAACAGTAAACGGAAAACTTACAATGAAAATAAAGTTTTCTTTTTGGCCAAATTCAGGAGAACAATCTCTTGAGAGTTGCTTATGGGACACCTGATCCGAGGAAAACATCCAGGCAGCTTGTCAGCCCTCTAACCTGCAGCAACCCTCCTGCTGGCTTTTCCTTCATGTCTTTAAAGCTCTTTTGTCTGAGCAGCTGCAGCCAATTAGCTGATCAGCTGCAGCTGTACCCTGACTATCTTATTCCTGGAAACCGCCTATCCTCCAGTACCTGAGTCCACCACAATGTGAGTATATATATATATATATATATATATATATATATATATATATATATTAGAGGCAAAAACTCCATTTAATGCATTAGTTAGGTTGTTCCACAGCGACAAAAGTGAGGAAATTTGGTGTTAGGGTTGAAAACCCCCTTGGACCCCGCCCACCCCCCAACCGGCATTGGGGTGTGCATTGGGATCATCAGCCCTAACTCTCACCCCATGACATGTAAAGCAGTAGAAGTATAGGAGAGTGGGTGAGAGTTAGATCCACGATCCCAATGCACACCCCAATGCCAGTTGGGGGCGGGGGTCCAAGGGGGTTTTCAACCCTAACACTGAATTTCCTCACTTTTGTCGCCTGTGGAACAACCCTAACTAATGCATTAAACAGAGCTTTTGCCTCTAATTTCCCTTCTTTTAGAATGATAACGAGAAATAGTGAATGTAATGCAGTGGCGGAGTCGGCTCCTGCCACATGATGTCTTTGGCATACTAACAGGAACAGCAGCAAACAGAAATGCTAACAGTGGTGCACATGGTAACACAAGCGTGAATGAGAACAGAAAGAGTAGCACATGGTGGCGTGAGCGGGAACGGTCTGCCACATGATGTGTTGTCACATAGTAACATGGTGCCTGCAAACAGAAATGTCAATGGGCATGGTGACGAAAGTGAAACAGAAAGATAAACAGTACTGTAGACAGAAATGGCAAAAATAACAGAAACACAAGTGCAAATGAAAACGCAGCGATAACGCATACGGTGGCTTAGACGCCAACGGTAAGTGAAACGGGTATGGAACTCAAAGCGGAAAGGGCAACAGTAACAGTAATGTGGTGCACAGGCTGGTTTTTCCCAAAACCTGCATAGAGAAAGACAGTGAGTACAAATAATGTATACATAATAATGAATATCGCGCAGAAAATGAGAAGTTGGAATACTAAATCCGTTATATCTCAGGAACCGTCGACATAGAAAAAAAATTTAAAAGTTGTATGATTCAGAACTGTCCTTGCTAATTTTGTAGTTAGCCCTCATTAGGGGGCTAAAGTTTTCTGACAAAAGTCCATTATCTCGCACCGTTTCCGAGATCACGGGCCCTGAAATCTGTGACGCCGTAATGTTATCCTATGGGGAAAAAGAGAGTTTGAGTGCCATAACTTTGCCTCCCTGTAATATTTTCACCTAACCACTGAAAGACACATCTGTGGGCTGTTGCTGTCTTCCTCCAAATTTCAGGAAAAAGACCAAACCGTTATTTTGCAGCAGGGATCCAAAGGATTTCTATAATGTACATCGCACGTAATGTTATCCTATGGGAAAAACCATCAACTTTGGAGTGCTGTAACTTTTCTGCCATGTAATATTTTTCAATACAGCACTGAAAGGCACATCTGTGAGATGTCAGCTCCATTCCTCCAAATTTCAGCCCAAAACTCCCAAAGGTTCTTTTGCAGCGCAGTGCCAAAGAATCACTGTCACTTTCCACAGATGGAAAACTACTGTCGCGACTTGCGAAAGCTTTATAAAAAGTTCAACACTTTCATGAGCATGAAAGTAATTTGGGAAATACTTTTCCAGAAATTTGAAAACATATTTCTGGGGTGTTTTACCACAAATAAAGACATGGCAAGCATCCTCAGGATCCGACTAGCTGAATACAAAAAGAATTAGGTTGCTAGAGGGTCCCAAATTTAAATGCCAACCATTTTCTGATCACCATCTGAAAACAAATGGCTGATTTGCAAAGTAACATGCCCATTTGTGAAAGTAAAATGCATTTGCATACACTGTCGAACTTTTGTTAACTTTTCCCATTGACTTATAATGGGAAACTGTTTTTGAATAACTTTGAACGTTTAATATTTTTCACCAAATCTTTGAAAGGCACATTGGGGACCCCGACTGCATGTTCCCTGAAGATTTTGGGCCAATCAGCATAAACTATGTGACCTGTAGGCGTGACCATAGAATTCAGAAAAAGCGTAAATGTGCGCACAGCTCACGCTTAATAACTGCACAGCCATATATCCGACCAGTACGAAACTTAACAGATCCCAAGGCCTATGGTTCTTGATTGTAGTATTCAAATTTCAGCCAAATCCATCAAACAGTTGCAAAGTTATTAGAGTGCAAAGTTTTGGGGTTTAACATAGAAATGGCTCCTCAACTTAACTATGGTAGCACTACCGTGTTACCATTATATATATATATATATATATATATAAAATGGGTAGGAAAAAGAAGCTCAGCCAGTGGGCAATCATCATCTGGTGACGTGTGTATATCAGAGAGTGACCACCGCCTGCACTTTACCCCTCCAAATCAATTTTGCCATTTTATAAGACAGATAACCCACTCTTAGGTGTGCTGTTGTGCTCTGATATATGCACGCTTTGGGTGGTCTATGCACTTGGCCTGCAGCTCATATGTAACACCGCACACCAAGACGCATGCGACATCAGAGCATGACTGCACACCTAAGAGTCGGTTATCTATTACATATTATACTGGCAAGGTTGTGCCAGTATAGTTAGGCAAATCTACACTTCTATGTTAAAGTCCAAACTTTGAACCTTATTTACTTTGGAACTGTTCAATAGATTTACATGAAATTTAGTATTCTTAATATATACATATAGGTCTCTTGACTTGCCATATTTCGCATTATTCTGTTAAGTAGTTTCTGAGATATAAAGTGTTGAAATAGCAGAAAAATCTGTGTTTTTAACATTTCTTTGTCATCCTGAATTTCAGAAACAGCTTTAGGTTTTGGCTAGCCTTTTCAGGGTGTTTTCAGATGTGCCTTTTGAAGGCTTGGTGAAAAATATTACTCCCTTCAAAAGTTATGACATTTGAAATTTTCCCATTATTTCATGTGGGGAAAAATTATTTGTCAGATACCAAAAATATATGTTTTCGCACAATACATAGAAACATAAATTTGGCGGCAGATATGGACTGCTTGGCCCACCTAGTCTACCCATTTCCTACCTGATGAATAAGCTGCAGATTCTAGTTAATCAGCAGCTTACTTCCTACCCCACTAGAATTGCCTTATGCCTGTCCCATGCATTCTTGAATTCTTCCACTGTTCCTGACTCCACAACCTCCTCAGGAAGGCTGTTCAATGTATCCACAACCCTCTCTGTGAAAAAATACTTTCTAACATGACCTCTGAGCTGTCCCCTCTATCTTAAAATTGTGCCTTGTTCTTGCACATCTCTTCTTCGAAAGATACTACCCTCTTGTACTTTGTTAATTCCCTTGAGATACTTGAAAGTTTCTATCATGTCCCCTCTCCTCCTTTCCTCAAGGGTATACATGTTAAGCTGCTGTAGCTTCTCCTTGTATGACTTCTGGTGCAGACCCTGCACCATTTTGGTTGCCCTCCTCTGAACAGCCTCCACTCTGTCTATGTATTTGTGGAGATGGGGTCTCCAGAATTACGCAGTACTCAAATGGGGTCTCACTAACTGTCTGTACAGAGGGATAACAGCTTCCTGTTTTCTACTGTTGATGCCTCTCCCTATGCATCCCAGTATCCCCCAGCCCCTTACTGCCTTCTCACATTGCTTGCCAACCTTTAGGTCATCTGATATAATTACTCCTAGGTCTCTTTCGAATTTTGTTGTTGTTATTAACTCACATCTGTGTACTCTTCCCTGGGTTTTATTTCCCAGATGCATTACCTTGCATTTCTTTGCATAGAATCTGAGCTGCCACATATTACATATAATAGAATACTGCATAAAACAGCAGCTTCTTTTTCACAAAGAAGGCTGTTATTTTGCACAAAGTTCAAAGTCATTCAATCAATTGAGCTGTGTTGCATCCACCATCTTGTTTGCTGCTTAGCAAGGATCTAGAAGTACAGAAGGTTAAAAGAAGAAAAACATCAGCACACAGCAAAGAGGACCCCTTTCTGGTGTATTCTGATGGGTTTTGGGGTTTAAGATGGCCCCAAACAAGTCTTTTTCATTGGGTTCCTGCTTTCAGAGAATGGCTTGTAACCCGTTCTTTGTAAGAGAAGAGCAGTATTTTTTGACTTCTGCAGCTACAACTGGAACTCATGCTGCCAGCTGCAAAGTCAAGGATGACTCACTCTGTAAACTGATACAGAATACTTTTGAGTGTTACATCTGTAAAAAGAAAACTGTCCCCTGACATCTTTTTCTTCTATGCATTCCTGCATCAAAATTTTGATAGTTTCAATGCAGAATCCTGCATCGAAGTAGTGTGCCCTCCTGGCAGTTTCCTATTTTTGTGCTGACATGGGGTGCCCAATCTCTGTGTCAGTATATATCCCCCAACACACACTTATTTGACACACCTGGAGCCCACTCCAGTGTGCCCAAATGCTGTATTGTTTAAAACCTGTTAAATAAAGAAACCATCCCCGTCATCTGTTTTCTTCAATGCAGAATCCTGCATAGAAATTTTCAATATTTTGCCCATCCCAGTGTGCCCAAATGCATTTTTTCATGTCTTGTACCTGTAAATTAAAACCATCCACCAATTCTTTGTTTTGTTTTATAACCTGTACAAATGAAACCAGTTCCTCGTCATCTCCCCAGTACCCCTCCCTGTTCTCACTCTCCCACTGAGCACTCACCTCCCCTCATTCCCCCTTACCCCATGCTTACCTCCAGAGGTTGATGCTATCATCTTCTGTGTACCTGTGGACTGGAACATGTCTGCACTTTTCAAAGTTGAACCTCAAACTGAAGAATCAATGGTAAGCACCAGTATAATGGGAGTTAATGGGGGTTTTCAACTATGCTGATATCTCGGCTAATTTTAGGAATGTTTGTGCCAAATGTTCAACATGGGGTTCTTGGGACCCCACCTCATGAACACAGTCATTATCATTTTGTTTCTCAGTCCTGAAAGGTGATCTTGTGGTTGCTGCATGGAATTACCTTTTGGACAGATTAAAGAAATGACAGTGCCACAGTTCATGAGGTGGGGTCCCAAAAATCCATATGCAAATTTGGTGAAAAGATTCAAAAATGACCGTTATGAGCATGCATTAGCAGTTTCTATGCATGCTTATAACTTCACCAGTTTTAATATTTTTAGCCCGGATTTTCAACATTGCCATTTTTCACATCTCCTCATAAACAGTATAGCTGTCGTTTTCACATCCTGCCCCAAACATGTTTTCACACCTGTGGTGCAGAATGGTGCATTTGCTGGGAAATCAACTTTTGGGATGGATTAACTAAATTACAGGCAACTGTTCATAAAGGGAGGCCCCAAAAACCCATGTTGGCAATTTGGTGAAATAATTCCAAAACATAACGGATTCTATGACGTCACGTTGCACAGTTTCTACACATGCTCGTAACTTCACCAGTTTTCAGTGTTTTCACTCCAGATATTCAACATTACCATTTTCCACACCACCTTATGAATAGTACCGCTGTAAATTTTCCAAATCCTGCAAAAACTTTTCTGCCTGTGGTACAAAACAGCATTGCAGTTGCACAGAATTACATTTCAATAGGGATTTGAAAGTTTTTGTACTGGGTACATGTGGTGAGGTGATAAGAAGGTCATGTTGAACATTTGAAGTGAAAATTATTAAATCAAGCACAGTTATGACTATCTGTTGCAATTTCACTACACCTGTTTGTAACTTTATGTGTGGAAGTGCAGGGTCCAGAGACCCCTGTGTTTCCACAGATAGTTACATATGTGTGTCTCTGGAGGGATGGGAGTGCAGGGTCTGAAGGACCCTGAGCTCCCACAGAAAATAGAAACAATTATACTATCTGAAAAGAAGGAAATTAATTGCAAAAACTCTGTTAATGTATCAGTTAGGGGAATACTATAGGAACAAAAGCATAACACCCCACCCCTGGGTTGCCACCCCACCCTCGACCCTCCACACACCAACAGGCATCTGGGTGTGCATTAGAACTTACGGCATAACTCTCTACCCCATTCCATGTGTAAACATGCTGAGGTTGTTCAGTACAAGAGAATGGGAGAAAGTTAGGTAATACACTAAACACACACTCAGATGCCTGTTGGTGTGTGGAGGGTGGAAAGTGTGAGGTGGAGTGGGTAGGGTGGGAACCCTGGGGGTGAGGCGTTAGGGTTGGAAACCCTAATGTCTCATTCCCTGCTATTGTTGCTATAGTATTACCACCTAACTGATGGATTAATGGATTTTTACAATGGATATATATATATATATATATATATATATATATATATATATACACAGACACAGTCACACCTGTAAATTAGGGTTGGGTAGGCAATTTAATATTAAACCCAATATCTGCACCTTAATAATTTTGCTCCTGTACAACCAATTTGCTTGAAATCTGGAATGTACAGACATGGTGCCAGGATTTTTGGATACTGACAATGTCATGGCAAAAAATTCAGCAGGGCAAAGCTACAGATGGGCAAATCCTCCCCAAATTATATAAAATAGGACCTATTTGCCCCTTATACCTAAAAGTAGGAAGTTTTGAAACCTGAAACTTGCAGGTTTGATTGCATTTGCCTCAAGGTGTGTGCTTTTGTACTTCTTAAGTCTCAAAAATGAGTTGATTTTTAAATATTTGAGAAATTGGTCTCATTTCTGAGCATGTACATTGAGAAAAGTATGAGTTCTAAGGAGAACTGAAATTTTGGAAGTACATTTTTATAAATGTTTGTATCAAAGATCATGTGTTTGTATTGCAAAAGTCATGCATTTGTATGACTTAACAATTCTAACATAGGAGGAATGGTCAAACCTTTGCTCATTGAAAAAATACTAAATATGTAAAATTGTTGTCCTCATATCATGAGCATGCCTTTGCAAGTTTTAAGTTGTGTGCTTTTGAGCAAGTTTAGTACATTTATTAGTTTTAATTAAAGAAATCCAATATGTTAACATTCACATAGTCTGAACACTTAACAATTAAAGCCATACATTTGTATGTTGAAACCATGTGTTTGTGTCATAAAAGTTATGCATTTGTATGACTTATAGTACCAACACAGGAAAAATGGGCAAACCATTGCTCCTTGAAAAATTACTGAGCATGTAAAATTGTTGTCCCTGATAGTGCGTGTTTGCCTTTAAACATTTAAGCAGGGTCCTGTGAAAAGCTACAACTGATTTTGCTGGCAACATGTGGCGAGCCAAATTTTCCTACCTCTGTAGAAATATACCATTATGGGGCACTGGCTTGGAGCAGTACCCTGTACTTCAGACAAGAGGCTACAGGCGGGGGTGAGGGGTAGGCATTAGGGTTGATAACCCCAAACACCTCACCACTGATTCACCAAGACTGCAGAGCCTCAAAACGCTATGGTTTCTTAAGTTCCCTACTCTGTGCACTGCGTTATTGAACCTTAATGTCTGCATTAATGTATTTTTTGCAATGAAAACCACTGTAGATACATATATGTATATTCTTTACAAAAACAATATATGTTGATGCATCAGTTAGGGTTGGTGTCAAACCATAAAAAGGAGGCAAATACAACTTTAAGGTTTCCAACCTAACACCCCAGGTCCACCCTGAACAAAACAACAGACATCAGGGGTGTGCCTTGGGGTCATCAGCCATAATGCTCATTCCATTCCATAAGTAAATAAGCTGAGATGGATACAGTATAGGAGACTATGGTGAGCGTTATGCCTGGTTACCCCAAAGGCACCCCACTGAAAGCCCTGTTGGTGTGTCCAGGTTGAGGAGTGAAGTGTTATTGTTGAAAACCTAACATCGTATTTTCCTCCTTTTTACTGTTTGATATCAACCTAACTGATGCATTAATGCAGTTTTTGCAAAGAATTTCCTTACTTTTGAGATAGTGTAATGTAGCATTATTTGCCTGTGGGAGCGCAGGGCTTTCTGGGCCCTGCACTCCCACCTATCTAAATGTTTAAGATACAGTAATTGTATCCTTATTTGCCTATGAGAGCATAGTGCCCTTGGGCTCTGTGCTCCCATCCCTCATAGATGCATATATGTATGTTGCTGTGGAAGGCCCTGTACTTCTATTTATAGGACAACAGTGGCCAAATTGCCAGCATAGTCATCTTATTATCCCACGTCATATACCTGGTACAGAAACTTTTGAATCCTCACAAAACATCATTCTGGACAACTGCAATGCCATTCCACACTACAGGTGCAAAAACACATTTGACTAGGATTTGAAAAATAACAGCTTGAAATACATGAGGTAGGGTAATAAGAAGTCTATGTGGAAAATCTGGTATCAAAGTCTTTCAAATTTCCAAAGTTACAAGCGTGTGTAGTGAAATTGTAATGAATGGTCATAACTTTGCCATTTTTACATATTTTGACCCCAAATTTCAACATAGCCTTCTTATGACTCCACCGCATGAACATTATGACTGTTATTAAGCAAATTCTGCCTGAAAGGTGAATTCACCAAGCAACCGATGGTGAGGGCTCCTGCCTTTTTCAGAAGGCTAGAACAGCCTGGGCCAGAGTTCTGATGGACATTGCCGAGATCAGTAGGAGAAGTAGGGCGGCTTTATTGAACAGAGCACAGGTCCAGTAGTGATAATTTGTGTTTCCTTTTAGCATATGGGCAGTAGGTAGAGTCCATATGACAGCCCTGATGATATGCAATGTAGTACAGTAGGGATAGGCTGGCATTAAGACCAATCTTAGTGGTGTTGAAGCAGCCAGATATTTCAAGTGGAGGCCCATGGGAGGACTGGTCAAGAGTGGAGCATTCCCAAGGTACTGCTAGTATTGATTAAGTAGATAGTGGGTACAGGGTGGGGTGGTAGGGACCTGGAGAGAGAGAGAACAAGGGAGGAAGGACAAGGAGGGAGAGAGGGGAAGGAGCAGGTGGGGAGGAACTCATAGCTGGTGTAGGGTGAAAGAAAGGAAAAAGAAACAGGCAGGGAGAGGTAGTGAAAGAGAACATTTTGCAAAATAGGATTTAGTAGGGAGAAAGTACAAGGAAGGTATATAGCAAGTAAAGCAACTGTGACTTTAAGAGGGTAGACTTTTTAAATGAAAGAAAAAGATCCTCTAGTGGCAGATCTGTATAACCTGCTAATGGAAAACAAACACAGAAAACAGTCATTTTAAGTATAAGGAGCAATTGTGGCATCAGGAAGAATTAGCCAGAGGAAAAGCCACTCGAGATGCAGCAACTGAGGCAGCGTCCAATCAGGATGTGGCTGTGGAACATGCCAAAAATTTAACCTGATGGCTGAGTCCTGCTGTACCTTTGCAGGGTAGAGGAACTTTCTTCCAGGCAGAACAGTTGAGCAAGTGCAGGTGGAGGCTTAGTTAGAGCCGACCAACTGGGCAAGACTTCGGGAGACAGCAGAGATAGTATTCATGCTGAGGCAGCACCAATTTGGGCCTGCACTTTGCAGGGAAGAGGAGCTTTCCAGGCAGGCCAGTTGAGCAGTGCAGGTGGAGGCTTAGTTAGAAGCAACCAACCGGGCAAGGCTTCAGGAGGCAGCAGAGATAGTATTCATGCTGGAGGCAGCACCACTTGGGCCTGCACTGATATGTGTTAAAAAAAAAACCATTGAGGATGGTTTTATTTCAGGTCACTGGCAGCATCTGCATGTGTTGGGGTACCATTAGAGACCATGGCAATATATTTAAAATGAAGGGATAGTGATCAATGGGTGGGGTGCCACTAGACTCAAAGAAATGAAAGAGCACAGGGACTGGAGGGTGAGGGTGCCACTAGACACCAGGGAATATTGCTCTTTAATGGGAAAATGGACATCAGAGGGTGATGGTTGCCACTAGATACCAGGAAAAAACATTACAGTACCAGGGACAATAATCATAAACACAAGGAAGGATTTTAGAGTCACACAAAATGATCCTTTTCGTGACTCGTGTTATGGAAAATATTCTTTTTGTATCACATGGTCAAAAAAGATTCCTAATATTCAAAAAGTAATAATTTCCAGCGCATGTCAGTATCAGTGAAGAACAGATTACACCTAAAGGGGTCCCAGTCATCCAGACAGATGTGTTGGTGTCTCTAAATGATGCCAGTTTTATAGCTTTTGATTTTTGTTTTTAAGCAATAGACACAAGATGGCAGCAAATGAAAAAGGTATTCTGTTACAAAACAGGATTCTTTTTCATTTCATATAGGTATCTTTAAGTGCTTACTGAGCATGCTCAGAAACATATTTTCAAATTTTAAAAATGCAATAACTTATAAATGGCTTATTATTTTTTCACCAGACTAGCAAAAGGCACATCTGTGGTCTAGTCCCTTTCTGCCCTGAAAATGTCAGACCAGAGCTG
The DNA here is from genome assembly GCA_016271365.2 of Neoceratodus forsteri. Classification (NCBI taxonomy): domain Eukaryota; kingdom Metazoa; phylum Chordata; order Ceratodontiformes; family Ceratodontidae; genus Neoceratodus; species Neoceratodus forsteri. Next base: position 883,094,610 of record CM028134.1, read on the forward strand.
CAAACTGTCTGGGCTGTAGGCAAATTCAAAGAAAAATCCTTATTAAAGCAAATGAGTGAAAAATGCTTTTTCACCTCCACAACTCGCAACCACATATCCAACTGAAATGTAACTTGCCACATCGAGATCTACCTGGGCAGCAGTGCATGCACATATTCATGCAAATCTGTTGAACAGTTGCGAAGAGTATTAAATGCAAAATTTCAAGTTCAGCATTGAAGTGCATACTCAACTCTAACTATAGGGTGTGACCTCACCTATATATATATATATATATATATATAAGGGGATACATGATGGGCAAGGTGTGATATGGCAAATATTGTCACTCCTGCAGAGTGAGTCTGCAGTGAGATATCCAAGCTCACGATGCAGGAGTGACAATATTTGCCATAGCACATGATCTGCCCATCATGTATTCGATATATACAATAGGGCCAAGAGTTTCATAAGTTTTGTTATGCTGTCTTGTGTTCTGTTCCCATTAATGTGTTTGCTCATTCTGTGTGTGAGCTTTCTGAATGGTCTGGCAGTGTTATAAACTCTGAGAGACACACATGAGTGTGTTTTGCAATGCTAAATGAGTTAGTTTTAGATAGGAATGAGAAACATACTTTTGTGAAGCTGTATTGTTTAGCAGTCTGGCTGCAGTGAGTTAAAAGCATCACAGTAATTGTAATGAACTGAGAGGCATAGTGTCAGAACAGCTGATACTGTTTTCAGTGGAAATTAAGTTAGCTGCAGGCAGAGAGAAGAGTGTTCTGTGAAATTGTGCTCTTTAGGATTCTGGCTGCAGTGAAGTTGAAATTGTCACAGTAATTGTAATGGATGAGATCAGAGTTTGAGGAACAAGTGAGAGTGTGTTTCAGTGGTAGTTGAGTTAGCTGCAGGCAGTAGTTTAGACTGTTCTGTGAAGCTGTGCTGTTTGGAATTCTGGCTGCATCAAGTTGAGAGCATTACAGTAATGAGCTGGAAGTTTGGGGGGATAGGTGTGTTTTGTAATGCTCACTGAGTTAGCTGTAGGCAGCAGTGAGACCTCTCAGGTAGTTCTGCATTTGTGTCTATGGTAACAGCACAGGTGTTTTTCATGCTGAGGGAAAGCTGCCGAGGGTGATGATATAAGTGACCTTTTGTGACCTGTGTGTGTAAATGTCTCATATCATCACAGTAGAGCAGAGGGTAAAACATCACACTGCAGTGGATGATCGCTGTTTTATCTCACTCATTTACCACTCACCCTATTGTGTGTGTGTGTATATATATATATATATAAATGCTAGTCAACTGTGGCATACATGGATATATACCTATCGAGGGGTTAATTTGACTATAAGTAATGACATGAAGGGTGAGTGACATTATTGCCCTAATAGGCCCTGAGGTAGGTACAGTATGTGTTTTGTATTCCACAGTTGGCTAGCATTTATTTTCTATACTGGAAATACAGGGGATCCTGTTTTGTTTGTACCAGAAGGCTGTGTTTTTGTCAGAAGGCCTATTAGGTAAGGTTGTGTTTTTGTCAGGAGCTTATTAGATAAGGCTGTGTTTTTTTCAGGGGTTTATTAGGTGTGCTATTTAGAATAGAAATTTCATTACTGGTTCAGCTGGTGTGCTTCTTGACAATTTTATTGATTTAATTGGTCATTAAGTTGTTTGTTTTGGTGGTCATAATGTTGATCTATGGTGTTTGTTTCCAATCTATTCAGGTTTTGTGCACAGGTATGCAGCTTTAATTTGGAGGCAAGCTCCATTAAAAGTTTGGAAAGTAGTTTTAATTGGTGAAGGAAATACACAATATTAGACTCCTATTAGGGAAAGATCCAATCTATGTATTATATATCTATATCTCTATATTTATTGTGTTAGGCTTGAGTTGGTGTTTGTGTCAAAACATCTATTTTTGACAACACGCCTTGGGAGTTAGGGCTTTGAAAAATGGCATGTACCTTTTCTGTTCCATAGGCAAAGTGTATGCCTTATTTAAAACAGGAGGTTTAGTAGAGTTTGTGCTAAAGACAGTACACATTGACCGGATATTCAAACTGCGCCAGGCTGTGGTGCAAGCCTGGGCACAGCTCAACTTTGTTGCATAGGGGTGTGGCCTGGGCAATAGTCAGCGGAGCTGCGCATGGCACAGCAGCTTTGAATATCGCACCTGGCCACCCCACTGGTGGCGCGAGTGGCACCGCGCCAGCACAAGTGGCCATAGTGAGCATGGAAATGCACCAGCACAAGTGCCATTGCGCCATGCACAGCACCTCGCGATATTCAAAGGGACATGCAAATGGGGCCATAATTTATGCAAGGCCCACATGGGGCCATTTGCATGTCATTAGGCCCCATTTGCATCCCATTAGCATGCAGGTGCACTGATCCCCAACAACTCAGTGCCTGGTGCCCTGCCAGGCAGCAGCGCTGTTGGGGACCGACGCCTGCAGCCTGATCACGGGCATTCGTCTAAAGAAAACCCCATCCAATATCCCTGGTGGTCCAGTGGACCCCTATGTGCCCGATCGTGGGCATCAGTATAAACCCCGTCCGATATCCCTGGTGGTTCAGTGGACCCCTATGTGCCCGATCGCAGGCATCGGTATAAACCCCCGTCCAATATCCCTGGTGGTCCACTGGACTGCACTCTGCCCAATTGTGGGCATCTTTAAAACATAGAACAGTCCTATTACCTTGGTGGTCTAGTGTGCTCCCTTTCCCACCGCCCACAGAGCCCCACCACCCGCTCCCCCAGTCAGCTGGTGGGCGGCAGCACCCTCCACCTGCCGCCCTGCCACCTGCTGACTGACAGCTCAGTAGGGCTGCACCATTGGTTCTGGCGTGTACCAATGGGATGCAGCCATACCATACTACTCAGTCCAGATCTGTGAATGAATTCATTCACATATCTGGATTGTGTTGTACGGTATGAGTTGCACACCCATTGGCTCACGCCAGGAACCAATGGACGGGCAGTCTGTTGCTGCCGGAGTCGGTGGGGCGGCGGGGTGGCAGGCGGAGGGGTGCTGCCGCCCACCGCTGACTGGGGAGTGAAGGCGTAGGGCTCAGTGGGCGGGTGGGGAAGGAGTACACTAGACCACCAGGGTAATAGGACTGTTCTATGTTTTAAAGATGCCTGCGATTGGGCAGAGTGCAGTCCACTGGACCACCAGGGATATTGGACGGGGGTTTATACCGATGCCTGTGATCGGGCACATAGGGGTCCACTGGACCACCAGGGATATTAGATGAGGGTGTCTTTACATGGATGCCCACAATGGGGCATGGAGGTGCTGCCAGGTGCAGCAGGAACTCAGGTGGCCACCCACAGGTGGCAGCTGCGTGTTGCGCCTGCAATGCGGCAGCTCACCTGTGGGTGGCCATCATTTGTTCCTTTGGGGGAGCTTAACTTGTGCAGGTGCAGGTAAGGGTTGCGCATGCATGACTCTGCACATTCTGGGCTGCAATATGGGCTGTGCAGGTTATACATGGGCCGCCCCACCTGTGCCTGCATATATATTACTGATGCGCTCCGGCGCATTAGGATTGTCGCGGTGCACTTTTTCCCTTTTTGAATATCATGCCAGGGTGCATCGGTGGCTTGTGCATGGTGCAACACTGTTGCATCATGTGCAACCCTTTTGAATATCCGGGCCACTGCATAAAATCCTCCATTTTAAGACATTTTTATGATCAGATAATGAAAGAAATACACCAATTTAAAACCTGGAATGTTTAGGTTACTTAAATATTGACACATTCTGTAGCATTTGCTTTATGTGTTTAAAGATTGCTACCTAAGTAGTTTATTTTTCTTTGGGGGTGGCAATTGGGCATCATGAACATTGGAGCCTAAAGTTGCCAAAAATGATCAAGTTGTCAGCAAAAGAAAATAACACTGTAAAATAAAATCACAACACATATTTTTATTTTAGTTTTGTTGACCGGTAAGTGCACTAGACAAATTCTGCCTATTTTCAGGCACGACCGGGGAGGGATACAGATGAATATCAACTAACCTTGAACCAGATTCATCTGTTGGTGGTATTTTTAGTGAATGTTATGTGGGTAATCGCATTTGGGGACTTAATTTGTTTTGGTATCCCATGAATAGAGAAAATCAATTTAAATGAGTCAATTTTGACAATGTTAAAATAGGTGTCAAATGCGCTGTGTTCTTTATAGCGCATTGTCAGTTGAGCGATTTGCTTGTGGTAGGGAGAACTTGTTCCAAGGAGTACTTGTTTTATGCAGTACATGGAATTTGTTGGTTGGGCGAGTTCTGAGCTGGCAGTTTGGTGCAGCGATGAGAGTCACCACCTTTGTAGCTGATGGACCAGGGTTTAGAGCTGGATTTAGGACATTTTGGTTTTGTGTTGCTCCTTGTTTGATTTCTTTTGGGGAGACTGCCTTGCTTGCATTCCCTTTCCTCCTGCCAACCTCTGTCCCCGGAGAGAAGTCCCCTCCTGAGTTCCTTAAGATCCACCCACTCTGATGATGGTTATTTTAGAGATGAGGGGTGCAGGGGCACAGGGAGTAATGCCCCACATAAAAATCAGTACATGTTGAGCCTCCTTAGGAGACCTAGCCACCCATTGCTGTTTGTGAACCGCATTGTAGTGCACATACGCCATTTTGACTTTCGATGATGTGCACTTGCTGTTTTGTCAGTGCTCTTTTGAGTTGCTGTTATCACATAGAACCATTTGTTTCCAATGTATTTTCTCAGTTGACAGCAGCAAGCCAAGGTAGAGGAGGGTTATGCAAGTCATTCTACAGTAGATCATGATTTCTAAGGTGGAAGATGGTGGGTGAAGGGTTAGAATGTGTTTTCAGTTGGCTGGGAGATGAGGCAGTTTTATTTATATTGGGCAGGAGGGGCCTTTGAGTATTAGGGGTAGGGGTGGCTGATTGACGAACACTGGGATTAGGCATCCAGGGCTTGATTTCCAAAGGTGGCTTAAATCAATGCAAGTTGCTTCAAGTAGGAAACTTACATCAATTCTATTTGTGCCTAATAACATGTGCCGATTCCAGAACATTTGCAACTTCGTTGATTTTACCGAAATGATTTAAGTCATACGCTGCACCATAAAGGCAGTGTACTGGATGGGAACTTCAAGTTGCATCATAAAAACACTGATGCAGGTGATGGTGGAGCAGAGTGGGAAAGCATGTCACAGGACAAGGCAGGCAGACAGTGGAAGAAAAACTTCACAGCAGAGGAGACTGACATCCTTATAGATGAGTGGAAGTCCAAGTGGACTGCTACTGTCCAGAGGTGGTGACAAGGAGCTGGATAAGTGAAGAAAACAACCCTGGGATGAGGTAGCCACCAGGGTCAATGCTGTGAGCCCAGTGAGGTGCTCCATCGAGGAGTTGAAGAAGAGGTATCATGACATAAGGCAGTGGTCAAAGGAAAAGTTGGCCCACAACAGGCTCTGTGCCATGCCAGCTGGTGGTGGTCCCAGCCAGGAGATGCCCAAGTAGTTAGGAAGATTGTGTAGCAGCAATTCTTAGCAGCCACATGATGGAGGATGACAGCAATCTTGATGTCTTCTATTTTCAGAACTCAGCAGGTATGTAAGAGGCACATCAACAGCAGCTCTGGGGGCTGCATCACAAGTAGTGATTACAGATGCATGTGTGGGTACACTGGTGAATATGTGCAGAGCACAGAATGAGCAGTGTGGAGGAATTTGTGTGCAATGAAGCATACCAGTTGTGGCAGCACAGTGGGGCAACACATGTGGCACAGACCACACACGGCACAGTGGAACATGTGGAGCAGACATGGTGCTGAGTCCCAGCAACATAATCCCAAACTTGGTATGTGTAGAAGCAGTGCCAGTCTCACCCACAGTGCCTGACAGTGAATGTTGCAGAGGAAATGCTAGCACCATATGCCCAGTTGCTGTGTGGCCATGTGCACTAGGGGCTGGGGACAGGCCAAGTTTGTCAGCAGCACTGCATGCTGTTACGGTGACAGTGACATGTGTTTGTGCTGTATGCTGTGGAGCAGAATCTGCCCATGTGGAGGTGACAGACAGATGAAAATTCTGTATAGGCATACAGCTGAACACATATAAACCTGAGAATAATGTTGTGAGGGCCCTGTACCTCACATGAGCCTGTGGTGATGGTTCATCCATGAAGGTGTGCAAACAGAGTGCTTAGTAAGTAAGCATGTAAAAGGTGACACAATAGGTGAGCAGCATGCAATTGTTCGACCCCAGCCAGACCGCACATGCTGTCTGCATGATTTTCTATAAGGGACTATGCCCCATGCATCCTCTCCGTCATGGGCTGTGCCTCAGCACCCCTAAATTAAATAAAACAAACTCTGGGTCAGGTGTGCTGTGAAGGGTGGTCAACTGTGGGGATGCAGAATGCAGTTTGAGTGTGGGACTCTCTAAAATCCAGAATGCCCTGTCACAAATGATCATTGTGGCACCCCATGACAGTGCCCTAATCAGGCACCTAACAATAACATACCTGTGGTCATGGAGCAGTGGATAGTGCGGTGGCCCCAGCAATGAGTGCATCAAGGTGACAATGTGCAGCTGTAAGGGATGTTATGAGCTTTGCGGACGGTGGGTGTGGGACATGGGGAAGTGTCATAGGTAGGCCTGGACAAGATGGAGGCACAGAACAGGTTGTAGGGTGACCATGCATGGCTGTTTTGGGGTTGGGTGGACTTTCCAGTGTACAGATGATGGGCTGAGTAGTCTGACTGCTTCATGTGACCAGTGGATGTGCTTTGGTCAGAGGGGACAAACTGTGCAGGCACAGCAAATGCAGGCTTCAGTGATGATAGTGTGGATGTGCACCTCCGCAGCCATGTCATGCAGTCTACCTGTAAGAGTAGCATCCTGGCCTACACACATATTAATTATAGTATCATAGTAATGTGTCAGCAGAAAAGGACCATCCTGGCCCATCCAGTCTGCCCATCTCCCCCTCTCACTTGTCACCAGTGCACAAGGAGCTTATCCACTGTCCTCTATCCAACCCCATATGTCATAGAAAAAGGCAGGTGCAGTACTCCAGAAATGCCATTGCATGTGTGCCACTGACTCAGCGGAATGTACCTGGTGTAGACTGGTTGCCTGTGCCACAGTGTTGCCCATCCACCACAGTGAAAGTAGCAACATGGTAGAGGATGCACAGAACACCACTGTACAGTATATGTCAGTGATACAACAGGACTGTCCTGCATGTTGCACAACCTATGTGGTGGGAAGGCAGAACACATGCACCCAAGGGCAAAGCACATGAAAGCCACAGCTGCAGCAATGTGCCTGGTGGTGCAGGTGGGATGCGACAAAGGACATGCTGAATACACATGACAGGACACACATTGTGCCAGCAGGCAGCCCATGCAGTGTTGCATGGCTAGGAGCCTGAGGGTGGTAACAGTCTCAATTTAGACAGAACTGCCATAGACAACACAAAGGAATACAGTGACATGGAGGTATGATATGGCAACTAATACATGTTATGTTTCCTTCTCCACAGACACCACTGAAGAGCAGAGGGAAACACCACCTCAGGCATAAGTGGCAGTACAGCAGCAGCACCCCATGTACAACAAGGGCCTTTGGATACAGACTCAGGCAGCACAGACAGCACTGTGTACCTGCCATTGGAGGAGCTGCAGGAGCAGCATGGCATTGTAGTGTGGGAAAATCTTGACATAACAGAGGGCCCAGCCACAAGGACAGTGCAACACATGCAGCTGCGACTGAGTTAGAGGGTTCAGACACAGACATGCCAGAGAGCATTCCAGACAACAATGCGCGGAACCAGAGCCCAATAACTGCAGAGGGTTGGAAGCTACACTACAGAAGGCTGTCCTGGATCTCTCTTAGCAGGCTCTGCTGTATGTGAGCTGGACAGATACTGCCAAACTGTGCGGACATACCTGATGCAGAGACAAGGGAACTGACCATACAGCCAACCGTAGAAGTTCACCACAGGTGCATAGAGGATCTCCTGTCTGGGCTACTTAGTGTCATGCAAAGTGGTGCACAGGACAACACAGCCTGGCATGTTGACATTGTGGGAGTATTGCATGGCCTGCAGCTCAGTACACAGTGCCACATGGAGGCGATGGGTGCCTGATATCTGTGATGGAGAGGTCATTGCTGTCCAGTATTACCAGGCTGCTGTCCTAACAGTGACACTGTAGGAAATAGCAGCATCAGTAAGGGCAGAGGACACAGCAGTCTTACCAGTCACACCACCACATACATAGTGCCCAGGACATCCTACTGAGCACTACCAACCATCCAGTACCACACAATGACCACCACTCAGAACACTGCCAAAATACTGAGGAGCAAGTCTCCCTGGACACCACAGCAGACTGTCCTGCAACAGGAGGTACATGACAGACAGGTGCAGTGACAGGCTGAGTATGAAGTGGAGGAGGCCCCATAACTACCAATCTGCAGCCCAACAGTGTCATCTGTCCAGCAGGTGCAGGACACACCACAATGCAGACTGTGGAACCCAACCACCCATATCACACCAATGGTGACTGGGAAGCAGGTGGTACACTGGAAGTGTTGGCAAAGGCCCTTATATTATGCAAAGCAGCACCAGTATGCCTGTGGTGGAAGGTACAGTAACCACATGATGCTATCTCAACATATGTTACAACAGTGGTTGGAGCAACATCAGGTACATCCACAAGCAGAGCAAATATGGAGGATATGAGACATGGGACTCTGCAGCCAGCAGAGGCAACAACCACAGAAGGCATGCCAGGCACATGTGCTAAACCCCCTGAAACGTGGCTGGAAATCCAAACATACTGCCATGCAGGACTCATCCACTGATTCAGCAAGCAGTGTCACATGGACACTGGTAGCAGGAGATCAGTGCTACATAAACAGGCTCACACAAGATGCACTGGTGGGGCCAACTGTGTTGAGGGCAGGGATGCTACACCAACAGCAAGGGACACTCACTTAAAGGTTTAAAAAACAGCATCAGCTACATCATGGGTGTTAGGGTGTGGTTGTCAGGAGGTGTATCACACAGTACACCATGACACCAGCCCTCTGGCATTACCAGCCAAGTGATGGGGCAGATATATTGACCTTCTGAGGAAGGCATATTGGAAGAAATTGCATTGCCCTGACTGCAATGTAGGGGGTGGAGTGCGGTTACAGATGACAGCAACAGCAAAGGGGTGGATGGGGTGGGTACTGAGATGTGTGTACTGTACATGATGCCAGTACACAGAGCACAGTAAAGATAGTTGGAGCACATTCCCCATGTAATTGCCAGTGTGCTTCACAATAAAGACATGTGTCACTACCTCATGTCTAACAAGACCAAGGTAATGCAACCATACACTGTGAAGTGCACTCAGGAGACACCTTGGAGACACAGGTAGAGCCAGGTATCATGCAGCATGAGCACTGTCCAGGGGCATACCACCTGCCATTTTGGCTCAAACAGCCTGCCACCCATGGTGATAGCCCCAAAACTATGAAGACATGCTCGAAATCAATGCACCATGGGTCAGGACTGCAACACCGTGGTGGAGGGTGGTCATGCCAGGGACATTGAGGCACAAGAAGGAGATTTACATAACATGGCCATATTGGTGGGGGACACCATGGCCCTCAGTGTGGCCTACTGCATGTGCTGTGGCCCAACAGGGTCATAGTGTTGACAGCAGGGCCAGGTGTACTATGATACACTACTTGGTGTACCACATTGGCAACCCAGTGGATCATAGAGGCACCAGGTGTATGTAAGATATAGCCACAATGGGCATACAGTTAGGTACATGTGTGGCACAGGGCCATGGCCCTACACATGGTGGTGCTAGAGACAGTGACATACAGTGCTGGGTATGCCTTGACATGGCTTATACTACCAGCCACAGGGTGTGGCATTTGGCATGCATGTGAAACCACCCTGGCTACCATATGGATACCTCAGGGCATTACGGTATGCTGCACAGGGCCACAGCCCAGGCCCCAGAATGGCAACAGAGTGACACAGCACTGGGACATGGGTAATGTTTGCCATCTGGGTAGGATTGTTGTGAGGCATGATGGCGGGTGCAAAGTAAGGGGTACCCCAGTTAGAACAAACACCATGCACAACAAAAATGGTAAGGAAAAATATAACTGCAATAAAGGACAAAATGAACAACATGGCAATGAATAAGAATAACAAAACAGAAAGTGAAGAACAAATGAAACTGGCAAATATTCAAACTATGGAGCAGTCTGTACTTCACAGGGTAGGGTAGAAAACTCTCAAGCAGAGCAGTTTAAAGCTGTCGGTACTACAGTACCCCATTGTAGTCACTGAGACTAGAAATATCACTTGCAGGTATCCCAGGTCTGCAGTGGCCACCCCAAGCTGGTCTTCAAAGGTGTCCAGGAATCTTATGGGGACACATGCCCTGCAGCACCCTCTACCTCCTGACCCTCTGTGGGGGCATCCTGCAACATCATGCCCTTTGCATCATCTTGGGCCTTGGCCTCTCTTGCCCTAAAAGCCCCTTAGATGTCATTCTCCATCCTAGCTGTTGCAGCACCAGCAGATGCTGAGGTGCTGATGCCCTGTGTCCTACCAATCCCCCATACAATGTCACTGGAGGGACCATTTTGTCCCCTGGCTCACTGAGGCCAACCACCATGGTGGTCCCTAGTGCCGCACCTCTGTGAAGACATAAAATAGTTGCAGTGGTGTTAACATGCACCACCTCCTCCATCATGCCAATGGGTACTGTACCCTACAGCATGTTAGTCAGATCACACATACGCTCTTCAGGCCATTAATCCATGTGCATGGCCATGGCCACTGTTCTATGCATGTCCATGAGCTCCAGGATCATAGACAGGTCCCTCCTTGCCAGGTCCTGCTACAAGTGTTTCAGGTGCTGTGGTGTGCAGCGCACACCAGACAGCTTGTGCAGTCATTCCCTTTCACCCTCCACACCTAGTTGCATTTGGTGGGAGAGTATCTCCTGCATCCCAGTTGGAGCATCACACTACTCCACTGCTGTACTAAGCTAATGAGGAGGAAGTCTCCTCTGGTGTAAAGTTCAGTGCCCTGCTCCTACTGTCAGATATGATTTTACTTCCTGTTCTGTGTGGTAGTGGTGGATGCTACTGTGCCAGTCATGAAGGCCCAATATGGTGTCCTCACATCACACGTGGGCAGTCACTGATTGCTTGTCCCAACTGCATGCTGCTGCATTTCCATGTTCACATGCAATGTACATCACAGTGGACACAACTGCATCATATTTTCCCTGCAGTTGCAAGGTCGAGCAGATTGAGTGCAGCAGACATCCCAGAGGCTGAAGTCAAGAGGATGCAGCAGGCATGAGTGATCAATTGCATAAGCAAGCGTGGACCTGTACATAGGTCAGTAAACAGAGTAGTAATAAGTGGACCGGCACATAGGTCTGCATAACCTAGTTGCAATGCAACAGCACTGAATAGTGGGGCAAGCCAACCAGGCATTTAAAGCCAAATCAAGGTGAATACTCTGAGGATTTTTGGTGGCTGACCAGGATTCAGAACAGAAATAATTAGCCACATGGCACCACAACTCCCCAAACACTTCCCAGTCCCTCTGTAGGACAAACAAGAAAGTGATGGAAGGGCCGAGAACCACATGCAGATATTAAAGCTAGTTTAACAGCCTCAGCAGGAGATGTTAGCTGATCTCAGAGTAGAACAGAGTAAATAAACATAAAAGCAACATCTGCATGGAGTACACTGAGTTGTAACTGCAATAAACATAAATAAGGAGACACAATGCTCTGAAAGCAGGTGTAGCCAGGCAGTGCAATGAAGCTGCTACAATGAGGTAAGTAGAATGAGAAAGCATGATTGAACTGCATAGCTAGGTTCAGTGTAAGCCTGAGTCAGGTGAAAACAATTGAGTATGCAATATGGAACAGCTTTGGTTGAGCTGAAACAAACAAATAATGATTGCAGTTGCATTACAGTAGTTTGAGAGTTGTCAGTAACTGAAAGCAAGTAGTAGGAGCTCTGGAACAATATGCTAGGAGTTTAGAAACAAAGCCCCTAAAAAACAAAACCATAAACACAGAAAACAGGGAACAAAGACAGAAAGAAGCACATACAGCCAAAGGCAAAATAAACCAGAAGCAGGAAAATAAACACAGAAATCCAACAAAGACAAGCAGGAGTTCAAGGGGAGTCAGCCAGCTCTGCAGGACCAAACCAGCTCAGAGGACAGACTGACAGAGCCTTTGGCTGAAAAGAATAAGTGCTTCACAATGAGGCTGAGAAGAACTGCTTATATAGCTCAGGAAGTGGGAGTGCCTGGCTGACTGGCCATTCAACTACAGGCAAAGCTTTTCCTATGATATAAGATGCAGCATACCAGCAATATCCTGCAGGACATACCTGTGCTGTATTGCAAAGCCCCATACAATTGATCCAGGCATCTGAAGCGCATCTTCAGAAGGCCGATGGTCCTATCTATCGCCATCTGTGTGGGACGTCAGTGCCTCATTATAATGTGCCTTGATCTGTGGCTGTTGGACAGGGTCATGAGACACAGCAGTTGGGATATCCACTGTCACCTGCAGGAGGAATTGACAGGTTACCACTCATTGTCTCTATGCACCATGCCCTTCCAGCTCCTGTCTATGGCATGAAGGCTCCCAACATACAACACCACCACCCCACCACTACTGCTACTGGCAGTACATCACCCACGTGGGATACATGTGCTCAACTCAGCCCCAACCCTTCATTTAACACTCATTATGCTTTATGGTGGCCACAACCACTGTTCTCCATGCCTACTGCCACACAGATACCCTCTGGTCACATGGGGTCACAACACTGTTCCATCCACAATGTGCCACTGCCAAACTTTCTCACATGGGTCACCTGCCAGTCACCTCCATACCATCCCTTCTGAACAGCTCAGCATGTGTGTGTGTGTGTGTGTACTCATATGTGCACCTCAGGTACCCTTATGTACTGTTAAATCTACAGGCACCTACCTATCAACCATCCTCCTTCAATGCCTCCTCCCAAAGGCCTCATACAGTCCACTGTGGCGGAATATATAGGTGTCTCTGCAGGATCCGGTACTGAGCAACCACATCTAATATACAGCACTGATTGTCACATATCCCTGCATGTTAATAGAGTGGTAGCCCTTGTGATTCACATACACCTCCTCATCAGCTGGTGGTGCTATGATGGTCACTTCAGTGCAGCTGATGACAGTCAACACACATGAGAAGTGTGCAGAGTGTAGAAACCCTGCTTCATAGGCTCTTGCCACGTGCATCCCATGAGAGGGTAATGTACCTGTGTGACCTGCATAGCACAGCCTGCAGAAATTGCCTGAGGCACTTTGACACAGCAGACTGTGAGATGCCCACTGTATCTCCAGTAGGATCTGGAAGCTCCCCATGGTCAAGAAGCAGACTCACGACTCAACTTCACATCCACAGGTATTGGATACCGCCTTTGATTGCACTCTGCAGGTCCCTCTCAACTCCTGGCACAACTCCATGATGGCATCCTTGCTGAGCCGACAGCAGGCTAGGCACTGCTCCTTAGTGAGGTCCCAGTATGATGTTCTCCTCTGGTACACCTGGCCACATATCTCCTGGTGATTCTGTAATGTTTTGTGGCATGCCATTCCATTGAATACTGCCAGCCTGCTGCCTGGCAAATCTCTGCCATCATTCTACAGTGAGCCTGATGTCCAGTAGGGCCAGTGGTCCAGACATCTTCACTGTCAATTCTATGGTGCTTGTGCTGCCACACTGCTAACTTCCCAATCATTCTAATCTGTATGCCTGCTGGGGCATATTTATATGCTCTAGTGTAGGTTTGGCCAGCTCCACCTTCATCTAACAGGTGAATGCAATGATTAGCACAGTGTGCAGGTGTTTCAGCTTGTAAAATCCCCAAAATGGGGATGGTGTGTCATTTTTGGACTCAAGTCCGATTGTGACATGTCACACAAATTTTTGACACAAGTGTGGTGCAAGGCACTTTGATGCAAGCCCTCACAAGTCTGGTGCAAGGTGTGTTATAAAATTAAACTTGATGCCTGCCCATTGCACAGTGGTTGGATTTCCGCTGAGTGCCGGCAACCAGGTTCAGGAATGGACCTGGGGCATTGGAGGCTTGCCGGGGAAGAATGATGGAGCATCCTGCAGGTTGCTCTCCTTCTCCAGGGGAGGGTGGGGAGTGTATCTGGTGCATGACGGACTCTGACAGAGGACGGGTACTGCAAGCAACTGGCACCAGTATATTCAGGGGCATGACAGAAGTAGGTCATCGCTTGCATCGCTCCCACCCCCTTACAGTGGGAAAAACACTGCCACCTGCTGCATTGATGACATCTGCCCTGCCTCCTTCATCACCCCCCAGGCTGACTCCTGACCTATGCCATCATTCATGGCACTGTGGGCCAGGGTGCCACATCCCTGCCTTGGGAGAGAAGCCAGGGGTACTTGAGTGCGGTCCTGTGGGGGTGAGGGTAGGGGCCCGTGACCAGACCAAGGGTTCCAGCGTGGCCAAAAGATTAAACAAATAAAATTAAACTTGGCATAACAAATTTTGCATCATTCTTGGCACTTTGAAAATAGAACCTCCAGTTTCAGGAACCCAAGTGGGGGTAGCATGCCACTGGAATTTGTCACCCACTGCCTGCAGTTTATGCTGCAATGGGAACCTTTTCATTTAACCCACATAACGATTATTGTTTTTCTTGTTGCTTGAGTAAAAACTTCATTTTGTGCCACAAAGGGCACTTTTTCACACAAGTTGAGTTATGTGCTTTTGTTTCAATGCAGCTTGCCAAACCTTCAATACATGGTACAGAGTAATTTTCTACAAAAGTTGCCAGCTTATTTCATATTATCTCCTTTTAAAATGTTTTTACCAATAAAACTCATGAAAATAGGTTTAAAGGTCATGAAAACAGGTTCTGGATTGAAAAGCAGAACATGTATTGTGACTCAAGACTGCTAAAGCAGCAGTGCAATGAAAAATGATTTTCCAAAACAGCTAGTTTCAGCCACAATTAATAAACATATTAGCATACCTATTAAATTAGCTTTTCTGTGTACTTTGATTGATTGATAAAATTTTATTTTTATACAGGATACAGATTGTTGAGATTTTATCCCCATTTACAACAATATACTATGTTACAGAAGAGATTTACAATAACACAAATATACAAGACATACAAACATCTAGTACTTTAGTACAGGTTAATGTTTATTTAAAAACATTGACAGATTAATCTCAAATATTTACTCAAATGTGATTTAAAAGTGGCTAGGCTACTAATTGATTTTAATTTTGTGGAAGATTATTTCAATGTCTAGCTAGGCTAGTTTGCAGGGTTACATCTCCAAGTCTGTTAAACGCTCCAATCATGGGTTTTTCTGAGATGACAATCTCAAGCTGACTGTCTGTTTACAGAGCGGTTGAATTTCAACTAGGTGGGCTAAGGGAGTTCATTGTTAGAATATTAATTTGTGACAAAATGTTAGCCACTGGAACGATCTTTGCTCTTCAGGTTGAAACCATACCGATCTACCATATATATCACAATGATGTGTGCCGTGGGCACTTTTGGGTATAAATTTTCCCAATCTGTAGTATGTTTGATTTAATTGGTTTAACTGCATCTGAGAAGAATTCATATACAATATAGAACCATATTCTAATACAGGGATTAATTATTGTTTCACCGTTTTTTCTTACTTCCACTGTAAGAGACCCAGATACCCTTCTCAGGGCTCCTAACCTCTGATTTACCTTCCCAATTTGTACTTGGATATGATCATCATATCTTGTGTCCACCTTAACTCCTAAATGATTATAGCTTGAGACATTTTAATCTAAGGCCCATCCATTAGTCTATGCCATAACTCAGGCTTTTTGTTCCAAAGATGCCCTACTAAGAACACTATACTTTGAGTCTTTTAGCATTCAGGAGTAAGCCTGAGTTCCTCATCCATGTTTCCATTGATATCAAGTCCTTCTGGAACTGTTCTTCCATGCCCACCAAGTCATTAGCAGAGGCCACCAAAAAGTGTCATCTGCATATAATCTGATTCCACTGTATTTTATTACTGTTGTCAAGTTGTTAACATATATATTTATTTATTGTATTTAGTTTTTGTTGACCGGGTAAGTGCACTAGACAAATCCTGCCTATTTTCAGGCACGACCCAGGGGAAGGATACAGACGAATACCAACTGACCTTGAACCAGATTAAGCTTGTAAACAACAGTGGATGAGTATCAAGCCTCTGCGACACCTCTGCATACTTCTACCAGGCTGGAAAAGGCAGCCCCACAGGAAACACATTGTTTATGATTTGATAAACATGATTTGAACCACATAAGTGGTTCCTGTTGCACCCATTTCACTTAACTTCTCAAGTAGAGTTCTGTGTTATACCAGGTCAAATGCCTTACTAAGGTCCACGAACACCCTGGTGCTGTTCTCCAAATTAAGGGAGAAGCTACAAGTTCTTAAAATCCACCAGGATGGTGCAGGTGGACCTCCCACTCTAAATCCATGTTGGTACTCTGTCAGCATCCTATGTTGTTCCAAATATTAGGCAAGCTGGTGATGCACTCAATTTTCCAAAACCTTGGATAGAGCAGGGAGTAAGGCTATAGGCCTATAATTTGAGGGTGAGATACTGTCATTCGCCTTGTCTATGGAGATCAGTTTTCCCATTTTCCAGATTTCCAGGACCATGGAGCTACTCATGCTGCAGTTAAAGTGGTAGGTTATGACAGGAGCTAATAAATCTGCCCCTATCTTTAGAAACCTGACCTCCAAGCCATCTAGAACCCTGCTTTGACACATTCAGTTTCTGCAGTTTTCTATCTCTCAGTTGTTCGCCTTGAAAATGTAAATCCAGGTACTTGTTGTGCACCATAGGTTTTTGTTTTGTTTTATTTAATGAGGGGGCTAGGAATTTGAGGGGAAAATTGCAGGGATATATAGATAAAATACTAAGGAGTGCTTTAAACTAGGAGAAGAGGAGGGCGAGCTAGGTGTCGCCCAGGAGAAACTGGCCTAACTCACTCTGACCCACAGCTGGGGGCAAGAGAAGCCAATGGGGAGGGAGGAGAGGAGCAGGGCTGGTGGAGGGGTTTGCGGACAACTGCCAGGAGTCTAGGTAATAGATGGGAGAAATACAGGTGGTGTTGGCGGAGGATGACTTGGACCTAGGTTGCAGTTACTGAGACCTGGTGGACTGAGAGCCACAGTTTGGAGGTGGAAATACCTGAGTATGTTTTATACAGGAGGGACAGGACAGGAAAAATGGGAAGGGGTTGCCCTTTATGTAAAAGAGGTGATTAGAGTGATGGTGTACAAGGGATGGGCTCAGAGACCCTATGGATGACTTTAAGCAAAGTAGCAGGGAAGGCAGTAAAGGTAGGCGGTAGACCACCCGGTCTACAGACCACCAAATCAAGGGGATGAAGTGGGCAGACAGATGAGTAAGGAGATACAGGAAATGGCCAGCAAAGGGGAAGTCGTGGTAGTGGGAGATCTAAACCTACCAGACGCAGATTGGGACATACCAGCAGCATCCACAGATAGGAGTAGGGAGTTGCTGAAAGCCTTGCAGGAAGTGTTCATCAACCAGCTGGTTATAGAACCTACTAGGGGAGAGCCTACATTGACCTGGTTATGACAAACGGAGATGGTGTCGAGGGGTAGAGTTTGGGAGAATTTGGGTGACAGTGACCACAGGGCAGTAACATTTAGAATCAGAAAGTGTCAGGTAAAGAGCAGCTCAATACTAGGGTGCTAGACTTTAGAAAGGCAGATTTTAAGAGGATGAGGGCACTGGTCCAGGAAGAACAGGAGGGAAGGAAGACCTGAAAGATGTGGAGGAGATATGGGTGAGGGAAGAGATATATTAAAGGTGACTGAACTATGTGTTAGGATGGTGAGCATGACAAGGAGGGAAGAAACCACTTTGGTTCATACCAGAAGTGAGAAATACAGTTAGAGAAAAGAAGGGCATTCAAGATATGTATGCCCTAGAACAATGGAGGGAGGGAGGTGATATGATCGAAACATTCAAACACCTTAAGGGTATTAACAAGGTGAAAGAGTCTAATATGTTTCAATGTAAGAAAAATAGCAGGACAAGAGGACACAGCATGAGATTAGAGGGAGGCCGATTAAGGGGTAATATGAGGAAGTTCTTTTTCACAGAAAGGGTGGTTGATGCATGGAATGGCCTACCTCAGAAAGTGGTGGATATGAATACAGTGCAGTGCTTTAAAACAGGCATGGATAGGCATAAGGAAGCAATACAGATGAGTATGAACAGGTAGGCCATTAACAGAGCAAAGGGCCGATGGCACATTAATAAGGTAGAAAAGAAATGGGCAGACTGAATGGGCTTTGTGGTCCTTATCTGTCATCAACTCTATGTTTCTATGTTTCTATGTAAGATACAAAGCATCGCAGAGGAGGCAGGCAGGAGGTGTATAAGGAAAAACTGAAGGAAACGGGAAGGTGATAAGACGGACGTAAGGATGAAACAGAAGAGCGATAGGTAGGAAGACAAAAAGGGAAATGAGGTTTTTCAGATATGTGAGCAACAGAAAGAAAGGGAAGTGTGGAATTATGATGCTCAAAGGGGAAGGAGGGCACTGGTGGAGGGAGACATAGAAAAAGCCGATGTTCTGAATACATACTTTGCATCGGGTCTTCATGGTGGAGGACAGGAAGGGCCAAAGTTGGATAATGAGGAAGGATGGGTAATGAGGTGAACTCAAGTCCCTTCATGGCGGTTAGGGTACTGGAAGAATTAGGAAAGCTGCAGACAGATAAGGCGATGAGGTCTGGACAAGGATTCACCGAGGGTACTCAAAATTAAAACAGGAATTGGCACACTTGCTCCCAAGGCTATTTAACCTGTCACTGCACAAGGGAAGGGTTCCTGAGGACTGTAAAAGGATGAGGTGGTGCCCTTACATAAAGAAGGAGGGAGGGAGGAGCTGGAAGTTACTGCCCTGTTAGCCTTACCTCTGTGGTCAGTAAGCTAATGGAGGTACTGATTAAGGAAGGCTGATAAAATATCTAGAGGAGGAGGGCCTCCTAAATGAAAATCAGCATGGATTCACAGGTGATAGGTCATGGCAGACAAACCTGATTGAATTCTTTGACAGAGTGACGGAGATATGGGACCAGGGTGATGGTGGATGTGGCCTGCCTGGACTTCAGAAAGGTATTTGACACCGTCCCCACAGAGACTGCTAGGCAAAAGTAGACAGCCTGGAGTGGGGGAAAGTTCACAAACTGGGTAGAGCATTGGTTGGAGGAGAGGACGAGAGGGTTGTAGTGATTGGGGTGCACTCTTGAAGAGAAGGTGATGAGTGGGGTTCCCTAGGGGTGTGTGTTGGGACCCATACTTTTCAACATATACATTGGGGACATCATGAGGGTCTATGGGGAAGGTGTGTCTGTTTGTGGATGACATGAAGATATGTAGTAATAGGGTTGATATGGCAGAAGGGTGTTGGTGGAGGATATGAGGAGGATTTGGCCAGGCTGGAGGTGGCCAGAAGGTGACAACTACAGTTCAACACAAAAAGTGCAGAATTATGCATATAGGGCATAATAACCGAAGACAAATACCGGCTTGGGGAGAACTGGAAGTAACAGAACAGGAAAGAGACTTGGGGATAACCATTTCAGACAATCTGAAAATCCAGAGTCAATGCGACAGAGCAGCAGAAAAGGCACTTAGAATGCTGGCTTGGATAGGGAGGATTCACAAGCAGGAGGAGGAGGAGGTGATCCTGACACTATACAAAATCATGGTCAGACCACACATGGAATATGGGGTCCAGTTCTGGAGACTACATCTGCAAGGGTCAAGGACAGGCTGGAAAGGGTCCAGAGAGAGCAGCCAAAATGGTGTGGGGGCTGCTGGGGAAGTCATATGAGAAGAGACTGGGAGAACTGAGCCTGTAAAACTGGAGGAGAAGAGGAGAGGGCAAATATGGTGGAGACATTCAAGTACCTGAAGGGTATAAATAGGGTGAGGTCGACAGCATCTTCAAAATAAGCAAGAACAATTCCACTAGGGGCACACCTACAAACAGGAGGGTCAGATTCAGAGGGATAGGGGGGTTCTTTACTAAGAGGATGGTACAGCCATGGAACAGAATGCCAGAATGGGTGGGGGATGGATTCAGTAGAAAACTTTAAAGAGCCTGGGACAAGCACATGGGTCTATTGGGCAGAGTGCAGGCTGGTAAGGGAGGAGGGGTCTTCCTAGAGGGAGGTTACAGATTGACTGGATGGGCTTTGGGGTCCTTTTCTGCTGACAGATTTCTATGATTCTATGATTTTCTCAATCCTAATCCTTACCATGCTTACAATGGTATTTCTAAGATAAACATGGTGGCTATCTTTCTTTCTTTCTTTCTTTCTTTCTTTCTTTCTTTCTTTCTTTCTTTCTTTCTTTAAAGCTAGATTTAAATATGTATAAATACTCAAATGTTTGTGCCTAGGTGGCTCTATCCCAAGGATACTACCCCTGCCTACTTGGCTAGTAGCAGGTTAAGCGGCCTTGGTGCTGAAATGGGTGCCTCTGCCTGGAGGTCAGGGTTGTTAGTGGTCAAGTTAACCTGGGCACAGCTCTCCGAGATCTGTAACCCCCTCTTTCCTTGTAGTGGCCTGAACAATATACAGTAATCACTTTTGCAGTGACCATTATTCACCATACAAGTACCCACCTTGTTTGCACTTACCACCAGTGCTGATTTATCTGGCTCGATCCTAGGGACCCCTGTAAAACAAGGTTATGCACAGCAAATAGCAACAGTACGTTTGGCACAAACTGGAACCACAGTCAGGTTAAATGCCAAAAGAGTTATATTTGATTTATTCAAGGGACTTGAATAAGAAGGCGAAATCAGGTTGATTTGCTTAAAGGCTATATCAATCAAATAGTCATGCATGCACTTCAGAGTCCCTACACTGTCACACACTCTGGGTACCCAGGTGGAGAAGAGATGGACTAGCCAGGAACGTTGCCCAGGGTAGGCTGGCGTCACAGCTGGTTGGGGCACTGTGATGGAAGAAAGCAACATGCATAACACACACACTATTTGTAATCCGAGCAGGAGGTCTCAGTTTGTAAAGGAAAAGGCAACAATACAATGAGACAAGCATACTGATGAGTCCTGGTAGGACAACACATGTCTATGTCTTCTGTTAGCACCCTTTTCAAACTGTGTGGAGATGCCTTTCGGCACCATGCAATTCTGCTTAAAGTTGGACCAGCATAACATTCTGTGGTGATTTGCATATGCAGCCCATGATGCTTTGCATTGTGTGGGCATGTGTGATTTTGTATTTTCTGAAACTTGGCTTACCAGCCAAATGTCCTTTGGGTAACCCTTGCCTCAGTGTTTGTGCACAGAGGTTCTTTGTCTTTAAATAGTTTTTTATTTTAATGGGTTCACCACAACATATCCAAGGCACACTGTCTTAGGGTAGCTGGTCCATTCCACTGGGGTGTCAAACAGATGAGTCATACTGATGAGTCCTGGTAGAGACTGAAACACGTGTCTATGTCTTCTGTTAGCACCCTTTGCAAACTTGTGAGATGCCTTTCGCACCATGCAATTCTGCTTAAAGTTGGACCAGCATTACATTCTGTGGTTATTTTCATATGCAGCCATGATGCTTTGCATTATGTGGGCATGTGTGATTTTGTAATACAATGAGATGACAACACTTTAGATTTAGCTGTTGTTGCAGAGAGCTACCTAATGTTTACTCACGATACCCAATACAGGACACTGGCAGAACGAAATCAAGACAGCAGGTTGTTGAGTTGGAGTGCCAGGAGAAGCAGAGCCACATGAATCACTGAGGCATTGTTCCTGTTAAAGAGTTGAGCAGGAGGCTGATCCCCAGGCAGGTCTCTCATCGATGGTTTTCTCTGTGTAGTGGATAGTCTGGCTGGGCCAGTGTGGCAAGGCCCAGGCCAAATGGAGATGCAAACAGATTTAGACTATTGGAGCCGGATGCGCCTCCAGCAAGCAGAACACAGTTCAGCACACAGTGGGAACCAAATCACAATCCACTAACAGTACACAGCACATTTACATGTAAGAAATTCTACTATACCAGACAAATTGCCATCCGGTCCACAATTACAGAGACTCTGCACAAACCGAGAGTTCAGAGGTGGCTGGAAGTTCTGACAGGTCGATTGCATTCAGCAAATCTTGGTCTTCTTCAGGTAGGAGCCTGGTCACAGTTCAGTGGTTTAACTCGCTCTCCAAATTTGGATTCAGTCCAAATAATCTCTCTTATCCTCTCAGGGCAGAAGACAGACAGGCAGGCCCAAACTCGGCCCTTCCATGGTTCTCCATCGCAAAACTACACAGACTGGCTGCTCGACTGTCTCAAGCTGTTACTCCCTTCACTTCCCAAATCAGATCTGCCTGAAACTGCCAGCAGTCTGAGACTTTCCAGGATCAGAAAGGTTAATTTGGCTGATTTCTGTGTCAGTCTACACAAGGCTCCCCTCAGGTTCATTTAGGCGTCAAAAGCCAAAACTACAATTCCTACAGAATTTTGCTCCAACAAAGCCCCTAGGCACAGGCTCCATTTAGAGTCCCCAAAGATATTGATTGGCCCATTTTGGCAATCAAGTACCAAGATGGTGGTGCTAAATAGAAACTGTCCATGCTGCAAAGAAGGCAGGTTAGACAAACTACAATAACTTTACCACTCTAACAGATATTCAGCAAACAAGTAAATCTTCTAACAGAGCTCCTCCTGTGCAAATAGCAATGGCAGAAAAGAGCGATTATCTGGCAGCCTGGGCAGGAATCAAGCATAAAAACACTGAGGTCCCCTCCTAGATTAATTATAACTGCAATCTAGGCAGCTCTTAAAGAGACAGTACCGGAGGCTATACAGGCACTTTCTGGCAATAACATTTAAACTACTAAAACGCAGAACACAAGCCTGGCAGAGAGCATTTAGGCAAGCTCAAGGAAGACTTTTCAGGAACCCCTATTTGTAGGGGGTTACACCTTCCCTACCTGGAAAAATTTGGCATCCACATCAAGTCTGTACCATCACAATATCAAAATGCAATATAAATGAGACATCTACATAATTAACTTGTTACATTACTATACATTTCACTATACTTCACATTACTACATCCATATTGACATTACTTATGCATGTTTCATACATGTGATATTGATTTCACTATGATTAACATATTTAAAATATTACAATACTGATTCATATAATAACTTCTTGTACCTTAAACAATTTAAGAGGGGCCCTTCCTATCAGCTAACTTGGGGCTGGATGGGGCATGGGCACCATACTGAAAGGAAGAACAATCAACCTGGAATTGGTCCTTAAGCTCAGTTTGGGTAGTGAGCTTTGAAAACATAAACACCTTTGTGAACCACATTGGGAGGCAAATCCACTGTCCTCCCGGAGAATCATAACTGAAATGCAATACTGGCTTGACAGCTTGGACAGTCTTTCTGGGGAACAGCCACAGTCTCCGATACTTTCAGCACTAACTTTAGAGTTTTCGTCATTAAGTGAGGGGTGCCTCTGCACAGATGGGGATGCCCAAACTAGAGCACTGTCAGCTTCTTGCACTGTAGGCTCTGTTTCCCCAACACTTGGCTCATTGTTATCTTCTGGCAAGGGCCCAGATGGCTCATTTTGAGAAGATGCTGGCACAATTAGGCTTGTGGCACTGAAGGGGTTATCAGCACTCCCATATTATTCTTCAAGTTCTGGTGTGTTCACCAGAGAGTCAGACCATCAGCCCCTTTTGGGCAATTCACACAGTTCCACAAAACACAGAGTCCTAACCTCAGATGTGATGCTTTGCACCTCACTTTCAGGGAGCATTGGCTTCAAAGAAGAAACTGGGTGGTTATGCAGTCCTGAAAGCCCATCTTCATCTCTACAGTTTGTCATAGGGTTACCTCAAAACAGCTGACTCAGTTCATAAGAGGGTAATAGGCAATGTCACAATCATTATCATCAGAGGTGGAATGACAGTCACTATCATTCTGGGTCTGCTGGAGGAAACCTTAAATCTGTAACAACTGTGGGAGGCTGACTCTGTCTCTTTTTGCAGCAGCATGAGTCACTGGCCCAGGGAAGCAATGTCTGCTGGCTCAGCTTAATAATAACGGCCGATGGGCAGCAAGTGGTTATGGTGCATGGTCTTGACAGCTTGGAGTTATTCTCTGGTTGTACCTTGTACACTGGTAGATCATCCAACTTTCAAACTATTACATGGGAAGATGGTAACACCTATCAGCAATTTTGTGCTTGCCATGCTGTCCCAAATTGCATAACAACACACAGTCTCTGGGCCATAGCTCTTGAGCCTTTAATTTCTTATCATGCCTCTCTTTGTTGGCAAGATTTATCTTAGCGCCATTGTCTGGGCCAGCTGATAGAAACATAGAAACATAGAATTTGACGGCAGATAAGGACCACTTGGCCCACCCAGTCTGCCCAGTTCCTACCTAATGGATATGCTGCAGATCCTAGTTAACCAGCAGCCTACTTCTTTCTACCCCCACCCCTAGAATTGCCTTATGACTGTCCCATGCATGCTTGAATTCAACCACTGTTTTTGACTCCACAACCTCCTCCGGAAGGTCATTCCATGCATCCACAACCCTCTCTGTAAAAAATACTTCCTTACATTACCTCTAAGCCACACCCTCTATCTTCAAATTGTGCCCCTTGTTCTTGCACACCTCTTTTTTGAAAGATGCTACCCTCTTGGACTTTGTTGATTCCCTTGAGGTACTTGAAAGTTTCTATCATGTCCCCACTCTCCCTCATTTCCTCGAGGCTATACATATTAAGCTCCTTTAGTCGCTCTTCATATGTCTTCCGGTGCAGACCCTGCACCATTTAGTTGCCCTTCTCTAGACAGCTTCCATCCTGTCTATGTCCTTATGGAGATTGGGTCCCCAAACTGCACGCAGTACTCCAGATGGGATAGCACCAGCTGTCTGTACAGAGGGATAACAACTTCCTGTTTTCTGCTGGAGATGCCTCTCCCTATGCATCTCAGTATCCCCAACCCTCCTTACTGCCCTCTCACATTGCTTTCCCATTTTAAGTCATCTGATATGACTACCCCAGGTCCCTTTCCATTTTGTTGTTGTTAGTATATCACCCCCATTGTGTACTCTTCCCTGGGTTTTGTTTCCCAGGTGCATTACCTTGTACTCTTAGCTTTGAATCTAAGCTGCCATACATTTGACCATTCCTCTAACCTTGCCAAGTCCTTCTCATCCTTTCCACCCCAACTTGTGCATCAACTCTGTTGCAGATCTTTGTGTCATCTGTAAAGAGACATACTTTTCCTTCAGTCCCTCTGCAATGTCACTTATAAAGACATTGAAGAGGACCGACCTAATACTGAACCCTGTGGTACCCACTAGTAACCCCTTTTCAGAGTGGACTTAATTTACTATTACCCTCTGGGTCCTATTCTCCAACCAATTCTTTACCCAGGCTATCATCTTGGGACCCACTCCCAGGCTGGCTAGCTTGTATATTAAGCTATTATGTGGGACTGTGTTAAATGTCTTGCTAAAGTCTAGGTAAGGCCATGTCATAGCCCCTCCCTGATCTACTACTTTGGTCACCCAGTCAAAGAAATCTATTAGATTCATCTGGCATGACCTTCCCACTGTGAATCCATGCTGCCTTGGGTCCTGTGCCCCTGGCCTCTAGATACTCAGCAATTCTTTCCTTCAGAAGTGATTCCATCATTTCTCTATCACTGAGGTTAAACTAACAGGTCTGTAGTTTCCTGCTTCTGCCCTGCTCCCACTTTTGTGAAGAGATCACATCTGCCCTCCTCCAGTCCTCAGGTACCACCCCATCCTCCCATGATTTGTTAAGAGGGTAGTCAGTGGTGTCACTAGTTCTACCCTTAGTTCTTTTAGAATTCTGGGATGAAACCCATCAGGCCCCATTGCTTTGTCCACCTTCAGTTTTAAGAGTTCTTTCAGAACCTTTTCTTCTGTAAATGGGCTGGTATCAACTTCTGTACCCAGAGTGTTTCTAATGTTTGTTTTAGGTACTTCCCTCTTCATTTGTAAATACTGAGCAAAAATATTTGTTTAGTATCTCTGCCTTTTCACCGCCACCTAGGCATAGGCATGGTTCAATTGAGCTTTCAGTTTCTGTACATACTGCAGGTAGTTTTGGCTTGGACCCCATCTGAGAGACCCCAAAGCAGACATCAATTGGCAGTTGGACCTCCCTCCCAAACATGAGGCAGTTTGGGGAGAACCTAGTAGCATCATTTTTTGTGCAATTGTATTGCATGTACCAAAGGTGCTTATCTGCTGGCTCCACTTATGCTTGTCTTTTGGATGGAGGGTGCCCAGCATGTGTAGAAGGGTGCAGTTAAAACGTTCTGGTTGAGGTTCCCCCTGTGGGTGATAGGGGTGGTTCTTGACTTCTGCAACCTCCCATAGAGGGAGCATTTCTATGATTAGCTGACTTTCAAAGTCTCTGCCTTGGTCAGAGTGGATCGCTGGGGAACACCATAGTGGGATCGAAGAAATTTTCCGCTAGCACCTTGGCCACGGTAGAGGCCTTTTGATATTTGGTTGGAAAAGCTTGTGCATACTGTGTGAAATGATTCATAACCACTAACACATTGCTAATATTCCACTGATCAGGTTCTAAACACAAAAGTCTATGCAGACCAGTTCCATGGGGGTGCTGGTAGTAATACTGACAAGGAGGCAGCCCTCTGAGGCAGGGCTTTCCTTTGCAGGCAACGATTGCAGGTCTTTACATGGTGCTCAACATTGGCCACCATCTTGGGCCAGTAGAAGCGAGATAGTACCAGGTCGAGGGTTCTGTCAATAACGAGGTGCCCCATGTGATGGTGGAAGCTTCTGTACCAAATCTTTACAGGCCATGGGCTGGACCAATTGTTGCTTGTCTACTTGACCACTATGATCCACTGTCTCTCTGTATAACAAATGATTGAGTAACTTCAACTCTGGGGCCTTCTATAAACAATAGGGCAGTTCACAAATCAGGGGAACACAACTTAGACTCATCTTTCCCACACACAGGTCATACAAGTGCTGGTTGAATCATAGGATCTTGGGATTGAACCCACTGATTGCTGTCATTGTCAAATTGAGGTAGTACACAAATATCTAGAGCAGAGAAATGGCAATAGGCAGCTGGTATGCAGGTGTCAGGAGGACCCAAGCAATCCACTAAACAGTCCACTGTGTCTGCAGACATCTGTTCAGCTCTATCAAACCATTGGCACAATGCTCAGATGTCAGGTTCAGACAGCCTGACCAATCAATCTTGGAAGTGGGCATTCATGATAGGGCTTCAGCATCAATATGGTAGGCCTGGTCTGTATTCAACAGCATAATCATAGATTGATATCGCAGAAAGCCACTGCTGCCCAGTGGCATCTAACTTAGCTGAAATCTGTACTTAGGTCAATGGGTTATTGCCAGCCTTCACCAATATCTTTGCCCCAGAGGTGCTCATGAAACTGGTCAGTGATGGCCCATTTTAGGGCAAGGAATTCCAGCTTGTGCACAGGATAGTTTTGCTCTGATAGGGTCAAACTCCTACTGGCGAAAGCTACTCAGTCTCAGACCACCCTCACGGTCTTGATACAGCATGGCTCCAAGGCTCTGCAGACTAGCATCTATATGCAGCATGTAGGGCTGGATAGGGTCAGCATAAGCGAGGATGGGGGCGTGGGTGAGCTGGTATATGATTTCATGGAAGGCTGCTTCACATTCGAGTGTCCAGCGGGGCCCAAAAGGTTCATCCGTATGAAGTACACTTTCTCTAGTTCTTTGATAGCCCCTTTCTCATATTTACAGTTGGTAGGGGTAACCTTGGAAGATTCAGGAGCAGGCGAATCACCTTTGAATAGCCTCTTATGAACTGGCTGTAGTAGCCACAGAACCCCAGGAAACATTGTAGTTCTTTCAAGTTATGGGGCTGGGGCCAAGTGATCAGTGATTCAACCTTACTGGATTGGTCTCTATCCCTTCTGCAGATACTATGTGCTCCACGTACTTCATGAAGGCTTGGAAAAACTGGCAGTTGGCAATGGACAGCTTGACCAAAGTCTTCCAGTCGGTCTAGAACTTTAAACAGTTGGTTCTCATGCTCTCTAATGTGTACCCAAACACAATGACATCATATAGGTACACTAGACATTCCAGCAAGTTCATATCTCCCACCGCATGTTCCATCAGTCGATGAAAGGCGGCCGGGCACTGTATTCCTTGTGGCATTCTCAGAAATTTGTAGAACCCCAAAGGACAGATGAAGGCTATTTTCTCACGGTCCTCCAGGGCCATCAGAATCTGATAATATCCACTCGAAGATCCAATACCTAGAACCATTTGCTCCCCATTCAAGCAATCCAGTGCATCTTGTATACAGGGCATGGTGTATTGATTGGGGCCAGTCTGCTGACTCAGGGTTCGATAATCAACACACATCCTCATGCACCTTTTCTTATGCACAACTACAATGGGAGAGGCATATGGGCTCCTTGGTTCTTGTATAACTCCAGCAGCGAGCATTTCCTACATCATCAATGTCTACTGGGGTGAGGCATCGGATCTCTCGAAATGGCCAGTCATCATGCAGGCGTATGTGATGCTCCACACCCTGGACACACGCCATGTCCCATTCCTTTAACAAAACACCTTGGTCCCTCTGGGCAAGTTTCTTGATAATTCTAGCCTTTCATTCAGCTGGAAAAGGGGAATCACCAAAGTCAAACAAGTCTGGGGTCACTCCTTCTCACCAGAGCACTTGTTACTGGGTAATACTGCAGTGTCTTCGTAGTGTACTGTGGCTAAAGTGCACTCTCGGTTCACCCAGATCTCCGATCGACACATTCCAAATCTGGACCATCACTTATTGTGCATAGGCATGGGCACGAGCAGGCAAGATGCTGGGTTTGACCAATAATCCTCTGGCAACTTTTCATTGCCTGGTGCATCCAACATCAGTATTTTGTTCTTGACATCTTTCCAGAGGTGGACCACTCCGTGAATGGTACCCTGGGCATTGGGGCCAGTACCATTGAGTCAGGATCCTTGTTCCACATGATCCCCACAGGTTCATCCAGTCCACTTCCTTGAGTTTCCATTGCAAGTCATAGGCCCTTTTGATTAGAGATGGAATTCTTGGGGCCCACCCAATCCATTGCCCTTGCTTCTCATGACAGAGTTGTGCCATACTCCCAAACATACGGGCATTTGTCCCAATTAATAGAGGAACCCCATCATACAGTCCGGTGGGGACACACTAAGGCCAGTCTCTAGACTTGTTCATCTACTCCAGCCAAGGAGGTAGGGAAAGACAGTCAGATCTGAATATAACCTGAGTATGGATAAGACTTCTTGTTCAGCCCCACACATGTAAGCCTTCCAAGGGTTGTAGGGCACATCAGGCAGGTGATTCTGATACCAGTCTTGGAACACTACAGTCACTTGAGACCCACTGTCAAGCACGGCCAGGTGGACACACAGTTCACCTTCACTGCAGTTTCCATTGAAGGGCACACCACCTCGGACCATTCATGTGATGCAGGCTTGGATGTCGACTTGGCAGTGGCCTTTGAAGAGTAACTTTTCAAGCAGCTCCACCTGGCAGCCAGTTATTGTTCCATCGAATCAAGGCTAGTAGCCTAATGGTAACCTTTCTCAGGTTCTCCGGCGACAAGTGAACCAGGTGCACCAGTCTTCCCCACAGTGGTATCAAAATTGGATTCTCTAGAGTTTCTGAGTGGTTGCTGGTAGTCTCCTGCTTGGGTACATCAGGGACACCTCAGGGGCCCTTCTCTGACTTGTGACTTGCATTCTTGATCCTCTGGACTTCCACCAAGGTTAGTGGTCTGTGTGGCTCGTATTGGGTCCCACCTGGGCTATCAGTTCTTGTACTTCCTCCAGTAGGTTGCCTTCAGTCTGAGTTTCCAAGGAGATTATGTGCACCCCCACCCACTAGGCAGGGCCTCGACCTTGACTTAGGGTGTGCCTGATAGAGGTTAGTATCTCTGGCCACCTCGGCTGTGTTGGCTGACTCTCAACTCTGCCAGTTCTTTAATCAGTTCTCTCATCTGCTGCACCTTATCCTTGTCACTACTATCAGGAGTCTGGCAGGTAACAGCACCGCAGCATAGCTCCCATCCCTCTTCATCATTCTCTGCTTCACAAATCTTCATGAAAAAAAACAAAACAAAAAGCACCCTGACAGTGCCATTGCTATCCCTGGGTATTCCATTTCCAGACAAGATCGATTGGGTCATGAAGGGGAGTGGCGTGTATATCCTGTCCTCACTGCAGTTTACTACCACCCTATCTACATCCATCCCAGCTACCTATGAAGCCCTTGTCACCTGCATTAACCTTCCTTTCTCAATCCCAACCTTTATGGCTGGCATCTCTTGCCTCAAAGCATTCAACCCTCTGTCACAACTGAACTCTTTGCCAATATCACCACCCTCTCACAATCTGGTGAACTTTTCATAATAGGTGATGTGAATCTAAATTGGTTGTCTCCAAAGTTAAACAAGCTACACAATGATGTTGCTGCTTTAAACCTCACTCAACTTATACTTGAGCCTACACACCCTAATCCCAAAACAGAAAATCATACCCTGCTTGACTGGGCACTCCCATCATTAAATCTGGTCTCTCCCGATGCCCTTCGTGACCACAACCCCATTTTCATTGTACATAAGGTTCATCACCGTAAACTCCCCCAAAATCATACAGCTCAGTCCTTTAAATCCTTAGACCTTACCCCAATCAGCACTGCACTCGCTTCTACCGACTGGGCCCCCTCTCCACTGCCATTTCTGTTGACCAAGCACTTGACTGTTTTAAGGATAAATTAATTGCCACCTGGAATGTCTTTGCTCCTTTCAGACAGACCAGAGTCCATGGCTTCACCTCCCTGTATCATCCCGAACTACTGGCCTGCTTCAGGAGCGAGATCGGGCCTGGAGAAAACACAAATCTACTAAACATCCAAACGATTATGCCAAGTACAGAATGCTATGCAATTCATGTACTAAATCTACTAGACTGGCCAAGTCTGATTATTTCAACTCCTCACCCTGACTAATACTAACTCTCCATCTAAATTCTGGAGGGTAGTTCATGCTCTGTTCTCTCCCCCTCACCCTCCCAGTCCAGTTCTCAAAATAAATAACTCCCTAGTTTCTGACCCTGGCTCCGTGGCCAGTGAATTTAATGCCTACTACCTCGTACACCTCATCTCTTCTAAACTCCTCTTCCTATTGCCACCTTCTAACATCATCCCTTTGCCTCAGCCAGTGCCTACCACTCCCCATTTTCCATTTCTACTATCTCCCCTGACAAAGCTCTTAATGCCTCCTATCCCTCAACCCCTCTAAAGGCTGCTCACCAGATGAGTTTAATCCTAAACTTTTCTACCTTTCTGCTCCTGCAATTGCTTATCCTATCTCCCTAATCCTTAACCTGTCCTTTATTTCTGCCCAAGTACACTCATCCTGTAAACACACTGTAGTCCTCCCTCTCCTCAAGGGTGGTGACACATCCACTCCTGGCAACTATCACCCCATTTGCCTCCTTCCTACCCTTGCCAAACTTCAAGAACATTTAGTTCTCTCTCAACTATCACCATTCTCTCTGATTCCTCCTCCTTCACCCCTTCCAATCTGGTTTCGGAAGAACCACTCAACACCTACCTCCCTCATCAGGCTTACTGACTCCATCCTTTCAGGGATGGATGATAGGCCTGATCACCTTAGCCATCTTTATCGACCTAGCCAATGCTTTCAACACTGTTTCCATCCCTGCTTCTTGATTCACTCTTCTCAGCTGGCCTTGCTCCATCAGCTACCAACTGTTTTAAATCCTACCTCACTGGCAGGACTCAGTCGGTGAGAATCCTTGATTCCATCTCCCTCCACTCCCCATCAACACTGGAGTCCTCAGGGCTCAGTGCTTGGTCCCCTACTTCTCCATTTTCCTTAATGATCTTCCCACAGCCTGCTCATCCTCTTCTATCCATATGTACGCTTGAAGATACTGTTTTGTACAGTTCGACAAATACCCTGCTGCTGTGCAAACCAGCTTACAGCATGACTTCAACCAAGTTCAGCTCTGGTTTGCTTCTCACCAGCTTTTTCTAAATGCCAAGAAGACAGTCTCAATGACCTTTGGCACCAGGCAGAGACTGTCTAGGCTCCCGGCCCTATCCACCTTTCATGCCCTTGATGGGACCATCTTGGAAGACACCTCCTCATTTCGATATCTGGAGTTTGGCTTGACCAGCACCTCAGCTTCTCTGTGCATATCACTGCTACCTGAAGAAACTGCACCCCAAGCTTGGTGCTCTGTATAGGAATCGTAGTTACATCCCACTGACTGCGATGTGTGAAATTGTCCAGAAGATGATACTCCCCATCTTTGACTCACTGGCGTAGTCTGTGGTGCTGCTCCCAAATCTTCCCTCACCAAGTTGGACACTCTCTTTAACTCCTTCTGCCACTTTGCTATTGACTCCCTTCCCGCTCCCACCACTGTGAACTCTATTGCTCTTAACCTTCCTTCCACTATCTCACACATGCATCTCTCTGTGCAGAATAACCTCCAAATTCTGGTTTGGGGCTCCTCTCCTATCTCTCATCCTCTCTGTCCACTTCCCTCCTCCACCCACTATCTCAGATCAAATGACACCCATTACCTTGGCGGTCCCTCGTCGCATCCACCCTCATCGGGTCAGACTGTTTTTCCCATCATTCCTAAAATCTGGAATTCCTCCCTCTGAAATATGACACTCCTCCTCCAACTACTCCTTACCTCTGCCCTACACAATTACCTTTCCTCAGCTGTTCCTGCTTTAACCCACCTTAATATCTGTCCAGTTTCTGCCGCCACCATAACCCCCAGGCAGGGTTCTCAACATCCTGAATGGGGAAAATCAGGAAATGGCACCTCTTCTCCTCATATTCAGTTCTTGCCTCGCCCCTTCTCCACCTGCCTTTCTGGGTCACCAGTGTGCACAACCTAACCCCATCCATTTTACTCCAACAGCACTTGCATACTACCACGAGCCTGCTCCTTGTACACTCATGCACTATAAATGGTTCTATAACATTATTACTGTTTCGTACATTCATATGTTCTTTTGTATGATTTTGGATATGTATTGTAGTTTACCTAATGTTCCACTACTGTTTATTGTACAATACCTTGTGTTCCAGCTGTTGCACAATCTTACAATGTTGTATTTGTTTGTACTACACACACACTATTGTAACTGATCATCCTTCACAACCATATGTAACCCCCCAGGTCGCTCTGCAGAAGGCAACTTGTTGTTCAGTGTGCCATCCTGGTGAAACATTTCAATAAATAAATAAAATAAATAAAAAATCTCTTTCATGAGGTGACAATACTCAGGAGGATTAGCCTTCCTATCTTGCAACTTGAGTTTTAGCATCATCACACTAGAGTACCTGGCTGATTTTAGAATATGGTCCAACCTGACCCGATTCAGATTACTATCAGGCACCCCTCCTTTTCAGTGAGCCTTCTGCAGAGCCCTTTCAATTCTGGTAACACACATAGACAACTTCTCATTCTTCCATTGCTTGCTGGATTTGAATTTCCACAGTAAATCATCCCCCAACTCAGTGCTTCCAAAACCCTTCCAATGCAGAAAGGTATTCAGCCACAGTAGGCTCCGGCTAGTGGCTTAGAGGAAGTGAATAGCCTTCAGTGCAGGGCCCTCAAACTTTCCATGAATCTTTTCTTTTCTCCCCTCAGAGCACTGCCACTCCTGGACTGGGGGTAGCATAGTTCATCCATGTTCCCAGGTCATCCTTCCCTACAGGCACTGGACTGTGCCTGAAAAAAGTCTAAGTCTATGGTAAGAGTCCAGGTTCACAGATGGAATTACTATAGGGGTGACCATGGGGAGACCCTAGAGGAGGCAGGAGATGCTGTCAGGGACTGCAGTTGTGTGGGTTCTTCAAGCTAACACCTTCACTAGCTCTTGGGCCTCAGAAGATAATAACAAGCAGCTTGTCCTTGAACCCCTCTATGCTGGGGACCCTCCCAAGGTAGCCAGGTCACTGTGCAAATGGATGACCCTGCACCCCTTCTGGGCCCCTTCTGACAGAATAAGAGGAGGTGTACCTTCTCTGGATCAATGGGAGAGCTGCAGGAGAGTAGAACCACCATGGTCTGGTCAAACAGGTCCGAATCCCTCCCTTCACTTCAACTTTCCCAAACACTTAATGTGCTGCACAGCTTCTATAATAACAGAATTAGTAGTCCCTAATGGGACATCCATTAACAGGAGGGCCTGTTAGGTCTACCCTCAGCCTTACCCGCCCCATCATTCGGTGTACTAACAGCTTATGGGGGCAATTTGAGCTTAGGCACAGCAAGCCCTCCATTTTGTCACCAGTTCTAAACATAATGGGGTAATTCCCACCTCTGGCCACTAGACGACATTAATCTCAGCATTGCCTCCAAGATGTAACCCCTAGGAAGTGCATCATCCCAGAGCTACTACTCCTGCCTGCTTGACTAGTAGGAGGCTAAGGGCATGGATACTGAAACAGGTGCCCCCACCAGGAGGTCAGGGTTGCTAGTGGTCTAACTAACCTAGGCACAGCCCTCCGGACACTGTAACCTCCTCTTTCCCTTCTAGTGGCCTGAACAATATACAGTAATCACTTTTGCAGTGACCCTTATTCACCATGCAAGTACCCACACTATTTGCACATTCCACCAGGGCTGGTTCCTCTAGCTTGACCCTGGGGACCCCCTGGAAAACAAGGTTATGCACAGCAAATAGCAACAGTACAGTACTTTTGGCACAAACTGGAACCACAGTCAGGTTAAATGCAAAAGAGTTAGATCTGATTTATTCTGGGGACTTGAACAAGGGAGGGGCATAATCAGGTTGATTTGCTTAAAGGCTACATCATTCAAATAGTCATGCGTGCACTTCAGAGTCCCTACACAGTCACACACTCTGGGTACCCAGGTGGGGAAGAGGTGGGCTAGCCAGGAACATTGTCGGGTAGGCCGGTGTCATAGCTGGTTGGGGCCCTGTGATGGAAGAAAGCAACATGCACAACACACGCTATTTGTAATCCTGGAGCCAGAGAGCTCAGTTCATGAAGGAAAAGGCAACAAGACAATCAGATGACAACACCTTAGATGTAGCTGCTGTTGCAGGGAGCTACCCTGATGTTTACTCACAATACCCAATACAGGACACAGGCAGGATGAATCGAGACTGCAGGTTGTTGAGCTGGAGTGCCAGGAGAAGCAGGGCCCACACGAATCACCTAGGCACCATTCCTGTTCAAAGCATTGAGCAGGGGCTGATCCCTAGCAGGTCTCTCATTGATGGCTTTCTCTGTGTAGCGAGTAGTCTGGCTGGGCCAGTGTGGCAAGGCCCAGGCCAAATGGAGATGCAAAAGATTTAGTCCGTTGGAGCTGGATGTCCCTCCAGCAAGCAGAACACAGTTCAGCAGCACAGTGGGGAACCAAATCACGACCCACTAACAGTACACAGCACATTTACATGTAAGAAATTTACTATACCAGGCAGATTGCTATCCAGTCGCAATTACAGAGGCTGCACAAACTGGGAGTTCAGAGGTGGTTGGAAGTCCTGACAGGCTAATCGCATTCAGCAAATCTTCGCTCTTCTTCAGGTAGGTCCCGCCTGGTCACAATTCAGTGGCTTAACTCGCTCTCCAAATTCGGATTCAGTCTGTATAATCTCTCTTATCCATCTCAGGGAAGGGCAGACAGGCAGGCCCAAACTCAGCCATTCCACGGTTGTCCCACACATAACTACAAAGGTCGGCTGTTCAGCTGTCTCGAGCTGTTACTCCTTCACTTCCCAATTCAGATCTACCTGAAACTGCCTGCAGTCTGGGACTTTCCCAGGATCCAAAGGTTTGGTTGGCTGATTCCTCTGTAAGTCACAACAAGGGCTCCCCTCAGGTTCATTTAGGTGCCAAAAGTCCCAAACTACAATTCCGATGGAATTTTGCTCCCACAAAGCCCCTGGGGACAGGCTCCATTTTAGAGTCCCAAAGATACTGATTGGCCCATTTCAGCAATCCAGGACCAAGATGGTGGTGATAAACAGAAACTGTCTATGCCATAAAAAGGCAGGTTAGACAAACTACAATATATTTACCACTCTCACTGATATTCAGCAAACAAGTACCTCTTCTAACAGCTCCCTCTGTGCAAATAGCGATGGCAGAATGGAGCGATTATCTGAAGTAACGTGGGCAGGACTCGAGCATAAAAACACTCAGCCCTCCTCCCAGGGTAATTATAACTACAATCTAGGCAGCTCTTAAAGATACCGTTCATGGAGGCAATACAGGCACTCTCTTGCAATAACATTTAAACTGCTAAAATGCAGAACACCAGCCTGGCAGTGAGCATTTAGGCAAGCTCAAGGAAGACTTTTGTGGAACCACCTTATTGCAGCAACTACTAGTGGGGCATCCAGCCACCAGCCCTGCCCACTGGGAGAGCACCAGGCTCACTCACATGATGGGAGATCCAATACGGCTGTCTCTGATCCACTGGAGGGCCCCCGTACCCTGCCCAGCGGACCAGCCCAGGATCCCCAGTGCAATTCCACAAGAGTCATCCCAATGAAGCAGAGACATGGCCATCAAGTTGCACAGACACACCCAGCCATTTTCCTCTGATTTTTCCCCACAGAAGCATGGATGTGCAATGACATCTAGGCACAAAGTGCTGACATCTGCCATGCTCCCCCTCACATACACACCAGCATGTAGTGCCCCTGGGTGTCCCAGAGGAAGCTACAGCATGGTGGATTTTCCCAGCCCTCCCTGGATCAGGAGAGGCAGTCTACAGATGCTCAATTCAGATCTTCCCTGTCAACCCACCGACGACCAGTCCATTCCCGAACCCGGTCGCCAGTGTGGCACAGGTGTGGCATCCAGTGCCTCAGTCCTATCTTTTTCATAAAAATTGTAACATCCTTAGATTCATAATTTATGTATTTTAATTGTATCAGATATTTTGTTTCTATAGCCCACTTTTGTAACTGCTAAGACTCATTAAAATGGATGTCATCTCACAAAAATAGATTTTGACTTAAGAAAACAGAAACTACTGTTGTTGCAAAAACACTTTATGAAACAATTTGTGAAAAATTAACTGCATCTGTAGAAAATGGAAAATTATTTTATTAATCATTTAAACTATAAAGCAGTCAGTTAAGCCAGAAAGGAAAGAGTTATCAAAAGACAAACCATCATGTTTTAAATCTTCTAGAACTTTTAGAATGCTGATCAGTACCAAATTTTCAGAATCCAGAGATCCTGTACACAAAATGTTACTACTAAACTTCAGTTTATTCCATCAAAGCAAGGCCTTGGTATTTAGGTGAAAACATTGTGGTTTAACATAGAATAGCTCTTGCAATCCTAACTTTAGTGTACTACCGCTCTATAATAGAGATACATCACAAAAATAAGTCATTGCATTTATTAGGGTTGAAACATAACGGGCCCAATTCTGAAAGGCTTCCTTGGAGCGATGCAAATTGCAATGTTCAAGGGATGCAGCAATATCTGGGTCACCAGAGACCCTCTGCTGGATTCTGCAAAAGCAGGATCTCGGTGGCAAAATTCCGGATTTCGCAAATGAAGATCAGCGCCCAACCAGCGGCACAGCTGTGGCACATGCCACATGGATCTGACTCCTCTCATCTACTTGGCAGAGGATGAGCCAACGATAGAGGTGGTGATGAGGAGGGTGACTGTTTGCCAGGAGAGGGTCAGGAGCAGGAGTGGCATGGAAGGGCATAGGGTAAGTTGATGTGACTGGGAATGTAAGGGATTATGTTGGCAGTGGACTGCATATACCTATGTATAATATATACAGAGGAATATGCACCCTGCCAGGTACCAAAGCAATTTCTTACTTCCACAGTCCCACCAACTGACCCTATGCCCGCTGTGCCCCTTCTGCCCTCTGACCCCACATGTAGCTCTCCACAGTTGTCCCACACTGGAGCAGGGAGTTAAGACCAACTCATGGCAGGTCTAAGTGGAGCCCACTTGGGTAGCCATGGTGGGGCTTTGGAATTCAAAAAAGGGATGTTGCATCCCTGCCATGGCACAAGCCCCCTTGTGACCTGGCATACTCAGATGCAGGTCGAAGGTGGCTGAGAGTGTCCATTTGGCGCAGCAACTTCCCTGTCCAGTGCAGACCGCTGTAATTCGCCTAGGGGAATGCCACAGACAATGACGCTAATGTGCAACTGGCATCATTGCCATTTGACACAAGCAATTCCAGCCGGCTGCAACCCTTTCAGAATCAGGCCCAAAGTGTAAAAAGTTAAAGAATGGAACATAGGTTTAAAGATCCATGGACCTTGGCAAATCTATGGTGTGGTGTTTCTGATGGATTGAACCATCACTTGACCCAGTGCTGGCATTACCCTACTAGCAGCACCCTTTGTGTAAGCATTGCTGTGCCACTAATTTACATACTGTACTTTATCTGGCAAGACAGTGCTAATATTATTAGGGTAAGACCAACACTGTGCAACATGATCATCTAAACCCCCAGGAATGCACACCAGAGAATCACAAAGGTTCCAGGTACAGTACTTTAACACTAATGTTTCGTTTCCTGCTTTTTGCACTTTGTATCTCAACCCTAATAGATGCACTCATGTAGGTTTGGTTTTTTTTTGCAATTGATTTCTTTACTTTTTGAAACAGATAAGTAACAAGTTGACACATTTAGCTTTAACCTTTCCTACACCCTGCAATAAACACAATATAGCGACATTTACTATGCCAGACTTGTAACTTGCTTGTGAGAGGCCCAGCAAGCTACTCCACAAGTCAGCTGTCTCATTACATCTGCAGCAATAACCTGTGGCAGATACAAAAAGTGGACCTGCAGGTTTCTCACAAATCAGCTCCATCAGCAAACACATTGTGGTGGACCTGTAGTGACTTCACAAGTGGCTCCTGTATACATTGTGTTGAACCACTAAGGGACTTTGCAAAAATTTAAATGGTCATATGTTGGCAAGTGTTTAACATTATGGATGTACAGTTATAAGACATGCTTAGCTAGGCCCCCTCCTCACATCCCCAAAAGTGGTAAAAGTTAAATACCTCTTATCATGGGGTTTCAGAGTGTAACACCAAAAATCCATTTAGGGGACTTCAGTTCTACCACATCTGTGGGTATAAGGAGGGTCAATCTAAGACATCCCTAAAATTTGGACTCAATATACTAAACATGTACTGAGTTATAGGGAACCAGGTCGATACAGTGCTTAAAGAATAGCACTGCAATAACTACGTTATGTAAAGCATGCTGCATGTAGAGTGTCAGGCTGACAACAGCAGTAAGGAATTACCCCTACCCCTGTTGCTCTGTACTTTAACTCGAAGAGGGACTGTTGCCATGTGGTGTGGTGCCTGGTCAAGCAGCTTCTGTGGTGGAGTAACTAAGGCACCAACACATGGTGGGGATGGAGACCTGGGACCACGGTTCAGTTTCTCCCAGGTCTCCTGGTGTACCTCCTTTTTTTTTGTTAAAACATTCATTTTTCTCCATCTGGTGTTTGCCACATCTCTAACGTCCACAATCCCTAGAGTTGGTTATTTTCAGTCAAGGGGATGTCGGGGGTATGGAGGCAGAACCCCTGCAAAAAGAAAAGGTCCTATTATTTTGAATGGGCATTTGCTGTTGTTGGTCAGTGTTTTGTCTGACAGTATGTCGGAATACGGCATCTTGCCTGTGGCATTTATTGCTGTGCTGTTTGTGGTAGTGACATTATGACACTGTGCGTGTTATGGCGATTTAAAATCTCTATGACATGCAGAGTTCTGTTTTCATATTTAGGTTTGTTTTTGTGTCCTTTAAAACACAATAACAAACAAACAGAAAAAAGAAGTGGTGCACTCACCATGCACCCAGACTTAGTTTTGTTTGCCATATGATTTTGAAGTGGCCATAACATGGCTAAATTGTTACGTTTGAGACCACATTTTTTTTTTGGGGAGGGGAGTCTTCAGCAGGCTGCCTTTGGTGATCACATAAGGGGCCATGCTCAAGTCCCCAAAATGTGTTTTTGGACGCATTGGATTCCATCATTTTCATGCCTGCATGAGTCAGGAGAATGGCAGAATCCCTTGCAAAAATATGTTCTATAAATTACATATAATTCCAAAGGGTGCTCATGTTATTTTCATAAATATCAAGTTACGTAACATTGCTTGAAAATGAACTGCATCTGCACAAAACAGATTAAATTTTCAAATGTATTCAAAATCTACAAATTTTCAGCAATGCTACCTATCAAGAAAGAATCCTTCAGTCAAACTTTAAGATGTTCCAGTTTCAGGTTTCAGCTCTCAGCTATTATAAGTGAGCGAAAAAGTCTGAAAAACTACTTCTTAATATATTTTTCAGCCTTCTAGAGCTTTGACATTGCTGAAACAGCCATCACCAAATTTGTAGGTTCCGGAGATCCTGGTACAGGTAACCATATGCCAAATTTCAGGTTATT
Source organism: Neoceratodus forsteri (assembly GCA_016271365.2). Taxonomy (NCBI): domain Eukaryota; kingdom Metazoa; phylum Chordata; order Ceratodontiformes; family Ceratodontidae; genus Neoceratodus; species Neoceratodus forsteri. Next base: position 883,135,314 of record CM028134.1, read on the forward strand.
CTGTTCAAGGATGGCAATGGAATTAAGCAGTAAAAATCAAGATTTAACATAGAATTGCCTACTCAACCTAATAATAGTTGTGCTACTGTACTGCTATAATACATTCATAGATTCATAAATTCATAGATTCATAGAAGTAGCCAGCAGATAAGGACCACGAGGCCCACCTAGTCTGCCATGGAAAGCCCCAAGTAGTATCGATCTACTGGGGGCCCCTCAAACCTGTATATCCCATTGCCTGTATATCCATATACTTATCCCATGCATTCTTGAACCCCGTGATTGTTGCCACCCCACCAACTCCTACTACAAACTATTCCAGTCATTCACCAGCCTCTCAGTGAAGAAGAACTTCCTCACATTTCCCCAGACCTGCCCCCAAACAATTTCATACTTTGGCCTCTAGTGTTAGAAGCTCTGCTCAATTGAAAGAGAAGCTCCACCTGTGCCTTATTAATCCCTTCAAATATTTAAATGTATCATTCATATCCCCCTTCTTCTCCTGTCCTCCAGGGAGTGCAGGTTTAATTCTCTAAGCCACACCTCATAGAACAGCCCTGCATACCCAGCATCACCCTGGTAACCTCCTCTGCACCACCTCCAACCTGCCCTTGTCTCTGTGGAGATAGTCTTGGGACCTCAAACACTGCACGCTCTACTCGAGATGCGGTCATACCAGTGATATGTACAGGGGAGAAGAACCTCCTTCCTGCTGGTGATCCTCTTTCCTGTTTATCTGAGCATTTGATTTGTTTTTCCACCACTTTTCCACATGTTTTGCACTTAAGGACATTGGTAATAATTACTCCCAGGTCTCTCTCCTCCCCTGTGGTGTCCAGCATCTCCCCCAAATATGTATTCTGCACCTGGGTTTCTGTTCCCAGGTGCATGATTCTGCATTCTTAGTATTGAACCTCAGCTGCCACCTCCTGGACCCTCCTCCAACTTCCCAAGTCAGCACTCATCTTGTCCAACCCTTGAATGTCACCCTGTTACTGAGGTTCTTCACCATCTGCAAACAGGCATACTCTCCTACCAAACCTTCTGTAATATCACTGACATAGATAGTCCAATACAGTCCCCTGTGGAACCCTACTGGTCACCTTACCTTCCTCTCCTTCAAGCATACCCCATTCACCACAACCCTGACTCTATCTCTAACTCAGTTTCCACCCATTTCTCTGTCTTTTCCCCACCCTGAGGTCCCTCAGATTCATTCCCCATCTCCCTTGTGGGATGGTATCAAAATCCTTTCTGAAGTCCGGATAAGCGACATCTACCAGCCCACCCTGGTCTACAGTCCTAATTACCTCATCAAAGAATTTGATCTGGTTGGTCTGAATGGACTTATTCATGGTGAACCCATGTTGCCACTGGTTTTACAGCCCACTGGCTTCCTGGCAAACCCAATCCTTTCTTTGATGAGTGTCCCCATTACCTTGCCAGCCACGAGGTAAGGCTTACCAGTCTGTAGTTCCCTGGATCCTCCCTATTTCCTTCTTTTATATCAGAACCACATCTGCCATTTTGCAGTCACTTGGTACCATGCCTGTATTCATTGATCTGTTGTAATGGGCAGCCGGGTGCAGCCAGAACCTCCCTCACTTCATGCAACAGCCTGGGGTGCACTGCATCAGGCCCATGACCCTGTCTACCCTGAGCCTGGACAGTTCCCTGTAGACTCTGTCTGCAGCGAAGGGACTAGAGTCCACCATGATCCCGTTGTACTGTTCTTATGAGTTTTGGGACCATCCCTCCTCTTCAACTGTAAAAACTTAGCTAACGTAATCTTTCAAGATTTTAGCCTTCTGTTTGTCCTCCTCCACTGGTACTCCTCCTTGCCCCACCAGCCTGACAATCCCTCCCCAACCTTCCTTTTCCCCTTGTATCTAAAGAATAGCTTATCACCTCCTCTTGTTGTAGTGGCTAATCTCTCCTCAGTTCCTGACTTGGCCATCCTAACTGCCTTCCTAACCTCCTGCTGTCTCTGGAAAGTTTCCTAGTCTACTCTGTCTACTTTGCTTTTGTACTGTCTGAAGACCCTTGTCTCAGCCCTGACCTTTTTGCCACCTCCTTAATGTACCACAGTGGTCTCTGTCTTCTCTTTCTCTTTTCTAACCTGTCTCACACACAGGCTTGATGTGTTTAGATTCACCATTGATTTTCTCCCACATATCCTCAACATCTTGTAGTTCCTGCACTCCTTTCAAGGCCTCCCTCAGGTATATGGCCATTTCCCCAATGTTTGCCCTTCTAACATAGAAGACCCTTGTCCTTGTGTGACTCTGCTTTACATTAATACTTGACTACACTCCACTCTTGTCTATCGGTCCTTTGTTAGGGCAATTAGGGAAATTTGTTGTTTTGAACAGAATGAAGTGGCAGTTCTCTGGGACACTGATGGACTGACAGACTGGTTACTGGGAGAACACTTCATCCCAGATGGCACCAGCTCACCAGCAGAATCATGGGCTGCCATTTCAGGATCCCTGAAGGGTACCATGGCTCAGCAGCAGTGCTGCTCTGTTTAATAAGGTAAGGAAGATGATGATGTTGGGCAGCTGGGGCAAGCTGGCTCCAGTGAGTGAATGATTTTTGGTGAAAGAAGATGGTCAGTTAAAGAGTAGAAATATACAGGTCTTAAGTCTGGTACAGAGCAACTTTCTGTCCTCATCCCTGTGAAAACTACTAACTGTGAGAACCTATCTGGAGTGTTCTTTCATAGGGGAACTGCATAGACATTTGAAATGAGATGGGGAGAGAGAAAATTTGATGCTACTGCACTCTGCTTCACTGAGAGAGTGAGGGGAGCAGGACAGCTAGAAGCCTTTTTCTTACTTTTTAAAAGGTATGTCACCATTGTCTGAATGTTGTAGAGGTGTTATCTCTACACAGTAAAATGTACTAGCTGTCTTTCAGACCAACTTGTGTGGCTTCACCAAGTGTTTCTTTCCCTGCTGCTGCTTTTTTCCATGGGTCTAGGAGTCCCGTGGTGGCAGAGAGCCCGCCCCATGAAAAAGACTTCCAGGGGTACTCAGGGTACTGATCACAGTGAAAAGGAAGGTCAGAGAAGGAGAGATAGAGAGCTAAACATGTGGCTCAAGGGCTGGTGCCAGGAAAAGGACGCAGACTTGTAGGGAACAGGCAACAGTTCTGAGAGCGAAAGTTCTTTAAATTTGATGGACTGCATCTGACTAAAGAGGGAGTCAGTGCATTAGGGCAGAAGTTTGATGTCTTTGGAGAATATTTAAACTAGCAAATGGAGACAGGGTGCAGCACCCCATACATTGAATGGGAAGAACACCACTCTCCCTCAGCTAGTGGTCAAACAGGGATTCAAGCATGTTTGCAGTTCATTTGCATCACCAGGTAAGAAAAAGGTCTGTCTCCCCATACGATGTACAGGAGAAATGCCAAACCTCACTGAACAACTAACACACCAACATCTGGCCAATGGAAAATCATGTACACAAATGCTCACAGCCTAGGAAATAAGATCCCAGACCTGCAGGCAATAATGTCAGAGGCTAAACTGGACATAGTAGCAATTAATGAGACGTGGTTTACCAGTAACCACACTTAGGAGACTTCAGTACCTGGCAATGTACTGTTCAGAAGAGAATGAGGTGCAAAAAGGGGTGGAGTGGCCCTGATGTCAATGAAAATATCAAAGCTACAGAAATTCAGAATACACATAAGGAGCCAGAAGAACTGTGGGTCATCCTGAAACAGGAAATGGGACAGCCATAAGAACTGGGTTGTCTACAGGCCCCAGAACCAGGGGATGACATAGATACATTACTGTTAGAGGATATACAAAAATGACAGATAAAGGGAGGTTCTGATAATGGGAGACTTCAACATGCCAGATACAGATTGGTCAATACCAGCAGGAACATCTGCCAGAACTTAACACATGGTGGATTCCCTGCAGGAGAGGCCTCAAACAACTGGTACAACAACCCACAAGAGATAGGGCTACCCTAGATCTAGTACTGACTAACAGGGAAGGGATCACAGATCTCCAGGTAGAAGGTCACCTGGGGGCCAGTGACCATCACATAGTATGGTTCAATTTGGCCACTACATCTAAATCATCAATTCCAAGGCAAAAATATGGGACTTCAGTGGAGCTGACTTTAATAAGATGGCCAACAGAGTTAAGCTAGCCCTGACAAAAGAAACACAGGGAGGGTACAGGTAAGTGGGCAAGCATTAAGGATGCAATACTTGAAGCAACATCCCACTGTGTTAGACAGAAAATGAAGTGCAAAGAAGTAGGAAACCACTTTGGTTCTCAAATACAGTAGCAGAAAAGGTCAGAGCCAAAAGACTGGCCTTCAGGAAATATAAGGGAACACAGTGGTATGAAGATAAGAGGCATACCAAACTGCTCTAAGGGAAGCAGGGAAGGCAGTAAGGCTGGCAAAGTCCCAAACTGAGGAAACACTAGCACAAACAGTAAAGAAGGTGACAAGACTTTCTATAGATACATTAGTGAAAGGAGAAAGTCCAGAGGGGTATTGCTAAGCTCAAAGGAGAAAGGAGGCATGTGGGAGGATGAGGAGGAGGAGGAGGACCCTGTAAAAGCATCTATCCTAAATAGATACTTTGCTCAGTATTTACTGAAGAGAAGGTACGGCAGAGCAGACAGCTCAGCACCATGGACACAGGGGAGGAGGTGAGACTACCCCTTCACAAAAAGAAAGGGTCCTACAAGAGCTCGCTAAGCCTCAGGCAGAACAAGGCAATGGGACCTGATGGCATACATCCCAGGGTACTTGGCAGAAGTAAGGGTGGAACTAGCAGAGCCATTAGCAGAACTGTTTAGTGAGTCTCTGAGCACAGGAGAGGTCCCAGAAGACTGGAGAAAGGCTCATGTGATCCCTCCCAAAAGAGTAGTAGCAGGGAGGAGGCAGGGAACTGAAGAACAGTCAGTCTTACCTCATTAGTGGGCAAGATTATGGAGGCACTCCTTAAGGAAAGAATAGTGCAACACCTGGAATCCATAGGGCACAGGATCCATGACAGCATGGGTTTACAAAAGGAAGGTCCTGTCAAACTAATCTCATAGATTTCTTTGACTGGGTAACCAGAGTGGTGGACCAAGGGGAGCAGTTGATGTCTGAACCTTGAATTCAGCAAAGCTTTCGACATTGTTCCATAGAAGATTGATAAATAGTTGGGTAGGCGACGGGTGGTCAGAAGTTGGTCAACTGGTTGGCAAACTGGTTGACGGACAGAAAACAGAAGTGGTGGTAAATGGTATTCAGTCAGAAGAGATGCAAGTCACAAGTGGGTACCTCAGGGATCAGTCCTGGGGCCAGTCCTCTTCAATATCTTCATTAGTGACATTGCAGATGGACTAGAGGGTAAGGCTTGTCTGTTTGCAGATGACACCAAGCTCTGCAACAGAGTAGATGATCCAGATGGGGTGGGCAGAATGAGAGAGATCTGGATAAACTAACAAAATGGTCAGAAGAGTGGCAACTGGGATTTAATGTAAAAGAAACGCAAGATCATGCACATAGGGAAACAGAAACCTGAAGCCACCTATAGGCTGAGAGGGGAGTTGCTGGCAGTCACAAAGGAAAAGAGACTTGGGCATCATCATCACTGAGGACCTGAAATCATCCAAGCAGACCCCAAAGCAGTAGGTAAGGCTAGGGGATGTTAGGGTGTATTAGTAGGGGTATTACAAGTCATAAGAGGGAGGTAATAATCCCTCATTACAAGACACTGGTTAGGCCCCATCTGGAGTACTGCATGCTGTACTGGAGGCCACACCTTCACAAGGTCATTAACCAAACTGAGGCAGTCCAGAGAAGGGTAACACAAATGGTGCAGGGACTGCATCAGAAGAGATATGAGGACAGATTAATGGAGCTCAAAATGTTTACCCTTGAGCAAAGGAGGGAGAGAGGTGATATGATCGAAACATTCAAACACCTTAAGGGCATTAACAAGGTGAAAGAGTCTATCATGTTTAAATATAGAAAATAGTAGGACAAGAGGACACAGCATGAGACTAGAGGGAGGCCGATTAGAGGAAATGTGAGGAAATTCTTTTCACAGAAAAGGTGGTGGATACATGGAACGCCTACCTCAGGAAGTGGTGGATATGAATACAGTGCAGGGCTTCAAACAGGCATAGGATAGGCATAGCGAACAATACAGATGAATATGAATAGATAGGCCACTGACAGAGCAAAGGCCGATGGCACATTTATAAGGTAGAAAAACAAATGGCAGACTAGATGGGCCTTGGGTCCTATCTGCCATCAACTTCTATGTTTCTATGTTTCAAACTAGCAGGGTGTTGCTGCTGCTGCTGTTGCTGAAAGAAGTTTTTGTTTACCTACTTCCACTCTACCATCATTCACTGTTGAAGACATCGATGGAAAACCTTTGTCCTTGGATTTAAAGATTTGATAAGTTTAAAGACTGAAAAGGAAAATTATTTTTAGCCTCCTTCCATTTTATATTTTAGAGCTAAAATTATTGAGAACTGACGAGTTTTATCTTTGCATTTTGCAAATTGCATTTTATTTTACTGGTGTAATGTACTTTTACTGTTTTCCTATTTTCTTTGCAGATTTAACTGATTCTATCCAGTTTTAGCCTACTTGGTCAGCTTAAATTTAATTCCGGGAGACTGCCAGCTTTCTACCTATTTTAGTGTTCTTCACGGGTCTGGTTTTATTAGCATAATATATTTGGATCTAATAGCAAATCTTACAAAACTGTATATAACAGCCTGGTTTTGTAATATGCACTTTCAATAATTGTAAAATTGCTTGTATGTAATGTAATTGGCTCTTTACAAGTGAGATTTGCCAAATTTGAATTGGCTCTGCAGGGGTCACCTGACTTGACAACTCATAAGCGCATGCATGGCATTCGATAGCCAGACCGCCATTTATCACCCAGCCAAAACAGAGGAGGAAGAAGCATTTATGCTGCATGTGCAGCTTAGACAGCAGAGTATTTTTCTTTTGCAAGAGGGAATCATCTCTATGTAACTGACCTTTGTGGGTATTAATTGCCGCTCCTGTTATGAGGCTTTATCCAAGGATGTTGAGCATTCAGTAATTTATATGTTTGCACATTATGTATTTCCACTGACTGCTAATCTAACTGTTAAACTGATTATTCATCTGTTTTAGTGCTCCTACTTTAATAGTAGCATGGAGTGCTAATTCTATACTTGATTATTTATATTTGACAAGTTTTAAAGGGAGCTACAGCCCTTACGATAGTATTTTGTTCCTTTTTTGATAATGCTTGATAAGTTAGCAAAGGGATAGTCATTCTGCTCAGGAAGCTCAGGAAGCTATATTTTGGAGGCAAAATTAATTCAGAAGTCTTTATCTAATTAGTGAAGCCAGCAAAGTTAGTTGACATGGGGTAATGAAGGTATCAGAGGTAATATTTGCTTTGATTTCCTAACTTCAATGAAGTACAGCTAAACCATTTTTCTTTGTTTATTTTTTCATACAATGTACCCAGTATTATTTGGGTGAACTCCCTGGGCTTGTGAGCACTGATTTAACACCCCCATCTTAAACATGATACTACTAACTAGTAATAACTCCAAGAGACCCACAACCAGCAGGATGCACTCTCATTACATTAGCAACTCAAGCTGCATGCAACGCTGCTGATCTTGCTGCTTCTGCTCTATCGGTAACATCCACCTAACCCTGGACCCAGACTCTTGAGCCCCAACCCCACCAAGAAGTGATACAATCTCACAGTTGCATCCGTCAACATCTGCAGTCTGCTTGCCAGATTTGACCAGCTTCAAGTATGGTTTACCCAATATAAGCCAGATGTATTATCAGTTGTTGAGACCTGGTCACGCCTGCAGACACCTGACACTGAAATACACCTAAATGGCTATACCTCATTTAGACTGAATAGATCTGGGAATTGGGGAGGAGGTTGTGTCATATACATTAAGGACCACCTCCAGAGCCAAGTACTCCACACATCAAATCAGGTTATAATGTCCAAATTCTCCCATAAAATTATCATTGGGACACCTGGGAAAGAGCATAACCTTTTTTCCACCTACATCCCACCTAAGGAACAAGCAGAAGGTTTTTAATGTACTACAAGAATGTCTCTCCAGCCTCAACTGTAACTCTGAGACAATAGCGATGGGCGATTTCAATATAAATTGGCTGTCTCCTAACTCAGCCCCTTACAGAGATGCCATGGCAGTTATCAACTTTGACCAGCTGGTAGCATCCACGTACACACATAAACTACCATACAGGGACCAGTACCCTATTGGATTGGCTGTTAGCTAATTACACTAAATGAATCACCAATGTTGATGTTCTCCCCAACTCTATAATGACCACTCCCCTATGTCTGTACCTGGACTAACAAGTTTCAAAACTCCCCTCAAAATGTTAGTACCCAGGTCATAAAAGAGGGCAACTAGGTGCCCTAAAAGAATATCTAAAACAGCTAAGTTGGTCTGCAATCTACTCTGCAGTTGAAGTCAATATTGCACTAGACTGCTTCTTTCAGATCTTTAATGCTGCCGTGACATCTTCGCCCCTCCACAATGAAGAAGGTCAGAGGTTCCCAGAATTCCTAGATAGCCCCTCCATTATTGCTCAAATGCATTCCAGGGATAACCTCTGGAATAAGTCTAAAAACATGGGCTCCCAAATGACCTCCAAAATTACAGGTTGGCTTCACAACAAATGCACCTAGGCTATCTGTCTAGCCAAAACTAATCACTTTAGAATTGAACTCCACAACTCCTTGGGTGACAGCCACAAATTCTGGGATAACATAAGGCTATTACATGGAAACCTAGTAAATCACCACCTGCAATGCTAAATCTAAATGGGTAATTAACACAGGAACCTATGATCATTGCCACTACCTTCAACAAGACCTTCACAGATCTCAGCTAGTGCTCCCAGCGAATACCTTAATCCAGTCAGTAGAGGTCAAAGCTGTAAACCAAGTTCAAGCCCCATAAACCATGACCCCATTCTACCTGAAGAAAATCACTATCTCAGAATCAAAAAATACCTAATGCAGGTTCTGGGCAAAACTAAACACAGCAGCAATGGTCTGGATCTAAAATTGGTTTCACTCATCCTAGACGTTATCCTGGCTTCTTTAATTCAGTATCCTGAATCTGTCACTAATCACTGGGCAGTTCCAAAAGCTATGGAAAGCCACAGTAGTTACCCTGCTTTTAAAATGAAGACAGGATGGTACAAACCAACTACTGGCCAATCTCCATCTTACCCCTCTTTCTAAAGCCCTTGAACGTGTAGTCTATGATCAACTTGTTGACCACCTCGACAAATACCATCTGCAATGTAAGGAACAACATGACTTTCGAAAGAATCACAGTACAACAACAGCCCTGGTAGAATTTATAAGTTTTATACAATGACACCCTTGGCGGGGGCACTTGGTGGGGCTACATTCATCAACCTCACCAAGGCCTTTGACACAGTAAATCATGAACTCCTACTAAATCAGCTATGTGTATCTACCATGCCTCAACCTCAGTAAACTGGTTCTGCAGTTGCCTCTCTGGGAGGGTTCAGCAGGTTATGATCGGCAGTACTCTGCCCACCTGCCAAAATGTAAGCACTGTGGTTCCTCAAGGGTCCATCCTGGGCGCTTTGATGTTTAGTCTTTTTAAACCACCTCCCGAGCATGTCAGGACAACATACTCCTATCACGCAGATGATGCTGTCCTTATTCAAGCTATCCAGACCAGGTTGCCCTTGAACAACTTATGCAGAGTAACTTCAATGAAGTTTAAGACTGGTTCTCTAAACCCGATTGCTATTAAACTACTAGAAAATGAAGGCAATGTTGTTTGCCTCTACTCAAAGCAAGCACAGAGCTTTCAAATTATCCATCCACAATAAACTACATGAAACAATTGAGATGGTCCATGCATTTCAAATACCTTGGGGTAACACTTGACACCTCCCTCTCTTACTCTCTACACACTGACCAGGTATCCACAGCAGCAAACAGAAAGATTGGTCTGCTGTATAGGCACAGACATTGCTTCACTGAGGTAGGCCCCAAACTTGCCATTAATAGCTCTGTATTCTCAACCATAGATTACGGCCTCATCATTTATAGTGAGGCAAATGACTCATCCTTAAAAAGGAATAACTCTTACACTGTATAAGGCATATAGGCTACTACTGGGGTATCATACCTTGCCCACAGTTGTGACATTTACTCCCTCATGGGCTGGTTGGACTTGGAAAACTGTATACGTTATCAGCTCCTCCTTCTTGCCAAGAAGGCTACCCTTGGCCTTACCCTCCCAGGATCCAAACCATACTGAACCTGACAGCACCAGCTAGGCAGACCTGAGGTTCACATAACAACCCTTTCAAGGTCCCATTCCTCTGCACCTCTAAAGGGCAGCGATCCTTCGGTTACTGTGTTCCATACTTGCTCAGCACCCTTCTAAGTGGTCTCCTTCTGGTCTAAAACTTGGGCCATTCAAATCTAAATTACGTTCCCTCCTCTCCAGTTAACAGACATGCTCCTGCTTCTCTTGATGTGTGCTAGCGTCATGACCTGGAACTGATACTAACGGCATTTAATATCCCCTGGTACTTGCTCCTACTCTAGCACTCACCCTTCATCCACCCTCTACATTTTGCTCATCCTCAAACACTGGCTGTCTCCTCAGTTGCCACACTTTCATCTCTGCCACCCTCCTACCACCATCCCTGATACCTCAGCTTCCTCCTCCATCTTTCAACCCCTCCTATTCCTGTTCTCTACCCCTTCCTGCCTCATTAAGCTCTTCCCACCACCTCTACTAAATCCGTTCCTTCCTAATTTCTACCCAGTTCCCCTATCTCACTTCCTCCCTAGTCCATGGGGCCTGAACCTCCTCTACTAAGGCCACCCTCCACAGTCTCAACCTCCTAAGACTCTTGGATTTCTCCCTTGTCTGTCAAATCTCTTACCTCCTACCCTTTTGTTCATCTTTCTGTTCCCACAATTCTAGCACTCCATTAGTTTTATCTGTGATTGCATAAACTGTTTGTCATGTCTGATGTAAGTTGTTGTCACCACACTTGTTTACCTGATGTGGAAGCTTTGTAAATGAGCTTTGTACTCAAAGGTTGTAATCCTAGATCTGAATAAATAAATATAAAAATTAAGTGGCCTGTTAACAGATCCTTCATATGCAATTTGCCTCAGTGATTTTCTAGTTTATCAAACTGAAGGAGTCCAACCAAAGGCTCAGAAAGCTCTGAACTTTTGAACTTCAGAAAGCATCCTAATGAGCTTCTGTGCATCAATTATACTAAAAGTTAAGTGGAACCTAAGTTTGTGCTTTGCTTGACAGTGCTTACTTTCCATTCAATGAGTCGAGGCAGTTAACTTCAATAACAACTAATCAGTCTACTTAGGAGATATAGGATATCACAGTCTATGTTTGGACTGAGCTGTGCTTGTACCTTATTGAATTTTTTTTCCTTGCAAGTATTTTTCTCCTGTGCTACTGTTCACCTGTTCCTTGTGGGATAAAAGGTGGACTGCCAGGTAATCGTTCTACAAGCAGCTACAACTGTACTGCAAGAGCATATATTAACACACTGACTGATAGAGTTTTACACAGTTCCTAGAATTTTTGTGGATGGGAAGGAACAGTATTTTACTCTGAGTGCCAATGTGGCACTTATAACCAGTCACCTGGTATTTTAGACCAATTAAGATTTGTTAATCTATATTTAATTACCATTCCTTCTTTAATCCTTGTATCCTGATTGTGTTTATAATTTAGTGTAGATAAGAGGCTACTACAATAAACAGCATACTGGGGTATTGGGATATGGGGATAGAAGGATAGCAGGGTACTGTGTAATTGGGGTGTACTAGGTATTGGTGCTTATGTGATTCATAATGGTGCAAACTAGAAAACAAGCAGCAGAGAGCACTGTATAAATTAAGAATATTTCATTAAGCATTGAGGTTTCTGCTGACAATTATTTGGCCAGTAATTTTTCTGATTGTGATATAAATCAATACACATGCATAGCAAGGAAATACAAAAAGGAAGGTAAATCAAAACAAGGAAAACACAAACAACCTAAACAACTTAAGAAGAAGGAATTTAAAAGGGCAAAAATTCATAGGAAAGGTAGAAAGCAAACCAAAATGAATGATTATTTTGACAAATTAGGAAACTTAACTGATGCTATCTGCAGAGAACCAGTTAATCGGGGAAACAGAGAGATCAGAGGAGAAAAGGGACCAACAACAGGAAAAACAAGCAAAAGAGACTGATCTCTCTTGTTTAACATCTACCCCAACAATTTCCTTACCATTGAAACTCAAGATCATATGGGAAATGCTCGAGTCCCCTAAAATCTGTAATGACATCATGACAGATACAAGTCAATTGTTTAGTTTCTCTGCATCATTAGTTTTTTCACCAGAGGAATTGACATCTAGGGAATTTGATAAAACAGATGTGCCTTCTAAAATTTTATAGAACCTCTGTTAAAGAGCCAATTAGAAACACAAATCCGGGTGAGATTATTGAGGAACTTCAGAGCACAATAGGAGGTTTAAAAAGCTAGAGATATTACAGAAATCAGAAATAATTAATCAAACAGACAACATGAACATCATACCACCACAACGAAATAAGTTTGAAAGCTATAAATACATATCCCTTTGACCTGAGTGAAGATCTCAAAAATTTAATGTGCAATCCTTATGATGCACACCTGATGTTAATAGAGCAACTTGTAATAGTAAAAATGAAAAGGACATGATCAAAGAGAGTATAGCTCTGAATTGTTTCATGCTGGAGGATATCTTAAATAAAATGAATATATTGGTCCTCCAAAATAAATCCCCTCAATAATCTTGGAGGATTCTGCAGTACCCACAGATAAAATATCTCAAGATAGACCTGATTTTTCATTGATTAATGTACCATTTCTCCCGATAAGCCAAAATCTAAGAAAAGAATAAGAAAAAGAAAAAAGAAAAACAGGAAAAGATCTAGGCTCACTTACAGGGCTCAAGGGGTAGCAGGAGCACAGAAAATATCAAGTACCTCCTCACTCTCTTGTGTGGTGGAGCCTGAGGACAAAATGGTAATTCAAGGGAAGCTTTGGAGAACTCAGAAGAAAATCTTGTAAGAATTTTAATCCCTCCAAAGTAAACATCAAAATCAGCTGAAATCACTCATGGGTAATACGTTTAAAGGGGTAGTAAAACAAATATTAGAAGAATATAATATGAACAGATTAGGTATCTGCAGTTCCCTAAAGTCAGACATGAAAGCCCTAAGAGCCAATTGACATCAGTGTCAGTAGGGTACTAAAACTGGCTACCGAACAAGGACACAAATGCAGAGCTAGGAGGTCACAATTTTCAAAAGATGGCACCAGCTAAATCAAATAAACTTATTAATATTGACCAATGTGATGTACATTGCCTATATGGGTATAGAATGGATCCCAATATAACTATCGAAGAAAATTAAAACAAGATTGTGCAGCTGCTAAGGGCACAAACTGGGAGTTAACATTGTATGTTCTGATTTTATCAAGATATGGAATGATATACTGTAGATGAACTGGAAATAGAATGCCTGTATATTTTCCATACTTCATCCAGAATTGCCAATAACATATGGCTTAATAACAAAGCAATTAATAAATTAGGGATGGATATAAGATACATCAACAGAGATCCAATGATACCTCAAATAGGCCAGCTTCCTGTGAAGTTTCCCAAATTACTATTTTTGATTTTAAGAAACTGCAAAATGAAACACCAGGTAAACTAAAAGAACACTACATAACCTATTCCTACATGCCCTCCAGGTATCTGCAATGGTCTTACCGTAATGGAGGTGCATAGATGGGCAGGGATTATTAATGCAGGTCAGATTGATGTTCGATTACAAAGGAAGATGGTAAAGGATTTAATTTTACAAAAAGCATCTATTCTGGATGAAGCAGAAATATATTTGGTCAAGTGTACAATATTGATTAATTCTTTGCAAACAAGCAAATCAAAAGTGTTGCTTACTGATAGGAAAATTAAAAACAGTCATTTTCCTGTATGGTCTTAAAAGATTTCCCAAAGAAACTAATACAAAACTCAAATTCATAATCCTATATATACTAGATCAGATATTAAATATTCCAGTAGGAGAAGATTAATTATCCTCTGTTTCACACTTGGGAAAGGATCCAGATTGTGATAAAATTTTGATTACTGTGGTGTCAACAGAGATGTAGAATAGCATTTTGGTGTAATCGGTCCATTTTGGACACAATCGAATTAACATTATCGAGAACAACAAGGGCCAGGTAAATTCACCTTCTGAGGTACACCATAATTTAACCTCAAGGAACACTGAGAATTCTATGCCACAAGTTAAATCTCCCAGACAGTGAGATAAAATCACTCTAGACAACCCATTTACAATGTTCCAGTGAGTAACAGATACACTGAACTGGAATCTGTGGAGGGCTGACTAGATACTGATAACCCTGTGAAGATGGTGATATTCTAGACTCTAAGTATAGGCTTCTTTCTTGTAATATTATGGGTAGTGCTATGTGGAATTTTCAAATTGTGGTGAAATGAAATTCCACAGAATTTTGAAATTCCACTGAGATTTTGCCAAATTTTGAAATTAAACATGCTTTATTGAATTTTACAATAGGGCATCAAACAACAACCATAGCAAAACACATAACACAAAATATCATAAACAACTAAGTATGCAATTAACTCAGGAAGTATCTACCCACATCACAAAGCCCCCCACACCTACAGAGAGCTTGAGAAGTCAGGAATGAAGGATTAACCAAGAGAACCAAAACATTGCACAGACAGAAAAGGGTACAAATTATCTAGTCTAATAGGGTCACAAAATAAAAAATACTAGAACCATTGTTCTTAATTGTCTATAGTAGGAGAGAGGAATTACCATTAGGTTTGGGCTGAGCTCCTTCTCCATTCAAGGGTTAGAAGGAAGTGAAAATAAGTATGTAATTTACTCCACTTTTTAGTATAGGTGGTTAACCGATTGAAGACTGGCTATCATCTTCTCAAGATGAAGATTAGCCAAAAGATCGTTGAGCCACTCAGGGAGATTTCACTGAATTTTGACAGAAATGGAACGGGAAATTCTGTGGCAGAAAAATGTGGAATATGTTTTTGCAAAGTTCCATGGAATATTATCCTATGGATCTCAGGATTTTCCACAGAAATGTTCACAGAATAATTTTCTTCAGAAGAAATTGCTGTTCCATGGAATATTATTCCATGGATAACAGCAGGTGGGATTTTAGGAAGAATCAGTAAAATTCCAGTGGAAATTTCACCAGTGGAATGGTCATTCTGCTCTAATTTTGCCGCAGAATCCTGCATTCTGTACAACACTAATTGAGGGTCTAGATACTTGGTTTGCAGATATGGAATGGTGCACCTTTATAGGCAAGCACCACATCATATGCTTAAGGAAACCTGGCCTACCCAAGATACAGAGATGTTTATTAGTGGATACAACAGTTTTCATGCCCTAAGCAAAAGAAAATAAAGCAGGTAGACTTCAGGGGACTTATCTCATAGTTTAATATCGAGGGAAACTTATCAGTCACCCCATTATTTTGTACATTATCAACCCAGTCATTCCTGGTCAAGTTTAAGCACCTTCAGTTTTATTTAATCAATGCCTACATCCCTCAAGTCTAACTCAAAATGTTATAAAATATCACTTTGGGTGAATTTAGAGCAGATAATACAGAAAGTAAAAGCTCATGCACCTAGCTCCAATATTTTATTATGTGTGATTTTAACACCAGAATTGGCCTCATTGATGGTTATATGGATAACACTATTCAAAACTGGCTATATGCTAACACCACTCTCTATCCTAGGTCCTCCTGGATACTAAAACTAACACAATGGGATTTAAACTAATTGAGATCTGTTGGCATGTAATTGTGCCCTATAAATGGTACACCTGAAGGTGATTCTAAAAGGCAGTTATACACACTAAAACTAGAGGACTCATCAGTAAATGATTTAATATTTTGGAATGGTCAAATGTCATATTGGGGTTCTTGCTGTATTATACCAGGAGAAAGTGATAATTTTCCACTTGTGTTAAACTGGCCCAGTTGTTTTGTAGATAAAACAATAGTACCCATTAGAGATCGTCACAAATCTGAAATTAGGAATTTAACAAAATCAAATGGGAAGTGGGTTGTGACAAGATCATTACAAGCTTTCTACATGAATTGTTGGACTCAGCATTTTAGATCCATGGGAATACAGTAAAGGATTATTTAATTCACTTTTAGAATGCTATGAGAGGGACCCTCCAGACACAGGGATAGGTCAGGTTACCCAAGGTAAGGCTGCAAGATAGGGTCAGGAGAATGGTGGTTCAGGGCTGAGGTGGTGGTGTGAGGGCACTGATGCTCGAAGGCATGGCCGGCAGGGATGCCACAAGCAGGAGGAGAAAATAGATAATACAAGAAAAAGAATGTTACGAGAAAATTAGAAAGTCTCTTTATAAGCCAGTAAAAATAAAGTACAAAATAAGTCTGTTAACTCTTGATTCGATAAGGAATGTTGCAGAGCTAAGCAAGCTCTTTCTCAACCAATGAGATGAACCAAGAATTCTGGAGACAGAAACTAATATAGAGAATTAACTGGAGCAAGAGAAGAGTATAGGAATTTTCTAAAAATAAACAGAGAAGCTATCAGTTACATCAATAGAAAAAATGTTAAAAGATATTGAAAACAAGGATCAATAATCTTATTGGCTCAGGAAGCTGAAGGTTCTAATAATAGCAAATTTGCTCTTGACACTTATATTCTAATAAACCAGTGGATAGCATACTATAGTTGCATATTTTATGATTGGAGGTTTGTGAATCAGTCCCATAGTGGGAAAGCACCATCATAGATCTAATTTTAAGGTATTTACACCTCAAGAAGTTTATATGATATTGTTTCATTAAAAGAAAAAAGAACCTGGACCAGATTTCATACCCTAGAAGTCTTTCTGCTTGCTCCATCCTTATGGACTAAGGTTATACTGCCCCATTTTAAGATCTGTATATTAGCAGAACCATCCCAGTTCCTGGAAAGGGTCTATCATTTCAATCTATAAAATAGGTGACAAAATGGATCCAAGGATGTATAGACACATATACGGGACATTTTTTTTCTAAAATATTACTATCAAGATTATGGAGCAAGTTGAAAACTTGAGGGGCTATGAGAATTACAAGCGGGATTCCACCCTGAATATAGTACTACTGACAATACATTTGTCCTGATGCATCTTTTGAAAATATGTTGTTTTGAGAAAACAAAAATTATATGTGGCCTTTTTTTTCCAAAGGAGGAAGAATACACCACACAGAAAGACCCCAAGAAATAAAATGTACTGACGAAGCTATCCAGACAAGTGTCATGGTGTCATGTGCTGTTTAGATTCCTGCTTCCTGAACCTGCTGAGACAGTCTTCCTGTCAGGTGCTCAGGTCAAGGAATGCTTTAAAATCCTCTGAGCATGTTGCTCCTTTAAAGTTGTCAGGCACAGGTCCATGTTAATGTTTTCCGCTGCAGTTCCACAGTTTATTGTCTCTGTGATATGAGAGGCATACCACTCGGTGAAGCAAGTTTTAATATTGTCCTTAAAGATCATATTTACTGAGATGTCTAGTGGCTGCAAGACATTGGTACATGATGCTGGTACAAAATCAAGATAATACCACATCTTTCAAGTTTGTCTAGTACAGGGCGTGTGGTATTAGCCCTGTAGAGATCCAAAATTAATAGACTACATTGCTCTTTTGGCAGGTCCAGCTTTTGATGGTGGATTGAATGTAGGGTGCTAGCACATGATCGTTTTACTGAATCATTGTGCTCTCATTTGCCCAGTGGTTCTCAAAGTGCCAAATGTGCCAGTCTTTGGGAAGTTAAAATGAGGGTGACAATTTGACATTTTCCCCAATAGATGACTTGTGGGAAAGTAAAATCCTGAAAGTACACCCCAACACCATCGACACCTGGTGTTTGTACCCTAAGCCTGTTACCTCTATTTGCTTTGCTCCTACTTCCTCCATTGTCCACTGGGAGCATGACACTAAAAGGACAACTCGTCTCATCCATGTTTATGATCAGCTCTGCTCAGATTCGTTCCTGCATTGAGGCAGCATTGATTCTTTTTATGAACAGTTTTTCAGTGTGTCAAAATAATCAGGCATTTTCTGACCCGCTTTAGGCCATTTTCTTTTGCAGAAGCCCTAACCTGCTAAGGAACTGCCATGCCCATTGTTGGGGAAAGGAAAAGAAAAGGCTACCTCCATTTTCTAACAGCAGCTTCGGGTTGTGAGCTTTAACAATACCAATTGCAACAGCTGCTACTACATGGGCATTTGCAACTGCCCCTCTGGCGTAAGCTCTTAATGATTTGTTTTAGCTCTGACTCCACATCTTGCACAAGTAAGGTTGGTCTCCTCTGTGCTTTGTAGGTAGAACAGAAGCCATCTGAGTAGGATCAGACACAGTCTTAACTCACAGACAACACTGTCAGCAATTTTAAAGATACTGCAGCACAGTCACTCACTGCATCCGGTGATTTCTACCAGTACTGAGCTGTCTCTCTTCACTGCCCGCACTCGTTGCAACCACTGAACTAAAGACATGCTGACAGTCATCACTGAATAGAGCACCACAATACTGAAACAGGAGAGCGAGTGCAACAGCTGAGCTAGGCAAAGCTATGCCATTATACCGTAATTGAAAATCAGCTAAATTTGGGTAGTTAATTGCAGTAATTGAGTAATTGATGAGTACCTTGATTACTGAAATTGGCTACCCGTGTTTGAACTGCTTGAACTACTGAGATGCCTGCTGTGCCATATAAACAACTTCGATTGCTGTCAAACTACTGTCAGGGCTCAAACGTGAACTTAGGTTTGTGTTGCTAAGTTTGAAGTGCTCTGACCGCAATCTTTGTTTGCACATGAATTAACAGTTTTACAGTACATCAATAACCTTTTAGTACAACTGGTACATTCTGCCTCAGATTTCCTAGAGTTGGTAATAAGTGTTGTCCATCACTAGGTTATGCTGATGACTGTGCTAATCATACTCTGGCTTTCAGAAGAAGTTGAACTTATTAAAGATATATGCAGAAATACATAACCTAAAGTTAAATAAGTCAAAAGTAAAATTATTTTTGGGGGTCTAAAAGTAAACTTTGAACTTGAGAATAGGTGAACAGATACTTAACACAGTGAACTCATATGATTACTTAGGGCTCACTTTTTGAGCAATGGTTCTTGGAATAAACATTATGAACCTTTAAAATTAAAACTAAAACAAACTGCTGGTTCATTAATTAAATGTAATTAAAAATATGGGGGCATCTCAGTAAGACCTTTTCGACAGCTATAATGGCCAAATACTTCTCCCAGATAGCATACCAGTCTAAGTAAAGGATTCAGATAAAATGGACTTTCTAGAAACCCACTTAATAAGTTATATAAGTCAGCACTGGACTTGGCATGTTCAATTCAGCTGCTCTGGTTAGAGATGAGTTGGGAAATGATTAGCCCCAAAACACTGATTGATGCCACAACAATTAATTATTGGATTAAACTAACCAGAATGAATGAACACAGACTGACACATTTATGTTTAACAGAAAAAATAGCTTGGTAATCACTTGATTGTGTTCAATCAAAGTAACTGATAAACCTTGAAAACTTTTGCAGCCTGTATAACTTACAATTCCTGAATGAATACGAGGATAAGGGGACTTTGATTAGCCTAAAATATAGGAAGTATGTCACAAAATTATTAACTTCTGTAAGCTTAGTGAGTTAGAAAGGTATCATATTATCATATAGGGAAGTGATTCTGCCGCTTACAATGGTCTGGTTAGACAACACCTTGAGTACTGTGTGCAGTACTGGAGACCACACTTGAGAGGGACATACAGATCATGGAAAGGGGTTCAGAGGAGGGCTACCAAGATTATATATGAGGACTAGGGGATTTGACATATGAGGAAAGACTCAAGGATCTCGGCCTGTTTTCAATGGAAGAGAGGAGAGCAGGGAGACATGATTGAAGTCTTCAAGTACCTCAAAGGGAATAAATAGGGTAAACACAGAGGATATTTAGACTAAAGGATGGAGGTATCACCAGAGGAATGGTTTGAAGTTGGAAGGTGGAAGGATGAGGGGGAAAGAGGAGGTGGTTTTCACTGAGAAGGTGGTGGAATCTTGAATGCGCCTGCCTGGTGAGCTGGATCAGACATTACAGTGGAAGGGTTTAAGAGAGGGTGGGACAGATACAGAAAGGGAAGTATCAATGGAAGGCCTGGCCCAGGGGATGGGGATGGATGATAGGGGTTTCTGTAACACAAGAGGAGGGAAGGCCTTGATATACAACTAGGGATCTGAGGTTCGAGCAGACCTGATAGACCGTAAGGCCTAATCTGCTGGCAATTAGTATGTTAGTATGTTAATATTTAAAATCTTACCATTGATTATAATAAATAATAACAGGCATGCCTATACATATTACCTAGATATAATAACTGTTCACATGAGTCGAAGTTATACACTAAAAATCACTTTTCCAATCTAACATACTAAATGCTAGGTACCAGAAATGAATGCAGCCATCTGATAAACTTTGTGACTGTTCAAAATCTGAATTAGAAGATAGCTACCATGATGTTTTCCTGTAGATGGTACAGCAAGGCCAGGAATGGTTACAGCCCATATGGAACTCAGTACAAACTTGTGATAAGAACAACTTGCTTTTTATAATCTTACCAGCCACTGACTATGCCAACATAGTCTATGGTAAGGCCCCATCCTCCTCTCTCTCCAGACTTGACATCTTTCTCAATTCCTTCTGCTGCTTCACAACTGCCTCGCCCCACTCACTCCCACCACTGCCGGCTCTCGCTCCTCTCCCTGGCTCCGCTCTCCATAGGCATACCATTCAGGGTGATCATTTTTAGCTAAATACTGGTATGGGTCCCCCCACCTTACCTCCTTCCTCCCTCCTCACCCCAACCTTCTCCCTAAGCTACCTGCTCTGACACAGGGACCCCTGCACCTTCCACCTCCCTCACCTCGCTCTCTTACCAGCCAAGCTGCCTTCTTGTACTACCTCCCCTTCTCTGGAACAACCTCACCCCAGCCTTCACCTGGCCCCTTCTCGCTCTGCCCTTTTACTCGACTCCTCAAGCTCCAACCTGCCCTGCACTGCCCTAAATGTTCTAATGGTCCCACCACAGAACCGATGCACCACCAGTCCCCACCCACCTACCCCAGCCACCTAGTCCTTACTGACCTCATCTCCCTTCTCCTCTCCACACACAATGGTTTTGTTGTCTTATCACTGAACCAGTGTATTTTATTGCTGTAAATGTTCTGCATTACTATCTGTTTTCTTCAATCCATTGTTGCTCTCTGTACAAATGTAAATGTTCTACAAACTGTCTGTGTACTTCAAGCTAAGGTTACTCTCTTACAAACTGTACCTGGTCACACCTGAAACGAGCCTCTTCTCAGTGTGCCTTTTCCAGTTATCAAATTTTAAATAAATAAATAATAAAAAATATATAATGTCTGTATAAGACAACTAAATTATAAGCAGAGTAGCAGGCTATTTAAATGCAATTTCTCTTGTAAGACTGCAATATGGCAAATGAGTTTTAACTCAATATAGAATAAAGTGGGGTCAATTCACAGGGGTGTTTACATTTTATTTGGCATTATATTTATTATAAAATGTATTGAATTTGGATCTCAGGTGTTAAAGCAAATTAAATGAATATACATAACTCGTAGTATCGATATTCCATTTAATTCTTATTGAACTTAAAGTATCCTGAAGTGTTTTTACTAATCTTGCTTTTATGATGCATTCTGTAATGTACTTGTATTGATCAATTATGTAATCACTTTGTAAAGGTCTTTGACCAAACAAATAACATTCATGATGATGATATCAGTACTTATCCCAAATGTTACAAAACTATGGTCACTGCTTCCTAGGTGGTCCTTCACTGAAAGGTTGGATATGCTATCGCCATTTGCAAGGACAAGATCCAATATTGCCTCTCCCCAGTGTGGATTCCATGACAATCTGTCTGAGCTCTGCCTGCAGGGCATCAAATAAGTTTCTACTTCTGACCATTTGTGCTGCTGGAAGTCCCCAGTCCATGTTATAATCTACATTAATGTATCTAATAGGGTAAAACTACAAGCATAACAAGTAGGGTAATTAAACATTATGATTTAAAGTCACTTGAATGTTGGTGAATTTGTGGTATGTTCTTCAAGGTTCGAACAAACATGTGACAAATATTGATGTTATCTTTATGTTGGCACTCTCTATGCAAGTATTTCTGTCATTTACTTTATGTGACAAAACAGTCCCAGTATTAGGTAATGTCAACACTGTGTTACATAACTGTTCAAATCCAAACTCAGAAATAACTCTGCATACAGTTCTTAAAAGAGCTATTTTCTGTCTCACGGTCACGTTTGCTGATTTTGACACTGCAGCACACCAGCAAATGTAATCTGAAATGGACATGCTTCAGAAAAGATCAGTTCTACTGTACCTCTCACTGTGATACTTGCAAACCCTGGAGCCCATTGTTAACCTTTCCAGAATTAAAATATGTGGGCTACCTATGTGGAGTCTCTGTACCCATTTTAACTATTTCAATACAAATGCATGAGATCCAGGGTATCTGAAATAACCATGGACTGTCTAAGCAACTCTGATCTAATCAGAAATATAATCAAACAAAAAATGGCAGCACTCACAGTTTTAAGGAATCATCAGGCCACAGACTTCATTCAGTCAAACTGCTACTTTTCTAACATAAACTGCTCCAGAGCCTAAAGTTGTCGAAGTCCATACATTTCCATATGCAGTTCAAAAGCGTGGTGTCCAACTCAAGATTCAGAACAGTGCCAACCCAATATTTCATTCATTTACACACCTGCTTTATCATCATTTGCTTTTTGTCTAAGTAGAAATAGCTCTAATATTAAACAAAATGTTCAGAAGGATTTTCACTGTCAAATCTCTTCACATTTGCATTCACCAGTAAAAATGTTCTTTCAGGTTTATAACATGCTATTACATTATTTGTACAATATTTCAAACTAGCCAAACTGTTGATTACAGTGGGGTCCTTTTTAATTCAAATTTTGGAGGTAGGCTGGAACTAGGGCTATTCTTAACATTGGTTGTGCCATCAGAAAAAAAATAAAACTGCTCATAATCTTTTTATTTTTTTAGATTTTATTTTCATCTTTGGTAACTGAATGCCTGTTTTCAGGGTGACCTGGAAGCACTGGGTGGTTAAATGATTTAAACTCAGGTCTAGTCTGCTGAATGTACCAAGCTCATTACATCTCATTCCTCTAACCTCTAGACTATACTGCCTGCTGCCCTTATCTTCCCCTGTTACTGAACCAGCAGCTGACATTGATTTATAAAAAGTTGGCCAGACTTTCAGCTTGTCCAAAAAGTCCCTATGTCAAGAAGTAGAGGAAGTTCAATTAGCATGGATACTCCTGAAATTTGTCTACTATATATCTTTCCGCAGCCACCCTAGGTTTTGAGAGCTCAAGTATCGTTATACGTGCTGTTATGAAGTTGTTAATTCTAAGACATTGGTTGTCAGATAGTTCCCCATCTTTATTGGAGTGGCATCGGAATGCACCTTAGCGTTACAACTAGAGAAACATATAGCATATATGTGGGTCAAGCAAAAAACCTTTGCATCTCTGTGGGGCCCTTAGACTCCTTTTTAAAGACCTGAAATTGAGACCTTAACGCTTCCTTGGCAGACCGATTGTTTTAGTTTCTGCTCCTTATTTCTCAATGTAACCTTGAGGGTGGGTGGGGTGAGTTTATGGTATAGGTAGTGCTTTATATGGATTTCTTTGTAATGCGCCCTATATGTATTATGGAAGATTTCGACTATAGTTCAGCACTCTCTGTCATTTGTTACAATTTTCATATCGATTCTGTTTGTGTGGCGTGTAAACTCAATAAAATGTGAATTGCAAAAAAAAAGAAGTAGAGGGAAAACCTATGACTGGTAACGCCTTGCCCTGTGTTTGCACAGTATTCAGTATTGGCTGTAGTTTTGTTAAATAGCTTTGCTTTTGTATTTTAACAGCCAGTTATAACTTGTGACACCTTGACCTGTGCTGCACTATATCCAATGTCTTTTTTCTTGCATTTTCTTCCCAAAATGTACAAGAACGCTGCTTATTATTTTCTGTATATCTTACATGGAATCTTTGTAAACAAGCTCATAACTCAAAGATATTGTAATCTAAGATTTAAAAATAAATAAATAACTTTAGGGTGCCCATTTTCATTTTCCATCATAGATTGATTTTATACAGTAATGTACTGTACATGTTGATGATTCAAACCATTAATAAAAGTGGCATACAATAGATGCAGTAGTTGCTGATGTTTTTTCCATCTATCAACTGTTTCAAAAGCTGAAATGCCATATTATGTACTGTAGTAATTGTATGATAAGAACACAAGTACTACATAGGTTGAAACAGCTGACTGAAACACAGCCTGCTGGCTTCACAGAGTATGTGACTTCTTTACCTCTACACTCTCTCAGCATGAAGTACAGTGGACAAGTGTGTCTGAGCAGCAGTTAATGACCTATGTGGCAGCTTGTCGGGGAAAGATGGAGATATGTCAATTCAAGCTTGAACTATGTTTCTGTCTCCTGTGATATCTTGCCTGTGTTGAAAGGAATGTAATTTAAAGAAATTGGTAGAAAAGCATATAGCAAAAGTTTTGTTTTATTTATAGGACAAAGGCAGATGCAATACATTTTCCAGGAGAAAATGCAAATGAAAGCAATATGCCCATCAAGCTTTGAATGCCTAGGACTGCTGTTCTTGTTTGCCCTTCATGGCAGCTAGACAACGGCACTGGTGAAGGATCACCTCACCACCAATAATTGATGCAGCATATATTCTGACAGTTGCATATCATGAAGCCTTTACCAGACTTCATCAGTTTGGATTTCTGATCTTTCTACCATTAAGCTACAGAGGTTCTCAAGGGTAATGCTTTACTGAGCACTATGCTGTTTCAGAGCCTATTAGGACTGTGGAAAAAATGATATGGAATCAAGTGGGCATGATCTGCTTTGGAAAATATTCCTCAATGTATTTCTGTTTCAGATGAAACACCAAAAAATTGAATGTTGCTTTGATTCAAGACTTACTCAAATAGTGGGCTGGGCAGCATTAAGATTCAGACAGTTTTCATCAAGATATGATTTTGATAACCTGCACTTGGTATTATATGGATAAATATAACTTTAAGTCTGAGGGGATCATTGTTGGTAGTAAAACAACATTCAAGCATATGATCTGAATTACAGTACACAGATTAAACTGTTTTGTCCTGATTAATTTGTTACAGAGATTAGCTGGGTTAGTACAGCATACATGTTTCATACTGTAGTTTTCATTAAAACAACTTTGTTTCATAGCATAGATTCTCTGCATTGATAGTATTTTTCTTGCAGGGCAATATACCCATTTCTCTATAACCCTCATTGTTCCCTTTGTTCCAAAGCCCAAGTGTTAATACTGTGGAGAACATTAGGACATGTGTCCTGTCCTCTAAGCACCCAGCAAGTCCCAGTTGTTGCCCTTCATGGGGTCCTATGGGTGCATGCTGTAACCATACTTCTCTAACAGGTGAGCACATCACCTCAATGACAAATCATCTCTTAACCAATAAGGAGAGATCTGAGGTTACAGCTGTACCTTTATATAAAATGGGAGGAAATCCTGCATCCTAATCAGCTGAGGCCTGATTCTAGCTATTGTTTTAAGAGAGCACTACCAATGGCTGAAAACAAGTCCTTTACCAATCTGGACTTATAACATTCAATATCTACTGTATGTCCTGTAGTTAAGGAATGTCAATTTGTAAATGTCAGCCATTGTTTTTCCTTCTCACCACACACAAGTTACACTGTCCCCCAATAACTGATGTATGCTCTTTCTATTTATCCATACACAAAAGCATTTGTAGTTATTCTTAAAATGTATTGCATTTGTCAACTGTTACCTAGCCCAGATGGTGACTCACTGTAGTTTTCTTACACGCCCACTGTATTAGTTGTTCTCTTAAGGCCAAATGCTTGCCCACCCACTTACTAATTCAATCTGAAAGGGCTGATTAAAAAACTATCACTGGTCTCATCAGATGGTGTTTCTATCTGTATACTAGTGGCACAGATGGCCACCCACATTCTTTATCTGTCCTTTATTACAGTTGCTTGCTGCCTATCCTGCCAACTTACTTATTATGTCAGTGCTACTTTTGTGTGTTTTTAAATGAGTCACTTAATAGCCATGAAATTAAAGAAATGGTAAAACAGAGAGTGAACGGCAAGTGGCAGGGAGGGGTCAAGCGCTTTTGCTGATATGCGATCCTTATAATGTGATGGAATAATGTGTGTCTGTAAGTAATAGTTTATTAGTTAGGTTGATTTCAACTAGAAAGTCAAGAGAAATAAACAGCCAAGAATGCTGATTTTTGAAAACATATGCAGGGTGAGCACAGCAGCTATAAGACTCCTGGTGGCAGCAAACTGGAGGAGCAACTATGTTATCTTTCTTTTCAATATGTACTTAAACGTTTCATGTATTTATTATTTTTATTAACTTTTTAATGCAAATACCCACTTTATATAAGAAATAAGATACTTCAGTTTCATTGATTGTACTGCAGCCTCATGCTTCACTATGTCCCTTGGCATGTGCTAAATGTAGAACAACCAGTGAACCATCATGTCCTATTAGTTAAATAGCCTACATAGGCAGCACAATGCTCTGGCACTGTGCAACTGGTCTAGATTTCAACAATTATGGTTCAGATAAATAGCTGACACATCATAGATGGATTTGCAGTATATAGGGATTTACAGAAGGATATATCTATGCTGAATTCATTCATTTTTTACATGGTAAAATGTAATTAAAATGTTGACATGTATCATACAGTTAGTACATTCAGTAATGACCCTAGTCATGCAAACCCTTACAGTTACAACTTTAAGGCTCTTTATAAATTAACTATACAATATGTAAATATGCACATACAGGCTCCAACATTCAGAACTGCACCTGGCAATGGTTGCGATGTGGTGGCACAGCACAACTGAGATGTGCTGGTGCTAATCAGGGATATATTCAAAGAGATGAGCATTAGCGCATCTCCTTTGAATATATCAGGTAACACACACTGCTCAAATACAATGTGCTGGCACATCCCTCGACAGGGCCGGAATACTATGAATGGAACTGCGCCAGTGCAACAGAGTTACACTGTGTGCAAATTCCTGATATTCAGCCAGCAGTATGCAAATGGAGCCATTATACATGTAAGGTGCAAATGGGGCCATTTGCATGCCATTATGGCGCCATTTGTATGGGATGTGCAGGGCTGGCTGGTGAAATGTACCTGGTGCCCTGGACAGCATGTGGTGCTGTCTGAGGAAGACAAGTGGTACACCCTACCCCTCCATCACTCTGATCACCGACAATATTCATTCAATATATCCCTGGTAGTCTAGTGGCCCACCCTCCCCATAGCTCCAATCAGCAAAATATATTTAAATAACTGCCTGGTTGTCTAGTGGTCCCCCTCCTCCCCATAGCTTCAATCGCAAAACATATTTCAGTAACTGCCTGGTAGTCTAGTGGTACCCTCCTCAATAGCTCAGCTTGGCAAAAATACATTTTAGTAACTGCCCTGGTAGTCTAGTGGTACTCCCTCCCTCCCCATAGCACCGATCAGACAAAATATAATGAATGAAATGCCCTGGTGTTCTAGCTGCCCCCCGCCTGTAACCCTGAATGAACTATAATACTAAATTGATTCTTCCTGGTAGTCTAGTGGTAATCTCCCACACTGCTGTTAACATGAACACCTGGAAAGTCATTGTAAAAGTTACCTGAAAGTCAAGTGGCACCCCCACCCACACAGGAACTGTAATAGTAATACACAAATATGTGAATGAAGTCTTTCATTCACGTATTTCATGGAAATATGCAGTGTAGGTATATAAGCCCATTGGTCCACAGTGTGACCAATGCTAGCATGCAGCTGCTATTGTACACTGTCATCTCATGCAGCAGCAGAGGTATGAGGGTGGAATTGCTGCCCGGCCGATGACAAGGGGAGCTAGGTGGGTTGGCCATCCTGTGTGGGTGCGGGGTGCCACTGAACCACCAGAGAACTTTTACAGTAACTTTTACATGCATTCGTATTATCAAGGGTGGGATATTACCACTAGACCACCAGAAAGGATCAATTTAGTATTATAGTGTGATCAGGGTTATGGGTGGGGAAGCCACTAGGACCACCAGAAAGGATTGATTTAGTATTACAGTGTGTTCGGGGTTACGTGGCATGGAGAGGGGAGCCACTAGACCACCAGGGCAATTATTTAAATATATTTTGTCTATCAGTGCTACAGGGAGGGATGGAGTACCGCTAGACTACCAGGGCAGTTATTTAGATATGTTTTTGCCAATTAGAGCTACGGAGAGGGAGGAGGGTACCACTAGACTACCAGGGCAGTTATTTACATATATTTTGCAGATTAGAGCTACGGGGAGGGAAGGGACTACTGGACCACCAGGGATGTTTTGGTGCTTGTGCACAGTGTGCTGGAGGGGATGGCCACTCCACAACCAGCGTGCTGCTGTGTTGCACCTGCATTATGGCAGCTCACCTGTGGTGGCCACCATTTGAGCCTTATTTTTCTGGATCAACTTTGTGCATGGTATGCAGTGCATCTCAGGGTTGTGCGGGCATATGCACCACACATCCAGGGCTAAATATCAGGATGTGCCACATATGCATGGACATGCCCCTGGAGCTGCACTGCATACATTATCTTTGCACCCTGGTGCATTGAGAGTGCACTGTGCAATTCTATCTTTTGAATATTGCCCCAGGGCATATTACTGGGGTTAATTGGTGTAATTCACTTGTGCCAGTGCACAACCCATTTGAATATCTAGCCACTGTAAAAGCTACTATACTTTTACATTGTAACATTAAAACAGTATATTAACATTTACTTAAAAATACATTAATCTCTTATGGTACTGTAACCTCTATAATATTAACTGAACTTCAAAAATGCTCCTACAACAACTTACTAAAATTTTTGGAATAGTATCATTCATGCATTATCAAACTAGTAATGCTAAGGATTATAGCATGTATAAGCAGTACTTTCTATTTAATTAATTATTTTAACTCAAGCTAGATACCAAACAACAGTCTAGTCTGTTTACTTTGTCTGACAGGTATTTCATGAATGGTTGCAAGGTACACGATGCATACATTAGTGTCATGTTGTATGTTGTATGCTGTGTTCACAGATCCCTATGGTATGATAATGTAGGCACTCTAACACCTACCTTTATCAATTCTTTCCCTATTATATTACTTCCTGACCTACTGCCCTCTCTCTCCAGAGATCAGGGTTGAAGGTAAGAGATTCCTGTGCAGTCCTGCTGGTCTCCACTTCCTTATTCCTTTCTGTTCCAACAATCTCCAATGGGGGAGACACCCTTTTGTGAGATTGTGGATTATCTTCAGTTTGCCTGTAAGAGCTGACCATATCTGTGGGCAACTAAGGCTCCAGTCAGCTGAGAATTTGCAGCCAGTATTTCTATTTCTGTGTAAGTCCTGCAAGTATGAGGGTTTCTCTGGTTACCTCCAACTCCCACTGTGCTACTTGGGGAGGGGCTCTGGAATTCCTCCATTTCTGAACACATACATGTAACAATTTGTTACAGAAATCTAAAAGTCTGTTTCAGAGATATATTGGTATCATGATAAATAGATAAAATATAGTCATGATTATGGAGAGGAACCAAAGAGCTTGGCCATCATTGGTCTGACATGATTCCTAATAGTTTATACAATACTGTCATTTAAATATAATGGTGGAGCTGTCAGCTTAAAGACAGAGCACCATTTATTTAGAATAATTTATTCACCCAGGTTAGCCTGTCTGAGAAGAAGTAGCTGATTTTAATGGGGTACTGCTTCTGCTTGAAGGCTTTATGCCTGTGATTCAGTGAGGTAGCATGCAACTTCTGCCACACCCCTCTCTGAGCAATATTTGACCACACATCCCAAGCATCCTTTAGATGCTCTGCTTCTCACTGCAGTTGCGCAGCTTCCAATTTTCATTCTCGTTCTTCCTGCCTTTGGATCCCAACTGCTGCTCATGTATCCTACAAATTCATGGTTACATCAGCCATCTGACAGATGCTTCTGGTCATGCACTTCCATGCATGGGACCTACATTGCCATATTGTGCTGCAGTGATCCATCTCATGTGTTGTACTAGCTGTTCTATGTTGATTGTGGTGGGACTCCTTTTTGCCTGCTGGGTCATTGAGGATCTGGCCCACTCACCTGCTGTGTGCAGCTTGCTTCTTTCATCTTGCCTCTTCTTGGTTTTGCTGTTTGTCTATATCCTCTTTCCTGCTTCACCAACCTCCTGGTGGAGTTAGCATCCCCGCCAAAGTTCACTCTGCTTGTCTCCCTGCTTCCCAACCTGACTGTCACCACCAGTTTCTCCTGGCCCTTCTCTTCCTACCTGGCTTTTTCTGGTCCTACTTCTAATCCCACATGGCTTAACATCATTGCCCTGCCCCCACCTACCTCTAGGGATCTCTGGCTGTTCATGATTCCCTGACATTGGCACCTCCCTGCTTACCTGTTATCTTTACTCCTGCTTTCCAGCCCCAGACATCCTGGGCAGGCCTGTCCTTGCCACCTCCCTGGCTCTGGACTTTGCTTCCTCTGTTCCTTCTCTCTCTTTTAGGCCTTTTCCCTCATTCATGTACCATTACCAGGCAATATCTTCCTATCATACAACCTACAGTGCCATCTGTTTCATATTCATATGCTGACCTGGCAGTTATCCTCTCAGCATTTTAACTACCTAGGCTCTGACTTTCCTGAATCTTCCCTTTCATTAGCAGCAAACCCTTCTAACTCCTGCCCTCAAGGATATTATCATGGGCTTTTGGGCTTCTAGCTCAGGAAGCTGATGAGCTCATCTGCTTATATGAAGTCCACATCCTGAGTGTGGTGCCCTTCCTCCTAGGTTTACTTTAGCCATGCAGAGCAACTCCAGTGGAACAAATGGGTATAACATTTATGACTTTTCCTTCTTGAGGATGGAACTCTCACTAGGTTGGGTTCATTGTTGCCATGCAGATTAACTTAGCAGCACCACTGTGCCTTGTTGCAAACTGGAGACCTAGGGTTTGAATCCTGTCAGCCCCCACTTTCATACTGTGTGACCTGAGCAAGTCACTTAACTTCCTTGTGTCTCATGTCACAGCTGAAAATAAGCTTTGGCATAGTGTGCCTTCCTAGTGAAACAATTTCCTCTTAAGGTCCTCGTAAGTCCTCACCATGCAGGTCCCTTTAGACATGACTCAGTGGCACCTCTCAGTGATATTCTCCACATCTGCCTGTGGTTTATCAATCTTCACTTCACAGTCCCACTTCCTTCAGTTATCCCAGTCACCATCTCAGTTAAGTGCAGGCTCCAGGTGGACTAAGAGATGGGTGACAATCATGCAGCAGATGCTGCTCTCCTCATACCACACTACTGGGGTTGTGACTTTTTGGAGAATGAAAATGTCCTTGGCTATGCAGATCACCTCAGCCACATTATGTGGTGTTCCCCATTAGCAGTATACAACAAGGCTGTTCCCCTCAACCTACCTTTCATGTCAATTCCAAATTAAAGAGTCAGAGTTGTCATAAACAAATAAAAACACACAAAACTTGCCTAAACCAAGAGGGATGGTGACCTAGGCCTTGGTACCTCTCCTTTCCTCCATACCAAAGGACATACTAGTAATGTTTAACTAATTAGTTATTCTGCTGTGAGATGTAGCTAGATGGGATACCTGCTCAGTACCATGCATGTATAGACAGTGCAGTATTAACCACACTGTATAGTGAGCATGAGAGTTTACAGCGACAGGGTAGAACAGTGGTAGTGGAATACTGCTACCCCTGTCTCTGCATACTGAAAGGGACAGTGAACAAGTTGCCATGCTCTGGGTGCCTGGATGAGCCACTCCCATGGAGGTGCGACTAGGGCACCTGAACACAGCGCAGCTGGGAGACCTGAGACCCTGGTTAGTTTCCTTCTCCCAGGTCTCCCCTGCTACAACATTTTACAGTTATTTTGAAAAAGAAATATAAAACTTCCCCTCCCAAGTTTCTCCCCATCCTGAGATCCCCAGAGTTAGTTATTTAAGTTCCAGAGGGCATGGAGGTGCAGAGACATTGCCAGCATGAGTTAACATTGGGGGCCTGGGCCCCAAACAAAGGTTGAAGGTCACCTAGGCCCCAGAAGCTGTAGAAATTTTGGTGCTCTCTCGTGCAAAATTATACATTTTCTGCTACTTTAGTCTTGTTTTTACCCCATTCCTTTTCTATTACTTTATGTCTTTTTTTGGGTTGACTTGTCACTTGACAGGCAAAACTACATGTTGCAGATTAAAAGTCATAGAATCAATAGCATATTTTGTAAATATCGGTAGATCTGGGCTAAATCTACCGATATTTAAAACTATGCTAGGCAGAGGAGGGCTGGACATCCAGTGCCAGCAGGTAGCCTCCTGAGTGTGACCATTATAAAATTATTGTCCACACACTCACACAGGTCCATAATATGACTGAGTAAAATATGATACTTGATGCATTAAGGGAAGTACAGGCAAATGGAAGTTAAAGTAAAGAACCACTGACACCGTGAGAATAACTTTAAAAAATATTTGTACACCAAAGCAGCTAAATATTACTTACTCATTCTGTATTTCTTATCCTTATTGGTTATTTTGAGGTCATATGCATGGAAACAGGATAGCTGCTGGCACTGTTCCCTAGAGTGTTCATCGACTCCTATTGTTTCTTCCCAACTTGATGTCATAAACAGTGCTTGTCACATCACAGTTATTCCCAGGCAACAGAATGTGATGTCACAACAGAGCATGTGCATTTCAGGTAGGAACAAGCACAGAGGCAGTCAGTACTAAGTAATGTAAAGAAGAAATCTATAGAAGATAGATAAAAATGCAAGGTGAATGGTGTCCAAACTTAAAATGTTTTATAATGTTTTTCAATGTGTTCCCCAAAGGAAAGGTGTCAGCTGCTCTTTAATGTTTATATGCAGCAACACTGTATCCTACCTATGTCTCTTAACCACGGTGCTAACCAAAATTGGAAAATGTGAAGTGCAGGCATATGAAGGTGGCATGACATTATTTTATACTCACATCACATGGGCCCTTTAATAAAATATTTTGTTTTCATTTTTCTGCTCAGACGGAAAGTCCACATTCAAAAATACAGCTGTAAGTACACAATAACAACAGCAAAGAACATCAAATTATACTGCCTAATCATTTTATTTTGTGCATTCTCTTGTTCTCCTCCTCCACGCTGTCCTCGCTCTTTCTCTGGTGCCGTCTGTTGCTTTTCTTTACAAATAGTGTAATTACTTGATCTGATGATAACACAGAACACATTTCCTTTTCAATTGCTAGAATTGCAAGATCATGTAATCTGTTTTGAGTCATGGTGCCTCTGAGCCATGTATGTACCCTTTGCAGTGCACTAAAGGAGCCTCACAGTTATAGCTTGTCACTGGAATAGTTAGTGCTGCCTGGACCAACTGCATGAGTTTTGAAAACTTAAGAGGGCCTAGTAGCCTATAAACTTCATTTGTATTAATTTGTTTTCTTCCATTTTAATTTCAGGTAATGTTTTGCAACAAACAATTCCTCCTTTGGCAGTTTAATCCCATAGTGATGAGCTAGAGGCCAGAGATTCAGAGGAAAGCAATGTTGCAGATGATGGGTTGCATGCATGGATGCCATTTATTATCTCAACTGCAACACTAGAAAATCTTGCTTTAGGTCAACAGACATTCTATCAAGGCATGGATAATAAAGCTTGTTTCAAAGTCCACTTGAGAAGAAGTTTGATGCCACACTCCCACTGATGCCTCAACAATAAAATCATCCGTTTCTGTTTTTTCTTCTGTTTGTGCACATTATTCTTGTTACAGAAATCCACATCTTCCTAAACAGTTCATTGCTACTGTCCTCACTTTGCATCTCTTCAAGAGTGTGACAAACTGAGTCAGCAAAATCTACTGCAGTTGATAGATCTAGATCTTCCTTTGTAAAACTTTGTGGATGCCTTCTGTTACCTTTAGAAGAATGAAAAATGACCAGTCAGTAAATTGTGGTTGACTTTTGCAGGGATGCTAACAGTCCAATGGCTTTTGGATTGAGAATAGTAGCAAAGCACTGAAGTACAGTTACATAGCAGTTCATCAAGGCCTTGATTGATCTGATCTGGCAAGACCAGTGAGTATCTAACAACTGGACCAACTCTGATGGGCTCAAGCCTAACTGACACTGTATATTGACAAACTCATGGTGATGAACAAGGAAGTGCTAAAACTCAAACACACTTTCCATGGTGCAGAAAAATTATTTTACTTCAGTAATACATTTGCATTTATGGTAAAGTTCAAGATTCAGCTCATGTGCATAGCAATGCACATACACAGCCTCTGGATAATACTGGTGGAACTTAGCTTGAACTCCCCTACTGCCCCACTCATAACAGAGGCACTATCATATGCCTGTGCCACACATTTTGCACCCGTAATTCCCCTGTCTTGGAAACATTTTAGCAGTAATTCCACAATGGAGTCAGCATTAAAAGATTTAAGTTCTGTGAATCCTAAAAATGCTCTGTAATGCTTACAGTTCCAGGTACAATATGCCTCATACAAACTGCCAGCTGATCTTTATGTTTGTCTCTTGCTTCATCTGCCATAACAGCAAACATTCCTGAGCTGTTAAGTTCAACAATTATCTTTGAATGACCTCTTTTGTGCAACATGCAATTACCTCATTTTGAGTTTGGTGAGAGATATAACTGGCATTTGAAGGTGCCTTAAACATTTGTAGAAAAGGATCAAATTGTTTTAGTAGATCCAAGCATTCCATAAAATGTCCTTTATTTAAACTACCATGCATTTCATCATGATCCCTGAAAGAAAGTCCTTACCTATCCAGAAATAATGTGACAGCAATGATGTGCTCAAGATAGCATCACCTGTAATTTACTTCTTTGATGTTTGCTGCTTGTAATTTGTGAACAATATCACCAGTACTCTTTGTCTCTTTAAATCCAGCCCATAAGGTGCTTGTGTTTCCAAGATATGAAGTCTGTTCATGCTCTCTAAATGAGTCAAGTGCCCTTTCAATTAACAAATCCTGTCTTAACAAAGAATCTTTATTAGGCGAGAGGGTCCATATTTCATTCCAAAGCATCTACAAGGATAGCAAAATACAGCATCCAGAGTAACAGAATATTCCAACCAGTTGTAATTTTCATACCAGTGAAACTGGAATGACCTTTTCCCCTCAGATGTGCATTGTGGGTAACAAGGTAACTACTCTGAATCTGCCCTGTCTCAAGTGTTCCCAAGTCTGTTATATTTTGAGCATTTACTAGTTCACTGTTCAATTTATTTATACCTTCTCTGTCAGCATCAATATAACTGACTGTTCTGGTCACTTGTGCTTGGTTCAGCATCCCCCTCATGCACAGTGGTACACAATGCAGTAGAATGAGGAGTGCAACATTATCATTACTTTCTGAATTGGCAATTACTCGCACTTCTTCATGTGTATTCTTTTCTTTACACTTAAAGAAATGTCGGATATCCATTTTTCTGAAACAGTGAAACCAACAAGTTCTGATTTATAGTACTTCTTTGCAATACAACTGACTCTGAGCCACACACTGCCACCTCAATGCTCACAGCAAGGCAATGGCACAAAACACTAAGGTTTACAGTCACTCAGAGGCTGCTGTGATTTAAACTGCAACTACATTTTTTAACAGAGTACAGTGACACACACTACTGTGCTCAGCACTCCCACAACAAGCTCAGTACGATTGGCAAAAATATTTCAGGTATTCTGGGTCACTGGTGAGGTGGATCAGAGGCTGCCAGCTGTGATTTAAACTGCAACTACAATTTTGGTTTAACAGAGTACAGGACACACTGCTGCCCCCAGCCCTCCCACAACAAGCTCGGTAGTACTGGCAAAAAATATCGCGGTACTCTGGATCACTGATGAGGTGGATCAGAGGCTTAAACTGCAACAATTAGGATTTTGTTTTTACACAGTTTCCCCCTGCCCTCCCAGTGATGTGTCCACCTAGATTGTGTTGAGTTGATGACTGTACAGTGATGAGGTTCATTCAGTTCTCAGTCACACACAAGCTACATACAGACTACAAGTTATGTCTCTCTTGTGCCTACTGGCCTACAGTGAAAAATGGGCCTTTCTACCCTTGCTTTACAAGTGGCAAAAAGGCAAGGACTACTAGAAGTTAGCAGCAATTGCTGAAGAAATCCAGAGATTTAGAAAATGACTGTTTCTATGCCAAAATATAAAACTAGCATACACTCAATTTTCTCAAATTCCACTCAACAACATAGATGAACTGTACACTGACTGAACTGCAATGATTTTGCTTTCACTCTCTCTCTGACTGAAATGCCACATCTACATCCATACTCACATGTCACTCACTGGCCAGTCTCAAGGCTCTATTGCTTATGATGACCTCTGTAGTCCATGCTGCTTAATAGTCCTGTGACTATCAAGTAGCATAAACTACAAATAGGTATCCCACAATGCACATGGCCCATGTGAGTGTGAGAGTGACTGTCATGTGACAGCAACTGTCCTGACTAGCTCCTGCTTGCTTGTTGTTGCTGGCTTTTGCCAGGCCAATCAGTGCCTGCCCTGCCATGATTGATGGCACCCACATGCACTGCTTTTAGTCTCAGAAGAATATGCCATCTGATTCAGACAGCATCTTAGTCTCTCAGTCTCTCCCATTCCTTCCTGATCTCCCTCCCTCTCCCTGAGACAGTGAGTCTTTCCCAGCCAGCTCAGCTCCCTTTGCTGCAAATCCAGACAGTGCCAGTGTCAGTCAAACAGTTGAGTTCAAACTTCACAGTGACTCCCCACAACATCGCAGAGCAACTGGGACTGGCTGCTGGCTCTAGACAGCCCAAAAGTCTCAGACTGACTGACTGTTGTGTTGACTTTGATTGTCTGATTGTCATGTCTCACTCTTACTCACCTCACAACCAGTCCACACTGGTACTGGCACTGGACCAGTCAAATGACAAGTCGAGTAGTCCAGTCCACTCCACTAACTTCTGTGCAGCCATGCAGGCATCCAATGTGCAATGCAGTCCCACAGTGGCAGGCAGTGCAGCAGTCAGGCAGCATCAGCATGCAAGCCATGCATAGCAGCAACCATAAATATTTTTTTTATGGTAAACTCCATCTCTCCCAGAGTCTTTCAGTCTGACCCACCAAAATTTTGTTTTCTTAATCCTCTGCTGCCTGCTGACTCACACAGACTGCCTCTGCTCCTCCAGTCTGCCATAACATAGCCCTCCCATTGCCAGGGAAGCCAGAACTCTTCACCAATCACAAATGTCATGTGTGGGGCTCGTTGATGGTTGCATGGTGACAGTCATGGATGACAACTGAGCGATGGGCTTGGGGCCAGCAGTCAAGGCAGTGACAATTGGCAATAGCAACAAATGAATTTATTTAAAGGTCTGCTCCGCTCAGTGGCTAGCTTGTAGGTGGTTGCAGTGGAGCCAGGCCAGCAGTGGAGGACCACTGGTGTGGTGCACTGATGCAAGAAGCAGACAGGGGAGAAAGGCAAATCAGACTCAGAGTGTGGACTGGAGCAGGAGGCAGGTCACACCAGGTGAGCACCAAGCGGTCCACGTCCTCAGCTCGAGCTCGGAGAAAGGAGCACTGGGGGACAGCCAGGCAGCCCACATCACTGAATCTCTGTATCTGATCTGACTAAGTTGCAGAAAGCAACGTGTAATTGAGTACAGGGGGATGGGGATGGACAGGACTCTGTGTGGAGGAGAGAGGAGACAACTGAGCTGAGGGCACTCAGGGCATTGCAAAAATGGTGAACCACACCATGCATGGCCCATAGCAGGAAACAAAACAATGACAGGACAGAGCTGGAAATGTTTGGGGCCCTAGACAAAACATTCAGGGCTCTAACCCTGGAGGCCCAGCTCTAGCAATGCCTCTGGGGGTGCATGGGGCGAAGCCCTCCACAAAATATAAAGACCCATGGTTTTCAATTGGCACGGTGTGCAAAACAGGTCAGTGTTTTACCTGACTCTGTTTTGTTAGGCTCTTTGCTGCAGCATTTTTAGCCGTGCTGTTTTGCCATGCAGTGGAATGACCCTGTGCTGCTAGATGGTGGCATAAAGTCTTATACAGACATCTGCTCCTATGATACTAGCATCTCCTTTCCCAGGCTGCATCTCTTCTAATGGTAAGTAAGTTTTATGCCTGTTCTGATTTGCTTTTTCAACTTCCTTCCATACCGCATTGGTCTAAGGGTACCATCCCGTAAACACCTCTAGTGCTGAAACTCGTCAAGAGGATTCCTGTGTTTTAATGAGCTACTATAGCAACAAAAAATGTAAAAACATAATTATTAGGTACAAATCTTCTTGCATTCCATTTACATTTTATATATTTCTCCTCTCCATAATTCATTACCAAGGAAATGCATATGAATATATGATTTTTATTCCTTCAAGTTCATGTTGAGTTCATCTGCCTCTATGGCTTCTCCCTACTTCAAGCCATAATCCTCTGTTACGACATCACATTCTGTTGCCATGGAGTAACTGTGAGGTCATAAGCAGTCTCTATTTCTTCAGTTAGGGAGAAAGCAACAGGAATAGATTTTAGTTTTTATTTAGTTTTTGATGACCGGTAGGTGCACTAGCCATAACAATGACTATTTTCAAAACAAAAATATTTACAATAACAGGTTACAATATATAGGATCACAACTAGTGAACTCTTCAGGAGTAAGAATTCTGTTTTCATTCAGATGACCTTACTAGTAAGTAATGTTGAGGAGGCACACAGAACTAATGAGAAATACAAGCTGGACAGTGCCTAAATATTATGTTTGTTAACTTTATCCTGAACATATCACCAGCTCTTTAAATAGGAGTGATATACATTTTTACAGCTGCGTGGGTGGAGCCTGCACCGTTTATGTTCGGTGGCTCTAAAAACTGTAGATTGTCCAGCGCATCCATTTTGGAGTGTCGGAAGTGTAGCCGTCAATACTAATACTCCAAAACAATTAAATGAATCCACAACACTGATCACAATGCATGCAGCAGGATCACACAATTTGTTGTGCTATCCACCACTTCTACATTGCAACAACTGCGCATGCACAAGTATTGTGCATGCGCGGTTCTATCAATGCCACCATCTTGGGAATGGCATTTTGCCATTCCACAAACCTTTACATGTGGGTGCCATGCATGCACCATTCTGTTGCTGCTACTAAGCTTGCTACAGCTGTATTGGCTTTGGCTAGACTTTTATTAAATTTGTGGCAAAGTGTTACTTTTTTATCGTGTAAAATTTTATTAGTTTTCAATTTTTTCCAACCACAGCAGAGGCTCTGCAGCCAGCCTCCTGCTTATAAACTCCAATGTCTCAAGCCTGATTACATTAAGTATTACACACAGGATAATGTATCTCTGACAGCATCAGCTATAAAATTTACTTCTTTCATTCAGTCCCCGCTTTACAGGGCTCTTCTACCTTTCAAACTCACAATACTGAATCCACACTTACTTTTAAAATAGTCAGCCTTTGTAATTGTATCATCATCCAACCAGGGGTCTCCCAGAACTCATCGTCCCTACTCTATTCTGGCCAGGCCCATACCACACTTTTCCATGTCTCTCCACCTTACCCAGGTCATACTGAACCTTCCAGAGAGGGCCTATGACAAGTGACACCAGGTTAGGTGATTAAACCAGACTGACAACAGACCATGCATTGTGAGGAAAAAGCACCAGGCTACTCTCAACCCGGGCATCCGATATTTAAAGAGTTGATACTTATAAAAACACAGACTCCAGTAGGGTGTGGGAAACATAGAAACATAGAAACATAGTATTTGACAGCAGATAAGGACTGCTTGGCCCACCTAGTCTGCCCATTTTATTACCTAACAGATAAGCTGCAGATCCTAGTTAACCAACAGCTTACTTCCTCCTACCCCCAGGACAGCCTTATGTTTGTCCCATGCATTCTTGAATTCCCCACTGTTCTTGACTCCACAACCTCCTCAGGGAGGCTGTTCCACGCATCCACAACCCTCTCTGTGAAAAATACTTCTCACATTACCTCTGAGCCGTCCCCTCTATCTTCAAATTGTGCCCCTTGTTCTTGCACATCTCTTTTTCTGAAAGATGCTACCCTCTTGGACTTTGTTGATTCCTTGAGGTACTTGAAAGTTTCTATCATGTCCCTCTCTCCCTCCTTTCCTCAAGGGTATACATATTAAGCTCCTTTAGTCTTTCTTCGTATGTCTTCTGGTGCATACCCTGCACCATTTTGGTTCTCCCTCCTCTGGACAGCCTCCACTCTGTCTATGTCTTTGCGGAGATGGGGTCTCCAGAACTGCACACAGTAATTCAGATGGGGTCTCACCAGCTGTCTGTACAGATTGATAACAACTTCCTGTTTTCTACTATTGATGCCTCTCCTATGCATCCCAGTATCCCCCAGCCTTCCTCACTGCCTTCTCACATTGCTTGCCCACTTTTAGGTCATCTGATATAATTACCCTCAGGTCCTTTCCATTTTACTGTTGTCAGTATCTCACCCCCCATTGTGTACTCTTCCCTGGGTTTTTGTTTCCCAGGTGCATTACCTGCACTTCTTTGCATTGAATCTGAGCTGCCATACATTTGACCATTCCTCCAACCTTGCCAAGTCCCTTCTCATCCTTTTCACTCCATCTTGTGTATTAACCCTGTTGCAGATCTTTGTGTCCTCTGCAAGAGACATACTTTCCTTCCAGTTCCTCTACAATGTCCTTATAAAGACATTAAAAGGACCGGTCCAGTACTGAACCCTGCGGTCCCCACTAGTAACCTTCCTTTCTTCACTGTGGACTCCATTTACTACTACCCTTTGCGTCCTGTTGTCTAGCCAATTTTTATCAGGCTACCACCTTGGGATCCACTCCAAGGCTGGCTAACTTGTGTATTAATCTTTTGTGTGAGACTGTATCAAATGCCTTGCTAAAAATCTAGGTAAGCCATGTCCATGACCCCTCCCTGGTCTACTACTTGGTCACCCAGTCAAAGAAATCTATTAGATTCATCTGACACAACCTTCCCATTGTCAATCCATGCCTTGGGTCCTGTGTGCCACTGGCCCCTAGGTACTCAACATTTCTTTCCTTCAGAAGTGATTCCATCATGTTCCTACCACTGAGGTCAAACTAACTGGTCTGTAGTTTCCTGCCTGTGTCCTGCTCCCAGTTTTGTGAAGAGGAATCACATCCGCCTCCTCCAGTCCTCAGGTACCACCCCATCCTCCCATGATTTGTTAAGAGAGTAGTCAAGCGGTGTCATTAGTTCTACCCTTAGTTCTTTTAGAATTCTTGGGTGAATCCCATCAGGCCCCATTGCTTTGTCCACCTTCAATTTTACTAGTTCTTTCAGAACCCTTTCTTCTGTAAATGGACTGGTATCGACCTCCGTCTTCAGAGTGTTTGTCTTGTTTGGTTTAGGTACTCCCCTCCTCTTCCTTTGTGAATACTGAGCAGAAATATTCATTCAGTATCCCTGCTTTTCACTGTCACCCTCTACCCAAATTCCTCCCTTTATTAAGCCTCAGTATCCCTCCTTTAGTCTTTCTTCTCTCCTAGTGTACCTATAAAGGTCTTATCCCCTTCTTAACAGAGTTGGCTATCCTTTCCTCGGTTTGGGCCTTTGCTATTCTGACTGCCTTCCCAGCTTCTTTCTGCTTTAACTGATAAAGTTCTCTGTCCTGCTCCTTCTGTGTTTCCTTATATTTCCTGAATGCTATCATTTTTCCTTAACTTTCCCTGCCACCTCTTTTGAGAACCATAGTGTTTTTTCCTTCATTGTGTTATGTTGATTTGCTTTACACAAAGCTTGTGCCTCTGTGATAGCTGTTTGATTACTCCCATTGTTCCTCCACCCTCCTTCTTGCCTGTTTGCTAGTGCTTTTCTTAGGCACTCTCTCATTTTCAAAGTCAGCCCTCCTAAAGTCTAATACTCTTGCTTTTATATGGCTTGATTGTATGGCTGTATTTATAGTGAACCACACTGTTTGGTAGTAGCTTGTTCTCAGATGGCTACCCACTTCTAAATCTGAGATTCTTTCTCCATCCCCATTTAAGAGTACCAGGTCTAAGATTGCTCCCTCCCAAGTGGGTTCCAATACTAGCTGCCTGAGGCATGCCCCTATGAGGGCATCAAGAATGACCCTGCTCTTGGATGTGCCTGCAGCAAGGTGCTCAATTAACATCTGGCATATTCAGGTCCCCATCAACAATATCTCCCCTTTTTCTGCCATTCTAAGGAAGCCTTCTATCATTTCCTTGTCCATTCCTCCCTGAGATGGGGGTCTGTATACAACCCCATGTGGATTATGGTGCCATTTCCTGTCTCCAGGGTGACCCAGGTGTCTCATCTGCTCCCTGTTTACTCTTTAGTTCTGTTACTTTGATCCCTTCCTTTACATGAGACCCTCCTCCTCCTCTTTCACCCTCCCTGTCCCTCCTGTAGATTGTGTATCCTGGTATGTTGACATCCCAGTCATGGTTCTCTGTATACCGTGTTTCTGTGACTGCCACAATATCCA
Organism: Neoceratodus forsteri; assembly: GCA_016271365.2. NCBI lineage: Eukaryota > Metazoa > Chordata > Ceratodontiformes > Ceratodontidae > Neoceratodus > Neoceratodus forsteri. Next base: position 883,178,323 of record CM028134.1, read on the forward strand.
GGCAACCCTCTTCCATCAAGGCCACTAGTTCAGGGAGCTTGTTACACAGACTATGCGCATTGGTACTCATCACCTCCACTTTTGATGGTCTACCCTTTTAGCCCCATTCCTGTCCTTACTGCATTTGCCTTTTTTTTTACCTCTGTCCTGCTCCCTAATGACTTCTCTACCTTAGTGTTTACCTCACTAATTACCGTGTTTTTGTGGGGAAGGCTGGGATTTTCCTGCTTCTTTTCAGTGCCTCCCCTTTGGCTAGTTTAAATGCTTGTCAATGAAGCATTTAAACCTCTCACTCAGGATCCTGGTTCCCCTCTGGACAGATGCAGACCATCGCACCAGTATAGGTCTGCATCCCTCCAGGTGGCTCCCCAGTCCCCAATGAAGCAAAACCTGAGCTCCACACCAGTTTTCAACCATTCATTGAATTCCCTGGTGATGAGTACCTAGCATCACCCTTGCCATAGACAGGCAGCTCCTCTGAGAAGGTTACTGTATGCGCTACTTGTTTAAGGCCCCCTCCCCAACTCTACAAACTCCTCTTGCACTGCTCTGATCCCATTCTTAGCCAGGTCATTTGTCCCTAGGTGGACAATGACATCCAGCTCCTTCCACGTGCAGCTGCTCCACAATCCTGAGGATTCACTTCCTGTCCTCTCAAGCCATGTGTGCCAGGCAGGCACCTTATCTCCCTCTCCCTTCCTCCCCCATTTCTACCCCATAATGATTGATTCCCCCACCAGGAGTTGTTTCCTTCCCTGTGGGGTCTCCATGCCACCCTCCTATGGGTCTCCTTTGTGAAGGTTCCCAGCATCCTCCTTGGTCTCCATTGTGGGTGCTCCATAGAGGAACCACTATCCACCAGAAGCCGAATGAATTGTGGAGAGGTACAGCTGGAGGATGCAACTCTGTTCCACCACCTCTCCTCCCTGAGCCCACCCTGGTCCAGCCTCTCCTCTTCTTGGCAACCTCTGAGGTAGTGGCATTGGCCCTGGTGGTCCCTGGGTGGGTGAGGAGGTTTCACAAATCCTAGCCAGGTCAGCCTGGAGATGGGCAACCTCCTTCCTCAGACCATAGAGGTGCCTGCAAATAGGACAGTATCTCAGCCTCCAGAATATCTCCCGGAACACTGCCACCCCACAGCCATTGCACTGCACCACTCCTATCATGTCTTATTTTGTGTCCCTTCTCCTGTTTCTCTGTATGCTTACTCTCTCTCCTTACAACTCTCACCCTTCCTGTTCTGGGACAGCAACTTCCTATATCCTTCAGTAGCCTCCTTCTTCCTTGCTCGGTGTCAGACCACCAGCAGCTGGTGGGGAGAGTGAGTTACTTTTTCTTTTAGTGTTGACAAAACCAGTGTTTCTCTATGATCCTTCCTTCCTACTGCCAAACAGGAAGTTCTTGCTGACAGTCAAATCCAGTGGCTATAAAAGTAGAACTGGTTTGGGTGGGATGGAGGCAATTAGTAAGAAAAAAGGCTAGCAACAGGAAGTTTGTAATGATCACCTGCTTTTCTAGTGTCTAAGCCACACCCCCAATTAAACTCTCTCTCCTCCTACTGGTTTAGCAAAGTAAACTGATACAGTACCCTTCCAGTAGAACACACACTGACTTTCTTTCTTTTCTTTTTTAAACCCTAAATAGGACCCTTCTACTTCTAATAAAGTATCTGTTTGCTTAATCTCAACAGACACTGACTCCTGCTGAGATACAAGAGTTAAATTAATAAGAAAATGTAGCTTCTTTTAGTTGCTGCTTTCTGCTCTACAAGCAAGGCTAGCAACAGGAAGTTGTAATTTGAGTCACCTGCTTTTCTAGTGTCTAAGCTACACCCCAATTAAGCTCTCTCCTCCTCCTACTGGTTTAGCAAAGTAAACTGATACAGTACCCTTCCAGCACAGAACACATAATGACTTTCTTTCTTTTCTTTCTTTTTTAAACCCTAAATAAGACCCTTCTGCTTCTAATAAAGTATCTCTTTGCTTAATCTCAACAGACACTGACTCCTGCTGAGATACAAGAGTTAAATTAATAAGAAAATGTAGCTTCTTTTAGTTAGCTGCTTTCTGCTCTACAAGCAAGGCTAGCAACAGCAACAGTGGGAGACATCACTGTTTAAACTATCGGTGGGTTTTGAAGGGGAACCAACAGATATGTGAGTGTAATTATGCATCCCATTTCTTATAGTATCTGGGAGATGCCCTTTCCTGATTGCAGAACATTTTCAAAAAGTAGCAAGCTGCACCATAGCAGTCCACCACTCAGCAATCGCAGGAGAAGTGGGCAGCTGCCACCTCCCTCAGAATAGCCCTTTTGCTTCCATGATGGCCACCAGCACCCATGCCTTAGTGGGTGTCATCAAATGGCCCAGAAAGGAAATATTCCCCAGCACCAGAGTGGCTTGGGCAGTTGACAAGGGCTGCCAATAACCTTGGAGCAGTCCTCCATCACCTGTTGCCAGAAACCCTGAACTACTGGACATGCCCATAAGATATGGAGTAGGTGAGCCAGAGAGGCATCACACCTCCAGCACTTGTCATGTTTTATAATGTTCAATTTATGAAGCACTGCCAGTGTCTTGTACCATCTGAGCAGGATTTTCAACTGAATAAGTTGGCTTTTGGCATTCTCATATGCCAGGTGGGCAGCTTTCAAACAATCCTGCCAGAGTTGGTGGGAGAGAGGGCATTTTAGTTTGGCTTCACAAACCACACGGCTGGTCAGCGTATGATTGGGTTGGGCCTCCATTATTACCCTATAGATGATTCCCACCAGGCTTCTTCTCCTACAGGGTTCAAGAAGGGTAGTCAACCATTTCCACCTCTCCCGCTCGCAGGCACTGCCAAAGAAGAGCAGTTGCACTCCTGATCTGGAGATACTTCCAGAAATCCCGAGTGTCAAGTCCATATTTCTCTCTCATCTGATCGTGGGACATAACCGTTACCCATCAGGGAGGAGGAGATCCCCTGCCACTTGTATGCCTCTGGAAGCCCAGTGCTTCCAGTGTATCATTCCATGATCTATCTTTATAAGTTGATTATTCCACAGGGGGGCATACATAACCAGAGGGATATATGCTTTTTGGAGTGCCGTAAGAATATCACCTGCACCATGCCCTTCAAGTCTCTGTCATTACCTGCGGCCTCTTGTCAGTAAGCAGAGAGAAGAGTGCATTGTTAGGTAGGAGGCTGCTTCTAATTGCACACATTGAGGAGGAGAAGGGACAGGGGGCAGCAAACCAGCTGGTAGCTTGGGCCATATGAAAGGCCAGGTGATATCTCAAGAACCATGGGAGTCCTAGTCCTCCACTAGTCCAGTGTGCCCACAGCTTAGCTCTGCTCCAGCATGCCATTTTACTTTCCCATATGAAGGAGGAGATAATTCTATCCAGCTGCTGGAAGGTCTAGGGTTAGAGGATGAGAATGTTATTAAGGAGATATGCCACCCTGGAAAAGATGAACATCCAAATGGCCTCTATCTTTCCCTTCATGGAGAGCTGCAACCTTCTCCACCTTTGAACCTCCATCCATTATACCCTCAATTAGTGGGGAGAAGTTAACCTTCTCTAGATCCTGCAAGTGAAAGGCATGAAAATCCAAGATATAAAATCCCTGTGGTGCCCAGGTAATATCCAGTATTACACAAGCATTCCCTGCTGCACCTTGGCAAAGTGTTACTTTAATAAAGCTTTTGCAAAGTAGGAAAATTGCACTTCATAGGGAAAAAACTGCATTTCATCACTCCTCTGAGAAAAATCATAAACAGATTGGCAATGTACTGCACTCCACATTGTTTTGTCTGTAAGTAGTGAGTTGCTGAGTTGTTTTTTTAAGCAAAACAAAAACCAAGCAACGTTCTGCATTTTGTGGGAATCTACACATAGTGTGGATTGTTTTCTTCTTACTTTGCCTCCAGCTATCTTTACACCACACTGAAAGGGTGGTAGTTCCTGTAACATGGGCAGAGAGTCTGTAGTCTCATTCATTTCCTTTCAATTGTTTAACTAGGAGTGGTACACTAAGCTGAAAGTTTGTTTACGGAGTGCGACCTGGGAGCACAAGGAAGTTAAGTGACTTGCTCAGGGTCACACAGTATGCAAGTGGGCTCTCCATTATATGGCCATCCATAGTCATCTCTTCTATGCCTTACATATTTGTCCATGATAACTTTCCTTGACCTTGATTCACAGACAAGATTGTCCAAGGATGATGCACAAATGCCTGGAAAAAAATTCACATCAAGAGTGACTAATCAGGATAACATAATCCATTTTCAATTAGGGAAATGGAAAAACATGTTTTGATAAAATAACATATTAAATTATTTTAGATAGCAGTGATTATTGTCCATGACCTAAATATATTTCTGAATGTTCATGCTTGATGCTTTTATTATCATATTTTTCACATTTAAAATATGAAGTTAATGTTATTTTATCCATTAGTAATTCCATAATTTAGACTACGTTTGATACAGATTCTTCAGTAAAACTATACAAAACATTTCCAGTTGGCAGTTTAGCCTCTTTCTGAGATGATTCCACTTAAGTCTTTTATGTGGGTCTAGATAACTTAAGGAGGTGTTAGTGGTATCAGCCTCAAGTGTGAAGATTAGATTGAGCGATCTATTAATTTGTTTCATTTCTAGTTAACCCCTTTTTAAGTTATTGTCATCTTGAATTCCTCCTAATCATTATCCAGCCAAAGCCTGGCCAGGATCAGTTGTATTTTCAAAGTAAATTATGTCGTTTCTTATCATATTTGTAATAAAATATGCCTAATTTATGTTATTTTTTATAACTTTAAAAAGTTTTTAAAAATATATTCCAGTTAGAGCTGTATTCCTAAAATCTACAGTTTATCAGTAGACACTGTTAAGTATTATATTCTTTTGGTTCTATTTCACTACTGTTCATTGTTAAAAGTGGAAACACAATTCTTTAAGTATGAAACACAATCAGGTATGTCCTTTTCCAATATGTTTACTGAATGTTCTGAACACACCACCATCATCATCCACAGTTAACCATAGTTTATCCATGTTTGATAATAGTTTGTCTATGGTCAGAAAAGTATAGGCAGCAACCACATTTGTGTAATGTATTTGCATATCAGAATACAGAATTTGACATTTTAAACTCATAACATAATCACAATAATGCTGTTGTTGCAGTTTATGAAGAAAATATATGGTTTACACAAATAATATACTTACTAGATTATAAAAGAATTTCATATGGACCTCACCACAGCTAAAAAAGTTTCATTTTATGATGGTGTAAATAGCAATTAGACTATTTTTCCCATTATGAATGAAGAAAGAATTCAATAGAAAGATACATGAGGGTCACAGGGTTTAATATGGCACAGGAAGGAGTATTTCTCTTAAAAAGGCACTCTATAACAAGGGACTACAGCTATGAAGCAGGATGGGGAAGGTTCAGGAGAGATGTGAGGAATATGTCTTAACAGAAAGAGTGGTGGATTCATGGAACAGCTTTCAGCTGGAGCAGAGAGGGCAAAAACAGCGGTAGAATTAAAAAGCCTGGAATAAGCATAAGGCAATTGAAATGTAAGGAAGTGAAGCAAGAGACAGCACTATAGAACATGTGGGTCTACAGCAAAAATAAAGGTAGGAAAAAAGATTAATATGGGCAAAATGAGTGGGTCAAGCTGCCTTATCTGCAATCAATTCTATGTTTCTAAACACTAGCAGCAATATGTAAGTAAATAAAAGCTATTTCAAAGTATAACTAAATAATATATATTTATTACAGATCATTAAGATTGCTCAAAAATGCAGTACAGCACAAATGGTGTGGAGCTGGAGTCTTTCAGGTCACATGGAGACTGAGGTGCTACTCCATTTGTACTCAACTCTCTACATTGAGGACAGATGTTGCTGGACTTCAGAACAAACTGATAAGGTGCAAAGAACCTTCTGCCACACAGGTGCCACCAAGTATGCACCCCTCCCCCAGAGTATGCCTAGGTAGAAACTGAGTGGTTGGCCTTTGGTGGGCTTCAGCATGCACCACTGCACAGTTCCTTCTCCATACAGATGAAGCAGAGCAGCCAGGAAGAGGCATCCATAGCAGTGGGAAGGGAGGAAGTGGGGTCCCTCAGAAGAGGGGCCCCAAAGAAAGAGATGAGGCCCCAGCTGAGAAGGAAGCAGCAGCTGGTGGGGGCTGCCATGCTAGGGGGATAGGACATAGAAACATAACATAGAAACAAGGACAATGATAGCAGAAAAAGACCAGAGGTCCATCCAGCCTGCCTAAGTTCCCTATAATCCCTGGAACAAATAGACCATATTGCACAAACAAAACTGTCACTTGGAAGGAGAAGCATCTAGATTCATGAGGAACTGTAGATGGACTTAAATGACCAACAACTGGATTATTTCATATGGACTACAAGGCCGGATGGAGTTAGAGTCAGAAAACCCACTCCTGCATTATTTGTGAAAGAACACTACTTGCAACAAAGTGTAATCAAAGTACCAATGGCACTAATGGTGCCAAATAAGGTCTGTAAAGTGTAAAATAATTATGTATTAAAATACAATTTACTCTGTGTTTACTTGGATTCAAACCATTAATCCTTTGCTGCTCAATGAACACTATTTAGTGTGCCACTGGGTTGTATGTATGGAACTGCAGTTCATATAGACTAGAAGTTTAAGCTACAACCTGGAAAACTGGCTACTGGGTATCTAATCCCAGGAGGCAATTTACCTTCACAAATTTGTTTTAGCTAAATTCACGTTTCATATAATTTACTATTCGACTCCACTCCACATTGAATTGCCACTAAAGTGGGTTTCATAGAAACATAATAATTTGGCAAAAATGTTTAAGTCCCTGCTGATCCTTTGGCTGCTAAGAAAAACAAATTCAGTGTGGCAGTGAGCTGCAGGTGAGTGAGCTGCCGTTCCTGTGGTTTACAGGTATGTTACACCTTACAAAACAGGCGACTTGGGATCTAATCTCAGCAGGTGATATAACTTCACAATTTATGGTTCTTAGGTAAATGTACTTCTCAGATAATTTACTATTCCAACTCCATGCCACCATGAATTGAAATGTAGAAACATAGAATTTGACCACACATAAGGAACACTTGGTCCATCAAGTCTACCCATTTCTCCTACCACACAGTTGCATCAGACTGCAACTGATCTATACTCTTTCTCCCCCTTCCATTCAACTATGATTTCTTTGAGTTTAGCCCATACATTCTTGAAACCCACCACTGTTTTGCCCCACAACCTCTGCTGGAAGGCTGTTCCAAGAATGCACCACTTGATCTGTGAAGAGTACTTCCTCACATCTCTCCAGAATCTACCCTCCTCCAGTTTTCTAGCATGTCCCTTATTTTTGAGCACCTTCTCATCTGAAAAATACACCCTCCTGTACCTTATTTACCCCATGAAGTATTTAAAAGTCTCTATGATATCTCAACTCTCCCTTCTCTGTTCTAGGGTGTACATATTGAGGTCATTTAGTCTCTCCTCATAGGGCATTTGATGCATACCCTACCCATTTTAGAGATTTGGGAGTGGGGGCCGAAGGCAGAGGGAGGCGAAGGGAGGCAAAGTGCCTGAGAGGTTTTCACCTTGTAGGGATGGAGAGCAGATCCAAAAGAACACTAGGGCAGCAGCAGCAGCAGCAGAATGGAGGGTGTTAGATGCCATTTTCACCTGGTACAAATGATCTGACAATGGATAGGGCAGGAATACTGCAGAGTAATTTCAGGAGCTGGGGAGAGGCCTTAGGAAGGTGGCATGCATAATGGCTTTAGCTGAATTGTTACCCATATACAGCCAGGAGAAGTTCGACACTCATCACCAGGGCTTTTAACAGTTAGTTGAAGGTGTAGTGCATGGAGGGACTTTGGCTGCAATCTGGGAGATATGGGCATCTATAGAAGAGATGGACTGCATTGTTTGCAGGAAGGACCCACAGTCATTAATGGTAGGTTTAAATGCTACTTGGATGAACATTTAAACTAGCCAGGAGGGAGGCTGAAAATAAAACCAAAGGAGGCAAAATTCCTCCCAGATGATGAAGCAGGTCCTCCGGCAGGACAAGGGGTTTAATCTGGGTGATATTCCTCATGTGATAGAAACCACTCCTGATGACAGATGACACCTGAACCTCAAATGTCAATTTGTCATTGAAGATAGTGCCCAGATTTTTCTACTTTGTGGTGGCCACCAACAGTGTCTTACGCTGCATCAAGCCAGAGCTCACCCCAGCAATCTCTACTTCCTGCCAGGGACCAGTCTCAATCAATAGTACCTCCATTTTGACTGGGTTGAGCCTCAGCCAGATAGAGGACATCCAGTCTTGGATCTTGATCAGGCACTCATTTGGCTGGGTGTTATCTTCAGTGAAAGCCCACAATGTAACACTGAATGATCTCACTCAGGGCAGCATGTACACAGCAAACAACATAGGTGAAAGGATCAAGCCCTGGGAGACTCCATGTGGCAGGGCCTTCAGTGAAAGGAGAAACTCCTCATTACCACTTTACATCCCCCAATGAGAAAGGACTCAAATAGGTTGCTAACAGTACCGGTGACTCAAAGAGCCCCTTAAAGTGATCCAACAAACACCACGGCCTACAGAGTCAAAAGCTGAAGAGAGATCAAGGAGATGAAAACTGACTGCTCAGTTCTATCTCTAACCATCAGGAGGTCATTATGCACCCAGACTAGCACCATTTCAGAACAGTGAATTTATCTAAATCCCAACTGAAGTGGCTTAAAGATGCTGAAAGCAAGCGAAGTGAGCTTTGAGTTTCAGCACCACGATTTTCTCAATAATCTTGCCCAAAAGGGCACTCTAGAGATGGGTCTATAGTTCTCCAAGATGCCAGGGTCTAGAGATATTCTTTTCAAGAGGCGACTCACCAGCCCCTATTTCAGAGCACTAGGAACAGCCCCCAAAAACCTGAATACCAGACAATCTCAGTGAACACTGGGCCCAGCAATTTCACACATCTCACAAGGAGACATGTCAGGCCCAGGTCCAATTCACAAAAGTGGGCTGAAGTAACATGATTACCTCACATACTTCCTCCACCTCCACTGGCATAAACTCATTCCAGACAAATGGGGTGCAATTTATAATATCTGACTGACCACTGCAGAGCAGCGTAAGCCCCTTTGGACAGATACTGGACCTGATGGAGGACACTCTGTCAGAGAAGAACAGAGCAAACTCTTCACACTTGGCTGCTGACACTGCATGGCGAGGGATTGTACAGAAAAAGTAAAGAATAAGTAGACATTATGAACAGGTACTTGTGCTCAGTATTCACATTGGAGGGTGGGCCACGAGGAAGCAGCTAAGCCAAAGTGAGGAGGGCTGGTGGAAACAAGTCCATTTTCAGAGGAAAGAGTCCTGAAGTGACTTGCAGCTCTGAATATGCAAAGAAGCTATTGGACCAGATGGGATACACCCATGGATATTAAAGGAATTAAAGGAGGTACTAGTTGCCCAACTGGCAGCTTTATCTAACAGCTCACTGTAAAACAGGTGTAGTTCTGGAGGACTGGATGAGAGCAGATGTGATGCTGCTCCATAAGAGCAGCAGCATGGAGAGGCTAAAACTGTGGGGCCAGTCAGTCTCAAATCAGTGGTGGGAAATGAATGGAAACACTGTTAAAGGAAAGGCTGAGAGAGTACCTTTAATCCAAAGGCTACAAGACCAAAGGCAGCATGGATTCATGGGTGGGCTGGAGTCCATGCCAGATGAAGCCAATTGATTTCTTTGACTGGCTGACAAGGAAGTGCATCAGAGGAGGGAAGCTGACATGGCCTATCAGAATGTAAGCAAGGCCTTCAACACTGTTGTACAGGAGACTGATAAAGAAACTGAACAACCTAGGGTTGGAAACAAAGTGGTGAATTAGGTAAGGAAGTGGTTAATGGATAGGAAAATGAGGGTGGTGGGTAATGGCACTCACTTTAATGATGGGAAAGGTAGAAGCAGGGTTTTGCAGGGCTAAGTACTGGTACCTGTCATCTTTAATGTTTTCAGAAGTGATTTTGAAAAAGAACTGGAAGGAAAGTATGTCTTCTTGCAGATTATACCACCATGTGTTATCGGGTGGATAGCTAGGATGGGATGTACAGAATGTGTGAGGGCCTTGTGAAACTTGAGTGGTCAAGAGCATGACAGTTGGGGTTCAGTGCCAAAAGTGCAAAATCATGCATCTAGGGCATAGAAACCTGAGAGCTAAGTATGGGATGGAGACTACTAACAGTCACTTAGCAGGATAGGAACCTTGGGGTTATCATATCCCAGTGACCTCAAAGTGTGAGGCAGTGTTACACAGCTGTTGCTAGGGCCAGTGGGATGCTGGGATGCATAGGTAGAGGTATCTCCAGGAGGAGGTAAGAGGTTGTGTTGCCACTGTATTGCTCACTTGTAAGACCACACCTGGAGAGTTGTGCCCAGTTCCAGAGTCCACATCTCAGAAGGACATAGACAGGTGGAGGCAGTTCAGAGGAGGGTAAATAAAATTGTGTAGGGGTTGCATCAAAACTTGTGTGAGGAGAGACAGGGATCTCAACATGCACACACTGGAAGAGAGAGAGTGAGGGGACATGATAGAGACCTACAAGTACCTCTCCAGGGTGAACAGGGTGTGGGAGGATAGTCTGCTTAAAATGGGAAGAGCACAGGGACCATTGGTCGTAGATGAAGTTGGGGGAGCTTAAGATGGATTTGAGGAAGTACTGTATCACTGAAAGAGTGGTAGACACCTGGGATAGACAGCCAGAGGAATGGTGGAGGTGAAAACAGTCCCAGAAATTGAGCATATATGGGTAGACATAGAGAAATATTAGTAAATAGGCAGGGAGGATGAATGGTAGCTGGAGACCAGCTACTGTCTGTGAGACAGGCTAGGCAGGGACCATCTGGGCAGACAGTGGCCAAGAGGTCCTTTTCTGCTGACAAATTCTATGTTTCTTTGTAAAATGAAAATTACCTGAGCTGTGTTTAAGCTGTGTAAATATATGTATTAGACTGCAGAAAACTTGTGAAATTAACAGTTATGGATAACCATAGATGAATGCAGTCACTTGAATTCTCAAACTATATTGACCATGGCCATCAAGTAGTGCTTACAAAGAAACATAGAAACAGAATTTGATTGCATATAAGGACTGTTTGGTCCACCTAGTCTGCCCATTGTTCCTACCTACTGCATTTCAATCAACCCTACTCGATCTCCAGCTCTACCCCCAAACCCTTACCTTATCACTAAGGCTTCCTTATGTCTATCCCATGCATTCCTGAACCCGTATACAGTTTGATCCTGACCACATTCATGGGGAGTCTGTTCCAGGCATTCACCAGGCATCCACCACTCTTTCTGTGTAGAAGTACTTCTTCACATCTCCTATGAATCTACCACCCTCCAGTGTCACAGCATGATCCCTTGTTCTCGAGCATCTTTTTCTGACAATAATGCTTCCCTCTTCTACCTTATTTGTACCCTTCAGGTATATGAAAGTCTCTATCATATCCCCCTCCCTCCTTTCCTCCAGGCTGTACATATTGAGATCCTTCAGTCTCTCCTCATAGGGCTTAATGTGTAGACCCTGCACCATTTAGTTGGCCTTCTCTGGACTGCCTCCACTCTATGTCCTTCCTGAGATGAAGTCTCCAGAACTGGACACAGTACTCTAGGTGAGGTCTCACCAGAGAGATATATAGAGGTAACATCACCTCCATCTTTCTGCCTTGATACCTCTCCCTGTGCACTCCAGCATCTGACTAGCTCTCCTACTGCCTTGTTACACTGCCTGGCCACCTTTAGGTCATCAGACATGATTACCTCCAGGTCTCTTTCCTGCTTTGTGGTTGTCAATACCACTCATCCCACTTTGTGCTTTTGTAGTGCAGTGTGAAATACAATTCTGCTGGTAGAATTACATTACTACAAAAGGCAGAATTTCACTTCCACAAAAATTTGGAATTCATTTTGCAACTTTCATGAAATTCTGACTTAGAACAGTGGAAAGAAAGTATCAATTGCTGATTAATATATTGAACTGCGGAAAGAAATTCAGCAGAACTGACCACTGAACAGCAGAATAATTGTATTTATTGCTGACTGATGCATTAAATTGCAGAATGAAATTCTGCAGAACTGTGATGATACAGTTCATGTGTATCATTCACAATTCAACCAGAAATGTTGCAGAAATGCCTCAGCAACATGAATTTTGCTGACGCTGATTACGGTGCAGGCAAAATGTAGCCTGGCATTACAGTACCAGGCATTTTGTCTCCAGGGAATTACAGCACCAAAGCGCCCTCCAGGAAATGGTCACTTTAAAGGGGGCAACACTGCCCCACACCACCACAAACTAAAATAACCCTCCAGGGCAGACATGCCCAAAGGGGTAGAAACTGTTTGGGCGGAAAGGGTGACATGAGGAGGAGGATCTAAAATCAAGATCACGCCTTTCACTGTTGCCCTTGTTGTGGTGCCGTAATTGCTATGACCAAATGTAGTCATCACCTTGATGGACTACACTGCAGAACACAGTGAAAATTCAGCAGACACATTCAGAGAATTTGATTTCACCAAAGCTGGAATTTTGGAAAGTTCCACAAAATTTATGAAATTTCATGAAATTTCATGAATCTAGAATTCAGTTTTCACCCAGCACTGCAACCCAGGTCTGTCCCTGGGCCATTTACAGTAACTGATTTTCCATAAATAACCTTGGTAATAAATAACAGACAAAACATGAATGACCACGGTTGCTGAGCATGGTTTACTCATGATCCTTGAAGAAGCATAAGTTATGCACAAATGGGCAGACAAATTGGGCCATAGGTCCTTATCTGCCATCAACATCTATTTATCTATGTATCCTAAGAGCATGAAAGCCGACGGTACAATCATGATGCATATGCATGTATGCACTACCAAGCTTCTGTACTGTCTCAATAGCTAGTCTTCCAATTACCGGCAATCCTCCATCCTGCTAATTGTCTGTCCAACATAATTATTTCTATCCTACCAAACCATTCTAATACTTCCCTATGTTACTCAAAAATTCCTGCTCTAAGAGCCCAATGGCCCATTTTACTAAAGGCATATGTCCGCAATTTGGTGGGATAGTGGGCAAGTCTCTCTATCCCTCAAGCTGTTCATAAACCATGTCTGCCCAAGCATCCTGCAGATGTTCTGATATTTGCTGCTACCATCTGTCCTCCTCCTCTGGTGGCACTCTTCTTTCCTTAGGGTTAGACATCCTTTTCTAAGGCTCCATTAGTCTGAAGGTACAACATCCTTGCAATACTTCTAGGGATGAAACCATCTTTAAATGGGTTCTTGTGTCATATGGCACCCTGAATGGGTGTTAGTTCCTATAACATGGGCAGAAGCAAATAAGCCAAAGTTTCAGTCATGTTCAGCAAGCATTATCACACTTCAAACTTTTGACTAACACAATACCTTCTCTACAAAACATCTGCATTCTTCCATCCAGCTTAATACTGTATCTCTCTTCCATTATTTTCCATATAGTACCAAACCTTACAGATCCTCTATATTACCCAAACATTCCTGACAGTCAGAGCACAATGGTCTAATGAACGAACTTACACCTGACAGAATCAAAACATAGGTACAGTATGTGTAGTGGGAAGATTGTGTAAGTGACTCATGGGATTAAAATTTTGATATACTAGTTTCGGTTCATAAGAAGTGTGCTCATAAAATATGATCATGCTTTTTAAGAAGTTGTTCAGGCAACTTATTCTTTGAGACAAGAGAGTGATCATCAGATATTCTGCATGCTGTCCATTCAGACCAGAGGTTAGATTTTTAAAATACAGCACATATATGATCCTGTGAGGCAGGAGTTTTTCAAAACCAGCCAAAATGTCTGAAAAGTGCCAACAAAGTGTGCAAAGTGACAGCAAAGTGTTTGTTAAGAGTAATCAATGGAGGGGCACTGTGGAGCTGAGGTTTCTGGCAGCAATATTTCTTAGCTCCTCTATTGAACATGATAAAATCTAAATATTTATAGTTTTTGGAGCAATTTGGTGCAAAAATTTTTACATCAGTGAAAAGAGGAAGGTCTGAAACTTAGAATGGTGAACCCTTGTAAGGATCATACTGGTTCAACAAGAGGAAAATCTTTAGGCTCTACTCAGCCCACATGGACTGGCCTACAGATGCAGGCCACCTCTCAGCCCAATGCCAAAGAGACCATGGCATCGATTGGGCTAAAATTGAACAGAATTATATCCTCAGTTGCTGATTTAAATGCTAAAATAGACTCTTTTAGGACCAGAGTAAATGTTGTGGAGAAAACTGTGGAAAGACTACAATCAGAAATGTGCAATGTTAAAAGGAATTCGAGTCAAATTCAGTGGCTACCACACTTAGGATTAAAGTGTATACCCATCCTAAAGCCAGATTAGAGACACTTGAAAACCAGACCGATCATCTCATGTGTGGATCCTTGGTCTGCCCAAAGGATTGAGGGTGATCACCCCTCATGTTTTTGTGAGATTGTTTGGGAGAGAAGCTGATGCCAGAAGGACAAACAATTTACTTTGACCTACAAAATGTATAGAATCACTCCAAGGAGTTATCTGAGGACTCTGATACCCCACACACCTTGTTGGTGGTTACAGATGGCACTGGTACATGGGATATTTGCTCCACCACCTGTGTGAGATGCAAACAATTTGATGGTGTGTGCAGGAAACTTCAGGAGGCCACAGTCACTCATGCAGTGATATTTCCAGCTTGACTGAGAGTGGTTCATGAGGGAAAGTTTGAGTATTTTCAGACTCATCTGAGGCAGGCAAGTGGGCTTCCTGGTTTGCATCAGAAATATTCCACTCAATGATGGCACAGAGGACAGTGAACCTGACAAGCTTGAAGGGGACTGATTTAACTGAAATCATAAGTTGGTTAAACTTGTTTAATTTCTGCATTCTAACTGCATAGATAATGCTGGAACCTGATTATTGATTATGGACTAATCTGACAGGGAAAGTTTTTTTTTGCTATACTTTTTATCTCCTCTGCGGCTGGGGGTGTTACCAATGGTTCCCCCAATCCGGCCCGACCTTCAGCCCCTGCTCTGCCCCCATCTCCAAGTCTCTACCCCACTTCCAACCTGCACAGTGGTCTACCATGGTGGGCACGCAACCACCGCCATGGGATCCAGGGGGTTCGGATCAGGGGAGCATCAGAGTAAAGCCAGTGGTGCTGCTTGTCCGGCCATCAGGTAGCATGAAAAGTTTTCCCTTTCTCCTCCCCATACTTCTGAGGCGTGCAATGACACCAAAGGACAGAGCGCAGACGCTACCGCATGCGCCCCATCCCAGCTGCCTGCCACAGCACGCCCCTCTGGTTCTGCCCATGACCTGCCATAGCCCCCAGACACTGCTAGAAGCCGCCAGGCCACTGAGGCATCTCACACCCCTCCTGGAGAAGGAGAGCAGTCTTACAGATGCTCGATCCTTCTCCTCCTGTGACCCCAATGACCCAGGCTTGTTCCTGAACCGGGTCACCAGCGTGCGCAGGTGTGGCATCCTGCGCCTCAACCCTCAGCGCCACCAGGCCAGCTAGGAAAGTTTTAAAATGTTTTTATAAATTAAAGCCTGAAAAATAGTAATGCAGTAATTACTATAAAGTTGGATGCCTGAATATTGATTTCCAAGTAGTCTCACACTTTAAGTTTAACTTGTTTTAAGGCTGGGAAAAGAAAAGCCTATTTTATACAAATATCTATTTGTTATCTGGGATATTTCAGACCGGACCAGGTTCCATGACTTAAACTGTTTTTGCAAATCCATAGATTGGTGCCTTTGCAATGTTATTAATAGTATTTCTGTCATTGGGGACGTGACATGTTGGATTTTTACATGGACTTTAGTACTCAAATTAGTCACTCTGCTCATGGACTCTATTAACAGCCTAATAATATTTTCTTCCTTTAGTATCATACTGTAGAGTTCCCTCCATATGAGGTATCAAAATATTTGAGATGCACATCCTTGTATTAAGGAGTTGTTTGACTCTCTGATGGTTATCAATATGTATTTGGTGTGTCTCAGATATGGATCTGTTATTTGTCTTAGAAAAATGAAACCAATAAACATAAAGTTAAAAAAGAGTAATCAATAACTGGAGACATGGTTTATGCTCATCTACCTTTTAAGAATGTTTTATTATTACAGCAACTGTGCTTATTGGCAATATTGTTTATTGAAATGACTAGGAAGCCATTTTTAGCCAGTTCAGTGGCACTGAGGATGGAGGCACTGGACATCACAACTCACGCCACGCCAGTGACCGGATTCAGGAGCGAGCCTGGGTTATCAGAGGTCAGCAGAGGATGGTTGGGATTGAGTGTCCAGGGACTGCTCTCCTATCCTGGGAGGGTCAAGGGATTTCACCATGCTGTAATAGCCCCTGGTGATGATCAGAGGCACTAACAGGGCTGGTGTGCTTGAGGTGGAGTGCAGCAGACATTGCCGTGCAGTGCCCAGATGTTATTGCACATCCGTGCTCGAAAGGGACTAAATAATGGAGGAAAAGGGCTGGGCATGAGCAAGCAGCTTGATAACCATGCTTGTGCCACCTGGAGATCTGTCGTGGAATCGCACTGTAGGGTTTGGTCTCGACCTGGCATGGGAAGGCATAGGAAGGCATAGGGGACCTCCCAGTGGGTTGGGGAATGGCCATACTGACCCCTCATCATGTGAGTGAGCATGCTGCACTCCAGGTGGGTCGAGCCAGCAGCTGGATGACTCTGCCAATTGCACTGCAGCAAGGTTGATAAAATATATCATGATAAAAAAAAGGAAATCCATTTTCTCTTTTATTTTTTTATGTCCCTTATATTTCTGCACGTGGCATGATCTTTTCTTCTTTCTGCTTCACCAGTCTCATTACCTGCTTCTTCCTGGACTTACCATCCTTATTCCTCCACAGTTTGCCCCCATGATGAGAGGCCATCATGGTTTTCTAAGCCCTTCTAGAGTCAGAATTAGATTTAGGATGGTGCCTCTTGTGGTGGTGCAGGGCTCACTGGGCACCAGAATCAACCTGTGCTGGCAGGGTCTTTCCCCACTATTAAGCTCTCTTATCTTGGATGCCAGCAACAAGGGTAAGCATGCAAGCACATGGAAGCATGCCAATATGTGGCACTAGCCAGCACTCCTTCTCACCTACACATGCAGCCTGCAGCTTCATCTATGGTCACCAAGGTGGTATTTCCATAGTGGCAACAGACAGCCACTGTCCCTGATGGAGGAGAGTGCCCTTTGGAATGGTAAGTTCTCCTCCCCTGGCCATCCCCACCTCTGTGGGCTCTTTTCAAACCCAGGTAACCAGCATCACAAGTGGTAGTGCTATCAATGAGGTTTTTGTTTTGTTGTTTTGTTGAATTTTGTTGACCTGGTAAGCCCACTGGGCCTAGAAGTCCCTTTTCAGGGGCGACCCGGGGGTTACAGATGGTAAGCAACTAAATTTGAAGCAGATTAAGCTGTTGGTGGTATTTTAGTGAATGAGGAAATTTGGCCAGGACACGGAAATTCCCCTACTGTGCTGCTGTTCCAGTGGCCAGAGGGAGTATGGGCGTTGTGGAGTGGCGACTGAGTGCTGCATGGCTCAGTCTAAGCAAGGCGATGAAGGAGAGGCGCGGTGGCGCAGAGCAATCGTAGGAGACGGTCTTGATGTGTTGACTAAACGGAGCTTTTCTAGCAGGATGGTGCCGATTTCTGGACGGAGAACGGAGGAGGCTGAGCCTTCTATGCAGAGAGGGGTTCCTTAAGGCTGTAATGCGGAGGACCCCTTATTGTTGGAGCACATTATAGAGGACGCGTTCCTTTAACCGCAGGAGAAGCTGCAACGCGGAAGTGATAGCGGCGAGGTCGGAGAAGAGGTTCCTTACGTTAGCGGTTCTGGCAGGACGAATCCTTTGTTTCGGAGCAAAGGAAGTGGATATGGAGGTTGGAGGACCGAGAAGGAGTCAGAGGTGGATAAGGGCAATCTACTGAGAAAGCAGGCAGGATGCAGGAGCGAGAGGTAATG
The DNA here is from genome assembly GCA_016271365.2 of Neoceratodus forsteri. Lineage (NCBI taxonomy): Eukaryota > Metazoa > Chordata > Ceratodontiformes > Ceratodontidae > Neoceratodus > Neoceratodus forsteri. The sequence continues at coordinate 883,196,419 of CM028134.1, forward strand.
GCTTGGTTTCTCAACCTCGCGACCTGTAAGTAAAGTGAATATGACACTTAACTTTCCTACTGATTCCAATAACTAAAGATTCAGGTTTGTATACAATCCTAAGGTGATGGCTGCTTCAAAAACGAATCTGTGACTTTTCAAACAAAGCATGGGCAGCAAGAGGAGTGACTGAATTTTCTTTTACATCTGACAATAAAGCCTTTAAGGCTTTTCAAAACACGACTTGGTGCTGAAAAAAGGAGTTTCTGGTAGTTTGGGGGCAATGGGGAACATGATGGCTCCTGGTCACCCCAAGCTGCTTTATCAGCTGCTGGCTGGAAGCAGAAAGATCATGGAGTGTGGACACCTGACTCTTCATGGGAAAATGTTTGGGATTGCAGACTGCTTCACCAGACTGGAAACCAGGGGTGGGGAAGGGGATAGAATTTCTACCTCTGATACTGCCATTATAAAAGAAAGTAGCAAGGGAGATCAGTGTTCTGTAGTGGAGAGGAGAATAATTATGTGACTGCATTTAAGGATAAGAGTGTTAATGTAAATAATATTGAGCAGACGACAATTAGTGGAGAGAAGCCAGAAAAACCCTTTTATCCAGTTTATTTTCACAGTGTAAGAGGGAGGCAGCACCTAGGAGGAATGCTGTAAGGATTCGTATAAAGGGGTTTAAAGGAAAGACCAAACAGATATTATGTTGGTAAGACATTAATTAAGGGTCTTTGAAGTTCTCTCCAGGGACGTATTTGCTTTTATCAACATTTCGGAGAGGACAATTTTGATATTAGCTTGCTTCACCTGCTTTACTTGACATTTTCTGGGAAAGGTACAACCAGGTAAAGTTTTCTCCTTTATGGACACCTTTTTTGTTATTCCTCTGTCTAAACCTTTGATAAAGTTTGTGACGGTGATGTTTAGGAATGAGGGTGTTCAGGTGGAAGATATTAAATTTTGGTTGGCACATAAGTGTGAGTATTAAGTGAACCAGATCCCATTTGGATTCAGAATTATTTTGGACAGGAGGGTGGAAATTTAAGGTGAAACTAAAACAAACCGCGACAGGGGTGGAACATATTCCTAATTCATTTATGTTAGGAAGAGATAGGGGTCTGTTTACAGTGGGCAGCCCAGGGCCTGCTATAGATGTGGATCCAAATCACATTTATCTAATGTTTGTGACCAGCCAAATGTGATAATTGTGGAGAAGTGGGTCATATTACTTTATTCTGTTCAAACACGTTAAAATGCGACTTGTGTGATGAAACAAATCATGCTTTTAAAGATTGTCCTAGGCGCCCAGAATAAGCAGGCTTGTGGAGTTTCGGACCTTCTGATTCAACAAGCGCAAGATGCAGGGGTGTCTCAGCATGAGGTATCCATTGGCGTTAAAGAGGTGTTAATTCACCAGAACAGGGTAAACAGAAAGAAGAAGTTAAGATAGTGGGCAAAGCAGTTCAGAAGCAGGAAGCTGGGGAAGGGGTTGAAGCTTCTCAGCCGGTCTGTTATTCAGATGATTTGGAAGAGAAGAGTGGAATGGGTCAGGTGAACTTCAACCCCACTAGCCCCTCCATTATTACAAGGTCTAGTAGGGAAGCGAAGAATCTGGTGCCGGTAGAGGTAGATGGTATTGAATCTAAAAATCCGTTTGAGGAACTGTCCTGGGAGATTCAGAGATGGATATGGGGATACTGATTCCCAAATATCAGTCAAGAGGGAGGAGAATACAAAAGGATGATTACAAGGGAAAAAAAGAAGAGGAGGAAGAAATGAGAATAGTTCAGGTGGTCAGTTCGGTTTGGTAAGTTATGATGGAGATTACATGGGCTTCCTAAACACCCATAGTTTGTTAAAACCCTGAAAAGGCATGCAGTATTTCAGGTAATAGCTGATTTGCATATATCCATTTGTTTTTGCAGGAAACATGGATGTTTACTAGTAATCAAGCTAGTGCTTTCACCAAGGATTGGCCATGGGGACTCCTCGTTGGTCCTTTGGTGAAGACAGTAGGACGGATAGGAATTATTTAACTCCTTTAACTTTAGGTTACATAAGTTGATAGAAGTCTGTCCGGGAGAGTATTGATTCTAGAAGGCTGTTGGTTTGCTAAAAAGATCAGATTAATTAATATTTATAGCCCTCAATCGAAAGCTGGAGGGTTGCATGTTTTTCAGACATACGACCCTTTCTTGACAACTATTCCAATTCTTTGGGGGATTTTAATTGTAATATAAAGGGGTACAGAGGTAAAGATAGGTTGGAGCAAGGAAGAAAATCTATTGTGATTCGGTATGTCTTCAGAATATTGTGAAAACAGCAGACCTGGTAAGTTGTATGGATAGTAAGGATGGGGCTTGTTAGGTACTTTTTTACAAAGGGAAAAGTTTTATGATTGATTATTTGTTTATATCTAAAAGAATCCGTTCCATAGTCCACAGGTTATTCCTATGGAATTCTCGGACCATGCTCTGATACTTATCAAGGTAGGGACACAGCAAGGGTTTCTTAGTCATAAAGCTATATGGAAATTGAATGTCAATCCTTCAAGAGATGGTAGTTTCAAATTCCATTCGCTGTATTCTGAATGCCAGGTTGTCAGTGGTCTTTTGTATCAAGATCTTGGGGTTTGGTGGCAGGAAACTAAAACAGATTGTATTGGGTGGTTTAAACAATATGGGGTTAGGAAGAGGAGCGAAAATTTTCTTGATTATCTTAAACTCAGAAAACAGCTCCAATATATTCTATCATGTGCGAATTCTTCTAGAGGTAATTTTTCAGAACAGATAGCGAAATTAAAGGTCTAATGAAGAAGAGACAGTATGATAGAGCAAAATCATTAAAAGCATTAATTCAGAATCATTTAAAAATCTGTGTTTGGAGACCCTTTCGAACTATGTAAAGCAGTTAAGGAGAAGGAGACATTAGAATTTTTAGTCCAAGGAGATACTAAGGTTTCTTCTATCACTGCACTAGGAGAAATTATTAAAGACACTTTAGGGATCTTGAACCAAAGGTTGCTCCATCGTCACTCCTGATTAATCAGTTTTAGGGCCTAGTTTAAAAGAAAATAGGGACAATGATGGTCTGAAGAAGAAATTAGGGCGTCCCTTTTCAAAATCTGAAATTCTGGAAGTTATTAACTCACTAAAACAGAATGTGTCCTGGTATAGATGGGTTATCCAATAGTTTTTATAAAGTTTTTCATCTGAATTAGTAGAATGTCTCTGGTTAGTGTTCAATTTTTTCTTACAACAGGGTGATGTTAAATTCTTTTACAGAAGGGCGTCAGATATATATCTTTAAATCTGGAGATAGGGGTGATTTTAGGAACTGGAGGCCTTTAACTCTTTTGAATTCAGATTATAAAATCTTGACTACTATAATTAACAATAGACTGAAGGGGTGGTAGAGAGGTTGTTTTACGATTCAACACAGTGGATTCCAAATAGAAGAATTCATTCAATATTGGGTTTAATTAGAGACATAATTGAGCAGGTTGGGCAAGGGGATCAGTCGGGGTAATTGTATCGGTAGATCTTGAGAAAGCATTTGATAGGGTCGATCATGAGTTTTTATTTTCATCTCTCAAGTGGTTTGGTATTCCTAGATTATCATACAGCTCATAATGGGGTTATACAATAATCAAAGTTTATCCAGTTTTGAAAGGTACTTTGGGGAGGGTTTTATTATGAAATGTGAGGCGGCAGGTGTCCATTAGCCCGCTTTTGTACAACTTTTCTTAGAACCTTTAATAAGAGTAATCTTGTTCCACCCTTATGGTCGGGGAATAAAGGTGCCAGGGACTTTAACACTTGTCTAATACAATCATTTGCGGATGATATTTGTCTATATTTCTCTAACTATACGGATTTTTCTAGTTTCTATACAGTGTTTAACACTTATGCAGAGGTAGCGAATGCTAAATTGAATACACATAAATCAAGAGGTTGTTGTTGGGTAATTATCAAAGAGAGTTGTTTTCATTTAAATCGGTTGAATTTTCTCTAAAACCCTTGAAAATATTAGGGGTAGAGTTTATGAATCAAAATTGCCCATTGGAGGTTTGGTCAGGTGTTCTAGACGCAATTCTACAGAAAGTAATGATCTGGAAAAGGTTTAAATTTTCTAAAATTAAGAGGATTCAGATAATAAAGCAATTTATTTTACCTAGACTGCAGTATATAGCAGTGATTTTCCATTACCAGTACAGCTAGAAAAAAATTATATAGCATCTGTTTCAGATGCTATAGGAGCAGATTGAATCCAGTTAAGAGGGATGCACATATCTTGACAGAAAACAAGGGGTTGGGATGGTGGACCGGTAGTATTTTGTTTCTCGCTATTCTTCGCCTTTTCTTTAAAGAAAAGTTTAGGCGTTCTACAGAGCTTGACGTTTAGTATTTCGAACCGCTGCAAGCATACCTGAGTATGTGGAGACCTTGGCTCGAAATGGTCTACAGAGATTTAGGACTGAATATTTTAAGCCAGCGGCACAGAAATTGTTTAAAATGGAAAATCTCAAAAGACATGATTTTAAGATGTACAGCAAAGGGTTGTACAAAGAAATTATGGTTCAATTTTTTCAGATAGAACCAAACTTTAAAAATTGTTCAAGTGATAATAAAAGTAATGTGTTGGAGCAGTTAAATAATAATAGGCTTCCCCTTATATGTGGGAAAATGTATGGCTAATTATGTATGGGAGACTAAATGTAAAAGTGCGCTAAACATAAGTCAATTGAAGAAAGAAGTTGTCCTTATCCAGATTGTGTTAATCTTGAGGAGACGATGGAGCATTTTTTGCATTGTTCTTTTCCTCCAAATTATGGGTTTTCTAGCTCAGGTATGGATCTCCATGGTTAGCAAAATGGATTATGATCTCCTGGTGATTGGTATTTTCCTCAATTTTGAGTGGTTTTGAGAAAAATACATTAAGAGTCTTTTGGCTAGTTTGGGTTTTGCTTATGGCAAACTAGAGTTCAATGGGTGTTATACCAAAAGAGACCATCATTTGAAGCTTTTAGAATTTATACAACCAATGTTTTGCATAAAGTTTATATGGAAGAATGTCAAATATATGATGTGGGTAAAGTCAAAGTTTGGTGGAGGATTCTTCACTTTATTAAATATAAGTAAAGAAAAAAAAAAGAAGGAGAAAAAATAATAAGAATAATAGGTAAGCATATAAATGTTTAGAATTTGCTTTTGTTAATTGTGAAGAGTTGGAGTGTATGAGTTTAAGCTTACTTTCACTTTTGTTCTTAGTTTATTTATAGAAATATGAGGTGTATTGATTTGATGTTATTTGTTGTTTGAGTTTGATGTATATGTGAATATTTAATAAAGTTACCCTACTGGCTGCTGGTCAGTGGCTGGTAGGGGCTCTTGCTGATGTCAGAGGCCGTTATGGCAGACGTTCCGAGGTCGGAATGGAGGAGGAGGTGGAGGAGCACAAGATGGAGAAAGTTATAGCTCAAGGAGCCTTTTTCAGATGTGAGGTGAATTGCCTACTTTGGCAGTCGCTTTGCCCCAGCTACCAGTTGCCGTGGAGAGAGCAGAGTGTTTACTTACAGCGGCACCTTTCATGACGGAATCTTTACATGGTCCTGGACTTCTCAGAGATGGAGATACAAGCAGAGGATCTTCATACACTGCTATTGGAGAAGGATCTGGTGTTTTGGAGAAGGTTTCTGTGAGGGCATAAATAGCGGACCACGCACGACGCTCCTGGTGCAACAGCAATTGGGCTTCAGGAAGGAGGAAGTCGGGAGTTGAATGCAGAGTGGTCGGAGGAGATGGCGCTTCTGATGCGGATGGTGAAGAAATGAGTCGGAGCCTGGGTGCCTGATCTAGAATGGACTCCCTCTCAGGTAAGAAGACTCCTATTCCTGATTTACAACGTTCCCTCAACCATCCACATCGAGGGAAGATAGGGGTAGGCCTGAGTCTGACTTTTCCACTGTGGCCTCTCTCCTACTTTGATTGGAGCTTGAGTGAACCTACTAAACCCACAATGGCAGATTTATTTAAAGCAAAGTTGAGCAAGCCCTCGCCATAACGCTTGCGTTTAAAATATAGAGGGGCCTACAAGAACACCCTGATAGATATTATGTTTTCAAACATCTTTTGAAATCCAAAATGGGATTCTGTGCTAAGGACATATATGCCCTTATTCATGTTTCTGGAGAAGATTCCTATGATATCAGCTTCCAATCCATTGCTCTTATGGAAACATTTTGGGACAAATATGCTTACCAGAAAAATCATCCAGTGTGACTGCCTTTTTTGCTATTCCTTTATCTAAGCCATTAATTAGATATGTCACTATTATGTTCCGAAATGAGGGAGTGAACGTCAGCGATATTTATAGATGACTGCAATCTAAATGTGAAGTGTTGGGGTCACCTGAGGCTCTCTTAGATATAGAGGGCATCTGGACAGGAGGGTGGAAATTTAAAGTAAAATTATTGCAAGCTAATTCGAGGTTGTGCATTTGCCGAACAGTTTTTCTAGGGAAAGACAGAGGGTCTGCTTTTCTGCAGGACAACCTAAGGCCTGTTATAAATGTGGGGATAGAATGCATATAAGTAGCGTATGTGACATGATGAAGTGTCCTCTATGTGGGGTTTTGGGCATTCTGTGGACTGATGCACAAATATTTTTCGATGCAACCTTTGTGAGGAGAAGGGTCATGCCTTCCATCAGTGTCCGTGGGCAAGACATAATTGTTCTGATGGTCTGGACCAAGATAGTCTACTTCAAAAGCTCAGGCTAAATTGCATATCTCGGGGAAAGGTTAACCCCTCCCCCACGGCAAGACCCTCCACCTCCCCTCATTCCCAAGTACTGGTCAACCAGTACAAACGGTGGCTACAGATCTCAGAAGATTGTGCCTCCTGGTCGCCTTGTTAGGAGATAGTCAGAGTCAGGTCACCATCATGCCCTCCCTTTGAAACTGTTAAAAGCAGGAGGTTCACCAGAGCTTCCTCAAAACAGGCCCAGATCAGTCCGGTTGTGACTGAAAATTCTTCTCCCCTCCAGGATGAAGTGAGAGACTCAGATATGGAATCTGAGACCTCTCATCTCGAAATTATAACAGATGGCACTGACAGCAAATCGACTGAGCTAGCCAAAGATAGGAAAGGAAAAAAAGGGAAGAAAAGAAAAGTGAGTCAAAAGCATAGATCATAAGTCTTTTCATGGCTGCTTTAAAGTTTGCTTCTTTGAATGTATGCAGTTTAAAAACATTTCATAGGCAGATATCTGTGTTTTCATATCTTACAACTTTAAAACTGGAGATTATTTTTTACAAGAAACAAGGGTATCTTCCATTTGGAGGAAAAAAGATTGAGAAGATTATGGACTTGTGGCCCTCTTTTTGGTCTTACAGTTCTGAAATTGCTGACGGAGTAGCTATATTGTTTGGTAACTCTTCTTTTAAAATCACGAAAGTGACTGATTTGTTGCCAGGTAGGTTACTTATATTGGATTGTTCATGGGCGTAATATTCTTTTCGGTTTATTAATGTATACGGTCCACAGACTAAAACAGCCTGAATTTCCTTATTCTCAGACCCAGCCTTTTTATTTACAAGGAAACAGTTGGTTTGGGGGATTTAACTGCTTCCTTGACATTCAGTTTCGTAGAATGCAAGGGAAAAGGTATATTGTGATTCTCATGCACTATTAGAGGTTGTAACAGATGCTGGGCTTTTGGATGTCTTTCGTAGTATATATGCTACAGGAGGTAATACCTATCATAGACACACCTTTGCTACTCAGTTGATATGTTCTTTATTTCATGCTATCTCCAGGTTGTGTCTTGTGTTGCTGTTCGGTTGAATTTTCTGACCACCATATTTTATTTTGTTCTTTATCTTTACGACTTCTTCCCCAGATTAAGTTCAGGTATTTCACGTTGGAGATTAAATACTTCCTTCTCTCAGACCAGTTCATTTTCCAAGCTTGAATTTTTTAGCTGCAAAATCTTCCACTTTGATCTCTTTCCCTCCCCATATGATTGGTGGGCAATTTAAAACAGAGCTCAAACATTTATTTCAGTCCTGGGGTAAAGCAAAGGTACAGGACGCTTATAGGAAATATTTGGTCCTGAGGAACCAACTATATAGACTTATGTCACTCCTCAAAGGATCATGTTCATTTTATTTCTCAAATTAAGAATATTAAACAACAAATGAAAACTTATCAATATAACAGGGCAAAATCCTTGACTTGGAATTCCACTTTACCTACAAGGATTCCCCATGGCTGACCCGTTTCATGCATGTAAAACATATTTGAAAGATACCCTCATGACTGGCTTACTAATATTGATAATGAACTAATTACCACTGGCGTAGGTATGTTACAGGTAGTGGAACACTACATTCAGGATTATTTTCATCCCTAATGTGTTATCTGCAGTTCTCTTCAACATACAGTTTTTCTTCTCTTCCTCAACTACCTCATAGTTTGATTCAGTCCTTAAGATCACCAATTACCTCTTCGAAGTAATTGATGTAATTAAACATTTGAAGCTCAGAACCTCTCCGGGTATAGATGGAATACCTAACGAGTTTTACAAAAGTGTATTAAGTATATGGGTCTTTTTCTTCCCAGTGTGTTTAATTCTTATTTATCTTCCAGAATTCCCTGTCAAGACTTTTCAATGTCCCTGATGACCTTTATTTTCAAAAGGGATAAAACATTACTTTCAAATTGGAGACCAGTTTGTTTACTTAATAGTGATTATAAGATTTTATCTAAAATACTGAATACTAGGCTAGAAAAAGTAGCCCGATTTTTGATTCACCCTGCACAAACACGTGCAATAAAACATGAAAGATTCAACACAATCTCTTTCTACTTGAGATCTATTGGCCTGTCAGGCAAATTTCTTTTCTACAGAACTAATAGCAGCTTTGGATCAATCCAAAGCATTTGATCCGTCAGTCATTCCTATTTGTTTTGTTTTGTCCTCTTATGGAGTTCTTGAGACCTTCATTCAGTGGATTTCAAAGCTATACACATCCGCAGTTTCTATTCCAATAGTGAATGGCCTATTAGGTGGGAAAATATTAATTTCCGTGGTGTCCGGCAGGGATGCCCATGAGTCCTTTATTATATACTTTTGTTCTGGACCCAGTTATTAGAAGCATCATTTGTGATGCCTCCATTTCAGGGATTGCTCCTTCTGTAGGTCTAGAAAAGGTCAAGGTCACTGCCTTTGCAGAAGACGTTACTCTTCTTTTGCTGACTCTCTCTCTTTATGGAGAGCTTTAGAGATTTTCCTTTTCTTTGAGTACGTACTCTGGTGCCTCTCTTAACATTACAAAAGTTTTGTGCTACAACTGGGTCAGTTAGGCTCCAGATTTATCATATTGTTATGATATCCCCTTGTGTCTGGGCCTCAGAAAATCCTGGGTGTCTGGTTTGGAATGCATGACATGGAGACTTATAATTGGGAAAAACAGTTAGCTGTAGAGAGACCAAAGTGAATCAGTGGAAACACTGGAAATTTGGGAAGAAGAAAAGGGTTGTGATTATAAAAATTAATTCTGCCCATATTTCTTTATATAAGTCACCTTTTTCCACCTCCTCTCTCATTAGAGACAAGGATTTACAGTATATTTTTCAGATGTTGTGGGTAATAGATTAAACCCGGTGAAGCGAGAATATATATACCTTAGATTCGAGAGGGAGGGTAAATATGATTAACCCTGTTATTTTTCATTCCATCTTTCTTTTTCCTCCTTTTCATTTATTTGGCAAGCCCGTCTCTCACTTGGCAATTTTGGAACAAATCCATTTGGCATAAATATTTTTAAATGGTCTCTTCTTCCCCAAGAGTTCTGTCATCAGATGATATTCCAAATTATGGGATCTCTGCCTTAAAAAATTACATAAATGGAAGATTCCTTTGCAAAAAATACAATCTTTGCACAGAAAATCCTTTTATGAATACATTGTATATGATGTGCAGAAAATAATATTGCTTTTTCCATCTTGTTCCCCATCTAATATGAAAAATGTATTCAGTAAATTGACTGACGACAGAATTCCCTTTAAAGTTTGGGATATTGTATGGATATCTGCTCATGGAAGGTTAGGAGTCCGTGGCAATTTAAGTATAAACCAGTATCTGAAAGATACTGTTTAAGGTCAGATTGTACTAACATTGAAGAAACCCAGATGCATTTTTTCTTGAATGCCCTTTTAGTCAGAAGTTTTGGGACTTTGCAGCTCGACAGTGGAATATGCCTCACTTATGTCCCTTGCTTATTGTACTTAGTATTAGGTGATTATTTAGGTGATTGGGACAGATATCATAGAAGTACTCTGCATGTTTTTGCACTTTTGTAATATTACTTATGGCAAGCTCGTTGTTCTTTTGTGTTGCAACAATCTCATACAGATTTTGAGGTTAGCCTTTCTGCTGTTATTTCTGATTTACATATTACTGGCTGTTTCGATGGAAAAAATATTCTAGATCTTATATTAATTATTTATGGAAAAACATTTCTTTTGTTAATGTAAGTTCTTTATAATTTCACTTTATCTGATTTATATTGGTGAAATTTCCTTTGTTTTGTTTTGCTTTCTTTTGTGTGATGTTGTGTATTCTAACCAATAAAGAACCCTACTCTTTTCGATAAGTGCCATGGGTCTTTAACATCCACCTGAACTACCACCAATTCAGGCAGATGGGACCTCGGTTTAACGTCTCATCAAAGATGGCACCTCAAGTGCAGCATCCCTCTCATGCTGCACTTCAGTTTCAGTATTGGGATATTAACCCAAGTGCCAGATGTGGAACTGGAACCCACAGCGCTGATCTCCGGCCTCAGAGGCAAGCATACTAACAACTGAGCCACTGACACTGACATGTCATGCCACAGGTGTTTTATTTATTTAAAGTTTTAGATGACCTTACTTGCCCAGTTTTCAGTATCTTTGAACCAAACTTGACAGAGACTTTTGTTAGGTCCAATCTCAAGAACACAATAAATGACAATTATTAATCACCACTGAAATGTGTTTTGAGGAGGTAACCTCAAACACATTACAGGAGTGATTTACTATACCCACATATGTTGTTATAAGTAGGACTCCTGATGTGCTCTTATTTCAAATTTTGGATGAATTTCTTGAAACATCTTCAAGTTATAGTGAGTTGAAAAATTACCAGGTCAGTAGGCATGCACAATATACAGTACCTTTTAATTATTTTTTTACATTTCAGGAACTAAAACCTAAGAGCTTGATCCTCAAAAGTAGCTGAGATACACTCAAAATGAGCATGCCCTGGCCACACAGCCACTCACCCCAGGATTGTGCAATGAAGGGCATGATCTGCAGCCCCATTCCCCTACCCCATGGGAGAGAGACACACACAGGGGCTGTGGGCAGTGATGGTAGATGTTGTGGCCAGAATCAAGGGCATCCAATCAGATACCTGGATTGGCTGCCCATTGGATGCCATGTTCCATGTGATGAGGAGGACCACAAAATATGGTAGTTAATGCCAATCCTCTACTGACTACCATATGACAGATGTCACAGGCCCTACCAGTGCTCCTAGGGATGTGGACCTGTGGAAGGAAGGCTGATCAGGCCCAAAAAACATCAGGATGGCCATGCAGAGGACTGAATAAATTTCAGTAGCCCCTCAAGCTACATAGCTTCTGCTCCCTCCTGTGGCTACCCTCTGCCTTGTAGCACCATGGTATAGCTGCAGGTATGCCCCTACCTTGTCTGCCCCTAACCTGGCTGGGTAATTAGACATAGAAGGGTGCACAGCTGGGACAGTGGATGCCATGGACTGCCCCATTAGTGTGCATCCTATGCATACTGGGCTCTCCACAGCAGTGCCCAGCCAACTGCATATGAGTGGGGCTGCACACCATTTGTGTCAAGCCATAAATCTCCAAAAATGTAGTCTGTATTTCAACATTAACTTTCAACTTGCCTTAACTTGGCAATTCTTAACAACATCACATTTGAAATAAGGATTAGTTTACTTCAGGGCCCTCCTTATAATTGCATACTGTAAGTTGTATGAATTTGGGTAGCCAGCACCTCTTCACTGTTCTGACACCAATCCAAGAAATGCACTGCTTATATTTGCAGAACAAAATGAGCATACCTTGTTTCTTTCACCAGAATGTGCTTCTCCTTTATCAATTCCATGCTTTAAATAGTGCTTCTTAAACAAATGGATCAGCATCCATAGCATATGTAAAGAACCAGAAACTCGTTTCTCTTCCTGTGACCCACCTCTCACATTACATCACCACATCACCTGATGTGTATCACGCTGCATACTGAAGTTGTCATGCTCGACTTCTAGTGAAATGTGTTTTAAGGGAAACTCTATTCTACTGTTTGTGAGACCACTAATTGTCATAAAATGGTTGATCTCATGCAAGTTATGGCTGATTATTCTCCTAAACAAAAATTCCTTGGTAAGGCTAGTACCAGATCATCATAATCGATTCATATAAGTGTAGAAAATGAACAAAAGGTCTCAGAAATATGTCCCAGTGTGGGAAAAACAACTGCAAGAGGCAGCAGTATCAGTAGAAATGTACAAATGTGTTAATTATTACATTTCATTCAATTGGATGACAATGTTCGAGACTGACATCCCTTTAAGCTCCACAGCAGCCTTCCTCCCCATATCTTTCCAACAGTATGCTTAGTATTTTGAAGTAGCACATTATCGCTAAAACCTAAACGAATTACTGAAACACAACATCTTGTCCGATCAGATTGCAGGTATGCAGTTTTTGAACCCACATCTGTTTATTTAAGCTGACGGTGTGCCGCTAATGGTTGTAGTACAGCACTCACAGAAAACAACTTTTAGCTGCATAGCACCACATAATGTCATCATCATAATCTCTTCCTTAAAAACAGCAAGTATATCAGCAGATGGTAAACTTTAAACTATGCTGCAAGTTAACTAGCTCAATTTTTAATTGTGAGGTATTTTAAATCTCAAGCCCTCTCTTCTATTAAAGGCTCTAACTGTATTTATTTACAAAATATGGATTCAAATCAGAATCTTGTGATTGTGCGAGAGGAAACTATAGCCTTAAAATGTCCATTGTCAGACTCAGATTGCAGTTTGGATGACCATATCCAAAGAAATCAGCTACTAATTATACACTAACAGTAGATCATTTTGGTATCACCATGTCTGAAATATCTAGGTTAAGCATTAAGATGTCTGAGATGCCTACTGACTTAACAGATGTCAAACAAGAGCTTGTGACTCACAATATAAGAATATTGGATGCTGAAACTAGAATAAGTAGCCTGGAAGACACAGTAAATAAACTACAAACAGACAGAATTACAGACAATCGTAGGATTAGTAAGTTAGAAATTAAGATAGAGGATCTAGAGACTAGAAGTAGAAGAAATAATCTAAGATTGTTTGGTCTTAAAGAAGGCATGGAAGGAACAGATCCTATTTCCTTTGCTAATAATCTTCTTATAAAAGAGCTGGTCCACCTGTTGACACTAAATGCTATGTGATTGAAAGAGCCATAGATCTCTAAAGCCTAAACCAAATATAGGAGAAAGACCTAGGTCCTTTATACTGAGATTTTTAAATTTTCAGCAGAAAGTACATGTTCAAAGAGCCTTGAGACAAGTCTAGCATCAATTTTGAAGGCTGCAAAATCAAGGTCTTTAATGATCTAGCTCCTGAGACTATTCAGAAGAGGACGCCTTCTTTCATACCAAAAACAACTCAAAGAAGGACTAAAATACAACCTGTTTTTCCAACCTTATTAAAAGTTTGGTCTACTGGGGGACAAAGGAATATAATGGATTTGCAGCTGTAAAAACAAGACTCAGAAATTGTTTCCCTGCCTTGTTTAAAAATGTTGACTTTCAGCATTAGAATATAATAGTATGATAACAAAGGTGAGGGAAAACAAAACACACAAAGCCTTGTTTGTCTCTCGAGTTGTTTTTCCTTTTGAAAGTGAAGCACGTTTTTTTTTATTTAAACGGATCAATACTAAATGTTCTCTATATGGGGCATCACTGCAGCAGACTTGTTTTGTTTTCAGAGAATCAGAATCTCAGCTTGCTGTCTATGATAGGACAGATCAGTTCTGTGTGCTCCATGCTTTGATTTAAAGAATAACAGATTAAGGTCACTGGTGCCCTTCTACCTCCTTATCCAGCAATCTCTTTCACAGAAGCTACCCAATTTAGTGCCTGATTTAATGATAATATTATTAATAAACTAGTAGGGAAAAGTGATGTCTGTTCTTGTTTCTCCTGGGTGGTGTGGGTGGTAGTCAGCCTTTATTTGACAGCAGGCAGTTACTGAGTTTATTTATTTCTCCTTACAGTACACATTTGGTTAATTAGATCTAACACTGATCAGTCGGGAGATGGGAGTTCTAGTAAACTTGCCTGTGCTCAGAAGCTGGACTGTTTGCAGTGCTAAGAATTAATAAATGAGAAAAGAGGTATGCTGGAGATAATAATCCCTGAATGTTCACTCTGACTGATGTAGTTTTAAAAATAAAAAAACTCAGAGACATATTTACTGATCATTGAAGCTTGCATCAGAGGTGACTGCAACGCACATTATTGTGGGGACATTGATAGTTATTCATAATAACTACATGTTTTTGACATTAATCCCAAATGAAAAGGGAAAGGAAACCAATTGGGTGCTCCTCTGGAAACAGAAGGGGAAGGAGAATAAGATCTTTCTGTTTTTTGCTCTGCGATCGCTTTGGAGGACAGTCCTGACTGTTAGTTCATGGACTACTTCCTTTCATTTTTGCAGATTCAGCCATATTGTTTAAAATACTTTTCTGATTACCTTGAGGTTCCAATGACTTTTCTCAGAGATTCCATGGTCATTCAAGTCTGCTATAGTGGTGCATGTGCTAGGTAGTTAGGAAATCATGTCCTACTATGGTGGTCTCATCACTATGAACTACTGAACTCTGAACTGGGGTGATGTTTTTAGATGCAGCATGGGATTGAAATGGTGATCAAATAGCCAAAGTAGGTACATTCTCCTTTTCACTAAGGTTTTCTTTTTCCAAAGTAGGCACATTTATTCCTGGGTAAAGTGAATGAGACCTGCTTATGAATCTGTGTTGACTACCTATAAAATGATAATAAGCAGTAACACACACTCAGAATGTATTTATTTATTTAAAGGCTTTTGTGGATTGAGGGAACATTAGATAGGACATTACCTGTTTTTTCAGACAGAACCTGAGAGAATTCAGCATGCAGTTATAACTGAAATTATCTTAACAAAACAAGGGGGGCAACATGGAAGGAGGATATGATTTAATCCTTATCTCATATATTGTTCATTATACTAATACTTGTAGCCAACTATGAAGACATACAGACTAAATGTACCTTCTGCCTTCTGATATAATGGGGAGTCAGATTGCAGGTCACTCAGATGTCATGTGAGTACTCTGAAACTTTCTGGTTGATTATCTAAAGAAGAACATCTATTTGCAGACTGTTTAGAAGCTTGAAGTAATGTTTTCCATTGTTGCTTGTACATCAGCTATCCTAAAATCAAAGCAAATTAGAAAGATTTTTGTTATTCTGCTAATTTGAACTGTGGTGGACTGATATTTTCCAGTTTAATATAACAAATTCCTGTTTAAAATACTGTTATAATTTACTATGGTATTTATATTTTCATAGGCTACTGATGAGATTGGGGGCGTTTCTGAACAGTTTCATCCCAGAATGTGTTGGCAAGAGATTGCTACATACTTGGTATTATGGGCCTCGATTCTGGGGCATATCTACCAAATATGGTTCATTGATAGCCTTATTTTTAATGATAGAAGTCTCATATGTGAGCTTATGAACAGATGTTTATTCATTTTCTCTTCTGATACAAAATTTCCTTTTCTTTTTCTCCTTTCCAAACGTTTGTTTATCTCTTCTACTCCTCTTTCTATGATAGACTGAGAAATGAGAGATCTGGATCACACTATGCTTATATGTTTCAAGTTTCATTTTCTTATTAGGTACAGCAAACATTAGGAAGGATATAATGTCTATAAGTGACAAGTTAAAACTGTAATGTGGAATATTAGAGGACTAAATCGCAAAATTTAGAGGCACTCTGTAATAAGACATTTGAAGAAATTAGATACATCGATTGCCTTTTTACAGGAAAGCATCTCAAAAGAACACTATACATTAATGCAAAAGGGTGGGTAGGTAAAATAGTAGGAGCAGGTGATCATTCAAAAAGCAGGAGTCTTAATTGTGTTTAAGCAGGACCTGAATTTTATTCCCATTACTACATTGGAAGATCCCTTAGGCCATTACATTATTATTCACGGCAGACTGGGAGAAGAATATTTTACTTTTATCAATATCGATGGCCTAACTCCACTGCATGACATTTTAATATTATTTTTCAAAAATGGACACTTTACTGGACAACAACATCATAATTGCTGGTGATATGAACAACATTCTTAACCCTATATTAGATAGGTCCACTTTTCGCCTAACAAAACTCAAACTGATAAAGACTTGGATCATTTAGTAGAAAATGTGGGCTTGGTAGGATGCATGGTGGATCTTTCATCCTGATGTTAAAGAATATACATAGTGGTCTCATTGTAATAATTCAGGTTCCAGATTAGATCAAATGTATACAGCAAAAACTTCATTCCTAGATTTCTTATAGCTAAGATTGAATCACAGGTTATATCTGACCATTCCCTGTATCATTATTGTTTTACATTGCTAATAAATCTCACAGAACACGAAGATGGAAGCTTAACAATTTTTATTAGAAAATATGACATTTTACATATGATTAATGATAGCATAGAAGAATTCTTTATGTTTAATGACCCCAACAATACTTCCTGGAACAATACCTGGATTGTCTCAAGTGCTGTTTAAGGGGTTTTAATAAGATAAGCTGTCATTACTAAAAGGAAAAATAACCAAAACACACAAGAGATATTGGTTAAAGAAATGGAAAGAACACTATTGAGTTTTAATTCCCTAAAGTGTGGAAGAATTGGTCTAAACTTAAAGTCGAATATAATGAATCCATTAGTAGTAAGTCAATCTTCTCAATCAGGAAGACTAAATTGAATTATATAATTCTGGACCCAAGGTCTCCAATATTTTGGCTATAAGGTTATAGCAAAATAGCAATGCCACTAACATTACAGCTATTAGAAATAAGGCCACAGGAGATATGGTGACAGGACATACTCAAATAAACAGAGAATTTCAGAATTTTTATATAAAACTTTATTTGAAAGGAATGGAATTGGCTCTTTGCACTTAGATGGTTTTGTAATGGTGTTACTATTCCATCTGTACCAGATATATTTAAAAAGAGATTAGGGTGGTAATAACACAGAAGAAATTTTTAGCCTATTAAATTGGCAAAAAAAAAAACAAAGCTCCTTGCCCAGATGTTTTTTGCTAATTTTATAATACTTAGACAAAATTAGCTCCTGCTTTGAGGAGGTCTTTAATCAAGCATTCATAGAGGATAAGCTTTCTCAAGAGATGACTAAAGGTTTAATAACTTTAATACATAAACAAGGGAAAGATCCTCTGGATTGTGGGAATTATAGATCGATATCATTAATTAATTCAAATTCTAAACTTTTAGCCAAAGTGCTTGCCAATAGATTGGAGACAGTAACTCCTTTTCTAATATCTAGGCACCAAACAGGGTTCATAAAAGGAAGGTTTGCAATGGATAATACTAGGAAATTATTTCATGTAATACAGGTGGCAAATCAGCAGTGGTTACCCTGTGGACTCATTTCACTCGATGCTGAAGAAAGCCTTCAATAGAGTGGCTTGGCCCCATATATTTAACTCTCTCAAATTGTATGATTTCCTGACTCATTCTTGAAATGGATACACTTATTATATCAAAATTATGCATCAGCAGTGGTAACTAATGGTGTGATTTCTCCTTATTTTGAGGTAACTAGAGGAACTAGGTAAGGTTGCCCCTATCTCCCTTACTATTTAATATTACTCTAGATCCATTGATCAGGTGGATATCTCATGGAAGATAAATTAAAGGTATTAAGGTAGGACAACATGAACAATTGATAGCTGCTTAGCGTGATGACATTCTTCTAATGATATCAGATCCTGCCTCATCTCTTCCCATATTTTAAAACTATTTCAAGAATTTGGAATGATCTCAGGATATAAATGAAAAAAACAACAACTTCTTACCTCTTAACAAATTCTGCATCAAAGAAGAGATTGATAATGCAGGGATTGCATGGTCAAAAGAATGTATAAAATATTTAAGTATTCACATTTACAAAGTATTGATAAGACAATTTAAAAATCTATCAAAATTCAAACAAAAAGTTTCAGAGGACTTACCTAGATGGAGCAAACTACCTCTAGGTTTATGGGAAGAATAGAAACCATAAACATGAACCTCTTATCAAGATTACTTTATTTATTTATGATGATACCCTGTACATTAGCAAAGAAATGGATTCAAGTAATTTCATCTCAGATAGCTCATTTCACATGGGGTTATAAGAGACTAGCTCACATAAAATGTGTAGCACTAAAAATAAAGGGGACTGAAAACATCTGATTTATACTTGTATTTCTTAGCAGCTAGAATTTATTTATTTATTTATTAAATTTTGGTGACCGGTAAGCCCACTGAGCCCGGAGGTCCCTTTTCAGGGGTGACCTGGGATTACATAGTAAAAGAGAACAATACAGTGAGACAGCATTATTTCAGGTTACAGTTATGGCAACAACATGGTTATAGTTATGGCAACAACACATTTATAATGGCATATTGGAACATCATGGCACAAGAGCAGGGTTATTCTTTCTCACTAGGGTCCTGTTAGAGTCATTGCAGCAGCAAGAACTGGCTTCCCATGAGGTGGGAACAGTGTGAGCAAAGGACATGCCACCCACCTTGGTTCTAACCCCGTGGATGTCTAGGAAACTTGGCCATTTTGTGTAGGAGCCATGGATTGGTCTTAGAAATATAGTCCAGAGACTAGGAGGAGAAATTGGGCCAACTAACATAAGCTAGGCGAGCAATGGGTACTGGGGCGAGCATCCAGAGAGGCCAATTAACAAGTGAAAGTCACAGTGGTGATCCCTTGGGTTGGCCTGGGCATCAAATCTAGCAACGTTATTGTAAAATACCTGGAGCCAGTTCCTCTCCAGCTTCCCAAGTCCTTGCGTGACTGGGGAAGCGGCATATATAGTGTTGAGAGGAGGACACTGGCGGTGATAGAGATCCTAGCTTCAGGAACAAGCTGGTCTCTCTCAGTCAGTAGAGGGTGCCTAGCTTCCTGTGTAAGGTTTTGGTGACTAAGTCCACGTGGTTTTTCAGGGTGAGACCCTGGTTCAGAGTAAGATCAAGGTATTTCATGGAGGCACTACTTCTATGCAGTTACTAGCCAAGATTGTAAGTTGTAGGATTTGTGTTCTATCTTGCCCAAGGGATCTAGGGCTGAGCAACATAGCCTTAGTTTTGTCTGTGTTGAGGACCATCCTGTTCTCAATGAACCAATGCTCAGCGACTGGAGGTCATCTTGGAGAAGGTGGCTAAGACCTCCCGTTTGGCGGAGGTATGGTAGATGACTGCATCATGTGTACTGGACAACACAGCATCTGCCACAGTGGTCAGATAGTACATTAGAAAACAGGGAGAAAAGGATGGGGCCATTTATCAACTATTAAGGTACCTGCTCTTTTGATGGAAGTGGCCCCTGATATGGCATCCTTACACTTTACCTCTGCATGCAGCCGGTCAAGTAACTCTAGAACCACTTTAAAGCATGGCTGTCTAGACCTATCTTGCTCAGTTTGCTAGAAGAAGATTGTGGTTAACCAGGCTGAAGGCAAAACCGCAGCAGTAGGGGTGCCCTTGTCCGAGTCTCTGGTACATCTGTTGTGAATTTGGTCATGCAGTATCTGTCCCATGCCCTGTTCTAAAGCCGTGTTGGGAGGATGCCAGGATTTTGTGGACCTCCAGGTCTTGTGGAGTTGTCCATAGATCAGCTTCTCTTGGATTTTTGACAGCATGCAGAGCAGGGAGATTGTTCTGTAGTTGCCAATAGACTTCCGGAGCTACCCTTGTAGATTGGGATGACATGGGCCTGCTTCCACTGTTCAGGGACTGCACCCTCCTTCAAGAGCAGTTGGTAAGCCAGGTTACAGGGTCCAACAAGGCCAGGGCCCCATTATTCAACAAATCTGGGGTGAGTCCTGTTGGTCCCCTAGAGCCCAAGGTTTTCAGAGTTCTCAGTAATGAGCAAACCTCTTTGGTCTTGACTAGCCATAGGTGAAAGGATGGGCAGTCAAGAATTCTCACAACTATCTTTTTGGTTTAGGATCGGAACCACTCAATTAAAATAAATAAGATAATATGAAAATACAAGGGTTGGAGCTAAGATCTTTTCTTCTCAAAACCCTGTGAATCACTAGAAATAAACTTCTTAATGATTCCATAAGTCAGATTAAACAAGTTTCTTTTACTTAATCTGAACTTAAAACAGCTCAGATTCAACCCATATGGGGCAACTCAAACTTCCTAGACAATGGTTGTCCTTTAAATAATGATATCTGAAACATAAAGGTGTTTATTCACTTCAAAATAATACCAAAATGTTCAGTTTCTTCCCTTTCTAACTGTGGAAGATGAATATGGAATTGCTTGGAGGATAGTATATATTATTCTGCAATTCAACAGATAATTAAAATAAATTGGATCTAGAAATATCACTGAATGAAATTCCACTTCATTCTTAGGTTGCTTGAGAACTTCTCCATCAATTGCTTCTCTATATTCATGTTTTTGTAGATCTGATTGGGGAGCAGCCATTGAAACAACTAGATGGTGGTCTCAAGTACTGGGTTGCTCACTGAGGACTGGGATTGGAAAAGTATATGGTCATAGATACATAGATACATAGACAGTGTCGGCAGATAAGGACCAATGGCCCACCCAGTCTGCCCATTTGAGCTTGTAAGTTCAGTTTGTTTTCCTAGAAGTCTGTTGCACCTACCCCTGACCTCCAGAATTCTTTATGTCTATCCTATGCATTCTTAAATCCTGTGATTGTTTCAGCCTCACCACTTCCTCTGGCAGGGTGTTCCACTTGTCCACACCCGTTCTGTGAAGAAATTCTTTCTCATGTTTCCTCTGAATCGTCCTCCCTCCAACTTCATCCCATGCCCTCTAGTCCTGGAACATCTTTTTGCTAAAAATAGTGTTTTCCTGCACCCTGTTCCTCCCTGTAAGATACTTGTATGTCTCTATCATATCCCTCTCTCCTCCTCTCTCCAGGGAGTACATGTTCAGTTCCTTCAACCTGACTTCATAGGACTTGTGATGCTATCCATGCACCATCTTTGTTACCCTCCACTGAACCTTCTCTACCTGTCTATGTCCTTACATAGGTATGGTGTCAGAACCGTACACTGTACTCCAGGTGGGGCCTCACTAGTGTCTTGTATAGCGGAATTATGACCTCCTTTCCTGCTGGTAATGCCCCTGCCTATACATCCCAGCATCCTATTTGCTTTACCTGCTGCCTTGTCACACTGTTTCCCTACCCTTGAGGTCATCAGAGATGATATCCCAAGATCCCTTTCCTGCTTGGTGCATGCTATATCCTCACCCCTAACTGATATATTGTGCCAGGGTTTTGTGCCCCATATGCATTATCTTGCACTTCTTTGCATTGAATTTCAACTGCCAAACCCCTGACCATTCTTCAAGTTTCTGCAGGTCCTTCTCATTCTGTCTACACCCTCTGGTGTGTCTACTCTGTTACAGAGCTTTGTGTCATCAGCGAACAGTGAAATTCTGCCTTCTAGGTCCTCGCCATGTCACTGATGAAGATGTTGAATAGGACCGGTCCCAGCACTGATCCCTGTGGTACCCACTGGTCCTCTTCCCTCTGTGGAGTGACAGCCATTTACCACCACCCTCTGTGTCCTGCCACCCAGCCAGTTACCTACCCACCACACTACTGTCCTGCCCACACCCATATTCCACAGTTTGTGTAATAGTCTTCTATGTGGCACAGTGTCAAAGCCTTGCTGAAGTCCAGATAGGCCATGTCCACTGCCCTCCCTGATCCACCTCTCCTCACCCAGTCAAAAAATTCAATGAGGTTGGTCTGACATGACCTCCCCGGTGAAACCATGCTGCCTTGGGTCCTGTAGTCCATTGATAACCAGATGTTCCACCAATCTCTCCTTCAGTAGTGCTTCCATGATCTTCCCCACTACTGAGGTGAGGCTGACTGGTCTGTAGTTCCCTGCTTCCTCTTTGTTCCCACTTTTGTATAAGGGACTACATCTGCTGTCCTCCAGTCTTTGGGTACCTCCCTGTTTCCAGTGATTGGCCACCACCTCTCTTAGTTATTTAAGGACCTGGGGTGCACCCATCTAGCCCCATTGCTTTATCAACTCTTATTACTTCCAGTTCCTTCAGGACCCTTTCTCGTGTAAAGGGACTTGTGTCCATTTCTGCACCATTCTCACCCCTTGTACTCCCTTCAGACCCATTACCCTCCTCTCCTCAGTAAAGACTGAGCAGAAGCTACCTGTTCAGTATGTCAAGCTTACTATTGTCATCCTCACACAGCCCCATCCTCCCCTTCAGTCTCACTATCCCTCCTTTGTCTTTCTTTTTACTTATGTACCTGTAAAGGTTTTGTCCCTCTACCCACTGATTTTGCAATGTGTTCTTCTGTCTGAGCTTTGGCTTCTTACTGACCTCCCTGCCTCCCTTTACTTCTCCTGGTACTTCTATCCCCTTCTGCCTGTGTCTTTTGCTATTGCCTGAATGCAATCTTTTTGGCTTTCACTTTCTTTGCTACCTCTTTGGCAAACCATAATGGTCTCCTCTTCTTTCCTCTTGCTAACCTGCTTAATACATAATTTGTTGTTCTTGTAATCCCCATTTTAAATACTGCCCACTGTTCCTCAACCCTAATTCCTGTCTCATTCCCTTAATGCCTCTTTCAAGTATCCCCATTTTCCCAAAGTCTGCCCCCATAAAATCCAGGATACGTGTTTTTGTGTGGTTTGGTTCTGCTCTTTCTGTGATTTCAAACCAAAATGACTGGTGGTCACTGTTTCCCAGGTGCTCCCCACTGTTACCCTCATCACACTGTCACTGTTTGTGAGCACAAGGTCCAGTATTGCCTTCTGCCGAGGTTGGTTTCATGACCAGTTGCTTGAGGAAAGCACCCTGAAGGAGTCCAGGATAAATCTGCTCCTAGTTGATCTTTACCTTATAAAGCATTTAGTACAGCAGATCTTAAAGTAATCCATTATGAACATTGAACAACTTATATTACTCCTGTGCAAAGATTTAAAATGGGTTTATCTTCTCTCCCACTTTGTCACAAGTGTAACTCAACACTGGTACAATACTACACATGTTTAGTATTGTCCTATGGTTTAACCATTATGGGCTGAAGTGGGTCGAGCATTTCAAAATAATGCTTCCATTTCAAATTACATTCAGATAAACAAATGTATTGTGGGTCATTTTGAGGAAAGTTAGCATTGGACAAAGGATCAAAAACACTCACTTCTCCTAATTGGTACTTCATCAGGAAGATCATTTTGAAACACTGGCTGGATACAGAACCCATCCTGCAAGAATGGAGGCTTAGTATATTAGAAGTAGTCAGACTAGAAAGACTAGCACTCTTTCTTAGAGATAAAAAATCTAGGCCTATAAGAAAATGGAATGATATCTACATGACACTATGTGGTGTAGACCAGATTCACAATCAAATGTAAATTTCTGAATATATATCTCTATAGTACCATTTAGAAACAGATTATAAATACATAACATATTCTACTAATCTTGCAACTATTTATTCAGAAATTCTATGCCTTTCTTTCTTACAGCTCCTCTTTTCCTTTCTGTTATATGGCTCACTCTAGATCTAGTTTATTTAGTATACTATGTATTAATGAACTGTGTATGTTTATAAATGAACATACCTTGTAGACTTTAACTATATTGATATAGGACATAACCTTATTTACTAATGTTTTTTAAATTTTTTGAACTCTTCATGAAAATTGTTATATATTATTAATATGTAGATATTCTTAAATATGTTATTTATATTTAATCAGCTATTATCTAAAGTAGCTGACAAGTGACACATATATTGGTGATTATATACTAAATCTTTCATGTAATCTTCATTTCAGAAATGCATGTTACATGAGAATATTCACATTAATTGTATTTTAAGTTATATAAAAGACAATAAAATGATATTGACAAAAATTATTAGATTCCAAAACTCATGCTCAAATGAGAGCTTTGTATTTAAATCACAGAATAGCTAGTGTTTTAATATAATACACAGTATAAACTGCAATATACAGCACAAACTGCAGAGTTTCCTTTGCTGTGAGTTTGATGTCAGTCACATAATAGACAGTACTGTTAATTTGATTCACAAGAACTACACTGCAATAAATAACCTAAACTGTAAAAAGTACTTTTTTGTATCTGTCAAAACAGCAGTAGGACAGAATGAAGGAAATAAACAATATACTGATATACAAATAAACAGAAAATTGCAACTTATTATAGTCCCTCATGTTAGTTCAAACAACCCAATTATTTTTTGTGTAGCAGGTGTGATTACCAAATCTGCTTCTGCTGCGTTAATATATTAAAAAATTTAAAAGGATTGTTCTTGAAAAGAGGTAAGGCTGATTGGGGTTTAACCTGCCTCTGCTTGAATATATTGAGCTGAGATCTATGATCAGGTTTAAATACACAGTGCATAGTATACAGATTCTAATCAAACTGTGCAGATAGAGCAGTCAGCATTTGCTTAATGTGATGTACAGTCACTGACTGCAGTTAATTTAGCAGGTATCTCAGCAAGGTGCAGAACTACTGTGGCAGACTACAGTTAGTGTTCTACATCAAAGGATGGGGGTACATCTCATCTTGCTCAGATATACCAAGCTGAGAATCACAGTGCAGCAGCAATACAAACCATGGAGTCATCATAGAAACGTAGAAATATCAAATTTGATGGCAGATAAGGTCCGCTTGCCCATCCAGTCTGCTCATTTCTCGCTACCTACACTATTACTGTAGACTGTGCCCAATCTGCAGCTCTTTCCTTCCCCTTTCTTTTACTATGATCAAGACCCCTACTTTTCTGCGGTTCATTGGGACCAAGTTCTGCGGCAAGATTACAATTTACACATAACTTCTGCGGCAGTGGTTTGTAATCTCTGCCAGATGTTCTGTGGCACTAACAAGCTACCACATAACAGTGTCATCCTGTCATCCAGACTTTGCATTCATTGCAATGGTTATAGCAATCAGGATGGGTGAAGCACAGTAACATTAGTTCAAAAGTAACAGACTTAGAGAAATAATTTGTCTAAAAGGCAAAACAAATATCTGTCCCTTAAGGTCCTAGCCTATTGCATAAATGGAAATATGCAGTGGGACTTATGTGATAAATAAGTCATTTCTACACTCATGCTGTCTATACCACTCATGAGGTCCCCACTGTGTATTACTTATATATTTATATGTGCTGTCTGCACCACTCATGAGGTCCCACTGTATCACTTATATATTTATATGCAATCTATAACATACATAAATATATGTGTGTATATATAAATATAAATATATGAAAATATAGTGAGAGAGATACTGTATGTATAAATGTGTGTGCTTATATGTATATATATATATATTTATTATTATCTTTTAAATTTACATGAAATTGTATCCTCATTCATACAGGTCCAATTGGAAATGGAATAAACAGAATAGAGGAGATATTGCAAAACTCATTTTTCATGTCAACCTGCTTCCCTGACACACTATGTAACACCATCAGGCCATGACATGCATGTGAACTCATTGTGAGATAACGCCTCCAGCCCATCACAATGTGTCCCCTGGAAACAGAACACTGCGCCATACCTTCCTGGCTCAGAGCAGTGGTGTGTTCCCCAATCCTTGCTGCCCAGCCAACTCGCAGAGCTCATCTCTGAACCTGAGTTGCCAGCATGAGGACATCATACTTCCCTCTGGCCCAACTGCTGGCCTGCACACAACCGTAACCTTTAGGT
This sequence comes from Neoceratodus forsteri, assembly GCA_016271365.2. Classification (NCBI taxonomy): domain Eukaryota; kingdom Metazoa; phylum Chordata; order Ceratodontiformes; family Ceratodontidae; genus Neoceratodus; species Neoceratodus forsteri. The sequence goes on from CM028134.1 coordinate 883,222,574, forward strand.
GATTCTATCAACCAATGACAATATGTAATCAAAACCTTGTCAAAATGTGTAGAGCGCAATTATTTGTTTAACAGGTCTATTCTTTCAACAGGTCTACATTATTATATTCCACTTTTCTGGTATAATTAATTCATTTTCTTAAAAATGTCAGGTTAATTTATTGTACCAGTTATTCAATTCAGATGGCATCTCTATACCTTAAATGCAAACATAAGTTTGTACAAAGTAAGGTATGGATTTAACAGGTCTATGCTACTGTCAAGGTTTTGTTTAAGTTGGCCTAGTATAATAACACAGGACTGAAAATTGTATTAGGCCGTAGTGGAGGCTGATCAAATATCATCATGTCTGATGTGCTGTGCCACCACCTCTGGCAGTGGGAGCTGTGGTAGATAAGTGACTATTCATTTCTGTGGCAGAATGCAGCTATTTCATTAGCTAATTTATGATGTTATAGCACTGATAACATCACATTTGAGAATAGAGGATTTTGGATATAAAAGGGGATGGGAACCAGGTTCTATGGATTAACAGAAATATTAATAAAGAATCACTAAGAAGAGTGAATCTGTGGCACTGCAGAAGTTCTGCAGTGGGTTACAAGTTCTGTGCAAAATCTGCAGCCACAGAATTCTAGGAGCCTTGACTATGATTCCCTTGTGCTTATCCCATGCATTTTGAACCACACCACTGATTTTGGCACCACCACCTCCACTGAAAGGCTATGCTAGAATCCACCACTCCTTCTGTGAAGTACTGTACTTCCTTAGATCTCTCCTGAATCTACCCTTCCAGCTTCATAACATGTCCCTTGTCCTTGAGTAGCTTTTCTTCTGAAAATACTACCCTCCTATACCTTACTTTCTCTCATGAGGTATTTAGGGTCTCTATCATATCCCCTCACTAATTCTTCGGGTTCCATGGTGCACGTATTAGGGGTTGTTTAGTCTCTTCTTATAGGGCTTTGATGCTGACCCTGCACAATTTTACTTGCCTCTTCTGGACCACATCCACTCTGTCTATGCCCTTCTGGAGATGGGGGCTCGATTTTCAAAGAACCCTTAGAGTGAAGCAAGTTGCTAGCTCAGGGCTGTGGCAAACTAGGGGTGCACCAGGAACCTGCCACAATTTTAGAAAAAGCAGGGTCCTGGTGCCACCCTCTGGGTTTGCTGCAAGCCAACTACTGTACCAAACAGTTCACTTACCATTAGGAATTGCTGCAGGGGCATGGGATTAATACAGTGCAATAAACATTGCTGCACTTAATGCCGCAACTATAAGAGCATTCGCTGCAATATCATCAGGCGAAACACCTACAGACAGAAGCAGCATGTGCCTTTACAGTCATTCATTCATTTCATTTTTATTAAATGGGTTAGACCATTGAGTAAAACTCATTTAAAATGGTGACCTTAATTATACAAAATTTTAGTTACAACAAATATATAAACAACAACAAAAAAAACATACATACAAACTAAAAGAACAATACAACTTATTTAACCACAACAATTCTTCTTTTGCCCTGAAAGTGTTTCCAAATACCAGGTTTTAACAGCATTGCATGAAGGTGTTTTTGTCCACACAGTCGAAATCTTACAGGAATCATATTCCAAAATCTAGGAACAAACTGACTAAAAAGAAATCAGAATGTTTAGTTTTCAGTCTAGGTATAACCAACTCCTATGTCCTGCCTTTCTTAATGAAGATTTAATTTCCTAACTTCTAACCTTTCAACCAAATATTCTGGAATTACTGTAGTGATACTTTAAGCCAAAATATATTTATGCAGCTGTCTCCTCTCTGTCAACGAGGTCCATCCCAATCTCTGGTACATTAAACAATGATGGGTATCTTTAGAACACTGTAAGATCAATCTAGCAAGACGATTATACAGTACATCAAGTCTACACAATCTACCCAACTGAGAATTGTCATACAGTGTATCACCATAATCAAAAGAGGAAATATCTGGGACTCAACAATTTTCTTTATCACAGTTCCACCTAAACAATTTTATTTCGATACAATAATCCCACTCTTACACCACAACTTTAACCAATTCATCTATAAGTATATTACCAGTAGCCAAGGATCCATCCAAAACCCAAGTACTTATAAGTCATCACTTGTTCCAGTTTTATCCCTCAGTATCTAGCACAGTCAAGTTTGTGCATGATCTAAGTTTCATAATTAGATCCAAATAACATATATTTTGTCTTACTTACATTAATTTTAAGTTTCTGTTGTGACAAGTACTCATGTAATTTATCAAAACTTAACTGTAAATTTAGTTGGATCTCTTCAACTGAGGAGGCAGAAGCATATATTATTGTATCATCTGCATATAATTGGTAAGCCATATTATTACATGACTTCCCAAATCTCTAAGATAAATCAAAAAGCAAAGGGCCCAGCACTGATCCTGAGGGACCCCTTGTACCACTGGAAAGTGATGATACAATCTTATTAACAACAGTTGACTGTGTCTACCCTCTAAATAAGAGAAAACCATTAAGAGAACCACCTGAGGTCAATATCCATCAAACTTAGTAATAGAATCTGATGATCCACCGTGTCGAAGGCCTTAGAGGTCAACAAAGATGGCCCATCATAAGGCCCTTTTCCATAGCTTTGTTTACATCATCCAAGACCCTCGACACGGCCATAATGTATTATGTGATTTACAAAACCTGACTGATATTTATTAAACAAATCATTCTGATTCATATATGCAATCAGTTGTCGAACCACAAAACCCTCTAATATCTTTGACACTTACGATAATAGTGATATTGGTCGATAATTGTTAAACTGTCCCACCTCCTAATTTTATATATTGGTACTACCCTAGCTATTTTCCAATCAATTGGCATTATTCCCTCTCAATGGACTCAATTATACAAATAACAGGGGGCTGCTATCTTCAAAGCTGAAATCTTTAATAAGTAAGAGGTCAATCCTCTGGGCCCCTACTCTTTGATGTCTTCAAACCCAATAAGGCTTCAATTACTTCAAACTCCTCCAATTTTTTCATAGAAAACAGCTTAGATAAATATGTATGTACCAATAGTTCATCACTACTAGAACATAAATCAGAAGTTCCCAAAAATTTCCTGAATTAACAAAATAATTATTGAACCCATCTGCCAAAGATTTACCCCCTGAAAACCTGAGATCTCGATTTTACTTTTACACCATGTTTATGGTGACCATTTATCTCTTTGATTAAATCCCAAAAGTGGCACTATTCCCTACGAATTTTCTAACTTGGATTGATAATATAATCTTTTACTATTTCTAACAGCAGTTACATATGAGTTTCTAAGACTTCTATAATATTGCCAATCCCTCCAGAATTTGTACTACGAGCCTTTATCCAAGCTTGACCTTTTTTCTTTTAACCTTCTCAGAGTAACTGAATACCATGGAGCAGATGATTGTTTAACCTTCCTTTCCTTCATTGGCATATGATAGTCTATCACCTGCATTAGCTCTGAAAGAAAATATTTCCAAGCCAGATCAATTTCAGGAATTAACCACATTCTATCCCAATTAATCCTATCTAAATCCTCTATAAAGGCTAAATAATCAAACTTTCCGTAGCTCGGTATGTAATAATCTTTGGATGCTTTAACAAAGGAGCTTTACCTGTAACACAAAATATCACATTATGGTCACTATTTAAATCTTCTAAGACCCCAGCTTTGACATATTGAAAGAAGCATTTGTCAAATCAAATCTAACAAGGTAGAATCAGCAGGATTTTAATATTAACATGAGTAGGCTTTTGAATTAATTGTCTATGGGCTTCCTTGTTTGTTTGTTTTATAACAAACCCGAGGGGGGTTACAGACATTGTGTATGGGGAAAAATACCGCTGGGTAGGAAAGCTTTTTTTTAAAGTACTGCAAAATGTTGCAGCATGGGAAAACCTGGGGGACCGAACCACAGTCCAAGGTCTCTTATTCTGCTTGTGCTGATGCCCTAGCCACTTCACCATGAGAGGAGATTGAACAAGCACCGAGCACACAGCAACATAATGACATCAGATAAGAGTGTACAGCGACAGGGTAGCATTTTTTTCCAGCTGTTCTACCCGGCTACTGAAATAATATGCACTCACTAGACAGCACGGTATTAACCTGCCTGTTCCGGTGGTAGTTCAGGTAGATGTTAAAGATCCCATGGCACTTCTCAAAAGAGTAGGGGAATTTTAATGGGGAAGGGTTTAAAATTCAAACAAAACAGATACATTTCATCCACATACACTTAGTTTCTGTATTCATGACTTTCCTTGGTCTATGACATATCTCTTCTAGGGTAATGTTATCAGTCCCATGCTCTTCTATTCATCTCCATAAATTTTTTTTAACTTTTTTCCACTATCCTATCTCATGATTTACTGAAGTAAACAATCCCAAAATGTCTACAGTTTTGCCAACACGTGTTGTGAAACCAGTTTTCTATCTGCTTCATTTACCTTTGCATGGAAATATATACATTTTCAAAAGTATTTCATGAGACATCCATTGCTGTTGTAGTACCCATTTGCATTGAGCTTGCCATACATAGTACTTTAATATGGCAAAATAACTTGCAGTGTAATATTATTGTACTTTTGCCATCTGGGTGGGTAATTTGCTAAAGTAGTTCAGCATATATAAGAAAAAAAGTTTATGTTACCCCATGAGTGCACTAGCTTTGCCATAATTCTAGGGCATAACTACAGTCCAGAAACAAATGTTACTGAGTTTGTAATATCTCATTTAGAGGTGTGCAAAGCTGTCAAAATTCAGTCCTCATAAACTCTGTGAATTCTGAGTATTCTGCAAAGTGTTTCTGCCCATAAAGTCCCATTTCCAGGCGTTTGGGGCAGGTCATAAAATTAGAAAGTAAAAAACTTCAATTCCTGTTATAGTCAAAGGTACAGGCATCCCAGATCTATGAAGCTTAAACTTTGTGGTGAAGTTCAGCAAAATAGTAGAAGTTTGCAGTGAACCATAGGCTATGAGGTCACATGTTGCTGAACAGCCAATGAAAAGCTAGTTTTCTCGTTCTGTGAGTGTAGTGTGCTTGAGAGAGATTTAGAGCAGAACTTATGCTGCAGCTTAGAGTCAATTCTAAAACATTATATAAAAGAGCATTTTGTTTGTCAAATTGTTCTAGAACTGTTACTGTGAGTGCTCTTAGCACACACAGTGATTTTTTGTTGATTTTGTCCATCCTGTATTGTTTATTTGCAGTATTTATTTTTCTGTTGAAGTTGTGGTTTGGTGGCTTGTGTGGGCTGGGGCCTGGGTGAGGACAGGAGCAGTTGAAAAAGCACAGTTTTCTTCTGAACAAAATCAGTTGGCAAGTGCCCTGTCTTTCTTAATAAAAAAAGCACTGTCCTCCTGACTGTAATTTAACACAAGTGCTGTTTGTGTGACTGCATGCATAACTGTATTTAGGAAAAAATCACTGTTCCACAGTCAGCGATTTAAGCAGAGTGATTTGTGTGTCCTGTGTGCACAACTGTATTTAGGAAAAAAATCACTGTTCACCAGACAGAATTTAAACCCAGTGATTGTTGTTTCCTGCATGCGCACCTGTATTTAGGAAAAAAATCACTGTTCTCCAGACAGCCATTTTAGATGAGCGATTGTTGTGTCCCTGCATGCACACCTGTATTCAGGAAACAAATCACTATTCCCCTAGACAGAAATTTAAGCTGAGTGATTGTTCTGTCACTGGTGCACAACTGCACACCTGTATTTAGGAAAAAAACACTGTTCTCAGACAACGATTTAAGCCAAGTGATTGTTGTGTCTCTTGTGTGCTGAAGAATGACTGGGAAGGAAATGGCAACTAAAGGAGAGGCTGTGAGCGCCACAAAGAACATTCCCAATTTATGGTTCCTAATACTACTCCTAATAGTGGTGCAGGAGCCAGAAACGTGTCTGTGAGAGCACAAGGACAGCATTCAGATGTCTTTGTGCGAGCCAGTAGCAGTAAGCAAAGTATATGACCCTGATGTTGGCTTTCCTGCAGTTAAGTTTTTCTCTGCAGTATTTGTGGCAGACATGTTGATGGATGTCTCAGTGTCAAGTGGCACAGTGAAAGACAGGCACCACCAGAAAACAAACAACTGTGTGCTGGAGGCTGTTGGTGGTGAAGTACAATTTGAAAGTGGTGCTGTTGGTGATGGTAGGTTGAAGGTGGAACCTGATAAGTGTGTCCATGTCCAGTGAGTGAGAGTGAGGTGGTGGTACATGTTTAGCAACATGAGGACAAGAGTCATGAAGAGGAGGTGCATGTTACGGAGCCTATGGCACTTGCTCCTGAGGCAGACAGACTTGCTGAGGCTGATAAGACTGCCAGGAGTGCTAGCTTTTCTAGACTATAATGTGAATGATGCTGATGTGTCAGACAACCCAGATCCCTCATGAGAGCCAGAAAGAAAAGGACAAAACAGGGTGTTACAGAGTGTGTCTTTCTTGTTGCCTAAGATGCTAAGAGAAGGTCACCCCAACCAATGTTTCTCCCAGTTTTTCTACATTGCTCCAGTCACCCCACAACATAACAAAAGAGCAGATCTTCTCCTTTGTTATCACAATCACAGTCATCTTGGCACCAAGTAAATACAAGGCTCCATATATCCCTATTGTGGGATTTTTATGTAATGGACCCATCTGATAAGACAGTGGCAATTTGCCAACTGTGTCAAACCGAGTAAGTTGGAGTAAGAAGGGTAGCCTTCTCAGCACAAGTGGGCAACACACACACCTAAAAATAGGCACCAATTCAGTGATGTCAACACCGGAAGGCAGCCATCGCTAGTGGTTCTGGTATATCCCAAGCAGAGGGCAATGTAAGCAAAATACACAGCACCACTACAGGGACATGGAGGTGCAGGTGAGGAGGAGGACATCATTGGTGTACTAGGTGAGGAGGATTCTGGCAGTGGGTAAAATAGTGGTCTTAGCATCTGAGTACCATCCCAACCCAAAATGTGATTACTACCCCACTAGTTATGAAAACCAAAAGCCACTGAAGTGTGTCATGCATCACCACAGGCCATGAGCATCATTAGCAGTCTCCAGGCAAGGAGCACCCCTTACTGGCACAATGATGAGGCAAGCTGTTTGGCATACCATCAGGTACATCACTGACATCAGCAGTATAAAGAAAAGTTCAGATGATGCTGACTTCCATTTTGGATAGGCAAACAAAGTCATGCCTAGTCATGGTACAGCACAGAGTTGAATGCAGCACAGGAGTTGAATGCAGCACGCAGACATGATTGCTCTTGATTTGTTACTATACTCCTTTGTAGAGAATGTGGGATTTAGGTGGTTTGTGACCCGTGTATTACCAAAATGACAGGTGCCATCACACATACTTTTAAAGAGTGCCATCCTGAACTTGTACAGTACTTATGTGACATGGTCATCATGCCCTGCAGCATTCCTCAGCACAGTATGTCCATCTGAGCATGGACATGTGGATCAGTGGGAAAACAACTAGTAGCTCTTATCTGTGCATTACAGCACACTGGGCACAGGTACCTGGAGTAGCAGCTGATTGGGAGAGGCGAGAATTGCACTAGGACAAACTGTGGTGGTAGCAACATGCCTGGTGTAAGGCAACATGCAACACTGTCCATGAAGGGTATCCCCGGTCACACACTGGAGGAAAGATGCTGGAAGTTGCACTTACTGACACCGACCAGTGGCTCCACCCCCATGCACTGAAAGCTGGATTCATCACCAGTGATAATGACTCAAATGTGCAGAAATGCATCACAGGGATTTGTCAGGTGCCATGCCTGGCACATTGCCTTAAACTTGTGGTGCAGGCTTTCCTTAACCATTAGGATATAAAAGAAGTTTTGGCTCTTGCCCGATGCATCTGTGCCCACTTTGCACATTCAGCAAAGCACATGACCATCTCCATGATCTGCCGGTAAAGAATAAGCTGCCTCAGCACCGTTTAAAGTTTGACATTTCACCGGTGGAACTCCACCTTGTATATGGTGGAGCATCTATATAACAACAGTGCAAGGCTAAATCTGAGTATCTGCTAATTCATGTGAGTCATGACAACAGTTGGGCATCCATGTGTCTCTCACAACAGAGCAGTGGTGTCTAATGGATGAGCTCATCTTGATTCTGAGACCCTTTGAGCATGCAACACAGGCCATGAGTGGGGACACTGCCTGCATCAGTGAGTCCATTCCTCTGCTATGGGTGCTGAGGCAAACACTGCTGAATGTGCAGCAACAGCTGAAGGCAGGTGGTGACAGAGCAATTTGATCATTAATGGAACACATGCTGTCCACATTAGACTTCAACAACCACATAATGCATATTATGCAGTCTGAGGAGTTTGGAATTGCAATAGTGCTTGACCCATGTTATAAACATGGGCTGGCATCCATATTACAAGGTGGGCATCATGAGTTGCAGAGACTGACAGAACTACTCACTCAGAGGGTAAGTGGTGCACAGTTGCTACTATGGGCATGGGGTAAAAAGATGATGGTACTGCACAGCAATCTGGTGATACTGCCACCCACTTCTCTTCATCGCAGCCAGGTGTCAAACTGCAGAAATGCAATGCAAGGTAAAGGAACCTATGCTGAATCATATTTGGGCCACCCTCAGTCAGGTGGGAGTTGCAGACATGGAGGAAACTGAGGAGGAGGAGGAGGATGATCATGCTTCACGACTTCAACTGGAAAAATGCATGGTAGATGCATATTTGCAGATACAAAGAACCTCACGATTGGAGATGAGCCACTACTATACTATGACACTAAGGTCAGTGACTAGTCAGCACTAACAGTGGTTGCCCTGAAATATCTTAGCAGCCCATCCTCCAGTGTCAGCATTGAGTGAGAGTTCAGTTCAGCGGTGTGTAACAGGTGCGCAAATCTATCTCCTAAAAAATGTTGGCATGATGACATTTATCAAAATGAATGAGGCTCACATACCCTCAAAACAGTAATGTCCATGGTAACAGCACTGATTGACAGTGATGATGAGGAGGAGGAAAGTGCTTTAGGCAGACTGGAATGTACCTCATCATTATCTACAAACATTGAAGTGGATGAAGCAGTGATGGAGGGAGTTTCCATATGGTGACACTTCCAGTATTAAAGACTGAGGATGCTTCATAGACGACATTAAGAAAAATGAACTGTACTATTTATTTCTCCATCCCCTCCCACCCATCCACAACCACGTGCTTCTGGATGTCAACTTAATAACAATAATAATAATGTATCACATTCAGTGCTGAGATATACATCAACAACTATTACTTAGTGCTCTTCTTAATTGCATCAAATTGAACAGCTGTAAACAATGCATTATGCCACTTATGAATTACTGAACAGAACACTCACTCTAGCCAGCAAGAAACACTGCAGCCATGCAGCTCTGACCTCAACACCCCACCATTCTCCTCTTCCTATTATCTCTTGTGTGCACTGTAGATGCTGTGGATCCTCCTCCACAACAGGCAGACACAGCATGGCACAGCACTTCACCACCACTGGTATCGCTAATAGGTATGTAGTAGGCAGCTGATTGTGATAAAGAGAATCACCTCCTCTACCTCCTATGTACTCCCTGGGTTGCTTCAGCTATGTCCTCCTCCTCCTCATAATCAGATCAAATGAAACAGCATTGGCTTGGCTACCACTTCCACCACCATAGTGACTGATGATTCATTGCCCCAATCTGAAACAAAATTGCCTCCTGCACCTCCTCAAAACTCTCCTCTTGACACATTAATCTTGGTCCTCCTCCTTCATCAAGCCACTGACTGAAGTCTGCAAGGCATCATCATGCAAGTGTAACCACACTGCATCAGGACTTTCTTCATCTGCTGTTGGTGAGACACATGCACTGTTTTAAGACACTGCAGCACTTCTGTAAGCCTACTAGACACAGAAAATCAGACCACGATTGATGAGACTTATTACAGCATTAAAATGGTTTCCTGTAATATCTTCTTCATGCAGATTTTGCTGGTTCTACTGCAGAACACAGACACCAAAACAAATTGCACAGCCAGCACTAGTACTCTAACGTGTAAGTATCATTGTGATTTAATGTTTTCCTTTGCTTTAATTTCCTCGCTTTTCTTTTGCTTTCCTTTCTTTTAGTTTCCTTTACTTTACTTTTCTTTCCATGACTTTCATTCAAAAATCCTTTCTTGTTTTCCAGGTGCTCTCTGTGGACTAACATCTTTTGCTTGTTGAATCATCAAGCATATCATTATAACAAATTCAGGCACAAGGAATACATATAAAGATAAGGAAGAACAGCAGAGTCAGTGATTAAGAAATGCAACTAATTTATCAATTATGGTACAGAAGCAATTTGATTCACCACACACTAACAAATTCCCCAAATGCTTACCTTCATGGTTGAACAATGTTGTGTATGATTCAGACAACAGCAGCTACAGTATGTTGTATCTGTCAAGCAGTATGATGTCATATGCACAAATAACTGAAAATCAGTGACAGAGAATTATGAATATATTAGACTTCAAACAGTAGCAATAACCCCCTCCAGTACAATGGAAAGAAAATAAAGTGTACTTACCTGTGCAGTATGTCTATATGCCATCATGAATCCTGGACCACACCAAGCAAGAGGCCATTTCTCTGACTATGGAACAACAGCAGCATGCAGCAGCATCAAAGCACCCTCTCCATGTGGCAATAGTGTTTCTCTTGCAAGCTTCACATATGCTTTGCACCACCTTCTCTGGTGTCTGCAGCAACAGCATTTGACTGAAAGATGTGTTTTCTCTCTGGGGACACAGCTTTACATTTCTGCAAAGTGCTGGTGGTGGTAGTGTGGTGGCAGTAGAGCCCAAACATGCTTAATATGATAAATATGGTTATGTTCTCTTGCAAGCTTCACATATGCTTTGCACCACCTTCTCTAGTGTGTGCAGCAACAATGTTGACTAAAAAAGTGTTTTCTCTCTGGGGACACAACTTCACATTTCTGGCAAATGCAGTAAACATATTAAGTGCTTTAAACAGATTTATATTTAACTTCTCAGTAGAATAGCTCATGTTTGTGATATGGTTTGCACTTCTTTGGGTGGTTGGCAGTTGCACACAACACAACTGTCATTTAAGCACCATCACATACCATGGGGACACAATTTATGTAATGTGGCAAATGCTTGACATTTGTGGACAGAAGGAGTGAGTACACATGATGAACCAGTGACTAAAATGAAAAGAAGGAATGTGGTTCATCATGTGTAAAAGATTAAAGAAATAACAGAACTGGAGAAGCAGGGACATCCACATGAATGAAACAATGCTAAAAGGAGGACATAAAAACAGACCTTAAAACAACAGAGCTTTTTTTTACTTTTATATTTTGGGTGTTTTTATTTTTAAAGGGGAGGGGACTAGAGAGTGGAGAAATTAGAATGATGAGCCATGCCGCCACCACCACCACTCAGCTTGGATAGGACAGTGAGGATCCTCTCATGGCTGGACATGACACTGTCAAACCGATCCATCACCTCTGCTGGAAGGTGTTCAATTCTTGGGGCAGATCATTCACCTTAGCCCACAAAACAACAAGATGGCTATCTGTGGCTGGTGCCATGGGGTCATTACTGCTACTGTCTAGCGGTGCTGCTGAGGTACACAGACATACTGCTGCAGTTCCTTCATGCCTGCCACACCATCGCTGACTCACTGCTGGTGCTGCAGCAGTACGCTGACCTCATGCTGCTCCACATTTCCTCCTGGGCCATCACCACCACCACCATTATGTGATGCAGCCACATCATGCTCTTTGGCCCTCCACTCCAATGAGGTGGTGGATGTGGAAGTGCATCCTCGGGCCACCGGTCCCAAGATGGCTCTCTTTTCTGCCACGCCTCACACCCACCCACACACCTTGCAGATGGCCACTGTCTCATCTGCAGGGTGCATATCGAAAAATCCCACAGCACAGAGCACTGTGGGACTGGGGAGCACCAGAGAAGGAGGCAGCATGCTCCTGCTGAGGGAGAAACTTGGGGCTGCTGCTGCTATTGTTCCTGCTCCTCCAGTTTATCTTTTCTTGCTCAGCAGATCTCCCTTCCTGAGCTGAGGGGCACAGTCCTTCTAAAAACAACGCTGCTAAGGCATGGGCACCTTACTGGTGCCCCAGCAGCACCAGTCTGGACTCAGCCGAGTCTGGACCCTGCCCTCCATCACAAATAGAAATGTAAAGAAAATGAAAGAAAAAGACAGTAAGAACTCAGAAAAAAAGTATACACTAAAATAATTTATAAGATCAGAAAATACAAGTACAGTAAAGAAAGATAAGTTAAAACTAAGAAAGGAGTAACATTTTCAACTCTCTGAATGAGAATATATAAATGCTCTGTCTCCTAGCCTAGGCTCTGTAAGTCAGTCACATTGTCTCCACTTTCTTTCAGCTACAACTGCTGAAATGAAAGTGAAACATTCACTTCCTGCCTACCTGAGTCTCCCATGTGACATGCAGTAAGTGACTCATGTGACAAACCGTGTTTTCATTAACTAAAGTTATTAACCAAGTTGAAGTTGCCTTCAAAGTTAACTGGTGAAGTTTGGCACCAGATTAAAACAATTGCATTCAAAGTTACTAAAAAAAGTCTAAGTTAACCAGTGAAGTTTCCAGGAGATGTTTTAGCACCAGAGAGGTCATTTTAATGAACTTTTTCACAACAAATTTGCTGACTTGTGAGAACTTTGCCGCAGATTTAAACTTTGCAACACTTCTAGATCCACTAGACAGCAAGGATAACAAAACTAATAATAGTGACAGTTATTGCAGGGTGGGAGGTACCACTGCACAACAGGGATAATTAAAAAATAATGGGGCTGGTGATAGCAGGGTGGGGGTGCCACTAGATACCAGGAATAATCAAAACAATAACAGGAACAATGATCTGAAGGTGGTGGAGTGCCACTAGACTCTAAAGAACCAACAGGACCAGTGATTGGAGGATGGGAGGGTGCCTTTAGCCCCAATGAAAACTACAGAAACAGTTATTGGAGGATAAGGTGCAACTAGAAACTAGGAAAGGATTTACATCACAAAAAAGGATCCTTTTCCATGGATCATGATATGAAGAATCCTTTTTCATATCACAAGTCACAAAAAGATTTATAATCTAAAAAAAATCAAAGGCATTTCTTCAACAGATAAATGCAGAATCTAGCTGAGGGAGTCCCAATAAGCAAGCTGCATGTGTTGGTTTCAAACAAAATGAGAAATCCAGCACTCACCATCACAGACTTGTAAAGAGACGCAGCAGTCCAGAAACATATAAAGTACACAATAATTATGAAAATGCCATGGCAAAGGCAATGCCTTTTGTTAAGAGTTTTAATATTTGAAATGCATCAAGGCACTTGTGTGGCACTTTAATAAATGTTTGGCATTTTACAAGTTTTGGACTGCTGTGTCTTTTACAATCTTCGATATGGTGAGTGCTGAACTTCTTGTTTTGTTTGAGTTCTTTTTGTCCTGAGCACCTCCTTCCTGGTGCATAATTTTCCTTTTTGTGTATTATTATTATGTGCTGGTTTCTAATCAACACATAATTGTTTTCAGTTATTTAATTTTGTTTCACTAGCTAACTGTAAAAATTGGCGTACGTAAAAATATTTCCCATTTGTGGAACAGGATGACCCATTTCTGAAAAAGGATTACCCATTTGCAACACAGGATCCTTTCTCATGGCTCACATATAACTGGAGAGTTAAATTCCCTTTGAAAATAATAGGAAGCATTACAATTTAATAAATTTGGAATGGATTCATATATTTTCACCAAACATTCAAGAGGCACATCTGTGATCCATGACCTTTCGACACTAAAATGTCACACAAAATATCAAGCCATTTTGCACTGCTGCATGACAAACAAATGAAAAATATATAAAAAAGCAGTAACTTTCAGATTTTTTTCACATGCTGTATCCACACCACACATCAACCGAATGACTCTTGGCCCATCAGAGATCTTTGATCCCTGGTGGTGGTTATATAATTATGAACCGATTGGTTGAACAGTTGCAAAGTTACTAAAGTTCAACTTTTTGAGTTTAACTTAGACATGACCATTCAACCCTAACTATAGGGTGTGACCATGATATATATATATATATATATATATATATATATATAACACACAGTATATACACATATACATACTGTATATAACCAGACATACTAGCAGTCATGGAAACCTGGCTGTCACCTTTGGTTCCGACCTTTATCACCTTCCCTGGGTATAATGTCTATTGGTTTGATCGAACATCAAAAGAGGTGGTGGCAGTGCCCTGTACCTTAAGGACATGATCCGGGGCTCCTCATCAACCTAACCCCAAACCACCACTGCAAAGATTCTTCCTGTCAAGATTCTCCTCAGTGCACACAATAAAGCCATCACAGTTGTCACAGTCTACATTCCACCTAGAGAGAGCAAGTGTTGGGCTTAACGAGTTCTGGAGTTTACCAAATCTCTCACCTGACTCAAAACCATCCTCCTCGGTGACTTTAATATTAACTGGCCTGCTGCTGAGGCAGGGCATACAGGGACTTGATAGCAGCAGCAAACCTTTCTCAGATGGTTAGCTCTCCAACCAGGACAAACTCTAAAACAGGTACCAGCACCCTTCTGGATTGGATCCTAACAAACCATCCCACCAGGATACCAACATCACTGTCCTCCTAACTCATTCAGTGACCACCCCCCGTCACCTGCTCCTGGTCCAATAAATTAATCAAGGCCCCAAAACCATTACTGTCAGAGTTCTACCTAGAGGCAAGCTACCTCATCTCAAAACCTTCCTTCAGTCAACAGTATTGGTTCCCAATCCTCACAGCAACCAATGTGAACACCGCACTGGAACACTTCATCAGGATCTTCAACCAAGCATGCAACATATTTGCACCTCTCAAGAAGTGCAAGACCAAGGCACTATGTAACCCCTGGCTCACAGGAGACCTACTTAGATGACTGAAAGCTTGGGACCACCTCTGAGAAGTTGTCAGAAACACCAGGAGACAAGTTGATATTGCTAACTATAAGCGTGGCACAAAATGAGCGGCACAAATATATCTGGGATCACGAAGACCACCTATTTTCATAATGCTCTTACTAACTTATGGGGCCATGGTAAGGACTTCTGGAATAACATTAAAAGAAGTCACTGGGAAGAAATATAAATCACCCCTGTTGTTACTCAGCATAAATGGTGAAACTACATTGACCAGAAACTCATTGCTAATTCATTCAATGACACCTTCATGGACCTCAGTGCTGTTCTCCCACAGGGTTTTTTCGATGAAGTGGTTCCTTTTGCCTTCCAGCCACACCCAACCACCCCTTCTACTTTAAAGCAGTAAAAATACATCAAGTCTGCAGCTACTTTACCAAAGCCACTTGCACTCCAGAGCCAGCAGTGACTCCTCAACCTCAAACTGCTATCACTCACCCTTGAAGAAGTACTCTGACCACTGACCAGGATTTTCAACCTCTCCCTCAGCCTCAGCCAGTTCCCCGACATATGGAAATCTGCCATGGTAGCCCCAATTCATAAAAGTGGTGACAAAACAGCTACTGGAAATTACAGTCCAATTTCCATACTTCCTCCACTCTCAAGGCTCTAGAGTGCATTGTATCAGACCAGCTTACGAATTCCTAGACAATCACAACATCCTGTGCAGGAGCAGCATGACTTTAGAAAAGCCATAGCACCTCAACAGTGCTACTTGAATTTACTGTGCAATCCATCACTCCCTTCGATAAAGTCATCTTACTGGGTCCACCTTCACCGACTTAACTAAAGCCTTTGATACCGTCAACCACAATCTCCTACTTGCCCAAGCTGACTAGTAGGGCTCTCACCCAACTCAGTGAACTGGTTCAAAGTTACTTAACAACCGCTCCCAAGAGTGAGAATTGCTGGCACACTGTCAGACCGAAGACCAGTCCAGTCTGGTGTCCCACAGGGCTCAATCTTGGGCCTTCTCCTTTTCAGACTTTTCTGAACACACTGCCAGAATCCTGCCCAGAACAGATCCTCTATATGGATGATGCTGTCATCCTGGCATCCCACCATGATCCAGTACATCTACAAGGTAACCTCCAACAGGCCTTCTCTGCAGTCAAAAACTGGTTCAGAAAACACAGACTTATCCTCAACCAGAAAAAACTAGACACATGATCTTCTGCAGCCCCCAAAACAAATACAAACAATATCAGCTCTCCATTAAAACCAATCAAGATCTCACCCTTGAACAAGTACATTCCTTCAAATACCTCAGCCTCACCCTCGACTGTAATCTCTCCTATGTCCACACATCAGTAACGTGACAAAAGTAGTCAACACCAGGATGGGCCTTCTATTCCGACATAGGAAACATCTAACCCAGAAGCTCTGTCCATCGCTGTCCAGAGCTCCATCATCAGCATCATTGACTATAGTCTCATTATCTATGGATCTGCCAACCTCCTCTCTTAGGTGTCTTTCAACTTCTCTCAATCAAGCCTGCCGACTCGTTACTGGTTCCTACTGTCTCACCCACACCTGCGACCTTTACTCCAAAACAGGCCAGCTGCAACTGAACAACAGTATCAAATACCAAACCTGCATCACTGCTAAGAAAATCATGATGGGAAAGGCACCTCCAGGAATCAGCACCTCCTTAAACCTAAAATCACAAACCTCAACACCAGGAGCTCTAAGCTTTAAATCCTTCCAAATTCCCTGCACATCCCAAGGCCAAAGGTCCTTTGCATACAGGGCCCCGAGTTGGCTGAATGAGCTGTCTAGTGAAACCTCATCGACAACATTTGGTGCATTCAAAAAAGCTCCGCCACTCCATAACTGGCTCCACTACCTGTGCTTGCAACCCATATCATCGTTATCCCCACGCTGTTTCTGACCCCTAGGTGTCAGTTTCTGTCCTCTCCACTTGCACTTACCTGTCCAATGCAACTTCTAATGCACTTGCCCTGTGTCTGTCCTGACAAGGCCCCTTGGCTGCCTTACCCTACCCCACTACACCTATGCCTTCTTGACCCTCAACCCTCTCCTACGCTTGCCCTCTTCCTCCAATCTGTTTCTTGTAGTATCACATCCTCAGTCTGATTATGTCAAGCAAAGTTACTGTCTGAAGCCTTGTACCTGTAACTGTCTTATGTTTGAGTGTCTGTTACCTGTTACCAGCCTGACTTGGAACCTTTGTAAAAAGTCTTGGTTCAAAGGTACTTTGTAATCTTATGCATAAATAAATAAAATAAATAATATATATATATATCTTCATTGCAAAAACCTTTGTTAATGTACTACTGTGCAACAGCAACAAGCTTATGGTGTGCTTTTGGGGTTGTCAGCCCTAATCTCCTCCATTCAATGAGTAAGTAGCTGAGATGGGTACAGTATATGAGAATGGAGTGAGCGTTAGGGTAAACAACCCAAGTCAAACCCCATGTAAAAAAATGGGTGTGCAAATAATGCCATGATTATTCATGAGCTAGGCTTACACTGATATTTTTGAAAATGTAGGGCATATAAGGAACTGTTCTTCTTGCAATATGAACAGGTGAAACAAAAATAAATTGTTGTAAACTGATTTTTAACAGACCAAGTTTCCCAAGGAGTGTAGTTCACTAATTTTTTCTAGTTCCTCAAGTTTAAAAATGGTTATGCAGATCAGCTCATTATTATTCATTAGCTATGATGTGACTCTAGCATCCTGGCTTTTATGCCTACAGTCACCTCATATCTCATAAATAATAATTGTTATAGGTATTTGAAGTACTGACTGAGCATGTTCAGAACCCAATTTTAAAATTTAATAAGTTTGGAATACATTAATATTTTTCACCAATCCAGCAAAGCAAAGTCTACCCTGAAAATTTCAGACCAAAATTCCAGATCATCTGGGTGCTGCATTGACAGAAAACAAAACAGCAATAGTTTATGTTTTTCACTATTCGCATCTCAGAATTCACACATCCATCCAGAATAAAACGTGGCATGTCATGAGATCTACCCCACAAGACTGCACATGCACAATGTCATGCAAATCCATTGAAGAGTTGTGAAGATATTATAAGCAAATATTGAGATTTAACATTAACGTGCCTACTCAACCTACCACACTACTATAATATATATATATAAACTAATCTGTACATGAAAGTGGCATGTCTTGGTTTGCAAATGTTTATAATTATACTACTGAAATGAATGCTGAAAACTATTTGGGTTTCCTTTAACATTTTAAAATGATATGATTAATAATAATAATAATAATAATAATATGCTACTAGCAAATTTTGTGACTTCTCCTGGTTTGCCTACACTTCCTGACCTATACCAGGAGTTTGTGCATGTGTACTAGACCTGGTACTAGGAAAGCATACAAGAAAGGTATGGATATTGCAGAAGCAAGCCCAGGAGTGATTACTAGAAGAACTGGCAGCTAAACTAAAAGCAGAAACAAAGGTTCAAACTAAGATTGTACAGCCAGCAACAGTAATGAAAGGAAGAAGAAGAAGAAGAAGAAGAGGAGGAGCAGGAAGAAGAGGAAGGAGAAGAAGAGGAAGAAGAATAGTAGTAGAAGAGGAGGTGGCAGGGACAGAACCTAAAAAGCATGTCTGTCTTCTTCAAATTGTGGGCTATACAGCAAAGAGAGAATGAGTAACAGAGAAGAGATACAGTGACAGAAGCAGTGATGGCTGGATACCTTGCAAGATGTCAAAACCTGAGGATCTGCTACAGGCCAGCAGAGCAACAAAGTGGAAACAACTTAAAGACATTAAAGTTACAAAACTGTGCCCCTCTGATGATATAGAAGCATACCTGACAACTTTTGAAAGGGTCACCAGAGCCTGTCAGTGGCCAAAAGAGAGCAATGGGCAATCACACAGGTACCTTATCCCGAGCAGGTACAATTTGCCTACAGCAATATGGATACTGCTGATCAGAAAACTACAGCAGTAAAAGAGAAATCTTTAAAAGATATGACTTCTCAGGAGAGACCTACTGCAAAGATTATAGTCCCTGATGTATCACTCAGTTGATAATCCTTGAGAAGCCTTCAACTGATTCAAAGAACTCCTCATTAAATGGCTCCAACCAGAGGGCAAAACAGTCCCACACATTGTAGACATAATTGCAATGGAGCAATTCATTAACTTCCTTCCTACAGATGTGCAACTTTGGGTCAAGAACACCAACAGAAAGTTGTGAAAGGGCAGTTTCTTTTGCTGAGGACTATCAGATGGTCAGATAGGCACCGCAGCAGTGAAGTAACAACCAGGGATCGATGAGAATCTCTCTTTCTCCATTTAACTCCAGATCTGATAATAACTCTGATGGGGTAACAAATCTGCACTGAAAGACTTTATGTGCTATAATGGAATAAGCCAGGCCATCTTGAAAGAAACTGCCATAAAAATTAGAAAGTAATACTCTAGCAAATTTGACCTTAGCAAATTGAGACAACTATTTAACAGATGTCAAGGTGAGCGTAGAACTGTGAGAGGACTCATATATTCTGGAATCAGACAGACCCTGGTGCATGTTGAAGTGCTGGAAAAGCACTGTGCAAAGGACCTGGCACTGGGGTCATGTGCATCCACAAAGACACTCAGTACTTTCCCACCACCCAAACAACTCCTGAACATTAATGGGGTGTTGCATAAAATGAAAGTGAGGGCAGTACCTAAGTTACAGTGGCATCCCCAGGATGAAAAGCAATTCTGTAGCATTTGCAACACTCTGCAGAATGCTGCAGAAGACCTATTGAATAAAGCCATGTCATTCAATGGTAATTAGTCCCCTTTGTCATTCAGGAAAATGTGACACTGCCAGGGCAAAGTGAATGCCACAGTTTCCTCGCATGCAAAAGGGGACTAATTGCCATTGAAATTACATTGTGATGCCGGCCCAGTGGTGCAGAGGATTGAGGCACTGGTGCCTTACCTCCCATGCCAGGTGACCCGGGTTAGAACGGACTCAGGCCACCAGGGGCTAGTAGGGGAGGAGAGGATTGAGCATCTGTGGACTGCTCTCCCCTCCTGTGGTGCATGCAGAGGTGACATCACTTTTCAGTGGCCCCAGTGGAGACTGGAGGCACTGCAAGATGCAATGTAGGGACTGCCATGGAAAGCAGAAATACCCACTCCATGCTAAACCAGATGACAGCTGCCTGGCTGTGTGGAGGCCATCTATGTCCTATGAGCCACCCATTCCAGCAGCACCTAGCCAGCATGGCACACTTGTCCATCCCCCAGCTGTGCCTCTTTCTCTCAGAGGAGGGGACTCACCTCATGAAGGGTTATATTGGGGTTACCGTGAGGTCAGCTGCTATCTGGAATGTGGTGACTCAGGGAGTGAGGGTGGGTCAGATTCAGCCTTGGTTCATGCCTGAAGGAGTTGGCTAAGATGGGGCACATAGGAGGGAAAAAGAAAATACAAAAAAAGAAATGACATTGCTTTATTCAGTAGCTTTACTGCAGCATACTGCAGAGTGCATTAAAGGTGTGTTTCATCCTGGGGATGCCACTGTACCTGTACCAATGGTTATTGGAAATGACTTTCCAGGATTTGTGAAGTTAATCCTGCTGTGTCAGCAGCTGTGATAACAAGAGGAAAGGCAAAGAAAATCTCATATGTTGGGGCACTTTTCCTTTTGAAACTTTGATTTGGACTTCTTTGAGCCCAGCAGCAAGATCCAGAAGACTCAGAGAGAAAGAAAGAAGATGCCTGAAAAACAGCGTCAACAAAAGACTGATGCACACAAGGGGTTGATATATGAAAATGCTGAAACTAAACTAATAACTGACTGTGATTTTGCTTCTGAGTAAACTAGCAATGTTTTACTCCAGGATTATTTTAAGCAGTTGGGCGGGGGTAAAACAAAATGAGGGTGAACCAATGTTTAAGAAATGTAATGGGCCACTTGTACAGAGTTTGGGTTAATTCTCAGATGCAGAAACAGGTAAAACAACTGATCATACCAAAGAAGTAAAGGACTCATTTGTTACAGCTAACACATTATAGTCCTATGTCTGGTCTTCAGGGAGGGAGGGACTGCACCTTGCCAGATTGTTGTAGAGATTTTACTGGCCTGGGATTCATGAGAATATTGCTACCTATTGCAGTTCTTTTGCGAATCTCAGAGGTAGCATCAGTAACTAAAAGACAAGGTGCCTCTGGTGCCCCTACCCATGATAGATGTACCTTTTGAGAGAATTGCAGTAAACATGTATACTTAGACAAAAGTAAAAGGGTAATCAATTTATTTTGGTAGTATGTGACTGTGCTGCTCGATACCCAGAGGTGTTCAATGGTGTACTGTCACAGCACCAAAAGTGGCAGTAGAGCTTGCCAAAACTTTCTGTAGGGTAGGTATACCTAAATAAATTATTACTGATCATTTTAGTAATTTTGGTGCTGGGTTACTGAAGGATGTGTGCTGACTACTAGGTACCATTGTCATAAGAACCTCCCTTATCAACCTCAGACAGATGGTCCTGTTGAGCATTTTAATCAAGCTCTACAAGCATGTGAAAAAGGTCTGTGAAAGGTAAAAAAAGATTCAGAGCAATCATAACCTGCTTTTTGCTAACAGAAAAGTTCTGCAAGCATCAACAGGTTTTCACCCTTTGAAATGTTGTAATGTAGACAAAGTAGAGGGCCACTAGATGTAATAAAACAAACATGGGAAGATAACCCACTCAGAAAGAATCCATTATCTCTATATGTGTACACCAGAAATAAACTAGCAAATATGTTGAAATTGCCCACAGTAACCAGAGGCGGCCCCAAAACAGCAGAAGATATGTTATGACCACGTAGTAAAAGACAAAGTTCTTGAGCTAGGTGAAAAGGTCTAGTTATTGTCACCCACTACAGAAAATAAAGTTAATGAAGTGGCAAGGGCTTATCAAGTAGTTAGACATACCAGTACAGTTAGCTTTGGGACTGATACCCCTTATAGAAACAAATCATACCAAGATATATCATGCTAACCTCCTGAAGAAATGGGTTGAACAAACACCAGAGGTTTCTTTGTTAGTATTACCAGAAACTGTTAAAGACATTATTGATATGGCTTATGATAGACTGGAACAAACTGTAGCTTCTGATGCTGTAAAGGTGAATGTTTTCTTTATCCACAAACAAACTGCAGAAATTTGTAACTTAGGTAAATACATTTAGAAGTACTTTTCACGGTAGCAGATCAAGCAAAAGGGGTTGAGTATATAATAGTGACAGAGAATGCTCACCCTGTCAGACAAACAACATACAGATTATCAGAGCAGTTAAGAGCAGGTGTAGTTAAGGAAATATGAAAAATGAAAGAGTTGGGTATCTTTGAAGAATCAAAGTGCTTGGTCATCACCAGTGGTAACTGTAAATGAAAAAGAAATGGGTGAAAGAATCTGCCTTGATTTTAGGAAACTTAATCAAGAGTCCAAATTTGACAACTATCCTATGCCCAAAATAGATGATTTGGTGGGCAGATTGGGAAGTGTCACATACAATAGTGCCCTGATCTTAACAATGGTTACTGACAAATTCCCTAGCTAAAGAATCGAGAGATAAAACTGCATTTGCCACTCCTGTTGGATAATTTCAGTCCACCACCATGCTAATTGGTTTACAGGGCTCACCTACTATATTCAGTGGTAAATGGATGTAATTTTAGCCCTCACAACTGTCAATGTGCCTTACCAGGAAGATGATGTGGTGTACAGTCCAGACTGGAAAAACTACCATGAACACCTATGAGCAGTTGCGAAGTGTATCAAAAATGCAGGTCTGACCATTAATCCTACAAACTGTATATTAGGCATGCAGGAAACTAGATGTTTGGGATATATTTTGAGACATGGAGAAGTAAAGCCAGAGATTTCCAAGATATAAGTTCTAGCTATCAGTCCTGTCACTAAAACAAAGAAACATGTGAGGTAATTTTTAGATCTGGTTGGTTACTACAGGAATTTGTTCCCAGCTTTTCCCATGTGAGATACCCGAATAATGTGAAATAGTCCCCAGAGTGTGATGAGGCTTTTGGGTCATCAAGGCTCATCAAGGCTGCATTAAGTTCAGCCCCTGTTTAAGACTTCCAGACTTTGAGAAACAATTTTGTTACAGATAGATGCATCCCAGGTATGCCTAGGTGCAGTCCTGAGTCAGAATACATATGGGAAGGAACATTCTATTTTGTGTATCAATAGGAAACTACATGACAGAGAGAAAAAGTACTCCACTATTGAAAAGGAATGAATTACTGCAAAATGGGAAATGGAGTCCCTTAAGTTTTATTTACTAAAAGCTGACTTAATACTTATAACAGGTCACTGTACTGTCTGTTGGTTTAACCAAATCAGGAATAAAAATTCCCAGAATCAAAGGTGGTACCTGGCACTACAGCATTTAAATTAAAAATGCTGTACAAATCCAGAGAAGAGAATGACAATGCTGATTTTCTGTCAAACTATGGTTGATAAATTGAGAATTCAGAAGGTTGAAAGAATGTGATTAAACTGAAAGACTTATTGTAAAAGGAATTATGGGAAAAGGAGATACTACATATGCAAAGAACTGAAAATGCTACAAGATGCTATAAGGTAATGTTAACAGAGAAATAACAGAAGGTTTGGGGAAACCTGCTTTTATTCCATAAACAAAATCAAGTTCCCACTGAAAGAAAGACTTGTGGCAGGGTTGAATATGACAAAGTCTGGACACCATAATGATATATCACAGGAAATCCCCTTCACTTCAATAAGATTTATGTGATATTTCCTGAAACATCACATACAGTAGTATCTGTCAGGATCAGATGCCTGAAGAATGTGTGATGTGTGTTTTTATATAAATATCTTACTACTTGCCATTTTATGTTGTTCATGCACTTTATTAAAGATGCCTTGGGCATCTGGGGAAGGAACGAGTACACATGCATTGCTACTACCCTGCAAGAATTCTGCAGGAAACAATAATTAAAGAATGTAGCCATGAAGGAAACTATGATGCACTGTGACACTGCATCTGATCCTGGGGAACACCACTGTATAAAATGCTGTGTCACTGGTGACCACTGTTTGCCTTCTTCTTGTGAGAAACTGATAGTAATCTGATTTTTGTTTATAAATTGCACATTTCAGAATTGCCTCATGTACTATAGATATAGCTCTAGTTCCCATGACAGACATGGGGAACATGAAAGCAGCAAGTCAAGACAGTTATACTTTTAAAACCATAACCTTCCTGAGGTTAATATTTATAGACAGTAGTAAAGTGAATAAGTAAAACATGTGTTACTGTATCTATTCTACTAATAAATGTTTAGTTTTGTGTTCAGTGACTTTTATACTTTAGTGGGATGAAGCCAAAGGGTGAGGCAAGAGGAAAGATGAGAGGGATGATGAAGCTGAGTGAGGGAATATGGACTGCAGCCATTGTTATGGTGATTTGAAATGAACAGGGATATGCATATGACCCAACATGGGTCTTAGTAAAAGTGTGAAATATCTCATATTCTTTATGTTTATAAGTATTGAATTTCAGCTGAAGAGTGCAACCCTTGAGAAATCATCAGTTGCTCTGAGGATCCTGGGCCCTTTGAGATAATCTTTAACTTGTGATCTCAGTTGGTATGCCACCTTTATTTTGCTCAACAGTTTAGTGAAATAATTTGGATAGAGGCCTTATTCAGATTTGTATACCATCAAGTTCTATTTGTGTTCTCATTTGTTGTTTAATGGGAGCAGGTTGGGTGCATCATACATAATGCATAGAGGAAATTGCCTGTCACATCCAAGTGTAAATCTGCATAAGTTGTGAAAAGCAACTGTGATTTTGTCAGGGTTGTGACACTGGCCATTCTGTACACCACACTTTCATATTCAGGGGCTGGAAGCGGCAATTGCAAAAGCAGTAGGAATCTTGCTTTGAGTCTCAGGTAATTTCTGTTTTGGTAGACAAGTCCTAGCTTTTGCTTGCAGTTCCTGTGTGGATGATGCTAGTGTTGTATGAAAAGTGTAGGTCCAACAACAGACAATGTATTTGAAAACCTAAACTTCCTAGAAAGGGTTCCGGTGCAGGTTGAAATGTGGAGAGTGTTTGTGAATTGTAATTTATTGCTGAATCACGTCATTTTTGTTTTGAGCTGTTGAGAAGGAGTCCATGAGACATCATACTTTATCCTTTATCAATAATTGAATGAGAAGAGTTATTGAGTTTATTTGCAAAATTGGCATTAGTGTAGAAAATAGTGTAGCCAGCATATACAGTATATTAATACTGACATTGGTGATTGTGCAATTGCAGAGAACTTGTTAGCAAACAAACTGTAAAGTAGTCGGCCAAGAAAGGAATCTAGATGGGCCCCAGGAGTGATAGAGGTGGGGTTCAGATTTTGAACCATTATATTTTGTCATCAGCATTCCTCCA
This sequence comes from Neoceratodus forsteri, assembly GCA_016271365.2. Classification (NCBI taxonomy): domain Eukaryota; kingdom Metazoa; phylum Chordata; order Ceratodontiformes; family Ceratodontidae; genus Neoceratodus; species Neoceratodus forsteri. The sequence goes on from CM028134.1 coordinate 883,248,068, forward strand.
TTAGGGTAGCCACCAAACCAGATTAGTGTGATACTGGTTATCTTTAGGAGTTGAGTTTATGATGTAGAATGCTCTGGTTAACTTTGTATAACCTAGAGGTTAGATCAATGAGCTGTGAATGAGCTTAGTAAATCCATCAGACCTGGATTTGATTCCTACAACCTCCACCTGCATATTGTATGACCCTGAGCAAGTCACATAACCTCCCTGTACTCCTGGGTCACCCCTGTAAACAGGCCCTGTGTTCAGTGGGCCTTACCCAGTTATCAAAGTAAAATAAATAAATGTCAAATGCCTTAGTGAAGTTGATGAATATAGTACCTATTAAGTAATCAGAGTCCAGAGATGTTGCAGTATCATAGCTAACCATTAATAATATTGTGTCTTTTGAATGTTTGGGCCTGAAAGCAGATTTTCTCCTGAAAGTAGTTGATTGCTCATGATGTGACTCATTAGCTGCTCATGGGCTAATTTATCAAGCACTTTGTTAAGGGTCAATAATATTGATATTGGCCTATAATCAATGGGTCTAAGATAATCTAGATTGTGCAGTAGGGTGACAAAGCCCTTTTCACATACTTGAGGAATATGCTCAATGCATAGGATAGATGTAGTGGACTGCAATTGTTCTGCAAGTTGCATTCCTGGAGATTTTAGCAGTATAGGGTTAATATGATTATAAGCCAGCACTTCTCTTAGTGTCAATGATATTCAGTTGCTAAAGAATCTCAAGGAAATGTCCTGAGGGTGAAAGGCAGAAGTGAGGTTGTGCATTGAGCCTGAGCATGGGAAGCTGATCTCATGTGGGAAGAGAGGTTTAGGCTGAAGTACTTACTCGTCAAATTTGATATTTTACAATTACCAGTAATTAGCTTGCCATTAGAAAACAGATGGGATATGTTGTTGGGTATTAAGGTTACCACCATTAAGAAGCCCAAAGTGGGACATTTCTTACTGAAACATGATTTTAGCAGGACATTATGTAACCTCTACCAATGCAACAGACTTGTTTTCTCCATATAATCATAATTAAGGTTAAGTATTGTAGTTTCTTAGTTGCTTCTATTGTTTCTTACCATTTTAAGGTATTTTAGTTAAGGTATTATAGTTTTCTGCAACATTTAGTGGAACATTACAAAATATATTTTCTACTATAATGTCAGGATATATAGTATTTTTCATGCTTTTTGCAGGACACAGCTGCTCAAATCAGGACTATCCTGCAAAAATCAGGACAGGTGATGACCCCATTGGGTAGCTTTGCCCAGGATGGTGTTGATGCCATCACAAAGATTCTTTCAGTGAGTTGCCTAATGTATCCCATTGTTTAGTGAATGACCCACTTCTCCTTGCTTGCAAAGTGAAAGCCTTATTTTTTTGTTTGTGTCCCTTCCTCTCTTTTCTCCCCTTTCATTGGTCTCCCCACCCATCACACACCTTCTCCTTACCCCTATGCTTTGATCTGCAAGTGTTTTCTTTCCTTGTCGGGGCTGTGGTGCTGGCCTAGCCCAGTGAAGACTAAATCCAAGTGGAGGTGAGTTGCTAAGGTCAACAATGCAGGGCAGGTGGGAGATCAGCATCATCCTGTAGTCTGGGACATTTCCACATTTCAATCAATCAATCAATCAAATCTTTATTTATTCAGGCTAGCATCATTGAGCAAGGTTCATTTACAAGATGGACCTGATAAGGTCAAGGTTCAACAGTTGATACACAACAGATACATCAATACACTTATATTAACAGTTATACATACAGGGAAAAAAACATTTATAAACACAGTGATGTACAGTAAAATTCACATGATAAAATGGGTTATAGGAAAGTTAAGCTAATATTTACAGTATATACAGTGTATACATATCCCAGTGGAGGGGCCATAGCAAAACACAGCATAATATAATACTAGGATGGTGGAAGGTATTACTGGGTGCCATAAGATGGGGTGTCTGCCAGGGAGGGAGAACTGAAGAACAAATATTATGCCATATATGGTGAATTTTTGGGAGGGAGATTGTGAGATGACAAAGCTAGCTCTAGCAGTAGCAACTGCATTTCTGTGAAGAAAACTGTACAACGCTGTTTAAAGGATGCAATTGGTATAATATTGGACTGTTTTAATGATTTTTGTAGGGTGTTCCATGCTATAGCTAGAGAATAGCTGATTGCCCTCCTAGCTGGGTGTTGAATTTGGGCAGTTTGAACAGGATGATGTTGTTGCTTCTTAGGGCATAGGAGCTAGGAATGGTCTGGATGAAGCAGTCCAGAATATAGTTTGGAAGTTTTTGATAACGCTCTGTAAGTCCATAGAGCTGCATTTCTGTTCCTTCTGAGGTGTGGGAAACCCATCCAACTGCAGCATAAAGAGAGCAATGATGGGCATTAGATGGCAGAACTGTTATGAATCTTATTGCTCTATGGTATAAGGTATCCAACTTGTGTAGGTAGGAGATGGGGCAGTGACTATAAAGGAAGTCTGCATAGTCAACAACTGAGAGAAAATGGCCTGGACTAACCTCATCTTTGAATCTTTGTTTAGGAAGGGTTTTAATCTATAGAAAAGGCCAAGCCTTTGGTGAAGCTTTTAGCAGTTCTTCTAAATGATGAGTGAAGTCGAGTCTGCTTTCAATCCACACACCTAGGTATTTGAATTTTCTACATACTCCAGATTTTCTCCAAGTATAGTGCATAGCTGGGAGAATGATTGAAGAGGAGGTGCTGGTGAAGCTTTGATTTGTGAACATCATTGCTTTAGTTTTCTTTGCATTTAACAGAAGCTTTTCTCAAGTAGCTGATATTGTAACAAGGAGAATTCTGTTTGTGAGTTCACGGGCAGCTGCAGAAGAAGGGTTGCTGACATACAAAACAGTGTCATCAACAAAGAGGTGTACAGAGGATTTGGTGAGGTTGAATCAATATTATTTATATAGATGGCAAAAGGATAGGACCAGGACAGAACCTTGGGGGACTCCTCTTAACAGTGGTTTAATGGGGATAGGTCACCTTCAGCTTTTACCTTCTGTGACCTACCAGTAAGATAACACCTGAACCACTTAAGGGAGGGTGGATCTAGGCCAATGGAGTGCAAGGATGATAGTAGAAGCTCGTGGTCCACAGTGTAGATGCTTTGCTGAGGTCAAGAAATACTGCACAGACATTATTCTTTTATCTAATTCGGTTTGCCAGTCATTTGTGACCTTGGCTAGTGCAGTGATAGTGCTATGCTGGCCTGAATCCAGATTGAGCTGGATTCAGGAGGTTACTTCGTCAAGATATTCCCTTAACTGGGTACTCACTAATTTCTCCAGCATCTTGGATAGCACTGGTAGAATGGAAATGGGCCTGTAATTATTAAGGTCCATAGGGTCCCCTGATTTTAGAAGGAACCACTTGGGCTGTCTTCCACAGTGTGGGAATAGAGACAGAGTTTAAAGATAGGTTAAATAGATGTGTTAGGGGGACTGCAAGTACATGGGATGCAATCTTTAGAAAGTAGGGGTTCAGAGAGTCTGCCCCTGCGCTTTTTGATATCCAGCTGCCATAGTAGGTCCTCTACTTGCTTCAACAGTACAGATTTGAAGCTGAAGGAAGAGTCAGCTCTCTGAGCACCAGTGTACTGGGAGCTTAACTGTTCATGCAGCAGGTTAGCTGGAGAGGTGTCAAAGGCAAGGCCAGCCGTTGTGAAGTGGTTATTGAAGGCGTCCAGAATTTCTATTTTGCCAGAGATAGGGCCATTACTGTGGTGTAATTGAGTTGCTAGGGAGGTGCTAGAATCCTGCCCAACCATACCCTTTATGATACCCCAAAACCTAGCAGGATTATGATAGGAGGAGTCAAGCTCAGCCAAGTAGAAGGCAGCCTTTGCATCCCTAACTTTCTTGGTGCATCTATTCCTGGCTTTCCTAAAGATCATCCAGTCATTTACATTCTTGGTTTTCTTGCCATTTTCAGAGTTTGTCTCTCTTCAGCAGTGCAGCTTTGAGGTCAGCTGAAACCAATGACAGGATTTGTTTTATTCAGATACTAGAGATTGGGGCATGGATGTTAAGGGCACTTATTATAATGTTATTTAGCACCTGCTGTGCTTTTCCACAGAATGAGCAAGATAAAACTCTTGCCAGCTTGGAAGTGAGCTAGATCATGCAAATGCAAATTTTCTTTCCATTTCTCCTGAATGTTGGTCAGAAAAGTGCACAACAGTACTGTATATTATAGCATGCAGCACCAGCTATTGTCACCTTTTCCTAAGTGCAACCTGCAGCTTCCCAGGTGGTGTGCCTATGGCAGCATCTGTCACCCACCTATCTGGAGGAGTAGAACATCCACTGAGATGCTGACCATTCCTCCTCTGGGCTGGCACACAAAGACTGGGCTTATTCCCAAATCGAGATTGCCAGCATCATAAGAGTTAGCATTAGTTATGCAGTGACATTCCAGCATGACTTCCTTATTTCTAACAATCATACTTTCCTTTGTCATGATCTTGAAGAGAAATTTGTACCTGAACCTAGCAGCATCCTGTTGGAAATAGCAGTCTTGGAGGTCCAGTGTGATCCATGGGTTGTGGGTACTCCTGACACTTCCTAATATGGTGGGTAATAACCTGGCATGTACCACTTTGAGTTCACTAGTGTTGCAATCCCATGCTGATTTGACATCAGGAAGAGGTATAAACACTCCCAGGAATATTGCCAAGTTCAGATTGAAATATATCTGGGTTCAATTTATTGTATGACTTTATCTTTATGTAAAACAATGACTTTCTATTGATCTTACAATGCCATGTACAGAAAATAAGTCTGATCACTCCATTAGTATAAGTATGGTCCTGATTTGAAAATTCTGATGGATCTGTCCTTTAGGACTCAGCTGATGATTTGTTCTTTCAATATTTTTTCAACCGAGCTGTTGTTGTTTCAATTGTTTAGTCAGGTTCTGCCTGTGGTTAGGGTGGGAGAAGTCTGGAAACTTTGCTACACACAGCTTTACACTGCTATGAGGTTTCCCATCATCACATAGCATGTAGTATTGCTACACATAGTTTCTCTCCTGGAAAAGTGCCAATTTTGCTATGTAAAGACTATGTAGGGGCATTTGAAACAACAATACTAGATAAATAAATCAGATCTTTTGCAAGTGATATTTGTTTCGTGCTGTGCTGGGCATTTACCTGGCAATCTTTTTCTTGTTGCTGTATTATCACCCAGTAATTTGCTGTTTTCTGCTTTTGTTCACATTTCTCCCACCTGCAATGTTGAATTGGAACCCTCTGCTATGAACCAGGCATGTGCATGACTTGCAGTACTACACAGGGACAGTGAGAATGTGCAGTACAGGGTCCAATGAAAGTAAACAAGAGAAGTGATGTGACGTAGGGGGAGCTTAGCTGCAAATTAGGCAGCAGCCATATTTACTGTGGATCCACAACAATGGAAATAAATTTGAAATCATCTACAAAGAGGCATACTTTTCCTTCCAGCTCCTCCACAATGTCACCTATAAAGACATTAAAGAGGACCAGTCCTAGTACTGAACCCCTGTGCAATTCCCACTAGTAACCCCTCTTCAGAGTGTACTCTGTTTACTATTACCCTCTGCATTCTGTTGTCCAGTCAGTTTGTTACCCAGGCTACTAAACTGGGACCACTCCCAGGCTAGCTAATTTGTTTATTAATCTTTGTTTGGGACTGTGTCAAATGCCTTGGTAAAGTCTAGGCAGGCCATATCCACACCCCTCCTGGTGTACTACTTTGGTCACCCAGTAAAAGAAATCTATTAGATTAGTCTGACATGACCTTCCACTGTGAAACCATGCTGCCTTGGATCCTGTGCCCCGCTGACCTCTAGGTACTCAACAACTCTTTCCTTCAGAGTGATTCCATCATTTTCCCTACCACTGAGGTCAAACTAACAGGTCTATAGTTTCCTGCCTCAGCCTTGCTCTGACTTTTGTGAAGGGAATCACATGCACCCTCCTCCAGTCCTTAGGTACCACACCATCCTCCCATGATTTGTTAAAAAGGGTAGTCAGTGGTGTCACTAGGTCTCTCCTTAGTTCTTTAGGACTCTGGGGTGAATCCCATCAGGCCCCATTGTTTTGTCCATCTTGAGCTTTAAGAGTTCTTTCAGGACCCTTTCTTCTGTGAATGTACTAGTATCGATCCTCCTGTCCAGAGTGTTTCTATTGTTTGGTTTAGGTACCTCCTCCTCTTCTTCTTTTGTGAATACTGAGCAAAAATATTCATTCAGTATCTCTGCCATTTTACTGCCACCTTCTGCCCTCTCCTCCCTATTATTATGCTTCACTTTCCCTCCTTTAGTCTTTCTTTGCTCCTAATGTACCTATAAAAGGTTTTATAATCTTCCCATTGAACCTTCTGCAATTTGCTCTGTGCTATCTATATTAGGTATCATTTAAGAAAACAATCAATCTCAAGGCAAACAATGTGAGTTGAGGATTTGGGAAAATTAGGGAAAATGGGCACTTCTTTCAGACTCTGGGAAAGTGGAATTCTGTGCTATAATTAAGAAGGATGACAATTTCATTGCTGAAATTCCTTTTGGATAATTTTGATAAATTCTGTGAACTTTGGAAAGTGTCTTAGTTTAACCTGTGGGCTAGTTTTCCACAGCTTACACAAACTACAGATTTAGATCTTGTAGTTTGCAGAAAACTGATTCCTGGTTTACATAAACTGCAAGCCCTAATCCACCATTTATATAAATTGCAAATTGATAAACTACAGTTTACATAATTCACAGTTTATAGGAACTAATTAATTATTAATCTGTGGTTTAAAAAAATCCAGAATATGTTTTTAAAATTGTGGAATTCTGACTCTGACAGAATTCCACACAATCAAACAGAATTTCAAAATATCACAGAATTCCATCAGAAGTGGATTTTTAATTTATTATACTTTATTCAAGTTTAATACAGTACATGTAAATTAACGGCAGATAAAATGACACACAGGGAATGAGGCATATCACTATGGCTGTGAGGTTACATCGGCTCAATTAAATCACATACTCTATTTATTCCTATAACCTCCCTCCCTCACATCCTTATTATAGTCCCTCCTCTTCCCCTTCCCTAAACAACAGAATCATCTAAGATTATTAAATTGTGTACACCTATTGATGGCCATGGGTAGAGATAAAGTGAATCACCTTAATCATCAGGAGGCAAGAGGCCTGTTCTGTTGACAATGATAGGGAAAGGTATCATAAAACCATTAGAAGTTCTATATTAGTGTCTTACTTAGTAATTAAGGTCAATGTGTAAAGCTTACCCACTTTCTATCAAAGCTGGAAGAGTTATACCTTAAGCATGCTATCATTTTTTCTAATCGTAGATTAGATAAAAATTTGTTTAACTCACTATGAATAGGAGATCAAGACAGGACCTTTCCAATGCTTCATTACTAATTTTTTTGACAGAGTGGGAAATAAGGGACATAGGATATATTCTTTCTCTAACTGAGATTTGGGAATAGTCCCCAGCACACAGCACTCAGGAGTGAAAAACAGTTCCAGCCCTAGGAGGAACAAGCTTTGTCTTTATTTTTTGCCACAGGGGTCTGATTGAAGGACAATCCCAAAGAATGTGAAGTATAGTGCCTTCACTTCTACCACATCTGTTGCATGTTGGATCCTGCAACTTACTTATGTGTGTGAGCCTAGCTGGGGTAAAATAAATATTGTGCAGTATGTAAAACTGCATAATGCAAAATCTGTCATTGGATGTGTAGGAGTAAACCCTATGCCAGATTTTACCCCAGCATAGTTCACTGTTTAGAAATTGGGTCATCCAGTATGATGATGATGCCCCTTGGTTATCAGGGAAGAGTACCGGGTACAATGCTGCTGTGACTTGAGATACGCATGTGGGTTCCAAACTAATGTGTGGAGCAACAAGAAATCAGACTGATCAGTATTCCAGGTACCAGATCGCAGTTTGCTAATCAGTAGGTGCCTAATTTGGTAACCTTTGAATATCTGGTTAGCGGAAGTTGCATGGAAAGCAAAAGCTCCGGGGTAGATCTAATTCTGCCTGATCTAATAAGCCAGAGATTTTAAGGTCCATCTAGGGAGAGCCCTCACTAGGCTTCAAGTAGTGGCCATCTAACATGAAATTGGGATTAAAATATAAAGTCTGGGAGATGTCCTGCTGTTATCATATTTGAGAGCCTTACATAGTTGAGTATGTACTTTCATAGACATATGAATCATTTAATTCTTCAATGTGGACAAGGAAACCTTAGGAAGATATAAAGTAAGCTAATGGGAAATGCCAATCTGCATAATCAGTTGGCATTCAATTTGCAACCATGCTGGTATGTGTTCAGAGCCAGATGACGGGGAAAGGGGCTACTAACATAGGTATTTAGCTATGTTGCTAGCCAAATAATAATGGAAAAATAGGCAGTTTAAGACCTCCATACTGCTTAGGAGCACCAAGTCTAATATATGACCTTCTGGGAGATTTTGCCTTTCAGAGAAATTTAGAAATTATTTTGTGTAATTTTTGAAACCAGGATTGGAGAAGATAGAAATTAAGCATATTCAGGGGATAAAACACACTTGGAAGAATATTCATTTTAATTACACTAATTCTGCCTTGTAGGGATAGATATGGGGGGCATCTGTTTCAAGTCCTGCTAATAGTGCCTAACAGGGCATCCAGATTAAGCTGTTTTCACCTGTGACATATTTGGGGTGATTGTGAGTCCAAGATATTTGAGTTGGGATGACCAATCCATTTGCAGGCCCACTATCTGTGCTGTATGGGTGTGGGAATTTAATGGCATTACTGTTGATTTTCCTGTATTCAGGTTATAGTTAGATAAAGCCCCATAAGATGCTATAATGGCCAAAACAGCCAGAAGGGAGGTCGCCAGGTCTGTAATATGCAGCATAATATCATCAGCATATGCTGACAGGCACAGCGCCTGATCTCCCGCTTGAATACCCTTTACTGGGGGAGGATGCTGGATCTGATATAGGAGTAGCTCAAGATACAGATTAAAGAGCAGTGGTGAGAGAGGACACCCTTGGCATGTCCCAGAATATAGGGAAATAAACTGGAAAAGTCTATTGCAATAGACCTTTGCTGTAGGGAATGTTTAAGGAACTTTTATCCACCAGATAAATGTTTGGGGAAGCCAAATTTTTCAATACCTCAAATAAGAATGCCCAGCTAACTCTGTTGAACACCTTCTCCTCATTCTGGGACACAAAGCCATGGGATATGGTGCTCCCTGGACTTGAGAAGACATGGAAGTATTCCTTAGATGGTCAGTGGAGGAGCATCCAGCAACGAACTCTACCTGTTCTGGACATAGGAGAGGCATCCACATCTTTGCTAGTCTGTTGGCTAGTGTTTTGGCAAAGTGCTTAATATCATAGTTCATCAGGGAAATTGGGCAATAGTTAGTTACCATGTTTTGGCTTTGTTCGGTTGGGTAACACTATTATCATAGCTTCAAGTAGAGGCGGGATCTGGTGACTGAAATCACAAAGATAATTAAAAATCCAGAGTAGCAATGGATAAATTTGTTCCTTGAACGTTTTATAAAAGCTGGGTGGAAGCTATCTGGCCCAGGGCTCCTTCTGAGTTATTGCATGCACCAGGGATTCAGCGTGTGATCATGAAAGGGAAGGGAGAGTGAGGTTATTTAAATATGTCTGTATCTCTGACTCCTGAGGGGCATGTACTGGAGGTGAGTATAAGGTTTTGTAATATTCTTCAATTTTGGACTATTTCCATTGGAGTAGGAGAGAATTGTCTTTAAGGAACTGAGTGTTGCCACTATTCTGGGCTCCTCTTGTTTCTGCAAGTGAAGGGCTAATAAGTGTCTGGCTCTATCCTTTTGCTCAATGTATTTAGCATGGGTTTTAAAAGGACATATGGTCAGAAGTGGATTTAAAAATTCCACAACACTCTGACACTACAGTATATGTGAAATTAACCAGAAGCACATATAAAAGCTCTTTTCCTTTCCATAACAGTAGAAAATCACATTTATCCAAAATGCTGTATTTCTAAGAGCAAAAGTATCTAATAAAAGAAAGCTAAAATGAATGAAGATGATTTCTGACTTACAGTTGGTTGCTTGTCTGAGACTGCTGCTTAGCTCTGTTGTTGGGGAGTAACAACAAAAGCAGGGTTGTTTTAAGGCTTCTTTTTCTTTATTAGCAGATTTTCCATCAATGTCTTGATACATTTAAAACTACCTTTCCAGTAGAACTTGTAAATCAGTCATGGAGTGCATGGTGTTGTTTTCTGTTTTTCTGTTTTTCTCATCAGGAGGAAGGCTTACTGATGGTGGTGGAGCCAGACAAATGGTAATAAGAGAGCCCCTCTGGCAGGCTACAAACCTCAGACAACTCAAGTACAGTAATTGTTGCACTGTTTGTGTGTATGGTAGAACCTGGCAACCAGGAAAAGAAAAAGACTTACCTTTGGGAAATTTAAGAAAGAACAGAGGATTGGTTTGGCTCATCCACATAGGAGAACAAGAAGTGCAGAAAGGATTTCACTGATCATACTGCATCACCAGATTATTTATTTTATTTTCTCCTTGATCTCTTGACTTTTATGGACTAGAGCATAACATATAGTGTACAGTAAGCACATGAGCTTTTATTTGAGACCATTTCATCTGCCCTGAGTTCAATGCCCTTATTATCTGCCCCCAGTAGAGATATTTAAAAATTTCTGAAAAAGGGAATGGAGACCTTTTCCTCCTAGTTTCTTTGATATTGCTGCTCACTTCTGTGTGGTGCACCTTTTTAATTATTGTTTTAATTTTTATAATTGTTAGCTGGGAGTCTGTGTTTGAATTTGCTCAGATCACATGAAGTAAGGGGACAAAAAGGTGCATGCGCAGTCATTCCCAACACAGACAACCACAGACTCAAGGTATTTCATGCAGTGGGGAAGAAGCACTGCTTGTGTTTTCGAGTGAAAAACTTAATCTATGGCAAATACAGCCTCGAAATTGACCAAATTGGTTAGGCTTTGTAACTAAATTGATATGAATCTTTTGTTTGTCTCTGCTCAATATTTTCTTCTCTTATTCGATCAATATAGGTCACCCTAAGCACTGTACTTAGTCTAAGCTAGACAGATCTAGGAATTGATCTATAAACTGAATTGTGAATATGTGAAATAGAATACTATACCATACCATCTGTTAAAACTTCAGAACTTTTAAAGGAGAACTGGCATCCCTCAAATTGCTGAGGTTCTTTTAATATTCTCCATCATAGAACTTTGTTTCTATGTAAGTTTTTTATTACTTTACTGTATTCCTTTTAGAATTGATTGCACCCCAGGACACATCTGAGAAGCTAACCCAGTGTACCCAATCAAGTTATAAGATCAGCCCTGATAGATTTGAAGAGGAATCTATTCAGTTTTACAGTCCTCTCAGGGCTGGTTTGGAAACAGCATTAGCAACTATTAGCAAGAATACAGAACAGAAAAAGCAAGAGTTTTAAAATCTGAAAGAACAGTTGAACAGCAAGCAGAAAACGTCCTGGATAAAAAATCCTGAGAGCCTGGGAACAATAAGTACTTTAGCCAATATCCTGTGTATATTCTGCTGAAGCAACATATTATTTACAACAACTGCAACTCTAGCCTACTTCAGCCTTTAATTTATAAAAACATTTTAACTTTGGCTCTGAAGGGCTTTATTTATGAAGATCCTGGGAAATCTGGCAATATGAATTGTACTATATTACTTTTAATATAGAACTTTGTATATTTATTATCTTTTTGTGTTAAAGAATCTTTACAACATAAATATTTTAATTTCCTATTGCCTTTTAACCAGTTGATGAATCCTAGTGCTGGATACTGACTGAAAATAGTAATTATCACTTGTAACTAGCTTTGGATAAATCTATAAAGATATTAGAGTTTAGTAACTTGAACACAAAACTATCAGTTGTAGAATATTAAGGCAAGTTCAATTTAATAGTGTTACAATTTATGTACTGTATATGATCTGAGACAGATAGACTACAGCTCATAGAATTGTTCTTTTCTCATAAGTGTTTTAGAGTTTCAATGCCCTTCTAACTGTGCCGTCTAAAGGACTTATACTGTCGAGTCTTAAAAGAACTTATCATTATTCTATACTCATAATCTAAGAAAATCCAGTAGTTAGATCTCCCAACTTTAACCCCAGACAAAATCAGGCTTAAGGTATGGTGAAAGTGCACCCTATCGGATTGCATGCACCACCTGGCAGTCGCAGCTGATTGGCTCCCCATCTCTCTCTCTGCCAACAGGGATCCGACTGTGAAATTGCATTGATTTTAACTGTTTAAACTGAAACCTGCCTGTGTAAAGTAAGGAAAAAATATAAATCTGTGTTTGAGGTTAGAGTGCTAAGTGTTTTCAGCTCCTTTCTGAATCTGTGACCCCCCACTAAGCCAGCTCTTTTGGTGCCCAATTTCTCCAGGGCTATTGTTCTGCTAAATCTCCCCAAACCCCATTCCTCTTACTGTCTTTTAAATTTTCATTTTGGCCCCCAACCCTCTTCACTGATTAAATACTCTCTCTGCCCGCCCTCTTCTTCAACCCCACCCCTCAGCCTACTGCAGCCTTCCATTGGCTCCCTCTACTCTAGAATTCACATTCTCTCTGTTTCACCTCCTAGGCCTATTGACCATTGCCTCCTAGGGGCCAACCAACACATTCATCCCTGCCAATCTCAGGCTCCTTTCTTCTTGTAATTACCTCCTTGTCTAAGAAGCTGCTATAAAACCCAGCACCATGTACATCGTGGCTAGCGTTTTACTTCTACTTAGTTGTCTATTCTCCTGCCTCCCACCCTCCTCCACCATGCCGCCTACCTTTCCCATGCCCCCTCCCTGGCACATATTGTAACTCCTGCTTGCACCTCAACCCCTCATTCTCTCGCCTATCCACTCCTACCTGGGCACACCACCATACAGCCCCCTTCCTAATCAGGCCCTCCCCGGACTCTCCTGCACCTACTTGCTTCTGGCCTCACCCAGTTACCCACACAAATGTCCATCCTTGCCCCCACTCACGGTGGGGCTCTTTCATTCCAAGCTACCTCTGTATACAAGCTCAACACCTATCCTTCACCTCCTCCTTCTCATAGCGGAGACATACAACCAAATCTGGGACCCTGACCACCACATCCTCACAAACCTCAGCCAGCACCCCACCCCACATCCCATCCCTCCCAAATGCCAGGTTACCCCTCCACAAATGCCTCGGACTCCTTCACCTAAATATTCATAGCCTACCACTTAAAATCGACCAGCTACAAGTTCTAGCTGCCCTACATACTAATTATGCCTCATCCTCTCTGAAACTTGGTAACAAAACATTCCTGACTCCTCAGTATAATCCTGGTTACCGATGGCCTGCCAGGACAGAGTCACAAGAGGTGGTGGCGTAGCCATCTTCATAAGTTCGGACATACACTACAAAATAATCTTATCTAAAACTGAACCTAAAGAGTATGAACTCTTGCTGCTCTAGCTCACTACCTTTCTCACTGCCCATATTCATTGCCGGAATCTAGTGCCGATCAGGCACCCTGCCACAACTGTTACTGACCTTCTTACACAAATCAGTTCACAAGCACCCACTGGCTGAATTATATGCAATGGGAGACCTTAACCTAAACTGGTTAGCCCCTGCCTTCAACAAAACCGGACGGATGTCGCTGCCCTCAGTTTAACCCAACTCATCACTGGGCCCACCCACCTAAACCTTAAATCAGGTAACCACTTCCTTATCGACTGGGATCTGATCTGCCATCCTATGCAGAGTCATCCAAACAGGCCTACTCCTGACTCTATGAGTGATCACCACGACATCTACCTTGTTCATAAAATCCACCTTCTCAAATCCCTCCCCAAGTTCTTAGTCCAGCAGTTGTTCAAATTCCTAAACCTCGTTCCCTCTAAATGACATTGTCCTAGCTAACTGGCTCCCTCTCCCCTCAACCTGATAGATGACACCTACTTCACTTCAAAAACATGTTCCTTAAGATATGGAATTCACGCCCGCTACAACATACCAGGGTAGCGTACCCACCTGCCTTGGATCTTCCAAGAGCTCACAGCTTGTATGAATGCCCATGACTCAGCATGGTGAGCTTTCAAAGCCTCAGCCTACCTCAGGACCCCTCCCACTACCAGTATCTGCACAATGTGTGCTACAGCAACTTAGCTAGCTAAAGCAGAGTACTTTAGATCCTCCTCCAATCTAACATAATAGCCCCTCAAATTCTGGAAGGTCATACACCTCCCTCTTCTCACTCCCCCATGGCCAAGTCCTTGCCTCTCCTTAGTGTAAACAACTCCACACTCTTGGATCCTATCAGTCACTGCTGAGTTTAACTTATATTTCTTCACATAAGCTTCCTCGCTCCTTTCCTCCTTACCCCCATGTCACCATCTCCACCACCTACAGGGCAAAACTACCTCAAAATACAGGTATTTTCTCCTTCAGGAAATCTCTCGAATGAAGCTCTAGAAGCCCTGGAAACATTAAGGCCTCAAATGGAATTCCGCAGATGGACTAGACCCCAAACTTCTGTTCCTCTTGGCCTCTGCCATAGCGACCCCTATTGTCTATCTCCTAAATCTATCCTTCACCACTGCATCTGTACCTCTGTCCTGGAAGCACGCCATTGTCATCCCTCTCCACAAAGGGGCATCTCCTCCTCCACCTCAAACTATCGGCCAGTCTTCCTCCTCCCTTCTCTGGCAAAGCTGCAAGAACACTTAGTGCTTACCCAGCTAACCTCCTATATCGCCGACTCAAATTTCTTCACACTACCACTCCGGATTCAGTAAAGATCACTCCACTGCCTCCTCTTTACTAATGCTCACTGACACCATCAATCTGGAATGGATAGAGGTCTCATCACCTCTGCCATTTCATCAGTCTCTACAAGGCCTTCAATACAGTCTCCCACACTCTGTTACTATCTAGCCTCTCTGACTCTGGCCTCTCCACACCTGCTGCTGCCTGGTTTAGTGCCTATCTTACAGACCGCAATTAATCTGTCAGGATTGTGGATGTCATATCCCTCCCCATGTCCACGGTGTCCCCAAGGATCGGTGCTTGGGCCTATCCTAGTCTCTATTTTTCTAAACAACCTGCCTCAAACTTGTTCTGCCTCCTCGATCCACATGTATGCTGATGTTACTGTCCTATTTTCTTCTGGCTTCTCCCTAGCCTCAGTTACCTCTACCCTCCAGGTGAATTTTAACAAAGTCCAGCTCTGGTTCAACTCTCACCAGCTCTCTCTAAATGCAAAACAAACTGTAACTATGACTTCCAGTACATCCCAATGACTAGCCAGGCTCCTCTCCTTCCCACTTTTCCATACTCTTGATGGGTCAGAACTGGAGGACATCACCTCCTTCTGGTATCTTGGAGTTTGGCTTGACTGCCACCTTACCTTCACAGTCCATGGTGACTCTATACTAGCAAAACTCCACCCCAAGCTCGGAGCTTTATATCTGAACCATTCTAGCCTCCCTATCCGTTCCATCATGCGCTTATCCAGAAGATGATACTTTCCTCCTTCAATTATTGTGATATTTTTTATAGTGCCTCCCACAAGTCAGTTTTATCCAAACTGGATACCTTTTAATGCTTTCTGCGGTTCCTCTTGTGACAGTCCTCCTTGCACCCACCGCTGCAAGCTATAAACTCCTTGCTCTCCCTCCCTTGAGAACCACTGCCAAATACACTGTGCCAAGTTTATCTCAAATAACTGGTTAGGTTCCCTCCATGTACCTGACCTCTGTACTATCGCCCCCTCTGGGACCCACCTATGTTCTGAGGTCCCTTGACTCCCGGCTTCTATTAGTCCCCAGACATCGGACCCAAGCCGGCCAGACCTTCTCTCACCACTTCTCTCAACTCTGGAACACTTTCCGTCTCTCAAATTCAACACTCTTCCTCTGTCTGCTCACTATCCTATGCCATTGCCAACCACTGCTCAGTAAACTGCTCCTGCAGCTAACTCTCCAATCTTTTCTACCTCAGACACTCCTATATTTCTTCACCCAGTAGGCCCAATGGTGGTACTTTGCTAACCACGCCCAACTACTGCACTTGATCCCAACTTTTGAGCTAGCTAGCTTGCTACTTACCCATATCTTATTATATACCACAATCCACTACCTTAGCAGGATTTCCTCATTGTAACTGTTACTTTTGACTATTAGGGATATGTATTAATCCACACTCACCTATTCCTGTCAAACATATGCAGCTGTATTATCTAATTATATGTTTTCAAGGTATAAAGCATGACCTCCCATGTATTTGCTACTATACTACAAGTAAGAGTAAATTGTCATCTACCCAACTATTTCTGTCAAATGTTTTCAATGGTATTGTAATTGCATAAGTGTATGTCAGGACCTGGACTACCCTTGTCCTCTTCCCCTGTACACCTCCCCAGGTTGCACGGTAGATGAGCAGTTCTTGCTCAGTGTGCTTTTCCTGGTGAAACTATTTCAATAAATAAACAATAAATAAATAAAATTATACTGGAGCTAGCTTCATTCTGTATAAGCCAATTACATCACAATAAACAATGAGAACAAGGAATAATTAAAGGACTGTTGAGGAAAATATTGAATTAATTTACTATATCAAATTGAAATAGAAAATGAAAATGAGGTAGATTGGGACCAGACAGGTGAAAACAATTTAAGAAACACACAAAAAAGATCAAATAAGGCTTGTAAGCAAAGGGATTAAAACAAAACAAACAACAAGCTGTCACAAACAAGAACTACAATAAAAGTAAAAAGAAAAGAAGTAAAACACCTATACAAGTGGTGGTGAGACACTCTTTAGTTACTAATCACCTAAGAAGGACTGACCCAAATTCTCAATTAGAAAGGCCACCTCAACCCCACTAATTAATCACTTTGCACAAGTGACTTTACCTTGGATACAAAATATGCCCTATTTCCTGGTTCTTTGTCCCTTGAAAAAAGCCTTTATAGGCAAAACCAAGTCGGGCATTTATCCATCTGAGACTTTGCACTTTAAAGCATAATACAGCCAGGTATTGTAATGACATTTATTGTTACAGTACAACCTCAAAGATTTGAATTTCAGTAATCTGGACTGACCAGTCAACCAAACGGGTACTCGCCTTCCCCTGCGCCTCACCACCACCACTCAGCAATTAGCTAACCTTTAACACCTGTAACACCTTTTGTCCACAGTATAAAATGCATTAAAGTGCAGCATTAGTGAAGCAGTAGTGCTAGGAGGTGTTACAAGCATGTGGCAGCAACAAAAGAAAATGAGTAATGCTGTCTATTGACACTAAACTTGAAATAATTACCAGGCTGGAATGTGATGCGAGCCTCAGTACTGTTGTTGAGTAATCATGCACTGGAAAATCTGCTGTATTTGATATTAAAAATGGACAGGAAAAATCAAACAGTTTGCAAGGAAGCTAAGGACATTGGTGCTACACAGACCCACTGCATTGTCCAAAAGCTGCAAATGAAGATTTTGAAAGAGCCATGCTTTTATGGTTTATCTAGGAATGCCATAAGGGCACACTGATTAGTGGTATTCTAGTCACTGAGAAAGTGAAGCTGCTGTTCAACGAAATGTATCCAGAGAAGGAGGAGGATGATTTCAAAGCCAGTTCAGGTTGGTTGCACGGTTCAAAACTGACATGGTATACGTCAGTTAAGCATGCAAGGAATCACTTTTCTGATTCAGTTGCCACAGACACTTTCAAAGAGACCCTACAACATTTCATAGCCCACCACCATCTCACAAGAGATCAAGTTTTCAATTGTGATGAAACAGGCCTTTACTGGAGGCTGCTGCCCAACAAGGCCCTTGCGGATGCACAGAGAAGCAAGTGAAACATTTTAAGTCAATCAAGGACCAAGTGACACTTATGGCAGAGGCAAATGCTAGTGGAGAATTTGGTCTGCCACTTGTGTTTATCACAAAAGCTCAAAACCAGGTGTTTTGTTATTGTGACCGTGTCAGCACTTCCAGTCCAGTACTATAGCCAGAGAAGCATGTGGATGAACCACAACATTTTCATTGACTGGTTCTTTAAGCACTTTACTCCCTTGTCAAAGAATTTCTACATTCAAAATCATTGCCTGCTAAAGCCAATCCTCCTAATGGACAATGGTCCCTCCACCCTCCCTTGAATATCTGGTCTCCAGTGACCGTAATGTACAGTGTCTGTTTTGCCACCCAGTGTTACCAGCATTCTACAACCCATGGATCAGGGCATCTTGGAGAGCCTAAAGCAGCTCTATAAGCATGATTTGATGCATCACCTGCTGTTGGGGATGAATGAATTTGATTGCTACACAGACCTTTGCAAGCAACTGCCAGTGAAAGATGCATTTTACCTGAGTGCAAAGGCTTGGGGAGATCAGCTCAGAGTCCCTTCACTAGTCCTGGAATAAGCTGTGGCCAGTTCAGGAAGTGGATCAGGAGCATGATGACGTCATGCTAGCCGACAGCCAGGTGCACTTCATGGAAGAGCAATCAGCATTTCAGCTCACAGAAGAACAGCAAGAGGAATGGCTGAGAGCTGACTATGAAGAAACAGGGCACAAAATCCTGTCAGACACTGAGATCATAGATCTTCCCAGACTGAGTACAGAACAAAAGAGTTTGAGTGATAGTGAGGGGTACAAGGTCACTGTTAAAATTCCTCACAGCTGAGCCTTGGATTGTTTCACTGTATGTGTTCAGTGGATGGAGCAGCATCCTGAAGCAAACCTCATGAACCTCATGCTGCTTCAGGAGCTACAAAATCTGACTGCTAAGAAGCACTTCAGTGGGATGAAGCAGGCGCTATAACTCACTTTTTAAAACTTGAGAATCATAATACAGTAGTACAATAATAATGCACTTTTTTAAGTTTGTTAAATAAAACTGATTATTTTAGAGTCTAAAACATGATATCTTTGCAGTTTTTAGGTAAATTGGCAATGCTTCAAAGATACGGATTTTTCAGAGATATGAACACCTTTGATTCCAATAGTGTTTGTATCATCGAGGTTGCACTGTATTTAATAAACTTGTCATGTTTTGCTGCATCATGGTGCTGAGCAATTTTGCTAGCTACTAATTTATCAGGGCAGAGAACTGATTAACAATCAAGTTAAATCTACTGCCAAGTATATAGAACATAATCAAATTTATGATAGTAACTTGCTGAAAGGTCCCCAACTTTATCAATAGAGGATCGATGGGAATCAGTTAACAAAAATCACTGCAAAACAATTCATCGGGGCAGAGGAATGAGTCAGGAAATAACATAAAAAGTCAGTCTGACTTTGTTCTGTCAGGAGACAGTTTTCAAAATCTTCCATCAACCATGATGGACAAAATAATTCACAAGAAATTTATGTTATTTTTATTTATTGAAAAGTTTCACCAGGAAAGGCATACTTAGCAACAAGTTGCTCATCTCCCAGTGCATCCTGGGGGGAGAGGGAAGAAAGTACAAAGAATCAGACATACAATTTCCAACAACAGAATACAGGGATAATGTGTAGGTACAAAAGTAGATACATTACAGCAGATTAAACATATATTTGAAGAAAGGGCTTGTGGTTTAGAAGTGCAACTAGTAGGTACAGCAATAATTGTATTGGTACGTATTTGAGAAAATTGAAGACAGTTGCAAGAGATAAGTAGAGGATCAGTAACCAACATTGGGTAGACAGGTAAAGACTATAAGCAGGTGCAGGTAGGATAGAAGTAATTATGCAGGACTAGGGTAAGGAGTCGGGGAGGAGGAGTGTCTGATATGCTGGAGTAGGGCATTACAAAGTCTGGGAAACAGTGAGAGAAAGCAGACTGCCCGCAGAGCTAGAACAATGAGGATTACCAATTTATAGGAGTAATAAGATCTTAGAGCATTGGATGGTGAGCAGGATTGTGAGGAGGCTGAGAGGTATGAGGAGAAAGCCAAGTCAATATTTGAAGATTTTTTTGCAATGTTAGAGTAGTGTCTGTCCACAAGTGAAGGGAAAGCAAGAGAGTAATACAATTCACAGTGGTGTGTGCAAGGGAGGCATCCAGGGCAAAGCTGCAGAAATAATTGAAAAGGGTGTCCAATCTAGATAAAGAAAATGCAGGAGCAGCACTGTGGACTACACTGCAGTGGTCAAAAATAGGTAGAATTATCTTCTGGACAGGTTCATGCCATGCTGGTAGAGGTATGCTTCTACAGTTCCTGAATAGGGTGCCTAGTTTGGGTGTAATTTTTTCAGGATGATGTCCACTTGACCAGAGAAGTTGAAGTGGCAGTCAAGCCAAACTCCAAGGTATCTGAAGGAGGAGGTGTCCTCAAGAGTAGTCCCATCAAAGGAGTGAAAAGTAAGCAGGAAGGAAGCCTAGAGGTCTTGCCTTGTGCCAAGGTCATGGAGACTGTCTTCATGGCATTGAGGAACAATTGATGACAGCTAAGCCAATTCTGAACTTTATTGAAGTCAGACTGAGTCTAGTTGCTACATCAGAGGAAGACTGTCCAGCAGTGAACAGGATGGTATTGTCTGCGTACATGTGGATACAGGATGATGTGCAGACTGATGGGAGGTCATTTAGAAAAATGGAAAATAGAAGGGAGCCAAGTACTGAACCCTGAGGCACTTCAGTACTAATTGGGAGGGGAGGGATACTGAGTCAGCAATTTTAACTGATTGAGTCTGATCAATAAAGTAGGCTTTGAACCAGTAAGTGGCAGGGTTGGATAGGCCCACAGACAAAAGATTATTTAGTAGTAGGGTGTGGGAGACTGTGTTAAAAGCCTTGATTAAATAGACAAAAATGTCTGAGGTGATTAGACCTCTGTTCAGCCCTGAGAGGATGGAATCAGTGAGTATAAGTAAGGAGGTAGTGGTTGAGTGGTGTGTCCTGAATCCAGCTTGGAAAGGGGTGAAAAAGCAAGAGTCAGTGAGGCAGGAATTGAGTTGGGAAGAGCCAAGTGCTCCTGTAACTCTAGCAAGGCAGGAAAGAGAGATATAGGGTGATAGCTGACAGGAGGAGAGGTCATCACCCTTGGGTAGGTGAAGGACAATGGCATTTTCCATTCTCTAGGTACTGAAGCAGAAGAGAAGAAGAGATTTAGGATCAACAGTGGATATGAGATGGCCAGTGCAGATAAGTATAGGAGTTTGAAGTCCAGTCCATCAGGAGGCTACCCTTCATGGGGTTCAGGGTAGAAGTACAACAAGTGTGTTGGCAGGGGAGACCTTGGAAAGGAGAAGCATGCAGAGTGGGGCATCCAGATTGAGAGGTGTAGTAGAAGAGTGGATGAACTGGTGAGTTGGGAGGAGGACATGAGGCCGAGGCACAAGTGGGAAAACTGGAGTTGAATTCATTTTGGTGATCAGATATGAATGAGTTTCTTACTTTAAGAATAGGAATGGGAGATTTATTGGGGAGATAATTGAGCATGAACAACCTTCCAGAATTTGGATGGGTTGTTTCTGTTGGTTTGGAAAGTATTCTGAAAGTATTCAGCCTGAGCCAGGTGAATAGCTTTAGTGCAGAGTTCCTGAAGAGCAGGTAAATCTCAAACTCTCTTGGCAGCTTGGAGACTTTGTGTCTTCCATGCTTGGTCACATGCTCATTGACAAGCCAGCAGTCCTGGGGTAACCAGGGAGGTGATTACCTCAGCCCTGGAGCACCTAATGGGGCATACTTGTTCCATAAGCTGAGGAATTTGTCCTTAAAGTACCTAGAGCTTCATGAACACAGTTTTCTATGGAGAGAGAGTCCAGTCTGTGTGACCCAGGTCAAGGAGTAGAGGCACTAAATCTAGGGACTTGTAGGAACTGGTTAGTAAGATCATGTGGGGAGCTTTAGGTTTGTGGATTTTCTGAACCAGGTAGACCATGTGGTGATTATTTAATGCATCAGGAGGAAGTCCAGATTCAATGACCCTGTGAGGGTGGGAGGTGAGGGGCCCAGTCAATCAGGGAGTGATTGTTGGTCTTAGTGTTTAAATGGGTTGGCTCTTTGATTAATTGAATTAGGTTGTGTGCTGCAATATCATTTCGGACCTTACTCAGGAGTCTGCCAGCAAATCAGAGACAAATAAAAGAAATACTCATCAAAGTAAAAGGAACTCAATGAGATAATGTTAAACTTTGCAAGGCAGTATAGGGCAGTGGTTTAAGGCTCTGACCAGCAAATCTGGAGACCTGGGTTTGAATCCCACAGCCTCCACTTGCATACTATGTGACCCTGAGCAAGTCACTTAACTTCTAT
This sequence comes from Neoceratodus forsteri, assembly GCA_016271365.2. Lineage (NCBI taxonomy): Eukaryota > Metazoa > Chordata > Ceratodontiformes > Ceratodontidae > Neoceratodus > Neoceratodus forsteri. The sequence goes on from CM028134.1 coordinate 883,270,377, forward strand.
GTGCTCCCAGTTTGCACCTGTAAACAAGCTTTCAGCTTAGTGTGTCTGACCTGGTTAAACAACTGGAAAGAAAAAGAAACAGTAAGTAGTTTAAGAGACATAGCTAAGCAAGGGAATAAACAAGCTAATATAACAGAGAGACAAATTATATATTCACCTTTCCTAGATGAGAACTTGGTAGAAGTATTAAAAATTCCCATGCGTGAGTGTGGCAATTATGGAGAAACTAGTCGTTCTAAAACTTGAGAGTGCCACTTTTCATTAAGATGTGGCAATACATGGAGCAAAGTTGGAGGAACTTCTTGCATATCAAAGGAGAAATAAAGACATTATTAGGTCTCTGTCTGTTACCAGTCAGGACACAAAGAACTTCTGATCACAAAAGAAAGCAATCAGGAGAAATTATAAATAGTGATAATTCAGCAATAATAGTTTCAAAAGGAGTAAGGAAGAAAGAGGCTAAAAACAAAACAAAAAAATAGAAGAAAAGCAAACAAACAAAAAAGAACAAACCAAAAAGACAAATGTTGATATACCACATAAAGAAATAGGAAAAAAAAACAGATTTACAATAAGGGAAGAGCCCAACCTTCAAATAAAGAAAACAGGGTGTCAGCAGCAACCCATACTGCCTTACTGGATACAAACAAAAGGGTTTTCAACCCCTGCCTGCTCAGATGGAGACTAGCCATCTAGCAGATTCCCAGCTGAAATAACCCTTAGAGGGTAGAAAGAAATCATTATGAGACTCAAAGGCTTTAGAACTATTGGCTTACATGATCTGTGATAAATTGCTGGGAATAGAAATAGTTCCAGGTGATATTTGTGATGTAAAAAGGCAGATGATTTGACATTAAATGACATCCTATTGATCTTTTCATCCATACAAGGGTATCCCATTATGTCTGATGGAATGCTACATTTAAAAGAATATCATTTAAAGATGGATTATCCAGTACAAATAAAAGATATATTGAAGGAAGGAAAGTGGAGAAAAAAATAAATGTTGAATTGGCAAGGAATTGACTAATTATGAAACTTACAAACATTAATATATCAAAATGAAATATCATTAATACTGCCTGACATAGTGTTATCTATTTTGGTATATCACACACATTGGTTTTGAAAATAAACCAAAACTCAAATTTATGATATCACATTTTTTTTTTTTTGGGAAAATATACTTGATTTGTAATTCTATAAAGAAGACATCATAGATAGAGAAATAGTGTATAAAAGCTGGACACGGGTCAGATGAATCTGCCATTATCAAACAAAGTACTAGCAGACAGCATCTTATCTACTAACCATAAATTGGACTCCTTGAGAATTTTAATTGTTGATTTCAATCAGTTAGAAAAACTGGAAGAGGCAACCCCAACACACAAGGGAATAACAAAAACTCATTAGAACAGATATGCAACATTGACGTTAATAACAGATATCAATTGCTAGCAGATGAGGCAATTGGATACTAGAAACTAGGAATGTAACTGCTGCTTTAACTTGCATGAATTTTGCCTCTGAAACAAATCAAATACAATTACTGGAAAACAGTACAGATGTATTTGTGGAAAGAATATACATAACATAGAAATGCACTCTTGAATGTTGCTGGCCAGTTCTCAGAACTCTTTGATTTAGATTACATTCAGTTTATAAAGGGGTAGCTATAATTAGCTTACAGGAAACATGGCATGGATTGACCATATTTACACAATAAGTTTAAATGATTATCAGATATTTCATACTACAGCCAAAAAATAACTAAAATGGGCAGAAGCTGTGGAGGTTTATTCATTTATGTTAAGATAACAGGCTATCTTGAGATGATCCACTGTAAAAGATATGGGGACATTAAAGACCAGACCACTAGAGAGCAGCAAACTAAGCTAGAAACATTAAATATAACACCGTGAATTCAGTAGACAAAAAAAAAACCTCTGATAATTCAGAAAACATGAAAACTCTGTTAGAGTCTTAGGACTTTATAACTTACAATGGTAGATTCCCTCAGACAAAGAAGGACATATTAGTGGCTTTAATCATAGAGGCACCTCCCTTATTGATTACATCATAGCCTGTCCGTATGACTTCCATACATATACAGATTTTAACATGTTTACTAAAGAAAGTGACCATCTTCCCATTTTAATATTTAGAAAATCAATGGGCTTCAGAACTGATGAGACAGATAAACTAATAGAAATAAGAAACAACAAAAAAAATTAAATGGAACAAAATCACTGAAGAAACAACACTTCAGATAATGAACACATACAAACAACAATTAAATTAAAAATAGATAAAAGAGCTAGATCCAAGAAAAAATCTATCAACAGATTGCAGGTCTTTATCAACCTATTAAAGAAACCTAAAGATGGAAGGATGTAAGACCCATTATAAGAATGAAAACTGGTTCTATAGAACATGTAGACAAGAAAAAGAAGCCAGCAAACTTAACAAGGTTTACAAAAGAAAACCCCACTAAATTAAATCTGGCAAATGATAGATCTATGTAGAAAACCATTAAAAATCATGTAAACCTCCAAAATCATTATAGTAAAAAGATATGTGGGTACAAATGAACAGTATAATAGAAAGTAGAGATGATAAAACTTTCAGAAGCTTGTATCACTGACTTCAAGAAATACAAAATCAATCAGACTATTTCATTCCTCAAACTAAATGCTCGAATCATTATAGCAATACTTTTTTTCAAAAGGAGTATTCATACAGCACAACTTTGAAATCAATGAACATTTTGAATAGATCACCTCATGCTAGGTTGAGACTTACATAGCCAGCTTTAAGAAGAAAAAACCCCCAGTCCTGAGGACATTCCAAATAATTTTTACCAATTGGATGTGGAGTGGTGGTCTGACAGCCTTACAGATCTCTTTAATAAAATATCATGCATGACTTCACACCCCAAACTTGGAAGGGAAGCCATATAGTACCAATCTATAAAAAAAGGAGACAGAGCTGATCCAGTCAAATATCACCCAATCAACCTGATTGACAACAAGGCAAAATGTATGCCAAAATCCTGCTCCAGACTTTTAGAATGGCTGGATAAGCAGTAAACAATATCATCATTACAGGCAGGGTTCAGACATGGAGTTGGAACCACTACACACATCTTTATATTGACCCACCTAATACAGAAGTATTGTAATATCCAAAGACAAAACTCTTTACAGCCTTTGTTGATTTCACAGCAGCTTTTGACACCATTATCCATGAATAGTTATGGGCTAAAATGGAAAAGTTGCAGATTGATCCAAACCTCATTGTGTTAATAAAAGACTATAAACTAATACATGGATAAAAATTAAGTATAGCAAAACTGTTGCTCTAACAGAAAGGATAAACATGAATGTTGGAGTGAGACAAGGATGTCTTCTATATCTATATCTATATCTATATCTATATCTATATCTATATCATATATATATATATATATATATATATATATATATATATATTTATTTATTTATTGGAGACAATCAGTTTTACAACCTTTGAGTCATGGACTCGTTTACAAAGGTACCTCACATCAAGGGGTGGGAGACAACAATTAAGTGAATAGAGACAGGGATGAACACACGGGTGAAAATACATAGACACACTTTAAAATAAAGATTACAGGCAGCAGCTATACTGGTACAAACATTTGTAGGGTTACACGCATTGTAACAAAGCAAATAGATACATCACACAACTAGTGGTTAGACTTAAAAAACGGTGGTGGGACCGGATTAGCTACAGTCATCTACAGCATCAGCTGTCAATGATATGCTTATGGAGGGTGGTTTTGAAACGGCCAATCCCCAGGATCTTGGAGATAGATTCAGGGAGGAGTTGAATAAGCGGGGCCAAGTGGTGAAAGGACCTTTGGCAGCGACAGGTCTTGGCCCTCGGAACAACGAAGGTGGCAGTGGAGGACTTAAGGGATGGGCATGGACCTAGTAGCCAGCTGCAAGGGTCCAGAGACCCCAGGAGGGCAAAGGCCTGACAAAGACTTTAGCCAGCAGGCAGGTTTGATATTTCAGTCTTTCCTCAAGAGTGAGTATATTTGTGCTGGAGTATAGCAGACAGGTGTGGGTTCTGCTGTGGCACTGATAAGGAGCCTACAAGCTTTGTTAATAGCGGTCTGGACCTTGGATAGGGCAGTGGTGTCAGCAGCTGCATAGATTGGGAGCCTGTGAGTCGGCCAGCGAGCACACTGAGGAGGCCATGGCTAATTTAAGGTGGGTTCAGGGAGGCAGTCTTTGTGGTGGTAGAGAAGCCCTATCCTGGAGTTCATGGCAGATGACAAGGCTTTGAGGTGGACATGGAAGGTAAGGCTGGAGTCAAAGGTGATGCCCAGGTACTTATAGGATGATACTTGTTCAATTGGGAGGAGCATGCTGGTGGTGATATGGATGGGAAAGTCCTTGGCACTGTTTTGCCTATGTGAGAATAGCATGGACTTTGTTTTCTTCAGATTAAGGACTAGACGATGGTTGTTGAACCATTTTCAGTTTGAAGGAATCGTTTTGTAATATGCCTTGGAGAGAGAGGATCCGAGTGAGTAGCTAGGACTACAGCGTTGTCTGCATAGAGTAGCATTTGCTGGAACAGGAACTAGGGAGGGTGTTCAGGAATAGGCTGAAAAGAGTCGGTCCAAGAATGGAGCCTTGTGGGACCCCAGAGAGTACAGGTAGGTTGGAGGAGGCGTTCCATTTAGCTTTACTCTTTGGGTCCTGTCGTGAAGGTAGCTTGTGAACCACTTAAGGGGTGGGAGAGAGGCCCAGTTTGCTCAGGGAGAGCAAGAGCAGGGGTGGCACACCGTGTCAAAGGCCTTGGAAAGGTCTATGAAGACTGCCCTGAGAGCAGGCCATTGTCAAGTGCAGAGTGTATGTGGTGGGAGAAATCCAGGAGGGCAGTAGATGTGCTGTGGCCAGGATGAAACCCATGTTGCTCTGGACATAAGAGGTTGTGTTTGGATAGGTATTCATGAGCTGCGTGTTTACGATTTTTCTAACACTTTGGATGGGGGAGGATGGAGATGGGCCTGTAGTTGTTTGGCAGAGTACGGTCCCCAGACTTGTGGATGGGAGTTATTTCAGCATGCTTCCAGGCCTCTGGGAATTGGCCTAGGCATAAGGATTTATTTATGATAAGCGTGAGGGGATAAGCATGACATCAAGCGTGAAGCTAAGTATTTTGGAGTCGAGAGGGTCACTACTTGGGTTCTGAGAGGCAAGGGATCTTAGTAGGAAAGATCTGGCATCATGTGGTGAGATCATTTGGAATTGGAATTGTGGCCAGGAGTTGGAGTAGGAGGGTGTGGCAACGGGTCAAAAAGTGGGCAGGAAGGACAGCACTTAAATCTGTGAAAGTCTTATTAAGACAGATCCGGCGATCACGGCAGGTCAGTGGAGACAGCCCATTTATGACAATCTGGGATGGGGAGTGGACATTCCCATTCAGTTCTTTTATGTTGTCCCAGAAAGCTCTGGACGAGCCCCAGGAGGATGTCAAGGCTGCCTGGTAGTATTTAGCTTTAGCCTGCCTGATGGTCCAGGTACATTGATTGTGGGCTGCCCTGTAGGTTTGCCTATCGGCCAATCTACCGGAGTCATTAGCTATGTGCCAGAGGTCATCCTTTTTTAGTAGTAGGATCAGTGCAGGGGTTATCCATGCAGCAGTCCGTTTTAACTGAGTGCAGAAAGGGGCAAACAGATCACAAGCATGGTTGAAAACTGTGGTGAGGTAAGTTGAGGCAGAGTTGATGTCAGGTGCGCGAGGCCACTGGGGTCCAGTTGACATTGGCCAGGTGACGTTTGAGGTTCACAAGACCTCTGGGGAGAAAGCGGCATCGTGGGGTCCTGCAGTACACGGGCTGAGAGTGGGGGATGACCAAGAGCAGATGATAGGGAGTGGTCGCTAGCTGAGTCGCGAAGGACTTGCACAGACCCTATTTTATGAGGCCGGTTGGAGAGGACTACATCCAGAAGGGAACTAGTACCTGTTACTTTGTTAATCCTAGTGGGCTGGGTGACCAATTGGGACAGGTCGAGGGCTGTAAGCTAGTTCTTAATATTGTCAGAAGATGGGCTGAGCCAGTTGGTGTTTAGGTCGCCCAAGATTAGTTGTTCGGCCTTCCGGGTAGAGTGGATAGGTAGTCAAGAAGGAGGCGACCGCAAGATCTTTTAGGCCCCAGGGTAGGTAAGCCACGGTTAGATAAAGGGCCACGACCTGGGTGGGGAGATTTTTAAAGTAATGGCTTGCACCCGTAGCTAAGCTCGGGGTTGGAGAGGGCATGACCGAGGCGAGTCGCACAGGTAATAGCACACCCCACCACGCCTGCCCATCCTATAGACCCTAAACAGGGAAAAACCTGGAAGAGAGACGCAGAGTCAGGCGCAGGGAGGAGAGCCAGGTTTCTGCAAGCATGAGAATAAGGAGGCGTGTTGGGAGACCAACAATATCTTTATCTATATATTCATGGCAAAAACTCTGTTTAATGCATCAGTTAGGGTTGTTCCACAGCAACAAAAGCAAGGAAATTCAATGTTAGGGTTACCCGCACCACCACGCCCACGCCCCACCAACAGGCATCAGGGTGTGAGTTGGGGTCATTGACCTAATTCTCTACCACAATCCATGTCTAAACAAGAAGTCTGATCGAGGTGCGGTATGGGAGAATGGGGTGAGAGTTGGGACCGATGACCCCAACGCACCCGATGACCGGTGGCTGGGCGGGTGGTATGAGGTGGGGTGGCAACCCTAACATTGAACTCCTGCCTTTTGTGCTGTGGATAAACCTAACTGATGAATTAAATTGATTTTTGCCATAAATTCACTTCTTTTGAGAATGTGCAGTATAAATAATGAATGGAATGTGTCGGTGCGAGCGAGGGGCACTTTGGTAATGATAAAACACAACTGGAAACAGAAACTGTTATGGTAACAGCAAGGAGGATGCCAAAGGAACAGTAACAGAAATGGAAGTGGAAATGCAAGCACGAAAGCAAACACAAATCATTATGCGCTGGGTCACGGTAATGCAATTGGAAATGCAAACACTTATGGTAACAGCAACGATGATGCCAAAGAAACAGAAATGCAAATGAAGTGCATACGCAAACGCAAATGGCAATGCACATGGTGATGTAAAAGGAAACACAAATGCAAACAAAATCAGTAATGGAAGTGCAACTAGTAACAGTAATGCAAGCTCAAACGCAAACGGAAATGCAAAGGGTAACGACATGGCTAAGTAAATGGAAACACTAACACAAATGGTCACGGAAACACAAGCGAAATGCTAATGGTCACAGTAATGCAAACGCACTCATTTTTGTCCCCAAAAAGTGCATTCAGAAGCACAGTGAATACAAAGAATGTATGCATAATAATGGCCCTCGGAGCAGAAAATGAACACTTTGGACTACTAAATTGCTTATATCTCAGGAACAGTATGACGAGAAAAAGATTAAAATCTCATATTATTTATGACTTTCCTGGCTAGTTTTCACTTAGTCCCTAGTGGGGGCTAAGCATTTTTCTGATGAAAAGTCCGTGCCTCAAAGCGTTTTCGAGATCATGGCCCCGAAGGCATGGCGGATGCAATAATGTTAGCCTCTGTGGCATCTTGGCTTTCTTCTCTCAAATTTCAGCCCAAAAGACCAAACCATTATTTTGCAGTAGGGTGGCAAAGATTTACTGTTGTTTTTGCATAGTGTTGCAAAGTAGTGTCGTGATTTTTACACTGTCGCAAAAAAATCACGAAAGTGTCCCAAGTGTGACACTACTTTTGCGACACTACTGTTTCCAAAATTTTAAAACATATTTCTGGGTGTTTAACCCCCAAAAAGACATGGCTAGCATCCTCAGGGCTCGACTAGGGGAAGCAGAAAGAATGCTGTCCCTACAGGGTCCCAAATTTAAATGTCAGGCATTTCTGTGACCACCAACTGAAAACAAGATACTGGATATGCGACACACAGGGGTCATTTGTGAGACTAAAACTGCATTTGCGACACTGTCCAACTTTTTGTTAACTTTTCCCATTGTCTATAATGAGAAACTTATTTTTGAATAACTTTTGAACCATTAATATTTTTTCATGAAATCTTTGAAAGGCATATTGGGGACTCCAGCTGCATGTTCCCGGAAGGTTTTGGACTGGTCTCACAGAACGTGGGCCCTGTAAGTGTGAGCAAAGAATGTCCAAAAATGCTTAATTACTGTGTTCTATGGTGCTATGTAGCTCCACAACTGTATATCCAACTGTTACAAAACTTGGCAGATCCAGAGACCTATGTTACCGCTCTGAGCATGCCAAATTTCAGGCAAATCTGTCACAGTGGCAAAGTTATTAAACTGTCAATTTTCAGAGTTTAATCTTAAATGGGGTACTCAACCCTAACTATAGTAGCACTACCATGCCACTATATATATATATATATATATATATATATATATATATATATAAACTCACAATTGAAAGGATAATTCCATGTACCATCCCCTAAAATTTTACAACAATGCATACCAACATTAGTGTATGCAGACAATTAGCTATTATATATATCCATTACCAGATCTGCCTTAGAGGAGCCTGCAAAATGGATATGTTTTGTTCCAAAGTTAATTTTACACTGAATATGCATAAAACCAAGGAAATGGTCTTTGGTACTAGGAAGTCTTATAAAATGTATTGTTAACTGGTAAGCCATTGGAACTCGTTAAAGAATTCCCTTACCTTGGTGTTACCCTTTCTACTAACACGTGCTGGAACATGCATATCCAAGTTACAGCGAACACAATGTGTAATATGGCTGCTTCTTAAAAAGATTTAATAGAATATAGGGAGGAATGTCAATTACTGTTATCCTTTGAGCCCATTATTTCAAAACTAATGACTCAGGGATTATATGCAGTTGAAGTATGGGGCACTGCTGACATCACAAAATTAGATACAGAGTTAAATAAACTCTATAAACATATGTTAAAACTCCATACAGAACTCCAAATACACTAATCAGAACTCAGACTGGTCAAATATGCATCAAATAGCTTGCACAAACAAGAATGATAAACTTCTGGTTAAAAACACTTTCCCAACTAGATGGATCAATTTTGCCAAACTGTCTAAAAGAAGAAAATGAAATGGACCATTATTCAGAAAGAGAGTTGGCTGACTAAAATATGAGACTTACTAACATACTATAAGTGTAACTATTTAAAAATGTACAGACCAAAATATAAAGTTAAATAGTGCATGAATTACAGTTATATCTCGAACAATATTTGAAAGGTTAAACTGGATGACTTAAGATCTATAACAAATTTAAAGGTTTCAAGATAGTTAATAAACAGTATTAAGTAACACTCATTAACGTTTTATTTAAACACAATACAAACCACAGACTATAGAGAGATAATCACCCTCTATAGATTTGAGTTATTCCCCAGGAACATTTTAGCAAACAGATATAAAAAAAGAGGAAACAACAATAAACTGCAACTGCCCCTTAAAGGAAGCAGAATATTTGGAGCCAAGTGGTAATAAGATGCTCCTGGTATAAAGTCATCATGACAAATGTTGGGTAATATTATTGGTTCCTTATTTCTACCCAATAAATTTGCCCTTGATTTGCTTCTAAACGCAGAAGATTTGACATACTAGAGAATCTGGCCCTCATTTTATTGAATGCTGCAAAGATCAAAAAACTTTTTCTCAGCTTGGACAAAGAACAATCCCAGACAAGAACTGTAATGGAGTGGACATTGTGTTTCAATTACATTGAGTCCCATCTGGGCCTTAGCTCTAATTCAAAAGAAACACATGTGTATAATCACTAAATTAGGCAGAATGATATTTGGATTGCACATAATACTGCACCTACCCATAGTGAAACATATGCCTCAAGATACAAAGCAAAACAAACTCTCCACTCCTAAAAGGAAATACATTCAGATAAGCCAACATGTATGTGTACCAAGATTCTAAGTCATGAAATATTTCTATAGCTTAGCTGTGACACAATGATCTGGAAAAGCTGGGAGGTGGTCTGGGATCTGACAGCTTTGCTTCAATGCCAAGAAATGCAAAGCTAAGCACATTGGAGCCAAGAATCCCAGGATGGGGTACTTCCTGGGCAGAATCCAGGTATCTGCATCAGAGGAGGAAAAGGACATGGAGTGATGATTACTAGTGACCTGACGTAACTCAATGCAGTGCAAAGAAAGCAGCAGCAAGGGCAAATAAGATGCTGGAATGCATAGCTATAGTACGGGGATCAGTAGAGAGGAGGTTATACTACCCTTGTACAGGTCACTGGTGAGGCCACATCTAGAGTATGGAGTTCAGTACTGGTGCCCACACCTCAAAGGACATTAACCTTCTGGAGAAGGTCCAGAGGAGGGCTACAAAGATGACAGTGGGTCAGTAGGGTAAGGCATATGAGGAGAGGTTGAGGGCACTGAACATGTACTCCCTGGAGGAGAAGAGAGAGAGAGAAGGGACATGATTGACACCTTCAAGTACTTGAAAGGGATATATAAGGTGGATAAGGACGGTCTATTTATTTATTTAATTCTTCAGAAATAACCTTTGGGCTTGGAGCATGTTTACAAGGTTCCACGTCAAGATGCAATAAAACAATTGCAATGGCACAATTTTCAGAGACAAGAGTTCAGGTATATAACATGGAGAAACTAGCTGGACTAGACAGTTGCAAAGTGCTTGGTTACAATTAGTTACTAAGTACATGCTTCAAAGGTAAACAAAGCTGCCTTGGAATCAGGTTTTGTCCCTTGAATTAGGCACTGAATCTTTACTGATGGCTGCCAATAGAGGAGGAAGAGAGGGTGTGAGCAGGAGAGCAACAGTTGGGAGAAGAAATTAAGGAAGGTAAGTGTGAGGTTAGGACGTGTTTGAGTGGTAATACAGTTGGGAGGGTAAGGTGGATATGAGTCCCAGAGATGAACTGGGATTACTGGAGATTAGAGCAAGCTGAGAGAGGTGCAGGAAGGAGCACATGCAAGAATATGAGCTAGTTTACAGGAGTTTTCCTCATTTAGCGAGGAGTTAGAGTTACATTTGCCCACAATGGAGTACTTGTAGGGTCAGTGAGTGCCTAATAGAGAGATGGTAGAGCTGGTTGCATGTCCACATCCACAAGTTCTTGTGTTAATTACAAATTGTTTCAGGTCATGCTTAAAGGCTGGGAAGTTCTTGACGTTGTTTACTTTGACTGGGAGCTCATTTAGCCAGAGGGGAGCCCTGTAAGTTAATGAGCATTGGCTGAGAGATGTCCTTCTGAAGGGATGCTAAATGAGCATCTAGCCATGACCCTTGTGTTATGTTGTGAGTGAGCTGGTTGAAATCGCACGCGGGGGGGGCTAGGCCTAGCTGGGCATTTTTACCTAGTAAGCAAGTTTGTAGTTTGATCCTGTCTCTAATGTTAATCCAGTTTGTTTGTTCAGTATAGGGCACATGTGTGTGTGAGATTATCTGCCCAAAGGACTAGCCCACATGACTTGCATTATTGAGTGTCATAGCCACCCATTTTAAGGCTGTTTCAGAGGCAGTACAATACACTACCAGGTCATAATCAATTAGGATTGAACTGGAAATGGAGAGGCAGAGGCTGTGGGTGTAAGATATTGATGGTGCTTATATAGGACATGCAGTCTGATATTGACTGCTTTACTACCATTTCAATGTGTTTGAAAGATAGAGTGTCATCTATCTGGACCCAAGGTCCTTAAAACAGTCAAGTTGTTCCAGGGGACTGCCTTGTTATTTGTGTGGTTGAGTAGTGGGTTTCTTATCTTGTGCTGGTGACTTGAGAAGAGCATGTTTTTGTCTTTTGTAGTTGAGTAGTAGCTTTTCTTTATGGAGGTCTTGCTGGAGTTGAGACAGCTCAGGGAGGCAATTTATGTTGACTGCATCATCAGCATACAGTATGATTTTGCTAGGACAGGCTGGGAAGTGCATTTAGAAATAAACTAAAAGCAGCTGACCGAGTATGGAGAGATGGGGACTCCCAGGGAGACATCTCTAGCAGTGGAGACAGCTGCCCCTATTTTAATGCACTGTGATCTTTGGGAGAGATAGTCATGGAATATACTGACAGAGGTAGTTGATAGGCCTAGAGACAGCAGCTGCTGTGTAAGAAGAGAGTGGTTGACTACACCGAGTGCTTAATGAGGTCAATAAAATTTACCTCACTGGCTCTCCTCCATCTAGGGCCTTGTGCACAAAATCACTGAATTCAACTAAGTCAGTTGCTATGCTATGGCTCTTCCTGAAGCCATGCTATTGAGGGCATTGAAAACTGTATTTTGCAAATAATCTGAGATTTGGTCAGCCACTATTCTCTCCAGAGCTTCACAGAGGGGTAGAGGATGAAGATAGGCCTATAGTTAGAGATGTTTGAGTGATATCTACATTTGTGAACATGGGAGACTAGGGCAGTTTTCCAACTGAGGGAATTTAGCCCGAGTGAGTTATTTATTAAATATTAATGTGATCGAGGCAATCGCTTTCACAAGGTGAGAGCAACCATTCTCATGTCTAATTTATCGCTGCCCTGTCTGATTTTGCTGAAGACCTTTTATGTATTTTCTAGCCTCCTTGATGGAGATGCACTTGACATAGAAGTTAGGATGCTTGTTATCTTTGTCTGGGTGGGGTTGAGGAGGCTCAGAAGCATTAAGAAAGTCCAGGAGGAGTACAGTGCCATGGTCTTTAAAAGCAGTACTAAAGGAGTCAACAATTGCGTGCAAGTCTTGTGTGGGAGTTCCATTCATGTAGAGCATTGTGGATGCTATTTAACTTCCTTCCCTAGTAGCTGCTTCGTTCCCCAAAATCTCCTGCCATCCTCCCAAGGCTTCTCCAGTTGGTTCTTGCAGAACTTTACTTTGGCAAATCTTATAAGATTTGTACCCTTGTTCCTGGCTGCTCTGTATCTCTGATAATCATTGTTCTTGCCAATGTTCTTGCCCTGCTCCACAGATTGTTCCAGTCCCTCATTAGATCAATCAGATCCCTGGTGACCCATCCATTACAACATCCCCAGATTTTCCTCATTCTAATTGGGGCAAATATGTCACATGTTGCATTGAACTCATCTATAAAGTACTGCAGATCATGGTCTATGTCCTGGAGATTGTCCAGCGGCATCCAGTCGATTTGGGCTAGTGCTGCCTTAAAAGAATTAAGCAGTCCCTCTTGAGGACCCTACTTTCTACACAGGTAGGTGCAGCTTTCTTGATTTTATCTGACCAGAAGCAGGTAACTGGGCGAGTGATCACTAAGGAATCGGGTGAACTGTGAACCTCACTTGATGGGTGGCTGACCGGGATCCAGTTTAGAGGTGTGTTTTTGCCATTTTTGTAATTATGTCTAGTGGGTTCAGTTACCAGTTGAGAGAGGTACAGGTTAGTAACCAGGTCCTCCTGGAGGTCGGTCTCTTTACGGAGCCAGTTAAGATTAAGTCACCTGTTGTGATGATTTCATTGTTCAATTTAAGTTGGTTGATGACCTCAATAACTTTTTCAAACCCCTCTTTTGCTCTGCTAGGAGGTAAGTATACTGAAGCTATTGTGAGGGACTAATGTTGCGTGCCAAGGATAAGTTTACAGCCAACAATTCATAGTCATCAGAGCTCCTGGATAAGGGGAGCAAGCACCTTTGATAGTTTCCCTGACATAGATGAAGCACCCCTCCTTTTTCCAGTCTTATCTAGCCTATACACTGCATATCCTTGTAGTGAAAGTGCACTATTCTTGATTTTGGTGTTAGCCATGTTTCGGTGAGACAGATTATGTCTGGGGTGTGCTTGTGAGTCCACGCTGATACTGTGCCCATTTGCTAATAAGCTCTAATATTCATGGATGCTATTTTCAGCCCATTTTGTTTTTCCAACCTTGATCTGAGTGTTTGACAGCCCAGGATTGGGATGCATGTTCCATGATTTCATTAGGAGGCTGCATGTATTCAGGTGGGCGGTCTTTTGACCAACTGAGCTAGCCCAGTTGTTGTTGGAGTATGTAAAGGGATATTCTGCAGTCCGGGATTGCTCTCCACATCACCTGCTAATAGAAGGAGGGAGATAAGTGGGCGATAGATATGTAGCAGAGAGGGGGCAATAAGTTATGAGTGTAGAGGAAAGGTCCAAGGAGCAAGCATTCACGAATTAGTGAGGAAAGTGAGCAGTATGGGACTTAGGGGCAAAGCTCTCAATGAACCCCTTTGATCAGTGGGTCATCAGGCTTGTGTCAGTGGGATAAAGTGGACAAGTTCACTTGATCCAGGGAAAGTACTGATTCACAACAGTCAGTTCCGGTAATAGGCCAGTGAGACAGGCCACCAGCAGAGGGAGCGTGATCAGCCTCATCTGGAGGTGCTATATCTTTTGCGACCAGAAAAATATTTACTGGCAGTATAGCCAAGAGGTTAGAGCTACAGACTTCCATTTGGGTAGCTGGTGCTAAGTAAGGTTCAAAACCCACAGCCTCCACTCGGAGTATGAAGCTTTAGTTGTAGGAGTACTCACCTGGTTGGTAGGGTACAAAACAAGTGGGGTCCTTGTAACTAGGGGAGGTAGGTAAGGTGAGTTGGGAGGGAGAATAGAGAGGTATGAGGGAACAGGGTGTAACTGTTTAGAGGAGGAGCTAAGATCATTAGGGAAGTGAAGGAGTTCCACTATGTCTGCTGCAGGAGGGGTGGGCGAAATCAAAGTGCAGCTGGGATGTGGTGGTGAAAGTGGGATGATAGGTTCTGGAGCAGTTAAGAGTAGGATCACCCTGGGTGGGAGGTTTAGGGGATGGAGCCAAACAGAACAGCCCACTGTGAGAGGAGTTTGTTCTGTGGAGAGGGGAGCTCCTCGGTTGCTGGCTGCTGCCAGATGCCTATAATGGCAGAGCGGGTTCTGTCCTGTGGTTCTGGGGGCTGGGGGGCAGCTGAGGAGAGAAGAAGGTAGAATGAGGTTAAATAATATAGAGAGGAGTGGGTAGAGGAAGGTAGGCAGGTGACTACTGCAAAAGGCTGACACTGCATCCCTGCTGAGCACCAGGAACAAAGGAGACAGGTACCAATGGAGTCTGTTTGATTCACACAATTTCAAGCACTTGCAGAGCCACTAATGGCTGAGGCAAACAGCACTAGGAGGGTGATTGAAAAGGCTGCACACGGTTCCCACAGAAAAATAATCAAATGCAATTAATTTCAGCACACAAACTAAGCTACTCTAAAGGTAAAATTAACTTAATTTAAGCAAAATAAAATAATCTACACTATGGTAGTGAGTGTTCACTGATTACCATACAGCAAACACTCTGCACTCACTAGCAAAATGTACTTAAATACAACACTTAACATAAGCTACTCTCCAGTAGCAGGAATGCAGTGATTACAGCTGAAAACATTGTGGTTGCATTTCTGTAGCAGGAATTGACTAGATTAAAGTAGTGAAAACCTACAGTAGGGCTGCACGCAGCATGAATTCAGTTAAAATATAAGACAGATCTCCTTAAATAAGGTAAGGTTACCACACAACACAGTAAATGAGTCAACTAATTGTGGACTAGGAACACAGGAGAAACCTAAAGAAATACAGCTGGAAAATAAGAGTAGAAATATGGTTGGAAGTTAATCACAGCTAAGCAGTATTCTAAGAGAGCTAGCTGGCACTTTTTTTGTGTGTGTTATCTTTTCACCCCTATGTATTGCTCTGGCAGCCACTCCTTCAGGCTTGCCAAGGCAGTCCTCTGACCCATCCGTCCTCTGAGACTCTGCCTCAGATCGCAGCCGATCCCTAGGTGACCCAGCGTAACCCTCTGCCGGATGGGTCCCTTCCTCCGAGGAGAAGGCACCAGCCAAGGGCAGACCACCACTCCTACTTTAGCCCCAGGGATGCTGCTGAGGCGGAGAGCTCGGTAGGACCTTTGATGGCCTCAAGCTGGGCAGCCATCATCCGGCTGATGAGCGGTATTTCCGCTTTCTAGTTACTCCTCATTTTTCTTGCATGCGTCCGCGGTGTTCCTGGTCTCCACCAGAGGCAGTTGCAGCACGACAAGAGCCCACTACCCACCTCTGGGAGAGGAGAGCAGTCCAACAGAGGCTCGATCCTCTCCTGCCCTACCAGCCCCGATGACCCAAGTCCGTTCCTGAACCTGGGTCGCCGGGCGTGGATAAGGTAAGGTGCCAGTGCCTCAACCCTCGCGCCACTGGGCTGGCTGGCACTTTTAAAGTTCCTTCTAGCCAGAGTCAATCAGCTGCTGTGTGTCAATGGAAAAGCCAAGCCATGTGGTGTGGCCCAGCTACTAAGCTGGGGCAAGATGGCACTCTGCATCCTGGAGAATGGTGCATGCCCATACCTGTAGCAGTGTCTTGAGAGGAAGCTGGTCTGTGGGTAGGGGAGAGCTCCTGGATTCATGGCTGCCCCTAATGCCTACAACAGCAGAGCAGCACTGTCCTGTGATCTTGGGGCTGGAGAAGGAACTGTAACTGAGTTTTGAGAGGAGGTTGGTCTGTGGGAGAGCTTCTGGATCACTGGCTGCCTCCTAATGTGTACAAAGAGAAGTGGCACTTCCTGCAGTCCTGGGACTGGAGGGGAAGCTGTAGCCTGGTTTTGAGAGAGGTTGGTCTGTGGGTAGGGGAGAGCTTCTGGATTGCTGGCTGCCCTTAATGCCTATAACAGTGGAGTGGCACCATACTGCGGTCTTAGGGATTGATTGGGAAGCTGTAGTCAAGTCTTGAGAGGAGGTTGGTCTGTGGGCAGAGGGAGAGCTCCTGGATCACTAGCTGCCCTCTAATGCCTACAACAGTGGAGCAGTGCTGTCCTGCAGTCCTGGGGCTGAAGGAGAGAAGCTGAGTGGCAACCATAACATGAGGGGGCACAGACTTAACCTGGAGGGAGGTTTAGGAGGGAGGTCAGGAAGCATTTCTTCACAGAAGGGTGGTGGACACTCAGAATGCACTGCCAGACGAGATGGTCTCATTAAAAGCAGTGAGCAGCTTCAAAAAGTCTGGGATAGGCATAGGGGAAGGTAAGGATCATAGGTGGGGAGGATGGGAGGAGTGGGGGCAGGAACAGTAGCTCAATTTGTGGACCCTGCAATGCGAGCAGGCTAGATAGACCAAATGGCCTTCTTTGCTGACTTCTTCATATGTTCTTATGTTCATATGTGTGCTAGGAAGAAAATGGTGAAGCTAAATTCCTGCATAGCAAGCAATTTTCAGAACATTCTAAATACTGTGTCTGTACTGTTTACTATCTTCTTAAAATAAAATTATTAGGACTTTTCTGTATTTTATAACTTATTTGATACAATGATGTTTTATTGTTTGTTTAGTTATGTATGGCTGTTCATATTTATATGTGATTTTATATTGTAATTATGCATATGTAGAACAAAAACTAATTAACTAACTAGAAAGAATAAAATAAACAAAAATATCTCATCTAAACAAATCTTTGTCTGGTATGGGGATACACAGATATTCTAAACTATGTGTGGAGCAATACATATATGTATGCCATGCACACCACTTCCAAGCTGCATTTTGTGGAGTGTCATTTTGGCCCTGGCGTCAGTTTTGTTATTCTCACTGCCTGAACTCCACCTTTACTGATGTTATAATATTACTGTTGAGCTAAGTATGAAGTAAACATAACTTTAAATGCATAACACTAGGAGCTGTAATATACTTGCTGATACTATGCTCTTCCTACCTACTGCATGAGGTATAGAAGGGGCCAGGCAACAGAGAGGGCCATGTGTACATCTGGGGAGGCAAAGAGGTGCTGCTGATTTGATACTGACTCACTCACCACTTGTACATTTCAAAGTTTTTATAGTCCCTTATGATATCAGGACTACAAAAACAGCAGCCTAAGCCAAAGTTTCAAGGACCACCATCCTCTTCTTTAGGGCGCAGTTACTAATTAAATTAAACAGGATAAAATATAAAGATCCGCATATTTTCATTTACTAACATAGCTCTCTGTTGTGAAATTTCAAAATTATTGCTTCAAAATCCAAATTTATTTCTGATATAATTATTGGAGAGACCCTCAAAATAGCCACCGATACTTTTATTTGTTATTTTAATGTTGTCTTTATGATTAGTTTATAAAAAGGATACCAAGTTAACACATGATCATCTATGCATAACTTGTTAGCTTGCTTATTTAATAAAATATCATAAATCCAAAACATATAAATGAAAGACTGAGGGCATACCTATCCAATAGGCCACACAAACAGTAAGCGTCTTGTTGTTCTTATTCTCTATTTTCATTATGGTAACAAGTGATATAAATAGAATTATAAAAGGGTCTGAGAAATGGAGCTTTCTGATTGGCTGCAAACATTCTAACAGCCTTATGTTAATCTTTTATTAACATACATGTAGAAGCTTAACCATATGCTGAACAAGGTTTAACACTGTTTAAAACATGTTTTATTATAATAGCTATAAGGCACTCTCAGGGATTATGCAGGTCAGTTAATCACCCTCTAGCATGTACCTGCCACACTCTCGTGGCCATGTACACCCCTAGAAGGTGATTAATACCATTAACATAACCCTTGGTCATGCCTATTGCTTAAATAGTAGCCAAACAAATTTCATACAGAGGAGTCTTTATGACCTTTCATAAATGCTAACTAATTGATTGTTGTAGACACAAACATTTCCTCACATAATCTGACTGTTATTCGAATAATACAGGATAATCCTGGGACATATATGAAGTAGGGCCATGTGGTATGTCTTCAATATGCCTTTTCTCAATGTTCTACTTTCATATAATGATGACTAAGCTGGAGTTTGAATAAATGTAAACCATTTACATGATAATAATATTATTAGTTATGCTGTGGGTGGGTCTTGGTAGATCCGGTGCCTGTGGTGGTTGGGTTGGGTATGGTGTCCATCTCAGCCATGTCATCTGGTATATTTGGGTCTGGAAGAATTGCTGTGAGCCTAAGTGGTGAATCAAGCTTTTAGCCACTTCAGTAGTGTAGAAGGAATGTAACTCTCCATTTCAGGATATTCTGAGAGTAGTGGGCTAATGAAAACTATAAGGTACTAGGAGTTGGAGAAGTGCATTCTGGCTCTAGAATAGAGCCTCTGGCACTCCCCAAGGCAGATGAAAAATCCAGATAGGTTCATATGTGGTAACCTTGCCAGATCAGCGCTCACCATTCTGTGGCCAGCTGCCTTATCTGTTCTTTCACCAGGTAGCTAAGACATTTTATGAGAATCAGATGTGGTTGTTGTCCAGGTTTTGGTGGTGGAGCCAAGGACCAGTGTAAATGTTCAATTTCAAGGTGCTGTCCATTGCGATGCAGTAGAATGGGAGGAAATTTTGAAGAAATGTGTTGGTATTTCTGCCTTCCTTCCTTCAGGTAGGGAATCAAACCAGTCCAAGGTTTTTCCACTGACTCCATTTTCAAAGTCCTCAGTGCAATCCCATAATTATTAGATCATCTGCTATTGCTCCTGCATGTTGGCCTCCTGGAATCCCAGATGAATATGTTGGGAATTGATTTGATGCTCAGTTCTGGTAATTCCATGGGACAGTGAAAGAATATCTTCCCAGTAGGTTGATTAGACAGCTTTAGTTTGCCAATATCTACTATGAGCTGCACAAATATGTTTCCAATCTCTTGTATGTCCTCAATCTTCCCAGCTGAAGTGATTGAGCAGAAAGCACCATTGTCCCAGGCCATGCAGCTGAACAGAAGAGCTAGAGAAGAAGAGCTAAACTCATGGACTACAGTGGCGATCAGGATGTTGGATTTGTAAAACAGCTACCAGAGAAATTGAGATAGGTAGGTGACAAAAGCAAGTCAAAAGTGCTGAATTCTAGTGGATGGCTGTAGATTTAGTGAGGTGAAGGAGGGCTCAGAAGTTATGCTGTCACCATCTTGGTTGCCAAGCCACACCACTATAAAAATGGGAAAATTAATGAAATCAGTGAAAACCAAGAAATATTTTGATACAAAAGAATGCATTGAGATGTTTTGTGGGTTTCATAATATTCCTTAATTTTGTATCTCAACACATCAGTTCCACAATCATTGTGTACTGTATATGATAGTATCATCGGCTCCAGTTGTTTCTAGTGTTGCCAGTCTTATATTTTCTTCATTTGTGTTATCATCCAAATATGCAATCTCTTTACATGTTTTAGTGAGTAACAAAATATTCATTAGTTTTCACTAATTTAATTTTCCCATGTTGATATCCCCATGGTATGTGTTTACATCCTGTTCTTCATTCCTCCCTCCCAAGTGAGTCAAACAATCTTAAAAGTATAAAGGTTTGTACTAAAATTATATCCATATACTGTAGATAGGTTAGGAATGGGCTAGTACAGGAGACAATCATCTGACTAGACTACGTTCTATTAAGTTACACTGCAATGAGGCGCTATGGAGCCGAGCAATATGGCCACTAAAGATTTGGGCTTGTAATGCTAATCTCTACATATCATCTTAAAAATACATTTCTACTAGTTCCTGTAAAGACTAATTGGCTTTTCCTGCAACCAGAAGGTTTTTGTAACAAGATGGGCAAGTCCCAGAAGAGAAGCAGAAACAGGGGGGCCAAAAGTAAAATTGGTGCAACGCTCCATCCACGCAGTCGGTAACATCAGGAATGGAGCAATCTGAAGAGACTCTCCAAACTTCAGGCATTAAAATGAATTATCTGATTCAATCAGTCTTAGGGCTCTCTCACAGATTTGATACTCCTGACAAGCAGGGTGGTTACCCTGGAAACATCAGTGGATGCCCTGCAAACCGCTACATCAGAAGCCAAAAGAAGTCAGAGTCAGTCAGCAATGGGGCCACGGCCTAAATGGTGAAACAGAATACCCACCTGTGCACCAAGATTGAAATGTTAGACAGCCAAACTCGAGGCTAACCTGCATATTCCTGGGATGCCAGAAGGAAGCGAGGAAGATGATATTTCTTTATTCATGGTAGAGTGGCTTCAACAGCAGTTTGAGAGGAGCTGAGGGACAGGCCACTTAATCTTCAGAAAGTATATTGAGCTACAGTGTTAGGACATCCGGACAGCCTTGAAGCTCCACGGAGGCCATTGTTGTTGTAAGAGACGGTGTGGGAAAAAGAGACTTTATCCTCTCACTAACGGGCATGAAGAAGACCTTGCTGCAAGATGGGCGCTGATCCAGATATTCCCAGACTTGAGTTTTGTCACCAGGCAAAAAGAAGAAGCGATTTGATGGGGTCCAGGCAATGCTCCATTCAGCAAACTTTGCTTATGGCATGGTTTTCTCCAGTGCAGCTCAGAACTGTACAAAGGGTAAAATATTTTTGTTTACAGATCCTGCCCCAAATAGACTCAAAACACGCAGCATGTCTCCCTGAACCTTAGATGCAGGAAGAGTCTGACTTGGATGCTTCTACTTGAAAAGTAATGTTTTCTCCCTGTTACAGGCATAGAGTAATTGACCGGTCCTCAGTTTGGTCAGTCTTTCTCATCTTAGCCATTTGGGTGGTTTCTTTATCAGGAACTATGAAGTTTTTCTGAGGACTTTACAGTTCCTGTATGTGGTTTTATAGCAAGCTTGTTTAGCTATTATAGCTCATCACTGTGGGTATGGTTATCATTGCTAGTTAGTATTTTGAACACCAAATATTTAGCAGTTAAACAGTTATGTTAACTTGCTTAAATCTTAACAGATTTACACACATAAAAAGTGTGAAACTGCATTTGCATTTGCATTCACATGGCATATCTCTGCTCCTCCTGTATAGGGGAAACAGACAGTGTTGGACCTTTTCAATTGAACTTTCATTTTAATAGCCATGCAGCTCATGGACTCCATAAAACAGCCTGTTATTGGTTTCATTGGCGTTTGGTTTTTACTGATGCTAAGGATTTTCCCCATATGACATACAGTATCTCCTTACATAGAACAGTTCCTACATTTTTATTAGGAGGAGTGGTGCCCTCACTGAATGTAATTTTTATGTTGCTTGCACGGATGTGCAAGAAATGTAGTGCCATCATCTGAGTTTTTGGAGTTGTGGCACCCATCTTCAATTCAGTCAGTGTGTTTGCAGGCATGGCGCAGTTCTCCAATGACTGCTGCAACTGTCTATGACAGCAGTTGAAAATGCAGTGCCATACAGTTGAAAGGGAGAGCTCCGCTTCAGTGAGCAGAGCTTCCCCCACATGCATGCACGCAAGCACACATATGGCTTGCTGATGCACTTCCCCCACACACTGTATGGCTGGACGGGGTACCCAATCCCCATCGGCCCACGCCTCCCCAACAAAAGCTATCCAGGTGCCATGCTGGAGCCCACCCCAGTGTGGCAAAAGCTGATATAGCCGATCAAGTTGCCCAATCCCCCGTTGGCTCCATGGCTGCACCCCCAAAAGTTTCAATGCCACGCTGGGAGCCCACCCAGGTGAGCAAAGCTTGAGATGGCCAAAGGGGAGCTCCAATCCCCATCAGCTCCAGCCCCCAAACAGTTTTTCCAGCTGCCACGCTTGGGAGCCCACCCAGTGTGGCAAACGCCCCACGTCGATTTTAAAATAAAACAACCTGTAAACAAAAAATGATCCCTCGAGACTCCGCTCTCACCTACCACCAGCACCCACCCACTGAACACCCTGCCTCCCACACCCCCTCACCCCATACTTACCTCCGAGTCTGGTGCAACAATCTTCGTGGACGGGAACATGTCTGCACTCTTCAAAGCCGACTGTGAACTGAGGAAATGCCGGTAAGCTGTATAATGGCATAAATAGGGTTTTTCAACTTTGATGCATATCTCAGGCATTTTGGGAATTTTGGGCCCAAATTTTCAACATGGGTTTTGGAACCCTCCACATGAATTTTCACACTGTCATTGCATTAATCGGGCCCTAAGGGTGATTTTGCAGTCACTCGCGTGAAATCACCTTTTGAGACTGATTAACCAAAATGACAGTGCCAGTGTTCATAAGGTGGGCTCTCAAAAGCCCATGTTGAAAATTTGGTGAAAAAATTCCTAAAATGACTGTTTAAGAGCGTGCATTCATGAGTTCCTACCATGCTCGTAATTTCGCGAATTTTAATATTTTCACTCCAGATTTTCAACATTGCCATTTTACCACACCTCCTTATGAGCAGTACAGATGTCATTCGCCACATGTTGCCCAAATGTGTTTCTGTGCATGTAGCGCACAATGGAGCAGTTGGTGTGGACATCAATGTTTGGGATAGATTAAGAAAATCACAGTGATACTGTTCATGAGCAGAGGTGTTAAAATGGCTATATTAAAACTTTGGTGAAAAATTCCCCAAAGTGACTATTTTATGAAACGCGCATTGCACTGTTCCTATGCTGCGCTCGTAAGTTCATGAATTTTCAATATTTTCACTCCAGATCTTCAACATTACCATTTTACCACACCTCCTTATGAGGCAGTATAATGGCATTTTTCACATCTCGCCTAAAAACATGTTTCGCCCATGTGGCGCACAATGGTGCAGTCGGTGTAAAATCAATGTATGGAACACATTAAGAAAATCACAGTGACACTGTTCATGAGCAGAGGTCTTAAAATGGCTATGTTGAAAATTTGGCAAAAAATTCCTAAAATGACTGTTTTACGAGCATGCATTGTGCAGTTCCTACCCGCTTGTAAGTTCACAAATTTTAATATTTGTACTCCAGATTTTCAACATTGCCATTTACCACACCCTCCTCATGAGCAGTACAGCTGCCATTTTTCACATCAACCAAATGTGTTTCCATGCATGTAGCACACAATGGGCTAGTCAATGCGCACAATCAATGTTTGGGACAGATTGAGAAAATCACAGTGACACTGTTCATGAGCAGAGGTCTTAAAATGGCTATGTTGAAAATTTGTGAAAAATTTCCTTCAGCCATTCTGCAATGTTACTAATGAAGACCCTGCAGCACCCACTGGTCACGCCACTCTCCCTAGACTGCTCCCCATTTACCACCACTCTCTGCCTCCTGTCTGTTAGCCAGTTTCTAACCCAGTTTACCACCCTTTCCCCATGCACAGCATACCCAGCTAGTTTATCAGCCTCCTATGTGGGATGGTGTCAAAGGCTTTGCTGAAATCAAGGTAAGCATTGTCCACTGCCCCACCCTGATTCACTTTCTTTGTCACCCAGTCAAAGAAATCAACCAGATTTGTCTGCCATGATGTCCCCACTGTGAATCCATGTTGTTTATGGTCCTGGGCTCTGATGGCTTTAGATGCCCCACTGTCCTTTCTTTAAACAATGTCTCCATGATCTTCCTCACTACTGAGGTGAGGCTAATGACGCCTATTGTTCCCACCTCCTCCCTGCTGCTGGACTTGTGTAGAGATACCACATGTGCCCTCCTCCAATTCACTCATGTCGAATGACTCAGTGAACATGGCTGCCAGAAGTACTGCCATCTCCCTTCCAGTTCTCTTTAATATCCTGGGCATATGCCATCTGGTTCCATTGCTTGTCCACCTTCATTTTAGTGAGCTCCTGCAGGACCCCTTTTGCCTTTGAATGGGCTATTGTCCACCTCTTCACCCCTTGGCAACTGCTGTACTGCTGTGGCCCTTGCCCCTCCCACTCTTCTGTGAATACTGAATGGAAAGACACAGTGGATGTCTTGGGAGGAAGGCATGGAACTATCACTTCCAAATACCTAAACAGCACATACAAGCAAGCAACATTCGAACTGGCAAATGCTTGTTATCTATATATTCTTAGTTTGCATTCTTCTGCATGTATTTTGTGAAAAACAATAAACTTATAGTTAAAAAGTTACACTGCAGTGGAATGCACAGGATTTGGTTCCACTATTGAAATCTGGCTCCTGTCACCATCATTCACATATTTGAAAAGGATCTGCTGTTTACTAGAAAACAATGAAGCAGGCCAGGTAGGGAAGTCTAGCTCTTCTGGCTTGAGCCACATGTTAAAGCAAGATCAGGATGATGTCCGATGTTGTATATGGCACACCCTATGTGATGACATCAGCACCCAGGCGGTCTGTGAGTTACAAGGAGCTAGGCAAGAAGCTTTAAAAACTCAATGGAAAATCATGTACACAAATGCTTGCAGTCTGGGGAACAAGATCCCATACCTGCAGGCAATAATGAGAGAGGCTATACTGGACATAGTAGCAATTAGTGAGTCATGGTTTACCAGTAACCACACTTGGGAAACTTCAGTACTGGCTATGTACTGTTCAGAAGAGACCGAGTTGCAGAAGGGGGTGAAGTGGCCCTGTATGTCAATGAAAATATCAAAGCTACAGAAATTCAGATTACAAATAAGGAGCCAGAAGAACTGTGGGTCACCCTGAAACAGGAAATGAGACAGTCATATGAACTGAGGTTGTCTACAGGCCTCCAGACCAGGGAGAGGACATCAACACATTACTGTTAGAAGATATACAAAACATGACATCTAAAGGGAGGTTCTGATAATGGGAGACTTCAACATGCAGGCTACAGATTGGTCAATACCAGCAGGAACATCTGCCAGAACTAGACACATGGTGGATTCCTGCTGGGGTGGGCCTCAAACAACTGATACAACAACCCACAAGAGACAGGGCTATCCAAGATCTAATACTGACTAACAGGAAAATGATCACAGATCTCCAGGTAGAAAGTCACCTGGGGCCAGTGACCATCACATGGTATGGTTCAGTTTGGCCACTAGAACATAGCCACTAGGACATAATAGAAACCTTCAAGTACCTCAAGGAATCAACAAAGTCCAAGAAGGTAGCACCTTTCAAAAAGAGATGTGCAAGAAAAAGGGGCACAATTTGAAGATGGGGGGCGGCTCAGAGGTAATGTAAGAAGTATTTTTCACAGAGAGAGTTGTGGATGCATGGAACGGCCTTCTGGAGGAGGTTGTGGAGTCAAAAACAGTGGTTGAATTAAGCATGCATGGACAGTCATAATGCAATTTAGGGTGGGGTAGAAAAAAGTAGGCCTGCTGGTTAACCGGACATGCAGCTTATCCATTAGGTAGGGAAATGGACAGACTGGATGGGCCAAGCGGTCCTTATCTGCTGTCAAATTCTATGTTTCTATGTTCTATGTAGAACTAAATCATCCCAATCCAAGGCAAAAATATGGGAATTCAAAGGAACTGACTTTGATAAGATGGCCAACAGAGTTAAGCTAGCCCTGGCAAAAAGAAATACAGGTGAGGGGGTACAGGCAAAGTGGGCAAGCATTAAAGATGCAATACTTGAAGCAACATCCCATTATGTTAGAGAGAAAAGAAGTGCAAAAGAAGAAGGAAACCACTTTGGTTCTCAAAACAGTATCAGAAAGGTCAGAGCCAAAAGTTGGCCTTCAGGAAATATAAGGGAACGCAGCAAGAGGAAGACAGGGAGGCATACCAAACTTCCTTAAGGTAAGCCAGGAAGGCAGTAAGACAGGCAAAAGCACAAGCCAGGAAACACTAGCACAAACAGTAAAAGAAGGTGACAAGACTTTCTATAGATACATTAGTGAAAGGAAGAAGACCAGAGGGGTATTGCTAAGATCTAAAGTGATAATGGGGCATGTGAGGAGAAGGACCATGTAAGCATCTATCCTAAATAGATACTTCTGTTCAGTATTTACTGAAGAGAAGGTAGGGCAGGCCCACAGCTCTAGCAACATGGACACAGTGGGAGGGAGGTGCACTAGTCCTTCACAAAAGAAAGGGTCCTACATAAGCTCGTCTAAGCTCAGGGTGGACAAGGCAATGGGACCTGATGGCATACATCCCAGGGTACTAAAGGAGCTAAGGGTGGAACTAGCAGAGCCATTAGCAGAACTGTTTAGTGAGTCTCTGAGCACAGGAGAGGTCCCAGAAGACTGGAGAAGGGCTCATGTGATCCCTCTCCACAAGCGTGGTAGCAGGGAAGAGGCAGGGGACTACAGACCAGTCAGTCTTACCTCAGTAGTGGGCAAGATTATGGAGGCACTCCTTAATGAAAGGATAGTGCAACACCTGGAATCCATAGGAGCACAGGATCCAAGATAGCATGGGTTTACAAAGCAAGGTCCTGTCAAACTAATCTCATAGATTTCTTTGACTGGGTAACCAGAGTGGTGGACCAAGGGGGAGCAGTTGATGTCTCCTACCCTGACTTCAGCAAAGCTTTTGATAATGTTCCACATAGAAGATTAATTAATAAGCTGGGTAGGCTCGGTGAGTCAGAGAGTTGGTCAACTGGGCAAACTGGTTAACGGGAAGAAAACAGAGATTGGTGGTAAACGGTATACTGTCAGAAGAGATGCAAGTCACAAGTGGGTACCTCCGGATCAGTCCTGGGGCCAGTCCTCTTCAATATCTTCATCAGTGACATTGCAGATGGACTAGAGGTAAGGTTTTGTCTGTTTGCAGATGACACCAAGATCTGCGACAGAGTAGATGATCCAGATGGAGTGGGCAGAATGAGAAGAGATCTGGATAAAGTAACAAAATGGTAGAAAGAGTGGCAACTGGGGTTTAATGCAAAGAAGTGCAAGATCATGCACATAGCGAAGAGAAACCCTGAAGCCACCTATAGACTGGGAGGGTAGTTGCTGGAAGTCACAAGGAAAGAAGAGACTTGGGCATCATCATCACTGATGACCTGAAATCATCCAAAGCAGACCACTAAAGCAATAGATAAGGCTGGGGATGTTGGGGTGCATTAGTAGAGGTATCACAAGTCAGAAGAGGGGGTAATAATCCTCTTTACAAGACACTGGCTAGGGTCTCCATCTGGAGTACTGCTGCAGTACTGGAGGCCACATCTCACAAGGACATTAACCAAATTGAGGCAGTCCAGAGAAGGGCAACCAAACTGGCGCAGGGACTGCATCAAAAAATATGAGGACAGATTAATGGAGCTCAATATGTATACCCTAGAGTAAAGGAGGGAGAGAGATATGATCAAAACATTTCAAACACCTTAAGGGCATTAACAAGGTGAAAGAATCTAACATGTTTCAATATAAGAAAGATAGCAGGACAAGAGGACACAGCATAAGATTAGAGGGAGGCTGATTAAGGGTTAATGTGAGGAAGTTCTTTTTACAGAAAGGGTGGTGGATGCATTGAACAGTCTACCTCAGGAAGTAGTGGATATGAATACAGTGCAGGGCTTCAAACAGGCATGGGATAGGCATAGGAGCAATACAGATTAGTATGAATAGAAAGGCCATTGTGAGAGCAAAGGCCAATGGCACATTCATAAGGTAGAAAGAAATGGCTGACTGGATGGGCCTTGCGGTCCTTATCTGCAGTCAGTTTCTATGTTGCTAAATGGCAGACTAGCATTCTTGTTCGTTGGTAGACATAATGTTATTCCAGAGAAGACCCAGTGTTGGAAAGTTGGGTGCTTCAGTCAGAACTATAAAGTTTATTCTTTACGTGGGTTATTAAAAGATTATTAAGTATATATACACCAAAAGAAGAAACTATCTATCAGGTTCGATGGTTCTAGTGATAAGGGTGAAAGCCCAATCGCAATCAGTGGCAGGGCGAGCATACATCAGGTGAAAATCAACTTCTCGGCGAACACATTCCCGCACACAAGAAAAGCAATCGGGACTTAGATTTTAATTGTTCATGAGGAGGGCTGCACCCACTGCACCCCCATGGAGGCTTCATTTCCCACATCCCTACTAAAGGATTCTAACTCTGGGGTGCATGTCAGGGGGTGCAAATCCCGCGAATATTTTTTCGGGCCAGGTGCACAAAATGTAGGCACACCCTGACCCAAACCTAGAACCTTGCAGCATTAGGCTGCCACCCACCACTGTGCTATGTGTCCAGCCTAGCTGCCCCATGCCAACCAAGCCAGGCCAACCTGCCCTCCTTCTGTCATGCTCATCCCCCCCGCAGGCATATACATACAGATGTCCTGTCACTATATGAACCCACCTCCACCATCCGGTCGCCTCTTCCTCCGTGGTAGCCCCATCGATATGCACTGGGACTGAGCCACTGTTGTTGCAAGCACTCAATCGGCCGATGCCCATGTCATGGGCTACCAGTTGGATGGCAGAGACATGTGTTAATACTTCAGAGATGCAAACAATGAAAATGATTTTATAGGAAAGTTAATTCTCATTACATTTTAGTTTTAATCATATATTAGAAATGCGATGGTCCCTTGAAGGTTTGCTTGGGATGGCACATGATGACTGACATAACTGGAATAGTTTTTTTAAGTCAAGAACCCTGTAGCAAGCCTGTGTAAAGCACAGAAAATGTTAACAAGCAGGTACAAACATTAAGGGAGTATTCAAGGAGTCTGGACTAGCTAGTAATATTATTATCATATAAATGGTTTACATTTATGCAAATGCCAGCATAGTTAGCATTATAGTAATGATGAAAATTGAGAAAAGGCTTAACAAAAACATACCACATGGTCCTATTGTATGAATTTCCCAGGATTATCCTCTATTATTTCAATAACAGTCAGATTATATGAAGAAATGTTTAAGTGTCTATAACAATGAATCAGTTAACATTTACAAAGGTCACAAAGGTTTCCTGGGTGAAGCAAGCTTGGGTACTGTTTTATTTATATCATTTATTGCAATACTGACAATACAGAAAATAGAACAGACAAGAAATTTACTGTTTTAGTGACCCCATTGGACAGAAATGACCTCAGTCTTTTGTTAATATATTTTGATTTATTATATTTTATTAAATGTTATTTGCAAAAGCTTTGTTAATTCATCAGTTAGGGTTCCACCATCAAAAGGCTGGAAATGTGGTGTTAGGGTTTCCACCAACACCCATCTCCACCCTGCATGTACCAACAGGTGTCAGGGATGCGCCATGGGGTTGTCAGCCCTAATGCTCACACCATTCTCCTATACTGTAGTCATCTCACCTTTTTATTCATGGAATGTGGTGAGCATTAGGCTGATAAACCCCAAGGCACAACCTTGATGCCTGTTGGTGCCTGCAGGTGGGATGGGGTGGTGTGGTGTTAGGGTTGGAAACCCTAACACCACATTTCCAACCTTTGATGGAGGAACCCAACTACTACATTAACAAAGTTTTTTTGAAAATAATTTCCTTACTTTTGGAGAAAGTATAATTGCATCATATTTGCTTATGGAAGCCATACATCCATAAGTTTAGAGATTGTAATTGTACCCTTTATTTCCCTGTAGAAGTGCAGTGCCCACCCATCACTCTGTAATGTTATCCATATGTACATGGGACCATGGGGGCCTCTGGTCCTGTGCTACCATCCATGAATAATTTTAGAGGGCCCTGTGTGGCTGGAGAATGGAGTTTGCCTCTAAAGGGCAGAACAGATTGTCCTGGTGATCACTCAAGAAGGGCCAAATGAAGAACATAAAATAAAAAGAGGAGGAGCTAAGGGTGACTCAGAAGAAAAGAGGGGAGGGAGGTGAGGGAGGTGGACAAGGAGATGACATCACAAAGGGGTGGAGTTATTGAGGGGTTGGAGTAGCAAGCAATTGGTTAGGATAGGCAGGAAGAGGAGGGGCTACGCTGGCCTTTTAAGGGACCACAAGGGAGAAAGAGCTCTTTTTAGCTTGCTACTCACCAGTTATTAAAAATGCTGGGAACAGCACATCAGATCAGCTAACAAATTAAGAGACTAGACATAGACTACCCAGAAAAGAACCAGTTACCAATACTAGTCTATTACAACAAGGTTGGTATATATAAAAAACAGAATAAAACAGTGAGGACCTGAGAAACAGAGCTAGCGTTTACAGAGGACTAAAAAGTATCTGGATCCATATAGCAGGTAAGCCACCCTTTGTTTGGGGAACCAGTCTTGGGGCTTAATGTTATCAATTTTAAGCAGGATGGCCTGATGTATGTTGTGGAGTGAGCGATTCAGCTGGGGGCAGGCATGACACAGTTGGGACAGCTACCCACCATGAGGTTCCTAGAAATGCCCCTTTTGTTTGTGAGCATGCTGTTTGTCCATAATATTGGCCTCAGGAAGGTCTGGTGAAACACCTCTTGTGTCAAAGAACTATTGAGCTAAATGCCTAACCAGTGCTGTTTCAATCATATAAAAGCTTAAAGCCTCTTTACTTTGTTTCTTTTGTTTTGCTTTGCTTCATCTGTCTATCCGGCTTTGTGAGCTTTAGCTGGTAGAAAAATGAAAGTGAGTGTGCTATGAGTGCTATTCTGCCTGCTACATAGTAGCAAGCCAGCTGTTTTGTGTGGTAAAGGAGGAGAGTGAAGGAGCCAGGCACAGAGAACGCCATTCCTCCTGCTGCTACTTTGCACCGAGCAGCTGTTTGTTCCTCAACCCCACCAGGAGGTTATCTCACCTGAGCCGGAGGAGCCAGGGTGCAGAGAGCACCTTCTACCACAGCCACAGCGACAAGGAGCTGAATTGGAGCTAGCAAGGCAAAGCAAGCTACGCTGGACGACAGGGGCTGGAAGAAAACACATACACAAAAGGGGCAGAATAAAGATTTTGTCAACCAGAATCTACTGGGAGGTGGAAGGCACATGGAGAAGGGAAGGGAAGAGGGACCAGACCATGTGGTGGCCTAGTCATGGTGTTCCACCTCAGAGGAGGCCCAAAGCACAAAAGAAAAGGAGGGAATTTAAAAAAAACAGATCGCAGACACTGCAAGGAATTCCAGTCGACTGGGGACAGTGCCACGGGCATGGGAGCAGCAGGGGAAAAGTGAAGAGACCATGTGGACAAGGAGGTCCAAAGAAGGGGGAGGGGATTTTTCTGCTTTGAGCCTATACACACAGGATTTTACCTGCAAATGCCACGTGGGCAAGGCGGGGGGTAACAGGACAAACAAAAGGGTTTTTTCATCACTTCAGCTGTATAGCTGTAAATATTAACAACCAAGATTACTGTAGATAGACTCACTGCACCATGACAGAGAGTCAATGTCCCAAGTTTTCACCCACGAAGGCCACATGGGCAAGACGAGCGAGGTAGCATGGCAACAAAAGGGGTTTGCATTCCCTTTTCAGCTGCCATAGCCACTCCACAAAAATCCTCAAAAATCCTGTCCTTGTTCACTGTGGAGAGGGGTAATGCTTTGCTGTGCATTGGGCCTTTAATTCAAAAAATATATATATAGTAAAAAGAAGAAACAGGGTTTTGGCTGAGGACACTGGGGATCAACAAGGGGCATCCCAAAGTAGTGTCAGTGGCTCAGCAGGCAGCACACTCACCTCTGAGGCCGGGAGATCAGTAGACTGTGGGTTCTATCCCACACCAAGCACTTGGGTTAATATCCCAGTACTGACACTGTAGTGCAGCATGAGGAGTTCTGCACTCCTGAGGTGCCATCTTTGATGAGACGTTAAACCGAGTCCCACCTCCTGTTCTGGTGGTAGTTCAGGTAGATGTTAAAGATCCCATGGCACTTCTCGAAAAGAGCAGGGGATTTCCTGGTGCAATGGCCAAATTTCTTCCATTCAAGAAAATACCACCAAAGCTTAATCTGGTTCAAGGTCAGTTGGCATTCATCTGTATCCCCTCCTGGGTCATGCCTGAAAATAGGCAGGATTTGTCTAGTGCACTTACCCAGTCAACAAAATGAAATAAATAAAAATAAAAGTGGACTCAATGCCTACTGTGGAGACAGGCCATGGAGAACAACAGGCCAGGAAGCAGTGGAAAGACCAAGCAGGCCACGTGGGGGCAGAAGGCCTCACGGCCCAGGAAGGCACGAATAGTGTGATGGTTTAAAAAAATAAATAAATACATTTTTTTAAAGAAGTGGAGAAAAGCAGACAGGGTTTTGGCACTACAAGGAAGGCAGAAAGGGGCCAAGGGAAGAAATAAGGCTGACAAACCCTTGCAGCAGCCATTTGGACAAGGTCACTGGTCACAAGATGGTAGGGGATTCAGAGAGGCCCAGAAAAGGGAAGGACACATATAAACATAATAATACCTGGACTGATGCATATCATAAAGAGACAGCCTGGAGGCAAACTTGAAAGGATGAGGGATAAAAAAAAGAAGAAAAGATATGATAAAATGGAGACAGAAAGCATGATAGAGGCTGGTCGTACCCTCTTCCCTGAGTTTTATGGATCATGGAGGAAGCGTTGCCACAGGCCAGGGGAACTGAATTGGGGCATATTGTGGGCTCAGCAATGACAAAGAGTTAAAGGAATTGTTTACAGCCATGGATGGAAAAGCCCTTGACTAACAAGTACATTCTCTTTTGCAGCATTTTTTCTAGCAGTAGAAAGAGACTGAACAGAGGACGATAGCACTGAAAAGGGCAAGCTGACTAAGGAGGAAGCTTACAAGGCTATCATCGAGTTGGCTGAGAGGGCCAATAAGGTATGGGAGCTGGTAGAGGATCTGGATGCACAGGGATCGTGGGGTAAGAGGAAGGGGTCATGGGAGGGAGCAGCAGGGGCGCCAGCCAGCCAGATCACCTAGCCCAAAAAGGTCCCTCGCCTAGATGGGCTAGCCCAGAAGGCCAGAGCCCAGGCCCCAAGCCCATGCCAGCTGCCCCACTGACCCCGAGATCCCATTCTCAGTGTCCATCCCAATCATCCATTACTGCACGAGATTCTGGGACTGGAACCGCAGCACCGAATCCAGTGGGAGGTCAGACTCTGGGGATGATAGGAGCAATAACAAGTCCAACACAAGATAATGTGGGAGGCAATGTGAGCAATAGCATAAAAGAATATGTAGAGCAAATGATTACAGCTATGGGGCAAGATGGGCTGGGGCAGCTGGAAAAGCCATAGGAGAAATCAAGACAGGAAAGGAGGAAGAGGCTGGAACCAGGTGCACACCAGATGCAGGGTTGTTGCCCAAAAGGACTAGGGACATAGGTTCACCAGGGATGAGAACAGGCAAACACGTTCCCATAGCAACAAAAGAAAAGATCTGGAAGGGAGAATATGTAGATGTTTTCACATTAATAAGCAGAGAAACAGTGATGAAATATGATGAAAGGGAGAGCACTGGGAAAGCAGAGATGGCAGCAGCAGTAGTCTTCCTTGGGAGAAGGAGGAGGACAAATTCACCAAAGGCAAGACATGGGACAGTTGGTCCTTGGGAGCCGCCATGTATGCAGCCATAATGTTAGAGAAAAGCCAGAACTGGGAATTCCTTGATAACTTTTATCAGCTCATAATAAGGATGGTGAAAGCCAAAGGAGGGATGGGGTGGATATACTATGATGAATTTTTCCATCAAGGATGGCCACCCACTGGAGACATTAGGTGGATACCAAACAGCTGGACTGTGGACAGATTACATCACGGATCAGCCCACACCAGATGAGGAAAGGACTAAGAGGACTCCACTGATTCAAAATATTGCTGGGGCTACACCAGGCCTTTGCTGCTGGCACAATATAGATTCCGCCATGCATGCTCCAAATGTGTGGGACCCACCCAGCATCCAGATGCAGCACAAACTGGTGGCTGGAAGCAACCCAGTGGGGCACAGGGCAGCACTAACCAGTCCTTTCTGGAGGACCGGGGGTTCCGGGACAGCATGGTGCTAGAGGTTTTTGGGAGGGTTTGGGAGAGGGGAAACAAGTATTAGGAAGAAGCCTAGCAGAATGGGGGAGGGGCAGATATTTAACATGGCAATGTCACCAATCAATATCAAGAATTGGGAAGTGGTGTTACAGGGCACACTGACCAAACAGCAGCACAGAAATTGCTGGGGGGGTTTAAAGAAGGTTTCAGCCTGCACTGTCAGGGCCCCAGGGCATGATGGGACAGCAAAAATTTAGGGTTGGGTGAAAGGAAGGAGGAGATGCTGTGGAATAAACTGCAAAAGAGAAGGACTCAGGGAGGATAGAGGACCCATTTTAAAATTTCATTTGACAATTTGAAAATATCTCCCTAGCTTTGTGCCTAAGAAACAACATGGGGAATTTAGGTAATACATCACCTATCTTCCCAGAGGAGGAGTCAGTGCACAATTACATAGATGAAAGACACTCCAAGGTGACTCAGGCCATGTTGGAGGACGCAGTGGAAATCATCAAGGCAACACCACAGGCATGGCTACGAAAGCTGACATAGAGGCTGCCTTGAGTCTACTTTTCCTATTTGCCCCTAGATTGGGACTTATTGTGTTTTAAGTTAGATGGGGACTGTTATTTTGACAAAGCCATTCCTATGGGTTGCTCCACAGCCTGTGCCTCTTTCGGGCTATTTAGCACATGCTACAGGGTATATTTCAGAGACAGTTAGGTTATAACAGTGATCCACTACCTAGATGATTTCCTACTGATGGGAGTGGGAGAGACCTAGCAGGATCATAGAGTTCCTGGACATAGAGATTGATGCACAGAAGGAGTTGTTTAGACTGCCAAAAAATAAGCTAATAAGTTGAGGGGCTCCTGAGGGCATAAGCAAGGAAGGAGGAAGCAGCAGAAGCAGGTGCAACAACTGATAGGACACCTTTCATTTTGCATGCTAGGCCATAAACCCAGGTAGAGCATTCACCAGGCAAACAGCACAAGCCACATGGGGAGCGATTAAGCCACACCACTGATGGATATCACAAGGGACACAAGGAGGACTTGAAAATATGGAAAACATTCTTAGACACATTCAATGGCACATCCTTTTGGCAAGACGACTGGGTTTTTAATGCAGATTTGGAGTGCTGTATACAGATGCCGCGGGGGGCTGGGGATGGGGGATACTGTAGAGGTAAATGGTTTGCTGAGGCATGGCTGCAGAGATAGGTAGATTTAGGTCTGACTAGGGGCATCACCCTGCTAGAATCATGCCAATCTGGGCCTGCATGTAGTGTGAGGGGTTGGAGCTCAGAACCAAAAAGTGACTTTTAGTGTGACAACAGAGCAGTGGCGGATGTCCCTAACAACAGGAGGGCATCAACCAGGCGAGTACTGAGGGTCTTGAGACAGTTAGGTTACAAGGGCTGAGGATTAACATGACATTCAGGGCTAGGCACATAGAAGGGATCAGAAACACTATAGCTGACAGCCTCCCATCTGCAGCTGGACAGATTCTGGGCCTCAGCACCGAAGGTAGAGCTGCAACAGATGCTGATACCAGAGGATATATGGGAAGTTGGCTGGAAGGGCCGAGGTCCTGTTTCAGAACTCCTGGTCTGCCAGGATGCTCAGAGCCTACAAAGGGCTTGGGGAACATTCCAGAAGTTCAGGGAACTGCATCACATGGAGGTGAGTGGGCAAGTCAAAGCCAATCAAGTGGGAAAATACTTTGTGCACCAATGGGGAAGGGAATGGCACATGCCACCATGGGAGTCCATCTGTTAGCAATCAGCCTGGTATGTAACCTAAGACAGTGGAAGGACCCAATGAAGACCTTGTTAGTACGGAAAATGGTTCAGGGTTGTGGAAAGTTGGGAATGAAGGCAAAGGATGAATGGAAACCAGTATCACAAAGCATGATGGAAGGTATGGGGCAGGCAACAGCAGCCGTATGCAGCACAACATTTAAGAAAGTATTATTCCATGCAGTATTTACCACAATGTATTATGGTGCACTAAGGGTGAGCAAAGCAGTAGGGCATGACAGGGGAAGTCTTGGGGCAGTCTGGAACAGGATGACCTGACATGGCAAAGGGATTCAATTAGCATTTGGATCAAAAAATCAAAGATGGATCAGGAGGTGACTGAGCCCAGATAAGACTAGACAGACTAGAGGAGCTGGCTAGCTACCCGGTCATAGCATTGTGGGCCTATGCCGTAGTGCATCCAGCACCAGCAGGCCAGTCTTTATTCACGAGGATGAGAAAAAGAGCCACTGGCTATCAGGTGACAGCAGTTCTTAAAATTCCTGGGAAATACCCAAGAATTTTTCCTCACCTCATTCTAAATTGGGCTGGCATTGCAGATGGTGTCAGCAGAGGAGTCAGTTGTACAAGTGCAAGGGATCGGATGGTGGAAGTCTGACTGTTATAAACGATACATAAGACCACTAAAACAAGTGATTAACCACCTCCAAATTTTTCTCCACAGGTTAAGGGAGGGGTTGGAGGGGGTAGGATGCAATTGACAGTAAGGATGGGGGAAAACATAGATGCAGTACAGAGCGGAACAACAAGAATGTATCATTAATCACATATGCTTTGATCTCTGCAGATAAGGGCGGAGGCTGGAGGTATGGATATGCAACACTCTTAAATTTATTGGGCAGAAAGGAGAGTGTCCAAAAGGAAGGGGTAGACAACTATACCAAGACCCCAGACAATGCCGGGTGACATGGCAGGGCATCAGGGGCATGAAGTGGGCCCAGTTGCTCCCCAATTAAGAGACCACTACCAGATACGATTATTATACATTTGGGAGGCAATGACATTGGATCCAGGCCATGGCTGGACATTTACTTGCAGATTAAGTATGATATGAGCATAATAAAGAAATGGTGGCCAAAAGTAACCCTTACATGGTCAGACATGGTCCCCTGCAGGTATGGAGACATAAACACAGCCACCTTGCAATGGATAGGTAAGGAGAAAAATGAACAGAAGGATAGGCACATGGTTCATAAACCATGGAGACAGGGTCATTAGGTGGGGCATAGAAAAGTGTGAGGACAAATTCTATAGACCAGACGGGTACACCTTTCAGATGTAGGGGTCTACCTGTTTAATTCAGAGACCATGGAATATTGAAGAATGGATGAGGAGCCTTAGTTAACAAGAAAAGGTCCCAGTAAAGTGGAGGGGAAGGCCATTCAGTGCAAACTGGAGATGGCCTAGTGGTGAAAAAGATTATTAGAGCTGCCGGGGAGAACACACACAAATGGAGAACAAAGAAAAGAGGAGAAGAGATGGGTAGTGGGTGTCACACCATTACCTCCCAAGTAGAAGGAGACGGCCCCAAATTTCTACATCTGGGGGTGAGAAGATGAAGAAAGAAGAATACATAAGAAATGAATAATCAACGTGTGGAACTTTTGTATAAAATGAAATGCACATAAGCTGGAAATGATATACAAAAATTGGGAAGATACTGGAAAATTTGGGATCAACGATCTTCAAGTCTGAAATTTGATTTAATTAAATTGTGATATCTGGGGCTATAAATAAAATGAATAAATACTGGCTGATCTGAGCACCCACCACTACTGTGTTAGCCTCTTTCTTGGGAAATTGGACAATGATAGTTTTTCATGAGAAAAGATTCTGTTTAAGTGGCATAAAACAATCCTTGTCCAGCCACACCATTCATTCCTATTGCACTCTTATGAAATAGAATCTTTTTGCAAAATAACAATCATTCACCAAACCACACTATTCATCTCTATGACACTGCCATGAAACAGAATCTTTTGCATGAAAAAGACAATCATTTTCCGAGCCACACCATTCATTCATATGGCACTGTCGAGAAGCAGAGTCTTTTTTCATAAAAATAATCATTCTCTGAGCCACACCATTCAGTTCTATGGCAATGCCATGAAACATAATCTTTTTGTGAAAAACAATCATTCTCCAAGCCTTATCATTTATTCCTATGGCACTGCCATGAAACAGACTCTTTTTCATGAACAAAGAATATTTTTTCAAGTGGAATATCTAAATTTTCCTATAGGAAGTAATGGGGAACTTTAACAATTAATAAGTTGAACAGATTATTACTTTTCACCAAACCTTCAAAATGCATATATGTGACCCGATACACTTTACTCTTCAAATTTCAGACCATAACTCCACACAGTTTTTAAGAAATACAGTGACAAAGAATTTACACAAAAATGATCATCTTCACATTTTTGACACAGTGAATCTTGCACCCACACATCCAAATGGAACAAAACATGGCACATCAAGAGATCTTTTGTCCCTACTAGGACATGCAAATGTTCATGCAAACGATTGAACGGCTGTAAGTTATTAAAGTGCAAAATCTGAACATTCATTCCTGTGGCAATGCCAAGAAACTGAAATTTTCAAGCCACACCATTTATTCCTATGGTACTGCCATGAAACAGAATCTTTCTCATGAAAATATAATTTTTTATGCATGGCACATCTAACTTTTCTCATGGAAATAATGGAAAACTTTGAAATTTAATAACTTTGAACAAATTAATTGTTGTTTCACCAAACCTTCAAAAGACACATCTGTGACACAAGCTCTACACATCCTAACAATTTCAGACAAAATGCCAAAGCTGTTTCTGAAAAATGGTGTGACAAAGAATTTACACAAAATGGTAATTTTAACATATTTTGACCCTCTGTATCTCCCCACCTGCCACATCTAGAACTCTTTGGTTCTCAATGGTGCATGAACAATTTCATACAAATCAGTCAAGCAGTTACAATGTTATTAAAGTGCTAAATTTTGGGTTTAACTATCAAAGTGACCATTGAATCATACTATAGAGAGCGACCAGGCCCTGTAATGCAAACTAAGAAGTTGTGCATAGGTAATCTTGAGTTAACTTGTTATTTATTTTAATCATAAAGACACCATTAAAATAAGAAATAAAACACAAGTCATGGTGGCCATTTTGAGGGTGTCATCAATAATTATATCAGAAATAAATTTGTATTTTGAAGCAATAATTTTACAGTTTCATAACAGAGAACTGCTAGTAAATAAAATGGCAGATCTTTGTGTACTTTTATTTAATTTAATTAGTAACTGTACACCTTGAAGAAGAGTATGGTCATCCTTGAAGTGTTGGCTAGGCAGCTGTTTTTGCAGTTCTGATACAATAAGAGACAAAAAAATTAAATACATAAGTGGTGAATGAGTCATATCTCAAAATCAGCAGCATTGTTTCTGGGTTTTACAGCAGATGTCTCCCTTTGTACTTTATTTTAGAGGTTGGGCCACACTGGAATTCCAATGTTGGGAAGCAAAGAGGTATCAGACGAAGTTTTGTTTGTTTGTTTTTGTGTTTTTTTCTGCTAAATATAGAGCTTTCTTTAACAAATGGTACTGCAATGACTGTAGATTGTGTGAAAAGCACACAGGAAATAATTATAATTTAATAGTACTTTTTGCCAAAATACAGTTTGTAAATGATCAGAATAATGGCCAATATACAAAACCTTTAGTGATGAGGTCAAGTCATCAGACAGTGCTATAGAAAATTAAAGTGCAAGTACACTACTTGAAAATAATATTAATTTTAAAAGTAGTCAGCTGCAACTCTATTATATCTGAAGTATCATTTATTTTCCTTTACTATTTAGAAGATATTCTACTTGACAGTATTAAGTAATGTGTGGAACAATACACTACCTGGAGGCTGATACGCTCATCTCAGTTTATCTTATACTCATCAGCATTATGACCTTACTGGTTATGATATCACTACTGACAAAGAGAGCAACTCACTTTCTGTGAGATTGGTCACTCGTGATGCCACAATGTGCAATGTCACAATTCTGAAGAGATAATGAGGGAAGAGGAAGAGTTATGTCCACACAAATGACAATATTTTATATAACAGATACATAACAATTGACAATAGTGACTGAAACTGAAAACACAAATAGAAATGATACTTTGTGGTGGAACATTTATGATATGAAGAATTACATTGGTGGCATTTTTCAAGAGTTGTTTTTGAGTAAAGATCATATTTCCCACATTTTTAAGAGTGAGGTGGCTGCAATAAAGAGATAGCATAAAACCCAACAGACAGAAAGTGTGATTACATTTTAAAAGTAGCTGTAGTTAACTCTACTTGAAAAGTGTTTTTGTCTAATTACTATGTAGGCAATGAGACATGACAGAGCATTGGTTGTCACGGGTTAATGCACCCCAGATGGCTAATGAGCAGGAGACACTTGGCGCTGAGTGCTTTTCTCACCTAGAAGTGCATTAACCCCAGAAAGCAAATGACCTGAGTGTCTTATTACACTTAGAATGGATAAACTGAGAAACAAAACAACAAAATGCAATTTTTAAAACATTGTAACAGGAGATTTGTTTTATTAAAAGTAACTATTAAAAGTAGTTCCTCCTACCTGTCAATCATTTATCTTTCCATACAGTGCATAGATTGAATGTTTTTATAATTATGGAACACATAAATTCAAACTGCAGTGGAATTCTCTTGCAGAATGTTAAACCTCACACAAAAGGGAAGACCTTATATGGAGACACGGTCTCAATTATTTCTGAACCAGTGTAAGCAGTGTGGAAAGCTGGTAAGGATAGATGAAGGATTTCATAGTCACCAAAGGAAAAAATAACAGGAATTAAAAATGTGAATAGTAGTTCATTTATTACGATTATATGTATAACAAGAGTATTTTGAGAGGAAAGAAGGTGTATGTATGTATGTACATATTTATTTATTTAGTTAGTTATTTATTACTTTTTAGGGCTGTGTTGTAAGTTTTCAGTGAGTAAATGTGGTAGTAACACTTGTAATGGCAGTCAGGGATTAATAAAGTAGCCTCGTGAATTCAATATGTGACTGGCACAAATTCCACTGCCTGAACTTGTTCCAATGTGTGCATTTCTGAAGAACTAGCATATGGGTACTGAAACTTATTCAGACAATCAGGAAGCAAGAAATCTCTAACTCATTTTATATACAGCATCAGTTAGATAGTGTCTACCTAATAATAATGGCATGATGTACAGAACAGTTGGTATTCTGAAAAATATATACTGCATCTAGTTCGGCATTTTCAGTACTAGATTAATACTGAATATGAAAAGGAACAGAAACATGGTTGTTTACTTTATTTAATATATTTACAATTTGGGGCATTTGAGAGTTCATTCCATCAACACAGTGTATTGTTTTGTGTGTTTGCTTTGAAGTAGTCCTGTTTTTCTTATTTAGTGCATGATATTAATACAATCCTTTTCCTGCCCAATATATTATAAAATAGGCTTCTCAGATGCACAAATTTACAACTATATTGAAATATGTAAGTTCATTGTTTATGTTCATTTTAACTAAACATATCAAATATGTAAATATATGTATAATATGTTATAGTACATTGAGAAATGAGGAAATGTTTTAGCCTTATACAGTTACAACAACTGACAGGGTCTAATATTTCCAGATATTTTGAAATATTTCTGAAGAGATTCTCTGTAGTTGCCCTGCAGTGGTACTGTAGACCAACAGGTAATTTCTCTAGAGATATGACAGAAAATGTCAGAAAATATGTGACCATGTCATTAGCTGCAACTGCACAAAAGGTTTTGTTTAGTGTTTTCTTCTAATAACATCTCACCTCATCAAGTATATATTCTCTGACTGCATGTTAGCACTGAGATTTAATTGTATAACACTGAATATTAAACATAAACAATTAAGTACAGAATGGAACATAAAAGTCCAAATTACAACATGTGGCTGTATGTTGAGTTAATGCTCAATGGCATTCTGACACGTAGACAACTAGCAGTAAGCACACATTTTAGTTCCTACATTACTATGACCCTGATGAACAATTTAACAACTATTGCATACTTACAGGCTTCTTTATCAGATTGAAATTATTTAGCAGAGCTGGTGTTAAGTTACCTTGGAGAATGTCAAAATTTAATTGAACTAGCATGAGGAAGCTAATGAGCTGGCTATGTTATTAATGAAGAGTTTATAGCTGGTGCAACATTTTAATGATACAATTTTAAAAAAGTCCATAAGTCAATATAGTGGCTTGAAGGACTGCCATGAACTACTGTTTCTTGTAAGCCAGATAAATGCTAGAGTGGTGGAATAAGACTATTATGAATATGCATATTTCAGTGCAGTTCTGGAAATTCCATGACATTAGGTGGATTTCATCAGAATTTGGGGACTTTAAAATTTCTTAATTTGGTCATAACTCTGACATCTATTGCACTAGACATCTGAAATGTGGCACAATTACTCAATGGTGGTTTCAAAAATGCACCAAATATCATTATACTAGGACACATCATTTCAAAAGTATATTCTGCTATTTTATTTTTTGTGGGAAATTCCTTGAAATTTGTATCTGCATGTAACTCAGGCACTTTTTGAGTGGCTTAGCAGAGAAGGAAGCTACATTTAAAGACTGCCTTAGAAAGATTCTGCTAGTAGCTTGGCAGAAGAAAGCAGGAGAAAGGACTGCTGTGTGACTGGACTTCTGCTGGGACTAAAGAAGTAGAACTCTTGTACTTGGACCTTTAATTTAGGGTAAAAAAACTGACAAAACAAAAAAAGTGTGTGTTTGTTCTGAGTTAACTGAACTGAATGGTTATCTGAACACTTATCTAGGTGTAAATCTCAGGTGATTGAAAGGACTTGATAGCTGTGAGGTTTAAAATTATTTGTGAAAGATCTATTAAGTAAGGGGTGGCTTAGCTAGAAGGAAGCTACATTTAAAGACTGCCTTAGAAAGATTCTGCTAGTAGCTTGGCAGAAGACACCAGGAGAAAGGATTGCTGTGTGACTGGACTTCTCTGCTGGGACTATATTGCCCTCCTTCCTCCCTCCACCCTCCCACCCCAAAGCTAGTTCTACTTTTATAGGCACAGGATTTGACTGACAACAGGAACTTCCTGTTTGGGAGCAGGAAGTGAGTGATCACAGAGCCACCAAAGACCCACCATCCTAGAAGGGCAGAGTAGCTCTCCAGCCCCTCTAGCTGCTGGAGGTCTGCCTCTGAGCAAGTAAGGGGTCTACAGAGAAATATAGGATATTCTTGTCTAGAACAGGACAATCAGGAGCTTAAAGGGCACACAGGCAGAAAGTAGGAGAGAGAGAAAAAACAGAGGAAAGAGTAAGGATTGCAAACAGTTAAGGGCCAGAAATAAGACATGATGGGAGTGGTGCAGTGCAGTGGCTGTGGAGCAGCAGTCTTCCGGGAGACGATCTGGAGGATGCGGTGTTGTCCAATCTGCAGGCACCTCTGGGCTGAGGGAGGAGGTTTCATCTCCAGGCTGAGTTGGCCAGGATTTGTGGGACCTTCTCTTCCATCCAGGACCACCAGAGCCACTGCTGTTGCCTCATAGGTTGCCAAGA
Source organism: Neoceratodus forsteri (assembly GCA_016271365.2). Classification (NCBI taxonomy): domain Eukaryota; kingdom Metazoa; phylum Chordata; order Ceratodontiformes; family Ceratodontidae; genus Neoceratodus; species Neoceratodus forsteri. Next base: position 883,314,341 of record CM028134.1, read on the forward strand.
AAGAGGCCGTTGGACCACAGTGGGCTCAGGAGGCTGAGGGTGGTGGAACAGAGGCAAATCCCTCCAGTTGTCCTCTCCACAATTCCTATGCCATTCTGGCAAAGTGTGGTTCCTCTATGGAGGCACCCACAGTGGAGACCAAGGAGGATGCTGGGAACCTCACAAAGGAGACCAACAGGAGGGTGGCAGGGGACCCTGCAGGGAAGGAAACAACTCCTGTTGGGGACTCCATTGTTAGGAAGGTAGAACTGGGGAGGAAGGGAGATGGAGGTAAGATGCCTGCCTGGCACCATGGCTTGTAGGGACAGGAGAGAATCCTCAGGATTGCTGGAGCAGCTGCACGAGAGGAGGGGTCTGGATGTCATTGTCCACCTAGGGACAAATGACCTGGCTAAGAGAAGGATTAGAAGTGCAGGAAGAGTTTGTGGAATTGGGAGGGGCCTTAGACAAGTAGCACGTGCATCGCTAACCTTCTCGGAGGTGCTGCCCATCTCATGGTAGGAGAGACTAGAAGTGTTCTGCACCATGGGAATCAATCAGAGGTTTAAAAACTGGTGTGGGAGATCAGGGATTTGGCTTCACTGGGGACTGGGGTCCACCTGGAGTGATCAAGCCTATGCTGACATGATGGGCTGTATCTGTCCAGGAGGGAACCAGGATCCTAGGTGATAGGTTTAAATGCTTCATTGGCAAGCATTTAAACCAGCTGTGGGAGGCACTGAAAGGAGCAGGAAATCCTAGTCCTCCCAAAAATCATGGTAGTAAGTGCAGTAAACACCAACATAGAGGTGTCGATAGGGAGAAGGGCAGGGTAGATGGAGAAAGTGACAAAGGCAAGAAGGACAGGGATGGGGCAAAAGGAGTAAGGCCATCAGAAATGAAGGGTAATAAGTACCAATGCCTGTGGTCTGGGCAACAAACTCCCTGAGCTGGTGGCCTTGATGGAAGAGGAATGCTTGGATATCGTAGCAGTCACAGAAACATGGTACACAGAACACCATGACTGGGATGTTAACATACCAGGGTACATAACCTACAGGAGAGACAGACGGGAGAAGAGGGGAGGAGTAGCTCTCTATGTAAAGGAAGGGATAAAAAGCAACTGAACAAAAGAGTAAACAGGGAGCAGAGGAGGCACTGTGGGTCATCTTGGAGACTGGAAAGGGCACCACAATCTGCACAGGGTTGTGTACAGATCCTCATGTCAGGGAGGAAATGGACAAGGATATGATAGAAGGCATTCTTAGAATGGCAGAGAAAGGGAGGTACTGTTGATTGGAGACCTGAATATGCCAGATGTTAACTGGAGCACATTTGCTGCAGCCACATCAAGAGAGGCCATTTTGATGCCCTACAGGTGGCAGGCCTCAGACAGTTAGTTTTGGAACCCACTCATGAGGGATCAATCTTAGACCTCATATCTCTCAAACAGGGGCAGTGAGAGGATATCAGATCTAGAAGTGGGTTGCCATCTTGGAACAAGTGACCATTGAACAGTGTGGTTCATATTAAACTCAGCTACAGAGTCAAGCCATACAAAGTGGGGTACTGGACTTCAGGAGGGCTGACTTTGGCAAGACGGAGAGTGCCTCAGAAAAGCACAAGCAAACAGACTAGAAGGAGGTGAGGGATAACAATGGGAATCATCAAAACTGCAATCACAGAGGCAACAAGGCTTTTGTGAAGCAAAGAAACAAATCAAAATGAAAGAAAAGCCACTATGGTTACATAAGAGTGGCTTGAAAGTCAGGAAGAAAAAGATAGCATTACAGAAGTATAAGGAAACACAGAAGGAGCAGGACAGACAGCTGTACCAGTTAAGTCAGAAGGAAGCAGGAGGGGAAGTCAGAATAGCAAAGGCCCAAACTGAGGAAAAGATAGCCAACTCAGTTAAGAAGGGGATAAAACCTTTAATGGTACATCAGGAAGCATAGAGAGACAAAGGGAGGGATAGTGAGCTGAATAGAATGAACGATGGGTGGGCAGAGTAGGACAGTGAAAAGCAGGGATACTGAATGAATATTTCTGCTCAGTAGTCAAAATAGGAGAAGTGCCTAATCAATTAACAGAAGCACTCTTGATGGGGCGGGGGTCGATCCCAGTCCTTTCACAGAAGAAAGGTTCTGCAAGAACTCCTAAAACTAAAGGTGGACAAAGCAATGGGGCCTGATGGAATTCACCCAGAATTCTAAAAGAATTAAGGTGGAACTAGTGAAACCACTGGCTACTCTTTTTAATAAATCATGGGAGGATGGTGTGGTACCGAGGACTGGAGGAAGGCAGATGTGATTCCCTTCACAAAGTGGGACCAAGACAGAGGCGGAAACTACAGACCTGTCAGTTTGACCTCTGTGGTAGGGAAAGTGATGGAGTCACTTCTGAAGGAAAGAATAGTTGAGTTCCTAGAGGCCAGTGGAGCACAGAACCCAGGCAGCATGGGTTCATAGCGGGAAGGTCATGGCAGATGAATCTAATAGATTTCTTTGACTGGGTGACCAAAGTAGTAGACAGGGGGCTGTGGACATGGCCTACCTAGACTTTAGCAAGGCATTTGACACAGTCCCACAAAAGATTAATAGTCAAATTAACCAGCCTGGGAGTGGGTCCCAGGGTGGAGCCTGGGTAAACATTGGCTGGACAACAGGACACAGAAGGTAATTAAATGGAGTCCACTCTGAAGAAAGGGCGGTTACTAGTGGGGTACTGCAGGGTTCAGCACTGGGTCTAGTCCTTTTAATGTCTTCATAAGTGACATTGCAGAGGGACTGGAAGGAAAAGTATGCCTTTGGAGATGAGGCAAAGATCTGCAACAGAGTTGATACACAAGGAGGCGTGGAAAGGATGAGAAGGGACTTGCAAGGTTGGAGGAATGGTCAGAAGTATGGCAGCTAGGATTCAATGCAAAGAAGTGCAAAATAATGCACCTGGGAAACAAGAACCCAGGGAAGAATACACAATGGGGGAGGTAGTAACAACAACAAAAGGAAAGGGACCTGGGGGTAATCATATCAGATGACCTTAAGGTTAGCAAGCAATGTGAGAAGGCAGTAGGAAGGGATGGGGTATACTGGGATGCATAGGAGAGGCATCAGCAGCAGAAAACAGGAAGTTGTTATCCCTCTGTACAGACAGTTGGTGGAGACCCCATCTGGAGTACTGCGTTCAGTTCTGGAGACCCCATCTCCGCAGGGACATAGACAGGATAGAGGCAAGAGAAGCCGTATGAGGAGAGACTAAAGGAGCTTAATATGCATACCCTTGAGGAAAGAAGGGAGGGGGACATGATAGAAACTTTAAGTACCTCAGTGGAATCAACAAAGTCCAAGAGGGTAGCAGCTTTCAGAAAAAGAGACGTGCAAGAACAAGGGGCACAATTTAAAGATGGGGGCAGTTCAGGGCAATGTGAGGAAGTATTATTTCAAGAGAGGGTAGTGGATGCATGGAACAGCCTTCCTGAGGAGGTTGTGGGGTCTAAAACTGTGGGAGAATTCAAGAATGCATGGGACAGACATAAGGCAATTCTTGTTGGGGGTAGGAAGAAATAGGCTGTTGGTTAACTAGGATCTGCAGCCTATCCTGTAAATAGGAAATGGGCAGACTAGATGGGCCAAGCGGTCCTTATCTGCCGTCAAAGTCTGTTTCTATGTTTCTGTATTTCTAGATAACTGAAAATTAGCGTATGCAGCCATTTTGTGAGGGTTATAGAATTGACTAAACATGGAGAGATGTGGTTAAAACAAATGTAAATTTCAGGGTTCAGAATTTCACTATGTAAATATTTGCAAAGTTTAGTGAAAACCTTCTAAAAATGTGGATGCTTGTAACTTCTCTGCTCTTGCAGGTATTATAATGGAAATGGTGACACTATAGTTAGGGTTAAGCAGAGTTTTCTTTGTTAAACCCTAATTTTGCACTTTAATATCTTCAAAACCTTTCAATGGATTTGCACAATAATGTTCATGCCCAGTCTCATGGAGTAGGTCACCTGAACCGGTAAGTTTTGTTCTGGTCAGATGTGTGTGGATTCTGAGCTGCACATAGGAAAACAAAAGTAAAAAAAATCTCAGTTTTTCCTAAGTTTTTTGTTGTTTATTTTTACCATCATGTAGTGCCCAGATGGTTTGGAATTTTGGACTGAAATGTCTAGGGTAGAAAGAGCTTACCTCAGAAGGATTTCCTTTGGTAGTTTGGTGAAAAATATTACTCTATTCCACAGTTATTAAATTTTAAAATGTTGTGTTCACGGCATGCTCAGTCAGTGTAAAAAGTAGCTGTATGAAGTGTTTTCATGGATAATCCATTTTTATGAGAGCAATAATCTGTTTTCATTTGCCACCATCTTCTTTTCTGTTTTTCCTAAAAATTCAAATTTGAAAACCCACAAAAATGACATTCTGGACAGCGACCAATACATGTAGCTTGCTTGCTTATTGGGACCCTTTAGCTGGATTCTTCACTTAAATGTTGGACAAATATTCTTGTAATATTATTTTTAAGAATATAAATCTTTTTCATCATCGTGATATGAAAAAGATTATTTTTATTGTAAGTAAGAAAAAAATCTTGGAAGGGAAAGATCCTTTGATTCACTGGTGTTGTCACTAGAGGTCATTGCATTATATAGATTGCTTTTTCCAACTTATTCCTTTATGACTTCATTCCCCAACCTTTATTTTGTTTTATTTTAATTTTCTGTTGCAGAGATGATAGTTACAGGAAAAACATGCTGTTTGTAGAGGTCAGAGCAGTGACAGAAGCATGCTGTTTATAAGCCACCAGTTATAACTGTACATGAGTACAGGTGAGCAAGTGAGTGACATAGAGTTTGAGGTTAGCCTTACCAGTTGTGGCCATCAATTTTAAACTGTGAAGTTTGAAAATATAACTGTGATGGGATTTCAACAATGCTATTTAAATGAAAAAGCATAATTGTAGACTTTCATGAGGAGGTCGGACAAAGAGTCACAGAACAAACCAGGAGTGCTGCAGGGTGGGGCATTGCACAGACCTGCAGTGACCTGAACTGAGCAGTGATCAGCAGGGAAACTGAGGAATACAGGTCTACTAGAAACTTTTTTAATTAACTGTATGCCAATATGGTTCTTTGTTTAGTTTTATTGTCATTCTTTCTGTAATTAGTTATAAACAAAATACATGAAATGTTTTCATAAAGCAGAATTAACTTTAGTAAAATTGCTTATCTAGGCTGTTAGAATAAGCAAAAGAGCCTCTCCAGCACTGCATGTCTAATTAAATGTAAATACGTTTCATAGTTTTATGTTGGCATTGTAAAGATATAGATGCAGCTGTGCAACAATATCTTCTTTATTTATTAAAACTCGCTAATGTGTATAATAAGATACCTAAACTGCTATATGACTGCAACCTACCTGAACAAAATGTCTGCTTGTCAATTTATATCCTTGATATTGTAAATATGTTCTGCTGTAACCTGAAAACTCAATAAAAATAATTACCTGTAAAGAACAAAACAAAAAAAATCTAATGAAGGCATGCTTTGAGATGTTTTTCTTATGTATCCTGGTGTCTAGTGGCACCCCACCCTCTGATCAGCACCCCATGTGTTTTGATTGTATCCTGGTGTCTATTGCCCCCATAACCGTCCTTGCCTATAATAAAGAAAATGGTCCCACAATTTTTTTGTGGGTGTTAGACCTGTAAAAAAGAAAATGGTCCTCGCCATCTGACCCACCCAACCCAACCTCCCACTCAGCACTCAGCACTCCGCACCTCCACACCCTCACTCACCAGAACAGGTCCCAAGGTAAAGATCCACTCTCTGATCAAAGAGTGCCTGGCTGCTGGAACCAACAACTACAATATAAGAAACTAAGGTAAATACAGTTCAATGTGTTTCCATAGGGTTTTCAACTTTGATTTATAACTTGGCCATGTTTGCATATATGGACATCACATTTTAACATGGCCTTTTGGTACCCACCTTATGAATAATGTCAGTGAAATTCACAAATATCAGCCCAAATGGTGATTTTGCATTTCCTTAGTGAAATCACCTTTTGTGAGGATCTGATAAATGTCACTGCCCTAGTTCATGACATGGGGTTATAAAAGGATATGTTAAAATGTTGAAAATGTGGGCTCAAAAATCTGTAAACATGGCAAAGTTATGCGCATGCATTGAAATTTTGCTATGCTCACTCATAACTCTGGCAAATTTAAATATTTTGACCCCAAATGTTCAACATAGATGTATTTTACACCAGCTCATGAACATGATAGCTGTCATTTTTCAAATCTTGGCCAAACTGCCTTTTGCACCTGTGGCTTAGAATGACGTTGCAGTGATGCAGAATCAGATTTTGGTGGGGGTTTGGAAATCTTCAGTACCGATTCATGAGGTGGGGTAATAAGAATGCTATGGTAACAATTTGGCTATGGTTTTTAAAAATTGGAAGTGCAGGGCCTGGAGGGCCCAGCACTTCCAGCAACTATCTCATAAATGCATCTGTGGAGGGATGACAGTACAGGGCCTGGAGGCCCTTTGTTCCCACAGGCAAATAAGGATACATTACACTAGCTCAAAAAGTACAGATGGATAGAGTGCAGGGCCTGGAGGCCCATGTGTTTTCATAGGCAAATGAGGATGCAATTGTACTATCTCAAAAACTAAGGAATTCATTAAAAAAAAGTTCTTAATGCACTAGTTAGGGTTGAAGCTACAAAGTAGCCTAACACCCACCCTACTCTACAGGCAGCAACAGAGCGGGGATGTACCTTGGGGCTGTCAACCTAACACTCACCCCATTCTCACATACTGTACCCATTTCAGCTTATTTATTCATGGAATGGGGTGAGCATTAGGGTCGACAACCCCAAGGCACACTCCATGCCTGTTTCTCCCTGTAGGATGGGGTAGGGTGTTGGGGTTGGAAACCCTAATGCCACATTCCCTGATTTTGTTACTTCAACCCTAATTAGTGCATTAACAAAGTTCTTTGCAATGAATAGACTTGACATTTGTTATGCAAATTCAATGTCAATGTATCCTTGTAACTAACACAAGAGGAAAACTGGTTGATCAGTTTTAAATTTAGTAGGAAAAAGAAGTTATTGCTAGCATTTTCTCAGATATATATGGCGGCATATAGATAGTGCTTCCAGAATTCCTCTTATGGAATTTAACATTCACAAAGCATATATCACTACTTCATCTGATAAGCTGAGCTGAACTTTCTGCAGTCCTGCTGTTCCACTCTGGGTTGTCTATTTGCCCCTCCTTCCTTTCTCTCTTAGCTTCTCCAGATAGACTCATTGGAACTACTAGTACACCAGCTATAATCTTTGTTCTTCACAGTGACACAATCCCTAAAACAAGACTCAACAGCTCCTTTTCCTATCAGCCTATTCTGTTGGAATAGCCAGTATTCTTCTGACCTGGTGCCCCAGGCATTTTCATCCACCATCACTACATATTTTAGAGTACCTTTAAGTCCCAGACTAGCAAGTACATTCAGATTCCTTATTGTCAGTTTACTGGGCTGGATCTAATATATTCTGCATTTAGATTGGAATTATTAACACTCTGTGCTTGCTTGCTGTAACCTGGAGTCTACTATTGTTGTGCTACCCAGCTCAGCTGTCCATTTCTTTGTGAAAGAATGCATCTCCCTGCATTACCAACCAACCAAACTTTAATTTTGAAACGCTATTCCACATAGATCATAGCACTTGATGCATAGTATAATCAATAAATTTAAAACACAGTATAATCAACATTTTTAAAACACACAACCAAAATTTCTAAACATGGCAGGAATTCAAGTATCATCATATGCCAACTCAAATAAATAAGTTTTTAAGACAGATTTAAAGGCCTCATTGGATGAGCAATCCCTTATCCAATGAGGTAGAGAATCCACAGGGTCAGAGCAGCATAAGCAAATGACCTAGCTCCTGATGTTGTCGAACAAACCCTGGGAATCTCCAGCAATCCCTCATCAGAAGAGAAGAGAGGGCAAAGGAGGTGTTAGGGACAAAGGAGCTCTTGCAGGTACCCCAGTCCCTGTCCATGTAGGGCCTTATAGGTCAATAATCCTACCCTGAATGTGATCCTCCACTGCACCGGCAGCCAGTGCAAAATGCAGAGCACAGGAGTGACATGGTCAGATCTATGTAAACCTGTCAACAACCTGCCAGCCACATTCTGCACCAGCTGCAGACAGCGGAAGTCCAGCCCCGGTAGACCTAGGTATAGGGCATTGCAGTAATCATGGCATAAGGTCATGAAGGCATGGACCAATGTCAGGAAGTCATCTGGTGGTAGTAGGTGTTTATCTGAGTGACATTCCTCAGATGCTAAAAAGAGGACTTGACAACGTCCAACACCTGCGTCTTAAATGTCAGTCTGCAATCAAGCACGATGCCCAGATTGTGCACCTGGTCAGAGGTCCTCAGCTGGTTGCCTAGCCAAAACTCAGATGCCTGCCCAGTCGAGCTCTCTCCACCAACTACCTGGGTCAACAACCAACACCAGCTGTTACCTACCACTCCAGCCCTTATTCTTTAATTTAAATCCCCCAGACTTCATGCCCTTGCCACTACCACTTCCCTTTTGCTTTAACAGCAGCACATTCTGAGCATGTGGCGTTCCTTACTGCAGAATGTCCTATAACTTGCCTGAAAATATGACCCTTCCTATTTTAACAAAATGTTAGAAAAATTGTAGCTTGTCTAACTGATGCCACTATCATTCTTCAAAGGCCCCAGAACCATTAGGGCATTGGAGGAGACCCTCTGAATATTTTTCCTTAATAACATCTTTCATTGAATAAGTGACATCTTCATGTCCTCAGGACTACAGTACAAGTCACATTAAACTGTTCCTTCAATGAGTTGTTCTAGCATTTCTGAACAAGTTGCATAAGTATTGCTGGTTCCAGCACAAAGCCCTGCACAAACTGTTTCTTAAGAGTTAAAATGCAGTTTTGCATTGCATTGTGAGTGGACTGCAGGTGCCTTACAAATGAACTGCAAAACATTTTACAAACATTTCTCTTGAGCTGGTATGCATTGAAAAACAGTGCAATATGAGTTGCCACTACATTGCCAACTGTAAAAAAAATGCTAAACCAACTCATTGGTGAGACAGTTTAATGTGACTTGTACTGCAGTATTTCCTATTACAATGCACACAACTAATCCACTGCATGCAGTACTTAACTATGGATCAAACTCAATTGATCTGCACTGCAGTCAGGCAAATCACCTTACCAGCATTGGCATAAAGTCCTGCAATATTTATTTATTTATTTTTTGAAACATTTCACCAGGAAGGCACACTGAACAATAAATTGCTTGTCTCCCATGTGACCTGGGAGAGTACAATTGAGGTGAGACTTTACAAACAGATTATATTTAACATGACTGAGAAAATACAATTAACATGACTGAGAGAACAGACAATCAATTACATTTGTAGCACAACATTCAGTTAAAATGAACAAGCAAGTATAATATACATACAATTTCAATTGCGTACCTATGGATCCTAGAAAATAATTCTGATGCAGCCATGGGTCAACTCCTTACAGGAACTGAGTCACAATCAAGAGCCAGAGGGTTCAGCAGATTATAGGCAGTGAGGAGAAAGATCAAAGAGGACAGGTGTTGGACAGGGTAAGGCAGCTGGGGTGAAGTGAGGCGTATAGATGCAGGGAGCAATTGATAGAGCACTCAGTAGAATCAGTAGTAAGGGCATGTTACTCAGGACAAGTGCTAGCTGGAGCTACAAAAGAACAAAAAAGTTCACATACCTTACCTCCGGTGAACTAATTTCATTTAAGTGCAGAAGGGTTAGAGAGGAGGCATGAAGGGGGGTGTGGGAGGGATTGGTTTGGATGGGTGAAACTGCCAAGAGCTGTTCTTTCCGGTAAGCAGAGCCCTGCCAGTGGATGAAGAAGGCAGTGATTTTGAAAATGGGGGAAGAGGGTGAAAGGGCAGGACAAAATCAAGGAAATTATGTATAGATAGGAGGGTAGATTGTGTGGGAGTAAGAAAGTTGGAGAAAGAGAAGGAAGAGTTTTGCTAGTTCTTGACCTCTCCAGGATGTGAAGAACCCTGTCAGAGGGTGGAACTAGGCAAGGCAGAGTTGGATAGAAAGAGTAGAGGTGATGGATGAGGGGAGAAGAAAGGAAAGGGAAGATGCTTGTCTGACTCAAAGCATCTTCAGGATGCTGAGAACTCTGCCAGAGGGCAGAATCAGGCAAGGTCAAAGTTGGGTAGAAAGGATAAAGAGGAGGTTGGAAGGAGGAAAAGGCTATCAGTGCTGGACTCTTCCAGGATGCTGAGAACCCTGCCGGAGGGCAGCACTAGGTGAGGTGAGTTGGGAAGAAGGAGTAGGGAGGATAACTGAGTTAAGGAAAGGTGTGAGGGAAGAAACAGTGCCTATCCAAGGACTCTCTAGGATGCTGAGAACCCTGTCAGAGGCAGAATCAGGTGAGGGCAACTGGGGAGAAAGAAGTTTGCCCTATGAGCTGGGCCCCACCAAGATGCTGAGAACCTGCAGGGGGCAGATCTAATGCAGGCAAGTTGTAATAGAGGTTTGAGGGAGCTAGTAGAAGGGCAGGGGTAGAAGTAAAGGGGTAGTGGTGAGAGGAGAGATGAGTGAACAGAGGTGCAAGATGTGAGGGGTATGAGGGAGAGAGGCAGGGTGGGGATAAGTGGTATAGGTAGGAGCAGGGATATAGAAGGGCTGTTATGGAGGATTGAGCAGGAGCAACTAGAAGAGAGAAAGTTATTCAAGTCAGAGGCTGGGGAAGAGGAGGAGGAGCGCCGTGTTGGGGGGTCCAGGTTTTGGAAAGTGATGGGTGAAGCCTGATAGGCCAATGATGGTGGTTCACTGGGGACTGACAAAGTATGACTGTCAGTGGACCACTACTAAGTTAGAGGAGGAGGTGGAAGGCGGTGAACAAAAGAGGTAGGGAGGAAGTTCTCCAAATCAGAATTTAGAAGTGAGTTTGGCGCAATGATCAAAGGCACCGTCTTTTAATCGGGGAAAGGACGGGGCGTGGGAGGAGCACAGTGATGGGTGCGTGAAGGAGGCGTCAAGGGCAAAGTGGCAGAAGGAGTTAAAGAGTGTCAAATCTGGTTAGGGAGGATTTGGGAGTGGCACCATAGACCATGTCACAGTAGTCAAAAATGGGAAGGATCATCTTCTGGACTAGTTCACACTGTGTCGTAGTAGGGATGCAATTCGGTTCCTGTATAAGGCACCAAGCTTGGGGCGCAATTTTTCAGGATGGCATCAATGTGGCCAGAGAAGCTGAGGTGTTGGTCTAGCCAAACCTCAAGGTATCTGAATGAGCAGGTGTCCTCTAGGATTGTCCCATCAAGGGTATGGAAGGATGATAGGGGTTTAGACTACGGAGTCTCTGCCTAGTGTCAAATGTCATGGAGACTGTCTTTTTGGCATTTAGGAATAATCGATGTGAGGCAAACCATAGCTGAACCTGCTTAAGTCATGCTGAAGGGTGGTTGCTACATCGGAGTGGCATTTGCCAGAGGAAAAATCAGGTGTCATCGGCATACATATGGATAGAGGAGGAGGGGAGCATAATGAAGGCAAGTCATTAAGAAAGATGGAGTTGAGAATGGGGCCAAGCACTAGAGCCCTGTGGGATACCTATAGTGATGGGGAAGGGGCAGAGGTTGCATGCTGGATCTTGGCTGATTGTGTCCTGCCTGAGGTAATCACTAAACCAGTTAAGGGCTGAAGTAGACAAACCAGAAGCCATGAGGAGTCAAGAAGCAGGCATGTGAGACTGTGTTGAAAGCCTTGGCAGGGTCAACAGAGATGGCAGAGGCAAGAGGCCATTGTCCATCACAGTGAGGATAGAGTCAGTGAGCCTAAGAAGGAGGTGGTGGTGAAGGGGTTCTTCCAAAGCCAAGATTGGAACAGGGGTAAAAGGCGTCAACAAGAAAGGAGGTTGGTTGTGAGTACCAGGTGTTCTTGGAGATTTGAGCAGGGCAGAGAGTAGGCAGATAGGGTGATAGTTAGCAGGGAGGAGGGTCATTATGCTTAGGAGAGGAGGACCATCGCATGTTTCCAGGGTGAAGGGACTGATGAGGTCAGAAGGAGCAATTTAGGATTAAGGAGAGAGGGGTAGGCTATGGCAGGAGGCTGAGAGGTAGGAGTTTAGAGTCAAGGTCATCCGCTGATGAGCCTTTGGATGGATTGTGAGAAGGGGCAGTTAGTGTTTCCTGGGGAGACAGAAGAAAGGGAGAAGGAGGGTGAGCACCGGTGGTTAAGTGCATGGTGGGGGAGTTGTAGGGAGGGACTTTAGAAGGGCTGAGGCACAGGAGGTGAAATAGGAGTTAAACTCTTGAGCCATTGAGCATGGTTCAGAGATCAATGTGTTGTTTATTTGAAGCACTGGGGAGGCGGATGGGGAGGAGAATAAGTGTGGACACTTTTCAAAATCTGGATGGGAAGTTAATGTTTTGAGAAAAGATGATTTAAAATATTCAGATTTAGCTAATCTGGTGGCCTTAGTACAGGCATTTCTTAGCATTCGATACCTAACATAATCTGAAGGAAGCTGGGAGGCCTTAGGCTTCCTCCTCGCCTTGTCACACTCCATGAAGTGGGTCATTAACTCGGGATGACCCAGGGATGGTGGTTGCTGTGAACTCTGGTTGTAGTGCTGTGTACCTTCGTTATAGAGATTTGAAGTAAGTAATGTACCAGAACAGTCAAGTTTTTTATGTAATATCACATTCTAGTAGGGCTCTAATGCCACCCAATTTTGCCATTGGGTAGACAAAAACTGAAGAATATTGGGAGGGAGATGAGGAGACATTTTTCACTGAAAGAGTGGTGGACAAGTGGAACACCTTATCAGACAAGGTAGTGTCCTGTAAGATGATGGACAGTTTCAAGAGGGTTGGGACAGGGAAGGAAGGGATACTGGGAAGAGGGGCGGGAGGGAAGCTGCGAGATGAGGTGCTAGCTGCACACTCAAGCAGACTCGATAGACCATGAAGTCTGTTTCTGCTGCCAATTTTATATGTTAGTATCAGTACTGTAATTAAACTCGGAAACTTCAAGTTTCTTCTACTTACATGTTGACAAATTTTGATCAAAAAGTATTTTTATCTGATTTTTAATTCCATGTATTTTATCTGTGTTCTGCTGTATTATGTAAGTTATATATTTTTATGTTGTTATCATATTTGTAATCACTGGTTGTCTGTGAAAATGGGCTTCTAGCCCACAGACCTATCAGTATAAAATAAATTGAAAAATGAGATGAAACTACAACTGGTTTGCAGTTCTATTCTCTAACGACTAGACATGACTGTCTTCCATTTGAATAAACATAGAACTCAAGTGATAGCTGAGATACACACAATTAACCTTTATTAAAATGCTGTTCCAGAGGAAATGCATAAAACAGCAGATATTTTAGATTATTTTTTCTGTAACTATATGGTACATTTCAACAGGGTATATGTAGGCCTCAGGATTAAGACTCAGAACCCCAGTTTTAAGAATATTCAGGATAATGCAGATTTGGCATCACTCAAACAATAAAATCAGCAGTATAGTACCACAATTATTATTATTATTATTATTAATATTATTGTTATTATTATTTTGCTGCACTTGCCAGTCCTAATAAAGAAGAGGCACACCAACAGTGACACTGAAGGATGTGTCCATACCATAGTTAGACCGAGACAGACTTTTGGCCTCTGGGCATCAAAGATGAATTTCTGCAGCCTGTCAGAGTTACTAATCAGAATTTTAAATTGAGTCCCAGAAATCTCAGAGGGACATTAAAATAAAACATCATTGTAGACCTACAGTATTTTAGATCATTCTGTATTTTATATTTTCTATATTTAGCTTCTTATTCTCTATGCAACCCTTAGCCCAAATCTGGGGTTACTATATATATACTGTGCTCATATCCTATATGTAGGGCGCAGCCCAGAGGACAGAATGTTCAGTCCAGAGACAGGAAGTGGGGAGGGAGAGTTTTCAGGTCACAGACTGTGGTCTGTTTAGATGAGCTTTCGGTTCTGCTGGTCAGAGCAGACTGGGTGCAATGAAGTTAAAGATACCTGGAAGCTCTAGGACAGCTCTTTTTCCTGAATCCTGAGCCCAAAGCAGGCCAGATCTGAGTGACTGAGGCTAACAGATTAGCCCTCTGAATGTCCTAAAGTGATCCAGCAAAGGGTATATTGAGCTACTGTTGTCTCCTTTCCATTTCAGACTCAGAAAATGAGACCTATAGGAAAATAATGTACTACGATGTGTCATGTTTTCCTTATGGTCATGAATTTAAGCTGGGGAAAAGAAGTCATGCAAGTAGAGGGATGGGAAGAGGAGGAGCTACAGTGTCTCTTAATTGAGTGTCAGGCACCATGTGGGTCCTTCCCAAATGCAGGCCTCATTCTGTGCCCAGCAGTTACTCACTGCTATGCAGAGGTGGGGTTGAGTTCCTAGTTAGGCATAATAAGAAATGGATGACTGAGCATCAGTATAGATGGTGTTTTCTGTAGAATCAAATTGAAACTGAATTAGATTACTAGAGCACCCCCACCCTAGCGTCCTATCTAGGAGAAAGAATGAGCATCATGCTGTGCCTATGCTACTCTTAGGAAGGAGCACAAGTACTGTACAACTTACTAGAATAAACTCAAAGCTTCATGACTTCAGCCCAGGTTGTAGACATTGTGTCATTTAGAAAAGACTGTGAAAGGTGCACCAAAACCCCAGCATGCCTTTTGTACCAAAACATGCAGGATAAACCTGGCAGGACCCTCACATAGCTGAGGACCCCTAGAACCATCAGTCCTATGGCTGCTTACATTTTTAACTATGCACATTAGCATGAAATGAGGATCACTGTCCCTTTGGCTTCATGTGTTCTGACTGATTGCCTTTACCTGTTATCACAATCCTCTGTTTGTGACATGATAATCTGTTACTGTGAAAGTGATTATGATATCCAGAACAGAAGATTATGTGTTAAGTGGAGAGCTGCCAAAGCAGAAGTCCAACGGACACTAATCATGCTTTTATGTTTATCACATATTCATTAAAAAATCTTTCTAACTACAGAAGATATATACAATATCAGCTGACATAAGTCGAAATAATAGGATCTCAAATTTTCTCTGTGGCATTGAGCACTTTTTAATACCAAAGTTTGAAATAGTCTGGCTGTGGCTGATATTGCCTAGTTAACACAATGCTCAGGCAATGTCTTGTAGATTGGGGTCCTGCTTCTTCTGGCTAGTCTATCTTACGCATAAGTGTTTGTCTGTGTAGTCTTTATTCTTATGCAAGTGCATGTACTGTGAAGTATGCAGGGGAACATCACTGGAGAGGAGAGCATTTTATCTGTGCACACTGACAAAAATGCCTGCAGCAGCTGCCACAGAAAAGGAGGTGAAATGTTTCAACATGTCAGCAGCTACTGATAGTTTTGTTTTGAACTACCTTTATTTAAACACTCTGGGTTTACTGTAATGTAAATGTCTGGATTTTTCCTGAAACACAGATAATGCAATTGTACCTTTCTTTTGCATTAAATCAGGATGACTCTCATGTCTGAACTTAGCAACTGGATGGCTACCAGCTGTCAAGCCTCAGTCTGGGTAAAACTAAGTTATTGCTTACAGAAATAGGATTCTCTGAAAATGCAACCATGGAAACATAGAATTTGATGACAGAAAAGAACTGCTTGTCCCATCCAGTCTGCCAAGAGTTCTCTGCCTATGCTGTCTACATAGACCCATCTAGTCTCTGACAACCCTCTCACCTCCCTACCGCCTACCTAATATACCTTTATGTCTAACTCATACAAGCTTGAAGCCACCCACTGTTCCAGCCTCTACCACGTCCACTGGCAGCCTATTCCAGGCAATACCCATGCTTTCAGTGAAGAAATATTTCTGCACATCACTCTTGCATTTCCTTTCTTTCATCTTCATTACATGCCCCATGGTCCGGAGCTTGTTCAGATTCACAAAGAGTTCCACCTGCACCCTATTCAACCAAATTAGATATGTTTGGGTCTCTATCATGTCACTGCTTTCTCTCCTGTCTTCCAGGGTGCACAAATGGATATCCCTTGATTTCTCCTTGTAGGGCTTCTCATGCAAACCCAGCACAATTTTAGTTTCCCCTGCTCTGGACCACCTCCACCCTGACTATATCTTTTCTTAGGTGTGGGTCCCAAAACTGAACACAGTACTTTAGTTGTGGTCATACAAGTGAGAAACAATAATGGCATGACCTCCTCCCTCCTGCTGGAGATACCATCCTTTGCACCCCAATATCACTAGCCTACCACCCTGACTTGACACTGCCCTGCCAACTTGAGGTCCTCAGATATGATAACTGCGAGGTCCCTTTCCTGCCTAGTGACTGTGATTACCCCTCCCCCATTCTGTACTCAGCACCAAGGTTCATATGTCCAAGGTGCATGATTTTGTACTATTTTGCATGGAACCCCAACTGCCATGTTATCGACCATTCCTTCAGTTTGCCAAGATCCCTGTGTATTTATCACCCTTTCAGAGTGTAATCTCCATTGCAGATTTTGGTGTCATCTGCAAAAGTCCTCCCTTCCCTTCTTGTAGTTCTGTGTAGTCCCCTATGAAGATATTGAACAGCGCTGGTTCCAGCACTGAGCATTGTGGTACCCCACTGGTCACTCTCCTCCTCATATTGAGTTCAATTAGCTACACACTTTGCCTCCTATCTGATAACCAGCTTTTAAACCACTTTACCACTTTGGATTACATTTCTAGGCTGGTCAACATCCTATCAGACTCCTGTGTGGTACTGTATCAAAGCCTTGCTAAAATCCAGACATGGCATGTCCACTGCCCTCATCGATCAATTTCCTGGTCACTCAGTCAAAGAAATATTTTAGACTACTTTGACATGACCTCCTCCTCCCCCACGTGAATCAGTGTTGTGTGTTGTTGTGCTGACCATTGGATTCAAGATACTATGCCAGACTTTCTTTCAGTAGCATTTCCATTAATTTTCCCACCACTGAAGTGAGACTGACTGGCCTATAGTTTCTATCCTCCTTCCTGCTGCGCTCTTAAGTAGAGGAACCGCATCAGGCCTCCTTCACTCCTTTGGAACCACACCTGTTTCCGGTGAGCTGTTGAACAAGTCTGTCAGTGGGGCATTTATCACCTCCCTGAGTTCTTTTTGTACCCTGGTGTCTGGTCCCATAGCCTTGTCCACCTTCAGGGCTGCAAGTCCTGTCAGATTCTTTCCTCTGAAAATTAACTTGTATCCAACTCTACCCCATTCTGTTTCTCCTTGGTGATCCATCACCTCCTCCCTCCACTGTGAAGAATTAGCAAAAACAACTGATTAAGATGTAATCTTTTCCTGGTTTCCTTCCAACAGTTTCCCCTTCTGCCCTTCTAATACTGACTATCCATCCCTTGCTTTCCTCTTCTCACTTATGTTGCTGAATTAAGTCTTACCCCTTAATGACCCTTTTGGCAATCATTTACTCTGTTTGCTTCCTTTTGCCTTACTAGTCATACCTCTCTCCTCACTCTGTGTTTCCTCACACCTTTGAATGTGACTCTTTTTAGGGCTGCAGTGGGCATAGCCCTGAAGTCCTTTCGATGAGTAAAATGACTCTGCATTCCTTCAAAGATTTAAAGAACCGGAATGACTTGGGCCACCTCTCATAGCTAGCCCACCCAGCAGGCTGACCCTGATTGTGAAGCTCTGCCACTTGTTGCAATCATAGGATTCTCTGTGTTCTGTCTCCTCCGGCCATGCTGTGGCCCACCCAGCAGACTGCCGCTGACCTACCCCTACCTTTAACAAAGCTCCACTAGGCACATCTCGTTTTTGAGCTGCAGTGGGAATAGCCCTGAGGAACAACAACTTGGGACTTATGCAGTGCAGGGTGGTTGCTCCTGTACAGCGTAGTCCACTGCTTATTTTCCTTGTTAGGACTACTCTCAAAGGACAATGCTTCCAATAAGAGTATGTCTGCTGCCATCTTCCACATTGCTGCTCTCTCCACAGATGTTATTTATTTAAATAGAGCCCAGTCAAGCATTTTGATATGCAGCTTTAACTGAAGGCACTTGCTGCTTCCAGCTGGTACCAACCCTAGACCAGCCACTGAAATCCCACCCCCAGACCAGTACTGAAATCCCTACCTGCTTCCCACTGGTAATTGCCCCGACTAACACTGAAATCCCTCTGATTCTAGCTGGTACCCACCCCAGACTAGCACTGAAAATGTGCCTGCAGAAGGTGAAATTTCACTTATGGAAAAGCAAAATTTCGCCTTCCTCTAAAAGCAAATTTCATCTTGGAAGCGAAATTTTGCCTTTCAAGGTAATTTCACCATTCTGCAGGTGAGATTGAATCAAGAAATTTTGCTTTTGCTACACAAAATAGGAGAATTCATGGATTACTCCATAGCGAATTTTGTCACTAGCCCACCTCTAATCCTGACAAGGCACAGTATGCATGTTGGAAATGGCGGGTGAGATTGTCATGCTTCTCATACCTTCTGCCTATATTACTGACATCATTTTCTGATTTTAAATGTTATTTATTTCTGATACAATTTCTTTTGTCCCATTTTTCAGCCACCATTTAGATTACTTTGGCCCAGATATTCAAAACTTTGCGCTGGCTTCAAACCGACTAATACTGGGTTGAAGGATTAGCGCGGGTCTGCAATATTCAAAGGCCAAATAGCACATGAAAACTGCATTAGCACGGACTAAACCATAACATATGCAAGGAGCAAACTGAACATGAATACAGGTGCTATGATATATTCAGCGACTAGCACCGCACTAAGTTGTTTAGCATGACTTAGCGCAACCCTTAGCATGGTACAAATTACCACCAGGAAAAGCTCTTCTTAACCCTGGGCAAACAGCTTTGTCGCGACGTTGTGGCTTTGCACAGTGGTTGCGCAACTTTTGCACCTAACATATGACTATGACACATAGAAAAAGCCATACATGAAGGACATGCTGCTCACTGATGGCACCACACAGATGCCAACAGCTGCCACCAGTGCCAGCCATGCCAGGTGGTAAGGTGACCTGGCCCACAGGGAATACCATGGCAGTGTGACCATACAGCACACACCTGAAGACCATATGTCTGTGGTGACCAACAGATGCCAGCACACACATGCAGCACTGTGGGCATGGTGGCTGTTCAGGGGAGGGTGTATGGGTGGCCAGGCCTCACAACAAACCAGGTGTGGCCACAAGGCTGGGACACATCATGCAGTGCACATGAGCCAGTACTGGGAATACCCTCAAACCAGTGTGCCTGTTGGATCATACGTGCCCCACCACATACTGCACAACTGTGCAAATGCCACAGCTCACATAGCCAGCCATGTATATGTCACTGTGAGCATCCCATGCCAGAGGTGCAGCATCTGTGGATCACACAACAGAGTAACAGTACTGTCCACTGTCAGTAAGCACCTGCACATTGGGCCTGTCACTGTGTAGCGTGCAGTGGTCATCACTGCCCTACATATCATAGGCATTGCTGTGTCCCTCACACTACTGGTCCCCTTGCTACTATAGTGTCTGCTGTACACTGTAGCATGACCTACAATATGACAGTGCATGCCACACCACCACCACCACCACCTGTGTCTATGCTGTGTTGTCCCTGAGGGTGCGACATCTATGCTGTACTATATACATGTAGCCTCCAGCTATCATCATGCACTGCCAGACTGGCCTACAGGTGGCGTTGTGGAACCCTGCAGTAGCGCTGGGTAAGTGCATGCACATCAGGGCATAATGAGATGCTAATGTGGATGTTTGCCCAGGGACTACCTAAGTAGGCTCATTTGCATGTCACTTTTGAATATGGCAAAGTTTAGCACCGGGCAAACATGATTACACTGGGCAAATAAGCTTGGCTGCATGGTAAATCCATGCAAACACTTTAACATCGTGCAAGCAGTTCGGGGACTATTATACAATTTTGCACCTGTACTTTCCTGTGCTGCTCCTACCAGCTGTACTGGGTCCACGCATTTTGCTGGCACACACATTGGCCACATAGGTCACCTCTACCTGCCTTCATGTCACTGTGCACTGTGTTGCTGTTGTGGTCTGCACTTCCTGGTTGCTATATTCAGAGCTGTCTTATTACAGGGCAACATTTGCCCTGCACTCCCAACCAGTATGCCTGGCCTCATTCCCATGCCATATTCAGAAGCTGTTTGCCCAGGCTATTCCTTTTGAATATAGCTTGCTTTGCTCTGGGCTATGTTTACCCCCAGGGCAGTTCTAATTTAGCCCTGGGGCAAAGTTTGAATATCTGGGCACAAGTCTCTTATGCCAATCATAAATATAATATCAAATAAACCACAAAAGAAATTGTGAGCACCCTAATGCAAAATAATTAAGCGCACACACAAAAACTGAGCCAGGATCCAAAATGCATGCAAATGTTGCCGGCAAACTTATGATTTTAAACAAAATGTTTATGTGTCTAACGCACCTAGGATAACCATCCACAGATGACAACAAATAATAGATTACTTTACTTTGTATGAGTTTGGATCCCTGATACACTCTGCATGTGTTTTCTAATATGGTGGGGCACAGTGGTCAATTTTCTTATTTTTAAGTCTTTTCAATATGTTCAAATACAATATTTGTACTTGTGAATACTCTTTAAAATAAATCTAATAGATGCAGTAATTTTGTATATTAAAAATTAATTTTGTACTTGCACATTATAACATATTTTGATGCCACCTAATACAATGCAGTTAATAGCCCCACAACCTACCTCCAATACACACTGTGAATTTAAAGTAGCCAAAATCCAGTCAGATGTCAACCCACCCATCATATTATGATTCAGAGCACCGCACTCCAATATCCAGTATTAGTGGGATCAGAGGCCCTGGGGTTTCAAAGTTTCTTTGGGAGTTTACCTAAAACAACTTTTTAATCCCTATTCTTTTCTGTTTTTACCTGTGTTATTTTATATCAACAGCATTTTGTAAGAACAATTTTATTATTTAAAAAAATGCAATGGCTGGTATGTGGTTCAATGTATTTCAATGGGTTTTGATCTTAGTGGCACAAGGGTTTTGAACTTAGTAGCATAACGTGATTTTTATAGGTGTGGAGAGGGGATCTGTTAAAGGAAATAGATGGGTGTAGCCCAGCATGCCAGTAAACTGCTTCGTTGGGAAACCACATTGAGTTTGACGTTTCTCCATGATTACACTCCAATATGGTTACAAATTGAGAGGGACTTGATGAGTAGGGCAGGATGCTCATTGGCTAGTCTGCTTTGTTTGCGACCCTCTCAGCTCCCATGAGCCTCGCTCTACCCCTACTGAATGGTCTCTTAAAGTGTGGAATCAGTTGCAATCATATCTAAATTTTTCTGGACCATGGTACCCTCTCAATCCCTGTTTCACAACCCTTGTTTTCAAATAGACCATCATCCCATTCTGTCATCTTTCTGCCCCAATTAAGGAATTTCCTCTGACCGATTTGCTTGGGAGGAGGGTTCATCCTCTTTTCCTTCCTCCAGTCCTGGAATCAAGTAAAGGGCCCTGATTTTTTATTTCTTCAAATTAAAAGTGCAATAACTGACTTCCTAGGCCACAGCTCTGGCATTTACCACAGGCTGGCAGGGTTGAACCCCTCCTGAGTCTAGATTGGCAGCCCATGCAGTCTCTGTGCTTTACCAACATTTTCAAACTATAGAGCCCCACCTGCCCACCGGAATATGTTATTACTGAGTCCAAATGCTGCACCTGCCAGATGACAAAGCTTTTGGAAGCCAGCCTGGATCAGTCTTTACAAGTACATTAAACAGGATCATCTGTGCTTGGTGCAGTTTAATATTATGCACAATTTATATTATACCCTGCAAAACTTTATATACTCAACAGACTTTCCTCTCCTTAATGTAATAGATGACAGGAAACCCGGGATCCCTTGTTCACATCCTATGGGAATGTCCTAAAATTCATTCCTTTTGGAATCACATTAGGCAAGCACTGTTGAGGTTGGATGATCTTTTACCCCTGATAGTTGTCTCTTAGGTATTTCCCTCCTGGTACTCCTTGAATCCAGAAGCCCACCTCTCTATAGTTGTGGCGGTTGCCAAATTAATCATACTTTGACACTGGAAGGATACTACCCCCACCTCCATTTTAGAGAGGCATCGAGAGATCCCACTTCCCTCCAGCTGGAAAAACACATAGCCTCCATGCGTAAAGGTCACAGACCTACCATACTACATATGAGCCACTTTACATATTACTATCCTTATGTGGTACCTAGCTCCTTAAGAATCCCTGCTTTTCTGATGGTTAGTCACCCCAATCATTCAATAATGAGAACTTGCACCTATCCCATTAATGTGTTTTCTGGAGAGTGGATCGCAGACAGGGTGGGGGTGATGGAGAGGTGGTGGTGGTGGGGAGGGTTTGGGTATTGTTATACATGTCTAAGTTTCCATAGTATATGACAGATGTTAGTTCATATGCATGTCTTCTATTACCTGCCATTTTCCTGACTTTAGTCTACTTTTTACAAAGTTGTGAATAAAAGTGTGCAGTACACACTGCAAGCCCATTATTCAACAGGGTCTACCAATGGACTGCAGGATGTACAGTAGCTGGCATTCGTGAGACAGCTCTGTCAGCCAGGCAGCCATGGTGGTATGAGGGTGGGTTGTGCTGCCCACTGACAGTGGGAATATGCTGGGGGGTGCAGGGTAGGTGGGGGTGCCTAAGTGGGTGGATGAGTGGGTGGTCTGCAGTGCTACCAGGGGTCTTTTGGACTGCCGATGCTGTTGCATTTGGCTCAGGATGGGGAGGGATTCTGTACATTTCTTACTCACCACAGGTAGTGGCAGCGTAACAGAGGTGCAGGCGGGGTGTCTTTCTACATCACATTATCACCACAGGGACTGGCATCATAAGGAGGTGAGGGCAGGGGTTTCTCATTATTGCTTGATTGCCGCAGGAGCGGCATTATCAATGATGCAGGTGGAGGGCACATAGACTTCCAGGGATTCGGTCAGGTGTGTGTGCAAGATGTGGACAACCGGGAGGGCGCGAGTATGTCTGGAGTAGCTGTGGCTCTCAGTGTGCACCTCAGCCCTAACAGGGTGCCTGGCACATTCAGCTGGGTGTGTCCCTGCATGGCACATGCAAATGGGGCCATAATGACATGCAAATGGCCTATCGCACCATGCATGCCTAATGGATCCATTTGCATGTTGTTGGCTCTGAATGGCAAATATGGACACAGTGCATCGTGAGATGTGCTGCCCCATTGGAGTCCCAGCCTGACAGGGAGTTCCATGGTGCATCTAGGGCTGGGTGCAACTATGGTATTCACAGCGGGATGTGCAGGGGTCATTCCCAGTGAATCTTCTGTGAATACCACTTTTGGTGCTTGGTGCATCTCATTTACGCTGGGGCATCTGGGATGCTCTGAGCACAAGCCCTTTGTGAATCCTGCCCTGTGAATTTAAAGCAGCCAAAATCCAGCCAAATTTTACCCACCTCATATTATGATTCAGAGCACCCACTCCAATATGCATTATAAATGGGGTCAGAGGGCCCTAGGGTTTCAAAGTTTCTGTGGAAATTTACTTAAAACAATTTTTAATCCCAATTCTTTTCTATTTACACCTGTGTTATTTTATATCAACAGCATTTTTAAGAACGATTTTATTATTTAAAAAAAACACAAAGACTTGTGCCTAGTATTTTAAAATAAATGTGACCAGACAAGGACAAAGCCAGAATTTGGTAAGGAGGTAGATACAGTCCATATTGGTTACCTCTATGCTATAACAGCAGCGCACCAAAAGACAGTAACAACAGGGCAATATTCTTGCTTGCTAAAAAAAGACACACTTGTTCTGCCTGAATTTATTCTCACTGCTCTGTCTTGAAACTGATTAATGAATTATTTAAATAGTAAGATTACTGGGAACACACTTCCATTCTTTGTGGATTCATTGAAGATTCTGGTGCTGGGTTTTATCTGAATTTTACATTGACTGATCTGCCCCAACAACCCTGCATGCAACTGCTGGTCTCACCAAATGTAATAAAATTGCCAATAATCAAATCGATAGTATTAATTGCTTTTGTTTCTCCATGAGAAAGCTAGTATGATGGGTCTCCATGTCAGACTTGATAGCGACAGATCTCATAAGCAGTTCTAATGATTTACCCAAAATATTATTTTTTATTTAGTTTTTGTTGACCGGGTAAGTGCACTAGACAAATCCTGCCTATTTTCAGGCATGACCCAGGGGGGGATGCAGATGAATGCCAACTGACCCAGATTAAGCTGTTGATGGTATTTTTAGTGAATGAGGAGAAATTTGGCCAGGACACTGGGAAATTCCTCTACTCTTTTCGATAAGTGCCATGGGATCTTTAACATCCACCTGAACTATCACCAATCCAGGCAGATGCAACCTCAGTTTAACGTCTCATCTGAAAGATGGCACCTCAGAAGTGCAGCACCTCTCTCATGCTACACTACAGTGTCAATATTGGATATTATCCCAAGTGCCAGATGTGGCAACTGAACCCACAGCCCTCTGATCTCCCGACCTCAGCCACTACTGAGCCACTGACACTGTAAATATGATGGTGGCATTGTCACACACACACACACACACACACACACACACACTTTGCATACCACAGTTACCCATCGTTTATTTGAGACAGATAGACAGAAAGAGACAGACAGGCAGACAGACACATACATACATAGACACATAGATACTGTACATAGATAGAGTAAGGTTATCTGAAGTAATTTTCTTCTCACTGTAGGAAACAGAAATTCTAGTTTGCCCCACTACAGGGTAATACTCAAGTGCTGTGTTGATAACTATTTTCTTTTAACTGGCTCCAAAATGATAATGTCCACCTCATCCCTATTTATTGAAAACTACACTGTTGGGAGATGTATCCTCAGTCATTGAGCAGTAGAGTGTCCATCCACATTCCCTTTCTGAGTGTTATTTGGATTGAAATAAAAGGCGTTCATCATATCTTAAGAAGGATTTCTCTCTAGTGTTCTCTATCCTTTCAGCACTGTTTACAGGTTTAGTATACTGTATATGCAGACTGTGGTTTAATAGAGCACGCAACTATGAAATGGAGTTCCAGTTTAGAATACCTCCCATCATTTAACCAGTGGCTAACCTAGGGCAATTCATTCACTGTCCATGTGTATCACTCAAGCACCCAGCTGTAAAAGTGGGATAATGACACCCCAAAAAAAAAGTTCTTTATGGACATATTCCTCTGACTTTTCGTTCTGAGACTAGACTGGAAGTAAGTGTGTGCACTGTTACTGCAAGGCTGGCTAATAAGTGTAGTTTATATGGCTTTTGTTCAGGTGAAGATTGCAGAACAGAAGATTCAAGTTCAAGAAACTGTACAAAATGGCAAGGTGCCCATGGAGCACAGTGTCAATGTAACTGGCTCTATGGCATGTAATTCTCCCAAGCCCCTTTAATTGGGACAGTAACATCCACAAAAACCTTGGCAGCAGACATCAGGTCCCACAGGCCTCACACAGCTCATTGCTCACTTACCTGGAAGAATTCTCCCCGTAGTACTACCCCAGGCTATCTGGACTTCACTTACAGCCATCAACCCCTCCATCATCATAAACCCCCACTGCAGAGCTCAGGGGCATTGTAATAGAGGTGGGGGTACCCAAGGAGGCTCACAAGAACTTATTGCAAAAAGGAAAAATACGAAATTGTATGAATGCTCAGGAGGAAAAGAGCATTCCAACACTGCTATGGAACAGACAGACAGCTGCAGGTGAAGAACTGTGGCATGATTTTTCTCAGGTTATTAAATAATTTTTTTTTTATGAGAGCCCCTTTTCTCAGAAGGAACTATTTTCTTAAAGAACACAAACAAACAAAAATCTTTATGTTTTTGTTCAAGAGTTGTGAACCCTTTCTTTATTTTAAAGGACTGCTGCAAAAGCTCATGGTGGAAAATACTTTTAACATCCAGAAGTGTATTCAGTCTGCAACAAGTCATTAACTTCATGCATCCCCTCCCTAGCAGTTGCTTGCATTTTGTTTAAACTTACAATTGACCTATGGGAATGAACGAGATACTGCAGATCGGTATCAAGGGTAGAGATGCAAAATGTTTGTCTAATCAGAATTCTGTACAATAATATGTAAAAGCAGCAATTCATGTTAAAGTCACTTTCCTTTGCAAAGAAATCGTAGTTGTCACCTACAAAACTCAGCATCTAAATGTCCCCAAAATCTGAATTTCAGAACACCCCATTCTTTACTATATACTGTATAATATACTAAAGACTTTTGCATGAAAATAGACTTTGTCACTCTAGACTTTGTTCTCGCTGCCTCCCTGTTCAAGTCATAATCCTCAGTTTGTGACAACAGAATAATTTCATAAGCAACCTGTTGTGATGTCATTATTAGAGGATTATTGGCCTCAGATGCAGCCCATAAATAGAACTGGGGAAGCTGCAATATTCATGCTAGGGATATAAGGGTGTGTTAATGTTGTTCAAAGTGGATATGCTGCAACAGACAATCAGGAGCAAAGGCAGACAGCAGGTCCCAAATGGGGCAGAGGGGCAGCGTTTTTGCAGATATGGGGTGTGTGTGTGTGTGTGTTTGTGTGTATGAATGTATGTGTGTGTGTTCAGTAGGGGGCAAATATAGCTGGCAAAACTTATGGAAACTGTGCAATAGTATTACTTCATGGACAGTACATGTATTTAGAATCTAATACAAAGCTAAAGTACAGAGCAGGCAGGGTGCATGGTGGTAAGGGCAATCTAATATGTAATAAACCCATATTGTTAAAAATGGTTTATGGGAACATAAAGTGATGCCTTAAGCACCTGCCCCTGAAAGATCAGGCTAGTAATGTCACAGACCACTGGATGGTACTGCTATTTAGCTACTGCCCCTCCTCCCCCACACGCGCCAAACAGAAGTAAAAATAAATGGGTTGTTCGACTAAAATGCCACAAAACAGTCGAGTGCAACTTATCACCTCCCCACACACACAATTATCTGATAATGATGGATTGCCAATATATCAAACTAACCTGTGTATCTGAATACAATAAGTGCCTTTTTACAGATGTTTAATAAGACATCCCCCCACACACACACACCCCAAAGCTGGATTCATATAATTCTCACTATCAGATTTTTAAAAGTTGCAATTACTGGCTGGTGGTTTTAATATATTATAAAAGCGAGCCTGGGCGGTATAATTTATTGTATTACTTTGTTCTTGATATAGCGGGACTGCTTGGTTAGATCCCATACCGATGAACAGAGCCCCTTTCCAAGTCAGTTCTGCTCAAGTCCAGGTTCTGATAGGGACACGTTTTGTTGCTGGAACCATTATGAATAAATGTGTAAAAATGAATTAAACTTACATTTTTAGCCCTTTGTAGCATGTCATGTTTATTTATCGAACATTGTACAATTAAAGTGTTCATAAAATGTGAGTCTATGTAAGTGTAGTTCTCTGACAAAGATTTTCTTTTTTAACATGTAGTATGGAGGATCCCAAAGCTAATTTTAGGGTTGCAGTGGGCAGAGCCAGGCAGACCTCTACGCTTTCAGAAAAGGACACAGCACATTCCTTGCTCCGAACAACATGTTGGAGTTGAAACACAGTCACTTCTGTGACCATGAAGCCCTCTGCTTGTTGTTTCAATGGGAAGTCACACTGCACTATTTTTGTCCTCTGTGGGTGGTCATGGTGGAACACGGGACACTCCCCATGTCTAAGGTGGCGTCAAACTGTACTGTGCATGTGCAACCACTAGCACAGGCATAGTAGACAGCAGCAGCTATCTTGGACATGGCAGAGTATTCTATGTTCCACTGTAATCACGATTATATTTTTATTTAAAATTACGCATATCCTCCAACCTGACCCTTTCTCTCAGCACCCACCACCCCACACCACTGCTAGAAATATAACAATGACACTGGGTACCCAATCCCCCAATATTTCGATAGTATATATTTTTTCTCCCCCACCTGGACCCTCCTTCTTAGCACCTAACATCCCACCCCCCAGAAACATAATAGTGAAACTAGGGGTGCTCAATTGCCCACTGTCACCATTGTGAATCCTTGCTCATGTTTTTAAATGTATTCCACCTGTAAAAAATGTCCATCAATGTCTTTTGCAACCATTCTTGATCCCCACCTAATCCTCCCACTCCAGCACTGACCACCTATATCTTCCCAATGCCATAATCATCTTATCTGGACCACAGACATGTTTTCCTCTTCAAAGCCAGACCGTGAACTGAAGAAACAGGTATGCAGTTCAATGTATTTCAATGGGGTTTTGAACTTACTGGCATAACATGGGCATTTTTGCATTTTTTGGCCCAAATTTTCAACACACCTTTTTGGCACCCCACCTGATGACATTAGGCAAGTCTGTCCCAAAAGGTTATTTTGTGGTCCCTATGCAAAATCACCTTTTGGCCAGGAGTTGCACATTTTCTCTGCCCTTGTTCATGAGATGGGGACATAAGAAGGCTGAGTTGAAAATGTAGTGTAAAAATATTAACAAACAAGAATGGTATGAGCCTACATTAAATTTTACAAATACAGGCTCGTAACATTGATAATTTTCAATATTAATCAAGTTCCCCACTCTTTAAATGCCAGTTGGGTGATGACATCAGAAGTGTAAAGGTGGCAGAGTGAATGGAGGCAACAGGTGTGTTTTTCAGACACCCTTGATTCTGGTTTCTTGCTATGCTGCCTGAGGAGGCAAGGGCCTCTCACATGCAGTAGCATTCCACTGTATTAAAACAGCAGAACCCATTGTCTAGTCATCTAGTGCCTCCAAGGAAAAACACCAGAACAGTGGTGATGACTATGGGAACTTCAAGTCTAAAGACCATTCACAGTGGCAGCAATTGCCTTGCTCAAATATTTGCTGAAATTTCAATAATATTTTTAGTGAAATTCCTGCTTACCTGCAGTACCAGTGTAGGCCACCAAAGGAATGTCATTAGAAATATTGTGAAAATCTGAAACTATCTGACCATGTCAATTGCTGCATCTGCAACTTAGATCACCTTTAATCCTAGTGGGAATGTAAGGGATCATCCAGAGAAGGAGTATCAAAGGAAGCTGTCACTCAAGGAAGTCCCTGGTGGCCTTGTGATGCACAGTGGATCTCATCAAAGTTGGTGGGATAGGAGGCAAATTTGGTCTTGCCTGTGCCTGAGCAAGGCTGTCAGCTATGCTGAAGATGGCCAGAGATCTGTTAGGAAAAACTGAACAGCTGGAACAGGTAGGAGATAGGCCCTCTATATGTTCGAGTAATCCCAAGATGGTATGGATACCGAAGATGTCGCATCTGACAGAGGGCCTGGGGAGATTGCCAACTGCTGCTTGAGGTCAGGCTGAGGTATGTACTGCCATGCTGGTGCCCAGCACACTGTCTAGAGTGAGTAAGAAACAAGTTGATGTTAGGTGCCCAGAGCCAAGATTGTCATTAATCAGGTGCCTGACTGAAAGTCCCTACATATTTGAGTTCCTGTGTCCTTCATAGTAGCTGAATTGTTGCTGCAGTGTCATGGTAGCATGGGAGAAATGAGTGAACCTAAACCTAATGCAAGGTGGAGATCTGGTAAATTCAGAAGGCAGAGTAGGAAAAGCTCTGTCTCTAGGTACAACTTCACATACTGCTAAATTGCAAGGAGGAAGAGGTGCCATGGTCCTCTCATATGGGATGTGTAAAGGGTACATCCTTTTTAGGGGTCTATGGTTAACATGGTAATGTAAACATGACAAAAACCCATCACATAGCAGAGTGATTTATTTTATATGACAGAAAGGTCACTGTGCAAAGCTCACCAAGGTGTGAAATGAAAAGAAAAGGAACTGTAAAAAGCTGGACACTGAGTGTAATTGACTGAAACAGGAATGGCTCTGGTAAGCAGTTATCACCTCTCCTATACATGGACAATAACCCTGTGGCTATGCCCACACCTTGTCTCTGCTTGGTACAAAGGAAGGGTTATCACATGTTATTAGAACCCAGCTGAAAGAACAGTGACAAAAGCCACAGCTGAGTGGAATACTTGGACTGCACACCTTCTAGTTTGTAAAGTGAGGGAACAGATGGAAATCCAGAGAAAGTGGGGTTTATACATAAAATTTTGAAAACTGTCATGCAGCACATAGAGATTGAAAACCATTGCACAGTGTGTAGATCTTCAAAAATGGTACACCAATGTGTGGAATATTAGAGTACAGATTTTCTATGTCAAGAGTAAGCATTATTGTTTCTTGTGTCATAATTACTTCTTGTATAGCCAGTTGTGTATCTATTGTGCCCTGTAGATGAGATGGGGCCAGACCCTGCCCCTGAAAAATAGTCAGCGAAGTTCAACAGTGGTTCTATCACACTCCTGCTTCTCCTCACGATAGGCCATCTTCATGGTACTATGGCATCTTTGTGTTCTCCTCTTCTTAGGTTTGGCAACATTTCAGGGCATTAGGGCACCAAGTCACTACAGCAATGAAATGTGGGTTTGCTGCCTCTTCCCAAGGTTCATCACCCCGAGGTAGAATATTTAGTTAGGGGTGGTGTAGGGGCAGGGCACAGCCCCAACAAAAAGAGGTCGACGACAAAGGACGTTTGGTGCTGTAGTGACTCAACACCCTAATGCTGGTGCCATGCAAGGGTGGAATCCTTTGGGAAGAGATACAGAGTGTGTTTAACAGATTTTATTTACCTGCATAAATTCACATTCATTTTAAATATTACCTCCATCTCCAAACCTGCTGATACAAAATCATCAGTTTTATCCTTGATCTCATTCATATGATCTTGCTGTCATCTTTGACAAACACTTTCATTGTATTCTTGTCTCAAAATATCACACATATACTTACAGTACTATGCCCCATAGCACAATCACTCCATTCAGTGGTGGGCTTAATTAACAAGAGTAATCCTTTTGTAACTCTTACAGGTCAATATTCTCTTGAGTGTTAAAGTTGGGTTTGGAACTCCATGGGAATTTTAAATAGTATTGCTTCAATTTCTCTCTAAAGAGTTTGCAATAAGTCATTGTAGCAGGATATGGACTGCCTGGTGGACAAAAAGTCTTTTTTCTTACTCTCCATTTTTCTTAGTTTTGATCTTTCGTACCTGACCTTATGGTAGGACCTGTTGGAAATATTTGACCATGCCTTGTGCTGCAACTACATATGAATATCACAAATTACTAATCCACAGTTTTAATAAAAGCCAAAACAGCATTCAAAATTTTTGAATTCCATTTGTGATGAAAATCTTTGGAATTAGATGAAATCTAATGTCAAGGATAATCCAGGGGTGTACACAGTTAAACCATGGTTATAAATGGTTAACAACATTGATCTTTCATGGTTTGTCCATGATTTTAATCTTGGTTACCCTGATGGAATATGGCCGGTATCCTGTGAGTTTGATGACCACAGTTGGGCACCTACTGAAAGGGTAACTCAGTCGCAGTGCCTGTCATTGGGGTACTGGGGAAGGTGGGTGACTGGATGGGGGTGCATGAAATAGTGTGGGGAGCAATCACACTGAGCTTGGGGTGGGGAGGGAATGGAGGGTTGTGGGGGTGGCACCACAGCGAGCTGCGAGCTGCTTCCATGGCATGGCAGGTGGGTTCAGGGCTGGGGTGGGAATGGTGCTGAGTTCAGGTCTGGGCACAGGTACTTTTTGTTGTGCCTGGCCATAATTTTTATTTTTTCTGCATTTGCACCCCCGACATGCACCCCCTGAGTTGAGAATCCTTAAGTGGAGGAGTGCGAGGAAGCCCCATATAAAGTGGAAAATCCCAACTCCCCAGCACCATTTTGCTGTGCACTGGGAGTACATTGCCAAAATATTTTGTCGGCGATGCGCGTCACCCTAATGGCGACGCCCATTGGCAAATGCTGTTATCACATAAATCCTATGTGGCCCAGGGACAGACCAAAGATTACCATGATCAATATATTCTGAGAATGATTCAAGGTTACCATGGTCATCCATGGTTATCCATAGTTATTAATTCTAGAAGATTTCTGCATTACACAAAAGTTTATGTACCGTTCAAGTAATTTCAAGTTTTGCAACAAATTCAACAAAATGTACTGCAAAGAATACATATTATATGACAATTATCTATCATTAGCCAATCAGAACACAGGAAAACTGTCATTTAATACCCCATAAACTACTACAATCCTTTTTATGATATGCCACAGTAGATATCCACATTTTACCCAAGCCTACAGCCTACAGTAGGTTATCTACATAGAGAATACTGGATGGGTAACCATGCACAACCAGTGTGTTCTGCCACAAAGGTTCCTGATTCTCTGTGACCTCGAGGCAAAGCTCAAAGGTCCTTGGAAATCAGAGCCCCAGGTGGCAAGAACACCTGATCCAGGCATAGGTTGCTCATTCAGTATTTTTTATAGTGTATGGTGCCCTCTCTAAGGCCACTATTCACCAATGGGGCAGAAGGTATGTGCCAAAGGCATGTACCCCACCAGCAAAGCTCTGTGGCCCTAGACAGGCACAGGATGTGAGGTATTCACAACTGCATGCACCTGTGGAGCACCTGTCTTCAGCATCACCCCCAGTGCTCAGGTTCATGTGGGGCAGTCCAGTGTGGAGGGGCAGAAATGGGCAGGCATCCAATCAGATGCCTGACCCAGGTCCAAAATGGATCCTTTCCACCCATAAGGTGGGCGGACTATAGGAAGTGGATCCACATAAAACTGGAATTAATGAAATGCATGGGTACTCACCCAGATGGCTGCCCCAGCCCTCCCCATCAGTCTAGTGGGTCAGGAGCACGGAGTGTCGGTTCCTGGTCCCATCACAACTGCAGGCTATGTCCATGGGGTGGGAACTGAACGGCATGGTCCTGTTGCCATAACCTATGTCCATTGTGCAGGGCACTACATGCCTTGGTGAATGGCATGTAGTGCAGACACACCTCTGGCATAGCCCCAAATGACCCAGCACATTACTGATAGAGATGCAATGAATTTAAATTCCACTGGCAAAGTTAACGCAAGTGGGAACTTTGCATTGCCAATCTGCTACGTGGAGTGGGCAATGCAGTATGCTCACTCCACCTTGTCATTACCACTTCACATTAAGGTGGAATGGCAATGTGAAGCAAGGTGAAGTCATTGTTTTAATGGACTTTGTGTTCCTCATTATGATTCTAAGTGGTCCACTTGGTGTTTCAGATTTGGCAGCCCCACACATCACACGGCATGTAGTACTGTAAGTCACATGCTCTTTAACTAGGCAGGAAGATAGTGAGTCATACAAGCAGACACTTTTACTTTCTCCTGTGCATATGGAGAGAGATTAGTGTGTTTTGTGACTGCTGATACTTTGAGATCAGAGCGAGGAGGAGATTTAAACTTTTATTTAGACCCAACAACTTTTTAAAAGCTACATTTTTGTCTTATTTGTACTGTTCTTTACTTAATTTGTTCTTTCTGTAAATTTTATTTTTCTTACCTTTATAAGTAGTTGTTTGTCTGTGTGACTGTGTGTGTGTGTGTGTTGTGTGACAGTGTGAGTAGTAATTGCTCAGACTGACGGAGCTCAGTAGGAGAGATGGACCAGGGTCAGGGAATGTCTGGGGTGGGGGCAGCTCTGGGAGAGTGTGGTAGTAGTAAGCATCATACCGTGCGCATGTGTGGAGGGTATGGGCACCCATTTCTGTTGGACCGCTCGATACTTGTGAGTGCCCCCTGGAAGCAGGACTAGCACCTCCTCCTGTCCTGACTCTGAAGCAGTTGAACCACCACCACCACCACCACCAAGTCCAGGTTCTCTGGAGCAGGATGTGCCTATTCCCCAGGCCCAGGTGTGGATTCCATCCCTGTTCAGCACTGTGACCAGCCGGCTGCCAGTTCATCTGGCCATCCCTGCCTGTGCCTGGTCCTCCCCACACCTCCATTGTTTGGCAGTTTTTTTACTGTGTAGGGGACAGCAGTGTGGTCAGTGCCACCTATGTGAGGTGGAGATGTGCCGTGGCCCCGGAGGACTCACCTGAGGACTGAAGGCCAGTGCACCCATATGCTCAATCACCAGCAGTTGGAGTGGCAGACTGCCACAGAGCGAACCATGCCTGCACCTGCTGGTCATTCTGTGGCAGAGGGTGCAGCTGTGCACTGCAGCATCCCTAAGAAGAGGAGGGCCACAGCAGCACCAGCTGCTCCACCAGCACCCCACCCCCACCACCATCACCAGCAGGTCAGCCTGAAGAATGTGTGGACCCCAGAGAACTGCATGTAACACAGGCTGACTTGGCAGTTCTCTGGAGAGCTGTTAAGGATAACAATGAGAAGGTGAGTGCTGTGGAGCAGCGCTGGATCACATAGAGGAACATCAGTTGCAAATTATGTCCATGTTAGAACTGCTGCTGGATCACCATGGGATCCCACATTGTTTTTCCTCACATACTCCTAACACCTTCCTTGCTGTGTTATAAAATGTATTCCTCCACCATCCCTGACCCTTGTATGTAATTATGCCCTTGTTTTGTTGTCTTCCTTGTGTGTGACACTTTGTATTCTGAGCAGTGCTTGTATACTGTACTAAACTGCAAGTGTGCATTCAGTTTTCTTTCCAGTCTGTGTAGGTACTGCAGACACTGTTCAACTCCTGACTTAAAACAAACATTAATGAGTACAATGGTGGGGTGGTGAAGCATGGAGAGATACTACAAAAACGCTTACAATACATCCAAGTAACTATTAAAAAAAATACTGTTGTGATTTGTGGCGTGATCGTGAATTGTGATTTGTGACTGCATTTGTGACCGTGATGATGAAGAAACTTGAATGCCTACTGCCTACGGCTGTACTTCCCGATGAGCTGTAGCTTAAAACTCCCAGACTTAAAAAGTATCAGTGAGTACAATGGTGGGGTGGTGAAGCCTGGAGAGATACTACAAAACAGGCTTACATACATCCAAGTAACTAGAAAAAATTAATGTTGTGATTCGTAATGTGAATGATCGTGAATCTTGATTTGTGACTGCATTTGTGACCGTGATGATGAAGAACGTGATTTGTGTCAAGAGTGACTCGTGTTGATGGTCCTGACTTAAAAATGCATATTAATGAGCACAATGTTCATGCAGAATTAAGCACCACACCTGTCCAGTACTCTGAAGGAAGTCAAAAACAACTGTTACTTAAGTTACAGATGGAGATTGGGCCCTAAAGAGATGCAAATGCACAGACAAATTAAGATTGCACTGTGCACTGAAGAGATGCAGACACAAGGCACAACACTTAACCAGTGCTCACCATCAGAAATTCAAATCTGGAAAAGAATAACTTTTGCGGTTGGGGGCGGAGCCTGGGGGGGCAGTGTAATGCACTGCTGCAGTAACAGTCACTAGTACTAGTACCAGTAAAGATACCACAAAGAAGTACAAAATCACACAGCTGCAATGGATAGCAGCTTCACATTGCTAAGATATTATGTTGCACAATAAAGGTGTCTGATTTGATGACACATGTTCACACATACTCCACACACACACCAAGTAATGCATAGCAAATTGAAAACTTCAGAAGTATAACCACATATTTTAAACAGACTAAAATTATGCACTGCGGCAGTAACAGTCACTAGAACTAGTACCAGTAAAGATACCACAAATAAGTACAAAATCACACAGCTGCAGCGGATAGCAGCTTCACATTGCTGAAATTATGTGGCACAATAGAAGGTGTCTGATTTGATGACACACGTCGACTCACACACATACTCACACACACTAAGTAATGCATGCAAATTGAAAACTTCAGTAATATAATATAACCACATATTTTAAACAAACTAAAATTATGCACTGCTGCACACAACAATCAGCAAAAATGGCAAGAAATATTGAAAATATTATTGTGTGTACATTAACACAGTTATACAAGAAAAATATCACCAAAACAGAAAGCACTGTTTTCTTCTCCAAGCTAATCTACCTACACCACAGATCGCCCCTCCTCCAAAGCACACTTCCACTGTCTCTCAGTACACAGACTGAATGTTGTACATTAACATTCAAAATCCATACACAAACAGTAAGCAGCTCGATGATATGAGCACAGGAGGGTTTCCTATAATCGATGAACTAAAGTTTCAGCAAAAAAATGACTCAAAAGGCTTTTTAACAGCTTTTTGAAGGTTTGAATTGCAGACAGCTCTCAGAGCAAATTGTATCCTACAACTTCCTACAGACACTACCCCAAACTGAGGCTGTGCAGAACAATCTAGAGCCCATGTGATGAAATCCCATGAAACACTGCAAAATTAGCCTTTGGAGCTTAAATACAAGGTGAAGTAAGGCCAAAACACATTGTTTTCAAAGTACCAGCCTTAGGAATTGGTGGAGTAGTGGTTGGGAAGGTGAAGTAACATAAAGTCATTGTTTTCAATGGACTTTGTGTTACTCATTAATAACATAAATACTCTGCTTCGTATTGTGGAGCACTCTGCGAATTCACCTTCACTCCACGAATCACTCCACAGAGCGAATGGGGCCACTTCCTGTCCTTAATTGACTATGCAGATGTCATATATAGTAGCTGTGCGGCTTCCTATCTTGGAAAATTGGATACGCTCTACCACAGAGCTATACGCTTCATCTCTGACCTCCCTTCTCTACCCATCATTCACTTATATGCCACCATGGGCTGGACCTCACTTCACTATAGGCATAACTGTAATGCAGCACTCTGGACACTTAGAGCCCTCAGTGGCAAACTCCCTCAATACAATGTCAATTGTCTGTCTCCGATTGTGCAAAATGTTGTAAAAAGTAAGATATAATCCAAAGTCCATCAAAACTCGTATATTTATTAAACTCTTTTCTTCACACCCATATACATGAGGCAACAGTTTTGTGGCTTAATGTCACTTCCTCAGGCCAATCATATATGAACAGTGTTGACACTAAATTAGAAACAAATAAATCCATTCAGATACACAGTTTTTAAATGTCTGCTCCTTTTACATTAATATGTCACATTGGTATATACTGCCAATAGTTCTTTATTATAACATATTGAATTAAGTCAAATTTTCAATTAAAATTTCATTTAGAAACTGATTTGATTATAAAACATCTTCTCTTTCTTAGTTAAATCCCAATCCATTTTATATTATTGTCCCCATATTAAAGTCGAATTTTAGTTCAATGTAGTATAAACTTTGTATTATTTTCAAATATGCAAAAAATACTTTAGTT
This sequence comes from Neoceratodus forsteri, assembly GCA_016271365.2. Lineage (NCBI taxonomy): Eukaryota > Metazoa > Chordata > Ceratodontiformes > Ceratodontidae > Neoceratodus > Neoceratodus forsteri. The sequence continues at coordinate 883,351,721 of CM028134.1, forward strand.
TTCATTTATTTGAACTCCACTGATCTAGAAGTCCTGATATATTACTCTCAAAACGAGCACCATGCATGCAGCCCTGTTCCTATTACCATCTATTAGAAAAACATATATTTATTTCAAATGTTAATATCTTTAAATCTTGTATAGTTATTATTTAAACATCATATTGCCAGCCACCTAGTCACACTCTAAAATGGGCCAGTTCACTTCTCAAAATTTTCATCCATTAATAGTAATCTTGCTAGGAAAACCATATCTAATGTATCTTTGGCAATTGTCCACATGAATTGAAAGCGGCTATGAGGAAGAAAACAAACATGGATTTTAAATAAACTTTAACTTTTACCTTGCTCAACACAGTGCCCCTCATCTCAGGCAAAATACTGCCTTTTGGAAGGAGCCAAGCAGTCTGATCTGGGTTTAAATACCCTCCAAAAGCTCACAAAATTAACTAATTGAATAATTGAATAACCTCCTTAATTACCCTGAATCCATCTATAAAGTTAAAGTTTATTTTAAATCCGTGGCACAGGGATCAAAAATGTTTTCAAATACTGATTTCCTCTTTTCCTTCTTATAGCATGTTGAAAAAGAAGCAAAGACACTAAGTTCTATCCCAGAACGTGGTTTAATGAAACAATGAGCAATTGAGCTCCGTGTAGAATAGGCAACAGCAGGTAGGGATTACCATAGTAAAATTCAAAGTTTAACAGAGAATGAATAACAGTATTAAATTGAGTAAAAGCAGTGTTAGAAATTAATTTTTATGTTTGTTTTCTTTTTAAATTTAAAACTGTGTATCTGAATGGATTTATTTGTTTCTAATTTAATGTCAACACTGTTCATATATGATTGGCCTGAGGAAGTGACATTAAGCCACGAAACTGTTGCCTCATGTATATGTGTGAAGAAAAAGAGTTTAATAAATACATGAGTTTTGATGGACTTTGGATTATATCTTACTTTTTCATAACATTTTTTGAACATTGAAGCCTATAAGTAAGATTGTCCAGAATTACACTATATATTAGGGCATCCTGTATTACTTGTCAGTAATAAATTTGTCTCCGATTGTGCCTAGAAATTATCCTCTTATGAAGCTGCTCACAACTCCTGCACTAAATACACCCAGGGCACTCACCGCAGTCCCGGAAACCAGCCTTTTGATTCTCACTCCATCAATATGGAATAAAACCAAAAAAATGTAAGCTGAAAACCCCAGTAAGTACCCTTTTGTTCCAAAAGCTTTACCGTGATGGCATTACGGAAATTTGCAACTGCTTACTAGACACTAACTAACCTCTCTCCCTCGAATGGTGGCTCGTGAATGGCGGCCCCCAACTGAAATGTGTGCCTCTGCCTCTAGCATGCCCACCAACAGATCCAGAGATTTATTGAGAACTCCCAGATCTTATTCTTTGATGCTCTGAACAGCTGCAGCCTGATTCTAGCACATGCTACCGCACTTAGGGATAATTACCATCTTTCACCTCAAAAATATTTGGTCCCTCATCCATCCAACACCTCCTCTGCCCCAACCTCAAGGACCCTCCCAGTTATGCCCTGTTACTACATTCCTCCTCTTGCACTTAGTATAACAGCAGCTTTTCTCCTCCATATGTCGCCACATTTTGGGGCAAAAATCACTTTTCGCCTTTCATCACGGTCCTCCGCCTTCCAATCCATCCTCTGCTCTAACAATTGGGTCCTCTTTGCTTGCCCTATTCCCACCTCTCCTACATTATTAGCTTGATATCTTCTATCTGGTATTTCTACCTTCCAACATTTCCCACTACTAAATGCACAGTTTTGGGCTTGGATCCAGCACATGTTCCCTATCCATGACTCCTTGTAGTTCTATGTTCAACGTATATTACCTATAAATGTGCATTTTACTATAATAGCAGCTATTTTTACTGTCTGTACTATTGTAATTTGTCTTTCTTTATTATTACTGTAGGACAGCAGGTGCACTGCTAATAAATGAGCTTGCTCAATGGTGCTCGCCTGGATAAATAAAATATTGATTGATTGACTTGCCATCACTAATTACTGACCATGCAGCCAGGGGATCAGGCATGTAACTGTTTTGGGCATCCTTGGTGTATGCATGTACAGAGGTCACAGGACCCCTACTATGTAACATTCAACTTAGGGTTGCCTATGCTCCTCAGATACATTGCACGAGACAACTTTTTGTGCTTTTGGCCCCAAATGATGTAATATGCTTTGAGCGATGTTTATATTTTTAGCTATAAAAGAAATGATTTGGTGCCCCATCTTATTTCGGGAGTTAGGGCTGGTTGCTACCATGAGTTTTGTGGTTACTATGGACTAGACATCCCTATATTGTAGGGCGCACTCCATCAGTTGTCTATTGGTGTGGGAGGATTTTTAAGAGGGAAAAATGGCAGAGGTATATTGCTAGAGAGGCTGTGAACTGTGAGGAAGCAACTGTTATTTAGTAAGTCATTTTAAATATCTGGTTGATACTGCATTCATTTTATATATAACTGTATATATCTGGTTGATCCTGCATTTTGTACCTGGTTGATCCTGCATCTGCATCATGCCATTACAGCAACATTTATCTGGTTGATCCTGTGGCTTCTGACCTCCAGGCTGTTGCCTCTACTTTTTAATCCATTTGTGGCTTTTGCACTTTCTAAATTGACTGGAATGCTGTTCTACACAGAAAGATTTAACAGTGTTCCATTACCTTTCAGCTGTGATAGAACAGCATTTTAGTAGAGATGAAAATCGAGGTGGAACAACATTCCACCATACACTATATTTCAGACACACACTCAGTTGGTTATCCACATTTCAGACATGCCCACAGTAGCTTATCAATTTAATACATAGGAAAAGGAACATCCACTTTAACTACCACAGAACTTTAAAAATCCTGGGTTCAGAATTCCTAGTTGTATAATAATAATAGCATTCAGCTAGCCAGAGCATATTCAGAATCACTGGCTTAGACTGTCTGAAATTGTACCCAATTTTTCTTCTGATTTCCAGTTAATTGGTTTAAAAAAGAAGCCCTACTTTTGTAAATGAAGAATAAAGTTGTTGTATTTTCAGAGGTTTCTTCATTTTTTGGCAAAATGGTAATCAAGATAGGACGCATGAATTTCAGAGTGCTGGACTCTGACATACACACAGCAGGCTCTCACCATGGTTCAGAAGGCAGATCGTTGGAGTTGTGGACCTGCTTGAATGTGACCATGATTAGGCAGCAAGGAAGTTACAGAATGGTCCCTGTGTGTGTCCTGGAGGTGCTGCTTTTACCTGAGAGTTTTGTTTGACTGACAGAGTTTGTACCTCTCATGTTTTTCTGTATTTTATTGCAATGGACCCATCCTCTGAGGTGAGGTGTCAGAAGGGTTATGAAATGTTCATCCTTCTGCAGCTACATCAGGATTCATGTAGTCCCAAAAAATTACATTAGTATGTACCATAATCCATCTTTGTCTTCTGGTTAGAACAGTGATAGCCTATTGGATGCGTAAAAAAACTAAATAAAGAATTGCTGTATTGTTTTTCAAATTTCTTTGTGACTCTGCTATGTTGAATTGTGTGACATTTCTGCTTATACTCTGCCTTATAGTTGACAGTTCATCTAACTTCCCTCAGCCCAGAGTCTTTCACTCGCTGACATTCTCTAACACACACAAGATGTCACATACACACTCACAGACTCTACACACTGTCTCCATTCATGCAGAGGAGGCTTTCCATTTTCTTTCAGCACTATTGTAGAAGGCATAACTGGCAGTTTGTGATGCAATGAGATTGCTGCTATTGTCCCTTTCTCCATAAGTTTCATAGTAGACATGCCTTTTTTTTTATACCTGGGTGCTATGACTCACTGTTCATTGAATTCACAGATGCAGCCTTGCTCAGAGTGACAGTTTGAGCAAGTGTTGAGCTAAGTATTCTGATGTCAAAGTGATTCCTTCATTGGTAGGACTAATAACTCTATGCCTGACATTTTCATTGTTTCATGTATTTGTTCTGCATTTCATACAATGTCTTATTATACTAATCTGAAATTGACAAAGTGGTCCTGAAGCCATAGCTTCTTTTTATGGCTGTGGGTGGAGCCTACATCCATCTTGCTGTCTGTAGCTGGAAAAATGGAGCACCGTGGAACACATTTTTGGAGTTTTCAATGTATCCTTCCACAACTATAAATCACTATGTAACTTGAAATAAAAACTCCCTTCTTTTGATTTAGAATGTTGGAGACAGCACTCTAAGCTGCTTATCACACATAGCCATTAGGAAACTGAAACAGCATGTTAAATATTGGTTGCCTATTAAACTGGTGATTTGTTTACCCCTTCGAAATGCAATGATTTGCACATTTGAATACTTAGCATTTAAAACATTTTTTAATACTAGATTCAGTTGGACAGGTATTGTCTTTCAAGAAAGATTCATACCTCATAAATGTCATCCTTTTCAAACAACAAATCTAAAAGATTTACACTGTTTTTAACCTCTTAAGATACTATCTGATAAGAATTGTCTCATACATATGCCAGGTCTTCTGTGAACTATCCAGGCTACATATATAGCAATCAGCAGACATTTGTTACTCTGCTTTTGGGAAAAAATATATATTGAGCTACAGCACACACACACACACACTCTACACACCATCAGCATGCCACAACCTTCAAAATAAATACTGCAAAATAATATGTTATTAAACAACCTCTACCTATCACACAGGATGCAGAGTGTCAGGATGGGGGTGTAACCCCATCCCAGAAAGGTAACCATAGGGATCCCCAGGGCTCAATCCCAGGTCCACTTCTCTTAGTCTCTTCATAAATTCCCTTCCCAAAGCTTGTCCTGCTAAAATGCTGCTGTATGCAGATGATGCAGTGATCACAGTTCCAGGCAGCAATGCTTGTGAAATCTCAAAAACACAGAATAGCTTTTGCCGTAGCAGGCATGGTTCTCCCATAACCAACTCCTTCTGAACTATAAAAACTAAAACTATGCACCTAACCTTGCCACACACCAAAGGAATGTTGAACCCTTGACTGTCTATAGCCAAAGAGGATAGCATTGAACAAGTTTCCACCTTTAAATATCTCAGATGATACACTCTCCTTTGTGCACCATATCGACCATGTAGTCAAAACTGGTAATATTAAGCTATGCATCCACTATAGGCATAGGCAAGTCATGACTCACGAGGCTCTTAAACTAGTTACTCAAAGCTCTATACTGTCTATCATCGACTATGCACTAGTCATTTACAGTGCTGCCACTGACTCAGCCTTAAAGAGTTAAATTACCAGCCAACAAGGCCTGCCACCTGGGCCTTGGTGCCAACCATCATACCCATAATTGCACCCTTTACTCCTCTACAGGTTGGCTCCAGCTCCACCTCAGGACAAAGTATCAGGCTTGCATTATGGGTAAAAACCCTACTAGGTCTCACACCCAACTCTACTGCCACATTGTTTCAGCAAAACTGCTCCTCAAAGGTCACTAGAGGAATGGCTAAGGGAGTGCTCCATGTCCCATTTAAAAGAACATGTTTTGCTCAGTGGTCACTCTCTTACCATGGCTCCACTTGGTTTAATGAACTCCCTAATACTACACTGGAGCACACAAGAATTGACCCCTTTGAAAGAGAACTGCTAACCCTTTTGGCCCAAAATAACCAATGTGACTGCAACTATGAAACGCAGGCAGCTATCACCACCATGAGTTATTCCCCATCCCCTCCACTTCCCTGCACTCCTGCCCCTTCTGACAAAGCCCCTGGTTGCTGTCCCCCACTCCTGCTCCACCCCTCACCTCTCTTTCCCTACTTATGACAAAGCCCCTCAGGCTACTCCTTCCTAACTTTGGCTTGTTTCCTTGATGCCTTTCGTGGACTCAACAATATAGTGTACCATATGTCAAAATGCACTTCTAGTACCTGCTACAATATAGTCAATGTAATAGCCTACTCACCTGCTTGTACAGCCTGTCAGTATTCTGTCTTCCTGCAACGCTCATCAAACTACCTCTGTAATTTTGTCTCTTGTCCTATTTGTCATGGAACCTTTGACATTTTGGTCTGTTTGTCTATCTGACATTGAACCTTTGTAAAAGAGCCTGTTGGCTCAAAGGTGTTAATCTGCAACTGAAATAAATAAATAAATAAAAAATAATAAAACAATAAACTGTTTGATTATATCAGTGAACACAGTGACGTTCAGTTTACAATAGCACTGGGGAGATAATACATCTCATTGTCATAGAGATCTTCATTTTATACTTTTTCACTGTATTTACTCAGGATGTCCCAGATTAGATGCAATATCTTGTTTTCAGTGGGGTCATGATTTTACCTTTTTGTAATGTATTTATTCAGAGTAGCCTATTCCAGATGTAAAATATATTTTTCAGTGTGTTATGATTTTATGCAATGCAGCATAATACTGTGTAGATGTAGAGCCCCACTGAAAATAAGATGCCATGTCTTCTGTGCACTATTTAAGTTAAACATATAGCAATCAGCAGGCATATTGTAGGAAACCACATTGTAAAATGTGTAAAAGGAAGACCACATTGAAATTGCTCTCCACAGATCTGCATTGTGCAGATTCATTAGAAATAATGTATAAAGCATCCCAAAAAGCTCTCCACAGCCACATCGGCTCTGTCCAGAGTTTCTTTATCCTGCTATGGTAGTACTCTCATAACTTTGTTATTTGCAATACATCATTTGAAAATATCATCCTACCCTTTTTGGAACACATCTCCTCTCTCCCCTCCCCATGTTGGTACAGAGAACATGTTACAGGAAACAGTTACTTTGTATATGCTGATACTTCATAGAATAATAATCCTGTTAGTGGCCATTCCTATTGTTTTGGCATACTGACATGCATTCCTCACTCAGCACATGTCAGTGTTGCACACTTTTGATATTCCTCATGTATCAGTGACCAGCAATGACATGCAACGTGAGGTTCAGTGTTATTTCATATGCACCCAAGAAATCATGACAATATAATGGAAGGAATGGCATGGTTGTATGTTTTCTTACAAAAATAAAAATCCTTAGAGCCAGGAGTACACTTTTCTCTAGTTCTACAGGTTGTATGTTTTCTTCACTGCATTTACTGGAAATCTCCCCACACAAAGCTGTTTTCTGACAATGCCTAATGGTATTAATCTTAAGAAAAAGGAATTCTGAAAGAAAAAAAAAAAGAAATGGAACCATCATCATCATCCTACAACAATGGGTCATTGCATAGTGCCAATTTTTATGGCAGATCATATGAAAGTAGAAATGATTTTGATAGTAAAGTCATTTAAATGCAGAACATATGAAAGTAGAAATAATTTTGATGGTAAAGGCATTTTGTGTGTGTGTGTGTGTATGTACAGTCTGGTGGTGGGGGCGGGCGCAGAAGCCTGGCATCTGAAAGTATTGACTTGATGAAGTTCGTTTCTTTTTACAGAATAAATATTCGGCACTGCAGAGAGCAGTGAATACAAGTCTGATTTGTTAAATAGTTATGCAACCCATCTGATCACTGAACTCATACTGTTTGAAACAATCTGAATATACACAGCAATATTATGTAGCTCATTTAACAACAGTATTCCTTTTCCCCAAAGTTGTGTTGTCTTAAATGAATAGGAAAAAATTTCACTGATCCTAACCTGCTACACACTGCTGTAACTGCTTCATTTTATTGCATACCGATACTTTTCAAAGTAACCAATACTTACTAATGTATTGCATTTTTGCATTTGGACTCACTACTAATTCAGTCATGACAAAAGCAAGAAATAAAGAAAAAATATCTAGAAGTAATACATTCAGCACATTTACTGTACTCTTTCTCATTGTATGGAGTGGACTAAGCTAATAACCTTGGAGATATGTATGCATTCATTGACAAATTGTGAATGCAGTCAAAAGACATCTTAGTCTGGAAAGTGCAGAAACATTTATTTTATGATGCACTTTTCCTTCATGAATCAGTGCCCTTCAATCCATAATTTCTTTAGCAGTATGCACCAGATGGTGAAACACTGTAAAATTGTAATAATACCTCACTGTATTTTAATAATGATGCATTAAGGGTGACCAAGAATGACATATCCATGGGTTCTAATGCTTGAAAACTCACATATTTGAAAGTATGATCTAATTAATGTATGTCCTAATTACAAAAAGTAACAAAGTCTGATATTATTAGCTTACCTGGAGGGCTGCTCTGTAATTGTGTCTTACCAGTGACATTTTGTCTCTTAATGCCATGTTCTATTGATGCTTGTTTGTAGTCATTGATGTACAGTAAACTGTGGGAATGCCCCATTTCAAAAGGCTAACACACACATGCTCTAGTAGACGTGCACATGGAATGGATTTGTCCCTTCAACACCCTTCAAATAACCAAACATGTTCATGATATTAAGTTATGATATGTTAGTGTGTCTATTTTTGTAAACAAATGTAGTGGCAAAACCAAAGTTTTTGAAATACTTCATTTTGATCATTTTAGTACTTAACCTTGATGGTCTATCACACCCTTTCATTGCTTTAATGTGCAGCCCAGTCTTTATTGAATGATACATATTATGACAATTATGAATTTCTGAAAGGATGCAAGCAGTCTCAGCTTCATCAAACCTTCGTACTTGCCTGTATACACAGTATGATAACATGTTATTATTTATTATGTGACATTATTACATTGGAATGGAATTTCATGACCTACATTTTAAATGCATCTACTACATTATTTCAAAAATCAATTTGTGCACTGCTTTCCACATGTCTACTGATGGATTTGACAAATTAGAATGTGATTTACCTAGTCCAGATGATACTGATAATCAGCTAGCCAAACCTTTGTGTGTTAAGAAGAAGTCCTGGAAGCAAACTGTGCAGAACACACACAGTATGTTAGCTAAAGAAGAGATAGTCATCAGCCTCATAATAAAGGAAGAACAAGAGGTCACAGGAGGTCTGGATATAGTGGCAAAGGGAGAGGTAGACTTGTACATTCCAAGATCAGTGATGAAAGCTTTAAATGAGCATGTGAACTTCACTATGCTAAACTCAGGGTCAGTATCTAGATATGTCATTTTGTTCAATAATCTGTCAATGTGCAAGTCATATGCCCCACCTTTGCTTCTCTTGAATACTTCCATGTCTATGTTTATCCTGTTCACACACCCTGAACATTCTCCCCTACCCAAGTGTCCATACCATTGCTATGTTGATGGCAACCATGAATAGGTATACCTTCCTTTCAAACTCTGATGACTTGTTTCATTTAAATACATCTCATTTGATCATTCCAGTGACTGTGTGCTGATTCCCCTGTTGTTCACTCTCCTTTAATTACAGTGAGCATTCATTCAGCCAGGTGCAGGTCTAAGTGGTTTGTGCCATAGGGATTTTGTCCTGCAGGGTGCCAGGGGTTGTACCAGGGCCAGAGAGGTGGCAATGTGGGCATCAGGAGATGAGGCAAACAAACAGAGCACCCATTGGGGTGCTTGTGACATATGCAGTACTACAGTACAATCATACACATATCCCTCCATCGATGACACCCATCATAACGTATACCCATCTATGACACCCATCATAATGTATTCCCCATCCATGACACCATCATAATGTATCCCACATCCATGATACCATCATAATCCATACCACCATCCTGACAGTCTACGTAGACCCTAATCCAGTCCCCTCATGCAGTTCAAATATGATCAACACACTGCCATCCTCCCCACAATCACTGCCATAATGTAATTGTCCTCTGGTGGTCCAGTGGACCCTCTGCCCCCCCACATTGTAGGCATTGTCCAACCATCCTGCACCCCAATCCCAAATGGAAGCTGGCAGCCGCAAGCCTTCCTTTCACCACCACAGCTGGCCACCAACAGAGCTCACAATAAGTATGAACTGTATATAGTTATGCTCAGTGAATAACAGCTATTGTTTGCTGAGCATAACCTTACACAGTTTGTATTTACTGTGATCTCGGTTGGTGTCCAGCCATGGTGGTGAAAGGAGGTGTGCTGACCACTGGCTTCCATTTGGGATTGAGAGTGTAGAGTGGTTGGACAATACCTGATGAGTGGGGGCCCACTTGACCACCAGGGATAGTGCTCTTATGGCGGTCCGCAGATGGGGAGGGCAGTGTGCTAACATATTTGAACTGCATGATAATTAAGGGGATCAGAAGGTCCATGAGACCATCGAGATGGTAACATAGATAACAGTATCATGGGCATACCAATGGCATACAGGATGAAACCCAACTCTGCAGCATTTTGCAGCACTCTTCAGAATGCTGCAGCAGACCTACTAAATAAAGCAATGTAATTTCAATGTCAATTAGTCCCTTTTGTCATTCAGGAAAATGTGACACTGCCAGGATGTAGTGAATGCCACAGGTTCCTGCATGAGAAAGGGAATAATTGCCATTGAAAGTACATTGCTTTATTCAGCAGGTCTGCTGCAGCATGCTGTAGAGTGCTTTAAAAGTGGTTTTCATCCTGGGGGATGCCACTGTACATTATGATGGATGTCATGGAATGGAGTATACATTATGATGGGTGTCATTGGGGATGGGGGGTATGTGCCGTGCATTTTATAGTCATACACTGTATGGCACCTGCACCCCAATGGGTGCTCTGTATGTTTCACCTATCTCAATGATGCCCCCACTGCCACCTCTGGCACTGGTACACCTCTGGCATGCCCTGCCCTACTGTTTCTTCTGCCCCCACTATCCCGGCCCCACCAGTGTTGCACTGGGCAGGGTGGGGACACCGGACATCTACACCACAAACCACAGATGCTGCCAAGTCTTTGGCACATCTTAGGTGTGTGGCAAACCTGGAGTTTGGCAGGGACCCCTAAGATTGTAAAATCTGGTGCAAGGTCCTTGCCACAACCAAGGTTTGCAGCTACCCTTAGAGTGATGCAATTATGTTGCTCTAGGTGATCTTTGAAAATCAGACCCATTATCTGAATATAAATGGGAAAAAATAACTCATGATTACATAATTATTTTGGTTGTTCTCTGTATTAATATTCTTTTCTGTGATTTACAGGAATGTATTTCAAGATTAAATAATAAATGTGTGATGGATTTGTGTTTTTAAATGGCAGTTCAAAATCCATCATTTAATTTCAATATTATTGATGGAAGCCTAACCATACCTGGATCCCCATCTCGTATTCCTCCCTTTCTGATGTGCCTGACTGGTGTGTCTGCAATCATTGTAGAAAATATCAACTACTAAAAGAGTGTAAGTGCTGCAGATGGGACACCATCAATTACCTTTGTACGTCCCTGGGAGTTTATGCATATTCAGTACTTTCTTTCCATTTTCACGCAATAAGGTAAGCGCCGAGAGTTAGAGTAACAGTCTGTTAATCACGCTCTAGGGGCATAAAATGGCACATGATGCAGATGAGTGATATATTGCTGTTGGGGTGATTAACTGATTGTTAAAGTAACTACTAGGAGTGCTTTATTGCTAGTATAAAACTGATTTAAAAACAAAAGTGTTAAAGTGTGTCTTTTGAATGTGTTTCTCCTTTAGAGGAATATTTTTATTAAAATAGTTCATCCACCAACAGTTTAAGAATGCTGGTTCAGAATTAGGAAGCATAATTCTGGGCATTCAACAGTGCTAGAGAATGGAATGCTGAAAGGAAGAATTCATGCACCAAGGTGATCAGGCTGTTCATGACAGTGTAACAGATATTAATGGAATGTTGTCAGAATATTGACAGCCAATCAAAATGGAGCTTTTCTGGATCCTTTTATAATAATAGTTATGTTATTTTATACATTCACAAACAAGCATTAAGAAAGGATGATAGACAGATTGATAACATCACACATAACAAGCGGGTTCAGTATCATCTTTGAAATGATTTCCGAGCCATAAATAATCTTCATTACAGTTCATCCATTGAGTGGGGTCTCAAGAAAATGGCACAGTAATCAACTATGAGATACATATCACCTGAATTCAATTGCCACTGAATGTGAACAACATATGTACATGGTCTGGTCTGGTGATAAAACATTGAGTTAATATACTAGTGACCGCCATATAATAATGATTTGTTTTGTTAACATCACCACTCATTATGTTTTAAGTCAGCAATAATACCAGACAGGGTCTGCAGTTGTGGCTACACTCGACACCCAGGGGTGTAATGAGGCCCTAATGCCACAGTCGGAGGACTCTGAATGGTCTGATATAGTCCAATATCACCCAACCTGGAGGGTATAATTACACTTTAAAAATAGGCTACATGTCTAATTTTTGATAGGATTTTCAAATAAATGAAATAATGTGATAAAGAGAAAGTGGATGGGTGGGCAGGTGACAGGGACAGTTCATCTGAATGTGGGACAGAAGGCTGAGAGGGCAGGTGGCTATAGGATGTTGTGATGAGGTATTTAAGCAATAAACCACTCCAGGGTGTGAGTTATGCTGGGATTTACCCACACCTTGTGTGGTTTGGTCTGAGTGCAGCTGAGTGACTAACAGTGGGTAAGTCATAGCACAACCCACACCTTGGAGCAGTTATTGCAATTATACAATGGTCCCCTTTTTGGGGGTGAAAAAAAAACTGAAAATGCTTTTTTTTTATTTTTAATTGTTTTGTTGTCTACAGGCCTCCAGACCAGGGGTAGGACATAGACACATTACTGTTAGAAGATACACAAAATATGACAGTTAAAGGGAAATTCTGATAATGGGAGACTTCAATATGCCAGATACAGATTGGACAATACCAATAGGAACATCCTCCTGAACTAGACACATGGTGGATTCCCTGAAGGAGGGCCTTAAACAACTGGTGCAACAACCCACAAGAGACAGGGCTATCCTAGCTCTAGTACTGACTAACAGGAAATGATCACAGATCTCCGAGTAGAAGGTCACCTGGGGCCAGTGACCATTAAATGGTATGGTTCAATTTGGCCACTAGAACTAAATCATCCCATTCCAAAGCAACAATATGGGACTTAAAAGGAACTATGTTTGATAAGATGGCCAACAGAGTGAAGCTAGCCGTGGCAAGAAGTAATACAGGTGAGGTGTACAGGCAAAGTGGGCAAGCATTAAAGTTCTATACTTGAAGCAACATCCCATTGTGTTAGAGAGAAAGGCAAGAGCAAAGAAGGAGGAAATCATTTGGTTCTCTCAAAACAGTAGCAGAAAAGGTCAGAGCCGAAAGGCTAGCCTTCAGGAAATATAAGGGGACACAGCAGGATGAAGATAGGGAGGAATACCAAACTTCCCTAATGGAAGCAGGGAAGGCAGTAAGGCAAGCAATAGCCCAAACTGAGGAACACTAGCACAAACTGTAAAAGAAGGGACAAGACTTTCTATATATACATTAGTGAAAAGAAAAAGTCCAGAGGGCATTGCTAAGATCAAAGGGATAAGGAGAGTGTGTGGAGGAGGACCATGTAAAACATCTATCCTAAATAGACACTTCTGCTCAGAATTTACTGAGGAGAAGGTAGGGCAGGCCCACAGCTCAACACCATGGACATGGGAGTACACTAGTCCCTTCCCAAAAGAAAGGGTCCTACAAGAGCTCACTAAGCTCAGGGTGGACAAAGGCAATGGGACCTGATGGCACATCCCAGGGTACTAAAGAGCTAAGGATGGAACTAGCAGGCCATTAGCAGAACTGTTTAGTGAGTTTCTGAGCACAGGAGATGTCCAAGAAGACTGGAGAAGGTTCATGTGATCCTGCTCCACAAGTGTGGTAGCAGGAGGAGACAGGAAACTACAGACCAGTCAGTCCTACCTCTGTAGTGGGCAAGATTATGGAGGCATTCCTTAAGGAAAGGGTAGTGCAACACATGGAATCCACAGGAGCACAGGATCCAAGACAGCATGGGTTTACAAAGGAAGGTCCTGTCAAACTAATCTCATAGATTTCTTTGACTGATTAACCAGAGTGATGGACTAAGGGGAGCAGCTGATGTTGCCTACCTTGACTTCAGCAAACCGTTCAATACTGTTCCACATAGGCGATTGATTAATAAGCTGGGTAGGCTCTGGTGGGTCAGAAGTTGGTCAACTAGTTGGCAAACTGGTTGGTGGGCAGAAAACAGAGAGTGGTGATAAACAGTATACAGTCAGAAGAGATGCAAGTCACAAGTGGGGTACCTCAGGGATCAGTCCAGGGCCAGTCCTCTTCTATATCTTCATCAGTAACACAGTACAGATGGACAGGAGGGTAAGGCTTGTCTGTTTGCAGATGATACCAAGATGTGCAACAGAGTAGATGATCCAGATGGGGTGGGCAGAATGAGAAGAGATCTGGAAAAACTGGTAAAAATGGTTGGAAGACTGGTAACTGGGGTATTAATGCAAAGAAGTGCAAGATCATGCACATAGGAAGAGAACCCTGAAGTCACCTATAGGTTGGAAAGGGAGTTGCTGGCAATCACAAGGGATGAAAGAGACTTGGGCATCATCATCACATACTACCTGAAATCATCCAAACAGACCACTATAGCAGTAGGTAAGGCTAGAGGGATGTTGGAATGTTTAGTAGGGGAGTATCGCAAGTCGTAAGAGGAGGTAATAATCCCTCTTTAGAAGACACTGGTTAGGCCTCATCTGGAGTACTGCATGCAGTACTGAAGCCACACCTACACAAGGACATTAACAAAATGAAGGCAGTCCAGAGAAGGGCAACCAAAATGGTGCAGGGACTGCATCAGAAAACGTATGAGGACAGATTAACGGAGCTCAATATGTACAGTATACCCTAAAGCTAAGGAGGGAGAGGTGATGTGATCCCAAACATTCAAACATCTTAAGGGCATTAACAAGGTGAAAAGAGTCTAACATGTTTCAATATAAGAAAATAACAGGACAAGAGGACACAGCATGAGATTAGAGGGAGGCCGATTAAGGGGTAATGTTAGGAAGTTCTTTTCACAGAAAGGGTGGTGGATGCGTGGAATGGCCTACCTCAGGAAGTTGTGGATATGAATACAGTGTAGGGCTTCAAACATGCATGGGATAGGCATAAGAGAGCAATACAGTTGAGTATGAATAGATAGGCCATTGACAGAGTAAAGGCCTATGGCACATTCATAATATAGAAAAAATGGGCACGGGACTGGCCTTGCAGTGCTTATCTGTCATCAACTTCTATGTTTCGATGTTTCTATGTTATTATTATTATATTTTATTACTCCACCACAAATAAATAGTTCCCTGTTGGTAGGAAACAGCTGCCTGTCCCCCACTCTATGCCCTGTGCTAACCATCTGATTATGTGCACCCTGAACTTGTTTCAAAACTTTAACTAGTTGGGTATATTAAGCTTCCCTACTTCTGCATTGCTCCACATTACTCCAACTATTACAACTTATGTTAATCTGAGCGGTGATGGTGCGAGTTATGAATACCCTGTTGCTGTGGTTTCGATCAGCAAATAAAAAAACTGCTGCGATGGATTAGACTGTACAGATAAGGCACTGTTGGAGAAAATGTTTTATTTTAAATTTTTCCCCACTCTTTGGGCCATGTTGAGATACCATACAGACCGGTAGAGCACAAAGTTTTGTTCTTTTATTACTGAAAGATGGGGACAGACAGTGATGAGCCAGAGAGAGTGCAGTGTTTTTGAGAGGGAGGGGGCGAGACCATGTCAAGTGAACTGCCCTCCATTGCAGTTCACAGAGGGAGATA
Source organism: Neoceratodus forsteri (assembly GCA_016271365.2). Taxonomy (NCBI): domain Eukaryota; kingdom Metazoa; phylum Chordata; order Ceratodontiformes; family Ceratodontidae; genus Neoceratodus; species Neoceratodus forsteri. Next base: position 883,367,465 of record CM028134.1, read on the forward strand.
GAGACTTTCTCTCCCCACATGCTGACAGTGAAAATGACCATTTACATGCAGGTGAAGAACTAAATGGAGAGTGGGAGAAGCTGTGAAGGGCCACCCGTGCTTCTGGGTTTTCTGCCACATTAGTGGTTCCAGTTCAGAGTGCCTATTGCAGTTGGGAAAAAATGCTTTCTGTCTGGTGATATTTGCAAATAGAACATTGGGCATGTTTTTCTACTTATGGAAAGCACTTATTGTTGATACTGAGTTGCGATTCTTGAGGATGGAGAAGTGGGCTGATAAGAAGGGAGCCAAAAGCTGAAAAGAAGGAGACAGGTGAGGTGAGTGCACTGTCTTGAGGTTTCAAGGAGATATTTAAAAAGGTTAGGAGGTTTGGGTAGGTGTACCGAGTTTGGTGACTGTTGCGATCCATCTGATTGAAACTGCAGTTGTTGTTTGAATCTTCTGCTTTTGCATATATGGTGGCTGAATTGTTTTATTTTAGGGGTCGTATTTATCTTTTGGAGATGCAGCTGACTGGCACCTTTTCCAGTGAGTTATGGAGGATTTACAAAGGGTAAAGGTGCCAGTTAGCCAATCAGATTAAAGAAATCTAGGACCCCACTGTATAATTAATTTCTTTTCCTTTTAATTAGGAATAGAAAAATGAGCATTGCTTTGCTTTTTCTTAGTGACTCGGCTCTGGCAGTGTTAAAGTAGTGGAGAGCATGCAACATGCTAGTGCTACAACTTCATATAAAAATACTTTATTTTTCAGGAAAAAAGAATGGTAGTGGTTTTATTTGTGGCATGTTTTGTTTTCCTTTAGTGAATAACAGTACTTGGTTGTGGTGGTTGGAGAAGGGGAAAATCAAAAGTGAAAGGAACACTCGTTAAGCCGTGCTAAAAGTCTCAGTTGTAAACTGAAATTCAATGGTGGCACACTGACAACAACTTTGATACTGAGACAGGCTGGGCTGGCACTTTTTCCTCATCCTCTATTAAAAGTTAATGTCCCCCGTCATGTGTGCCATCCAATCAGAGTCCAGAAAATAAAAAGCCCATTTTGTAATTCAAAACAGTTTACACCTTCTAAATGTGTCCTTCAGTGCACTCAGGTCATATATTTTCTTCAGATTCATGCAGTGTAATAGTTAAACACTACTGAAATTAATTAAGCAGTAAGGCATAACAGGGCATTAGTGGTGTTAGGGTGTACCCATAGTCAGTTGCATAGTAAGGCACAAAATGAAGACTGAGTGCCTTCAGACTGTGACATTGGGGACACTCAGTACAATCAATAGCTGTGACATGCTCTATTGCTTTTAAAAACTAGACATTTACCAAGTTTTACAAAAAGTCACCCTAAAATCATAGTAAAATGTGGCAAAGTAATGTAAAAGAAAAATCTCTGGATGTTTTCCACCTGTCAGTCATCTATCTTTCCATACATTTAATAGATTGTGTGATTTCTCAACATGCAATGCAGAATGAAACTCTGCATTACTGCAGTAGTAGAATGCCCCAACAACACACATCTGAGGTTAACAAGGAAAAAATGTATTCAAAATTCTTCAGGTTTCCACTAGTATACACTCATTGACATGCACAGAGGGTTCAAATGGCTTCAGAACTGCAATCTTATTTACTGTGGGAGAGGAGCATGGAGTTCCCCAACAAACCGTTCGGGTTGGAGGTGGATAGTTAATGGTCATCAATGAAACATTAGCTTTGGAATGTCTGGATAGTACTTCATTTTTAAATATTGTATTTGTGTGTAAGGAGGCATATGATTGTAAGTAACATTAACTCACATACTTACTTATTTTTACATTTTTGGTTTATATAAACATTTTAGCCACTGCTGGCCCAGGCTTGGTGGTGACATACCCATGATCTATAGAGACAATCACCCTGCAGGGATCATGCTGCCGGCAGTGGTGTTGGGATTTTGCATGGTTTGTACAGAATATACAGTTCAGCCCAGTTATAACAGACATGTTTATAATGGATGCCTGCTTAGAACTGATGTTTAGTTAAAACAAAAAAAATTTCGTAAGTGCCCAATACAAAAAAATCACACTTACGCCATTCATTACAGCCCTGTATAGCAGACATTGTACCTGACATTACAGTTTTGATGGCAACGTCTAACAAGGTGCTAACCTGTTTTCACACTGCTAATATAGCACCTGGTTAGCTATTTAACTGAATGGCAGTTACAGCACAGTAGTAAGCTGTTAACAATTTGTTCAGTCTGCTCATTGCTCATTGCTGTTCCTTCCATGATTCATTCAAGTGGTCAGCACTCACTTTAGCTTCATAAGTGAGATCCTTCAAGATATTAACAAAATGCCAAACATGAGCATTTGTGAGCTAGCACTCCACTTATCCCTGCCAAAGTCTACTTTTCAGATCTCCTAAAAAACAGAAACCACAAGTATAATTCACATCCCTTCCCTGCCACAACCTGTTCATATTCTAACTTCAAACCTTCTAATCTGTGCACTACTGTTAGAAGATTTACAAAACATGACAGCTAAATGTGAGGTTCTTCTAATGGGTGACTTCGACATGCCAGATACAGATTGGTCAATACCAGCAGGAACATCCACCAGAACTAGACACATAGTGGATTCTCTGAAGGACAGGGCCTCAAACAGTTGGTACAACAACCTACAAGAGACAGGGCTATTCTGGATCTAGTACTGACTAATAGGAAAGGATCACAGATTTCCAGGAGGAAGGTCACCTGGGGGCCAATGACCATCACATGGTATGGTTCAATTTGGCCACTAGGCTAAATCATCCCATTCTAAGGTAAAAATATGGGACTTTAGAGGAACTGACTTTGATAAGATGGCTAACAGAGTTAAGCTAGCCCTGGCAAGATGAAATACAGTTGAGGGGTACAGGCAAAGTCGGCAAGCATTAAGGCGCTAATATTTGAAGCAACATCCCATTATGTTATGGAGAAAAGCAAGAGCAAAAGAATAGGAAGCCACTTTAGTTTTCAAAAACAGTAGCAGAGAAAGATCAGAGCCAAGGTGGGCATTCAGGAAATATAAGGAAATGCAGTGGGACAAAGATGGGAGGCATGCAAACTTCCCTAAGGGAAGCGAGGAAGGCAGTAAGGCAGGCAAAGGCCAAACCAAGGAAACACTAGCATGAACAGTAAAGAAAGGGACAAGAGTTTCAATAGATACATTAGTGAAAGGAGAACAACCAGAGGGGTATTGCTAAGATCAAAGGGTATAAGGAGGAGTGTGTGGAGGAAGACTAAGGAAAAGCATCAATCCTAAATAGATACTTCTGATCAGTATTTACTAAGCAGAAGGTAGAGCAGGGCTCACAGCTCAGCACCATGGACACAGTGGGAGGGAGGTGCACTAGTCCCTTCACAAAAGAAAGGGTCCTACAAGAGCTCAATAAGCTCAGGGTGGACAAGGCAATGGGACCTGATGGCATACATCCCAGGATACTAAAGGAGCAAAGGGTGGAACTAGCAGAGCCATTAGCAGAACTGTTTAGTAAGGCTCTGAGCACAGGAGAGTTTCAAGAAGACTGGAGAAGGGCTCATGTGATCCCGTTCCACAAGACTGGCAGCAGGGAGGTGGCAGGGCACTACAGACCAGTCAGTCTTACCTTTGTAGTGGGAAAGATTATGGAGTCATTCCTTAAGGAAAGGATAGTGCAACACCTGAAATGCATAGGAGCACAGGATCCAAGACATCATGGGTTTACAACAGGAAAGTCCTGTCAGACTAGTCTCATAGATTTCTTTGACTGGATGACCAGAGTGGTGGACCAAGGGGAGCAGTTGATTTTGCCTACCTTGACTTCAGCAAAGCTTTCGATACTGTTCCACATAGAAGACTGATTAACAAGCTAAATAGGCTTGGGTGGGTCAGAAATTGGTTAACTGGCTGGCAAACTGGTTGGTGGGCAGAAAACAGAGAGTGCTGGTAATTAGTATACAGTCAGAAGAGATGCAAGTAACAAAGTAGGTACCTCAGGGATCAGTCCTGTGGCAAGTCCTCTTCAATATCTTCATCAGTGACATCGCAGATGGACTGGAGGAAAAGGTTTGCCTGTTTGCAGATGAAACCAAGATCTTCAACAGAGTAGATGATCCAGATGGGATGAGCAGAATAGGAAGAGATCTAGAAAACTGGAAAAATGGTCAGAAAAAGTACTAAATGGGGTTTAATGCAATGAAGTGCAAGATCATGCAAATAGGGAAGAGAAACCCTGAAGCTACCTATAAGTTGGGAGGGATTTGCTGGAAATCACTAGGGAAGAAAGAGACTTGGACATCATCATCACAGATAACCTGAAATCATCCAAGCAGACCACTATAGCAGTAGGTAAGGCTAGAGGATGTTGGGGTGTATTAGTAGAGGTATCACAAGTCAGAAGAGGAGGTAATAATCCCTCTTTACAAGACACTGATTAGTGTCCATCTGGAGTACTGCGTGCAGTACTGGAGGCTACACCTGCACAAGGACATTAACAAAATGGAGGCAGTCCAGAGAAGGGTGACCAAAATGGTGCGGGACTGCATCAGAAAACATATGAGGACAGATTAACCAAGCTCAATATGTATACCTGAAGTGAAGGAGGGAGATGTGATGTGATTGAAATATTCAAACATCCTCAGGGCATCAACAAGGTAAAAGAGTCTAACATGTTTCAATACAAGAAAAATAGCAGGACAAGAGGACACAGCATGAGATTAGAGGAGGCCGATTAAGGGGTAATGTAGGAAATTCTTTTCACAGAAAGGGTGTTGGATGCATTGAATGACCTACTTCAGGAAGTGGTGGATATGAATACAGTTCAGGGCTTCAGACAAGCATGGGACAGGCATAGGGATCAATACAGATGGTATGTATAGATGGGGCATTGACAGAGTAAAGGCCTATGGCACATTCATAAGGTAGAAAGAATGAGCAAACTGGATGGGTAGGCTGGGGTGGGATGCAAGGGTGGGAACCCTAAAATTAAATTTCCTTGCTTTTTCACTGTGAAGAACCTAACTGATGCATTAATTAAGTTTTTGCATAGAATTTCCTTACTTTTTAAGAAAGAATAGATAAGTAGAACAGTGCACTTTCCACATTATACACCAATGACTAAAAGTACATTGACAACAACAAGGCCACCACCAAACAAATGTTAGTCTAGTAGAGCAATAGAAAACACTGTCCACAAAACATAAAGTGCACCACACAATATCTCCAAAAAATATATTGTCCAACACATAAGCACCACTATTGACATCTACAGGACATGCCATCAACACCCTCAAATCTCAAGTAAAAATACCAAGCCGTGTCCGAGATATAACATGTCAAAATTTGAAATTTTCATTCATCAGAGTGGCACAGTTCTGTACCTGTTGACATTTAACACACATAACAACTGAAAATTACATCCATGACACTAAGCTATACGCCCTATCTATTTCAAGCCACCAGCAGAATCCAAAACACTGTCCATAACACAGAAAGTCGTCACACAATATCTCCATAAAAGAAATTTACTGTGACATGTAAACACCATAATTCACATCTACAGGACATGCTGTAAACCCTCTGAATTTAAAATAAAAGACCTAACCATTTTCAAGATATTCAATCCGATCGACTAACAAGGCCCTTGTTAGCCGATAGAGTCCTTGAATTAATCACCAGATGAACATCATAACATCTAAAAACACTTGGAAAGTAGCCCCCATAGACTACATTGGGTGTGTCACTGTGCACTCCTGGCCTTACATAATAATGTGGCTGTGTGTGGGAGAGGAGCATGGGCAGCAATAAACAAATGGGAAGTTGTAGTTGGTGGGGGCAATTTACGAGTGAATTTATAAGAAAACTAAAGAGCTATTTTGGGAAGATATACAGCACACGCTTTTTGCAGAGGTAATGCATGTATACAGTACATGTGTGCATATTGGTATCCTGCTAAATCTCTTTAACATTCCAATAATATTGTTTCTTGCAATCTTAAGTTGAACTAATCCTTTTCCTCCTTACTTCCTGGCTGAACAATAAATATTTCCCAACGCTGTGTATTATTATTACTTGGAATCACTAAAGCAGATTATGGAATCAATAATCAGCTATAACCAGATGTTCCTAATTTTATTGTACCATGGACATTTTAATAAAATATGCACTAGATCTTCTCTTTCATTTTGATTATAGTTACACAGAGTATCAGCTATTTCTTGAGATTTCTTATATAAGGCAGCTCTAGGCTTGGATTTGAACAATTTGGATCTGAATCATGTAAAGTTTTTACATGTATTAGGATCCTCCAGTACATCACGATAGTAACTGAACCTGTGTCTATTGTCATTACGTGTGTTCCATTTTACGTAATTGTAAGCACCAATGCATGCTAAATCTCTATCCTTATAATACTGTATTATTCAGCTCTTGATATAAGGTATGTACTGTTCACTGATACTAATACTTTTTGCCTGTATTCAGTAAGGAAAATCAGGACATATTTGTCAAGAAGTCTGTTCAAGTGCTGGTACCAGCAGAAGTTTTGGAGCTCCTCATTCTCCAATCTTCCTTTATGGAAACATTGTTTTACCCATCTGTCATTAGGAAGCTTAATATTCTGATCTAGTAATTGATGACCCTGGTATTGACCCAGGCTTGTAATCTTGCTCTGCTCTTATAAAACATGCTCGGTAGATTTTTGACATCTTAATATAGTTCTTCCCATTTCACTCCTGTAAAAAGCTTCCAGCTTAGTGTGCTATACCTGGTTAAACAACTAAAAAAAAATCTTAGTAATCAAATTGCTGGTTTTCCAGTTGGTCATTTTGGCTTGTCCCCTATATCTCTGCACAAGAGAGTATCTGGGCATTCAGTTTAGCTTGAAGTGTATATAGTAAGGGTTTAACAGAATGTCCTCCATGTAGGTAATCAAATCTTGCCAATGCACCCACAGTTTTTTGATTTTAGAAATAATATCGTAAAATAAGGTTTTGTGATCCATTACTTGTATAAATAATTCCCAAATACATGTATTTAGTGCCTATTTTGAGCTTGTTATAATTTATCTGCCATGAGTATTTGGTTTTCCTAGCTCTTGTAGTTACAACTTTAGATTTTTCCTGATTTATCTGAGATTTTAGCTAATAGGTCAAGCTTTTTTGAAATCCTGAAACAGTCAGGAGCATAAAGCCAAATCACCAGCATGTGCAAAGAAGAGCATATATTTGTGCCAATTTTAGGTGAGTTAGTCTTGGAGTCCTGTAATTATGTAAGTAGATTATCTAGGAAAATAGCAGTATGCAGCCTTGCTTTACACCTTTGGTTGTCTTTATACTATTGGATACATTATTTCCCTCTCTTATTTGAGATCAAGTATTTGAGAATACATTTTTATGCTATTGACAAGAATTGTGGAGAGATCCCAATTTAGCATTATGTCGCGTAAAATGGTTCTGTTTTTGTGTCAAATGCAGAGCTGTAGTCTATGAATGCCAGGAATAATTTCTGTTTTCTAATTTTAACATATTTCTCAATTAAATGAGTAAGTATATAACAGTTGTCTATGGTAGAGTGTTTTCTCAAAAACCTGCTTGAGCAGGACCCAAGCCTCCAAGACGAGTTATCAGAGTGCATAGCAAAAATTGCAATGAATGCTCATAACTCAGCCATTTTTGACATTCTGACCCACAGATTTTAAACATGGCCTTTTGGAGACCCGCCTCATGAACAATATTAATGTCATCATGCAAATGCCACCAAAAGGTGAATTCAACAAGCAACTGTAAAATCACCTTTCAGGCAGGAGTTGTGAAATGTCAGTCATATTGTATGTAAGGTGGAGTCCCAAAGGCCATGTTGAGAATTTTGGGTAAAATTCCAAAATGGCTGAGTTATGCATAAAAGCTGAAACCTCCACTGAAATACATTGAACCACATTTACCTTAGTTTCTCATATTGCAGTTGCTGGTTCCAGCAGCAAGACATGTCTTAGATCAGGAGAGTGTATCTTGAACCTGGGACCTCTTCAGGTGAGTGAGGGTGTGTGGAGGTATCAAGGGTGTGTGGGAAGGTGGGTGCACTGTGGGAGGACGGATGGGGTTGTGGGTGTGATCAGCAATGGATTATTTTTACAGGTTAAAGAAACACTGAGGATGGTTTTCTTTATTTCAGTACATTTAATGTATACAAGGAGCAGCCTCCAATGAAAAAACAAATGGTAAAATAAAGAAGATTGATTGACTGATTGATTGATTGATTGAAATACGATAAGGGGATCAGAGGGTGAGGAGTGTCAGTAGATACCTGGGAAAGAAATTAGATTGTGGGAGGTACTACTAACACCAACTAAATAAAAAAAGAAACTAGGGGATCGGAGGGTAGGTGTGCCACTAGACACAAAGGAATTATGTTTATTACAGGGACAGTGGTTGGAGGGTAGGGGTGCCACTAGACACCAGGGAAATGTTAGGGCAGGGGTATTGGAGGGTGGGGGTCACTAGACACCAGGAAAAACATTAGCGTACTGGGAAGGCAATAAAAGGGAAAAGCAAGAAATATCGAGTGATGAAAAGGATCCTTTTTATGACTTGTGATACAAAAAAGGATTCATTTTTCATATCACACGGTCACAAAAATAATTTATTATGTCAAAAACACATTTTATGAGCAAATTTCTAACTTTGAAGTGCAGATTGCACCTAATGGTTCCAAGTCAGCCAGCTAGGTGTAGTGGTGTCAATCCAGGATGTCATTTTGTGACATTTGAAAACAAAAATGTTTTAAGAAAAAATGAAAACAAGATAGCGTGGCTAACAAAATAGGATTTTTCTCTCATGAAAAGGAGTTTATTCTCATGAAAAGGAATGGGTCTCACAAGACAGAATCCTTTTGCTAGATCAAATGCTTTATCAAACTTTCTCCGTCTAGCCTGAAAAGTAATCTTCCCATTGGAAACAATGGGAAATGAAAAACTGAATAACTTTGCAATTTTAATATTTTTCACAAAACAAATGCATGCCTCTTCAATTACCTAAGCTGTTTCTACCATAAAAAAATTACACCAAAATTCCACAGCATCTGGAGTCAAGGCAATGAGGAAAAACTGCAATAATAGGCGACTTTATGACTTTTACACTGTCCAGATCTCAGAATCCACACAGCCAACCAGAACTATACTTGCTACATCAAGACAGTGCATGCAAAATCTTGTGCAAATCCATTGATAGCTTGCAAAGTTATTAACGTGCATACTTTTAGATTTAACATTAAACATGCTACTCAACCTAACTATAGTGGCACTATCATGCCACTATAAGATCTAGATAGATAGATAGATAGATATTCACTGAAAAAACTTAATTAATGAACTAGTTAAGGTTGAAGCAACAAAAGTAGAGAAATGTGGTGTTAGGATTTTCAACCTAACACCCCACCTCCACCACCAGGCAGCAACAGGAAAAACGTTACAGTTTCACTTCTTCTGCATCTGCACTAATCAGCTGTGGTACAATATGTGCCTTGGGGTTGTCAGCACTAATGCTCACCCCATTCAGTCATGAAAGAAACTGAAATGTCAGCCAAGAACACAAACAGTTTCAGATCTCAGCACTGTTGAGGCAAATAAGAAGCCATACAAATCTAAAAATACTACTATAATGAATTCTGAAAATACTGCAAAAATAAAAAAAGATTTATTGTGGCTGATACCAGTGTGGTGGCGGTAGCCAATTACCCCAGTGCTTCAGCAGGGGTGCCTGAAGGCAGTTTGCTGGGCGCTGGGCCAGTAGCTCCTGCCACTGCTCTGGTATCAGCTATGATAAATTACTTCATTTCGAAGTATTTTCAGACTTGTATGGTTTCTTATTTGTACTCAGAGTGCTGAGATCTGGAACTGTTTGTACACTGTTGTGTAGCAGCCTGACCAGCTGTTGAAACGAGCAGCAGGTGGGCACATGTTGAAAATGGACACTAAGCAGTCAGCAATTTGGTGGTCATTTAAAATTGTACAAATCCAACATGGAATTTCAGAGTATGTGCAGTGATTTTCAGAACTAGATAAAGCTCAGCAAGGTTGTATAACCAGGACTTTTGTCATGCATTAGTCAGATCTAAGTATGGCTATAAGCCAATCAGAGTGCAGGATTTTACTACCCCATTTTATAAGGTAGCCTACACAACTGTTATCATTATATTCCAGTATCTATAATGACATATTACATTCTTTAAGAAATCTTAAACTATATGCATTCCATTCGGTTGTTATACTTGCAATTACATCAGTATAATACATGCATTCTAATCTTCACAGCTCACTAATTAAAATAATTAAAAAAATGTTATAGTTGTGTTCACATTTTTTCTCCATTCCTGTTCAGAAGATGAGGCAATGATAGGTGACTGTAATCAATGACTGTCAAAAGGTTGTGTGCACAGTATACTGGAAGGTGTATGAATACCTTTTGGCAGTATACATCAAAATATGCTGCTGGAATTGTTTCAACTGTGCTGTACTCTTGTATGATGAGAAAACTAAATTGTAAAGTACAAATGGATTATAGGTAACAATCATAGTTACTTAGCAAATTTGAATTTAACTGCATATTTATCAATTTTGAACACCAAATGGTATTGCTATGTAATGGATCACCAATAATATATATTTATTTGCTCTTCAGGGCCCTGCAGCCTCACTTTTCATGCTCTCACATGCTGGTGTTCCTCTGCCCATTGGACCTAACCCCACTTCTGTGCCTGTCTGAGCTTCCTCCAGAGCTCTGAAGACATTCCCACTGGTTGACTAGCTTATCTCTTTTGGGAGTCCCCCATGGGGACAATGAGGAGGGAAGTTCCTGTTACATGGGGGATGTCATTTGGGGCCAGGTGAAGTATGCTGGGTCATAGGTTGTATGATGGAGGCCTGTAAAGGCCATCATCTGGTGCTGCAGCTAGCCAATTTCCATTGTGCTGAGGCATCCACCCACCTCACACATTGTATGCAGCCACAGCTGGTCCCAGAGGAGGGCTTTTGGCAGTGTGTGATCATCTACTACCCAGAACACCTCTATGACCACCAGCAGAAGCTGTTACAAGAGCAGCATGATATGACCCTCCCCCAGCCTACACCAATCATATTCAATGTCATTATTGGAATATAGTTATATTTTGTTGAAAACTGTAATACTTAAGGTACAGAACAATACTGAATATCACTTGTGCATAGGTACACAAAATAAGATGTATACATTTATTATGGCACATATAAATCTATAATGTATGTTTTCTGCATTAGCATTACACTACATATTTAGTATGCAATTAACTTACTATTAAAAATCACATAGACAGCTACATTAATAATGATAATTAATAATGTATTGATTATGGAAACTTGGAACACTTGAATGACAGAAAATATTTCACAAATTTATAAAAATGTATCACTCATTACACTTTAGTAAATTCTTGATGAGCAATTCAGCCTGGTATTATCCATTCAATGTCTATCTAATACTTTATCTAGGGGTCTATGTATACAAGCTCCTTTTTCAATGTCTTTGTCAAGAAATCATTAATGTTCATTAACCACATGATGAATTAGTCCTGACAACATGCCCCAGAAAATATAACTGTATTACATTTTCAAATGATGATACCTTTGTTCAGTCCAGCAAACAGATGTAAGACATTAATGAAACACTATTTACATGCATTTACCATGAGTTTATCATACCCTGCATGTACTAGCCTTTTCACAGCAGTACCAGAAATGGTTCATTATTTCTCTACACCATTTCTATATGATTCTGCATCCTTTCTGCCGTCAGCCTTAGGTTCAGAAGAAAGAAGTATTGTATGAATGAGACTATTCTCATCGCCATTATTTTTTCTCAAATTTTTGCACCATTCCACCCATAGAGAGTAAGGTTTTCTGGATATTCCTTCTCTGCAGACAAATAACACACATATTGAAATGTAAAATTTCATTAAGTATAATACTGTATGTGTTGTTTCGATGATGTTACATGAAGATCATCACTTCATGCATTGCAAAAGGACAAAAAGATAAATTAATATAGTAAATAAAAACTACTAGGCATTGGTTATCCAGGATATTGACAGTTCAGAGGTGGGGTCCTCTTGTGGTTATGCAGTCTTACTGCCCCACTTCCACCAACCCTCACCTAAGTGGCAGAAGGAACAGAAACATAACTAATTATTTAAATTTTAATTTTTTCTCCATACATGCAATATCTATTTCAGTTATTCACACTTGTTTTTGTTATAGGAGACCAAAGACTTGATGCTACAAATGTTAATGCTTATTTGGTTTTAAGTCATTACATATATAAATAAACTTACTCAGTATGCTCGCTATCTCACAACTTCCGTAACTTGAATGTCATTCCTCCTAAGGTTTTTCTAGTGTCCTTTTAAATGCTAACTTTTCCATAATTCCTGACTTCAAACCTGCCTCTCTTTGTCTACAGCTGTAACTGCTAAGATATCATTGGTATCTGTGTCCATGCATGTGTATAAACAGTACTGGTTACTATGCCTAGGACTATCCATATGTCCATCACCTGTGTACATTGGTACAGAAAAGATTGTTACACTTTCAGTTACACAGTAATAACCGATCTTCCATCACAGTCAGAATTTTCCCTTTACATAGTATGAACCATGCAACTTGGTCTTATTGTAAAGTACCTTAAACAAAAAAAAAAAAAACATTTAAAAGAAATAAAAGCCTATGTTATGTAAACAGTAAGAATTGACAGGGAATGCATTTCATTGATATTACTGCACACCATGGAATGTAGTAAGACACATGACAGCAGGCTGAATGTTACACACCAGGTTTTTGAGCATGCAGGTTTGAAGTGTACTGGTTATAAATCTGAAAAAGTTTAAAAACATCAAGGGCTAGATTCAGAAAAGCTCTCAAAGCACAGTGCAAAAATTTGCATTGAGCTTTGCGATTGCTGAGTGTCAAAGGTTGCTAGTCACAGAAGGATAACACACCTGTGCTATCTGACTGCAAATAGGGCCAGAGCGAGTCAGCGCTAACCTCATTACCACCACCGCTAACTCCACTACTGCACCACCCAAACATGTAGGCAAGATTATGACTTTGCAAGGAACAGTGCAAGCACATTTGAATTCACAAAACAGCTATGTAAATGTAGCCATTGGGAATGCAAAGTGCTATGTGGCTATTTGGATGCCCATTAGGGGTCCATTTACATAGGCTGTGCCAGATCTGATCAATGATCCAATGGTAAATAAGTCAGTTTCCTTGGTGCTTGTGGTCTCACCTATGATTGCCAGCCTGATTGTAAAAAATAAGTATCTTTTGTGCGCTAGTGGTCCCCTGCCAATCACTGACCCGATACCATACATAGCACTTTCCCTGTTGCTAGTGGTCAAGCCCCACCAATGATCTCCAGTCAGATACCAAATATAGCTCTCTCCTGGTGCTAGTGATCCCCCACTGATAGCCTGCCTGACTTCAGAACAATAAGGTACACTTGTGCCAATGCCCCCCGACCACTGATTGCTGTCTTGGTGAAAAACTAGCATGCTTCCCTGCTGCTAGTGGTTCACCTCCATGATCGCCATCCCAATGGTAAAAAAAATATCCCTCATGATAGTGGTCCCCCTGATCACTAGCCCGATGTGAAGCAACAAACTGTCCCTGGTGTCCAATGGTCCCTTACCGTTGTTATCAGTAGTTGCTGGTATCCAGTTGTCTAGCACCCCACCTTTATCCCCTGATTAATGTACTGCAACAGTCCCTGGCCTCTAGCAGACCCCCATCCCCTGATCCCCTGTACAGGAAATATCAGAATAGATATATTCCAGTCCCGGTGTCTACCAGACCCCCTCCTATTCCTGATCACCTGTAAAAGAAGGATATGCCATTCCCTGACATCCTGCAGACCCCTACCTCATCAGACAGTACCCAACCAACCCTCTCCCCATACAGCCCTGAGCGGTCAACTGGCAAAAGCCTCCTCTCTCCACCATGGCTGTCCTTTGACTAAGTTGTCAGTGAGCATGTGCTATATACTGTACACACTCATTGAGGAGAAGTCATTCAATGAGTGTGTACTGTACAAGTAAGCACTCATTGACAGCTCAGTTGATGGCTGACCATGTTGGAGAGAGAGGAGGCCTGTGCCAATTGCTGGCTAGGGGTCTATATGGGGGTGGAGTGATGGTGGGGCAGTATCTGGCAGGTGGGGATGGAAGTTCTGCTAGATGCCATGGAATGGCATCACTTTCTTTAAAGGTTACTGAGATAGGGAGGGGGCTGCTAGACACCAGGGACTGGAATATATTTATTCCAGTATTTCCTGTACAGGATCAGGAATGAGGGTCCACTTAGAAGCCAGGGACTATTTGTAGCACATTAAACAGGGATTGGGATGGGGTCAGACCAATGGACACTAGGGACTTCTGATAACAGTAGTGGACATGGGTGCGGGTGGGGAGGGACCACTGGACACCAGTGACAGTTTTTGCTTCATATCAGGCTGGCGATCATTGCGGGGTGAACCACTAGCACCAGGGATATTTATTTATTTTACCATCAAGCCGGTGATCATGGGCGGGGCTGCACCACTAGCACCAGAGAAGTGTATTTTTGCACTCAGGCCAGCAATTGGCGAGCATGGTGTGGGGCACTGGCACATGGGTACCTTATTTTTCTGTAATCTGGTTTTACCATAAGTGCTCTCAGCATGCTCTCATTTGTTTTCTGCTCCACTCCTGCTCTCTCTTGAAACTGAACCACACCAGGCATGGGTAAATCCCAAAATAACTCACACTGGTCAAGAAATTACATTACAAGTCTTAGTACTATAGTGTTCAAAATTCTCAGTTACTGTGGCAGTTTGGAAAACAGTGAATTACCTGACTGCCAATCTGATCTGCTTGACATGGCAAACCCAGCTGACTTGAGTGAGAAAAGATTTACAGTTGAGGGAAAGTCATTCATTCTTAATTTTAAGATTGATTTATTTATCTATAGTTACAAATTCTTGTCTTTATATATTGATAACCCTCAAAATGTGTATACTTATACATGGTCCATCAAAGTCAAATAAGGCTCATTTCTACTTTTCCATTATTCCCCACTGAGAAAATATTGGTGACCAGGGCAAACTTGTCAAAGGTTCTACTTAGTCTGGTTCTTAGGATCAGGGGTTGCGCCAGCATGTTTAGAGCCCTTCTGCTTCTGTCTCTAAAGAAACACCTTTGCTGAGAGAAATCATAGGCAATGAGCACACTAGAAAAACAACTCCTGCCTCTACCCCCCTTCCATAGGTCCTGCTTTTAATGGAAGTCAGATCCTTCTCAGTATCACGCCTATAGATGGCCTCATACTGTTCCACCTTTCTCATATATGACTCTGTCTAGTCACCAAACCGGAATTTCAATCTCAGATAAAATCGATTGCCTCCATCTGATCGTCCTGTCACCACTCTTCATTTTCATGTGGGACAGGAAGTATCTTGAGTACAGACCATGTACCCACTGTGATTGAGGACCTTTTATGCTGCATGTGCTAGTAGTATCTTTCTTACCTCCAACTCCATCAGGATTTTCTCTGTTGGGGTGGGAAGTATAACATTCTTGGGAACATGCAGTCTTTAAAACATTTCAAATTGTAGAACCACTTTCATACACAATTTATAATAATGCTACAAATTTACAAAATATTTGTTTAGAATGTAAATCAAAAATATCAGCCACCACAATAAATCACAATTGAGTACCTGTGTCAGTGACAAACAATAAATGGTGTATGGTGTAATGCTGTTCTGCATGGAAATCCATGCCTAAAACAACCTCATTTTGCTCCAGTAGGGACATCAGGATGTTGCTGTGCTGCACTAACAATGTCAATACCGCAGTACAACAACATAGAACAGGGTCGCATGGCAATCTTCTTTTCAAGCAAGTCAGGATCAAGCTCATCAGTAATCCAACCAGCAGTGAGAGATGAATATATGTGAGTTTAACAGGTTGCCCATACACTATAAAAGATTGTGTATAAGCAACCGTGCACATACAAGGCTTTTTGCTTATGACTCATGATAAATGACAGGCTTGCTGGACTACAGCAGTTACTGTACAAATGCATACCTAAGACAACATTATTGCAGACCCTGTTGCTGATGAATCAATTCTTTCTTCAGACTTGCAGATGTTGCATGTTTAAATGTGGTGTTACTACCCAATGTCATTAAATTCAGTAGTACACTGTATAGCTATTTTCATTATTGATGTTTTCTGTGCTATTTGATATATCATTTGCTGCATCTGCATTTGATGTTTTAGCATCAAGGCCTTCAAATTCACTGTCATCATTATCAATGAAACTTGTATCACTGTAAAATAATGGAAAACACCTCAATGTGGAACTGAGCTGTGCATACAGACACTCAAACAATGGATAAAGAGAGCATTCCATATCTTAAATCTTATGAATCTGTATTATAAAGAAGGAATACTTTAGACTAATGATCATTACTATTGATGCAAAGAAATTGCTATATAACGACATTTAAAAAAACATTGAATGGGAAAACATTTTCTAAAGCGGAGAGTTTAGTTATAAAGTATTTACATGTAATGTACTTGATGAAGTCGTTTACAACCACACAACACAATGAATCAATCCATCAGTTGTGATACATATCAGATTAATTCTTAAAATGGTCATGCTTCTCTTCATCACAGCACACCAAGCAGCTAAATGAGGCACATGAAGCAGGCTGAGTACCGTATTACCCTGGATGATCGCACTAACACCATATCTAGGAGTGTCTTATTCCACTCATAATGTGTCAATGTCTAATAAAATACAGAAAAGACCCTTAAGAAAATATTCCCAACAACTCACTCTCATAACCTTGTTGCTTTTTACTATTTATCCACCAAACATTCAACTTACTCTCCTTAGCACCCAACCTCATGAACAATGGTGGTGAAAATGTTCAGATCTCACCCAAAAGTGATGCTGGGCAGTGCCCGCAAAAGCACCTTTTGGGATTGATTTGAATAATTTCACAGCAATTGGGGATTCATAGCATCCTACACAGAAACACTGTCACATAAGAATAAAGAAAAATAACTTAGGTTAAGTATTCACATCCACTTTCACTGTAGATGACATTAAAAGTGTGGAACTGTCCATATCTGAAAGTTGAAGTTGTAACATTTCGTTACTCACAGCCTGGCGCCCATTCAGAAACTACATCTCAAGCCATCAGCTCACAGAAATGATTGTTCTGAAAGCGAAGAATTCTGTCAGTCTGAGTGACCTAAAAACATAAATACATCTTGCCTTCAGTTGAAAGGCAACACAAATTTATGTTTTGAGAACCTCAGACTAAAAGAAGGCTTAGTTTTCAGAAGATTCATTCCTGTGAGAGCTACTGGCTTCTGGCTTCAGACACAGTTTTTGAATGGCCAGCAGGCTATAAGTGATTTGAGCATTACAATTCCAACCTTCCAGTGTGTCTGGTTTCTGAGTTTTACTGGCAGCAATGGTGAAACCAGATGTGACAACGAAACAAAAACAAGCTGTAGCTAGAGTCAGTATGGCTTGACTAGCTGCCAAATGACCAAAGGTATACCTGTGCATAGAAAATATTGAACTCCCAGGTGTAAGTTGACCATTTTTGGAGATGTTGCACCAAATTTTCAACATGGCCTTTTAGGACCCCACCTCATGAAGATTGCCAGTGTCATTTTGTTCACTTGTCCCAAAAAGGTGATTTCACAGAGACTGTGCCATTCTGTGCCACAGGTGCAAAAACACATTTTGGGCAGGATGTGAAAAATGACAGATGTACTGTTAATAAGGAGGTGTACAAAATGGCAATATTGCAAATCAGGAGTGAAAATATAAAAATTGGTGAAGTTGGGAGAGTGCATAGAAACTGTGCAGTGCACACTGACAATGCCACCTGACAATGCCATCAAGGCTGCTACTGTTACCTGAATTATCCTAGTGTTAAAACCATCTCTGTTTCCTATTTACAATGTATTTTTGTCTATGTTTACTCACCTAGCTAGATACTCCTAAACCCACAATGTATGTATACCCACCCTTTACGACGTGGAACCTTTGTAAAAGAGCGGTTTCCGCTCAAAGGTATTATAATCCAAGACTGAATAAATAAAAAAAATAAAAATGAAAATACTTGTAATGAAGTAATTTTTTTGAATCATTTCACAAATTCACCAAATAGATCCTGGCCCTATTCCCTGATTTTGGGTTGTAGTGAGATCATTGGCGGTCTTAGCTTGGATTGTCGGTGCTCTTTAGACATGGATGAGTTCCTAGCTCCCTGAAGGAGGGATGGTGATCCCCTTCTGAAAAAGCTTCTTTAGATCCAGAGAACCTAGCAAACTACAGTACAGGCCTATCTCTAACCTCCTTTTGTGGGAAGGTTATTGAGAAAATTGTGGCTGCTCAATTGGATAACCATTAAGCCATCCATAATTTATACCAACCTCTCAATCTGGTTTCACAAGAGGCATAGTACTGAGACTGCTCTGGTTCAGGTGCTCAATGATCTCCTGATGGCAAGAGATCAGAGACACCATTCTATCTTGGTTCTCCTAGATCTATCGTCAGCTTTTGATACTGTGGATCATGGAGTTCTGCTCAAATGCCTGAGGTTCATCTGTGGGCTGTCGGGTACAGACCTCAGATGGTTTTATCTTTCATTGCTGGGAGAATGCAGAGGATGGTCTCGGTTTGTTTTCATCTGGGGCTTTCTCTCTGCCTTGTGGGGTACCTCAGGTTCGGTGCTGTCCCCCATGTTATTCGCAGTATATATGCCACCCTCAGAGACACTGTAAGATGACATGAGCTGAGGTTTCACTGCTATGCTGATATTACCCAGCTCTACCTGTCTTTTGCACCCGACCAGGTTGGTGCTATCTTGGTACTGAACAACTGCCTCACAGAAATCCAAGACTGGATGAATTCCAGTGGTCTAAAGTTGAACCCTGGAAAGACTGAGGTTTTGGTTGTGGACCCGGGTCATAGGGTAGAGGGGTTGAGAATGGGCTCTCTTATGACTTAGCTCTGGGGAGGCACAGATTTTCACCTCTGAACTGGTGCATAACCTGGGAGTGGAGCTTGATGTTGGTCTGACTCTTCATCATCAGGTGTCAGCAGTTGTCAGGCTAGCCTTTTTCCATCTTAGGAACATTGCCAGGATTAGGCACCTTGTTCCACCCAGCATCCTGCCTGTTCTAGTCCATGCCTTTGTGACATTGTGCCTTGATTACTGAAACTCCCTTTATCTAGGGCTTTCTGGGTTTGATATCCGCCACTTGAAGCTAGTGCACAACGTGGCAGCACATTTGTTGACTGGGGCATCGAGAGATCCACATCACCCTGTGCTGCACGCTCTGCACTGGCTGACAATACAGTGGTGGATCACCTTAAAGTAGGTCAATTGACTTACAAAACCCTACATGGACAGAGTCAGATTACTTGAAAGAACTCCTGGTTCCTTATATCCCTGTCGACAGCTCATCAGGCTGATGAGGGGTTGCTGGAGATTCTGAGAGTTAATTTGAAGTCATCTGGTTGCGTGCCTTTGGATTGTGACATCTACCCTCTGGAACTCTCCCCCTGTCAGCTCTGGGAATGCAGGATGGTGGGGAGTTTTAAGCAGGCACTAAAAACTTTTTATGGGAAAGGCATTTCCAGTTCTATTGTGATTTTATATGATATGTATCTGTATATGTTTTATCTGAATTAATTCTGTACAGCACCTTGGAATTCTGAAAGGTGCTTTATTAAATACATTTATTATTATTATTATAAATTTGCAACATGTGCTTTTGGGACCCCACCTCATGAACAGTGGCACTGTCATTTTGTTAATCAGTCCCAAAGGTGATTCCACAAGAGTGACCACACAGAGTCACCTTTTGGGGACCAAGTAAAAAATGGCAGTGACAGTGTTCACGAGGTGGTGTTCCAAGAAACCAGTGTTGAAAATTTGAAAATAAATGTCCAAAATGGCTGATTTATCAACATAAGTTGAAAACCCCATTAACTGCCAGTATAGAATGCTTACCTTTGATTCTTCAGTTTGCGGTTTGGCTTTGAAGAGTGTAGACGTGTCCCAGTCCAGAAAGATGACAGTGCTGACCTCTGCAGGTAAGTATGGGGTAAGGGTGTGTGTGGGAAAAAGAGTGCTCAGTGGAATGGTGAGAATGGGGAGATTGGACTGGGGCAACAACTAGGGACCATTTCTTTATACAGGAAAAAACACATCAGGGATGATTTTCTTTATTTACAGGAGAAAAACACATACATTTTTGCACACTGTGGTGGGCTCCCAGTGTGCCATGTGAGATGGGGGCACATAATGCCAACACGGGATTGAGTACCCAATTTCAGCAGAGAAATGGGGAATGGAGGGAGCGGGAGGACAGCAACAGTGGGAGGGTGTGGGAGGTCTTCTTTGCTGTCAGTGTTGGGGAGAGTGGGAGGAAAGAAGTAATGGGAGTGAGCGAGAGAAGTGCCATATGAAAATAGCGGTGATGGTGCAACTGCGCATGCATAGTACTAGTGAATGGAATGTTGCCATTCACAACAACAGCAACACCACTGGAACTGCACATGTGCATGAGTGATGCATGTGCAGTTCTTGCCCCAGAATGTGGAAGTAACAACTGAAATAGTGCTGCTGTTATTCCGTGGCGGCAGATCGTGGCGGATGTTTCAAGCTTTACTGGACTTTTGGAAGGATATTTCCAAAAGTCCGTTGAAATCCACGACTGGCCATTTTGTAAGCTAAGATTGATCCCAAAATAGCTGTAGGCTCGCTCCACAGCCGTAACTAACCTCTTTGTCTTTACTGTTAGGTGACAGTTATTGAGTGTGGGATTATATGAATACCATGTCATTCATGTCATGATCATCACCAAAGTACTTTTAATGGTAGTTTCTATAACTGCTTTGGAAATGTGGGTACAAGGAACTGCAACATCAGTGGCTGGACTTCTAGCTGGTACTAATTTCTGCCTGTTGGTAGTAGTGCCATCTACCAATGGGCAGTAGCCCATCAGAGTTAACATATATTCCCTGTCATACTGAATGATAACTGTGAATTATAAACTCCCTATTCTATGGCAAAATTTGTTTTGTATGCCTCTATCTCACACCTACTTTTCAGTATGCTTATGATTCATACTGTAGCATACCTCTCATTGTCATCACTGCTTTTCAAGACTTTTAAAGTTATCTTGGTAAAGTAATTTTTTCCCAGTTCTGCATTGCTATCAACGCACCTGTAAGTCAAAGGTACAAATGTGAATACAATATGGAAGATATACATATATATATATATATATATATACACACACACACACACACAACCATATACAGCAAGCATGCATTAGCGGAGAAAAATGTCTGTGGTAAACAAGGAAGTCAAATAAAAGCCATCTAGTAGTAAAATAATTAAAGCATCTAGAAATGTTAACATGTCAAAACAACCCAAACAAGTGCTAGTCAAATATCAATAAATTCAATATGAATTAATTAAAATACAAAAAAGATATATTTTCTTTCTAATTTTTTTTAAAGGTAAAGGGATCATTTCACTATACTAATAATACATGACATGATGTGTTTTTATTGGGATTTCCTCACTTGTAGTGCGGCTCACTCACTCAGCCTGCAGCCTTCTGACCAAAATACCTCAGGCGTGGTAAATCCCACTAAGACCCGCACCTTGTCATTGATTACACAAGCAATAATAACCAACAAGGTTGGCAGTATTGGACAATAATTGACTGCCCAGGGGCATAATGATGCCTAGCGCTGCAGGTGGAGGGCCTTATAGCACCTGGAAGGTTTGGTATTGCCTATACCCCACCCTGGACGGTATTATAGCACTTAGAAAATGGTGTATATGTAACATTTTAATAAAATTAATGATTAAAACAAATCAATATAATGTTAAAAAAGGAATATCAAAGTTTTTTCTTTGTAAAGTAGTCCTGTACTAGTACACTTACCAGTACAGGATGTTGCTGTTTAGGAGATTGTGTTTCTGTGATTGGTCTTATTTATGTCTTCCCTAATCAACTTTTGTTTGCTTCTGCTTGACCCCCAGTACTGAGGTAAACTGTAGCCCCTCAAAGTAAAACAGACTGAGTGGAGAGGCATCGATTTTTTAAAACTGATTTTATTTTTAATATTCAGTTATGAGTAGGCTAAATAGGTCTTCTGTATGTCCCAGGGATGAACGGATTAACTGCTGGAGTGGAGTGAGAGCATGGATGGATAAGCAACTGCATTTTGAGTGTGGAGATTTCTTTTAATGGAACTGTTTATAAAAGTAAACCTATCAGTTCAGAAAACCGACTGGGTGGTGGAGTAGGGACTGATCATTAACCAACAGAGTGGGTGGGTATGAAAGGGGGTGAGTCAGGTCATGATAGTGCTGCTGTTACAAATGAGTTAGGTTGGGAGAAACACTCATTTGTCTTTGTCACTGACTACAGAATAAAAAACTGGAGTGTGATTTATTTTTCTTTTTCTATGCACATACTCCATTTACATTTATAGGAGATTTGGTTGGCAAAGGACTGTATGTGAGCTGAGTGAGTGGCATCACAAGCAGCAGCAGAGATCAGTGTGGTGCAGTCAAAGGCATGCACCACTACTGATTTTACAGAAACCATTTTTTCTTCCTTTAGTTAAATTAGGTGACTGATGTGACTGCTGTTGTTCATGGTGAGGGGCCCTGCTAACTCACTAATGAGATTAAAAATGATGGCAATTTCAAATTCCATTCCCAGAATTTCAGCCTATGGAGAAGCAGAGTAGGCACAAGAATGCCTAAGAGGGTGACAGGGCAGTTGAGCTGTTACTTTTTATTTTTGGACATCTATAGTAAGTTAATGTAGCCCCCTGGAAGGGGCACCAGCCAGTCAGCTGCCAGGAAATAAAACCTTGTTTTCTAATGCATAAATAACCACACTCCTCAGATGCTATGATTGAAGGGCACTCGCCTAATGCCTTGTGTCACCAATCCATAGAGTTGGGGGCTGTAATTACTTATTATATGACAGGTATCTGATCTAAACCACTCAGAACACAGGATAACTGTCAGTTATTATCAACAAACTACTACAGTCACATTTGAGACACGCCCATAGTAGGTTATCTACATTCTGAAAGGCCCACAGTAGATTATCCATTTCAGACCCACCCACTAGGTTATCTATTTAGTCCACATATAAATAAGCATTTGTCAATGCCGAATGCTTCTTGCTGGCATTGTCATTGGTAGTGTAGGAGTTAGAGATGCATAATAGGAATGGCAGTTTTGTATTGAACTGAAGCCAACCCCACCCTTGTAGAGACTGACTGGCATTCGTTGTGCCTTTGGGTCATCAGGCATAACGCCATGCCATTTCACCACACCCTACCCTGCAGACATCGACAAGTGTCACAGTGTGCCTCAGGGTCTTTGGGCCTTATGGTCACCCTATTCCATAAGGAAATACGATGAAATGGGTGCAGTATAGTAGAATGGGGTGAACTTTGGGGCCAAAGAGTCAAGGCACACCTCAATACCTGTCACTGGCTGCAGGGTGTGGTGGGGTGGAATGGTATGAGCATTACAGTTGACAGTCCCAAATCACACCGGATGCCTGTCAGTCTCTAAAGGGTGAGGCGCTATCTGGAAACCCTAACGTGTAGGTGTTCATTGGTATTTTCACTCCAGTTTTTCAACATGGGATTTTGTAACCCCCACCCTATGAACAGTGGCAATATCAGTTTGTTAGCCGAAGCTGCTTTTGCACAGTGACTATGCCATTTGGCAGCACAGGTGTGAAAACACATTTTGAACAGGATGTGAAAAGTGACAGCTGTACTTTTAATGAGGAGGTGTAAAATGGCAATGTTGAAAATCTGAGTGAAAATATAAAAAACTGGATAAGTCACTAGTATGTAGAAACTGCACAATACGCACCTCGTAATGTAATTAGTTTGGGATTGTTTACAGCTGATTGTCAACACAGGTATTTTGGGACCTCCGCTCATGAACAGTGTCACTGTGATTTTCTTACTGTGTCCGAACACTGATTTTCCCACAGCAACACGCTTTTCTGCGTCGGAAGTGCGAAAACACATTTCAGTCACAGCAGGAAAATGACAGCTCTACTGTTCTTAAGGATGGTGTGAATAAATGCCACTGTAGAAAATCTAGACTGAAAATCTTAAAATTTGTGAACTTACGACGGTGCGTGGAAACTGTGCAATGCACTCCAGAAACACAGTCAGTTTAAGGACTTTTGTCACCAAATTTTCAACATAGCCATTTTAAGACCTCTGCTCATGAACAGCATCACTGTGATTTTCTTACTCTATCCGAACATTGATTTCACACACCAACTGTGCCATTATGCTCCATGCACTTCAGCCAGGATGTGAACAATGACAGCTATACTGTTCACAAGAGGTGTGAAAAATGCAAATGTTGAAAATCTGGCATGAAAATATTGCAAATTTGCGAAGTTAAGATTGTGCGTAGCAATAACGCAATGCACTAGTAAAACAGTCAATTTTTGGATTTTCCACCAAATTTGCAACATGGGCTCTCATGAACACTGGCACTGTCATTTCATTAATTTGCCCTAAAGGTGATTCCACGCAGTGACCAAAAATCACCTTTGGGGCCAATTCTCATGACAGTGCCAGAATTCATGAGGAGGATCCAAAAACCAAATGTTGAAAATTTGGTGCCAAAATTCCAAAAATGACTGAGAAATGCATCAAAGTTGAAAAATCCCTATTTATTCCATTATACAGCTTACGGCATTTCCTCAGTTCGCTGTCAGCTTTGAAGAGTGCAGACATGTTCCTGGCTTACTGCAGATCATCGCACCAGACTCCAGAGAGTAAGTATGGGGTGGGGTGTGGGGAGGCAGGGTGTGCAGAGGGTGGGTGCAGGTGGGGGTCAAGACAGTCAGTAAGGACAGTTTTTTCTTACAGGTCATTTTCTTTTAAGACAACAGGGACTTTTGGCACGCTAAGGTGGTTCCCAGTGTGGCAGCTGGAAGGTTGTTTGGAGGGCAGTGGAGCCGACGAGTTGGGCTCCCCGTCAGTCATCTGGATGTTTGCCACAATGGGGTGGGCTCCCATAGTGGCAACTGGAAATCAGGGTTTTTGTGTGTGGGGGTACAGTGGAGCTGATGGGGATTGTGCACCCGTCATCACTAAGGACTTTTGCCATGCTGGGGTGGGCTCCCAGCATGGCACCTGGAAATCTGTTGGGGGTAGAGGAGCGACGGGGATTGAGCACCCCATCAGCCATACAGTGTGTGGGGGACTCTAGACTGCATGAGCATGCAGGGATTAGCTCCAACGTGCTATGTAGGTGTGTGTGTGGGGGAGTGAACTGTCTATGACAGTTCAGGTGCAGTGAGCTTGACAGATGGCAGTATGCAAATTGCCTACATTAGCAGCGGTGTTTTCCTTTCAACTGTGCGCCATTGCATCTGAGCGGCTGTCATAGACAGCTCAGACCTTCATTGGAATGGTGCAGCGCTCTGCAAAAAGCAGCAGGGGCATAGAAAGCGGAGAGGCACACCTCCGAAAACTCATATGGTGGCACTATGTTTCTTTCATATCGTGCAAGTAAACATAAAAAGGGAGAAAGGCATGTTTCTCTTTACCACAACACTTTTAAAATCCTGAGTTCAAAATTTCTAGTCATATCATAGTAATAACATTCAGTTAGCCAGAGTGTACTCAGAATAAATGGCTTCAGTGGCCTTTGGCCTCGGCATTTAATCATCCACTTCAGCCAGTTATTCTTTCCTATACTCTGGCTAACTGAATGTTATCACTTAAATAACTGCACCTATTGCCTAATGTTACTGTTCATGTAAAGCAAAGCTAATTTATGGTGATGGAATAACTTGAGCTCAGCTGATGCAATACCAGTAATTAAGTTCGCTTACCCTGAGACAGGCATGTATAAGTACAGGTTGTCATTACTTCATTTCTGAGTATTTCCAAAAAGGTAGTAGTTTCATTCACTGGGCTATATAACACATCAGCTGACACTGGAAATTGTTTTGCAGTACTTCTCCTTTAGATAAATGCATGGTAACAAAACAAACAGAAATTAATAGAATGATTCATGCATAGATAGTCATTTACTACAAAGATATGTATTGCAGTGAGTCTGTTATCAAATTCTGGATATGTTAGCAATACTTAAATCAATATGTGAATTATACAGTGTGCAACTTCTTGCCATAACAATGGCATAAACAGACACTGTTTCTGTATAGATGCAATACAGGAAGTTAGCAAGGAATACACATTGACTCATAAGCCACTCCAATTGGAAGAATATTCAGTATTAAATATGCTACATGTCAATATGCTGTAAGCTTGCAATTGTAGAGTGGCTCCATGCTGGACAGTTGAAAACCAAATTACCAGTATATTATTAAATCAATGAAGCATGAAAGGGTTTTGGTTGCACTAGGTTTACCCAACCTTCAGGTGCACTGTAGAGCACGAGGCAAAGCTGAGTAACTTCAGTCCCTGACGATGGGATAAACATAGTACAAGTAAACTTCATGGCGTGCCTTGTTGACTATATAGAATGGCCCATGTGCAACTCTTCAAAAATTAACACTCTAACAATGTTAAAAACATTGTATCCTACTGCCATTGGAATACAACTATATAAAGTATGCAGTATGACAAAGCTGTGTACTAGAATAAACACATTGTGGTGCTTGCAACACCAGTAAGCCACTTTGATGTTGTATTCATTAGTAATACTTTGACATTTCAGATATGTTACCACTGTTGACAGAATCAGATTTTTGCTGTTTTACCATATGTCTCACTATGTACAGTATGTTCCAGAGCTTTTTTGGCTAATGTTTTTTGTCTCACTTCTGGCTGCTATTCTCAGGAGGCACCCAGCCCCATTCCCCAATGTTCACCAACCCGACCTTGACCCAAACTTCCAGAGTTTTACCACCCCGGCTGGGTCAGTGGGGTTTCCTAACCCCACCGCCTGGTGGTGCCCTCCGCCATTGTGTGCTGCGGCAGTGTTTCCTTGTTCTCACCAGGAGTCGGGTGTGAAATGATGCCAGTGGAGGGAGCATACGTGTCCCGCATGTGCTCCTCCAGGCATCTGCCCAGACCTCCCCATGCTTTAGTGTGGCGCCCTGACCCCCAGCATCTGGACGGGGTGAACAAGTGCCGACCACCATGAAACCCCTCCCTGAAGAAGCAGAGCAGTCCAACAGATGCTCAATCCTTCTCCTCCTGCCGACCCCCAGCAGCCAGTGCTGCTCCAGAACACAGGTCACTGGCGTAGTGCTAGGTAAGGCATCCAGTGTCTCAGCCCTCAGTGCCACCAGGCCGGCTATGTTCAGTTTTGATGCGCTGATATTCAATCTCATTCTCTTGTGGAGCTGTTATACTACTCACAGAATGTTCATAGCTATTCTATATGTTTCCATCAGCAAAGATAGAAGATAATAAAAAATATATAAGTATTAACCATGACAATTATAAAATAAAAAATAAAAATAAAAAAGGGCATACATCAAACATGTTAATTCTTGCAATGGATATAGGTAACATGATTTCACTATTACTGATGGCACTGGGGCTAAGGCAACAGTTTGGAGCACATGACAGCAGATAAGAAGAAATTAGAAAAAAATAAAAACAAGACAGCATTATTCATAGAGATGCAGCAAAGTTTTACTACACCAGCAAAGTTAACCGAAGAGCCCAACTTGAATCCGTGTAGCACTATGCAAACTTTCCATTGGAAGGTCGAAATTCACCTTTAATGGACTTCACGTTGTGGACTTTGAGTTACAGTTTGAGAAGGTGAAGTTTGTAAGAAACAGCCCACAGATCACATGTCTGACTGTCTGCAGGTTACATGATGCAGGCAGGCAGGCAGTTAAAGGAGAAGACTCCTGTATATGTATGATTTGGAAATATCTGATGTATTTATTATACATTACATCAAGTACTGTATATATGTCAATAAGAGATCAGCCATTTCTTCTGTTGCAACACATATCTAGAGTTTGAGGCTCTGACACAAGGTAGTAAAATGTCAAGCAAGCCTCCATTTACATGCAAATGAGTCACTAATAATACAGCCCCTCCCATTCCTTGATGTCACTGCAGCAACAGTGCAGAACAAAACATAAGGGTATCAATTCTGTCTAGCCTGATTTTAGTTTAAGTTTGCAATGGCTTAAGACAGTTCTGTCATGCAACTCACACAGGAGGGGTACTTGTAGCCTTTATACTGCATGTGTAGAGCAAATAATACATCTAATAGTATTGCATTCACAGGAAACAAAAGCTGTTTCTCTGTACAGCTTATTTCTCCCTGTCAGACAGTTGTAATGTTGTGGAAAGCAGTAGACTGAATCAGTCAATCAACCAATCGAGCAGTCAATCAGTCACTCTGTATTGAATCATGTGAGCACCCTTAAGAAGATTTGTTACAAGATGAGCCTGGGCAGTTTACCAAAGGATCACACAAGACTGACTTACATACATTTCCTTTCAGCAGCCTGAAAGTGGAAAGCTAGTTCATTTACTTTATAAAGTGTATTGTTTTACATTTAAAATGCTCCTTAAATCTGAGTTTCTGACTGGAAATACCAAGACACAGAATGCATATGATATGGGAGGAGTGAGCTAAGCAAATACAGAGCACTACAAACAGAGACTGATTAGTTTCTTTACCTACAACAGCTGAGGTGTAGCATCTGATTTGCGAGGGACATCCTACTTCAAATGCTGGCATTACAAAGCTGGGGGTGCTGCCACAGCTTATCCTTAGTACCTTGAAAGTGAAGTGCTGTAGCTCTCACATCACTGCTAATGATTTATAATGGAATTGGGGCACTTTAAAGTCATGGACCTGTGGGGCCATCACAGTTTCTAAGGAGGTTAGGGGAACTTTAAGGTTAAAGAGTAAGGGACTGTAGTAGGATTTGAACCAGAGTCCCCAGTGCTTGTGCATATGCTTTCCTGGTAACCTAATCCTTGTCATAGCTGAATTCTTTATTGCCTTACAGCAGCCATCCAACCACTGACTGCCTAGTTAATAAGGAAAGGGGCCTGTTTGCAAGATTGTTTCTCACTGCTGGTGTCAATCAAAACAGAGAATGCTAACACACACACACACACCATAATACAACAGCTGCATAATACCACTTAAAACTCTTGTTGTACCCAGAGTTATTTATTGGGTAAACTGTTTTTGCTAACAGAAACAGTAACACAACACATACAGGCACTTCCTTATATGAATACTATATATATATATATATATATATATATATATATATATACCTCAAATCAATGCTGCATCACACTCACATGGTCCTACTCCCTATTAGACCTGCACTTCAGGATGTGCACAACACTTAAAGGGTTCCTCCATTACTCAAGTGGGGAACCAAACATTGTGAGTTTGGTCTGCTGGTGGAACTGCATTTAGTGCAGCACTAATATCTGTTGCTCTGGTGACATCATCCTCCAGCAACATTGATGGTAAAATGGCGGACAAAACATTGATAACTTTTGGGGCTGTATATTTTATTTATAATCTAGATCTGGACAGCAATATGACTGCTGGCAACTGGAGGAGGCACACAACAGTTACACATGGAGTTGGGAAAATATTGTGTGGAACTATGGGAGACTTCTCCGTTAATTAGGCAGGAAGTCAGTGAACTAGTTTCACTTTCTCATGGAGAAGGCACTATATAGAGTCAGTGTGTGCTTTGTGCTACAGTACTACTCGATCTATTTACAGATTTTTCTGCTTTGAAGTTTTTTGATTCTTTTGTTTAATTTTAGTAGCCACTAACCTGAGTTGATTTGAAACCTTAGTTTAGTTTAAAAAAGTTCTTTTAGTTACATAATTTTAATTACTAATATTTTTACTACTAGTACTTTTATTAGTAGTTTTGAGTTGCTGCTTCTTCTGACATTAGTGTTGCCACTGCCAGCTCTGCCACATGATGGCAACCAATGACCCAGAGCAGCAGGAACAGCAGCAGCCAGAACAACAGCAGCAGGAACTGCAGCAGCAGCTTGTTGCCCCTCCCTCAAGTGCAGAAGGGCAGCTGACAGTATCTGGTCCCCACTGCCTGTGCCTGGTCCTCCATGCAGCTTGCCAATTTGGGATTTTTTTTATCTTCCTCACAGGTGACCCAATGGTTGTGAAACGCAAGCTGTGTGGAATGCTTGTTCATTGTGGTTACAAGGGCAGCCACTTGGGCATGGGTAGGCAAAGAACCCAACTCTTAGTGCATCACCATGCCCAGTGGGAGGTGAAGATGCAGGATATAGCAGTCACTCATACATCGGAAGAGGTTGCAGAAGACAGAGTGTGGCAGCCTGCGTGGTGTCAACACAGAAAGGAGAAGGCAAGAACCAGTGGTGGCTCCATGGCAGTAGTCAACCCATCCCAAATTTCTGCCACACAGGCTGACCCTATAGTTAAAGTAGTTAAAGTACCAGGTAACCCCCATTTTGCTGCATTAAAACCTGCAATGTTTTAGAATAACTCCAATGTTCTTACTTTTCATACATTTCGGAGGGTTCTTGGTTTTCATTATCCAGCTGAACCATGATTAAGCCTGACCACTTCGGCCATGTGACCACCTCCATCAGTCAGTTAAAAGCATCACATTTCAACTTGCCATAACAGAGCTGAGGTCTCCTTGCTTCCTCTATTTTTAATGACTAGACCACTTTCCTGGCTTCATTTCTTATAGTGTGCTCTGGCCAATGAAAGGCTCACAGGTGTTTAATGGGAGCTCAAGCAATTAGAAGAAGGCCACAATTCTCCTACAGTCAAATCAGTACAGAAGGTTTGACAACTCAACCCCTGTATTTACAATACAACTTAGTAAAATTAGTGGGTGGCTCCTGGTGTATGACCAAACAAAACATATAGTTAAAGTACCAGGGCACTCCCCATTTTGCTGCATTAAAGCCTGTACTGATTTGACACAGGCTGACCTTGCCATCTTATGGAGTGAAGTGGTAGCAGTGCGTAATGTTATGGATGCTGATTGCCAGCAGCTGAACCGCAATCAGGCTCAGCAAGCAGAAATGATAAGCATGCTACACACACTTACTGGTTAGCCCCAGGCCCCCAGGCCCCATAAAAAATTATCTGTTAACATAATCTACCCCCAAAAACTGTCATCTGCTTTTCCTTGTTTTCTTAATCAATAATTGTTTTCATATACACTGAATATATGTAATTTATTTTCAGTTAATGTTTTCTTCTTGATGTTAATTTTGTTAAAGCAGCAGTGCAATAATCTTGTAATTCTTGATGCTCATAATGCTAAATTCCCACCTACTCCAAATACGCCCCCACTAGAAACAAATTTTTTTTTTCTTAGTAATTACTTTATTTTCTTTTCTAAGACCTGTGGTCACCAACTTTGTGGATGCTGCATGCTTTCATTTCATTTGAAACCATGGAACTGAAATGCCCACTTCAATACACTTTTATAAAATGTGCGTGTGACTGCACAGTTTCACCTGTAATAAAAGCGGCAGCATCCGCCACTTTGCTGACCCTTGGTCATTTGAAAAATAAAATAAAGTAAGTAAGAACTCAGAAAACTGTGTTTCTATTGTGGAAAGCACAATGGGGTATAGATTTGTGAGAGGTGGGATTTAGATTAGAATTATGACTGTTTTCTTTAAATTTTATTAAAGCAGTAGTGCAATAATCCACTGACAAATTAGACCCATACTTTTGTATTATATTTTTAACTGGCTTTTTACACCTTTGTTTTACCAGGAGAAGAATACTAAGCTGAAAGCTTGTTTACAGGTTCAACCGGGAGCACAAGGAATTTAAGTGACTTGACCAGGTCACACAGTATGCTGCGTGGGGCTGTGGGATTTAATCCCAGGTCTCTGGGTTTGCAGCTCAGTCTTAAACCACTGTGCTATACTGCCTATCTACTGATTGTATGATACCTTTCTTTCCACCTTTTATTTTATTCTGCATTTGTCCAATTTTTTTACATCTGAAATAATAATAGTAGTGCTCATTTTAATGTTACTCTGACATTGTTTTCATCAGTATTCCCAGCTGTTTTTGAACAGTTACTGTTCTATAAGGTCATTGAGCACTGTCTGCTGCATGCAACTTCATTTTAGACACAACAGAATTTATTTAAAACAGTTGATGTCCAAAAGCATGTGAGAAGACTGATGTAAACCTGGTTCACAGGCATGGCAGAGTAAAATGAACTCTCCAATTATTACTTCAGATATGAAGAAAAGGAATACAGCATACTTAAATTGTGGAAAGAAGGGTACTGTTCCTTCAGTATACACAATTTATTAGATAAGGGCAATTTAACATACAATAAAAAAGTATAGGTCAAAATGGTAACTGTTTTCTTGCACTGCTGTTTTATTTTCATGCTGTTTTACTTTTGGTTTCTCTTCAGTTTTTTAATTTTCATAGTATACATACACACAACAATAATCAAATAACCATTAATTCACCTACCAGGACAACCCCCATGTCCTATTTTGTGAATGTCCAGCTGTTTTAATTTCATAAAAGTCCAGATGAAGAATAAGGCCAGAAATGGGTCAGTGTCCCAAGTGAGAGCATTGCCTGTTGGCGCCTGCTTCTGCTGCTGCTGCTGCTGCTGTTGTCCCTGTTTTAAATTCATAAAAAGTCCCGCTGAAGAATAAGGCCAGAAATGTGTCACAGTGCCCCAAGTGAGAGCATTGCCTACTGACACCTGCTGCTGCTGCTGTTGTTCCGCTGTTTTAATTTCATGCACAGTCCTGGTGAAGAATAAGGCAGAAATGTGTCACAGTGTCCCAAGTGAGAGCATTGCCTGTGTTGACACTTGCTGCATCACTGAAACATGCTGCCCCTTTGTGTGTGCCTTCATACCACAATGGAGAGTTATTGTTCATCCCACTGTCATGTTTTCTCATAGACACAGCGATTTAATTTGTATTGAATCTTGTGTATTGTAAGTAGTCCTTCATGTTGTTCCTTTTCAAGGAATCATCATCATCATCATAGATTTGAATGTTTCCACTTCACCATGGTGGCCATGATGATCACAGTCACATATGTTTGTAGTCTGATGTCCAATGTGGTACTGTAACATTAAAATTTTATTTGGGGATAGGGGTTGCTGCTGTTGTTGACTGAATTATAAGCATGTCTTATTACTGTTGTTTTGTTTTTTTCATTGTCAGGTCATAGCACACGTGTGTTCAGCATGTTTCTGATTGGTGATGACTTCAGCTGTACAGAAAATATCAAGGCATGAAAGGTAAGCATTTTTCTTTTCTGGAGGGGCATCATTGGAAAACAACTTTCATTAATGTTTTTGTCTTCTTCGTTGTCTTCAGCATATCAAACGCCAGTCCATAGTGCCTTGATGTTACCTGAAAATAGATGAAGAAGAAATTATTAGTAGTTAATTGCAGTACCACATTCAGGTCCCAGCATGGCTGTTCCTATCTTCTGTTATATCCAATTTTAAATACACAGCTAGTAATAAATCCATGTAAATAAAATTGACCAGTTTAGTGGAATGACACACTGGCCCACTGTCTCACATTACATCACGAGCTTTCACGATCAGGATAACACATTGTACACTCCTTGCATATTGAGGTATGCCTGTCCCATCTGCGAGAAAAAAGATATTATCTGGCCTGTATGTCACCACCATTTAATGATTCACACTTTGTTTCAGGAAAACAAAAAAAAGGAAAGAGGAAATAAGGCTGATACTTACCTGTAGATGAAATAATTTCAGTGGCTGCACTGCAATGTCATTGTTGATGCAATTATAGAACTTGTTATCCTTTTGGTGCTAGGAGGACTGTATGACTGCAAGTTTACATGATAACCATGAAAACAAATGAAAATCACTTGCTCGTATTTGGTGACAGTGGCAAGTATAAAAAGATAAAGAAAGGATTAACACCACAGTTCATGTCAAAACCATAGTACATGACATAGTACATACTGTAAATTAATGATAAGAAGCAGGGTGGCTGTGGCTAGCTGATGGTTCATAGACTGGAACAGGTGCAATGTCTCGCCCTCTCACCCTCAAGGAGCAGGGTGGCCGTGGCTGGCTGTGGGTTCATAGATTGGGCACAGGCACAATGTCTCTTTCTGTGTCTCACTCTCAAGAAGCAAGGTGGCTGACTGGGTGTGTTACTGTATGTCAGTGTCAGGTGGATATCTGTCATTCAATCAGCTGGATGTCAATGGCTGCAAGTTGACATTTGTGTTTAGAAGACTGCGGGTAATAATGACTGCACACATTCTGCAAACTGTACTAACAAAATCAAGAAAGGGAAGGCAAACTAAAACGACAAGTCATATGATAGTTATAAGTAACAGGAAGAAGTACTTGAATACAAATTGTTTCCTTATGCCCTCCCACCAACATCCTCCTCACCATTATCAAGGAGGAAGTAGCCCTCACAGTCCTCAATGCCGAGTTGTACCCACTTGGAAATTATTTTTCCATGAGTGCATCAACTTCAGCTGTACACCATTTGACGTTGCCACCAGGATGGCCTGCTTCACCAGCATCATCAGCACCACCATAATTGAGACTGAGTAGAAACATAGATGTGCTTATCCTACTTGGTATGTGACCTTCATTCATTTTGATAAATGTCGAGATGATAGGTTAGTATGATGATCATGCACTATGGCCCCTGCAGAAATAAATACTCTCTCCACACTTACACTGGAGGCTGGGCAGGTCAGGTACTTCAGTGCTACTAAAGTCAGTGCTGGCCATTCAGTCACCTTGCACTCCAATACACCAGAGGATTGTCCAATATTGTCAGATATCTGTTTTCTGCCAAATAGGCCTCAACCATGCTCTGCAATTTCTGATGTGTTTTCAACCTGTTCACAAGATTTATCTAGGTCACAAATTCCTACTTGGGACAAGGCACCCCAAAGTGGATTAATGGACAACTGTGCAGCTGACACAACCCTTGTTGGTCAGTCATCTTACTGGATTCACACTGGGTCCACAGAGACCATCAGCTTTGTTATGCTATGGTTTGCAGAACTTTGCATGTGACTTCTGTGCCCCATGAACCAATCTGACTAGCTCTCTAGTCAGATTTTGTGCCTGATCATGCCCTCCCTGCAGTATGGATGCAATGCCATGTTTGTAGAGTGGGTCCAGCATTGTGGCTGTTCCAAATTCTAGAGCTTGCTGAATAGTGGTGATGTGTCTATTGCTGTCTAAGATTGTAATCATGTGTTTCAGTGATGCACAGCTTGACCTATCTCCAGCCACATCAAGGCTAGGCTGCAGATTCAACAAGATCTGCCTCAGCAACCATAGCAGTGGAATGGCTTGACTAACGGATGCAGTGTCACTGCTCACTGCCTGTGTGGCATGTTCAAACGGCTTCAAAATTAATATTACTGAGTCCCTGAGTCACCATTGTTCAGTTGTCATAGACTTTGATGCCCCAGAACTGTCACAGCTAGTGTGCATAACTAGGTACTCAGAGATTGCTTTGTACTACTCGACAAGCATTCTACCATGTCAAGTGTTGAGTTCCATCTCGTGACAACTTCAAGCTTGAGGTGCTGCTGAGGGAGGCTGTTTTGGATCTGCAGCTGACTAGCTTGGTCACAGAACTTTCCAGAGTGTACAAAGTGGGCACAGATGCAGATTGCAATAGTCAGCATTTGTTTGATTTCCAGGTACTGCAGAAACTCCTGTACCACAAGATTTAAACAGTTGTCCATGTAGGGAATCCTCACAAAGCCATAATTGCTGATACATTTACAACGTTTGATCCATTATCACTAGCTATGAAGCTAGCTTTAGGGACAGGGGCGGAGCCACTCATCAATTTCTGTCAGTAGCAAGTCTAGCATGTTTTTGCCTGTATATGACCCTGCTACACTACGCATTGCAAGCATAGCAAGTTGTCTAATGCCATGAAGGTTGCTACCACCACAGTCTGATGTATTACAGTGCTTTCCCATCCCACCATCACAGACAACCTCAGGTAGCTGTGCCCAATGTGCAGTAATACACAGATAGCAACTACCCACCATTTTGCCACTTGTCCACATATCCATGCTTAAGTCAATGTAAGGTGATGCAGAATGCTGATGGGCATGTCTTACAGACTCTGTCACAGTATGATATAACTCAGGGACAGCATGGGTGGAAAAGTATGTCCTGGATGGGATCTTCCATTTAGGGCATGCATGTGCTGCAAAGCATCAGAATCCCACATTTTCCACAAAGAGAATGGCAAAATGTCAGCTGCCGACATTTCCACAATGGCAGCATTGAGTTTATGTGTAACCACATGATTTGTTGGGTATTTACTGTTCCACCCAAAAGGCTATGCAACGTGGGCTGCATTTTTCAGTGTTTTGCACGTGGCATGCCAAATGGCTCTCCTCTCTGAATTGCCATGGATGGGGTGCCTTTGACATGTGATGGTGGGTGCACAGGTGACAAGCCAATAAATGCTGTAATTTTCCCTGTTTTAAGCACTAGGATTGATGTAGTAGAATTCCACATGGACCATCACTGCTACTCTGACCACTACTTAAGCATTCAAAGTCATCCTCCTCCTCATGCCTGTAGTAATCCTCCGTGTTATTTCACAACTTTTACCAACATGGCTACATAAACTCAATTGGGAAGGGGATACCATGTTCACTAAGGTGGAGTAGGGTGAACGTCCCAATACAGCATAGCTCCCCTCTTGTGCGAGTCCACAGCACCATGTGCCAGCTCTTGAGATGAGTATGCTGGTCCCAGTGCCAAGATGGCTACCCTTTACCATGCCTCACATGTCCTTGGCAAAGCTGGCAGATTGCCACTCTTTATCGCTTCTATCTTGTATGAAAAAATCCCAAACTAGGGATTTTGATGCCCTACTTTTCACATGTCATTGCTGCTGCTGCATATGGGACTACAGTTTTGTGGCAATGAAATAGGGGTGTACTGCATGATTTAGGGTGTTGTGCCCACTTGGACTTTGACTGAACATCACAGTCTATGACTATTACTTCAGGGTAATCAACAGACACAGCTACATCAGAACTTTGAGGAGGGGCTGATTTACTAACGGACTGTTTACAAACAGCCACCTTCACTTTCTTTTTGTCCAGTTCCCAAATGTGGTCACTAGTATCATCATCATCATCCATAAATTCACTTTTGAGACTGTCCCGTGGAGATAGTCCAACCACAGACTCAGTATGATCATCCACACTTTTTCATCAAAGATCTGAATGTTTGGATGGCCTAACCTCAAGATCAGTGGAAACATGAGACTTTGACTTATCATCATGATAAAATTATGTTCAACTACTGTAGGAGTGGGACAGCAACTACACTCAAGTCTTCTGACTCTGCAACATTTTTGCCACCTGATAACTTTGCCCGAGTTGTAGCAATACTCATGCTGTTATCAACCATGCTGTCTCTAACTTTACTACCAGCAGGGACAACAGCATCTTCAACCAGCATTGAAGCAACTGATTTCACTGTGAAAAGAGTTGGAGAAATCCCTTTACTTGTAGCAACTACTACCTTTTCCTTCTGCTGCGTACTACCACATCCATTACCACTCTTAACACTGGCTGGATAACAAGCTTAACTTTCTGTGCCACCTGAATGAAGTCTCAAAACGAAGGCAGCAGTTAGGCTTATTCTACCACATTGAGCATCTGCTCACTAAAGAAGCTAGAAAGAGACTAGTACAATACACATTCCTTACCCTTACTGGACTATGCTGACTTTCTCTACAACCATTACCCTCAACAGAGTTCAACAAACTTGACATTCTTTACCACTGGGCCTTAAGGTTCATCCTTAACCTGCCTTCTCACACCCACCACTGGCTACTGTACCAAGAGAAGGATGGTCCTCATTCTCAACAAGGAGGAAAATAAATGCTCTTCTCTGGTTCTTTAGCGCTGTCTGATAAACTTCCTGCATACATCTCGAGCTTCTTGAATGTGCCAAGGGATCTTATGGTTTAAGAAACTTCTTCATACTCTGCTTCCAGATTCCCAGAGTAAAACAACCTATGGCTCGGCTGCAATCAATTTCTCATTCTCATCCGTATGGAACACCAAGCAAAGCTCACTAAAGCTCTCATCCCTCCCAGGTCCATTCACATTCAAAGCACTAATAGCTGAGTACCTGAAGGAAGCCTGCAGCTGTTTTACGTGACTATGTGCCCTTAGCCTCTGGTTTCTCCCATGAATCCTATGACACAGAGACTCTCTCAACTCATATCCTTAGTAGGGGTATCCAGCACTTATTAGCCCATCTACTCCTCTCCCAGTCCTCATCATCCAATCCCATCCCCTGTCTCACATACTCACTCTTCTTTCCTCTCCCTACTTTCTTCATAAAGGTACTAGCCTTTATATACTTGTGACTGCCTAGGGTTTAAGTCTCTTACATCCCATGTGTACTTGATATGAATTGTAACTGTGTTTACCTATGTTAGCTCTGTATGTATAGGCCTGAACTATC
Organism: Neoceratodus forsteri; assembly: GCA_016271365.2. Lineage (NCBI taxonomy): Eukaryota > Metazoa > Chordata > Ceratodontiformes > Ceratodontidae > Neoceratodus > Neoceratodus forsteri. Next base: position 883,406,116 of record CM028134.1, read on the forward strand.
CTTCACATGTACAATATTTTGTTTTTGTCTACCTTATTTGTGACTGTGTATAGTATTGTTGTCCAGGACCACTTTGAAAATTAGCTTGCTCAATGGTGTTTATGCCTGGTTAAATAAAGTTTGATTGATTGATTGATTGATAGACTTGCTAGCCGCTAATGAACCTGCCTCACCTTCAAAACAACTTCCACTGCTAATAGTCCTCTTGGCAGCAGCACCACAGCCAGAAACAGCTTTGCATGACTGTCTCTTCAAGGGCATTTTTAAGATTACACAAATAATTAACAGCAACTTTATATTTCTGCTGTTTTTGGTGGATGGGAAGCCAAAAATCAATAACTGTGACTTCCTGATGGAGATTGGGTACTACAGAGATGCAGCCACACAGGCATAACAAAACCTTAACCAGTCTTCAGAAATCCAAAGTGGAAAACAATACCTTTTTGCAGGGGGATGGGGGAGTTACAGCAGTAGCTACACAGAAGCAGGGAAAAATACCACAGACAGGCTGAGACATTCAGAGTACTGCTATTGTGGTGATGCAATAAAATGCTTATGAATTGACAGCATGCACACAGACTAAAGGTCAGGCACAGAAACATTAACTGTTCAGTAAACTACAACACAGCCTTTAAAAAGATGGAAAAATGCCCAGCAAACAGCAAAACTTACTGTGTGTACCTAAACACACAAATACTAAAACACTTGCCAACAGCAATTGGAAAGACTGCCTTTCTCACTGTGGTCTGTGAATCTCCTCTCTACACCACAGATCTGCCCCTCCCTGAAGCACACATCCACAGTGTCTGTCAGTAGAGATCCTGAATGTACTAAATGAACATGCAATATTCACACCTAATCAATAAATGCTCAGTGATATAAACACACAAAGGTTTATTACACTTGATGTACTAAATTTTGACTCAAAATTTAGATTTTGAAAATGCTTTTTGAAGGATTTTGGATGGTTTGAATCCCAGAGCTCTGGGACTAAACTGTCTCCAGCTTTCCACTACACACACTACGCTGAACCAAGGCTGTGCAAGACAAAATAGATCCCATGTGACCTGCCATCGCATCAATCACTGCAAAATTCACCTTAAAGAGACAAAAAGGCAAAGTAATGTGAAATCCATAGGAAACAATGGGAACTTAGTGTTAATGTGGAGCATAAAGGTTTTTGCTTATGTAGTATTTCTAAAATTGAGTTATATATGAAATACTCGCATAGCTTAAGTTTAGTGACCTCACCCACCTCAAATTATTCACATAAACCATGCAATGAGGAAATAACAGGCCAAGAAGTGGAATACCCCAACATGTAAAACAATTTATAATCACAAATCTAAAAGAAAACCAGCAAGTTCAGAATTTAGATGGCTTCTCTAAGAAACTGCCAGCGATATACTGTATGTTTCTCAAATTCATAATCTACACTTAGATCTTTCAAAATCTTTCTGTTTCTCTTGCATTTTTTGGCTGTATCAGTTAGTATCTTTGGTGTTCCTCTTTTTAAAGCATAGACAGAACTTATATCATTATTCTTTTGTAGTCTCTGTGAAATAAAAAAAAATAGAAATGTGCCTCAAACTGCATACCTGTAGTATATGGCATAATCCTGTTTTAGTTATGACAACAATTAAAGTAAGCCACCACCACTGCTTCTACTTATGCAATTTACTAAAATGCTTAAACTACATTTTCTTGTGTTCATTTTCAATAGGATTTCTACCTTTTGTTGTATAGTTTTGCATATTGTTGCAGTACCTGGATTTACTGTTTTATGTGGGAGTGGGTTAAAATGAATTATTTTCCTGTACAGATACATGAACTGTTTGACCCTATTATCCAAAAACGTGTTTGGGTTTTATTCGTTTACCAATGATTTCTTTATGATTGTGTTGTTAGTTGTGGTGGGAATGTGGCCCTTAATTGTGCTTCTGTGTATTCCAGTAATTTTGTTTTCTTTTCTCTCAGACTGAATCAGTATTTTGACTTATGTACTGTAACTTGTTTGATCCACCAGCCTTTTCATTATAAGCATAATAACATTTATATTACAGAAAAATATTTATATGCTGGCCCACTGGCATGGTGATAGTGTCTCTGCTTGCAACACCAATGCCCCAGGTTGGGAATGAACCTGAGAGTTTAAAGACAGGCTGGTGGGGATGATTGAGTGTCCCACTGACTGCTCTCCTCTCAGGAGAGGGGAGGATTTGGTGCATTTCTGAGCTCTGGCAGAGGCGGGGGAGCAGCAGCCAGTGCTCGTGTTGTTGGGAGGTGTGCTGGATATTGACACTCTGTGCCATACATCATGGCACACCATGCCTCCCAGAAATACTCCAGGAAAAATGCCAGCCCATAGAATGATGTCTCACCTCATGAGCCCTGCAGCACTGCTCCCAAGGCACTCAGTTGGGAACTGAGCTGTAACGATTGGGCATGGCCCCCATCCTGGAGGGCAAGCCAAGGAGGAATACTGGCAGAGGTACCTGTTGGGAGCCTGACTCTGACTCTGACTCTGTTGGGATGCACACCTGCTCTGTGGCCTCACCCTGAAGGGCAAGTCAAGGAAGAAGACCACCGAGGTAAGTCCCGGGGTAGTAAGAACTGGGCAGTGGGAGGGGCTGACCTTAAGGTTAGGACCAGACAGAAAAGCACACTATAAAAAAAAAGAAAAATATTCCCTCTGTTCTGATTTATAATAATAATAATAAAACTTTATTTATTAAGTTCTTTCAAGCACCAAGGTGCTGTAAAGAAATGACAATAATATCTCAAAAATGAAGTTAAAATAACATTAAAATCATGAATCACTTGCATCAACTCATAAATGCTTGATCCACAGGTAAGTCTTAAAATCCCACTTGAAGTTCCCCATGGTCGTACATTCCTGAAGCTATCAGGGCAGAGAATTCCAGAGGGTTGGGGCCATAAACATAAAAGCACAGGCCCCAGAGGATTTTAAATTAACCTCAGAACCTCCAGCAACCCCTCATCAGCTGAACGAGCTGTTGCATGGGGATATAAGGAATCAGAAGCTCTTTTCAAATATTCGGGACCTCATTGTTGGTGTGCATATGGGTCTTTTATGTGGATTACATGCACTGGGGAGTGATGGTAGGTGTAAGTTGCATAGTAATACATTTGCAATGTTCAGATGATATTTTTTCTTTAACCTTTATGCAATTGAAATAAATTCTAGCCAATCAGCAGATTATTTAGGTTGTGATTTAAGACATCAGTTAGGTAGAGGTGTATGATATGCTCAAATTTAGGTTACTGAGTTTTACTGAGGCTCAGTTATAGCAGGTCACAATCTTCCTTTACCATGCTGTTGCACTAATTTTTCCTTAATTACATTTGTGGGTGGATGTTTATTTTGTGTGTGTGTGTGATCACGTCTCATTTACTCTAGCTTGCATTTGTGCATGGAGAGTAATGGAATTAGTAGATATGAAATGAACTATATAAAGACTATACTTTTAATGAAATTAATATCATAAATGCAGCATTCTATATCACACACTGATGGACTTGTGATGTTAGAGTATTATGACAGCTGAGTCATCATGATAGCATTGTTAAAAGATATATATCACAATACTATTGCCACAAGGAAAAAAGATCATAGTGTTGTAGAAACTGATGCTTACTTGCAGTAGTTCAAAACATAGTAAGGAAAGGTATGTCAAAATAAGTTTTCTACAGAAAAATCCTTTCATTGTTTGTGAAAACATATCACAATGCACATAGTTAAATTTCTGAAGTATAACAGTAATTCATATCTATCTGATTTACAATGGCAGAGGACAATTCATATGTGCAGTAAGCAGAAACAATAAATACAAATAATCTATTAATCAGCTGCCAGATGTATCACAATTTCTTCTTCAGCTTAATAATATGTCTTTATATAATCAGATGGCTTCAAACAGTATGATTTCAGTGATCAGATAGGTTGCATAACACTTCATGAGCTGGAGGACAGGGTTAAGTAAATAAGAGTCACTGCCCTCCATCTGCTGCAGCCAAATGGCTTTGTGATCCTTGTCTGGCAGTATTTTTCTAAATAACAGTGCAAATTCATACTATGGTTCCATGGATTATAAGGAATAGGGCAGGCTGGTTCTAGGTCAGGGTGTCTGTGATGATCTACCTGTGTTATTGAAATGTTGACAGGAGGTTATAGTAGTAGTCTTTCTTTTTTAAATCACTTTTATATGTTGGGTTGCCCTTACTGTTTGTTATTATTAAATATTTATATGTGCACAACAATTGATAGATTTCACAGTCAGGTAGTAACTGTTGTGTGGAACATGTATTCTGTAAAAAAATGAACTTTGTCAAGTTAATACTTTCAGAAGCCAAGCTTGCTGCCCCAACAACCCACACATGTGCAGGCACACACACATGGAAGCATGACAATTCTCTCCCGACATTTCGCTCCCCACCATCCTACTCCCGACAACTCACTCCAGTGACATTTTGCTCCCCTGACAACCCACCCATGACAGTTCACTCTCTGGAGTGGAATTAATTAAAACAGACTCCTTCCCTCATTGCAGTATGATGACAGGTAGAGCTGTGCTACAAAATGTAGACAGAAAAACAAATTTGGCAGTCAGTGGTAAAGATCACAGGGTAAGGAAATACATGAATGGTATAGCAAGAAGCTAAATTGGACACAGTTTGTCCGATTATAAGAAGGGCTAGTTAAGCTCAATTATGTCACTAAGCGTTGACTGTTCTGAGCATTTATTCATTACAGGAAGGAACTATTCTGAAAAACCTAAAAAATGAGTTACATTTTTTTCCAGCACCACCTTGCTTGCTGAACTGCAACACTATGTACAGGAACTGGACAGGGTTCTCTAAGGCTGCTCGGTTTCTCCAGTAACTGACAGCAGCTCAGAACAGCTCTGTCTGTGCTGTCAGAGGTACTGGCTCCATGTCGCTCTTCTTGTCAGTGCTTGCTAGTCTATGTCCCCACTCACCAGAGCTAACACAGAGATCAGGTTACCCAAGAGGCTGCATAAATCCGAAATCCACCACTTCACAGGGCTACCTAAAGTACACCAACCTAGAAGTGCCAGTGCCAAGCTTACCTCCTACTTGAGTCGGCAAGGACACTGCCAGACAGTCATGGGGAGGGTTGTACTTCCTCAATACTTGCTTCAGATTAGTTTCCCCTGCTATTGTATGCTACATGTTACTGTCTGTTATATGTTACAGTATCAGGGATGGGAGTGAACTAACAGGACCGTATTTGAGGAGGCACAAGTGAACTTGGAGTGAACTGTCGAGAGCACAATTTTTGGGAGCAAATTGACAGGAGCGAATTGTCATAGAACACCTCCCACACACACACACACATATACACTCGTGTGTGTGTGTGTGTGTGTGTGTATACACAGAGTAACATACAAGAAATGCCTTTTCTATCAAAAACATTTTTACTTTCATATGATGTACTATAACAAAAAACGACAGTGTGCATTGACCCATTAGTGCGAGACAATGATGGTTCCGTTCTTTTTTTTTCACATTTCATTTTTTAGGCTAACACCATTAGGCATTGTTAGAAAACAATTATGTTCAAGTGGGAGGGGAGTTCCCAGTAAATGCATTGAAGAAAACATACAACTCTGGCATTCCTCCACTATATCACCATGATTTCTTGGGAGCATATCAAATAACACTGAACCTCACTTTGGTTGTCATTGCTGGTCACTGCTCTGTAAGGAATATCAAAAGTGTGCAACATTGGCATGTACTGAATGAGAAATGCATGTTGATATGCCAATACAATAAGAAAGGTCATTAGCATTGTTATTAGGCCACAGCAAGCACCAGCTAACACAAAGTAACTGATTTCTGCAACATATTCCCTACGAAATACAAAATCACACATACCCCCACTATGCAAATGGGCTGCATATGCAAATCACCACAGAATATTATGCTGGTTCAACTTTAAGCAGCAATGCATGGTGCCGAAGGCCTCTCACACAGTTTGCATTAGGTTCACCCCAACATAACCTAGATCGACCATCTTAGGTAGCCGTTCATTCCACTGGGGTGCCAAACAGACGAGGCATACTGATGAGTCCTGGTAGGATGAAGCACGTGTCTATGTCTTCTGTTGTCACCCTTTGCAAACTGTCTGAGAGGCCTTTCAGCACCATGCATTTCTGCTTAAAGTTGAACCAACATAATATCTTGTGGTGATTTGCATATGCAGCCCATGATGCTTTGCATTGTGAGGGGCATGTGTGATTTTGTATTTCTTTGAACTGCATTCCAGCCAAATGCTCTTTAGGGTAACCATTGCCTCAGTGCTTGCACACAGAGGTTCTTTGTCTTTTAAACTGTTTTATGTTCTCTGCATCAACATGGTGGGGACAGAGGGATGTGTTTGGAAAAGGGAGAGTGATATGTTCAAATTATGTACTGCAAATTGCAAAGTTATGACAGACCCATCATACCAGCATAAAAGAGAAGCTGTGGATTCAAGGATTGCTTTGTCAATGTCAGATTATGATAATGAGATGATGTATAGTATTGCAGAACTACTATTCAACAGCCACTGGCTCCACACTGCTTCCTGGCTGAACTCTCCAGTGCTGCCCAAAGCTCCCGCCAGTGCTTCCTACTGGCTTCCCACCCACTCACTCACCCTACTTGGCAGTTTTGATTTATAGATAACACCAGTTACATGACCTAGCGATGTTATGAATTCTAAGTGTCCACTTTCTCATTTGCCCACAATACACATTCCCCACTTGAGGAGCTCTACTCGTGCACTCTGCTAACTCACAGTTGCCTGCTACCATGTACCTGTTAGTTTTCCACTGCTTACATCCTACCTCTCTTCCTCCACTTCTGCCTTATTCCTCTGTAGTTGTTACTCTCCTAGTCTCTCATACCCCTCACCCCTGCCATAAACCCCTTTCCCCATGGGTCCTTACTTTTACCACAAATGTTACCTTGACAGAGCTGCACGCTCTGTACTTAGTCTAGCTGCCCTTTCCCCAGGCTCGCAGTGCTTGTAGGTTGTTACATCCTATCTGCCTTTTCCCTCTGCATGAAGCCCTATTTATTCTCTTATGCAGTTACACTTCTAGGTACCCTTCTAATAAAGGACTGCTGTGCCCAGGTACTATCCTAAGATCAAGCTGACCTACTGTACTTCATAGAAGCATTGCATCTGTGCGATCCTCTCCACCCTCTGTTCAGGAGGAGTGAAACTTGTTTGGTCCCCTCACACTTGCCTTTCTCTCTAACTTTGAGCAGCGACTGCTAAGCTTCTTCCTATTCTCCTTTCCATCGCCCCTTTATACCCTGGACTGCAGTACCCACATCTCCTCATATTATCCCTGCTCCTCTTGGAAGGGACATTGAATCCAACCTGGGTCTCCAAATACACCTATCACATCTACGTGTGGAATCTGGTCCAGCCCTCCCTGGACTAAGAACTGCTGACATGAATGTATGTAGTCTCCTGCTAAATTCACAGAGCTTGAGGCCTGGTTTCCCTTCACAATCCACATATCCTTTGCCTCGCAGAGACCTGGCTGAATTCTCAGCAGTCAGACTCCTGTTCCAACTTGTTGGCTACACCCCTGCTGTGCATAGACACACCCAGTGAAAAAATAAAGGGAGGCGGTGCTGCCATGTTTGTCAGGGAACCTTTCTCAGCATTCTCCATCCTTTGTTCCAACAATGATTCCCATAGTGACTGGCTTATTGTTGAGATAACACTGGAGTTGACCAAGAAACTCTATCTGGGTAGCTTTGCAACCCCCATGAGGGGTGTAGAAGGACATCAAACCCTGCTCACTGGGTATGGGTCTCTCCCCTGCCAGGGAAATGATCATTCTTGGAGACTTCAACCTCAACTGGCAAGGCATAGAGGAAACTGGAAGGTAGCTACACCATTAACATCCAGTGCCAACAAAAAGGAAACAGTACTATGCTAGGAATGGATTTGGCAGCATGGAAATGTTCCAGAGAGTCATACACCAGCAGACCAAAAATCCAATAGAAAATCCAAAGTGTTTATTAAATCCAAGCAAAATAAAGTGCATATAAGTGAAAAACATATTAGGGCCAACATCAGCATAGTGGCTGGACCCCTCTCCCCACAAACAGTCCTATGTCCAGTCAAACGTTTTCAAGCAAAATATGCCCTTCTCAGGACTGATGAGAGTTAGAATTGCAGCTAGGGATAAAGGGAAAATGAAAGTGATAGTGTGATAAAGTGTTAGCCAAAATAGTGAATAAATATTAAGTAACAGGTAAGTGATAAAGGCTACTGGCAAGAAATGTTATCTAAAATATACCAACTGCAAAGTGACAAGTGCATAACCATGTATCCCAGGCAAATAACAGCCACAAAATGGTCAAAAGCTTAAGACTTAAAATATTAAAAACATATTAAAGTGACAAAATAAATGAAGGTCATGTGTGATCAATGCAACTAGATAATAAATATGTATGCTATAGATTCATATACAGATTAGAAAAAGAAATCGCATGTAAAGATAACAAATGTTGTCTCTAATGGATAAACAGAATAAAGATCCTAAAAGGGCCTTTAGCAATGAGGAATGCAATTATTTAGAAATCTATATATCAGTCTTATATTAGGAATGCCAGAATTAATGTCAACAAATCTTATTCCCAGAGTTATTTTCAAAATATTCTCAAAAAACAAAGGGATAATGTAAACATGTATAAAATTCAATAAATGTAGCTCGGCAAAAAGATATTTTATTCAAAACACAAACCTACTTTTTTTTTATAGCAAAACTGCTGGAAACCTATTAACAAGGGAAATATGCATACTGAAAAGATATATTGAGCATTTGCCCAAAAGGGAGCTATAAAGAAAAAAGGTGGGGGCTGATAACCGTAGTTGTAGTTTGATATATCGCTAAGTACCTGGAAAGAGTAATGACAATGTCATATTAAGAGTTATAAAGGTGGTATGTTAAAACACAATCAAACAATGTAATATATCTAATGCTTCACAGTATACCAAAGGGCACAAACATTTCATGGTGGTCATTATCCAGTAAAACATGAAACATATGCAAAATATGAAAGCACTGAAAAATACTCAAATAATAAAAAAATAGAACTGAAAAGTCACATGAATGCCAAGGGACTATAAATAGGGGCCAATTGAAAATGTTCATTTAGTTCAAGACAGTCATAGGTTTTCAAGGTGAATTGCCAGAATGTTTCTCTCTGAAAATCTTAGTATTCAAATCACCTCCTGATAGTCATAGTGATCCTTTTAATGCCCTGAAAAATGATGGTCAGGGCCTCTGTCCTGGCTGTGTGTAGCTAAGAGCACTCACACCATCAGATTTCGAATACTACGGATGTGTTGTCTAATTTTATCCTTGAGTTTTGTGTGGTTTTCACCACATAATGTGCTGGACAAGTTTTACACTTAGCAAGTTACACCACATTCTGTGTATTGCACGTTATGAAATCACAAGTCCTATATGTAGTTTTAGTAACAGGATGTTCAAAGGTGGAGTTAGTGTTTATATATTTACAAAAAGTGCAATTTCCACACGTGTGCTTCCTGGTGTCCACTGTTCTTCCTTGTTTTCTGAGTGGTCCCAGAAAGTGCTGTGGACCAGAGTGTCTCTCATAATGATGCCCTTCTAAATATCACACATGGTACTGAAGTGGTAACCTCACTTAGCTTTCTTTCAGTTCCCAAAATGTGCCAATTTTTAGGATTATATCTTTTACCAGATGTGCTTGTGGGCTAAACATGATGATAAATAAAGGGGCATTATTTGAATTTAACTTCTGCAGTCAATTACTTGGCTGTAACAATGTCTCTCTCATGGTATTGTCAGCACGATATTTGGCTTTATCAATACATGATTGTTATATCCTCTTGATGAAAGATGTAAAGCAAGAGATCGTAATCCGATTCCAAGGTACAGTTCCTTTGTACTGAAAGAATTGTTCCACATGTATGTTCCTGGTTATATGTGCTGAGTGGCAACTGTCAAATCGCAAGATGGAATTTCTTTCTGTGTCTTTCCTGTATATAACAGTAGAGATAGTCACCATGTTGATCTTTTAATGGTGATATCCAGAAAATTCACTTGATGAAGGATAAAGGTCAAATCAAAATGAAGATTCTCATTAGTTGATTCAAGATATTGCACAAAACTTGTCAGTTCCTTTGTAGTGTCTGTCCAAATCAAGAACAGGTCATTGATGTAATGTTTATATAAATTGATTTTGTCATACAATCTGGGTTGTAGATAAATTTCTGTTCCCACTGCACCATGTAGATGATTGCATAATTGAAGACCATAGCTACCCCCATGGCTGTACCTTTAGTTTGGATATACAGGTAATCTTTGAACAGAAAGGTGTTGCATTGTAACATTTTTCTGTTAAATTCATTAAGAATTCCACAACTTCCAATGTGTATGAGGTTTCTTCATATAATGGACTCAACCTCACTGGACTGGTTCCAGGATTATCTCTCTGATAGGCAGCAACAAATTAAGGCCGAAGGTGAGCTCTCTCTCTCAAACCAATAAAAGAGGAGTCCCACAGGGTTTCATACTGGGCCCTCTACTATTCACCATCTACATTAACAACTTGGACCTAGGCATTACAGAAGCCAGTATTTACTTGTTTGCCGATGATACAGCGCTCTATCTAAGCCATGACTCCTGGAGCCGCATGCACAGATCTACAAACTGAATTCAATACGCTGCAGCATCAGCTTCTCAGCAAAAAGTTACTGCTAAATGCAAAAAACTAAGGCCATGCTGTTTACCCCATCTAGCACTAGGGCCTACTCTGCTGCTGCTGGTACCCTTCCTCCCATAACTACCCTTCTAGGCGAAGATCTTGAGTTCATGCCTAAAGTCAAATATCTGGGTATATGGCTGGACAACAAACTCTCCTTTATGGAGCACACAGAAGAATTGATGAAAAGCTTGGGCAGAGGCTTGGCCTCTTCTTCAGAATTAAACACCTTCTGACTGCAGACAAAAGAAGACAGCTTGTTCAATCAACTTTCCTCTCATTAATCGACTATGCCGACATTATCTATGGCCAATGCTCTGTCTCACACCTTGCAAAACTAGATGTCATGTACCACAGGGTGCTAAGATTTATAACTGGTCTCCATCCTCCACACATCACTGCTCTTTATATGCAGCCGTAGGGTGGCCTTCCCTTCAATACAGGTGGTGTAGAAATACAGCACTCTGGACATTCTGAGCTCTTACCAACAAACTCCCAGATTACATTGTTGCCTGCCTCCCCTGAGCCCAATCAGTAGCTATGCACTAAGAAGCCACTCGCTAATTTCTCTGAAAATCCCCAGGATCAGTACCCACTTTGATAGGGCTGCCATAAACCGTGCTTTGCTTATGTTCTGGAACAGAGTACAAAGATCCTGAGACTCAGTTCTCCTGTCAGTTTTGCCCTGTTTAGGATCATTTATGATAAAATGTTAGCGAAATCTGTGTTTCATAGTTCCTAGCTGTCCTGCTGATGGTTTACTTCATATCCTTACCACATCCAGCCACGAACCTAGTTCATCCCTCTCTATTTTAATCAAGTCCACTAGTCAGCTGCCATAGTGGCCCTCAGCACCCAAGGCACCACTTCTCCCATATTACACTCCTCTCACCATTCAAGCGGAACATACAGACCTCATTAGGGCCCCTATGCAGCCAGGACCCTCACCCAAGTATGGTAAATGGTCACTGAGGGCTGAAATGCAAAGCATTGTACCCTGTGATGGAGGCTTGACTAAGAATGACTAAACATGCCACTTCAACTTCTGCATGCATGGAGTCTGTATACACCACAGCAAAGTTGAATGATGCATGTATGTTCCTACAGAACGCTTGGAATGTATATCGTGCACCTACCACTTTTCTGTAAATTTGTTTTGTAACTCTTGCACATGTTGTACTTTGTATTTTCAATCTATGTATGTATAACTGTCTTGGACAACAGAAGGGTCCATCTTGTAAATGAGCTTGCTCAATGATGATCGCCGGATAAATAAAGATTTGATGATTTGATAATGTTTCTCTGAGGGCATCTAGTGCTTCCTTGTGTGGGTTATTAGTATATAATGCCCTGATATCCATAGTAATCAAGATGAAATCAGGTTCTATGGCAATGTTATTCAAGATGTTAAACAAGTCGTTGTGTCTTTTAAATACGATCTTGATTTTTAAGCCTCCTGCTTTAATATGACTGTCCACAAAATGGGCTAATGGTTCCCTAAGTGACCCATTGCTTGCTACTTTGGATCTGGCAGGAGATTTTTTCAGATTTTTGTGGATCATTGGCAATCCATAAAGAATCACCCTTACTGTATTTTTAACTTGTAAAGTTATGCACACTTGATCAAGGAGGTATAAAAGTCAATTTGGGTTTGAAAAGATGATCATAACTGGTGGAGTCAACTTGAGTCTGAGTCACTGTGTCATGCGAGGTTTCTGATGATGTAATATCAGATGACGCTATATTTAGTGAGTGCTGCTCTCTGTAAAGAATGCTTTCAAGTGTAGTTTGCATGTAAACTTAAATATGTCTATGGCAGAATAAAACATTTCTAGATCTTTAGTAGGGATGAATGACAGGCCCTTCTCAAGGACTGCAATTTTGTGATCATTCAATTGGTATTCTAGATGTTTACTACTAGACAGTCAGTGGAACAATTAGTGTTTTGTATCTGGGGTTTCTTGTTGATTCCTGTACTGAGTATCTGGGGATCAGTAGTAATCCCTCATCTCGCTCTGTCTCTGTCACCCCTGCTGTTCCACTGCTGTACTTTTCCTCTCACTTCACTCCTCCTCTACAAAATTCCCCAACCTCTCCTCTGCTTGATACTCTGACTCCCCCAGCCACTACTTCCTCGTCTGGTTTGTTTTCACAAAATCAGGCTGTTCTGGGACTCCTCCTCAGGGAGTGCTCTGGTAATTGATAGTATTCAGTTGTTGATCAGGCTGGGGATCAATGTGTTCTGAGGTAATGTGATATGTGGAGATGTAGTACGGAGGTTGCGTATGGTGTTTTGAGCCTTTGGAGAATAGCGGACTGTTGTTGCACCAGGAGGGCTTCCTGATTGAATGGAATCTCCTTCTGACTTAAATCAATAAAAGGCTTATTAGAGTGATCCACTGTGATGTCTGATTCTGATCCACTAGTGTATGCATCTCTTTTGTTGATGTATCTGATTTTTATATACAGGCGTTCTCTTGAGAACAGACTTAATGGGGCCTAGATTTTCTTCCAGCTGAAGATCCTGCCTTCCAAATAGTCATTTCTGTCTCACTCAAATTTATTGAGATTTGCTTTTATATATTCATCCTGTTTTTCTGATATTTTTATCCAGTTGTTGTCTAAAGAACTGATAATCTGGATGGTGAGAGAAACTAGAAGCTGTTCTTACTCTTTCTATCAATTCTTTTTAAGCTCCTCTTCATGTGATTCACCATCTCCCAAATATATTTGATTATGTCGGCAGAATAATTAAGGAACTGTTGTTGCCATCCTCTCAAAAAGACATCTCTGTCTCCAATGAAGGCTGGTTGCTTTGCAAACCTTAGCCCTTCATGTCTTTCATCAAGAGGGTATAACAATGATGTATTGGATAAAGTCAGATATTGTGCTGACACCACCATGAGAGAGACATTGCTACAACCAAGTAATAGAACGCAGATGTTAAATTCAAATAATACCCTTTATTTATCACCACTTTTAACCAACAAGCACATCTAGTAAAAGATATAATCCTAAAAACTGGCATATTTTGGAACTGAAACAAAGCTAAGTGAGGTTACTACTACATGAGTACCACATGTGATATTTAGAAGGGACAACAATATGAGACACACTCTGGTACACAGCACCTACTGGGACCTCTTGGAAAACAAGGAAAATAGTTGACACTAGGGATGCACAAATGTGGAAATTGCACATTTGTAAATATATAAACACCAACTCCAGCTTTTAATATCCTTTACTAAAACTACATATAGGATTTGTGATTTCATAACATGCAATTCACAGAATGTGGTAAACCTTGCTAAGTGTAAAGCTTGTCCAGCTCATTATGTGGGAAAACCACACAAAAACTCAAGGATAGAATTTGACAACACAGCTGCAGCATTCAGAAATCTGATGGTATGAGTGCTCTTGTTACACACAGCCAGGACAGAGGCCCTAAACATCATTTTATTTTCCAGGGCATTGAAAGGATCACTATGACTATCAGGAGAGGTGATTTGAATGCTAAGATTCTTTGGAGAGAAACATTCTGGCAATTCACCTTGAAAACATATGACTGTCCAGGACTAAATGAACCTTTTCAATTATTCCCTATTTATAGTCTCTCGGCATCCATGTGACTTTCCAGTTCTATTTTTAGTACTTCTGAGTAATTTCAGTACTTTCGTATTTTGCATATTTTCCTCTTTTACTGGATTATCACCACCATGTTTTGTTTGTGACCCTTTGTATACTATGATGCATTAGATACATTACTTTGATAGTGTTTTTAACATGCCACCTTTATATCTCTTAATATGGCATTCTCATTACTCCTTCAGGTACTTAGCAATATATCACAACTAAAACTATGCTTACCCCCTTTTTTTTCTTTATAGCCGCCTTTTGGGCAAATGCTCAATAAATCTTTTCAGTATGCATATCTCCCTTGTTAATAGGGTTCCCTTGGAATTGCTATTAAAACACAAAACAAAAAACAAGTAGGTTTGTTTTTTGATAAAATATCTTTTCAAGCTACATTTATTGAATTTTGCACAACATGTTTACATTATCCCTGTTTTTGAGAATATTTTTGAAAACAACTCTGTGATTAACTTTGATATTGATAAGATTTTTCATATTAATTCTGGCATTCCTAATATAGTATTGATAAATATATATATTTCTAAATAATTGAGTTCCTAATTGCTAAAGGCCCTTTTAGGCTCTTTCTTCCTGTTTATCCATTTGAGAAAAACATTGTTTATCTTTACATGCAATTTCTTTTCTAATCTGTATATGAATCTATATAGCATACAGTGCTTGCACGCTGAGGTTCTTTATCCTATAGCATACATATGTATTATCTTATTGCACTGATGCACATGAACTTCATATATTTTGTCACTTTAATATGTTTTAGTATTTTAAATCTTAAGCTTTTGGCCATTTTTGGCTATTATTTGCCTAGGATAAAAGTTTATGCACTTGTCACTTTGCAGCTGATATATTTTAAATAACATTTTTGCCTGTAGCCTGTACGTTGCACTTTTATGTTACTTAGTATTTTTCACTATTTTGGCTAAACACTTTTATCATGCTATCGCTTTAGTTTTTCCCTTTATCCCTAGCTGCAATTCTAACTCTCACCAGTCTTGAGAAAGCAGGTGTGCCATTTGAAAATGTTTGACTGGACAGAGGAATGTTTGTATGGAGAGGGGTCCAGCCACTATGCTGATGTTGGCCCTACTATGTTTTTCACTTGTATGCACTTTATCTTGCTTGGATTTAATAAACACTTTGGATTTTCTATTGGATTTTTGGCCTGCTGGTGTATGATTCTCTGGATTGTTTCCATGCTGCCAACTCCATTTCTGGTGTGAGTACTGTTAACTGGCAAGGCACTCATGAAACTGAACATGTAAACATGCTAAAGCTGCATAACCTGCTACAGATTATCACCATTCCTACTCAACTCAACACTCGAACCTCTACCCACTCTCTGACTGACTGAGTAATTGCTGACATGGAGGGCAAAATCATTCAGGCAGGCACCCTATCTGACTCCTGGTGATCCTCCCCCACCTATGTCATCTGGTCCTCTAAGAGTGTCCCACCCCCAAGTACCTAGCATTTCACAACTTTAACTGCCCAGACTAGTCCCTCCTCCTCGAGGGATGTTAAGACCATAAACTGGCTGGGCCTATATGCCTTACTGATGTTAATACGCTGCTGCCTGTTTCACTAATGCTCTCCTAGACATTCAGGACTGCCACGTCCCTACCACTACTAGGAGAGTCAGAGGCAGGTGTACATGTTGGATAACCCTGAACTCCTTACCTTCATGAAGGAGAGGGACTGTAAGTGGGCTGCCTATAATTGACCCACTCACCAGTCCTGTGGAATGAACACCACCATCTACACAATCAATGCAAACACATGATCAGATCTCTAAATGGAATTATCACCTCAAGATACAAAGGAGAGCTTGAAATCTGAGGAATCCTATGACTCCATAGCTCCCTTCTTCACCCCTGCACAACAGCCTAACATTCACCTAAATTCCCACTGGTCTACTGACTGACCCTCAAGTGGCCAAGGTGCTTAACTCTCAATTCACTGACCTGCAGGTGCTTCTCAGGAACTCCCTTCCAGTAACCACCTTCACTCTGGGCCCTGCACTTCCTCCTCATCCCCTCCTTCCACACCCTTTTCCTCCCACACCCCAGTTGTCTGCCATCATACTTCAGCTGTAGCTCCACTCCCCAGGCCTCTTCCTGCCTCCCTTTCTCTGCCCCCACCCCCATTCTATTTTAGTACCATCTCCCCAGGGACACCTTTAAAATACTTTGAGATCTACCCAATCTTGGCAGCCCAGGTGCAAATGGCCTCCCTCAAGTTTTCTAAAACTTGTCTCCTCAGTAATCTCCAAACCGCTTATCTTCATATTTAGTCTTGCCCTGTCCAGCTCCTCCATGCCCCTCTCCTGGAAGTCTACTAAGGTGGTTTCTATCTTCAAAGCAGGGACCCCACTCCCCAACAACTATTGCCTATGTATTATCCCCACCTTAGTAAACTCCTTAAAAGGTCATCCACCACCAGCTATCTGAATATCTCACTGAACATAACCTCCTACATACCCAGCAACATAGCTTCCATAAGCATCACAGCACTATTATGGCTCTTTTCTCTGATCACATCCTTACCAATAAGGATCATGGCTATGCCATGGTGCTGTCTTTCCATGCCCCCACCTATCCAAATTGCAATCAATTGGCTGTTCTGTGGAGATCACTAAATGGTTTCAGTGCTACCAGCTCTAACCACTCCCAATCAATTTGTATCAGCACTCTCTTCCCCTGCCCTGTCAATTACCACTGGAGTAAGTACCCCAAGGGTGCATCCCTGCCCCTGCTTTTTCTATCTTGGTCAACACCTCCCTTCAGACTGCCTTAATTGCAACACTCTCCTGTTCACGGATGACCTTGTCATCTTCCATAGTGACAAATGCCTTCCTTGTATATCCTGTGTCCTCACTCAGAATTACAGTACTGGCCATAGTTGATTCACTTCCAGCCTGCTGCTGGTTAACACTAAAAAAAACAAGGCAATGCTATTTGTGTCTCACCTTTCCACGCTAAATCCATCGTTGACAATTCTTCCCTTGTAATCCTCTTCCTGATGGTCCTCCCTTAATAATGTCTGCTCCTTTAAATATCTGGGGTGAAGTTTGACCCCTCTCTCCTCTCAGACCATGTTAACCTTGTAATTTGCAGGTTTAACCAGAAACTTGGTGCTGCCTACCTTATAAAACTCTACCTGTCCAAAGAGGCTTGCCTGGCTATAGTCAGAGAAACCTGCTCCCGATCTTGGACTACTGCTTCCCCATTTACTCTCTTGTCTCTGCCACCCTTTGTATGCTAGACCCTCGTCTGCCTACAATAGAGTTTGTCGCTTTGTACTGTTGCCCCCCTTCTCCACACACCTCTGCAGCTTTTACTGCTCTCTTGGTTGTCTCTCTCAAAGCCACTTCAAATTTACCCTTGGCTGTTTTGTGGACACTATCATTAGAAACAATGCTGTTTCCCCTCTCTCCAGTCTCTGTAAGTTCCAGTACTTTTCCTAGGTGCCTCCACTCCTCTGTTGTCCTGCCACTTAAGGTGTCATGAACCTAGACCAAAATGGGTGAGAACACCCTGTCAGTGCGGCCCCACCTTTTGGAATTGGCTTCCAGCACCCCTTAGATCCTCTAACACTCATCTTACCTTTAAACTCAACCTCAAATTCTGTCTAGTAGCCAAACACAGCTACAACTGTTCACCCAGATAGCTTCCTCACACGCTTGGTTTTTATTCACCTGGTGTACTTATTTACCCTACTGTACCTTGAATTTGTATTATGTCACATTGTTGTGTATCTATGTGTTTATTATGTGCACTTGCACCTCATGCCTTCTGGCCTGGGTCATACCTGAAAATGGTCCCTTGGATTACTGCACTTACCCGGTTAACAAAGTCATAAATAAATAAAATAAATAAATACATAAATAAATTTGAAGAATGTCAGGAATGCAGTTATTAGTCCTACCAATGAAGGAATTATTTTGATATTAGAATACTGTGCACAACATTTCATTTGAGTATGGCTGCATCTGTCAGTTCAAATGAACAGCAATTAACAGAGCCGGGTATAAAAACAACAACAATGAAAAATTGGTCCATTATAAAACTTGTGGACAAAGAGACAATAGCAGCAATCTTCATTGCACCACAAACCATCAGTTATGCCTTCTATGACAGTGTTGGAAAAGAAGGAAAACCTCTCTGCATGAATGGAGACAATGTGTGAGGTGTGAGTGTGTATGCGACAATATGTGTGTGTGTGTGTGTGTGTGTGTGTTCTGTGAGAGTGAGTGAGTGAGTTAGTGAAAGACATAGGTTGGGGAGGGTTAGGCAAACTGTCGCCTATAAAGCAGAGTATCACCAGAAACATCACACAATTCAACATAGCAGAGCCACAAAGAAATTTGAAAACAATGCAACAATTCTTTCTTTATTTTTCTTTTCACATCCAATAGGTCTCAGTCTTCTAACCAGAGGACAAAGACAGCAGATTATGGTACAACCTCATGTAAAAAAATATTGGGACTACATGAATCATAAAGTAGTTACAGAATGATGAACATTTCATGACACTACTGACACATTACCTCAGTGGATGGGTCCATTACAATAAATACAGCAAAACAAGTCTGTCAGTCAAACTGAATATTATCAGCTGAAAGTGAGCACCTTGAGGACACAGATGGGTCTGCTCACAGCTCCCTTGCTGTCAAGGCACGATCACATTCCAGCACATCCAGAACTCTAGAACTCAACGTCCCATTTCCTGACCTGGTGAGAGCCTGTTGCATACACGTCATGAGTCCAGCACTTGAGTTTCATTTGAGCCATCCTGATTACTAGTTTTGCCAAAAAATTAAGAACCATTTGGGAAAAACAACTTTATTCTGTTCATTTACAGAAGTAAGTCTTCTATTTGTCAAAACCAATTAATGGAAATCATAAAAAATTGGGTATAATTTTAGACAGTCTCGCATTAAGGCTGAGGCATTTATCCACACATCAGCTGGTTATTCCTTTGTATAATCCAGCTGACTAAATTATTCACACATACCTTTAAAATAGATCTTGTTTACTTACCAATTTCTGCTGGTGTTCTTTCTAATGGAGTGTCTCCTTATGCACAACTGATAGAATAGCCTAATTCTTCTTTATAACACCATGATATGGAACTCTTCTAAGAAGGGGTGAGAGAGACAGACAGACTGCATGCTGATATGCCGTGTAGTTAGTGACTGTAACAGGGAACTTGAAAAGATTAATTTCACATGCAGCAGGTAATCCACCATTGCCTGAATGAATGTTATTTTTCTAATTCTTTTCCAGTACAAATTGTGTCCTTTGGAAAGATAGTGCTCTGTTCCTGTGCTTATTTACCATTACAGGTGCTAGGAATCCTAGCAGTGGAGCCCCAACGTGGAGTAGAGGCTTGTACCCTTAGTGGATGAGACAGTGGTTCTGTGGCAGACCATCAAATAGGAACTCTACACCAAGACTGCATTAGAAGAAAAAATGAAGAGTGAAGGAAATTGTTAATTGGCAAACTACAGTGAAGCTAGAGAGCCTGAGCCATGAAGAGGAACCACTGAAAACTGCCATACAATAAACCACAGCCAACTCATATTTTTGTGAATCTGGAAAAGAAAAGCATAATTAGTGAAATGATTCTGACCAAAGACAGAGGCAGAGTGATACCTAGTTCACTCTCTGGTTTAGCAGCCTAATTTGTTTGCTTTTGTCCTCAGAAGGCATTTGTATAGGAAAGTACTCCTCTTTAATATTTGGTTCTAACAGTGGCTGATATTGCCGACTTGGCTGTTATTAACATTGTTCTACATTACAGTTCTAGATTTTGAATAAAAAAGATTGCTCTAATTAAAGGACAGCCCAGCTTGTCAATGGCATCCCTGGGATTAGCTGGAAGAAAGCAGGAAAGGGATGGAAGAGGAGGCACAGGCCAGGTACAGTCCAAGAAAGAAGGCAGGTGGGGATGGGGAGGGGATGACATCACAGAGGGAGAATGAGGTCAGAAATGGGGCAGGGTCTGGTGCAGTAAATGGAACGATTGACAGTTTACCTAATTGGGAGGAAGAAATCTCAGTGGAGGGCTATAGAGGGGTAGAAAAGGTTCTGAAGAGAGAAGTCCCTCTCTCACTGCAGCCGTTAGTTTATCAATTTCCCACCACCCTCCCTAAAGAAACATAAAGTGAGGAATTTATGGTGGTTTAGGTTTTTGTGAAGGGCTGCCAGTTTGAGGGCAACAGGGACACCTGGTAGTGTCAGGGATGGGGTTGCTGGATGACAGCAACAGTTGGAATCATGATGGAAAAAGAAAAAGAGGGGCCAAGCTGGATGGGCAGTACAGCAAGGCAGGGAGGATTCCTATGGGGTAGTACTTCAAGGAGGTCTGGGCTGGGGTCAGGTGAGACATCTGAGCCTGGAAAGAAGAGGAAGGATTGAAGGGCATCGGGTCCTTACACCCGGGCCGGAGAAGAGAACGTGCCAATATATAGTTGAAAAATGATGCAATTGTAAATAAAGGAAAACCCCAGAGAATGTGGATGTAAATATATGTGATGATGGTATTTGGATTTTAAAGTGATGCATGGAATTGTGAGAATCTACCTTAATAAACTTCAAATGTTTGAACCATTTAATTATGTGTGGGACTGCGGATTTCAGGGGTTCAGTTGACAAGTTAGTATATGTAATGTCAGCTCTTAAGCTCTTATCAAATTGTAATTATTTATTAGAATTTTAGTATATATATATATATATTTTAGAGGCAAAATACTCCATTTAATGCATTAGTTAGTTGTTCCACACTGACAAAAGTAGAGAAAATTCAGTGTTAGGGTTAGCCCCCATTAGGCCCCCCACACACCTAACTGGCATCAGGGCACATTATGGTTGTCAGCCATAACTCTCATCCCATCACATGTGTAAAGAAGCAGAGGTATAGGAAAATGGGTGACAGTTAGGACCGACAACCCTAATGTACACCCGATGCCGGTTGGGGACATTAAACTGGTTTTTGCCTCTAATTTCCCTTCTTTTTGAGAATGATAATGAGAAATAG
The DNA here is from genome assembly GCA_016271365.2 of Neoceratodus forsteri. Lineage (NCBI taxonomy): Eukaryota > Metazoa > Chordata > Ceratodontiformes > Ceratodontidae > Neoceratodus > Neoceratodus forsteri. The sequence continues at coordinate 883,427,608 of CM028134.1, forward strand.
TGAATGTAATAGCCAGCGGGAGACATGGGGCCCTTTGGGCCCCACACTCCTGCCACATATAGGCCCCTGTGCTCCCACCACATGATGTCTTGTCACACAGTAACATTGTGCCTGCACACGCAAATAGTAATGCGCATAGTGACGCAAAGCAAAACAGAAGAGAAACAGTAATGTAGACAGAAATGTTAAAAACAACGCAAAAGCAAGTGCAAATTAAATCACAAAGGTAGAACACACATGGTGGCATAGAGCGTGAACAGTAAGTGAAACAGGAACGGAACCGCAAGTGAAAATGGCAGATAACAGTAATGTAAGTGCACAGGCTGGTTTTCCCAAAAGCTGCATAAGAAAGACAGTGATTACAAAGAATGTTTGCATAATAATGGTTCTCGGAGCAGAAAATGAGGAGTTGGAATACTAAATTATTATATCTCAGGAACCGTCGGCGTGAAAAAAATGTAAAAGTCATATGAGTTGCTGACTTTCATGATAATTTCTTGCTTAGCCCTCAATAGGGGCTAAGCATTTTCGAACAAAGTCATTATCTCGCACCATTTCGAGACCACGGGCCCGAAAGCAACGAGATGCCGTAATGTTATCCTATGGGAAAAAAGAGATGTTTGAGTGTCATAACTTTGGCTCCTGTAATATTTTTCACCAAACCACAAAAAGCACATCTGTGGGATGTTGACTGTGTTTCCTCAAATTTCAGCCCAAAAGACCAAACCGTTATTTTGCAGCAGGGCACCAAAGGATTCCTGTAATGTGTCGGATGCCGTAATGTTATCCATGGGAAAAGCATCAGATTTGGAGTGAAGTAACTTTGCCACCATGCAATATTTTTTCAACAAAACACTGAAAGGCACATCTGTGAGATGTCAGCTGCATTCCCTCAAATTGCAGGCCAAAACACCAAACCGTTCTTTTGCAGCAGGGTGCCAAGGAATTGCTGTCATTTTCCCACAGCCTAGAAAAGTACTGTCGAAGTTTATAAAGCTTTCACAAATTCATTCGACAGCGCGAAGGCGATAGTACTTTGTGAAAGTACTTTTCCAGAAATTTGAAAACATATTTCTGGGGTGTTTCACCCCAAAATAAAGACATGGCTAGCATTCTCAGGGTCTGTCTAGGTGAATACAAAAGAATTAGGTTGCTAGAGGGTCCACATTTTAAATGCCAAGCATTTTTCTGATCGCTAACTGAAAACAAAATGGCAGATTTGTGACCGTAAAAGGCCATTTGCGAAACTAAAACTGCATTTACGACACTGTCAAACTTTTTCTTAACTTTTCCCATTGACTTATAATGGGAACTTGTTTTGAATAACTTTTGAACGTTTAATATTTTTCATGAAATCTTCAAAAGGCACATTGGGGACCATACACATGTTCAATGAAAGATTTTGGACTATAGCTGTATAAAACCGTTGCGATCTGTAGAGACGACAGTAAAATTCCAGAAAAGCATAAATGCACATGCAGATCATGCTTAATAACTCTACAGCTGTATATGTGACTTGTACAATACTGGCAGATCTCAAGGCGTATGGGTCTTGATCATGTGTTCCAAATTTCAGGCAAATCCATCAAATGGTTGCAAAGTTATTAAGGTGCAAAATGTTGGGTTTAACATGTAAATGGCTCCTCAACCCTGACTATAGTGGCACTACCGTGCCACTATAATATATATATATATATGTACATAAAACATTGTGCTGCTCCTGTCACATGACCTGCTAGTATAAGTGTTCAGGTGCTGGTGTCTTTGGCAGAGCAGCAGCCTCTCGAGGAGCATTAAGCATTCAGCAATCCGGCAGCTAACAGCAAATAGTGCTCATAATCACATTTCTCTGCGATGGATATCTCTTCAGGAAAGGATTTGCAGAACAGTTTGGGGGCTTACAGCAGTGAGACACAGTTTTATTTCAACGTAGAAACCTCACTCACCAGCCAGTTCTTCTTAGAAGGCTAATGACTGGTAATGAAATTTTGAAGGCTTGGCACAAGATTAAAAATTACATTAAGAATCCTTTTATTTTTAAGTTGTAACTTCATTGAGAGCAGAAGTCCAATATGATAATAGTGCCAAAGCTTAGCATGAAGCAAATTTCAGCTACTTAGCAGTTAATAAGTAAGCAATAATACCCGAGGTGAGGCGGTATTAGAAATACGGACATGATACTGCCCACCTGAAGGGTACTATTAAAGCTTAGAAAAATGGGCACTGTAAAGAAAAAGTTTAATTAAAAAAGAAGCTAAAAATTGTTTAAAACAGTTTTGTAATAATTTTTAATAAAGTAGTTCTTCCGCGGTATGGATTTTATCCTATTGGAGACTCCATGGACGGGGGCTGGTCTGTAGTTTGTGACAGGGGCCCTGCTGGTGTGCAGTTTGTGCCTGTCTAAGGCTGTGAGAGGTGGAGTGGATGGGGAGCGTGGTTGAAACTCCCATTTGCATGTTGAAGGTACTAACAAAAAAAAAAAAAGAGGAGTTGTGGCTCCGTTATTTTTTAACTTATTTGTTTGAATACGTGGTTGGGATACGGGTGACTGCTTGCTGAGACATGGTGAGGAGACAGTGAAGGTGAGTGAAGAGGAAGCTAGCAAGAGGGTGAGGCGGGGAGGCGGGGAGGCGGGGAGGAAAAGAATACCCAGCTGCACATAGGTAAATATTACTTACATCTGTGTATGGGGTAGTGGTAGTCTGAATCAGCAAGCAGTGCGATGGTAGTGGGCACCCCAAATCAGCTGCCTGCCGCACTGTGCAGAAATAAGTAGAGACGGAACATACGTTAAACAGCAGACAGAGGATCAGTGATAGGACACTGGGAAAGGAGTGACTGCATTGTGGAGATACTGAGTTACCTACTGTCAGATTTTTTTACAATACAAACATTTAGCTGTTAGGAAATGTGGAAAGGCCAACTTACATGTGGACAAGGGAAGCGTGAGTGGTATTGGGTGGCAAAACAAAGCAAAGCAGTCTCTTGGTGTATTTAGGATGTAAAACAGGTTCAGTATGTGAGATGCATTTTTATAGTAGTTTTCATTTGTTTTTGCAAGTGTATGACTAAGGCAGCATTTTACTTACTGTTATGGGTGGCAGCACACTGCGGTTTTGAATAACTCACTGGTGACCGTGGTGATGTAAAGCCAATCAGACTGACAGCTTGACTTTCATTTAAAAATGTGTATTTTCTTTCATTTGTCATAATTTTTAATGTGGCCAGGTTTGAGCCCATGGAGGTTGCTATGTAGGTTCATGTGGCAGGTGGCACTGAATTGGGAGGGAGGGGCAGGATCTGTGGCTAAGTGAGAGAAAAAAATGGAGGCAATTCAAATTGTTTGAGATGGTCTTGGCCAATTGGCTAGCAAAGGTGGGCACAAGGGATTCTTGGATGGGTGAAGGGGCACTTTGGGATGGTACTTTTTATTTCCTGGTCGTCTATGGAAAGTTAATGTGCCCTCCTAGCAGGGTATCAGCCAATCAGAGACCAGGAAATAAAAGCCCATTTTCTAAAAGTGTAATAGTGTTTTAGCACTTAAGCCATTAGACCCTTCAGATCAAATAGGTATTTCTCTTATTGTGCTTTTGTCATGCACTTTTCTCGATCTTATTGATTTTATGACGACACTTTTATTAGAACTTGGTACACTAGAAACCAGTTCTTATTATCTTAGTACCTTTTTATTCTTTTGGCTGAGACAGTGGTTTAAGGGCTGCAGTTAGAGTGTATCTTGAGTAAATAATTTTCATTAATTAACTAACAGAATTAAAGCATGTGTCAATGGAAAAGCAAAACTTTTTTTATTTAAAAAGGAAAACTAAAAAGCATATTACATAACTGAACCTATAAAACACTCCAACCAGTATTTTCTAGATAATACTTCAACCTTTTCCTTCTCTTATCTGGGTGTGGCCTTTGGGAGTTAAAATGGGTAGTACCAGAAATGGTAAAACAATTCCCTCTCTAAATATTAATTCACCTTATGTATTAAAACCCAAATGGGCAAAAAGTTAAAAGATCTGAATCTTTAGGTGCTGCTAAAGGGCCAGCTAATGTGGACTCAGCTCAACCCAGGATAATTAACTTCCTGGAGGTTTGACCCCAGCCCAGCTGGGTATACGATTAGAATGGTGACTGAATTTTGTTGCCACAATTAGGGTGCCACAATAAGGGGACAATGACATGGGCAATATTGATTTTAGATCAGCCCTCAGTCATGTCACCCTATGTGCCCTTACAATTTCTACCACCTCTGGGGCATGCTCACCTCAGAGGAGGTTATATTTAGTTATGGGTAGTGCAGTGGGTGAAATCCCTGCAAAACATGACTATTTCCCGGTACAGAGTTTTGGGCTCTGTGTCCTGGGAGCTGCAATTTCTGTTACAGAATTGCCAGGCAGCATATTACCTGCACCCATAACAGTGCTGATAAAATAACTGTTGCACTGATATGGATGAACCCACCAGCTGCCCCTTCAACTCCCATAGTCAACTCACATGAATCATTTAATACATCACTCAATGCATTCAATGAACTTGGGAAACTTAGGTCCCACTCTAAGATATTCAGCCCTCCTTCAGAAGAAGGAATATATAGCTACCTTTGATATGGGTCTCTGTATGGGTCTTTCTATAGAGTCCCTCGACTATAGCTCATCTGTACAACTGAAAAAGTTTAATTGGAATCTAATTACTTCCCCACCAATAATATGTTCAGCTTGATTCATGATTCCACATTCTATCAAAACAGAACAATTTCTCCCAATCTTCAGGATTGAAAACGTAGGGGAAATTGGCCAGTTGAAAATCATCATTATATCCAGATAATCTATCTTCAGTAATACAGGATCTCAGTATTACTATTGAAGGACTTAACAAATTGGTTACATCAAATCTGAACAATGCAAAATATCCTATATTTGGAAATATAAATAATTTGTCACTATCTCCAGAATTAATATCAGCAGGCCCAATGCCCTCTTTGCAACATAATTTAGTGGAATATGATAAAGAGCATTTTACTAATGAAAAGAGTAATGAGGAGACTTTGTATCATCATCTTCTCTATACAAACAAATCCTAAAAAAAGATATTATGTTAATATAGTTATATTTGAGAAATGTGGGCTTTAAATGAGGAAATAGTGAATCTTTGAGCAGCTGTATTTCATACCCAAGCCTTAAATAACCCAAATCAAGATCAAGAATCAGGTGCAAACTGAGAGTTTTGCTGAGGGTTGTGATGAGGTGCCAACTGTTACCAAAGAGAATAAATGCGTTCAAGTTAATCTTCCTTCCCATTTTCAAGGAAAACTCCATTAAATTTGTGACTCACCAGCAGCTCAGAAATGGAAGGAAAACAAAACAAAACTTGCTCTAGGAGAAAGAAAAAAGAAACTGTAGTAAAAAAACAATCTATTACATCAAAAGAAAAATCCCATAGGTCTGGAAAATGACCTAAATAGGGACGGCATTGGGGAAGTAGTTCAGTCTCACATAAACTCAATAGCTTATTTAAGCACAGTGGAAATGAATAAAGAGCAACAATTCTATTTCTCGCCATTGATTGTCTTACGAGGAACAGGCAAAGGGGAGACATAGAACAATTCCTTCCAAAGGGGATGCCCTAATAATTCTTAAAGAAACATGTTCTTACCTTTTGTCTTCAGAATTGGACTGAGAGTTTTGATTGAAATGTATGACATTAACAAATTATATGCAAAACCCTGAAAATTTGACAAAATGGGGTTGTCACTTGTTACATTTTCCCTCACACCTGATGGTATTTTAATTACACATCCACCCAATCTACATTTTTCTGACTGTACTCTGTTACACTGTGAATCAACAAGTTTATCATCCCAAATGTGGGCTCAAGAAGCACTGCTTAAGTTGTGTGGCATTGATATCTTACCTCCCCAGAAGTCCTAGTTAATACTGAGAGTCTAGCTTCTGTGATATATAAAAGGGACCATGTTGAGGACACCAGAAGGGCATAAAGTGTCACTGAAGTCATCTCAAAATTTACAGGGCACAGTCCCAACTTTAGGAAAGTAAAACTCTTTCACTCTTCAGTTGGAACACCTCCCACAAGTCATCTATTAGTATAATCAAATGTGATTTTGCTTTTTTATCCTTACACTTAGAATAGACTTAAAATGAAGTGGAACTGAATGGATTACAATGCATAGCAGGATCACAGATAGCCCACAAACTGATATTACTTTTAGGAACTCAAGACTGGCAACAATGTCACTAGATGCCTTTTCAGTTATGGGTGGCCTTGGAATCTTTCTAACAGATATGAATACATCACGACTTAACACTAAGATGCATATAAAAAACATTGCATAGCAGTTCAATAGAGTATCGTGGAAATGGATATAAGCCAGCAAACAATGGGCTTGATCACAAAAGTGGACACAAGGCTTGCTTCAGAGTCTGTGTCCACCCAGTGTTAATGCCAACAACTGCAGCACACTATGTACCCAATTCACAAGGTCACTCCCTTTACAAAACTTTACCCCATTTATGGCAGCCTGCGCCAGACATGTGGTGCAGGACCTGTATTACAAGCAGCAGTGGTAGACCAGCAAAGCAGGTCTAACATTGGGCCACGGGTGCACCAGCTGTGAATCCCATCCTAGAGCCGGGGACCACTGCAGCCCCATGCGCCTGAGTTGGGAGCACCTGGGGCTTGTGCTGATCACTACATATCTCAAGACCTCTTTAAATTTTAAAATTTCAGTTAGTGTCAACTGTCATCAATACGTATGCTAAATCTGTAGAGGAATAGTAATAATTGATTAATTCTTTTATAATATTTTCACACCTACAGCTAGCTCTATTTACTTTTCAACAATTTGGCAACAATTCTCTGAATTATTAGATGACTTAGTGACTAGATATGAATCCCATGCTTTCTAGTTAATGGAGATTTTAACACTAGAATCTTTGCTGATTATCAGGTTGAATTCCTTATGATGAATTTCTTGGGGTTCTCAATATGATCAACCCTTAAGTAAACTGCATTAGAAATTCAAAAGTTAAGAACTTTAATCAACAAGGCAGGACTTTATATAAAATAATGTCTGACTTGAATCTATGCTTGGTAAATGAAAGTGACCCAGAGGGTAAATATACATTTATAGGGCACATGGGATCATCGACTATCGATTCAGCTTGGGTAAGTCAGAATGTCTTAAAATCCTTGTATGATTTTCAGTATTGGACCGCTCCGATTCTCATTTTCTGATTCTTATAACTTTCAAAACATTAAGAATTGATCACAGTTCTAATTACTGCACTTGCAATCTAGGAGACTTGCAAATAATTAATTCAAAAGAATTAGATGTCAAAAGTAAGTGATTGATCTGCTTTCAGGATTATTTTATACTGATCCTTTACTATCCTTGCATAATGAAATAGTATTAGTTTCAGATAATGATCAAATCATTGATAAATGACTGGAAATTAATAACTATGTTAAAACTTTATTCGGAACTAACAGGATAAAAACACATGGTTTAATAAGACTTGTCAGAGAGCAAAACACAAACTAAATAAATTTGTTAGATTCTGTAAAAAACATAGATGTAGGAAACATCTAATTTCTCTTAATAAAGCAAGGAAGGAATACAGGAAACGTTTGGATCTTGAGAAAGAAAAATATTGAAAAGCATGTGGAATAAATAAAAAAAAACAGTTATAAATAAAGATACCAAGGCCTTCTGGTTCTTGGTTAGTCATAGTTATAACCAATATACAGGAAAAATGGAAGCATATATTACACCTCAGATATGGGATCCAGCCAGGAACATTGTGGGACAAAACACTGTGGCACACACAAAAGCAGAGCAAAACATCACCACCTGCAATGTCAGCATACAATAACATCATTGACCCAAACCTCGTGGGTAGTACAATGTGTTAGTCCTGGTGACTAGTGAGTCTCCCATCCTACCCATTGAACATCAGCCCCAGGAACAGTAACAGCAGCCAGCCCCAGTGTGATGGCCAGTCCCACCCTCCAATCTGCCTCCACCAATCACTGGCACCTGTGTCCCATGATACAGCACACTGCACTATGTCCCTGGTGTCTAGCGGACTCCTCACCCCAGCAGGTAGATCCCCATCACCCCACACCCCCAACACACCTGAAAATGGGTGGGTGACCAGCACAGTCCTCAATCACCACCAGAGATGGCTGCACAACTGAAGTGAATGAATGAGCAAGTATCACGTGTACACATTCATTCATGCAGTTCAATCGGGCCACCAGCTGTGACAGAGAGTGGAGGGCTGTGCCTGGTTGACTCCCTGTTGTTGGCGTGTGTTGGGGTGCAAAGGTAGTTGGGATCTACCTGCTGGGGGTCCACTAGACACCAGGGATGTAGTGCAATGCATTGTATCATGGGACACAGGTGCCAGCATTGGTGGCTGCAGATTGGGGAGACAGCCATCACACTGTGGATGGCTGCTGTTACTATTCCTGGGCTGATGTTCAGTAGGAGGAAGGGGACTCTGTAGTCACAAGGGCTGTTAACACATTGTACTGCCCTTGAGGCTTGGGTCAGCAATGTTATTGTATGCTGACATTGCAGGCAGCGATGTTTTTGCATGCTTTGTTGTGTGCCACAGTGTTTTGTCCCGCGGTTACTCCTGGCTGGATGCAGATATGAGACTAACACTATGTATCTTTATTTTAATGAGAAAACTTACCAGAAAGTTGGGAGGAAGTATAATCTTTCCTATATACAACAAGCATTTGTCAATGCCGAACGTTCGCTTGCAGGTATTTGCAGTGGTGTTTTGGCATGTATGGTGCTTACCCTAATGTCCTGTGCGATTGCTGGTATTTGCACAATAAATTGTCAGCATGACCTGTTTGTTACCCCCATTATGCGCTACATAGGCGGAAACACGCTTTGGGCAGGATGTGAAAAATGACAGCTGTACTGCTCATAAGGAAGTGTGGTAAAATGCCATGTTGAAAATCTGGAGTGGAAATATTGAAAATTGGCAAACCTCTGGCGTGCGTGGGAACTGTGCAATGCTGCGCTCGTAAAACAGTCATTTTTAGGAATTGTTTCACCAAATTTTCAACATTGCCACTTTAAAACCTGTGCTAATGAACAGTGTCACTGTGATTTTCTTACTGTGTTCCATACATTGATTTCACACACGGACTGCGCCATTGTGCACTACATGGGGAAAGACGTTTTAGGCAGGATGTGAAAAATGGCAGCTGTACTGCTCATAAGGAGATTAAAATGGCAATGTTGAAAATCTGGAGTGAAAATATTGGAAATTGCGAACCACGAAATATATGAGGAACTGCACAATGCAACGCTGGTAAAACAGCGTCATTTGTAGGAATTTTTGCCAAATTTTCAACATAGCCATTTAAGATCTCTGCTCATGAACAGTGGCACTGTGATTTTCTTAATGTGTCCCATACACTGAGTTCAGACACCGACTGTGCCATTGTGCACTACATGGGCAGAAACAAGTTTTGGGAAAGATGTGAAAATGACAGCTGCAGTGCTCATAAGGAGGTGTGGTAAAATGGCAATGTTGAAAATCTGGAGTAAAATAATGAAAATAATTCTACCGTCGTAGGAACTGAACAGCATGAACTCATAAAACAGTCATTTTAGGAATTTTTTCACCAAATTTTCAGCACAGCTATTTTAAGACATCTGCTCATGATCAGTGTCACTGTGATTTTCTTAATGTGTCCCATACATTCAGTTCACACACTGACTGCCATTGCACGCTACATGGGCAGAAACACATTTTGGGCAGGATGTGAAAAATGACAGCTTTATTACTCATGAGGAGGTGTGGTAAAATGGAAATGTTGAAAATCTGGAGTGCAAATATTGAAAATTGCATAAGCGTATGAGCGTGCGTGGAACTGCATAGCATACGTAAGTAAAACAGTCATTTTTTGAATTTTTGCACCAAATTCTCAACATTGGGTTTTGGGACCCTTCTCATGAATGATGTCACTGTCATGGCATTATCTGAGGCGAGGGTGATTTCACACAGTGACTGCGCGTGCCTGCGAAATCACTCTTTGGGCCGAATAACGCCATGACGTGACATCATTCATAAAAAGGGTAAAACATGTTAATTACAGTGCAGAAATTCCAAAAATGACTGAATATGCAATAAGTTAAAACCCCTATCTAGCCCATTATAGAGCTTACCGGCATTTCCTCAGTTTGCGGTCAGCTTTGAAGAGTGGAGACGTGTTCCCGGTCCACGAAGTTTGTCGTGCTGAGCTCCAGAGGTAAGTATGGGGTGAGGTGGGGTGTGGGGAGGCAGGATGTGCAGTGGGTGGGCATGGGTGGGAAAGGGGTCAAGACAGCAGCGAGGAAGGTTTTTCTTTCCTGTTTTATTTAATTACTTGGACTATGTGGGACTTTTGCCACACTGGGATGGGCTCCCAGTGTGGCAGCTGGAAGGCTGTTGGGGAGGCTGTTGGGGGCGTGGAGCCGATGGGGATTGGGCACCCCCATCAGCCTTAGAACTGTTGCCATGCTGGGGTGGGTTCCCAGCATGGCATCTGGAACTCTGTTGGATGTTGTGGAAGTGCAGCACAGCAGGCAGGGGATTAGGCACCCCATTGGCTATACAGTGTGTGCATGGGTGGGGGAAGGGCAGGCACACAGTATGCGTGCGTGTGTGTGTGTGTGTGGGGGCCCGATCAGCACATGATATCTTATTGCTGGTCACTGAAGCGTAGCTCTCCTTTCAACTGTACAGCCACTGCATTTTCAACTGCTGTCATGACAGCTGCAGCATTCATTGGAGAACTGCTGCCGCGCTGCAAACACACTGACTATTTATTTATTAATTTATTGAATTTTGTTGACCAGGTAGGCCCACTGGTCCCTGGAGGTCCCTTTTCAGGGGCAACCTGTGGGTAAAATATAACACAGGTAAGCAGAAAATACATACAGATAAACAGAGCAGTACATATTGGTAACAGCAGGTAAGCAGAAAGTACATACAGGTAAACAGAGCAGTACATATTGGGTAAATTACATATTGTCTAACAGTGAAAGCCACATGGGCAAAAACAGATTACTTTTTTTTACTGCTAGATGGGAGGAAGACTGCACCTCCCTGTGAGGGAGGGGCCCTGCCGTGAGGTCAGACTAAATTGGAAGACAGCTGCCACACCTATGAAAACTCGGATGATGGCACTGTGTTTCTTCCACATGCTTGCAAGCAAACATAAAAATGGTTAAATTGTTTTACTGTTTACAATATTCCATTGTTTGAGTTTTCACTAGGTGGTGCTGGGCAGGTGAGCTCAGGGTGACTTGGCAGCCAGCAAACTGACTGGATGATAGAAGGCATCCTTGGGATGGCAGAGAAAGGGGAGATATTGCTGATGGAGATCTTAATATGCCAGATGTTAACTGGAGCACCTTTGCTGCAACCACATCCAAGAGCAAAGCCATTTTGATGCGCTACAGGGGCATGCCTCAGGCAGCTAGTTTTGGAATCCAGTCAGGATGGAGCAATCTTAGACCTGATACCCTCAAATGGGGAAGGAGAGAGGATCTCTGACCTTAAGTGGGTAGCCATCTGGGAACAAGCGACCACCAAACAGTGTGGTTCACGATAAACTTAGCTGTAGAGTCAAGCCACACAAAAGTGAAGGGACTGGACTTCAGGAGGGCTGATTTTGCCAAAATGGGAGAGTGCCTCAGAAAAGCACTAGCAAACAGGCAAGAAGGTGGGGTGAGCAACAATGGGGAAACATCAAACCGCCATCACAGAGGCAACAAGCCTTTGTGTGAAGCAAATAAACAAATCAAAAGAAAAGAAAAATCACTATAGTTCTCAAAAGAAATGGCGGGAAGGTAAGGGAGAAAAAGATGGCATTCAAGAAGTATAAGGAAACACAGAAGGAGCAGGACAGAGAGCTGTACCAGTTAAAGCAGAAGGAAGTGGGAAGGCAGTCAGAATACCAAAGGCCCAAACTGAGGAAAAGATAGCCAACTCGGTTAAGAAGGTGAATAAAACCTTTTATAGGTACATTAGGGAGCAAAAAAGAATAAGGCAGGGATACTGAGGCTGAATAAAGAGGAAGGTGGTTGTGCAGAGAGCGACAGTGAAAAGCAGGGATACTGAATGAATACTTCTGCTCACTATTCATGGAAAAGCAGGGGAGGTACCTAATCCAGTCAGTAGAAGCACTCTTGATAAGGGGTTGATATTAGTCCTTTCACAGAAGAAAGAGTTCTGAAAGAACTCTTAAAACTGAAGGTGGATAAAGCAAAGGGGCCTGATGGGATTCACCCCAGAATTCTAAATGAACTAAGAGAAGAACTAGTAACACCACTGACTGCCCTTTTAATAAATCATGGGAGGATGGTGTGGTACCAGATGACTGGAGGAGGGTGGATGTGATTCCCTTTCACAAAAGTGGGAGCAAGACAGAGGCAGGAAACTATAGACCTGTCAGTTTGACCTCAGTGGTAGGAAAAATGATGGAATCACTTCTGAAGGAAAGAATTGTTGAGTACCTAGAGGCCAGAGGGCACAGGACCCAAAGCAGCATGGATTTACAGCAGGAAGGTCATGTCAGACAAATCTAATTGATTTCTTTGACTGGGTAACCAAGTAGTAGATCAAGGAGGGGCTGTGGACATGGCCTACCTAGACATTAGCAAGGCATTTGACACAGTCCCACTAAAAGATTAATAAACAAATTAGTGGGTCCCAGGTAGTAGCCATGTAAAACACTGGCTGGACAACAGGTCACAGCGTGTTAAAGTAAATGGAGTCCACAGTGAAGAAAGGGTTACTAGTGGGGTACTGCAGGGTTCAGTACTGAGGCCGGTTCTTTTTAATGTCTTTGTAAGTGACATTGCAGAGGGACTGGAAGGGAAAGTATGTCTCTTTGCAGATGACACAAACATCTGCAACAGGGTTGATACGCAATGTGGGGTGGAAAGGATGAAAAGGGACTTGCAAGGTTGGAGGAATGGTCAAAAGTGTGGCAGCTTAGATTCAATGCAAAGAAGTGCAAGTAATGCACCTGGGAAACAAAACCCAGGGAAGAGTACACAATGGGGGTGAGATACTGACAACAACAAAATGGAAAGGGACCTGGGGGTAGTCATATCAGATGACCTAAAGGTGGGCCAGCAATGTGAGAAGGCAGAAGGAGGGCTGGGGAATACTGGGATGCATAGGGAGAGGCATCACCAGTAGAAAACAGGAAGTTGTTGGCCTTCTGTACAGACAGTTGGTAAGACCACATCTGGAGTACTGTGTACAGTTCTGGAGACCCCATCTCCGCAAAGACATAGACAGGGTGGAGGCTGTCCAGAGGAGGGCATCAAAATGGTGCAGGGTCTGCACCAGAAGACACATGAAGAAAGACTAAAGGAGCTTAAGATGTATTGCCCTCGAGGAAAGGAGGGAAGAGGGTGGACATGATAGAAACTTTTAAATACCTAAAGGGAATCAACAAAGTCCAAGAGGGTAGCATCTTACAGAAAAAGAGATGTGCAAGAACAAGTGGCACAATTTGAAGATAGAGGGGACGACTCAGAGGTAATGTGAGGAAGTGTTTCTTCACAGAGAAGGGGTTGTAGATGCATGGAATGGCCTTCCTGAGACGATGTAGAGTCAAAAATAGTGGGGGAATTCAAGAACGCATGGGACAGACATAAAGCAATTCTAGTGGGGGGTAGGAGGAAGTAGGCTGTTGGTTAACTAGGATCTGCAACTTCTCCATTAGGTAGGGAACTGGGCAGACTAGGTGGGCCAAGCCATCCTTATCTGCCATCAAATTCTATGTTTCTATGGATTTCTAGGTGAACACTGCCCCACAAGTCTCATCCATTTCCACCCAGCTTGCTCATGCTTGCTGTTCTCTATCACACCCTCTTTGTACCTAAACATAATCACCCTAGCTTGCATCCAGTTTTCCATTGGTCACCTCTTTGTGCTCTCTTTCTCTCTCTCTCTCTCTCTCCTCTCTTATTCACTCAGCCTGGAGCAGAGAAAAATGTTGACCGATTCAGAATTTAAGTTTCTGAAAACAGCACATAGACACTTAAGATAACAAGGAAGGCCAGCACAGGAAATTTTAATAGGGCAGTGTCAGTACATAATGACATAATATTAGAATGCTAGTAGCCAACAAGAACCAACCCATTTTTAACTGTATTGATAAAACACAGCTTAAAATAAGGACACCCTACTTAGAGGTTTTTTACAATGCACTAAAACAGTAATAAAGATTGCTTCAATACAGCTGATATTGGCTTATATTATTCATGCTGCTATGCGTATGAATTACTATTTTGCATACCATTAACAATTCCTGATTTGCTCCACTTTATCCAGTTTGTAGCATCTTTAAAATATTTAAAATTATTTTTAATGGGGATGTGGCTTAGCCAGCAAACAAAATGGATCTAAATCGAATTGTGCCACTTAACAGGAGCTAAAAATACATCTGACACCCGTCCTATGAAGGAGCTAAGCACTAATCCAGGATCGGAACCTACGGGAAGACTCGCTGTATCAACTGTACCCTTTACAGGCAAAATAGTGCTTCCAGCCTCACAATCCCTCCTAACAAGTACCGACAGAGATACGACTGCATGGCGATGCACTGAAAGACGGGGAGCTCTCAGTTAAGGAGATGTTCTCCTCGATCATGCAGTGGATGGATGCCTTAACCATAGCTACTAGTATCACCACTGGCACAATCCAGCAGCTCGATACCAGAAAGGGATCACAGAACAAAAGATAAAGGGTCATGACATGCACTGCAGGACACTGTGCCACGATGCGGCAATGACCCAAATTAAGAAATTACAGGAAAAATGAACGATCTTGAAAACAGAAGCTGTCAGAATAATCTCTGGCTTCTGGGCTTTTGGAGAGCTGTGGGGAGGGCACAACTGTCAATTTCCTTCAGCAGACCCTGCCAGAGCTCCTGCGACTGCCACCTACCATGTGGATTGTACTTGAACATGCTCACAGATCTTTACAACAGAAGCCGGTGGCTGGGGACAAACCCAGACCAATTCTTGCCTGAATTCTAAACTTTACAGAAAAAGAAGCAATACAAGTGTGGTCTAGGGAGCTGGGCACACTGACTTGGAGGGACACGGATCATGATTTTTCAAGATTACTCTCAGGACCTGGCATCTAAGAGAAAGGCCTACACTGAAGCATGGTGCCGCCTTCACAACTGGAACATTCCTTTTCTCTCCGCTACCCCGCTGTCCTGAGAATCATGTACAATGGCACCCCGCACCAGTTTCTTATGCGGAGTCAGCCATGGATTTTATCACCACTACCTGGCCTCCCCAGAACAACTGGAACCATAGCCCTCCACAAGGCACCTCAGAACTCTCACGTGCCTATTATCTGGATCGTAGATCTCCCTGAAGAAGACGATGACCCCAACACAAAAGGGCCAACAAACCAAGGGTCATCTGAGAGAGCTGGAACCATGCTACCCCACCTGCCCACCTCCCTTGGTGTCGCATGCTAAGTGAGACCATCTGCATGAAAGAGACAAGGCTGGAGGGGCCCCAGAGTCACCTGAGACACAAGCCCACTCTGAAGTAACTCCGAACCTGTCTATACCAGCCCTTACTTCCCGGAATTGCTATGCCTTATTGGACCCATCTGAGCAAAGCCCTGTTGCCGAACTTTTATCAGACGTGGAACTCTCAGCCCCAGACCACCAAGAACAAGCAACCGATGAGATGCAGAGCTCCTGGGTTGATGCCACGGACAGTGCACTACCACTGGAGACAGTGATACTCGCATCCCAGGACTGGGGCCCAGCCACAGGTCCGTGCAGTGCCAAAGGGCGACTCGAAAGAAGATGCCTGGCAGTGTGCACCCTGCTTGAGCACATCAAAGATAAGTGTCCATAGGGTTCAGTGTCTAGGGAGTAAAGCCATATTACATCAATTTTGCTGGAGTATAGTGTACAGATAACCTTCTACTGTATTTGTTTCTACTTTCTGCAACCGTGTCTCTTGTAACATAATAACCTATAGTTAATCAATAATGCATGACAGGTGTGATATATCAGGGAATACCATCACGCCTCAGGTGGTTGGGCATGAGGTAATAGGCCGAGTGTGTCCAATACCTGACAAGTGATAATATTCCATGATATACCACACCCTGGAGTGCATTATTGCTATTATGAACTGGCTTAAAATGTTATTAGTAAAAATAAAAAACTTTAAAACCTTTAAAATGCCTTTTTGGGGATGTTGGAGGAGTATCTTTAAGAACATGGTTTCTGGAGGGTTTTGGGCAGCAAGTGGCACTTTTGTAAGTGGAGTTTGTCCCTGATCTGTCTCACTGTCCCAGCAGAACTCTTTTCTGCATTTGATCCAGTCCTGCTGCTTGCTGTAGGACCAGGTGAAGATCTGTGTGATTTTTTATTTATTATCTAGTTACCAAAGACTAAAATAAAAAAAAAAATACATATTTATTTATTTATTTATTGGGTGAAAACCCACTCTGCTGAAAAGCATGGCCTGAATGAAAAAAAAAAGTGGACACTTACGGTTTTGTGGTGGCACTCCATAAGTAGCGCACAGTGGTTATTGGAAGGGGACAGCAACTGAGGACAATACGTTTTGCCACTTGTTGGAGCATGAAAAAATTAGACTGTGTGAGGAATTGCAGTGGAAATGCAAAGATTCTGTTTGAATGTGAGAGGCCATTGTAGTAATGGGGGATTGTTGTGCATGACCATGACTGGCTGTTCCTGTATTTTGTTTGATCAGCATGGCGGTTTTGAACTTGTGGCACTTTTGTGTGGAGAACAGGTGTTTTTGTGTGTGCTGCAGTTGGTGGCTGGTATTTGGTGTGTGTATGTTGTTTTTTTTTTTAAATGGCCTTTTTAATATTTGACTCAATTGGGACCCCAGGATATGGCCAACATTGTGGTTGGAGGAATTTGTTCCATTGAGGAGGCTGGTGGCCAGAGGTTTTTTGAAGCCGTGAGTATGTAGTCAGATATTATAATGGTTTCAAGGACCTCTCGGCCAATCAGCTTCCCCCATTTTCGGCATCCAGTTTACAATTTTTAATATATAACAGGCACTTAGCATCTTTCAGTTTCCCTCCCAAGTCAGCAATATTCCAACTCAGCAGTTTAATATCCCATTTTCCCTTTTTACTCTGGAGTACTGCGTGCAATTCTGGAGACCCCATCTCCGCAAAGACATAGACAGAGTGGAGGCTGTTCAGAGCAGGGCAATCAAAATGGTGCAAGGTCTGCACCAGAAGACATACAAGGAGAGACTAAAACAGCTTAATATGTATACCCTTGAGGAAAGGAGGGAGAGGGGGAACATGATAGAAACTTTCAAGTATCTTAAGGGAATTAACAAGGTACAAGAAGGTAGTATCTTTCAGAAGAAAATATGTGCAAGAACAAGGGGGCACAATTTGAGGATAAGGGGGGACAGCTCAGAGGTAATGTTAGAATGTATTTTTTTCACAGAGAGAGTTGTGGATGCATAGAACAGCCTTCCTGAGGAGGTTGTGGAGTCAGGAACAGTGGGAGAATTCAAGAATGCTTGGGACAGGCATAAGACAATTCTAGTGGGGGGCAGGAGGAAGTAAGCTATTGATTAACTAGAATCTGCAGCTTATCCATCAGGTAGGGAAATGGGCAGACTGGGTGGGCCAAGCAGTCCTTATCTGTTGTCAAATTCTATGTTTCTATACTTGGTCGGCCCTGTCTAATCATGCTGTTGCATCTAAATCAGTGCAAGGAATACTACTAGCTTGACTTTCCTCCAACTCCAGGTATGTAGTTGAGTTTATTTCCATTTCCCATCTCCCTGACCATGCATTACCAGGGCTGGCAGTATAGTCTAGAGGTTAGAGTAAGGAGCTGTGAACGAGCTTGGTACATCCAGAAGACCAGACCTTGGTTTGATTCTTACAATCTCCACTTGCATACTGTTTGACTCTGAGCAAGTCACTTAACCGCCCAGTGCTCCCAGATCACCCCTGAAAACAGGCACTTGTGCCTAGTGGGCCTCACCCAGTTACCAAAGACTAAAATAAAAAAAAATAATAATTATTTATTGGTGATGATGTGGCAAGTACTGACACAGAGCTTGACTGCAACACACTGCATTTGTGTTTATTCTGTTCCCTCTATGCATATGCCTTCCAATCAAAACCTCTGCCTCCTCCTCAGAGTCACTACTAAAGGAATATGCCATTGTGATTGGTTGACCATCCATGGCACTCCAGTCCTTACCTCATGGGTTTTAGCCCACCTGATAGGCTAGTGATGCACATGACCTAGGATCAAATTTATAGATCCAGGTCCCAGAAGCCCCTGCTCTCCAGTTCAAATCGTGCATTGGGTCTGGCTACAAGCACTCCAGGAATCCCTGTAATTGCGCCAGGAAAAGGTAGGCCTGTGATTCCACAGGAAAGAAAATAAAAAATATAGTGATAATTTACATAGCATCTGAGCCTGCCTAAAACAGCCTTTGTTATCAGTTTATACCGTCTGAAGTTTCAAACAAAAGAAATTAGGTACAGTAGAGTATTTCTTTGTTATGCAGTGCAATGGCAGAGGGCTGGTCTTTCAGGGCCAGCCTAGGCTTTGTGTTTGTTGCTTGATGTCTCCAGCATTTGGGACATTAGATTATAAGATTCCACAGGAAAGAAAATAAAAAATATAGTGCTAATTTACATCGCATCTGAGCCTGCCTAAGACAGCCTTTGTTATCAGTTTATACTGTATGAAGTTTCAAACAAAAGAAATTAGGTAGAGTATTTCTTTGTTATGCAGTGAATGGCAGAGGGCTGGTCTTTCAGGGCCAGCCTAGGCTTTGTGTTTGTTGCTTGGTGTCTCCAGCTTTTGGGACATTAGATTATGAGACTGGAACAAATGACTTCTAGATTTCTAAATTTCTTTATTGCATCCTGCCGTTTGGTTAATATTAATTAGTTAGAAGTGTTTAATGCATCATGCCGTTTTCACTTATGTTGCTTTTGTGGTATGACAGACCTTTTTCCGGGGATTAGTTGACTCAGGCCTTCACTGTTCCCCTCTGCTACATCTGCCTAGCTCACCATGAGCAGAACTCATGCCCCCCCAAGAATTCTAGGCTAGCCGAGCGTGGCATGGCCCCTTGCTACCCCGCTTCCTCGCTCCTCTCTCTCGCTATCTGAAGGAGAGGGAAACAGCAGGAATCCTTCGCTGTCTCAGCTGGTCACCACCTTTCATGGCAGCTCATTTGCATGCGAGCTGCACAATGCAGCCGCGCTCACCCAGGCCTCTGACATGTTGCATCTAAGGATCAACTTGGCCTCACCTCGCCTCTATTTTTTCTTCTCTCTCTCCTCTCCCTCTCGGTCTCCCGACTATCGCATTCTGCCCAGCGGTGTCGGGAGCGGCTTTGGTTTTGAATATCAGCCAGCAGAGAAGGAGAGAGAGAATAAGAGGTGCTAAGAATAAGAGGTGCTCCTTTCATCACTTTTTTTCATCATTTTTTCCGAAGGAGAGAATATGAATGAGGGAGAATACCTCTGGAGATCACACACCTGCGGTCTCACGTAATCCGTAGTCTGCAGCGGGGGGGGGGGGAATCTTCTTTCTTACCAGGCAGTATTGTGCAGTGGTTTAAGTCTCTAAGCTAGAAACAGAGAGACCTGGGTTTGAATCCTACAGTTTCCCTTGCATTACTGTATGACCCTAAGCATATCAAGATCAGAGGTGCTTCAACAGAATACGAGGAAATAAAAGCGACTCTTGTCATGATCCTTAGTGGGATCCCCTCCCAAGTGGAAACCACAAGGTGCCTTGGCCTCAAGAATTCCAGATCTACTCTGATGCCAGGGGGCATCCAAGAATAGGCCTGGGCCCCTATCTCAGTGGCCGGCCTAATCGAGCCCTCAGTCCAGCAGGTCCAGGCCCCTTTCCCAGTGGCCTACCTATCTTTTTGGCTCCCGTCTCTGCACCTCAGGGCACCTCCCTACAGCAGCCCTGTCAGCGTCAGGACGGATTACACCTTCACCTCTAGTAGGGCACCATAATGAAATCAGGGCCACCATTTTGTCAAACCGGGCCAACCTCCATAGGCTGCTAGCCTTTCCTTAGGCCTGGAGCGATGCAGTCGCTCACTTGAGGGGGACTTTTGCAGCACCGCAAATTCACCCCGGGGGGGCTCGCACGTCTCATAAAGAACTCCTAGTGTTTTCGGCAGAGAAAGTACCTGCCTCATTTGCTGGTGTATCCTGTCTTCCCGGAAGCCCACCACTTCTGTGGTCCTAACGATCCTTCCACGCTTTTTGTTGTCCTCTCCATAGATAGTGAGGGCAAGGAAATTCAATCTGATGCCCCATAACGCGGGACCTCTAGGCAGTATAGCACAGTGGTTTTCAGGCTCTGAGCTGCAAATCTGGTGACATCCAGCAGACCAGACCTGGGTTTGAATCCCACAGCTTCCACTTGCATACTATGTGACCCTGAGCAAGTCAAATGCCCCGCATGCCTCCATGATGAGGATAATATATCTCTGGTGGCCATCTCGGCTGCAGCGTTTTGTGTGTGTTTTTTCCCATCACTCTTAATATAGCTCCCAAGGGAAGTGAATCCTGAAGCATTATGGTTTCCTTACTATAAAGGTTTGATGCCAGCGGTGTTTTGGCTAAGTTAGAGACAGCAAGTTTAAGACATGTGAGTGTGTGGCTAAGTGCTTGCCCTTACAATTGGGGAAAAAGGGAGATCTACTTTGCGAGCTCATTTTCACTTGCCTCTGCTAAGCGCTTGCTCCTTACAGTTGGAAAAAAGGGGAGATCTCCTTTGCGAGCTCATTTTCACTTGCCTCGCAAGCTAGGGAGCAGTTTATGCTACAAGGCCTTTGGCCTTCTGCTGAGCTTTACGTGGTGCTCCTCCCCTTCCCCTGGCCCCTGGTATCGGCATCTTGGTTGGACCTGCCTTCCACCGGGAAAGCGTCCCCATGAATCAGTACAGCTATTTTTCACAGAATCCCCATTTTAAGGGATCCTTTTGTCCAGGAACATTTTACTCATCTTCCTCATACTCCTTCCGGCGCATGGTTCTCGTGTGGCCTTCTTCCGGCCCCCAGGCCCTGGCGTTCGGGGGGTTGGATGCCTTCTCCAATCAAGTAAAGAAGGTAGCTCAGAGAGAAAAGCTGGACTACGGGATATACTGAGTCCTGCTACGATCTCTCAGCTGTTCACCCTTCCTAGGGCTCATGGCCACTTGATACTTTATTCTCTCAGTGTATGGCCCTGGAAAACTAAGCTAGTTTTTTTCTTCAAAAAAAATCCTTCCAAAGTAGAGGGAATAGCCACAGAAGGATTGGGGAACTACCTCGAGTAGAATGCTGGGAGTGAGGCGCTATATATATATTTTTTTTCTGGGAAAATGTACAATGTGACTGGCATACTGCAAAGTGGGGGATGAAAACAAAACCTAGAGTCTCTGAGCCACAAACAGGAGCACTGGTTCAAATAATGTTCCTATGCAGGCCTACGAAGCCTACAGGCTCATCCTCCCCACCCCCTCCTAGCCCTCTACCTCCATATGGAGTCCCTCTCTCTAGTGACCCTATATTCAAAAGTTCATATGGGGTCCTCTCCCATAGCGCCCATATGCATTTACAAGAAACTTGATGGTCCCTCCCACAGCGAACTCCACAGTGGCCTTTCCATGCAGGATCCCTCACTATAGCAATCCCCATGCTGAACCCCGCCTGTAGTTCCTTATACATCCTCCACTTTATCCTCTCTAGGGTCAGCATTACCAGCAGCACCTTATGGCATCTAGACTCCTAGAATGTTCTGTATTTTTAAGGCTATATTAAACAGCTATGGGCAGACCAAGTCACAGGCAATACCTACGCTTCCTATTCTAGGGCAACATTTTCAGTACCAGGCACTACCCTTCGGTCTTACCTCAACCCCAAGGGTGTTCACCAAAGTTTCCTTGTTCTGGTCGCCAAACTAAGAGAACAGGGTGTGGACCCATTCTGTACTCTGGATGACTGGCTGATCTGAGCTCGGTCCATGAACACTCACTACAGGTCACCCGAATGGCTCTATGAGCCCTTGAGGAACACGGCTGGGTGGTGAATCAAGAAAGGGTCATCTGAACCCCACTCAGCAACTGAAGCCCTGGGAGCAGAGACAAATATATCCCAGGGTGGACCAGACCATCCCAGAAAAGAGTCGAAACGGTGAGGGCCAAGCTACAACTGAAGGCCAACAACCTTCCAACCAGAAGGCAAATAACCCGGATGTTAGGCTGCATGGCATCATGCATTGACTTGGTCCCATGGGCCCAATGCCACATGCACCTTACAGAACTATATGCTGACCCAGGGTTCCCCAAACAAGCACAACCTGAAGGTCAGGATACCCCTACCAGAACCAATCTGATGCTCACTAGTTTGGTCAACCACAAGCCTCTCCCTCACATGAGGGGTTCCGTTGGAGGAAACAGACGCAAGTCTCCTGGGATGGGGAGCATGCTTGGGCCCCTATCAACAAAGGGCAAATGGACCATGACAGAAGCAAGGCTACCCATCAACATTCTGGAGATGAGAGCGGTATATCATACCCTCAGTTCCTTCCAATCATCCATCTCTGGTCAGTCAGTTCTAATTCGCTCCGACAATCAGGTTACAGAAGCCTACATTGCCAAACAGGGGGGGCACCAGGAGCAGAGCCATGCAGAGAGAGGTGACGAGGGTCCTGAACTGGGCCCAGACCAACCTCAGACACTTTTTCGTGGTCCACCTAGCAGGAAAGCTTAATATAGGAGCGGATTGGCTCAGTCTCCAGCAGGTGCATCCGGGAGAGTGGCACTTACATCCCAAGTAATTTCAACACACAGGAGACGTGGGTTCCCATCCCCATGGACCTCATGGCAACAGTGGAGAACACTCAAATGAAGAGCTTCTTCTCCACATACAGGGGAACTTCACTCATGGGGGACCGATGCCCTATCCCAATCTTGGGCATAGGATCGGTCGTATGTCTTTTCCCCCATCGCTGTACTCCGGCAGGTTCTTTCCAAGATCCGACAATCACACAGAACCATCATACTAGTAGCTCTGTTCTGGCAATGCCAAGCCTGGTTCTCAGCAGTGGTAGCCATGGTGCTGGACAGACGCAGGCTACCACACACCGACTGGACATACTGACTCAGGGACCTGTGCACCACCCCACACCGGGAACCTTGAAGCTAATGGATTGGCTCCCAAGAGGCAGAGACTGCTGAAAGCTGGGTACCACACTTCGGTGATATCTACACTACTGCAATCTAGAAGACCTGCCACCACATCCACTTACGGCAGGCAATGGTCCATCTTCGTGACATGGTGCAGGGATAGGGGTACGGAGCCAGAGACGGTCGACATGTCTACCATTCTCTATACTTGCAGCAGGGTGTAGATAAAGGCTTATTGCACTCTTCGCTCCGAGTACAGCTGTCCGCCATTAGCGCAGCCATTGGCCCCATAGGCCAACATAGCCCAGGGGCACACCCCGACACTGGGTGCTTCCTTAGAGCAGTAGAAGTACTGCGCCCCATGGCCAGGATGCTGATTGCCCCCTTGAATCTGACCCTCGTCCTAGACTCACTCAGCACAGTGCCTTTTGAACCCCTCGGTCAGGTGACCCTGTTCTGGACAGGACTGAAGGCCTCTTTTCCTTGTGGCCATTTGCTCTGCTCACAAGATTAGTGAGTTGGGGGCCCTATCCTGTAGGAGCCATACACTGTATTTATCCCACAGGGGTACACCTATGAATGGCCCCAGCCTTCCAACTAAGGTCACATCCCTTTTCATAGGGAACAACCCATTGAGTTGCCCACACTATCCAATACAGCACATGGGGCCACAGCAATCCCACATCAATTAGATGTGGGAAGCACCCTAGCCACGTACATATCTAGAACCCAGCTTATTCATAAAACTGAAAGGTTGTTTATTGTATCAAAGGGGCAATGACAGGGTAGGGCTGCTTCCAAGACCACCATAGCGAGCTGGTTCAAGAGGACTATTTTAGAAACCTACAAGGCAAAGAATCTAACCCCCAAGGGGATATTAAAGCCTATTCTACCAGGGCAATCGCTACCTCCTGGGCAGAAAGGGCCAACGCTCTATGGAGGACATCTGTAGGGCAGCCACTTGAACCTCTATCCATACCTTTGCAAGACGCTATAGGTTGGATTACTTATACGAGTTTCAAACCCTGTTTGCCACTTGAATTCTGTCAGCAGCCAGCTCCTCTTCCTCCCACTCTTAGATCACCCTGTCCCGCCCATCCGGGGTACAGTACTGCTGATTATCAACCCATGAGGTAAGGATTGGAGTGCCATGGATGGTCAACCAATCACAATGGGTGTTTACTCACCTGGTAAAGGTGATTGCATTGGTTGACATCCATGGCACTCCACGGCCCTCCCACAGAGTGATCAGAGTGATCAGAAAAATATCTGGGTCAGAGAACAAAAGAGGAAACAAAGAGGTATCTCTATGTGTTGTTTATGTCTTGGAATTCTTGAGTCATCCAGGATGACGATCGGTGTCCATTTAGGAGGCCGAGTCTTAGTTTTGTATTAAGAGGTAGAAAAAAAAAAAAGGGGGCCTTCCGTCCAATTTTCAGAAGGCATCTCAGTGTATGTTTACCATATATATAAGTATGTTGTGGTATTAGTAACCTTAATTTCAGCTATGGAAGATTCGAACTGGAGAGCAGATGCTTCTGGGACCTGGGTCTAGAAATTTGATCCTAAATCATGTGCATCACTAGCCTATCAGGTGGGCTAAAACCCATGAGGTAAGGACTGGAGTGCCATGGATGTCAACCAACACAATCACCTTTACCAGGTGAGTAAACACCCATTACCTTTGGTTGCAAATATTCCATAATTCTTTACTGTTTCTGCAAGGTTGACTGATCATTTTGCTCAACTTTAAATTGCTTTTCAGCCCCTGTCAGTTTGTCTAGCCTCTAACTTTTTATTACCTCAGGCTGCTGTACTGTCACATCCATGTTAAGCCCCATCTTCCTTAATCCATCCTTATGTTTTAATATTATTTCTAATATTTGGATCTTTCAGTGATACAAACCCATCCCTATTTCTTATCATTTTGGTAACTATATACAGTAAAATGTCAGATCATCCAACGACATTTCCCAAAATTCCTTTACATGAGTTATATGCCATCACTTTCAATGAAAACGGAGATTCATTTTTTGCCTTCAGCAGACCTTTAAGATACACAGTTGGAAGTATTTTCCCTCTCTTGATAAGCATCTCCTTTTTCCCCTGAACATTCTCATTTTGGACTTTGTCCCCTTTTCTTTGCATTTTTCTCCAGCATTTCTTTTCCTCTAGCATCTACCCTAGTGGCCTTTTCTTGCCCTCTTTAATTTTTTGCTCACTATTTCCTTTATTTGGTGCCCTTCACAGTTCTCTACCGCCTCTATATTTTGGGGCTTTGTGGTTCTTCCCACTTTTGATTACAACGTGGGCATTTTCCAACTTTCTTTACCCCACCTTTTTCCTGTTTTTTTCCTGTTTGACCCACTGCTTTATTTTTCAGCTTTGCTGTTTCTCTCAGCTCTTTTTCTCCTTTTTCATTTGTGATCTTTTTTATCTCTTTCTTTTCTTTTTCTCCGTTTTTCCCCCAACACCTTATCTACTGCTTTTTGAGAGTCTCATGATGGCTCCTTCCTCTCCTGCTTGATCTTCTGTAAATTATTCACTTCTATGAACCAGTTTCTTAATTTCCCAATTTTTCTTGCCAATTTCTCTCTTAATTTCTGCTAGGCCCATAACTGTAAGTGTGATTTACAAAAGATTTGACTACTGTCAGTAATTCAGTTTTTTCAGTGTTATTCTTTGTCCCTATATCTACACACATTTTCTCTCATTATTGCCCTTCTTCCTATACACCTCTTCCATAGATTTCCACAAATGGGTGCATCTGGTGGTGCCACTGATGGAGGATCCATGCTGTGATGTTGAATATATGGAGAAATAAAATTCTCAAAGTCATACAGAAATTATTTGTATACCTTATTATTTTTATTTGTCCTTGTCCAGATTTTTCTGGTGTTACGTATTTGGTGGTTTTGTTTTTCCTATCATGTAATTGTTTGTGCTTCCTAGGTATGTGTGCTACTTGGGGGAAACCCGTTTTGTCCTTTTACAACCCCTCCTCTGCTTTTATCTAGATTTTCCTTCTGCTGCTGAAGGGACTTTAACAGAAATTTTTTATTTAACTTTCCCACTTTTTGTACATTACCTATTGGCCCCTTTTTGCTTTCTGACCCTTCTAGCCTTCTTATTTGGGCGAGTAAGGTTTTTTTTTTTCTAATGTTCCCCCTCCTATCTCCAACTGTGTCTCCATCTGCATTGTTTTCCTAATACATTTCCCAGACTGACTCTGCTCTTTAACTAATCTGACATAGACAGGATCACGTAATTAGTTATTGGTTTATTCTTTTCAAGCAACTTTTTTATTTTCAGGGTTTATTCACTTTTTAATTTACTTTGCTTGCACTCTGTTAATTATTTTCCTCGAGCCTATGCTATCACAGTCCAAATGCCCACAGTTTATTTATGACTCGGTAATGTTTCTGGCAAAAATGACCATTAATTGAAAATAGATACACAAACCTTTTAAAAGGAGAATATACCTGTTATAGTCCCAATGTAATTTATTATTTACTGTATAGGTGCAGAAAATTTAAATCTTAAGAACCTAAAGCAGATTTAAACAATTGATTCTATGAGTCAATGTATCAGCTAGATATAATTTACTCCTAATACATTTCCACAATAAGAGAAGAAAAAGAAGAAAAAGTCCTTATGGCTTTCTTTAGAATTATAGTCTTGAACAATCCTTCTGCATAAGAAGTCCTTTGTGCTCAATTGACTTTCTTGACAGCTTCTAGTTCAGTCTTTTCCTTTACAAATATTATTTTACTCCCTCCTCTTGAGTCAAACTCAGTCTCAATCTTTCTAGACTATGCCTCGCTTCTCCTTCTACAGTCCACCAGTTTTGTCTGTTCATTTGTGCTAATTCACTGCAGAATCTGCATAAGCCCCTCCAATGATCTTACTTTTCTTGTGGAAAAAATGTTTCAGAAAAGTTATTTTCCTAACCTTATATATGTGACTACCACTCTTGTTGTCAATCTCTTTCCTTGTCTGTTTTATGGCACCAGTATAACTATTACAAATGCAGCTACTAAAATTTTCCCTTTATAAAAAACATTTTCTAAAAGGCAGACAAAAACATACTTTTCTACAGCTTGAACCTGCACAGGTCCCCAAAATAATTCAAGAGGACTATTCCTTGTGAAGATCCTTCAGTCCGTTTGCCTATCTCCCAATAAAAATGGTGTATCTGATCTTTAGATGTCACACATGCCCAGTAAATACCTGCTCAAACTCATGTCATGTGATCTCTGTGGTGCGTATTTTAAAAGACAATGATTTACCTGTTTTAATTTTAATCTATATATTTTTCACCTCTTTGACCCCTTATCCTTTTTATTGTCTATTAAGCTGACTGGATATCTAAGAGTAACTCATTATCACAGTCTGTTAAAAACATAAAGCATGTCTGTCCTAATAAATACTATGGCCCAGATATTCAAACTGTGCCAGGCTGTGGCACAAGCTTGGGCGCAGCTCAACTTGGCTGCGCAGGGGTGTGGACTGGACGATATTCGACGGACCTGCGCCATGGCTCAGCAGCTTTGAATATCACACCCTGGCCACCCCCAGTGTGCATGGTGCAGTGGCACTGCACCAGTGCAAGTGGCCAGAGTGGAGCATGGAGATGTGCTAGTGCAAGTTCCATTGCACCATGCACAGCAAACGCGATATTCAAATGTTGACATGCAAATGGGGCCATAATGTATGCAAGGCACACATGGGGCCATTTGCATGTCATTATGGCCCAATTGCATGCAGGTGCGCTGATCCCCGACAACTTGCACCTGATGCCCTGCCAGGCAGCAGCCGTCGGGGACCAACACCCCCTGCAGCCCGATCGCGGGCATTTGAAAAAATAGAATACTTCATCCTATATACCTGGTGGTCCAGTGGACCGCTATCTGCCCAATCACGGGCATTTTGTAAAAAATAGATCGTTCCAATATCTCGGTCCAGTGGACCTCTATCTGCCGAATCGTGGACATCTGTGAAAAAAATAGATCAGTCCAATATCCCTGGTGGTCGTGGTCTACCCCTCCCCAACCACCCACTGAGCCCCACTGCCCGCTCCCCAGTCAGCCATTAGAGGTGCTACACCCCTTACCCGCCCGTTTGTTGATTCGCTAATCGTCAGAAGCTGCGACACTGACCAGCCACAGCGCGAGCTATCGGCATGCAGCCCTCATTGAGCCCCATACATGTCTATGAGTGAAGTGTGGTTCTGAATCATTCACATATCTGGAATGTGTAGTATGGTATTGTTATGCCCATTGGCTCACACTCAGAACCATCGACGGCAGCCCCACCGATGGTGCCGTCGGCGGGCAGTGGGGTGACAGGTGGGTGGAGGTGCTCCACCCACTGGCTGACTGGGGAGAGCAGGGGCCCAGTGGGTGGGTGGGGAGGAGGGTGCCCATAGACCACCAGGATATTGGAACAATCTATTTTTTTCACAGATGCCCATGATCGGGCAGATAGAGGTCCACTGGACCACCAGGGATATTGGAACAATCTATTGTTTTTCACAGATGCCCACAATCTGGCAGATAGTGGTCAACTGGACCACCAGGATATTGGAATGATCTATTTTTTCACAAATGCCCACGATCGGGCAGATAGCGTCCACTGACCACCAGGGATATAGGATGAAGTATTCTATTTTTACAAATGCCCGCGATCGGGCATGGGGGTGCTGCCAGGTTCAGCCAGAACTCAGGTGACCACCACAGGTGGCAGTTGTGTTGCACCTGGTAATGTGGTAGCTCAACTGTGGTGGCCATCAGTTGTTCCTTTTTGTGCGTGACTTTGTGCTGGCACAGGTAGGGGTTGAGTATGCATGGCTCTGCACATCCTGGGCTGAATATCAGGCATGCCCCTCCTACCTGTGCCTGCATACATTACTGATGCGCTCCGGTGCATCGGGATTTGTGCTGTGCACTTCTCCCTTTTGAATATCATGCCGGGTTGCAACCCTTTTGAATATCTGGGCCTATATATAAAAAAAGACCCTCTTTCTAAAAAGAAGCAGTTACAATCGTCCTCCGGTTTCTCTAATTCTTAGACTTCTTAGCACTAAAAAAGCAAGAGGGATAAATTTGGATATGTTTTGCCACCACCAATACTTTCTGTCCTTTCTCTCTTTTCTCTCCTGCAGCGACCTTGCTGCACACCTTCCACAGGGCTTAATAGATTTCCTATGGGCAGGAGAAGGCTCAGCCACCATTCTGACTCCCAGACCCACCTTATTTGACTCGCAACACCAAAGTCAACACAAGAAAATATCAGCAGCTAGAAGCTAGTCTGGAAAGAGTATGGACTTGTTCCCTTTAGTCAGGCAATGATGGCATACTTGTTTTAGGAATAAAAAATGCTTCTCATCAGACTCCTGCTAGTGTCTCTCTCTTACTTCCACTGCCTTCACTGCCTATTCTAGTAATTCATCAGAGTACTTCTTAACCCTCCACAACCACAAAAAAAAAATAAAAACAAGAAACTTGGAAGACCAGGAAGGATAAGGTTGAAAGATGGGTAAATAGCAAAAAGGTCCTGAGGTAGTGGGAAGGGGCTCTGCCTTAATGACAGAAGCTTGGGTTATAAAAATCAGTGAGCTCCAGGCAATGATGGCAGACACTGACATGGACCTTGTGGCATTTTAAATAGCACAACAAATTTTATTTCTGTAATAGTCACCTAGTACTTTTTACCATTATCAAAAACACCCAGTGCCATGTGTTTTCAACATTTACTGGTTTCATAAACATAAGGTATATACATCAAGGTATTTTATGACATAGTGCTATTACATACTAAATCTAACAATAAACAGAACCTGTTTTACATGTGTTTGGAGGTCACCACAATAACCTCCCTGTATTAGGAACTGAGAGGGAAAAGGAAAATTAAAGAGGACGCTATAGCATAGTCAAGAAAGGGAAGGGGATGCCCATATGTGGCCAACCTTATAGACTAGAATTTGTAAAGGATAGAGTAGGTCAAGAAAGAGAAGAACTGTTGCAGCATATTTAAGGAAAGGTCAGTCCTCAAGAGTGGCAGGAGCTCCCTTT
The DNA here is from genome assembly GCA_016271365.2 of Neoceratodus forsteri. Taxonomy (NCBI): domain Eukaryota; kingdom Metazoa; phylum Chordata; order Ceratodontiformes; family Ceratodontidae; genus Neoceratodus; species Neoceratodus forsteri. The sequence continues at coordinate 883,457,937 of CM028134.1, forward strand.
CACAGGGACGAGACGGGATGCAGGTGTGGGGTATGAGAATTCGGCATCGGGCCTGGGGGGGTGTTCAGATAGCCCATAAGGGCTTGTAACCCGGCAATATCAGGATTGGGATGGGGGGCGATAGCCCACCATGGGCTTTTTGATGTCTACTGTGGGGACTGTGAGTGGAGGACACCACAACCCACTTCATAAGTACATAAGAACATAAGAAAAGCATCAGCAGATGGGGACCGTGTGATCCATCTAGCTTGCCCTAGAAACTACCCCCCTCACTATGCAGCCTTTGTCCTAACTTGTCCTTTCTATCTGTCCAATGTAAGTTTGAACTCCCTGATTGTCTTTGATGCTACCACCTCCTAGGGCAGGCTGTTCCATGGGTCTATCACCCTCTGTGAAGAAGCATTTCTGAATTTGCTTTCGAACCTTCCTCCTACCAGTCTTATATCCAGGGCCCCGAGTTTTCCGCGATTCCACAGATGCGCAAACCGCGGAAATATCCGCGAATTTGCCATCACCCGCTGGAATTCGCGGGCGCTCATGAAAAACGTCCGTCATTTGCCGACGGGGTGCCAATCCCCGTCGGCTTCACTGTCCCTCCAATCAGCTACATGCCACGCTGGGAGCCCACCCCAGCATGGCAATCAATGATTTTGCGCCGATGGGGTGCCTCAATCCCCATCGGCTGAACGCCCCAGTCCTTGTGCCACGCTGGGAGCCCACCTCAGCGTGGCAACGTGCTAATAGTTTTTTTGCCGACGGGTGCCCAATCTCCGCCGGCGAACTTCAAAGTAGTTGTACACGCTGGGAGCCCACCCCAGCATGGCAAGCGCCCTGCAGACGCCTTTTTTTTTCCTGTAAACAAAACTGTCCCACGGCCTCCTGAGCCCCTCCCACATCCCAGCACTCCACCCACTGCGCACCTCAGCCTCCCCACACCCCCACCCAATACTTACCTCTGACTCCATGCTGACAATCTTCGGTGGACTGGGAATGACGCCTGCACTCTTCAAAGGCGACGCGAACTGAGGAAATGCGGTAAGCCGTATAATGGGCTAGATAGGAGGGGTTCAACTTTTATTGCATATCTCAGGCATTTTTGGGAATTTTGCACAAATTTTCAACATGGGGTTTTTGGGGAGCCCTTCTCGCGAATGATATCACTGTCACCCGCGTTATTCGGGCTCGAAGGGTGATTTTCATCGGCGACTGCGCAGTGACTGCGAAATCACCCTTTCGACCGAATACCACCATGACAGTGACATCATTCATGAGAAGGGGGCCCAAAACCCCCATGTTGAAAATTTGGTGCCAAAATTCCAAAAAATGACTGTTTAACGAGCGTGCGTTGCGCAGTTCCTACGCAGGCTCGTAAGTTCGCGAAATTTCAATATTTTCACTCCAGAGTTTCAACATTGCCATTTCACCACACTGTCTTATGAGTAGTACAGCTGTCATTTTTCGCATCTCACCCAAAATGTGTTTCCACCCTTGTAGCACAGAATGGCGCAGTCAGTGTGCGAAATCAATGTTCCGGACAGATTAATAAAATCACAGTGATACTGTTCATGAGCAGAGGTCTTAAACTGGCTATGTTGAAAATTTGGTGACAAACACCCATAAAATGACTGTGTTACGAGCGTGCATTGTGTCAGATATGGCAAAAAAAACAAAAAAGGAAAAAATTAAGGGTAAAATGTGCCTTAGAATTGCCGCAGGGGTGGTGTGAGTGCAGAAGTTCTCACGGCAAATGAAACCTGCCACGGAACTTTGCTCCGATGTACTACAGAAAAATAGGGGCCTGCTTATATTCATGCCCTTTGCATGCTGCTGTGTTCTGTTGAAACAGATTGTCTATCTGAGCTAGCTAAATCCCTCATGTACTTAAATGTTTCAGTCATGTCCTCTGTTTCTTCTGTGCTCAAAGGAGTATAGGTTCATCTCCTGAGTCTTGCTTCATATGACCTGTGATGCAGTCCATGCACCATCTTAGTAGCCCTCTCTGCACTGTTTCCAAATAGATAATGTCCTTCTTGAGGTGAGGTCTCTGGAACTGAACACAGTACTCCATGTGTAGCCTCACCAAGGACCTGTAGAGGGGCATGATAACCTCCTCTTTCTGCTAGAAATACCTCTACTTATACATCTGATGATGCCATCTGCTTTCTGTTCTACTTTCTCACATTGTTTTCCTACCTTTAATTTGTCAGTGATGATTATGCCGAGATCTCGCCCATTTGTGTTCTCAGTTGATGTCCTCCCAGTGTGTACTTTTTCCAGGGTTCTTTTTCTCAAATGCATTACCTTACACTTTTGTCATTAAATTGTAACTACTAGTCCCTGGACCAATCCTCTATCCTTCTAAGGTCAGCTTCCATGTCATCTGCTCCTTCTCTTGTACCCACTTGTTGCAGAGTTTTGTATTATCTGCAAACAGGCAAACCTTTCCTGCTAGTCCATTTGCCATGTCTGCTATAAATATGTTAAATAAGTTTGGTCCCAGTACATATCCCTGTAGGAGTATACTGGTCACCCTACCTTCTCTTGACAATGATCCATTGACTAGCACTTCTGGGTCCTATTGTTCAGCCAGTTACTGATCCAGCTGACCATCTTCTGGCAACTCCCATTTGTTCTAGCTTGTTGGTTAGCCTTCTGTGAGGGACGGTGTCAAAGCCTTGCTGAAATCTAGATATAGAACATCCACCCCCCGATCCAATGTTCTGGTGACCCAATTGAAGAAGTTGATCAGTTGGTTTGACAAAAGCATGCTGCTGTGAAGCCATGTTTCTTTGGGTCCATTTTTCCAGTATCTGTTAGGTATGCCACTATCCTCTCTTTTAGTAGTGATGCCATCATTTTCCCCACAACTAAGGTCAAACTGAGAGGGTGGTAACTTCCTGCCTCTTCCTTGTTTCTGCTCTTGTGTACAGGAACAACGGTTGCCTGTTTCTAGTCCTGAGGTATTTTCCCACTATCTAGTGACTTGTTGAAAAGAACAGCCAGCGTCTGGCCAGTTCCTTTCAGAGCTCCTTCAGTATCCTAGGGTGTATGCCATCCGGTTCCATGGCTTTTTCAAATTTTAGTTTATTAAACTCCTTTAGGACCCTTTCCTTGTGAACGGGTTAGTATTTGCTCCTGGATATCTTCCTTTGTCCTGCTCAGTGTAGGACCTTTGACACTGTCTTCTATGTGAATACAGAGCAAAAGAACTTGTTTACACTTCTGCTGTCCTCTTCACTCTCTGCTATCTTACCTTCCTTAGTTGCTAGTCAGACTATTCCTCCTTAGTTTTTCTTTTTTTCTCTTATGTATCAATAGAAGGTTTTATCTCCCTCCATAACACCCTATGCTGTTTGCTGTTCTGTCTGTGCTTTTGCCCTTCTAACATCTTTCCCCACCTCCTTTAATTTGTTCTTGTATTCTTCCATGTCTGCTTCATGATTTGTTTGCTTGAACTGTGTAAAAGCCTTTTTTTTTCTCTTTGATTTTGGATGCTACTCATGAGAGAACCAGAGAGGCTTTTTCCTTCTTTGGACTTGTTGATCTACTTAGTACATACAGTTGTTACTGTATGCCGAGCAGCCTTCAGATATATTCCAGCAGCCCTTACATCTCTTGTGATTCCTCCTCTAGCATTAATGATCATAGTTCTCATTTTGGGGAAGCTGGCTTTTGAAATCTAGTACCTTGATTTTGTTGTCACTGTTTCCCCTCCATATTGTTCACAGTAAATCAGATTGAACTGTGACCACTGGTCCTTAGGTTGGCTCCCACCTCTTCTTCTGGGATCCTTGTGCTGTTTGTCACCACTAGATTCAATATTGCTTTGTTTCTGGTGAGTGAGTTCACCAGTTGACACAAACCCACTCCCCTTACTGCAAAAAGGAACTCTTTGCTCTGGTCTGAGGACGCTGTGTATGAGGACCAATCCACATCGGGTAGAATGAAGTCCCCCACAAGCAACAACTCACCCCTGTCCGCCATCATTGGGATGGTTTCCAAGAGCTCCTTGTTTACGCCAGTCTCCTGGGATGCAGGTCTGTATATGACTCCTACCCAGACAGGGACATTGCCCTGGCTCCTAGTGTAACCCAAAGGGCCTCTGCTTTACTGTGTTTTCCCTGGATTTCAGTTTTTTTGGGGGGCCCCAACTGGCATCCACTAGGTGCCATCCCTCCATGTCCGCCTTTTGCCAGTGAACCTCCTCCTCCAGTCTGCACCCCGGGTCACCCACCTGAGGTAGGGCTGCTGGCTTCCAGGTGGGTTTTCCATCAGTTAGGGTGGAGAGTGAGTCCGGACCACAGAGTGGGAACTGGCACCGGCATCATTCATCAGGTGCTGCATTTATTTTTGCATGCTAGTTGGGGGGTGGAGATGTGCAATGACATCCATCATCCGCCTTGCCCACCAACCTAGATGGTGCCAGCACAGAGGTTCCCCAGCCTCCATCAGGGGTTGCATGGTGCAGAACACTACCCCCTCCCCCCCCAGAAAAGGAGAGCCATCCAAAGGATGTTCAATCCTTCTCCCCCCGGCTGGCTCTCTGACATTCTGAGTCTGTTCCTGAACCTGGGTGGTCAGTGTCGCAGTTGTTTACCCTGCTCCTACTCCAGCAGGCTGGACCCTTGGATTTCTGTTGTGCATATGTCATCTCTGACATACAATGCCACCCCCCTTTCTTTTCCTCATGATCTTTCTGGAATAACACATACCACGGGATGGTGACATCCCAGGAGTGGTTCCCAGTTCCTGGCATCTGTCGTCTGCCCGTCCCAAGACTTACAGCATTACGGGGGGCTATGCCCCTCCTTGGCTGTTGCTGCAAGCCAAAGGATGCAGGCTCCTGGACTCTGTCCAATACTGAATCAGGCACAGGATCCAGGATGCAGGGGCTGTTGCTGCAAGCTGACATTGTCGCAGCTTGCGGCAACCTTTAGTGAATCTGGCCCATTATCTCAGGAAAGATAAGGACAGACTAGAGATGGTGCAGTGAAGGATAACAAAGATGATTTAGGGCCAACAGGGCAGGTCTTACAGGATCGCCACAAGGTACTTAACAAGCACTCAAAGGGGAGCAGACTGGAGAGTGGAGATATGAAACAGACCTTCAAGTGCCTGACAGGAATAAACAAGGTGAACTGTGGGGAATCAGTTAGCATGAGTTGCAGTTCATTATCATGAGGGCATGAGTGGAAACTGAAAGGAGGAAGGTTCAAGATGGATATAAGTAAGATTTATTTTTACAGAAAGAGTGGTGGAATGATCTACCAGCTGAGCTAGTGGGTGCCAAAACCATCAATGGTTTCATGCATGGTTGGAACAGAGTGAAATGGTATAGTTGTTACTCAGGGTGACAGTAACAGGGATGAGAATGAGGGGTGAATAGAGATGGCTAGTACCCTGTATGGACAGCAGGTGTCCCTGGGGTTAGAGAGGGTACCATGGGCAGACTTATCTTTTTTGCCTGCTGTCATTGTCTATGTACTTATGATCCCACCACATGCTCGACTCTTACCTTAGGGCCTCTGTTGATGGTTCAATGGTCCCCTTTTATAACCTCAGAACAGTTCTTGGCTTTAAGTGGACCCACCCAACCCTGTCCCCTTGTGCATTACTTGTTTCATTCTTCACTGATTTCTACCCTACACTGTCTACCTTTCCAGGTATTTTGTTTTGTCCTCCTGGCCAAGGCAGGCAGGGCTCCCTTCAGCCCTGTCCCTGTCCACACCCACTCTCTCTCACCTCCTCAGGCTTACCTGTTCAGCTCAGGTAACTCCCACTAGATTTGGCACCCCTGGTGGGCCAGTAGGAGAATGCCCCCTGAGATACAAGTCCAGCATCCTGGCTGGCAGAGTCCAGGTGGTGGAGGAGGAGGTCAGCATGTAACAGGGCATGTACACTGTGGGAAAATTGTCTCTTTGTGGTTGTTTTGGCTAGCTTTGCAGTAGAGATTCTCACCTCCCACGCATATGCACACACACACACACACACACACACACACACACACAGTTAAGCATGAGCTCCTTATCAATAGTGGCAAGCAGCTAATAGCTCATTAAATAAAGTGGACACAGCATAACACTGAGACGTGGATGTCTCAGCTAGTTAGATTTTACTTACAGTAACTTGACAGAGAAAAGAAACAAAGACAGAGAGAGAGCGCTATTAAATATTAGAAATGTGTCAGTAAAATCCCGAATCATGATTGGTTCAGGTCACTTACCACCCGGTCCAGTATCGGGCAACATAGACTGTGAAATAATAAGTCCCCGTCTCTGTATGCCTGTTTACCTTGGAAATCAATGGGCTGGAAGAATGTTATATTTTAAATTGCCACAATATTTTTTCTGTGGCTTAGCTAGAAAGAGCCCCCCCCCCCAAAGTGAAACTATTGACTAACCGGCTTAATGCACAGACAATTTTTTTTTTACCAAAAATTCATTTGGCACATACTCTCCAAGAGTTATGACTTCATTTTTGGCTTAATACCTTGCTGTTATAATGTTACAGTGCTAGCAAGTAGCATGCTCAGCCCTACTACAAGAAAGCTTTTTCAGCTCACCCTGGCTCCACCCTGGCTCTATTCCCAGCCCAATGTGTAGAGTGTTGTGCTTACCTGAGTGAAAATTCAGAAAGCACTCATGCTCCACTGTAGACAAGCATTCCCCAACAGCAGCACAACCCACCTTGTATTTCCTGTTTTCTTGTTTTGTTTTTAAATCAGGAAATGTGTTGCTGAAATTCAATGTGGGCTACAGCCCTGCACCAATTCACAAGCAAACTGCACTGCATAAAGTCAGTCTAGATCATGATCATACTGTCACCTGATCACAGGTCTTCACTGACAGAATAGGGGAAAAATTGAAAAACAGTGTGTATTATGGGGGATGTTTAGCAGAAGACAAGACTGTGTCAGAGAAGGGGTGGGCAATGGGAGGTGTAACACCAAACAGCAGTTCCCTCAGCTGGCAAATGTACCAGTAAAGGGGCTACTTTACCCCAAATTTTGTTTATATTGATTTTAAACTTTTTTTTGTTAGGTTAATATTTAATTTAAATGCATACAAATGACCCATTTTATAAGCGCAATAATATCCTCCAGGGTGGGTGGTATTGGGCTAAACTGAACCATCCAGGGGCTTTAAGGCCCTCTGCCTGTGGCATCAGGACTTATTATGCCCCTGGGTGGTCTGGTATAGTCCAGTACTGCCCACCCTGGAGGCTATTATTGCATACTTACCATACAGCATTACAGTAAACACAGAGCCCTGAAATCATATCTTCATTATGCTGGCACAGTCGGCTGGGGCAGTGCCAAAAGCTCTAATTCAGTCACCTCTACTGTCTTGAGAGTAAACCCTGGTACTTTCTCTCCTCCTTTTTCTGCATGGTTGGTATGCAAAAGTCTGGATCAAGATTTAGGCATTTAAACAGTCACAAAGTTTAAAGATACACTCCAGAGTTGAAGGTTTAAATCTTCTTGACTGTCCACTTTGGTGGTTCAGCATCTGTTATGCCTGCACAGTAGATTTTTTCCACAATCTGCTACTCCCGCTGGTTGCAGGATTTTAGATCAGGCACCAGACCAACCACTTTGGCAGTTATAAATCTGTGCACTTTTAAAGCATGTGGATCTTGGCAATAGAATGCTTTGTTGGTTTCCTTGCACCTTCCCTGGAAGCTGGTGCATTGTACAGCTTAGCCGGCAGGTAGCTTAAAGGATGGCTAACTTCGGGTTCAGCATCTTTTGCTCAGCTTACCCTGGCTATCATAAGCTGGAGGACGTCATATGGCTTCTGTCTCAGGTTTGATCAAGTCCCTCCTTATTCACCACAGTTCTTGAGTCCAATGGGACATCTGGGTTTGAATCCAACTTCCATACATTAAGGACATGATTTTAACTTTGGCTGGCTGGAGGATGAGATCAAGGAACCACTTCTGTTCCACCATGAGTAGGATGTCTTGCAAACACAGTAGACTAAAAGGAGCTTACTGGATACTGGATGGATTTGTAAATAGTGAAGATGAGTGGCAAGCACTGCAGGTTCACCACACTATTTTGCCTGCTGGTCATCGATGGAATACAGCACTGGTCACCATGTCCAAGATGGTCTGCAGACTTCTCTGCACATGTATGATGACTCGCATGTGCACTGAACTCTGACGGCACAGTCCACTGTGTCCAAGATGGCCACTTGAGCCCAGTGTGCATGTGTGAGTCATCACGCATCAGAGAACTCTGCCAGCTATCTTGGACATGGTGGACAGTGATGTCTTCCACCAGGAATCTCAGCTGCAGCTGTACTGGCTCTGGCTAGAGTTTGTTAATATATTTATAACTTATAGAATTGTAGCATGCAAGAAGATGACATTTGAAATATGGACAAGTACAGCACATCCACGCATCATTAAAGCTATTGCATTTAACATGTAAGTAACAGGACTGTTCACTTATTACAATTTACAATATTTACTAATGATATACTAGCTGTGATGCAAAATCTTGTTTTCAGTGGGGTCCTATTTTTACCAGTTGTTACAGCTGAGTAGATTGAAACACAGAGAGGGTAAGTGACTTGCTCAATTCTGTACAGATACATATTTACATGACTGTAGGGATTCTGTGTCTACCAGTTCTCAAGCCTGAACTCTAGACACCAACAGTTAAAAATAAATCACTTTTATGAGTATACCTACTGATATACTCTAGTTTGAGAGAAAAAGTTACCTCACTATGTCTCATTTTACATGTGCGTGTATTATTTGTATCAGTCACTGTAAAAGGTCTGTTCAACATATAATTAAAAATAAATCCTCATGCAAATCAACAAATTATAATGTGCCTGAAAAGAAACAGCCTTCAAATGATTCCTTAAGACCTTTAATAATGTATACCTGCATATAAGTTAATAATTTATTAAATATTTATAAAGCTGATCTAATTAAATAAATGCATTTTGGTACTTCTAACTTTATTTTGTGTTCAATACATTTGTATGCTTACTAACAAATGACTCTAGTGGCCTGAATCAGAGTCAGGTCTAATCAATAAAAACAGACCACAATTTCATTTGCATCTAATATATGCTAAGATGTCAAGAAATAATTCTATGATTTATCTGTTCATATGCATGCACGTGCGCACACATGCATACACACAGAGAAGGCAAAATCTAATATAGTTTAATAATTTATTACATGTAATAGTAATACATATTTTGGAGAAAAAAACGTAACTACTAGAATGCATTCTGTTGATACCAGACAAATGAAATTCCATCCACTGTGAAACTGCAAAACAATTTGATGAAGACTATTTAGAAGGCATTACTTAAAAGAAGCATTTTCATTCTGTCCTTAAATGCTACACTCATCAAAGGTGTCCCACAGTATATATTTTTTGATTCCAAAGTCAAAGTCTGATATCTCGGTCTTCAAAACACAAATTCAGGTGTTAACTGTACTTTGAATATTATCACTTATAGTTTTCTGAAGTTAGAAATATATTTATTTAGTTTAGTATGGTAACTGCAATAAAGGATACAAGTAAAGTAAAAGGGGTGTATTACATGCATGCTGAAAATGGAACATAATATTAAAGGAATAATGCAAGACAGGGTGTGTGTCGTGCTGGGATAACACCACACCTGGGGGGTTGGGCACGAGGCTGCTGGCTGAGTGCATCCAATGCCCCAGGCGGGTGTTATCCTCAGCATGACACACACCCTGGAATGCATTATTTCTATTATACAATGGCTTGTTGTTATATATAAAATAAAAAAATAATTTTAAAGAATGTTTTTATTAGTGTAGAAAAATATTTTTGTTTCTTAAGAGGAGATGCAAAAAAGGGCATATCCTAATGGTGCAAATGGTCATCCATGTGGATTCACAGTGAGGCTGAGATGAGACCTGTGGTGTTATGCTGGGATAATGCCATGGGTTCAGCCCCAAACTGACCAATGACAGTCCAAGATTCTTTCTTGCCATTGTATAATACAATTCATGTCATTATTTGTCATGGAAACAAAGACAATGAAGGCAGAAAAGACCAATGGACTTTCCAGTGTCCAGTGTACCCATGATTCCCTACTCTAACCCTAGAAGTTGTTGTTCATACTGGGTTCTAACCCACAATATCCACCACCCTATTCCAGTCCCTTTTACTGTCTCCTTAAGTAACCACTATACCCTTCACTCTGTCAAACCATGTTTCAAATCATTATCATTTTTGCAGATTCCTCCACCTCAGCTGGTGGATTGCTCCACAGTTCCACCACGCTTTCTGTAAAATAATACTTTCTTATATCCCTCTTGAATCTCCCTCCTGCCACGCTCCACTTGTACCCTTGTGACCATGAACTATTAGCCATGCTAAATTATTTCCACACTGCACAATGTTTATTTCTTTCAGGAACTTAAACATCTCATAGAAACATAGAATGTGATGGCAGATCAGGACTGTTTGGCCCATCCAGTCTACTTAGAACAATAATAATAATAATAATAATAATAATAATAATAATTTTATTTATATATCGCCTTTCACTATATCAAGGCGCTGAACAAGTCAATAAAAGCTTCAACACACAATACAAACATCAAAACCATAAAGATTATAAAATATATCATAAAACATAATAAATTACAATAAAATTTCTCACACTTTACAGTACATTTAACCTTCCGAGAAGGCCATTCTCCAAAGATGAGTTTTCAGTTCCTTCTTGAAAATCTCCACGGAGGAGCATTCCTGTAACCGGCATGGTAGAGAATTCCAAAGAGTGGGTGCGGCATGAGAAAATGATCTACTGCCAGAGGATTTCAAACTCACTCTTGAATCTCTAATACCCTGCGTCGGGCCGAGCGGAGTGATCGGTCAGGCAGTAAGGAACCAGCAGGTCTTTCAGATAGGACGGACCCTGATCATGAAGGGCTTTGAAAGTCAATAAAATGACTTTAAAGGTGATCCACCACCGTATTGGGAGCCAGTGCAGCTCGTGCAGCACCGGGGTAATGTGACAGGAACTACTTGTCCCAGCCAAAACCCAGGCTGCCGCGGTCTGCACAAGCTGTAGGTGACGGATTTCAACCCAGAAAGCCCAAAGTAAAGGGCGTTGCAGTAGTCGAGGTGCAAGGACACAAAAGCGTGGACCAATGTTGGCAGAGAGTCAGATGGAACAAGGTGCTTAACCCGGGCAATATTCCTAAGATGGTAAAAGGAAGTCTTGATGACGGCTGACACTTGGGATTGAAAAGTCAGCCTATCGTCAAGAATCACCCCAAGGTTGCACACCTGTTCAGAGGCCGGAAGCAACACACCACCAAGAAAAATTCCAGACAGCGTGACAGCACACGACCTCTCAATCTGACCACCCGGGTCCACGATCAAAACCTCAGTTTTCTCCAAGTTCAATTTTAGCCAACTAGAATCCATCCAGTCTTGGATCTCCCCCAGACAGTTATTAACTACCGAGAGAGCTCCATCCTGGTCGGGTGCAAAAGATAGGTATAGCTGGGTATCATCTGCATAGCAGTGAAACCTCAGCCCATACCATCTTATAATGTTTCCGAGGGGCAGCATGTACACTGCAAATAACATGGGCGACAGCACAGAACCCTGAGGCACTCCACACAACAAAGAGACTGGGCCGAGGAAAAATCCTCGACACAACTTTTGTGATCTCCCAGTGAGGAATGACCAGAACCATTTAAAAACGGTTCCAGACATTCCGAAAATTTGCCCCAGGTGTGCTAGCAACACCATGTGATCCACAGTGTCAAAAGCTGAAGAGAGAGATCAAGGAGAACTAGGATAGAACATCTCCTTTGATCTCTCACCCTCAGAAGATCATTTAGCACCCGAACCAGCGTAGTCTCGGTACTGTGTCTTTTACGGAAGCCAGACTGGAAGGATTCGTAGATATTATGGATGGTTAAATGGTCATCCAATTGAGCAGCTATGACCTTTTCAATAACCTTTCCAATAAAGGGAAGGTTAGAGATGGGTCTATAGCTGGAAAAACAATCTGGGTCCAAGGAAGCTTTCTTCAAGAGAGGTGTCACCACCGCCTCTTTCAGGGATCTAGGAAACTCACCCGACTCCAAGGAGCACCAGACAATTTGCACCAGAACTGGACCAATGATGTCTATACAACCCAAAATTAGGGTAGTCGGTCCAGGATCCAAGCCGCAGCTTGTAGGGCGTACACTGTGGATGATCCTCATAATATCCACGAACTCAGGTTGACAAAAGGAACTCCAGGAGAAGCGAGGTCCTGTGCTCTAACACTCCCACCGCGACGCCTTTAGAGGTTGTCAGATACATTCCACCCTGATGTCAGCCACCTTAGTTGCAAAGTATCGAGCAAGCTCATCGCACTCAATTTGTGAAAAGGCTTTCCAAACTTGCAGACAGGCTGGGTTGAACAGTTTATCTACAGTTCGAACAGCTGAGCCGGTCGATTCTGAGCAACTACAATCTCCCTGGACAGGAATTCTGCCTTCTTATGGGTGATTGCAGATTGATAGCTAATATAATGTTCAATCAATCTAAGACAGTCGGCATCAAGGGTGGACTTGCGCCAGCAACGCTCTAACCTTCGCCCTTGTCTCCGCATCTCCCTCAGAGTCCCATCAAACCAAGGGGCCCTTCTCTTACATAACTTCTCTTACATAACTTAGATGCCTTGAGAATGGTCACCTCTATTCCCCCCCACCGGCCATCTCTCTTCCACACAACCTATGCTGTTTTCCCCAACTAACTTGTCCAGGATCAACTCCTTCACCCTCTATCATATCACCCTTCTCCCATCTGTCTCCAGCAGGTACATTTCCAGTGCCTTGAAGCAATCCTCATAAGACCTGCCCTGCTGGTCCTAAATCATCTTTGCCACCCTTTGCTTCACTATCTCCAGCTGTGCTTATCTTTCCTAAGCTGAGAACTCCAGCACTTTGCACAGTGCTACGGCTGTGGCCTCACCAATCTATACAAAGGTAGTATTACCTCCTTTTCTTTGCTGTCTGTATCCCTCCAAATACATACCAGCATCCTGTTTGCCTTTCTGTAGGTCTTCTTACACTGGCTTGATTGATTGAGGGAGTCACTAATGATAACTTCTAAGCACCATTCCACAGTAGTAATGCCCACAGAAAGGAGGCAGAGGACACCACAGGGAAAGGAAGCAGCTCCTGGTGGGGGACTCAATTATTAGGGGGATAGAACTGGGGGGAGCAGGGAAAACTGAAGTAAGGTGCCTGCCTGGTGCCATGGCTTGGAGGGACAGGAAGCGCATCCTCAGGATCACGAGAACAGCTGCACGGGAGTCTGAGCTGGACGTCATTGTCCACCTAGGGACAAATGACTTGGGTCATCATGAGATTAGAGCAGTGCAGGAGAACTTTGTAGAGTTGGGGAGGGGCCTAAGACAAGTAGAACACACAGTATCCTTCTCAGAGGTGCTGCCTGTCAATGGCATGGGTGAGGCGAGGATACTTTGCACCATGCAGTTTAATGAATGGTTGAAAAATGGTGTGGAGAACAGGGTTTGGCTTCATTGGGGACTGGGGTTCCACCTGGAGGACACCAGCCTATACTGACAGGATGGTCTGCATCTGTCCAGGAAGGAACAAATCTTTGAGCAATCGGTTATAATGCCTAATTGGCAAGCTTTTAAACTAGTCAAGGGGAAGGCACTGATAAGCAGCAGGAAAATCCCAGCCTCTCCCTACAAAACAGGGTACTAAATGAGAAAAGACTGAGGTAGAAAGGTCAGTGGGGATGCTGCAACAGAAGGTAAAGCTATCAAAAAATGGAGAGCAATGAGTACCAATGCCCGTAGTCTGATTAACAAGCTTCCTGAATTAGTGGCCTTGAAGGAGGAGGAACATCTGGATATCGTGGCAGTCACAGAAACATGGTACACACAAAACCATGACTGGGATGTAAACATACCAGGATACACTATCTACAGGAGGGATAGGGAGGGTAAAAGAGGAGGAGGAGTAGCTCTTTACATAAGGGAAGGAATCAAAGCAACAGAACAAAAGGGTAAACAGGGAGGAGAAGAAGCACTGTGGGTAAATTTGGAGACAGGCAATGGCACCACAATCCGCACAGGGGTTGTATACAGACCCCCTTCTCAGGGAAAGGAAATGGACAAGGAAATGATAAAAAGTATACTTAGAATGGCAGAAAAAGGGGAGATATTGCTGATGGGTGATCTGAATATGCCAGATGTTAACTGGAGTGCAGTTGCAGCAGCCACTTTGAAGAGTGGGGTCATTCTAGATGCCCTACAGGGGGCATGCCTTAGACAACTAGTATTGGAGCCCACTCGAGAGGGAGCAATCTTAGACCTGGTTCTCTCAAATGGAGATGGAGAGAGGATCACAGATGTAGAAGTGGGTAGCCATCTGGAAACTAGCGACCATCGAACAGTATGGTTCACAATAAACACAGCAATAGAGTCAAGCCATACAAAGGCAAAAGTACTGGACTCTAGGAGGGCTGACTTTGCCAAAATGGGTGAGTGCCTAAGGAATGCACTAGCAAATGGGCAGGAAGGAGGGTGGAAGAACAATGGGGAATAATAAAACTGCCATCACAGAGGTAACAAGCCTTTGTGTGAAGCAAATAAACAAACGAAATGATGTAAGAAACCACTATGGTTCTCAAATGAAGTGGCAGGAAGGTTCAAGAGAAAAGAAAGCATTCAGGAAGTACAAGGAATCACAGAAGGAGCAGGACAGAGAACTGTATCAGTTAAAGCAAAAGGAAGCTGGGAAGGCAGTCAGAGCAGCAAAGGCCCAAACCGAGGAAAAGATAGCCAACTCAGTTAAGAAGGGATAAAACCTTTATAGGTACATCAGGGAGCTAGGAAGTCCAAAGGTAGTGAGGTTTAATAAAGGGGAGGGAGGGTGGGCAGAGGGTGATGGTGAAAAGGCAGAGATACTAAACAAATATTTTTGCTCAGTATTTACACATGAAGAGGGGGAGGTACCTAAAACAAACAGTAGAAACACTCTGGATACAGAAGTTGATACCAGCCCATTTACAGAAGAAAGGGTTCTGAAAGAACTCTTAAAACTGAAGGTGGACAAAGCAATGGGGCCTGATGGGATTCATCCCAGAATTCTAAAAGAACTATGGGTAGAACTAGTGACACCACTGACTACCCTCTTTAACAAATCATGGGAGGATGGGGTGGTACCTGAGGACTGGAGGAGGGCAGATGTGATTCCTTCACAAAAGTGGGAGCAAGGCAGAAGCAGGAAACTACAGACCTGTTAGTTTAACCTCAGTGATAGGAAAATGATGGAATCACTTCTGAAGGAAAGAATTGTCGAGTATCTTGAGGCCAGAGGGGCACAGGACCCAAGGCAGCATGGATTCACAGCAGGAAGGTCATGCCAGATGAATCTGATAGATTTCTTTGACTGGGTGACCAAAGTAGTAGATCAGGGAGGGGCTGTGGACATGGCCTACCTAGACTTTAGCAAGGCATTTGACACAGTCCCACACAAAGATTAATATACAAGTTAGCCAGCCTGGGAGTGGGTCCCAAGATGACAGCCTGGGTAAAGAATTGGCTGGAGAATAGGACACAGAGAGTAATAGTAAATGGAGTCCACTCTGAAGAAAGGGGGTTACTAGTGGGTACCGCAGGGTTCAGTATTAGATCGTCCTCTTCAATGTCTTTATGTTATATTGCAGAGGGACTGAAGGAAAGTATGTCTCTTTGCAGATGACACAAAGATCTGCAACTGAGTTGATGCACAAGGTGGGTGGAAAGAATGAGAAGGGACTTGGCAAGGTTAGAGGAATGGTCCAATGTATGGCAGCTTAGATTCAATGCTAAGAAGTGCAAGGTAATGCACCTGGGAAACAAAAACCCAGGGGAAGAGTACACAATGGGGGGTGAGATGCTAACAACAACAAAAATGGAAAGGGACCTGGGGGTAGTCATATCAGATGACCTAAAGGTGGGCAAGCAATGCGAGAGGGCAGCAAGGAGGGCTGGGGGGATACTGGAATGCATAGGGAGAGGCATCACCAGTAGAAAACAGGAAGTTATTATCCCTCTATACAGACAGCTGGTGAGACCCCATCTGGAGTACTGCGTGCAGTTCTGGAGACCCAGTCTCCGCAAAGACATAGACAGGATGGAAGCTGTCCAGAGGAGGACAACTAAAATGGTGCAGGGTCTGCACCGGAAGACATATGAAGAGAGACTTAAGGAGCTTAATATGTATAGCCTCGAGGAAAGGAGGGAGAGGGGGACATGATAGAAACTTTCAAGTACCTCAAGGGAATCAACAAAGTCCAAGAGGGTAGCATCTTTCAAAAAAAGAGGTGTGCAAGAACAAGGGGGCACAATTTGAAGATAGAGGGGGCAGCTCAGAGGTAATTTAAGGAAGTATTTTTCAGAGAGGGTTGTGGATGCATGGAACGGCCTTCCGGAAGAGGTTGTGGAGTCAAAAACAGTGGTGGAATTCAAGCATGCATGGGACAGTAATAAGGTAATTCTAGGGGGTGGGAGTAGGAAGAAGTAGGCTGCTGGTTAACTAGGATCGGCAGCTTATCCATTAGGTAGGGAAACGGGCAGACTGGGTGGGCCAAGCGGTCCTTATCTGCCGTCAAATTCTATGTCTCTATGTTTCTATGTTTCTAAGTCATACCCCACCCACCCAGCCCTCTCTCCTGGTGTTCTTTTTCCTTAGATGAATCAGCTTGCACTTTTGGAATTGAATTTCAACTGCCAAACCCTAGACCTCCTCTCTAATCCTTGCATGTCACTTTGAATTTCCCTAATTCCATCATTGCAATCCACCCTTCTACAGAGCTTAGTGTCATCTATGAAGAGACATGGCCTTCCTGATTCCTCCTCCAATGTCACTGATGAAGATATTGAAGAGGACTGCACCAAGGACAGATTACTGTGGTGCTTCACCATGACCTCCCTCTTTTCTGATTTGACCCAGCTAACCACAGCCTTCTGCTACCTTCCTTTAGTCAGTTACCTACCCATCTTACTACAGTATGTCCCAAGTTCCTCCATCTTTTTAAATTGTCTGTGAGGCACCAAGTCAAAAGCCTTGCCAAAGTTGAACAATAGTAAATCTGAGGAGTGGCTCTTATCTAATGCCCTCATTGCCTTTTCATGGAAAACAACAGACTAGTCTGACAAGACCTCCCTGCCACAAATCATTGCTGCTTACTATCCTGAAGACTATTGCTCTACAGGTAGTCCATGAGGGTCTCTTGGACCAGTAACCCCAGCAGCTTCCTTAATACAGAGATAAGACTGACAGATCAATAGTTCCCAACTTGTTCCTTGCCCCCCATGGAGCAGAATGATATCTGCAACCTACCGGTTCTTTGGAACTACCTCCCTGTAATGAGCAACTTAATAGTCTTATGAAGGATCAGACAGTTCCACTGCCAGTTCCTGAGCACCCTCAGATGCATCCCATCTGGTCCCGGGCCAGATGTATCTTTAGGACTGCTAGCCCTTTCCAAATCCACTCACATGTAAATACTGCCTGCCTCATCCCTGGGACCCTTTGTGGCTGCTCTGATGCCAGTCTCTGGCAACGGCCTGCTCTCTTGCCTTATGAAGATGGAGCAAAAGTAATCATTGAGGATGGTAGCCTTTTGTACATCCTCCCTATCACCCTACCCCCAAATAACCTAACAATTCCTCCTTTCTTCCTTTTTCCCCAATGTGCCTCTTTGACCCACTCCACAATACACAGCTTAGTTTCTGCTTTTGCCTTCTTAATCACCATCTTTGTCTTTTTATTTCTGAGTATGAATTCCCAATTCTTCCTCCCTTCCTTTTCTTTGTCCCTGTTGAAATACTTTTTTGCCCTCACTGCTTCTCTGTCCCTACGAGAACCATTAAGGTCTCTTGTACTTATTACTTTTGTTGCCATTTTCATGCATAACTTAGATGTCTCAAGAATGCCCTCTTTATTTCCCCATCTGTCTTCCACACCACCTATGCTGTTTACCCTGACTAACTTGTCCCAGACCAAACTTCCTTGACCTGTTGAAATCCACTATTCTGAAATCAAGAGTATTTTCAATTGTAGCTTTTTGATTCCTAGGTCTAGTTCAAAAGACTAGAATTGTATATGCTGTTCTCTCGTGGCTCCCATTCTCCTAGTGCTCCTAGCACTCATAACTTGGTGAATATCACATCTGCCTGGTGGGTTCCTTAACATGCTGTACCAGTACACTGTTCTGGAATGTATCCAGCAAGACATGACCTCTGGTCTTTCTGGACACTGGAACATCCCAATTAATATCCAGCAGGTTCAGATCACCCACTATCCATACTTCCCCTTTTGCCACTTCTCTTTCTCACTCTTCACTGAGCTCCCAGTCCCTCTTTTCCCTTTGCCCAGGTGGTCTACAGATCACCACAAACCATAGTTTCTTGCTTTGAGCTACACCCACAGTGACTTTGTCTCCCCAGTACTACCCCGATGCACCCATCTTCCACAATTTCAGTGCCATCCCTGAAAAAAGGCCTATACTGCCACCTCTACCTTTTCCTTTATCCATCATGAACATTTTTCACCCAGACACTGCCAGGTCCCAGTCGTTTTTATCTGAGGCCCAAGTTTCTGGGATGGCCAAAGGTTCATCTCTGTGTCTGAAGCTCACTGATTTTATGGCTCAGGCTTCTGGTATTTTTTAATTTATTTATTTGGTTTTTGTTTATCGGGTAGGTGAGCTAGCCATAGAACGACTATTTTCAGTCACGACCCGGGAGAATTACATCATGAGAAAAAGCACAATAACATTACACGTACTGTATAGACAAGATTGGAGAAAATACATGAAACAAAATACAAATTGGCTGAGAATGTATACATGGTGAAGACAAGTGTACAGGTAGGGCAGAGTAAGCATATAAAACCATAAAACCAGCTATCTAACATATAGGGAGAGCTAGGCAACAAATTACAGTAACCTACTGAGTACATAATAAGTGCAAAGTTAAGCAAATACAGTTTTTACATTGAAATGAGGCAGGGAAAAGCAATCTTTCTTATGAGGCACATACAAAACCATAAAACCAGCTATCTAACATATAGGGAGAGCTAGGCACCAAATTACAGTAACCTAGTGAGTATATAATAAGTGCAAAGTATAAGCAGATACAGTTTTACATTGAAATAAGGCAGGAAATAGCAATCTTTCTTATGAGGCAGTTTGTGGTGGAATGCTGCCGTTCTGTGAGAAGAGAGGATAAGGCATTACGCTGGATGGAGCAATAGGGAGTGGTGCGGGTAGGGACATAAAGCAACCATTCAGATTGGGAGGAGGAGGAGGAAGACAAAAGAGACAGGTTAGTTGGTAAGAAAACAGTAGTCAGTTGGGAGGTAGGCAGAGAGGCACATCCTCCTATCTATTTAACTCTGAATCCTTTTGGCTATTTACTTGTCTTCTCCCTTATCCTTCTCTGTTCTTCTTAGTTTCTTGTTTTGTGCTGACTGCACACTTTTGCCCCCATTGTCCCCTGACCTATTCCAGTATTGACCTCAACCCTATTTTACCCACTGTGCTCTTCACGCCTCCATATATGGGGGAGTAAAAGCTAGGTTTCCCTTCCTTTCTCCGATCACCATGGGTCCCCTGGTCTCAGTCTCCCCCACAGTCAGTTTAACTGTCCAATATATATATGCCAGATCTCCGCCACAAAGCACTGACCCCTTCTCTTGTCAGGTGGAGAGTGGCAACCTTAAAGAGCCTCCTATCCCAGAAGTCCCCCCAGTCCCCCTCAAAGTGGTACCCCTTTCCTGACACCATCCTTTAAGCCATCCATTAAACTCCTTTGTGTTATCCCTCATTATTTTATCCTTCTTCCCTTACCTGCCCCACACAAAAAGGACCACAGAAAAGGCCAGGGAGGCCTAGTGCCATCAACCTGTGCCCCAGTTTGCTAATGTTCCACTTCACCATCTCCACCATTTATTCATGAGATCATTGGTAGCCACTAAATCCTTTCAGTCCCCCACAAAGTGGTACCCCTTTTCCTGACACTGTGCGAACATATGAAAATGCTGGCAGAAAAAGGCCTAGAGGTCCATCAAGGCTGTCTGAGTGTGCAGCTTGCAATATACTTTACTGCATCTGCCCCATCCCAGCCCCTTATGCTCCTTCCCACCACTGCCACCTCCCTAGCCTTCTAGCTGTACTGACCTTACCTTTGACCCTATCCCACCCACTTTTAAACTGCCCACAGTCTTAAGTGAGATCACTTCTTCCAGTAGTTCATTTCACCCTGCCACCCCACTTTCTGTGAAGTAGTACTCCTCATTCCCCTTGAATCTTCCCTCTCCAATTTCAGATTGTGTCCCTCGTGATCCTCCCTCCCTTTAAACTAAATAAGTCCTTTGTACTAACCTTATTTATACCTTTTAAGTATTTAAAGGTCTCTATCATGTCCCCTCACCCTTCTATTGTCCAGGAAATACATGTTGAGCTCTCTCAATCTTTCCTCATAGGATTTTGCCCCAACCTATGATCATCTTTATTTCCTGTACTGCACCGTCTAGTAATTTGACATCCTTCTTTAAATAGGGGCTCCAGAACTGCACACAGTACTCCAAGTGTGGTCTCACAAGTGACCTGAATAGTGGCAGGATGACTTCTTCCCTCCTAGAGGTGATTCCTCTGGTTATGCACCCCAGCATTTGGTTGGCTCTTGCTGCTGCTTTACAGTAAGGCACTGAAAGCTTAATGTCTCCTGTGACTAGTACCCCTAAGTCCTTTTCCTTCTCTGAAATAGATACCTGCACTACCCCGAGCCAGTAGCTAGTCCTGGGATTTCTGGCTCCTAGGTACATGACCTTGCTCCTCTTTGCATTAAACCCTAATTGCCATATACTTAACCAGTGCTTGAGTTTTGCCAGGTCCTCCCTGAGTTCTTGCCTGCCTTCTTCATTGTCCACTGTTGCACAGATCTTTGTGTCATCTGTGAACAGTCAGATCTTACTCTTGATCTCTTCTGCTATATGCCCAATAAAGATGTTGAATACCAACAGTCCAAGCACTGAGCCCTGAGATACCCCACTGGTTACAGGTTTTGGCCTTGAGGGCCTCCTTTCATAATTACCTTCCACTGTCTGTTCTACAGCCAGTTCCTGACCCACCCTACTAGTTTCTCCCTGGACGCCAGATTCCTCAGTTTGTTCAGCAACCTTCCATGTGGCACTGAGTCGAAGGCTTTGCTGAAGTCCAGATACATGACAACCATGGCATGGCTCCTGTCAAGTGCCCTTGTGACTCAATCAAAAAAATTAATTTGGCTGGTCTGGCAGGATCTCCCCAAGACAAACCCATGTTGCCTTGCATCCTGGAGACCATTTTCATCCAGAAAGGTTACCAGTCTCTCCTTTAGAATGGTCTCCATTAACTTCCCCACAATGGAATTAAGGCTGACTGGTCTATAGTTACCTGGCTCATCCCTGGGACCACTATTGTGGAGAGGCACCATATGAGCCATCATCCAGTCTAGGGACATGCACCCCATCTCCAGTGAGGTGTTGAACAGGTCCATCAATAGGTATGCCAAGACTTCTGCTAATAGTGTTGTGTGAAATTGAAAAATTTCACCCAGCAAAATATTTTACGTAATCCTTGCATTATGTGAATTATTTCACAGATGTAAAATGTGAAATCCCCAACAAAATGCAGAATTTCACCAATGAAATGCTCATTTTGCAACCCGTGGTGAAATTCACATTTGAAAGCTGGGGAGTGGGGACAGCTTGCTATAAAAAAAATGTGAAAAGTGTTTCCCCCTCAGAAGACTTTGCATTCCTGGTGTCTAGTGGTCCAACCACCTGGCTCACATTAGGAAGAATCCCCTTCCCACCAAGATTCCGCCCCATCCTCCATTCAGATAATTATAACAATACAGTAATTTTTATGGTGTCTAGTGACCCCACACCCCTGGCCGATCACCGGCCAAATGAAGAATGACCCCTGCACCCCAAGATTCACACTCATACCCCCATTGTCTGTAAGTGTCAAGAGTCAGACATCTTCATGCAATAAAAAAAAACCTTCCCTAGTGTCTAGTGGACACCCACCACCCACCCTTTCCAGTAGTAGTAACCTGACCTCATTCCACCCTGCACCCCCCATCTAGCACCTCCACATGCCACCGGCACATCCCTCCACTCATCTCCATGGCAGGCAGCCCAGCTAAGCTCTTACAAAATGAGCTCGAGTGAGCCCTTTTCAATGAATGATCACGCACGTGCTCCTTCATTGAAAAGGGGTAACTTGGAGGCTCATTTAGTTAAAAAGCTCAGTCAGGCTGCCAGTTGTGGAGGTCAGTGGAGGGCTGTGCTGGTGGCCCATGGGGGTACTTGATGGGAGATTGCAGGGTAGGTGAGGTCAGATTATCACTACTGGATCAGGGGTGGGGTCCACTAGACACCAGGTAAAGTTTTTTTATTACATGAAGATGTCTGACTCTCATTACGGACAACATTGGGGATGGGTGTGATTCTAGGAGTGGGGGGTCATTCTTCATTTGGCAGTGATTGACCAGGGGTAAATCACTAGTCACCAGGGAAATTACTGTATATTTATAATTATGTGGATAAGGGATGGGGCTGAATCTCGGGGTGGGGGGGATTCTTCCTATTGTGGGCCAGGCAGTGGAACCACAAGACACTAGGGATGTGTGGTCTTCAGGAGAGGGGAAAACACTTTTTTTAAAATATTTTGCATGAAATTCCACATTTCACATTGGTGAAATTCTGGCAAAATGCATGAATTTCACAAACTATTTCGTGGAGTGAAATTGCCAGTTTCACTGGAATTTTGCTGCATCTCTATCTGCTAACTCTCTCAGGACTCCTGAATGCACTCCATCTGGTCCTTGGGCCTTGTACATCAACAGGGTTTTAAGGCCCCTTAGAACCTTATCCACCTGGATTACCCCATCTGTTGCCATTG
This sequence comes from Neoceratodus forsteri, assembly GCA_016271365.2. Taxonomy (NCBI): domain Eukaryota; kingdom Metazoa; phylum Chordata; order Ceratodontiformes; family Ceratodontidae; genus Neoceratodus; species Neoceratodus forsteri. Next base: position 883,480,924 of record CM028134.1, read on the forward strand.
CTCATCCTGTTCCCATCCCTCTTTTCCCTTCTGGCATGGGCCCATCCTTTTCTTAGGTGAACACCAAACGAAGTACTCATTAAGTGCCTCTGTCTCATTCACTCCCTTTTCTGCTCAACCCCATTCCCTCTTGATGTGAACAATCTCATCCTTACAGCTCCTCTTCTCTTTTTTTGTACCTGAAGAAATACTTTTCCCCTTCTCTGATCCCCTGAGCCAGCCTTAGCTCCTTGAAGCCTTAGCCACACTGACCACTTTGCTCACTTCTCTGGATTCCCTTGAGTATTCCTCCTGTTCTTCCCATTCCCAGTTCCCTGTGCCTGCCAAAGGCCACTTTCTTGCCCCTCACTTTCTCTGCCACCTCTGCAGAACCAGCCTGTTGTTTAATCCTGTAGACTATCCCATAAGCCACCCATTACACCCCTTTGTGTTATCCTCCTTATTTTATCCTTCTTCTTTACCTGCCCCATACAAGGAGGATTCCAGAAAGGCCAGGAGGCTGAGTGTGCCATCAGTCTGTCTCCCAATCTGCTAAAGCTCCACTTTACCATCTCCACTGATTCATTCATCAGTTTATTGGTAGCCACATGTACCAGCACCTCCAGCCTACCCACCTCTCAACCATCCTCCCTAACCTGTCTTAATCCAGGAGGGCTGATGCACCAGGAAGGCAGCTGACAACCCCCTCCCATCCAACCTACCTCCCACCAGCCTCTCAACTTGCCTAATCTTTGAGTTTCAGACAACTCTAACTCTCCTGGTAGACTTTCTCCTGTTCACCTCCACCCCTGTGACATCAAATATTCCTGCCCCTTTCCTCCAGCTGACTCAGTCCCACCCAGCAGAGTCAGGTACCTGAGTCTCCTCTAGGGGGTGTAATGTGGTTCATCATCTGGATGGTGCTGGGCTGGACCACCACTCTGCAGCACCATAGTCCAATAGATATCTAGGGGAGTGAGTGGTTGGGTGTTAAAGTGAGCTCCAGCTGAGTCAATGATGCAGCTGAGATATTTCTTCTCTTGATCCCACCAGATGAGCATGAAGCTCTGCCAAGGTCCTGCAGATGAGGCAGTTCCCCCTCCTCCACAGCATATCCCTACAGAAGAGCATCCTATAACCACCACAACTGTCTGCACTCTGTACCTGATCCCTATACAGGATCGATGAATAAGGCTATGCCTTGCTGTTTAGAATATTTGGTATTTAACCATTAGCAGTAACAACAAACAAACACTGACCCAGGATACAGTGGACCAAAACTAAAGAAAAAAGCTATGTCCATAATAATAGTAGAAATAAGGGTATACTCAGGGAGGATGTAGTTAGGGTACTTAATTAGCAAACTAAGCAGTCAGCCTTAATATGTAAAATCAGTCTAACACTAAAATGGCGGTACAATAATACAGCAGATCTATGTTATAATTAAAAGCTCTGTACTGAAACTAAAAATAAGGTAATACTGAGATGGGGAATAGCTAGGTTGCTCAATATTCTACATAATATAATAATATACAGTACCTAAGCAAGTGCACCCAACATCAGTTTACCATCTTATACACCTGCCCTGTTCTCAAATATAAATATACAATACATGGGCACCCAAGGTAGAGTGCCCTTGAATATGTTTACACACCTGCTAATTTACCCCTTCAACCATCTTGCAATATATAATACTTCCTTCCTACCATGTCATATACACTGCACTTCACTAATTTCTACCTATTTTAAACCCTGTCAGCTGGCCCTTTAACCATCTACCCTAGAAAGGGTTTCTACAATTCCTCCTTCCATTTGACCTCCCATAAGTAAGTAATAAGATACAACAGGATGTGTATGAAAACAACAAATGTTAGGTGAATGCACTCGTAGGAAGAAAGATCACCAAGAAACTTTTCAATATTTGAAATTAAAGCTGTTTATTCTCCAAGCAAGGTGATGCTGCGACAGACCAACCCAGCACTTCACTGCAAGGTCTTACTAGGGGCATGTCACATATGGGTAGAGACGCTCTATTTATGTAGATACATCTCTGATGTCATTAGATTATTTCTATTGGCTCAATTAAGCTCTAAATCATTAAAAATTGACATAAATATTTACAACATATGAAAATACATTATGATATCATTTTTGACATCATATTAAACATATATCAACATAGTTTTCTTATTAGATAAGTAGAAAAAATCTTAAATTAATGGTGGGTATTTAACCCTATTATTAGGAGAGAGCTAAATTGGAACAATTATTATTTTCTTTAATAAATCAAAAATAATCAAAAATCATTCATACTCCTGCTTCCAAAAGGTTACACCTATTGTTGCTACTTACATAATAATGAATCGCAGATGTGTATGAAACAGATTTTACAGCATGCCCAGGGGATTAGTGAGGCATGAGGCCACAGGACTAGTGCCTATAGCCCCTGGACATGTGGTAAAATCTGTTCCATGCACACCCCTGCAGTGTCTTATTGTGCTTATAAAATGGGCTACATTTTTAAAAAGCATTTCTTAAATTAAATAGATATGTTTATCTATGAAAAAGAGGCTGTCATTTGATGAATGTATGATAAAACAGTCCTGCCACCTGGATTGCAATTGGACTTTTGTCCTTTGGCAGCATCCATAGTTGTGTTTTTTCTTTAATGAGAGCATGATTGATGGTGACTGCCCCCCCCCAGCAGAGATATGTCCATACAGTACCATGGTAGAATTTTATGTGAGTCTCATTTATACTGTATATATAAATACCACACCAGTGGTGAATACATTAGTAAATAAATCATGTTATTTTGGGATAAATATTTATTTTCACTTAGACACCATTTATATAACTTAGAACATACTATTTCCACTTAGAATCTGGAAATGGAACACAGAGAACAATGGGTCAGATAGGGAACTTACAATGGAAAGAAAGGCAGTTTTAAGCTAAAACAAGGTAAAATACCAGTAAAAACAATACAAATGGTGTGGTATATATCAAACACATAATAGATTGCAGTGGAACCATCTGCCACTCTTGAGTTATGGGTCTTACCACTCACTAGTGGAGATAAATGTGTTATTCCACTGCAGTCCATTATGTATTCCATATATATATATATCTATATATCTATAGATATATATATATCTATATATATATATATATATATATATATATATATATATATATATAGGATACTTGATGGGTGACTGTGGAATATGGGAAATACTGACATGAGTGCAGAGTGACCTTTGATTATATCATGAGTGGTGAAGCCACGAGTGATATTATCAGAGGTCACTCTGCACGAATGATAATACTTCCTATAATCCACAGGTTGCACATTGTGTGTGTGATTTATACATAGGGCATTTCTGTTATTCTTGTCTTTTAATATAGTATGTCTGCTGTGTATGCTGGTGTTTTGGTGTTATTTTAGTTGATGGTATTCTTCCACGGTTGTACTTTGTTTTATGAATGAAGTTGTTTTGGTTTTGTGAATGGGAGATGTGTGCTATTTAATTGGTTGTTACTGTGAATGGTTGCATATGTGGTGATCTGATTGGTTGGTTCCCTGCACTGTGCAAGATCTGTGCTGTGTGTTTGGTCTATTAATGCTGTTGGACGGGGTTTACAGTGAAACACGGAACTTGCGTTCCATGGTATTTCTTCTGCTCCGTGGACTATTTTTGGGTTTATTTTTTTGTGAATAATGTAAGTTTATTTGTTTTCATGTGGGGGTAGTGTAAAATACTTGTGCATGTTACATTTTCAGTACCCACTCCGGTATGCTTCACAAGAGCATAACACATGGTTATTTTCACTTTCTCCTTTTTGGCTTTACTGAACCAACAAAAAAAAATTAGTAGTAAACAAATATTTTTGTGGCTGTCATCATTTTGTGTTTTTCTGCTAGGTACATGCTCCCCTCCAACAGGTTGCTCCTGGAATAAGGTGATGCCTTCAGTGATGGTGGTGTTTTTTTTCAGTCAGACTCGCTGTCTAATTGAAGTATGAGAACCTGTTTTCTGCTGCATTTTTCATACTGTCCACCTGTAAAATGGAAAGAAAACAAAACATTAATTAGCAGTATTTGGAAGTGAAATACAAATGTTATATATTTCTTTCAAATTGAATATGCTTTATTAAATACAAAAATAATAAATACATACACAGGAATCATCAAATCATGGAGATACATATAAAGGAAAAGAAAAGCCACAGCCTAGTCCAGAACATATCTTCAGAACAGGATAAATACCCCACACACCCCAACACTCCCCCTCCCACCTCATTCAACAAAACTCACCCATCCTGCCACCAGAGGTACAAACTTAGTGATCAAGAGGAACTAAGTCACTTAATCATCTACAGTATTATATAAATAGTCCCAGAAAATACAAAAGAAATATGCAAACAGTCCTTATACCATTAACAAAATATAAAGTGGCTCCCAAGATGTTCTTATATTTATAGGTCTTACCCATCATACAAGCTATAAGGCGTTCAGCCTACAAAACAAACAAAATCTCCCTGTACCACACAAGGAACTGGGGTGAGCACTGGTCCAGCTGATGATGAAGAATAAGCTTCTTTGCACAGGCTGAGATTAAAGCCATATGAAGCCTCTGGTTACCAATGAGTGTATTATTGTATTCACCCAGGATGCATATTTTATGAGAAAAAACATCAGACAGCCCTAAAAAGGGATCTAGGTGGGTATCTCTGGATGCAGAGAAGGCCTTTGACAGGGTAGACTGACAGTTCTTGTTCAGGACTCTTCACAGATTTCATTTTCCCCCTAAATTCATTTCATGGCTGCAAGTCCTATACTCCGCCCCACTGCACGTGTCTTTTGTAATGGATTCTTTCTTCCAGCTTCCCTTAGAGGCTGGCACTAGACACGGATGCCCCCTAGCCCCCTTGTTATTCAACCTATACCTAGAGCCCCTTATAGTATCTATACAGACATCCTCTGGGATACATGGAATACAATTTGGCTCGACCAATACTAAGATAGTGGTATATGCCGATGACATCTTGTTACATATCACACAAATCAAACCCTCCATACAAAATGTATTCACTTAATTCAGGAATTTGGTTCCATCTCTAATTATAAGATCAACCACAAGAAATCATCGGTTTTCCCATTACATCTTAAGGTACATAAACAGGACGTTTTGGAGTTGGGACTCAACTGGGCTTCCAAAGCCATAAAATATCTAGGTTTATACCTGTCAACCAGTGATACCCAGCTGAGCAAGTTGAACCTAGATGACCTGCACAAAAAAGTACAGCAAGATTTAAAACTGTGGCAGAATCTCCCTCTAACCCTATGGGGCTGAATGAACATCATTAAGATGAACATCCTCCCAATCATCTTTTACCCCCGAACCTTTTAAATTTATGGCTTCCCAAAGTCTGGTTTAAGCACATCCACCTCCGTTTATCCAATTTTCTTTGGAAAGGAGAGCGCCCAAGGCAAGCATTCCACAAATTGGCAGCCCCCAAATCTCTGGAAGGACTTAAGCTTCCTCACTTCAGTCTATACCATTTGCCAGCTACCTAAGTAAATATCTCCATTGGGCAGCACCTTCCACCCCCTAAGACCTGTCAAACTATGTTCCCTGCTGGCTTACAATAGAAAAGGACATGATAGCCTCAGCTGTAATAAACCCTGTAGCCCTACTTTTCCTGAAAGTCAACAAATTACCATCTACTCTCTGTCATAACCCGGTGGGCCTCTCAGTACGTACACATACACAGCTATGTTCCACCTTAAGATATGAAAACACCTATGACCTTTCCCAACCCATTTTCCAAAACCCCAACTTCAAATTGGGAGGGGAAACTAATCCTTGGTAACTGGATTCCACCCATCCAACATTGTGTGGTTTGAGATTTCCATAGTCAAAGCCATTACTGGTTAACCACCACTGAACTACTGGCATAATTTGGTCTTGCCAACAAATGGGCATTTCAAATATTTCAGATCCACCATATGCTTATAGTATATTATGGAAATAAAGTCATTCCAGATGACCCCTGTGATTGGGTTCCCACAGGCAGAATCTTGGCCATAGCCCCACATGCTGTCTCCTCATTGTATACCCTCCTTTATCCACTGGTCTTCCCAAAAGTGGATGGCATTCCCAACTATTGGAACAATCTATTCCCTAATTTATCCTCCAAATGGCCTAAAATCTGGGAAAACTGCCACAAACTAATTACACAAGACAGATTACGATTAATGCAAATATAATACCTTAATGATATGTATTGGACCCCGTATAAACTGCATAGAATGGGAAGGTCAGAGATCCCAATATGTAATAGAAGTAATAACGGTTTGGTTACCTTGTTCCACTTGTTTTGGGAATGTGCCAGTATCACACCATTGTGGGACCTTATTAAAACCAAGATGGATCCTATACTGGGCTTGCAGGACTACTTTACTCCAGAGCTTTTCCTGCTAGGGGATTTCAGGTTTTCATTTATGGTCAGAAATTACCACATCATGATGATTGCCATGTATGTTAAGAAAATAGTCCTAAACCATTGGAGGACTCTCTTCAACCTTCATACACAGAATGGTTGCAAGAGCTTCTTTTCAATCCATGGATTGAGAAAATGATGGCTAGTCTTACCAACCATATGAGAGTCTACAGAAAGAGATGGAAAAGTTTACATGCCTTGTATACCTTATAAGGCAAAGATATAGTTTACTGGCCAGCTAATCTAGATTAGCTTCAAATATTCCATACTAATTTCAGAATTAAAATATTATTGGCACCATTGGGGAGGGAGGGAGGGAGGAGAATGAGGAGGGGGCTTTTTATTTTTATTTACATGCCTGTATCCACTCAATGTACACATGTAGGATGTATACTCATGTAAAACTTAATAAACTCTGAATTTATATATATATATATATATATATTTGAAGGAATCAGAAGAATGGGAGCCAATTGGGCTTTAAAGGTTTCATAAAAATTAGTAAAGTACCCATCCGGGCCAGGAGATTTATCAGAAACTAAGGAGTCAATTTCATGAGAGATCTCCTCCAGAGTCAAGGGGGCTTGTAACATGGCAACATGCGATTCAGTCAATTGGGGAAAAGTTATATCCTGAAGGAAATTTTTAAAAAGGTCTGGGCTAAAGGGGAAGGAAAGTGGAGCATACAGTCATTGATAAAAATCTTTAAAGGTGTCAACAATATCCCATGGTGAAGTGAGAAGATGGCCAGAATCAGTACGAATGGAAGATTCTATCCTCTCCATGGCATGGGAACTCAAGTAGAGAGCCAGTAATTTCCTGGCCTTTTCCACTTGGCTGAAGTATTTCACCTTGGAGTACAGTAATACATTCTCTGCATTCTCTCTTAGTAAATAATTATACTGGAATCTAACATTTTCTTGTTGCTCCCACTCCAACTGAGGTGAAGTTTGTGAGCTGTACCTCTCCAAGGATCGTATATGGTCTAATAAAGAGGAGAGAATAGCCAAGGTCTGCTTCTTCCACTTTGTATTTAAACAAATTAATTCTTCTCAGATGGGAAAATTCAAAGCTCCCATAAGAGGTTCAGCTTGGCCATGGATGGTGTGCTAAGCTCCATGAAGGTGGTAATAAAGGATTGAAGGAGTTCTATGAGGTCATCCTTGTTTAAGCAACTGGTTGTTAAGACTCCACACCTTATCTCTGTTTAATGAGGAAATGAAGGTAATTTGGACATAGGCAGGATGGTGATCCAAAATAACTTTAGCCGAGTAATAACAAGAAAGGACCCCAGGGAGATATTCCACACCAAGCAGGAAATAGTCCATCCTGGAGAAGCAATTGTGTGGAAGAAAATGAAATGAAATGAATATTCCTTGCAGTCCAGATTTAATGCTCTCCACGGGGTCTATGAAGCCCAAGGAGTCCATCAAATCACGCGGAGTCAACTGGCCAGGTGAAAAAACCTGCCGGACCCCACCAGACCTATCCAGGACATTACATAAAACTGTATTCCAGTCCACCCCCCAAGGTGATTCAGAAGGGAGCTTCAGGAAGATAGAAGGGACAGCAGAGAAGAAAAAAATGATGGACATCAGTAGTGGGACCATATACGGCACCGAGTATAATTTCCAAATGGCAGAGCAATCCCTGAAGGAGAATATAGTGACCATGTGGTTCTACCTCTTGAAGGAGGTGGAATGGAAGCTTCTGGGTTATGAGAATGGCAGCCTTCTTGTGAGAATCAGAACCTGCACCAAGGCCTGCCCCAACCAGGATCACCTAAAGAGGAGAACCTGGGATGGGGTAAATGAGTCTCCTGCAAAAAAGGCCACATTGATTTGAAGTTGTGCAGATGAAGTAATATGTTATCCCATTTGGTAGGAAAAATCACACATGCCCCCACAATGCAACATCATGGGCTTGTATTTTCTTGAAACCTTGGCTTCCCAGCCAAGTGCCTTTGGGTAACCCTTGCCTCAGTGTTTGCGCACAGAGGTCCTTTTGTCTTTAAATAGTTTTTATTTTAATGGGTTCACCATAATATATCCAAGGCACACTGCCTTAAGGGTAGCTGGTCCATTCCACTGGGGTGTCAAACAGATGAGGCATACTGATGAGTCCTGGTAGGACGAAACACGTGTCTATGTCTTCTGTTAGCACCTCTGCAAACTGTGTGAGAGGCCTTTCGGCACCATGCAATTCTGCTTAAAGTTGGACCAGCATAACATTCTGTGGTGATTTGCATATGCAGCCCATGATGCTTTGCATTGTCGGGGCATGTGTGATTTTGTATTTTCTTGAAACTTGGCTTCCCAGCCAAATGCCCTTTGGGGTAACCCTTGCCTCAGTGTTTGCACACAGAGGTCCTTTATCTGCAGCTATGTTGCACAGTTTAAGATTGCACTGATGCTGGGTGGGGGTGGGGCCAGAAAGGACAGTGGGGCTGATGAGATGGAGCTTATGTTACCCAGGTAAACTCATGTATATGGCACTCCTCTCCTCACCTCTTCTGTTAACTGACAGGCAGTCCTGTACACGCCCCCCCCTCAGGGACTCTATATCCCGGGCACTCCATATTCCTGCCCGGTTGGCAGGATAGAGACCACCTGGTGTACCTGCTACTTGCCAGCTTCTCTACCTACAACATCACCCCCCACCCATCCTGGTTGCAGAAGTTCCTGCCACCACCCCCCACCACTCTGCATGTCTTCCCACCCATGGCTTCACGTTCTCCCCTGAAGCTCTTAGGGAATCACTACCCCTTGCTTTGGCAGGCATCTTTAATGAGAAGTTTATATACCCATCGTGTCTACACAATATCAGAGCCTGAGTTCATAGTTTGGTTTGGTTCTGTAGTTAAACTGTTGACATGGGCATACCAGCCTGAAGGTCTGCCTAAAGAGCCACTTCCCCACAGGTGAGGCCGCACATACCATTGTCTGGGGATCCAGGGGACTAAGTGCCACCTCAGTCCTCAAGAAGGTGTTTTTTTTCCTTTTTTCCTCTCTCTCATGTGGTTCAGATTCAGTAAAGTGCATCTGGGCTGAATAACTGTATAGCTGAATAGTTGATCGACTGTTATATAGTTCTCATATGGTACATTATTGGGATAGACAGAATGATAGGAAGTGTGCTGTCTGGCCTATCTATGGCTACATAGATGACCTTGTCCCCAAATTCCATACTTAAGGTGGTTAAGAAGCCCTCACCTCTCCCTTAATCAGACTGATCAAGCTGGGGCCTCTCATTACAGATTATATCTCTGACCTGAACCTTATCTAACCTACCACCTTCCCATATAAAGGATAGGAGGAGTGAGGGACAGTACCTGAAACCTCCCCTCCTTTACACCATGGCCGAGTTGCTTCTCCACACACAGAACATGTGGGGGCTCAACTCCACCATGAAAAGGAAAAAGTTCCTCTCCCATCTTAAAACTCTGAAATCCAAAGTGGCTTTCCTACAGGAAACCAAACTGACTGGGTTGGACCATAGTATGATGCTGAAAGACTGGGTCGGCCAAACAGTACAGTCCCATGCCCCCACAAGGAAACACAGATTACTTATTCTTATACACAAGTCACTACAATGGGCCCTTGACAAATCTATCACTGATGATGATGGAAGGTGGGTCCTGGGCATGTACTTTACCCCAACAGGTCCCATGGCACTTTGTAATGTTTATGCCCTGAACAATGATGACCCTCAATTTTTTCACACTCTAGCAGACTCCCTCAGTACTTCCCTACCCCCCAACTGTCCATTTCTCATGGGGGGTGATTTTAACCTAATGCCGGTTCCCGCCCTAGACAGGAATGACAACAGTAAGGAAGGGCACGTTAGGGGGGCCAGAGCTTTACAACAACTAATAACAGACCAGGGCCTTAGTGATGCCTGGAGGTTATTCCACCTCAGAACTAGGGATTATACCTTCCATTCTGAACCCAATGCCTCCTACAGCAGGCTGGACTACTGGCTTCTGTCCCCTTCCCTTCTACATAGTGCTCTGGATGCTGCTATTCTCCCTTGAGTAATCTCAGACCATGCTCCAGTTAAATTGCTGCTGCAATGGGGTCTGATATCCCCCCCACACGCCACTGGAGGCTTGACCCCCTCCTTATGAGGGACCCAGATTTTATCCCTCTGGCAAAGAATGGGGTGTCACTTTTCCTAGCCTCTAACTACCCCTTGGACACTTCAGCCAGGATCACATGAGAGGCTTTTTAGGCCACCATGAGGCATAATATTATGAGATATGCAGCAGCCAAGTGTAGAGAACAGGAACAGCTACTACTGGACTTGGAAGATCAATTATCGGCCTACGCCTTGAGATCAATCAACTCCTAGTCTCTTATCCGGGACAATTTGGACCCCCTTCTGGGTTTGTCGACCTTTTATACCCCTGAGATCTGCATTCTGGGCGAGTATTCTCGCATAGACTGTGTGGAGCGTTGGTATCATATGGCTTTGGTGTCCATGGCGGTCAAGAAGTTGGTCCTGAGACATTGGACTGACCAATTGGCCCTGACTTACACTGACTGGCTGACTGAGCTTACTGCATACCTTAACTCAGAGAATCTAATTGCCAGCCTGCACTGTCGTAATGACCTGTTTCATAAGAGATGGGGTAGATTACAGTCGCTATGCTTGCACTAATGAGTTCATGACCATATCCCTGCTGCCCGCATTGGCAATTTATATTTTGTTATGTATTGTTTTTAGCAAATTCACTGTTAAGGGAGATCTCATATATAAATGAACGGTGTTAGATTCATCCAGGTTATAAGAAATCATAAGAAATATTGAGAAAGCACACCTGGGTGGGGGTGAGGGGTGGGTGATTTTGTCTTGTGTCCGATAGTAGTTTTCATTTCCTCTGTATATGTAGTTTTGGGAGGGATTCTGTTTGTGGGGGTTTTAGGGGGTGTTTGGGGGGTTACCATGTATTTCCAGGTTTTATTCACCTGACATGTTTGTTATGGTTTGTGTTTTTATATATTTTAAAAATTTAAATAAACTTAAATTTCAATCAACTCCTAAACAGGAATGTGGAGGTGGTTATCCTCTGACTCCGGCATACCTTCTGAGAGGGGGGATATAAAGGTGGGAAAGTGCTGGCCTACCAAGTCAAATGACAATAGGGTAGCTGTATCATCCCTGGCCTGAAGAATGAACTGGGAGACATAGATAATAGTCCTCAAGGCATAAACCAGATCATGGCTGTCTTCTATGAGAAACTATATGCCACTACACACCTGGTACCGGCCTCAGGCACTCAGCTCTTCCTCCAAAAGCTACACCTTCCCACTCTCTCCCCACAACAGTCCCTCCCTCTGGATGCCTCCATCACCAAAGAGGAAGTGGACACTGCTATTTGGAGCTTTCACATGGGTAAATCCCCTGGGGAGGACTAATACACTGCAGACTTCTATCAGGCTCTGGCCACAGTAGTTACCCCAATCTTTACTGAAGTCTTTCAGGAAGATGAACCCTGAGGGATCCTCCCTCCCTCCCTTAGGGAGGCAACCATTGTGGTCATCCCTAAGAAGGGTAAGGACCCTACTAATCCCATGAATTACCACCCGATTTCCCTTATTAACTTGGACAGTAAAATATATGCCAAGATACTCGCCTCAAGGTTGAGTCCCCTTCTGACACACCTTATCCATCCGCCCCAGGTAGGATTTGTTCCCGGCTGTCATGGCACTGACCGTCTTTGGACACTGATCAATCTTAGCCACTTGGCCCACTATCTGGACACCCCAGCAGTAGCCATGGTGGTTGACTTTGAGAAAGCCTTCGACTCTCTCTCGAATGGGACTACCTCTATCTAGTTCTATCCCACCTGGGGGTGGGTGAAGGGTTTATAACCAAAGTGCAGGCAATCTATAACAACCCTACAGCCCAAGTTGCCACCAATGCCACAGTCTCCCCTCTGTTCTCACTGGCCTGTGGCACTAGACAGGGGTGTCCCTTAACACCTCTCCTCTTTGTTCTGGTGGTGGAACCACTTGAGGCTGCCATACGACAACACCCAGAAATCCAGAGAATCAAAGCAGGAGATAGAGATTACTCCACTCTTAAGTATGCCAATGACTTATTCTTTATTCATTCAGTATTCATTACAAATCAGGTTTACAACCTTTGAGTCAGAGACTCATTTACAAAGGCACCTCATCGCAGGGAGAGCAGACATCAAGACAGTTATTACAGTGCAGATTAAAACAGAGGATAACATTACATGTGCAGTAAAAGGAACATTTAACATAGATACACTTAGGTTACATAATATAGTAGTTTGTATGTTACTTAGGTTACAGAATGTTACAAAATTGTGAGTTACAATCATGGATATAGTAGGTCCTCAGAGAAGACAGTGGGTTACATCCTTATTTGGACCCAGTAGGGAAGGAATGGATCTAAGGGAGAGGCTGTCCAGTGGATGTTGTCGAGCCAGGGGGCAAGGTGCACGGGTACCACAGGTTACAACAGGGGGTTAGTTGCACTTACAATAGTGGGTATTGAAGATATAGTTCCGAAGGGCTGTTTTGAAGGAGCCAATTTTTGGTAAGTTGGAGATGCAACTAGGGAGGGAGTTGAACCAGGTGGGGGCTCGCTAGAGGAAGGATATCTGGGCAAGAGAGGTCTTGGTTCTGGGCACCTGGAAAGTGGCCTTAACAGAGCTATGGGTGGTGACTGATGATGATGACTGCTGTAGGGAGGTGGAGACCCCCGGGGGGGGACAGTCCTAGAAGGATTTCTTAATGAGAAGGCAGGTCTGGTAGAGCAGACGATCCTCAAAGTTGAGCAGATTGGTGGTAGTATAGAGAAGGCAGGTGTGAGTGCAGCTGGGGGCACCGGTCAGGAGCCTACATGCCTTATTGATGGAGAGTTGGATTTTGCAGAGGACAGTGTTGTCAGCTGCGGCATAGATGGGCAAGCCATAGTCCACAAGGGACAAGATGGAGGAGGTGATAGCGAGCCTGAGGGCAACCTGAGGCAGACAGTCCCTGTGCCAGCATAGGAGGCCAATCCGAGAGTTTATGGTGGCTGACAGGGCATTAATGTGGGTGTGGAAGGAGAGGGCAGTATCGAAAGTGATGCCTAGGTACTTGCATGTGGTCACTTGTTCCAGCGGGTGCAGAGTGCTCAGAATAATCAAGAGGGTGGTATTTTTAGTTTTATTTTGGTGGTGGGAGAAGAGCATTGATTTGGTTTTCTTTAGGTTAATGACCAGTCTGCAATCGCTGAACCACCTTTCGGCTTGGTTGTAAGCTTGCTGGAGGGATAATTGGAGGGAGGTGGGATTGGGATGTGAGGCAACGAGGACTGCATCGTCAGTGTAGAGGAGCATTTTACCAGTACATGAGCTTGGGAGGGTGTTGCGGTAGAGACTAAAAAGTACTGGAACCAGGATGGAGCCCTGAGGGACCCCGGAGTGAACGGGAAGACTGCTGGAGAGGGAGCTGCTGATATTGATACGCTGGGATCTAGCAGAGAGCTAGAGAACCAGGAAATGGGACCACCAGAGAAGCCAAGTTGGTGGACAAAGTCGAGTAGAAAGGGATGACAGTGTCAAAGGCCTTGGAGAGGTCAATGAACACTGCTCCTGCAAGACTGCCAGAGTCGACAGCAGCATGTAGGTGTTGGGAGAATTCCAGGACAGCCGTGGTTGTACCGTGTCCTGGGCAGAAACTGTGCTGCTCTGGACACATAATGTTGTACTCGATTAGGTATTCAGAGAGCTGGATCGACACCACTTTTTCAAAGGCTTTAGAGAGTAGGAGGAGGATGGAGATCAGCTGGTAATTGTTGGGGGTGGACCAGTCCCCACTCTTATGTATGGATGTGATTTCAGCAGTTTTCCAAGCACTTGGGAACTGACCCAGGCATAGAGATCGGTTTAGAAGGTCAGTCAGGGGGACTAGGACTTTCGTCCAAGACCATACGGAGGATCCTGGAGTTGAGGGGGTCACTGCTAGGGTTATTGCTGCCTAAGACTTTTAGCAGGTGTGGCCTGGCTTCTTGGGGGGATAGGGTGCACAGGTAGAATGGTGGACAATGCAGGACCGGAGGGAGAGAGGCGGGGATTGGGTCAAAGAAGCTGCTGGGGAGGACCGAGCTTAGGTCAGAGAAGGTGGTGTTAAGGCAATCAGCTATAAGGAGTGGATCTGTGGTGGGGGTGCCATTGATGGAGAGCTGGGATGGTGGGGGTAAGTGGAACTTCCCATTTAGCTCTTTCATAATATCCCAGAAGGTCCGGGCTGAACCTCAAGTGGAAGCGAGGGTGGTCTGGGTAGTGCTGTGCCTTGGCCTGCCTAATGGCCCGAGTGCACTTATTGCATTCTGTGTTGTAGGCCTGTCTATCAGACGCCTTTCTAGATTCTACAGCAATGTGCCAGAGATTATCTCTGCTTTTGAGTCTCTGGAGGAGGGGTGGGGTGATCCATTGGGCATTGCATTTTTTGCAGTGGATCCTGGTGAGGGGGGCGAAAAGGTCAGGAGCCTTACAGAAGGCATTTGTGAAGTGGTCAAGAGCTGAGTCAATGTCAGGGGCGTGCTGGATAGGGGACCAGTCTAGCTGACCTAGGTATTGTTTTAATTTTCTGTGGCCACCAGGGTGTAAACAGTGGAGTAAAGTGGCCTGGGACATTGGCTTCAGAGTGGAGGATGACCAGAGACAGAGGACTGGGGCGTGATCGCTAAGAGAGTCGAGGAGGACAGTGACATCCCGGATTTTGTTGGGGCGGTTAGATATAACAACATCTAGGAGAGTGCTGGTGCCAGTAGAGTGGTTGAATCTGGTGGGCTGGGTGATTAACTTGGACATATCCAGGGCAGCAAAGGAGTCCCTTATATGGGAGGCAGTGGAGGCAAGCCAGTTAACATTGAGATCACCTAGGATGACTTGCTCCGCTTTGTAAGGGAGAGATGTGAGGTAGTCAATGAGGGACTGGACCACTTTGTTTTGATTCCTCAGGGGCACATAGGAGACCGTGAGGAAGAGTGGGCCTCTGGCGGGGTCAGGTGTGATTTTTAAGGTGAGGGCTTGGGCTCCATAATCAAGTTTGGGAGCTGGGAGTGCCTGACCTATAAGGGAGTCCCATACGAGTAGTGCACAACCACCACCGTGTTTGCCTACTCAATCTTTCCTGTAGATGGTATATCCAGGGAGGGTGATAGCGGAGTCAGGGGTGGATTTGGAGAGCCAAGTCTCTACCAGTGCAATTGTGTCAGGCTGATGTTGAACGACCCAGCACTGGAGGGCAGCGGATTTTTTTAGGAGACTGCAAATGTTTAAGGATGCAAAGCAGAGGCCAGATGCAGTACAGGGTTTGGAAGGGCTGGAAGCCATAGCTCCTGGGTTTGGGTGTACATTATTAGATAATAATAATAGCAGTGTAATTATTCTGGTTAGTGGCCGGCGGCGATGGAGACCCTTGGGTCGATACCCAGCTGAGGACTTTACAATCAGGGTGCATGGGATAGATGAAGTGCAAAGGGTGGGAATGGCAGGGGAGAGCTGGGTCCAGGTTGGGCCTTGGAGGGCGGAGGGAGCTGGGGTGTTGGCAGGTTGGGGGTGTTGGGGGGTCACGGGTGTGTCGAGGGTGGGGAAGGGCCGAGTCACTGTGGGGTAGTCTGGGGATGAGGTGCCTAGTGTGGAGGACAGGTGCTCCAGTCATTGTGATGTCTGTACCAAGAGGGTGAAGGAGAGCATTCTTAGTAATGGAGTGTAGGTATGCATAGTTTTATCTTTATAGTAGACAATAAGGGTGCAGGCTGACCTTCAGTGAGGGTGACTGCCACTGCAGAGTGGCGGTAGTGCTGCCAAATTTGGTGCAGAAGGTACAGGTGCAGTGAGGTTTTCCAGGCAGGGGGACAGAGCAGCTGAGTAGTAGAAGAAAAGGGTCCAGGAAGTAGTAGAGAGCAAGATGTAGAGCAGCTTTGGCATGGTTGGGGGGAAACCACTCTAGTGGGCAAAGAGTATAAACCGCAAATGGGAAAAATCAGTATCAATCAGTAGAAGGCAAAGACTGATGAATGGTGATAGACTGCCCACACAATACGTGAAATGAGACAGTAACTGTATTGTGCTGGATTGGGTAAGTGTGCTTATAACTTGGCCCTGTAGTGGCTAAAAGACATAATCTGCTAATGGAAAAGTCAGCACGTAAAAAACAAGCATTTGTCAATGCCGAATGTTGTCATGCTGGCATTGGCTTTGGTAGTGCAGTGTGGGAAAACATTTTGGGCAGGATGTGAAAAATGACAGCTATACAGTTCATAAGGAGGTGTAAAAAAATGCCAGTGTTGAAAATGTGGCATGTAAATATTGCAAATTTGCGGAGTTACAAGGGTGCGTGGGAAATACACAATGCATACTTGTAACACAGTAATTTTATGGACGTTCGGCACCATATTTTCAACTTAGGCATTTTAGCACCTCTGTTCATGTACAGTGACACTGTTACTTCCTCAAACTGTCCCAAAAAGTGATTTCGCACAGCAACTGCGCTATTCTGTGCCAGACGTGCAAAAACACATTTTGGGCAGGATATGTCAAATGACAGCTGTACTGTTCATCATGAGGTGTGGAAAAATGCCAATTGTGAAAATCCAGAGTGAAGATATTACAAATGCATGACGTTACAAGTGTACGTGCTATTTGCCAACGCACGCTTGTAACACAGTCATTTTATGGAGTATCATCACCAAATTTTTAACATAGGCATTTTAGGACTCTGCTCATGAACAGTGTCACTGTCATTTTCATAATCTGGCCCAAACAATGATTTCTCACAGCGACTACGCTATTGTGCACCTGAAGTGCGGAAACACATTTCGGCCAGGATGTGAAAAATGACAGCCGTACTGTTCACAAGAAGGTGTACAAAAATGTCAATACTGAAAATCTGACATGAAAATATTGCGAAGTTATGAGCCTGTGTAGCAACTGCTCAATGCACGCTTGTACAATAGCCATTTCTTGGATTTTTTCCACCAAATTTGCAACATAGGCTTTTTGAGAGTCCACCTCATAAACAGTGGCACTGTCATCTCGTTAATCAGTCCCAAAAGGTGATTCCTCACAGTGACTGATAAATCACTTTTCAGGACCAATTAATGATATGACAGTGCCAGAATTCATGAGGAGGGTTCCCAAAAACCCCATGTTGAAAATTTGGTGTAAAAATTCCCAAAAATGCCCGAGATATGCATTAAAGTTGAAAACCCCCTTTTTATTGCATTATACAGCTTACCGGCTTTTCCTCAGTTCGCAATCAACTTTGAAGAGTGCAGACGTATTCCCGGTCCACCGAAGATCATCGCGCCGGACTTCAGAGGTAAGTATGGGGTGGGGGGTGTGAGGAGGCAGGGTGCGCAGTGGGTAGGTATGGGTTGTGGGGGTTGGAAGACTACTAGGGACCATTTTTGCTTTATAGGTTAAAAAAATAAAATAAAAGACATAGGGGGACCATTTTCACTTTAATAAGTGCATTAGCACACTGGGGTGGGCTCCCAGCAGGCCACCTGAGTGTGTGTGTGTGTGTGTGTGTGGGTGCTTTAGCCAACTGGGGATTGGGCATCCCCGTCGTCAAACAAGGAAAGAGGTGGGTGCAGGAGCCGAGGGGGATTGGGCACCCCCTTGGCAAGCAAAAATGGGGGAGGAACTCATTATGCCGATGGGTAGTGGGCTTCATTGGCAAAATTCAAGAGGAGGAGGGAGAGATACATGCCAATGGGGATTGGGCCCATATCGGCAAAGAAAAACTGTTTGGGGAGCATGATGCAGAGGGGATTGGGCACCCCTCAAAAAAGGGTTAGTATGATGCCTATGGGGATTGGGCACCCATTGGCACACAATAAAGGGGGTTGACAGGCAACAGTGGCAGTCACTGCAGCCATGTTGCCTGCACGTAGGGGGAGGCGTGTTGTGGTCAGGCTGCTCAAGAGCTTTGGTCTCATCGCAGCGGACCATTTATGTGATGTCTTCGCCTCATTAGCTAGGCAGGGTTTCGGCCCCTGCTGCTGGCTGATTGGGGAATGCGGGACGCACTTACTGGGACATGCCCTGCATTTGCCCAACAGTGACTGCACCTCCAAATCTTCACTACCACAAGATGTTGGCTGCCTAAGCTTGCCAACAGAAAAAAAAGGCAGGGAGGTTTTGGGGGGGGGCACTGAAGCAGCCTCAATAGGACACCGAGGTCAAGGGTGCAACCCACAGACTTACATCTCTAAGAGAATGGACACAGGGCTCAGAGCAGATAGCAAAATCACACTACCTTAAAACTTCTCTCAAACTGAAATCAACTCTTAAGAAATCTCTACATCAGACTAAACATTACTTAAAGTTAGAAATCAAGAACATGTCAAGCAGAGGTCAGTCCTAGCATTAATTTCTTGGCAGCAGTTCATAGAAGACTTCTGGATTGCAGCACATAGTGTGAGAAACACTGGCAAACAGGGGCAAATGAGATTCTTCCAGGGGTAGATGCTAAAATTCAGAGTTCCAACCTGTACCTTGCTCCTCTGCCTGGCAGATGGCCCTTTCTCACTCCTACCTGTGTTGGCACTGCTGGACTCATTTGCCACCCATTCAGGCCTGAAGCACAATCAAATTAAAACTGAACTCCTTTCCCTCAATGACCACTGCTCCCAGCAGACAGCACTTACCCATAGGCTTCTATGGGCTACCACCGGAATCACTTGCTTGGGCATCAAGCTCACCTCCAAAGTAGAGAATATATGGAATGCCAACATACACTCTATGCTGACAGCCACCAAAACTGAATTTGACAGATGGAAACTGTTAAACCGTACCCTTGCAGGTAAGATAGCAGCCATAAAAATGGTAAACGCCCCCAAGTTTCTTTACCTGTTGGCCCACATACCCATCGCTCTCCCCAAACAGTGGTTTAAACCTATAGACAAACTAATAGGAGATTTCCTCTGGGAGGGCTCCAAACCCCGTTTTAGCCGCTCTAAACTCCGAGCACATTGGGCAAAAGGAGGATGGAACTTCCCATGGCTAGAGGGGTATAAATGGATTTTCCAGGTGACACAAACTGTACAATGGTTCAGGACTGGCTCTGCCTCTAACTCGCAGTGGGTTAACATTGAAATGGCCATGAACAAAGCCACCTGCCTCTCTTCCATTCTGTACCCCCCTGATGAGCCCAGCCCCTCCCTGCCCTCTTCCTCTCCTATGGCCACACTATCACTCACTATAGCCCTGTCGAGGTAAATCTGGTACTATGTCCACAATAAATTATCTCTGGACCCTCTTCCCCTGTCCATGATACCTCCCTGGCAGAACCTGTCCATTACCATTGATCGAAAGAGAGTACTTTGGAAACCTTGGCTGGAGAAGAGCATTCAAAGGGTGGGGGATGTATGGGACCCAGGTCTCGGAGGGATTGCCAGCTTTCAGGCTCTCTAGAAAAAATGAGATCTCCCAAATAAGGACTTCTGGAGGTATCTCCAGATCCATGCTGCACTCAAACCCCTTGTGGGCTCCCTCAAAACACACACTAAACCACCGGTACTACACTCCTTGTTACAACACCCAAAGGGCCTAACGGTTAGAATCTATGCCCACCTCAGGGACTTCTTACCCTCCCAATCGGGAAACACCAAGCAGAAATGGGAAAAACTGCTTTCATGCACCATTTCTAGTAACCTATGGACCCAAGCATGGAAAGACACTCATAAATGGTACCAAGATGCAAAGTCATGACTATTCTGGAATAAAATTTCCCATTTCCAGTACAAAACTCTGGTTGTCCTATGCAAAACCAAACTTCTTTACTCCAACCACTGCCGGAGATGCCAGGCAATGGGAGGTGACTTGGCCCACATACTCTGGACCTGTCCCAAGGTGCAAATACTCTGGAATGAGATTTGTTCCCTTGTTGCACAGGTATTACATAAACAAATTCCAAAAGTGCCCCAGTTCTTTCCTTGGGATCTGAACAGCACTCCCACAACTGACTCAGCTAGAGTGCAGATGGCTAGCCTTACTGGCCCTCCAAACCAAAAGGGCCAGGTTTTGCAAATGGCACACAACTACCACCCCTACTCTCCATGAGGTTGAGGCCTCACTGACAGTGCTGGCAAAACTTGACAGGTTATCACACCTGCGCTCCAACCAGATGACCAAGTTTCAGTTGTGTTGGGCCCCATCCTTGAGATACGCTAACCCACCAGAAAGGGTGGGCTGAATACACATCAGACTGACTGGATGCAGCTCTGGTCTCCCTCACAGTCTGCTTAGGGGTCTGTGTGGCCAGATAGAAGAGTCTAAAGTACTCCCTAATCCTTGACCTGAGATACTGGTGTTAACAGATTACACTTAGCTAGGAGCACTACCTAGGAAGGTTTCGGTTTTAGTCTCATAATTTATAGATTAGGTAAGCATTACCTATTATTTAATAGTCTGATGTTTCTGAATAAGATAGGTACCCAATTGTGTGGCTATGTTCATACAGACAATAGAGTATTGGCACATGGATTATTTGTGTACACCTCTTTCTGCTCTAGAGATGCACCCCCTGGGTCCTGTGCAAACTACTACCATCTGGCTCCTGATACAGGATTTAGACCTTGAACCTGGACTCCTGACCCCTTGCCACCACTGTCATTAGAGGACAGCATCCCCTGCTGGGTGAGTAACCTAACTACTTCTCATTTATTATCTGAGGGTAACATCAGCTCTGTCATCACCTCATATACAGCAAGATCATACCAACAATGTACTAAGTGCCATAATAGGTTAGTTAAGGTTACACTAGATGTGAGACTCCAGACAAATAGATTTTAATACAGGGCACAGTTCTATATCCCTACCTACTGTTTTAATGTTACTTATGTTTTTTCCTTCATTTCCATCCATGAACTCACTACCCTCTCTCCTTTCCTTAGCCATCCTACCCCCTGCATAGTATAATATAGTACTTCTGTAACAGTTAACTGCCTGTACATGCATACTGTCTGTATCTTACTTCTGTACCAGATATGTAACATAGAAACATAGAAGTTGACCGCAGATAAGGACAGCAAGGCCCATCCAGTCTGCCCATTTCTTTTTCTACCTTATAAATGTGCCATCGGCCTTTGCTCTGTCAGTGGCCTATCTATTCATAGTCATTTGTATTGCTCCCTTATGCCTATCCCATGCCTGTTTGAAGCCCTGCACTGTATTCATAGCCACCACTTCTTGTGGTAAGCCATTCCATGCATCCACCACCCTTTCTGTGAAAAAGAATTTCCTCACATTCCCCCTTAATCGGCCTCCTCTAATCTCATGCTGTGTCCTCTTGTCCTGCTATTTTTCTTATATTTAAACATGTTAGACTCTCTCACCTTGTTTATGCCCTTAAGGTGTTTGAATGCCTCGATCATATCACCTCTCTCCCTCCTTTGCTCAAGGGTATACATATTGAGCTCCGTTAATCTGTCCTCATATGTCTTCTGATGCAGTCCCTGCACCATTTTGGTTGCCCTTCTCTGGACTGCCTCAATTTGGTTAATGTCCTTGTGAAGGTGTGGCCTCCAATACTGCCGCAGTACTCAGATGGAGCTTAACCAGTGTCTTGTACAGAGGGATTAATACCTCCATCTTACGACTCTGTGATACCCCTACTAATACACCCTAACACCCCTAGCCTTACCTACTGCTTTAGAGGTCTGCTTGATGATTTTAGATCATCAGTGATGATGATGCCCAAGTCTCTTTCTTCCTTTGTGACTGCTAGCAACTCCTCCCAGCCTATAGGTGGCTTCAGGGTTTCTCTTCCCTATGTGCATGATTTTGCACTTCTTTGCATTAAATCCCAGTTGCCACTCTTCTGACCATTCTGCTAGTTTATCCAGATCTCTTCTCATTCTGCCCACCCCATCTGGATCATCTACTCTGTTGCAGATCTTGGTGTCATCTGCAAACAGACAAGCCTTACCCTCTAGTCCATCTGCAAGGTCACTAATGAAGATGTTGAAGAGGACTGGCCCCAGGACTGATCCCTGAGGTACCCCACTTGTGACTTGCATCTCTTCTGACTGTATACCATTTACCACCACTCTCTGTTTTCTGCCCGTCAACCAGTTTGCCACCCAGTTGACCAACTTCTGACCCACCCCGAGCCTACCCAGCTTATTTATCAATCTTCTATGTGGAACAGTGTCAAAAGCTTTGCTGAAGTCAAGGTAGGCGACATCAACTGCTTCCCCTTGGTCCACCACTCTGGTTACCCAGTCAAAGAAATCTATGAGATTAGTTTGACAAGACCTTCCTTTTGTAAACCCATGCTGTCTTGGATCCTGCGCCCCTATGGATTCCAGGTGTTGCACTATCCTTTCCTTAAGGAGTGCCTCCATAATCTTGCCCACTACTGAGGTAAGACTGACGGTCTGTAGTTCCCGCCTCCTCCTGCTACCACTCTTGTGGAGCGGGATAACATGAGCCCTTCTCCAGTCTTCTGGGACCTCTCCTGTGCTCAGAGACTCACTAAACAATTCTGCTAATGGCTCTGCTAGTTCCTCCTTTAGCTCCTTAAGTACCCTGGGATGTATGCCATCAGGTCCCATTGCCTTATCCACCCTGAGCTTAGCAAGCTCTTGTAGGACCCTTTCTTTTGTGAAGGGAGTAGTGCTCACCTCCCTCCCCCCTGTGTCCATGATGCTGAGCTGTGGGCCCTGCCCTGCCTTCTCTTCAGTAAATACTGAGCAAAAGTATCTATTTAGGATAGATGCCTTTACAGGGTCCTCCTCCTCATGCAGGGTCCTCCTCCTGTACCTGTTCATAGAGTTTGTATGATGTTATCTTATGAAAATAAAAAATTACAATTAAAAAAAATGTTTTAATGCTGTTTTTTTCATTCTCCTGGTATGGGCAGTTTTCATTCTTGTATACATTACAATCAAATGACTTTATATATGGTTACTACAATGCATGTTTTCATTTTTCCTCATACTGATTGAGAAATAAAGTACAGTATTACAAAAGAAACTTAACAGGGATGTGGCCAAATGGGTCTCTTTTAGAAGTGTGTTTCACAGGCCTGGTGCAGTGACTATGAAAGCCTTGTCACCCATAGTTTTCAATCAACAAACAGGGTGGCAACCAGCCCCTGGATAATGGACTGAGTCATTGTCCCTGGTGCAGATGTAGTCAGAAACTCTTAGTGTTAAAAGGGGCTTAGCCTTTTTGAACTTTAACAGTCAACAAAATAAACTTATAGTCAATATGTTGTTTTACAGGCAACCAGCAGACACCCATAGTGAGAGGATGATCTGTTTTGTCTTTCAAATAGAGGGCAGAAGCATCTCTGCCATATGATGTCAAAGCTGCAGAAGATGGGTCTGGCCACAATGCAAGCTGCTGTAGAGCTTATTACAGTAGCTCAAAGGAGAAGAGGTGAAAGAATGTCCCAGGATCCTTTAATGCGAAGGTCTCAGGCAGACTGACAATATTCTTAAGATGGTAAAGGCAGCCCATGACTGTAGCCAACACCTAAAACTCAAATATCAAACTTTCATCAAAGACTACTCCCCTCATAAGCATCCCATAGGGTAGTATTTGTATAAACATATGTTGCACACAAGCCAGACAATAGTGAAGGAAACAAGAAAAAAATAACATGAATGAGCATCAAATCAGAGATTCTAACATTGACGGTTACTCAGGCCTAGATTTACATTGCCATGGGCCCTGTGCACAGAAGTAATTATAGCCCCCTTGCACATCCCCCCACTCTCAAGGTGGCATACAGACATCTCAAATCATGTTTAATGATGACACATTCCAACCATATTGTAACCCCCGTACTACATTGGAGTTCCAGCTTTTGACGTTACTGAGAGCAGGTGTCTCTTGGTACAAGACTAGAATTCACAAACCTCTAGCTCAGAGACAGATGTGCTGCCATTTGAACCACACTAATACACAAATCAGTTACAAAAGGTACAACAGTGTATAAAATTTCAGGAATGTACCATGTTAATGGTAATAAAACATTACCATTACTGTTTGTTTGGGGTCTGGCAGCAAATAGGAACTGCATATTGCATTTTACAATCAAATCTGAAAATTGCTCAAATGTTCTAAAAATGCATAAAAAAACAGATTATTAAACTGAGATAAAGCTTTTCTTTTGTGGTATCCTGCACCTAGCCAGATTCTGGAGTACCCAGGCACAGGTAGACTTGTACAAGGTCACATACCGTAGTTATTCAATGGCTGAGGTGGGATTCAAACCTGCACTTCCTGTTTTACAGTTCAGTTCTTCTAGCACCATACCACATTGTTATTTTTTTATTGCTGTTTGTATCTAGTAGTATTATAATCCTACATGGAAGCAGCCATGACACTGCACTTGCTCACTTGACACTCACCCAGTCATCACATTCAGTCCTTGTCCTCCTCTCATCCACTCCTCAGTGATCCCTCGGGCTCAGTTCCAGTACTCATCCCAGCTTCCCTTTCCACACAGCCCCACATACTGCCATGCTTTGATGGGTGCCACCTGCCATGACCATGTGCCTGAGTCCGTATGTAGCCTCATAGTTGTTAGGTAAAGTTCCAGGGCATCAGCTGCTGTTGGCACTGATAAAATAAAAAAGGCTGTTTGCACTAGTTTATCTTTTCACTGTATTTTTTTTGTTTGAGTACCAACATGTGCATCAGTCATGCTCAGGCCAGTCTCCTGACCAGACACTGATCTGTGAATGTCATCTAACTCCCATCATTGGTGACTCTCAGGATAGACTCAAGTGCTCAGACTGTGACTTCACAAGGAAGAGAGTCACAAGAAACAAGATCTCCTCACCCCACTCAGACTCTCAGAACGGGGGCAAGCCACCAAATACAACAGTTGCCACTCTGTGTAGATGCCAACTCGTGACTTTCACACAATGCCTACAATCCAACCCATCTTCCTCAGTTCTGCATTGACTTATCATGTACCATGAGTCAGCCAACCACCTCAGGCATTGTTGGATTGCTCACACATTTGCAACTGGGCTCAGTGAAATCACTGCCTTTCCCAGCCAGAGACTGAGTGCATTGTAGTCTGCGGACATCTCCTTTAGACAGACCTCCATTTGTCCAGCCAAACCCAAAAGGTCTGTCCAAATCATCAGAGGCCAGTGATCCTTAGCAGGTGTGTTATGCCCTGTGCTCTGTGCATGTGTGCACAGAAAAATACTCAGGCAACGCCTCCAGAAAACAAAGGACCTATGCATGGCGTCTTTTGCTTAACAGTAAATCTGCCCCTGCAGGTACTGTTCTGTTGGGGAAATCTGCCTCTTTTGAAGGTCAGGTAGTATGGAAGCCAATTTAAGATTAGCTGGCAGATGATTCCAACCACTAAGAACCAGGGAAACACACTTCACATACTGTACACATTTTTATTATTTTCCTCTTTCTGTTGATTTGTTCTTATTTTTTCTTTTTATTACTTTATTGAACAAAGCATAAATGGTTTGATTTTTATTATGAGTAATGACACTCTGGGATTTGTTCTGTCTACATTTATGGGATACTTACTAACTGTAATCATATTTTTTGTTCTAAATCCATGCTAACATCATTAGTAACATGTAAGTAAAATACTTTTGCAACATTATTATATTTGGGATTGCAGATATTAAAAAAAAAACACCCACACTAATCATTGTTCGTCTGAAACTTCCACTTTTACAGTATTCTGTGCTTACAAAAACCTGTTCATCCTTATTTTGTGAATAGACTTGTTACTTGCAAAGAAACTCACACACTGTACATACTGAGTTTTCAAAAATGAGCAATTTGCAAAGTGTGAATGTATAGCCTTTCTTTACTGTAGATCACATTTCACTAGTCTGTACACATTGTTCTAAGATGAAGACTGTCAAAATGTGGATCTACATCAGAGAAATATCACAAAAAAGCCATAATCAGAAAATGCAGAGGCTGACAAATTACACTCACCTTCTTTAGCAGAGTTTGCAGCTCACACATCTAGCTTGCATAACATATAAATGAGACCAGTAGTTTTAACAGATGGAAGCTGTCAAAACTTTAATACCCTCCAAACCATATTGCAAACTGGTAACCGTGACTTTCTAATTGTTTCTGTCATTACCTATTTGCTGGTAAGTATGAAGGAAATGATTAAATATAGTAAGATACAGTTTAGCAGATTTCTTTTATGGACCCAAGTTGGGAACATATGCACACAGCAGTTCTAACAAAAATATGTTATCAATATTTAAATAATGTTTGCTTTCATAAGAACTATTGGGTTCCACTAGGCCGTAATGATTTCATAAAATACAGCAAATACTGCATATATTTCACTATCTCCCTCTTTCTCTCCCCCCTTCCCCATATGTCATGTTAATGAATATTGGATAGCATTGGAGACAGTATCTGACCAGTTTAGGAAAAGGCGCAACCCACAAGTGTCAAAGAGGACACT
The DNA here is from genome assembly GCA_016271365.2 of Neoceratodus forsteri. Lineage (NCBI taxonomy): Eukaryota > Metazoa > Chordata > Ceratodontiformes > Ceratodontidae > Neoceratodus > Neoceratodus forsteri. The sequence goes on from CM028134.1 coordinate 883,507,872, forward strand.
GAAAAGTACACAAATCTAAAATGTGCTATAATGAGTTTCACAATTAAAACAAAAGGGACCAGATATTCAAAAGTGTGCACAAGCACAATGTTTGCAGTGCCCCCATTTGCGCTTGCACCAGTTCCCTAGCCTGCTATATTCTGAGGCGTAGAGCCAGCACTACACCCTCTGAATGTAGTGCAGATTGCACTCCAAACAGTCTGGGAGGGGGTACATGGCACACTGCAGCTGCATAGCTCTTAATGTACTGTACCACTACAGACAGCATGGCCTACAAAAGGGGCAAGCAATGGTATAGCCCTGTAAGAGAACCAGGTATGGAGCTACACACTGGTGGTGGCTGAGTGTGGGTGAGAAGGCATCAAGTACAGATACATGACACAGCTGTTTCTGTATTAAAAACAGACTTTAATTCAATGGGCTCATGGAACTTAGCAAGTAGTTATGCTTGTGCAACTTTGTTGATAGTTTGAAGGTATTTGAATGAATGTGTTATTGATCATCATAGGCGAATACTTTGGCCATTCGCAATCTGTCCCATGGGGAACTGCCACCCTGCCAGAGTACTGTGAAGGCAAAGGAACCCTCCTGAGGAAGGTTCCACCCCTAGAAGTGCCATGGGAACATAATGCCTTTAGGTTAAAGGTACTGTACCTTAGTAAGGAGTCCCGAGGAGAGAGGCATGCCGCTAGAGGAGGATGGGATGATGGTTGAGCTGACTCAAACAGCTGAGGAAGGGAGCCTGATTGGTTGCTCCTACCAACTGACCTGTAGGCATAGTCTTTGAATTCAGTGGGCCTACAAAACTTAGTGAGGAGTTATGCTTGTGTAACTTTATTGATAATCTGAAGGTATTTGAATGAATGTGTTGATTGTCATAGATAAATACTTCAGCTGTTCTCACTTTCTGTCTCATGGGGTATCGTGAAGAAAATGGAACCCTCTTGAGGAGGGTTCCACCACAGAGGTGCCATGTGACATTAATTCTGTTAGGCAAAAGGTACCTTAGGAAGGAGACCCAAAAAGTACTGAACAGCAAGCAGTGACCAGAGAACCTGAGTGAGTACAGATAGACATCAACTAGGCATGACTGGCAATAGAAAGAGACTGAACTGGGGAATGACTGACAGATATCAGAACTGATAGCAGAAAACGCATGACTTCCATAAGGAGAGAGGGAACGAAAAAACGGAAGGAGGGCCAACATCCATCCCCATGTCACAGTGGAAACCTAGTTGGGTAAATGTTATATTAATATAAATGTACTACATTATGGATCACCTCTTGCAGAGACTGTCTAACTTTTATGATCTTTGTCACGAAAGAGAAGGAAGAAAAAAACCCTATGGGGGGAAATCTGGGGATCCAAGGTCTTTTTCACCTTCCTTTCATGCTTGGGATAAATTAGTGATGGCTCAGCTACTGCAATTTAGAGAACCAATCTAAGGAGAAGATTTTTTAGAGGAAGGGCTCTCACTCTATCCCTTTAACAGGAAAGCCACGGGGGTGCCACAAGCCGATCTCTGCAGCTAAAGGAGGCTCTCCAAGAAGGAGGTTAACTCCCCACAAAGGCAGGAGGAGGAGAGCAACAATCACTGAAAGGCACTCATCTGGCCACCACGAGGAGAGGTCTGGAGATGAAGCCAAACCCTTGAGGGGTAAGGCAGAGGATTTGGGCCCTTGACGGGCTGAGACTTGGAACTATATGATCTTCACCTTGAGTGGCAGAGGAAGGGAAGGAGGTGGAGACCAGGGGAACCTTACATGGCTGTAGGGGGAATAGCATTTATAGGTTCTGCTGACATGATCTGAACAGCTAAAGGAGCCCCTGTGGAATTAGAGGCCCCACCTTCTGGCAGCTGAAGTCCTAAATGCTCCATCAAGAGGTGCGACTGAGTCAATATGCATGGTTAAAGCTTCCCACGGAGCTTACAACTTTCTCACCTGAAGGGCAGAAAGAGAAGGACCCTGCATGTGTTGAGGGACCCACCCTCAGGATGCAGACTTCAAGGGGGCAGAGCAAGACTGTCAGCTTAAAGGACATGAGCCCTGAAAGCCATGCCATGGTTGTGGATGGCATGCATCTGAATGCAGGAGTAGTATGAGGCTGTTGGCGAAGCCTGACAACCATGAGCAGAAGATAGAAACAAAATATAGGTAAGGCTGAACAGCTGACTGAGACAACAAATGACAACTAGGACATTGAATGAGACTGAATGATATGAGTTTGGGCTGAAGGATGAAAGCATGCCAACCAGTTTTAAAATGGAGCTTACTGTTAGTTGCTGATGCACTGCAAGTCAGGCTGAGGCAGTAGAAACAACAAATGAAATTGCTAGAGGGGATGCAGGAGCATGTGGGAACCCAAAACTAGGAAGCAGTAGCTGCTTACAGTAAGTGAACAACAGCGGAATCCAAAAGGGAGTGGCTGCATGGCTAGGAGCCTGGTGTCAACATTTTAGGATTGTAGTTGAACTGAGAGATTGTAAAAGTTATGGAAGAACAGCAAAATGGGAACCTAAAATAGTTCAAATCAAAAGAAAATAATGAATGCATGGCATTGGGAAAATTAGAAACTCCAAAAAGAACCAGAACAGAAAGAAATACAAGGTACATGACAACAGGAATGCAGCATGAATAGGTGACTGAGAAGCACAAACTGCAGCCACGAAGGAAGAAAGTGAAATACTGACCTAGAAATCAGAGAGGTTCAAACCAAGCAGAAAGTTAAAAATCACAAAGGGAAAGTGGGAGAAAAACACTGGGAGAAGAAATGTGTGTGGGGTGGGGGAGGCAGAGCCTCCAGCTACAACAAAGAAACAATGCTTCTGAGTGAGGCTGGAGGGAGCTGATATAAATAACTCAAGTAGGGAGTGTGGCTGGTTGCTTCCACCCATTGAATTGCAAGCATAACCTTTGAGTCGACAACATGGCAACAGGCCGTACATATAGACCTAAAACCAGGAAAATTAAGCAATCAGAGGTGGGGAAGAAAAATAGGGAAAACTGTTTAGAAATGGGGGGGACTCATGGGCTAACAGGGACTCCCATGCTTTGGGCACAGTCATGGAAACCCTGCTGTAGCTGGTGTTCATGGTGGTTGATATGGTGGTGGTAGATGCTGCTGCCACCAGCTCCTGAACGGCATCCTTTTGCTTGCCACTCTGCTGAGCAGTAGTCTTTGCTGATGTACAAGTCACTGCAGGAGATTATCCCTCCCTTCATATACAGTACCTCAAGTTGGCCATGACTTCCAGACCCCTTCTAGACAGCTATGGACAGAAAAACAATGAACTCAACCAGCTGTGCATAAAGGAGAGAACATGTAGTTGTTTCCTACTGTGCAGTCAAGGTAAAACCAGACAACACATGCACCATTATGCCATGCTGGGATGATGGGTGCCTGACATCCACGCTGGGCTGAATGTGGCATACCAGTGACAGCTCTGTGGACCTGGACAGCAGAGGAGTGTACATGCAATGACAGTGCCATGCAGCACTACAAGAGGCCTGGCTGTGGCATGGACACATGCCATTGGTGAGCATGGCAGAGATATGCCTGTGACCCATGCATCAGCAGCACCACACCAAAGTCTGAGAAGCAGTGTCCTGTCCTGTGGGCAAGGAAGTATATTCACACACCCTGTCCCACGGATCAGGCATCCAGTGCACAGTTTAACCCTGGCATGTAGGACACAGACATCCAGGTGCCACCCCGGGTTACAGCTGGGATGAGGCAGAGACACACACTCGGTGCACACAACACAGCTGAAAATGACTGGAACAGTCACGCGGCACTGTGTGCAGCAAGCTTGGTACACATCACTGCAATGTTGGTCTGCTTAGGAGGGTGCAGGACACACTGTGCTCTAGTCACCAAGCGTACAATGCAGTGCAGCTTGGGAGCAGACACCATCCCAGCAGACACAGGTGCACCCTACATAGAGTGTGGCCTGAGTCGGACTGTGCCACCAGTATACTAGGATATGTTAAGGTGGGCCCACCAGGTGGGTACCTGGTCACCCTCTGTAGCCTGACAATCTCTGTGGGTATCATCCATACCCTACCTAAACGGAGCTTATGGGCCACTGTAAGTAATGCTAAAGTTCAACTTCAGCTAAGGAACCACAGTGACGTCGACCACTGATCATTCTGGTCCGGCCCTGACTGCTTGCCCTGGTGGGCCCCTGTATCCATTTTCCAGATTGGCCCCTTGTACCCCAGTGAAACACTGGGTGTGTCTCTCAATATAAAGCCTATGCAGGTCATTGGTTGCACAAACCCATCGTATCCTTCTTTATGGCTGGCCCCACCTATCTACACTGGGGTCACCAAATTCTAGTCAGCACTGTGTCAGTCAGTCACTGGCACAGCTGCAGCCCAATGCACTCACACAGGGTACCTTACATATACTACCTACTGATGGCTCCACCATCAGCTGACCCCATGCCACAACTGTGGGCCATGGTGGGGCTGCTGTGGCATGCCACACAATGCACGTGGCACAGGATATGCCACCAGTGCAGGCGGACTACTATGACAGCTGTTTGATGCACACAGCTGGACAGGGTGGTGTACCAAGACTACATTGGCCAAGGCCAATCACCTGCTGACAGCCAGGCACACACAGTCCCAAGCACAGGGTAGTACAGGCCTGACCACCTGTGAGGAGGGACACACCTGGGGATGTGTGCATTTTCACCACTTCCATGGCATCTGTTCAGCTGCACAAAGTGCTTGTATCCACATTGTGGAGGCTATGCCACAGTATAGTAGACAGGTACAGGGAAGCAGGCCAGCAGCATGTAGGTGAGCCATGGTAGATAACACAGACCGTGAAACAGCACAGTGCCACTGGTGGCCCACTTCCCCACGTGCAAGGTGAGTGTCCTCCACCACAACCCGTGAGGTAATGCCCCACAGGCATGAATCCAGCATGGCGACCTACACAGAGACACCCATTTCTGGCCACAGACACATGCAGCATAGTGTAGATAGGTGGTGGACAGGTCTGCACACTGTCAGTCTAGAGATGTATAAAGTGAAACCCTCTCCCTGTCTGGAGTCACCAACACCCATACAGCTGCCTTGAGCTGTTGTACAATAGTAGTGTATATCCCCACACCCACTGACAGGGCCACCCTGTGCCTTGTACCCACCAAAGGCTTGGCATGCTGTTTACACTTCTAATGTCTGCCTACTGTGCCATGTCCCACCAGGGCAGGACCCCTCCCACCCCCAACATCAAGCCCTGGGGAGCCAGCAACCCAATGCCGCTGACACCCATCATGAATTTCCCCTTCCTGTACAGGGTAACCAATACCCATACAGCTGCCTTGAGCTGTTATACAATAGTAGTGTATATCCCCACACCCACTGACTGGACCACCCTGTGCTTTGTACCCTCCAGAGGCCAGGTATGCTGTTTATACTGCTAATGTCTGCCCACTGTGCAGTGTCTCACCAGGACAGGACCCTGCCCACCCCCCAGTGTCAAGCCCGGGGCACCACCATTCCCAATGCTGCTGACATCTGACATGCCACACAGATGGGGCTGTGTATGCAAACCCCTAGACAGCATGTGTGAAGGTGCCAAGATACACTCCAGGGGCTTTTTGCCTGTAGCCTGAATAAATCTTTGCATTTGGCTGATATTCCATGGTTTGTGATATTTTCTCTACTCGAGTGCATTCATCTTTGAATCTACACACTCCATCAGTGTCTGATATAGCCATGAGTATAAAGATAGAGATGGGCAGGCCCATCACCAATGACAGTGGTAAGCCATGGCCACAGCAGCACCTACTGTACTGGCACCTATACATGTACCATGTAACCCTGGGTGCAACGCACAATGTAAGGTACTCACCTGGATGCCCCTCCTGTACACGCTTTTATGGGTCTTATGAAGTCCCAGCAATTTGTCACCTGCCTCCGTCAAGTGCTGCTGCCCTCATGGTTGTTGTCCCCAGCTGGGGGGTTGGGGTGGGAGGGACTGGCTGCTGAGATCTGTAGAGGATAAAAAGGAAGTTGTGATCAGTATCCTGCTGTGGGACACAGCACACCATTACATACACATTACACAGTATAACTGCCCACATGCCTATACTGTGCACCAGCCACCACATGTGCATGATACAGGTAGAAAGGCAGAACAGGGATGCAAAGTACCTGTATCATCCTCTGTGGCCCCATACACATGCATGTCCAGGCATGCATGCAGAAAGTTTGGTACTTCCCCCTGTGTCAAGTGAGTTCTAACACAGTGCAGTGTATGCAGTCCCATGTAATGCCCACAACCTGCCAGTCCCCCTGCCCCAGGACCACAGACCATACATGCTTGCCTCAGACCCTATCCAGGCACAGTAGCCATGGGTATGCAAGATGAACCATGTAACACATGACAAAGGCAGGTACAGCATGCTGATGCAACAGCTAGAAGGCAATTACATTTTCAGATCCCAATGCAGTACCAAAGCACCCCATGCTGTACCCAGCACATGCAGACCTGTGGTCATGTGGCGTGGTATGAGCAATGTACACAACACTGTTGTGGGTCACTGCCACATCCTGCTGGTGACAGCTCCCTGGATAACACACATATGGCACATGTGATTCCTGCCCATGTTATGTGTGGCAATAGGCATTGACATGTCAGTGCCACCGCAGCTGGTACACAGTTACTGCCTTCTATGCAGTGCCACTATACGTGGATCTGTCATGCCCTTGACACTGCCAACAGATCTCAGTGGTGGCCCACAACTGTGCGGCCTAGGCAGGTGCACACCTCAGGTCACTGTGGCAGATCCAGTTCTGCACAGGACACAAGGATGTCCCATGTGTCTGGGGGCCCAGACAGCTGCTGCATATGGCTGGCAGGCCATGCAGTGGGGCAGGTCCCATAGCACCCAGCCCAGGGGAACACCGATGGCACACATGTGATGTACACAGTGCCTTTGGTTGGCTAGCCCTATCACTCAGTACCATGCCATATGCCTGTACACAGGCCAGTGCACACCCCATACAGACAGCCATCGCTACTGACCTGGTGAGGGCAGGAGCCACCTTCCGCAATGCTTGCAGTTCACACAGGTGGTGTGCCTCCCTCCATTGCAGGTCATTCAATCTGTGCCTGCCCTGGTCCCTGATATGGGTGACCCCTGTCCAGAGCATCAGCCACTGCCTACTGATGCCCTGACATCACTGCCTGGCCAGTCCACCCCTGCTGTCTTCCCCAGCAGATGGCCCTCCCTGACCACAATAAGCTTAACCAGGTCAGCCAGCTCTGTGGCTGACTACCTGTGGTCATGCTGTAGGACCACCTTTCATTGCCACTTGGACATTGTGTTCCCACACTGTGTGTTGTGCAGGCTGAAGGCATACTGCTTCCTATTGTAGACTCATTTTGGTGTTGCACATCATGTTGCTGTGATAGCGCAGTGCTTTGGCATGTTGCACTGTGCAACACTCACATCCAAGAGCAGAGGGGTGGCAAAAGGACATGAGACTGGTATGGGGAGACATGTGCATGGGATCCACGTGTGCATTTTGCACATGCACCACACTGTGCAGTGCAGCACAACACACTTGAGCACTGCTGCAGTGCACAGAACTGTGTAGTATGATGATGTCATAGACAGCACATGACATCATGTCTGTACCATGGCCCTAAGATGCACAACCACAGACATGGCATAATGCCAATGTGCAAGCGCAAACTGGGTTTGCACGCTGGGCAAACCTGTGATATTCAGCCAGGTTATGCAAATGAGGTAATTTAGTATTCTGTGAGCAAACAACCACATCTGTATGTCATTAGAGTCAGGTCTGCAATACATTTGGATGCCTTATTGCTACTGGCCTATATAGGGGAGCACATTGCACCACCTACATCCCACAATGAAACTGCAAGTGAATGGAGTTAAGAGTCCTATGAAACTGCTTAGAAAGGGATGGGTGTGTGGTGGACTCTGTGTCTGTCTGGCTGCCAGATCCATGTAACATGTAATAGGCAGGGCTCCCAGATTTACTGGGCTTCGTGTACTATACAGGGAAATGGAGCCATGTGCAGGACACTTGTCCCCATAGCTGTACAATGGTTATATTGGACAACAGAGCCTGCATGTGTTTATAGGCCATGATATACAGGAAAACACAGGACCCATGTTATGCAGCCACAGGGAACATGCCACTGAGATCTGGGTGCACTGCCACTGTGTATCAAGGGTAGGGTCCACACCATTCCGGAACCATCCATGATGTACTATGGGGGGACAATGTAGTCAATTTCACTGTGTACCCACTGTATCACCAGGGACACATTGTCTATGCACATGTCCCCCTTGCCCTGTGCTATACAGGACACAGTTTACAGCTGGGGCACCTGTTACATAGGTACTGCTTAGGTAGGGGACCCATCATATCCTATTTTCTAGGTAGTTTGCATACTGTGGAGGTGGTGGTAGTTGACAATATGTCTACATGGGGCTGGATGATGGCACTGTTGGGCCTATCAGAAATGTGCTAGGAGCATGCTTGGACAGAGGTTCTGTGACTTCTTCCCAATGTAACCCATGCGTGTGTGCTGTGTGCAGTAGTACCATGGACATATGGCAGTTGTGGCTGATGGTATCCACATCTGGTGGTGGAGGTGCTGCTGTCTCTGGGATGGGACACCTACCTCCCTTAGTCCATGGTGAACACTGATGGCGGGGTCACCTCCTTACAGACATGCACCTGTGCTGGTGGCCCAGGGGTCTGTGGGCCCCTGCCCCTGCCCACCCCACCAGTCTGTGCACATCACAATGGCTGGGAGGATGCTTGGACAGCTCACTTTCAGTTGGCCTAGAGTTGTGTGAGGGCAGGCATTGTCGGGACTCCTACATGGTCGGGGATGAGGACTACAACACTGTCCCATTCAGTTGTGTGCCACTGTTTGTACTCCCCGTTCACCTGTATTGCACTCCCCTGTCCAGCAGGTGCCAGAGAGGATACCAACAGGCTCAAGGCCCACTGTTTCACCATGGAGTAGTTACAAGTGCTGACACAGGCCTATGAGGCCGGGGAGGAAGTCGTGTCCTGGTGAAAGAGCATGGATGCCAGGTACCAGGCCTGGGATGAGATCACCAAGGAGGTCAATGCTGCCGGTGACTGAAACAGCCTGTGGAAGTGGTGAGAAAGTGCTTCAGGGACATGGAGAAGTGCATGAATGAAGTCATGGCAATAGAGCCCAGGGAGCTGCATGCCACAGGTGGAGGCCCAAGGACATCAGAGGCCACACATACCTTGGATCCTGCGGAAGAAGCCATAGCATCCATGCTGTAGCCTACAGAGGTGTTGAAAGTGCTGGGTGGTGGCTACCAAAACCAAATGGGATATGCCCAGCCATGTGAGTGACTGCCAATGCGATGTCCCATAGGCCATGTGTATATGTCAGGGTGTCTATAGGTATGGGTGCACACATACACAAGTGCTGGGTAGCACATTGGGTGTAGGCCACACTGCATTTTTCCTCTCACTCTGTGTTTAGCCATCTGTGTTCAGATCCATGACCATGCCCCCTGTGGTGTTGCTCTTGTGCTCTCTAGTGCTGGGATATATGCTCTCTGGGAAGGGTATGTGTTCACTGCTGCTGCAGAGTGTGTCCACTAGTGCTGAGTGTGTGTTCCTTGGTGCTGGGGTGTGTGCCTACTAGTGCTGGGTGAATGTATACTGGTGGTAGGGTGTATACTCACTCATGCTGGGTGTATGTGCACATGTGTGGTGATGTGGGGAAGATTGGTGCTGGGCCGTGTGCACACTGTTGCTGTCTTGTGTGCCTTCAGTGGTGGCGAGTGTGCTTACTGGCGCAGGAGTGTGCTGGTACCAAAGGGGTATAGGAGATCTACTGCACACACAGTTTGGGTGAAGTGGCACCATACGCTGGGCATGCATGATGCCTCAGCTTGCACACCGCTCCAACTGGTATGGTACTATATAACTCCCTCCTCATCTCCCTACAGCACAGTACATGGGAAAAGACACAGAGGAGGATGCAGCAGAACCATCATGTTGTGTTGGCCCCTGATGCTAACTAATCAGTGCCAACTGGCCAGCAGCAAGGAGGACATGGAAGAGGACAATGATGAGACATACCTTGATAGCACAGAAAAAGTGAGGCCCACCCCAGACAAGAAGAGGCTTTCCCCCCAATACCCTCACACCAATGGGGCCAGTCACTGTTCTCACACAGCCTAACTGTCACAGGGGTGCAGCCAACTACTGTCCCTGATACAGCCACCACTGTGCCACCTCAGGACCCTAAACACAGCACAGCCATGGCCCTATCAACTCTGGTTGATACCGCAGGGCTGGCCATCACTGCAAATCCCTGTGATGAATCCAGCAGTATAACCACAGCCCTGCTACCCCATGGCCATCATGTCTAGCCGGCCACGGCCAGCTCACAATGCCCACCTCGGGCCACTCTACCTACACCGGTGCAGCCCCAGCCCCTACATACACACTGTCTGGATGGCATGCATTAATGCTGACAACCCTTTGGAATCCCTACTAATATGTACTTATGTTTTTGGGTGCCCTACTTGCAATACACCCTTTCCCTGGTAGCACTGTATTTGTGTTTTGATCATCCTGTTACCCCCTACCTAGCATACTGCAATGTGCTCACTGTTGCTGAATATTGATAATACAAGGCATAACCATATAACAGTCTCCTCTGTGGTCTGTACTCACCCACCATGTCTATAGATGTCCCTTATGATTCAGGCTCAGTACTCCTCAGCCCTCTTGGCCATTTTAGGATCACACCTGTCAAGCTACTCCAGTATCCCCTGGTCTGCTGGCTCCATATCCAATGCAGCGTGTTCCTCTATGGCCAGCATGCATATCCCATGATTGAATGCCATATTGTGTAGTATACAACAGATAAGGAATATTGCACAGGCTGTCTGAGTGGTATATTGTACAGCACCACCAGAATGGACAAGGCACCATAACCGCATCTTGAGCATTCTAAACACACACTTGATGATGTGTGTGGCAGTGTGTGTCATATTGTACCTGTCCTCTGCAACAGATTAGGGGTGGAGGACAGGTATGAGGAGCCACAGATGCAGGGTGTAGGCACTGTCAGTAGGGAAAAGGGTGTGGCTTAGTGTCATGTAGAAACACAGAAAAATAGACAATAATAGCAAGAACAGACCACTTTTCTATGCAGTCTTCCCATGTCCCTAACAAACCCGGGACCTATTGTCTATACAGGGTTCTGATCCATCATGTGCCATATGGGCAGTGTGTGGGAACTGAGGGGTATACTCACTGACAATGTGGCCACTAGGGATGCCACCACATTCAAATCTCTGGCAAAGGATGAAACTGTGCCTTATCAGGTAGTAAATAGTGCTACCAGGGCATCATGCCAGGACATTGACGATGCACTCTGTGATATCATACACCACCTGGTAATTGATGGAGTGGAACCATTTCTTATTGAGAAAGGTATCCATTCCATCACCAGTGGGTTCCCAGAAGGCAACATGGATGTAGTCAATGGCACCAATTGTTGATGGTATATGCACAACTCAATGGAACTGCTGAATGGTTGCTGTTCACTCTAGTGGGGTGCTGGGAATATGATAAACTTCCAAGAATGATCCAGCAGAGTGTCTAGTAACTGGGCAAACAAGTGTAAGGTGGCCAACTACAAAATAATGATTGTGTTCCCCACCAGTGTCTGGAATGTTCCTATGGCCAAGAAATGCATTGTAGCCATCACCTTCAGCTCTACGGACAATGGATGGCTGTGCTGGGGGTCTGTCTAGAGTTGATCATGCAGCAACTCACTCAGCTACCTGAGCATGGACCTGTTGAGCTTATACGGGTCCACAGAGCTGGTCATCACAGAAGACTTCATATATGACTTGTGGACAGTACTGTCTGTGTGCAGAATTGCACCTCCAAGGCCTATGTGTGGTCCTAGTGTGGGCATCAGCCCTCTCCTTCTCCTGTAAGATCTGCAGCAGCAAGCACACTACCTGTATGTGTGCTCCTCCAAATGCCATATTGCACTGTGTTCCTACAGGGTCTCCAGTTATCTCTGAGGTCTACCCTGGCTTAAGTTGGCCTTTTTATGAGCAGTAATTGGGCAGTGCTAAGTGGTCTAACCCCATTGCACAACTCTAAGATGCTGAATATTATATTGCACTGGTATGCATGGTCCCACTTCCAGCTTTTGCACACTGCATACATTTTCTCTGTGTGCAGGCACAAACAAATTTAGTGCACACTACACAGCCCTTTGAATAAGGGAATGCAGCACAAATCACTTGCAATACAGACTCAACCACATTGTGCCCAGTGCAACATTTTTGAGTATCTGGCCTGGAGTATTTCTTGAATACAGAAAAGACCATGAATACCAACCTGCTACTCTACCACTGAGCTATCTATCACTATTTAGCTGACATGCACATTTATGCTGAAAACATTTGTGAATACTAAAACAGGATTAAAAGTTAAATGAGCAGACAGTATACCATTATATAGCCCAAGGCAAATTTCTTCAGTTTTATTTGATTTTTAAATTGCAAGATTAATCATTTTCTCATACTTTATTAACTGGCATCAGTGGTGTGCAAAGCTTGGAAAACTTCGATTCACTATAACTTCCCAAAGTCCTGCAGCTTCACAAAGTTACTCTACCATCTGAGGAATATTATTGGTATTAATTCCCTTATCCCTTCTGAAGACCTACCAGCCTGCTGCATGCATTCATGACATCCAGTCTTGACTATTGAAACACGCTCTACCTTGGGATTAGTAGAAGTACACTACAGCACCTGCAGCTAGTGTAGAACATAGCTGCCAGGTTGCTGACTGGCCCTCCCATGACTAGACCTCATGAAGTCAAACTTCAAGGAGTTGGCAACTTTGCGAAGTTGTGAATTTACAATTTTTGTTGGCAAAGTCCATTGGGACATCGCCAAATTGAGTCTTTCAGTGCTGTTGCTGCAGCATGTGACATGCAGATCATGTAGTTACACTGCAGTAGGAAACAGACCAGAAGTAGTGTGCTGTGTTCAGTTATAGGAAGTGAGTTCAGGATATAAGATCTGCACTATACTTAGAGCTCAGTTTTGACTCGATTTTTACTGCTAGTCATTGCATAAAACATGCTTTTTTTAAACATATTCTACTTGGTGTTCTTTATCTGCAGATTTAATTTTGAACTCTTTTGACTACAGTTTAGTTTTTTTCTTTCACTTTCTGTGTGGTGCTGCTGTGCTGGACTAATGCTGTGTGTGGGATGGTGCAGCTTTTGTTTGCAGCTAACAACAGCTTTAGTTTCAGTGTATTATCATTGTTGCTCTCGAACAATTCATTTTCCTCAAGTCCCGTAATTTCTGTACACTATCAGAGTTCCACTGCTGCTGCAGTACTAACATCTGTCCACAACTTTGCAGGTAGTTATAGAACTTCAGTATTTTAATATTTTTATTATTTTTTGGTAATAGTTTAACCCTTTATTTTCATTTGTTTTAAATTTAAATGCAACTATTTCACTATTTGCAGTATTTTATTATTTTTAAAGCCACTAGTACTGCTACACATTACCACATTAAAATGAAAGGTAGACAGAAAGGAAAGGATAGACAGGGAGGACAGGCAGGGAAGGTGGCAGTGGTAACCATTGGTTGAGGCAGATGAGGGCATGGTATTTCTGATGGAGGTAGTAGTGTATTTGGAGTGTGCGATGGTTATTGTGCTATTAAAATGCTTACAGCACTTGAATTGGCTGCTCTCTTCATTGATGGAGGGAGCTGCCAGAGCCAAGATCTGTTATCTGAAATTTCTTCAACACCATAAGTGGCAGTGAGTAAACACGGTGGTGTTGAAAAATATCAAAAAGAGTCCCCAGTAGTTGGTAGTACAGGACTTGAGTCTGAGGATGATGCAGTTGCAGAGTTGGGTGGGCTACTGCCATCTCCAGAAAATGAGGAAAAGAAGGACCTGGGAAAGAAGGAGGAAGAGGAGGAAAAGGATGGTGAAGGTGAGGATGACACTGTCATCGATCTTTGATGGGAACATGAAAAGAAAAAAAACAAAACAAAGGGTGACAGAAAAGTACACAAATTTTTCAAATTGAACAGTAGGCAATCTGTGCCACAAAAGACAAAATATGATGACACATATCCCAGAATAGAAGTAAGTGCAAGTATGGTGGCCACAACAACTGGTGCACTGCATACATTTGTGCATCCTTCAAAATCCCTTGTGTCAGACTTTTTTATTACTGATCCAAATTATGACACTGTCGCAATATGCCTGCTTTATCAGGCCCAAGTAAGCTGTGACAAAAAGGGGTCTCATGTTGGCACAGGTGGACAGCATACAAATCTTAAAGTCAAACATATGGCTAAGTGGCAAGCACATTGGCAGAACATGTCTGCAGATGGTTAGGCAGTAGAGATGAGGTGGTTATTGTGAAGGAAAACATTGATGAAGAGGAGAAGGTCCATAGTACTCCTGGAAGGGTGAAATCACAGATAAGCATCAGTAACAAGAGCAGCAGCAGCAGTGTCACCCTGACAAAACCCCTCAGCAAAGTCACACATTTCTTGGCACCATCTCTATCTGTGACATCCAAGCAACATGGTGCTTACACCCAACTGTTCCCAAAAAGCACCCACCTAAAAAAGATCCAGCCAACACTAGCATTTTATCTAGCAATATAATTTCCTCCTCTAGTCATTCAGTGGCCAGGGAATTGAATGTTGCCATAGCAGAGATGATCGCTATTGACGTTTTCCTTTTTTCTGTTGTTGAAAATGCTGGTTTCCATTGCTTTATGTCCAAAGCATGCTCCTGTGGAAAATGCTGTCCTGAATCTACAGTGGGAAATTCTCAAACTGAAAGATGTTGTTGAAAAAGAAGATTCACATGCTCTGCAGCACTCCTCCAGTTCACACATACATCTTACCACAGGTATACGGAGCAGTGGGAAACAGCTGCTAGTTCATTATTGTGTGTAGCACCACACTGGGTAGAACTGAAGTGGGTTGATCATTACCTTGGCAGCAAAGGCAAGCAATCTAATTGAAGCTACATACAGTACCTGGAATTGACAAGCTTGCAACACTAGCTATGAAGAGCATGCTTGATTCACACACTGGGGAAAACATTTTAGCATCAACATGGGAGAAGATTAACACTTGGTTTAACCCACTGTCCTTAAAGGCAGGCTTCATAGCCAGTGACAATGGTGCAAATATTGTCTAGGCTATTAGTGGTGGAGATCTGTTAGGGTGCCTTGCTTTGCTTACTGTCCAAACCTGGTTGTGCAAGACTACTTGTCACAATGTGACATTAAAGATGTGCTCATCCTCTGCTATGGAATTTGTGGCCATTTTGCATGGTCTGGAAAGACCAGGGACCAATTATTTGTGCTGCAATTAAAAAATGGTCTGGTCAACAATGATTAGGCAGGAGGTTGTCACAAGGTGGAATTTAACTTTGTATGTTTTGGACAGGATGTGTGAACAGTATAAGGCCTTCTTAGAGAATATACTCTTTGTACAAGCCGTGACAGCTCTGGAGCTTCTGTGTCACTGACAAAACACTGGCAGTTTAGGGATGGATTGATTTTGATCTTGAGGCCTTTTGATCATGCAACACAGACAGTGAGTGGGGACACTGTCTCTATTAGTCAGGCTATCCTACTGCTCTGGGTGCTGAGGCAGATCATCTCTTATAAGCAGCAGCAGCAGTTTGAGGCAACAGGTGTCTCCATAATTATAGCAGTGTCAGTGGCTCAGTAGGTAGCATACTCGCCTCTGAGGCCGGGAGATCAGAGGGCTGTGGGTTCAGTTCCCACAACTTGCACTTGGGGTAATATCCCAGTACTGACACTGTAATACAGCATGAGAGGAATGCTGCATTTCTGAGGTGCCGTCTTTCGGATGAGACGTTAAACCGAGGTCCCATCTGCCTGGACTGGTGGTAGTTCAGGTGGATGTTAAAGATCACATGGCACTTATCGAAAAGAGTAGGGGTGTTTTTATTTATATAATAATACATACAGGAAATCACATGAAACAATAAAGATGATACTTGATCCTCATAATAAACTACAGTGAAACTGAAAATGTAGAGGGGAAAAAAACATAGGAAAGGACACAAATTAAAAGGAAAAAAATCATAATTACCAAACAGAAATACTGCTTAAAAAAAACCACCCCAAAAAAAAGGGGGAGGGGGTTAGGGAGGAAGGTTAACTATCCAAGTTATTTATATTTAATAATGTAAGAAAAACCCCTCCACCAAAAATTTACTTTATCAACGTTATACATTTGTTTATCTTTCAAATAAACTTTCAACAATTCATTCGTAACATAACAACAAAACCCTTCCACTGTACTCAATTTCTGATAAATTACCCATTGACATCATAATTGCCATAAACAAAATCTTAAACATGCAAAAAAAATGAATAACGTGTGTTTATCATATATCTGTAAGCAGGGTGGCACTATTCCAATAATTAAAGTCTCATAATTAATAAGAGACAACCAAGGCATATTCCATCTATTAGCAGCATATTTCCATATTGATTTAGAAAAGAACAATACAAGAAAAATGCTCCATAGTTTCCTCTTGGTTTATACAATCAGGAAAAGGACAATTCCTCTTTTCCCTAGCCTTATACTTAGCCGTGCCCCTCACATTTAAACGACCATACATGATGAGCCACTGGGTTTCCCACATCTGTATAGGGAGTCTGGGGTTATTTAATTGTTCTAAAATATTTTTTAACACCTGCAGAGGGGCAATTTTTAAAACATGGGTCAGTAGGATAGACTCTAGCCATTATCATCCTATAAAGATTTTTCGTATTGGAAGAAGAAATTTGTTCTTTTAACACCTGCCATTTATACAGCTTTTGTGCGGAAGGTCAGAAATATGCTGGGAAATGAAGACGTGGATGAATTTTAGGAGCATAAGTTATCCAGACCTGCAGATATCGCTCTAGAGACTGCCTAATCCAAAACCTATCTTGACTAACTGAAAATAAAAAACATTTCCTTAAATTAAGTGAAATAAACAACACATGACAAAAAATAACTGGGTCCACCATACCCAAACCCCCTTTGTCCTTAGCCAAATATGTATACCATCTTTTCACTGGATTCAGTCTATTCCCCCCATAGAAGTTGGAAACAACAACTATATATTCTGGCTTCATATTGAGTAGGTACTGGAAAGATTTTGGCAATGTATTGAAAACAGGGTAAAATAAATTGTTTTAGAACCTGTATTCTTTTGAGTTTGGAAAATTTAAACTGCTTCCACCTAGCAATTTTCCCCTCAACCTTTTTACAAACTAAATCCCAGTTATCTACTGGCATATTTTGTGGCCCAAAAAGAACACACAAAATAGTTATAGGTTCGATAGAGAAACAAATATTATTAACTAAAATAGGAAAATGAATAACACTTCCTATCAGAAGACCTTTGGATTTTGTGTGATTAAGCTTAGCATTTGACAAAGAAGAGAAACGAGAAAATTCTGTAAAAAATTCCGCTATCTGCTCCTGAGAATTAAAAAAAAGGCAAACATCATTAGCAAAAGCCTGTACCAATAATTGATCATTTGATAAAGGTTTATGTACCCCTTCCCAGCGGGGAGGGTTAGTTAAAGCACATAACAAAGGCTCTAATGAAAAAACATATAGCAAGGGGCTCAAAGGGCACCCTTAGACCCCATATTTATTTCTTATTCCTTTGTTATATGCTCCTTAACCACTGGATAGACTTTAGATGATTTATACAGAGCCCGAATCAACCCAACAAATGAAATCGATCCCAAGAAATTCCAGGACCAAATAAAAATCCCTGGTTAACCCTATCAAAAGCTTTCTCCAAATCAATTGATAATAAAAAAACAGCCTTCCCTTCTAAAGATAAATATTCTATTACCGCTCTAATGATTATTAAAGGTGACTGGATATTCCTATCTGGGACTCCACAATACTGAAATGGAGAAATAACTTTACCAGCCAATAATCGTGACCTATTGTTCAACAATGAGGCAAAGATTTTATAATCAGTGTTTAAAATAGTAATGGGCCTCCAATTCCTAAGGTGTCCTTTATCCCCTGATTTAAATATATGAATCAATAGTCCTTCTGTAAAAAAAATCTGGGAACTGAATTTTAGAAACAAAAAATTGAAAAACTAAAAGTAAACAAGCCGTAATGTCTGTTAGAAAAGATTTATAAAAAGAATTCGGAAGGCCATCTAAACCATGCGTTACATTATCTTTTAATTTTTAATAACTGCTTTCAATTTCAAGGCAGGAGAAAGGAACTTCCAATTTATCCCTCTCCTGGGCTTCTAAAAGGTCAGGAGGCACCCCTAAATAATGTGCAATCTCAAAAACAGTAGGCTCCGAAATTGGATTTAAACTATCAGAATAATCTTTAATAATAGAATTAATACCTCCTGCGTCCTCCACCTTAATCTGATTGCACATGAGATATTTCAAAGCTGTAGAATCCTTTAGTTTTTTACATAATGCAAAGGGATCCCCAAAAACTGTTTTAGTAGAATGATTAGTAAGGACCGCTTGAAAAGTTTGAGACCTATTATATTGATATAGTTTCATTTGATCTTTAATGTGTTGAATTTGATCCGAAAAATCATACTTAGATGTATTGGCTAGGGTAATCAAGTATTGCAACTGAGACCTTAACTTTAAATATGAAAGAAAATCAGAATTCCGTTTTCTTTTACCATATTTTTGAAACCAAGAACAACAATCTTGCTTCGTTTCCAACCACCAAATACCTAAATCAGAATATAAAAATGCTATTGATAGCCTGGCCCTCAATATAAGGGAAATTGAGTTTATTACCACAGCTTCATTCAAGATAGAGGTATTTAGTTTTCATCTCAAAGATTTCCTCCCAACAGAGGGGAAAGTGCCCACTTCAACCAATACTAAGAGGTGATCTGAGAATTCCACAGGGACTATATTAAAATTTCCTATTACTGTATTTTTTGAAAGGAATAGATAATCGATCGTAGAACCAACTTTTCCCTTAAAAAAAGTAAAATTAGAATCTAGTTTTACCGAGGAGTTACAATTAACCAAATCTCCTGTCTTGATAATTGATGCTAAACAGTTTGAGTCACAATAGGTTTTTTTGTTTACCCCACCTTTGATAGAGAGAGTACAATTAAAATCGCCTCCCCAAAAAATAGTAAGGGAAGAAATCAAAAAGGGTTGAATTAGTTTCATGTACTCAGTTCGAAGAGCCTTTGTCTGGGGATTATAAATATTAATAAATCTACAAGCTCTAGAGTGCCATAGACCATCAGTAATTAAAATTCTCCCCAGAATCAATTCAATTAGTTTGAGTAACACAAAATGAAAAGAATTAAACAAAATACCTATCCCATCTGCTCTATCCCTTCCAAAGGACCAAAAAGAAGGCCCCAAAGGCCAGTACCTTTTGAAGGAAAAAATTTGTTCTTGAGCAAACATCCAGGTTTCTTGGAAAAAACATATTCCCAAAGATTGGTCTCTAAGGAGCTGAAAAACAGCTCGTCTTTTAGCAAAGTTAAGCAGACTGTGTGTATTAAGAGAGCCCCAAATAAACCTGGCCATGAAAGTAAAAAAAAACAAAGGAAACACAACCTATTTTTTTCTCCTTTTCTTTTTTTCTCCTTATAATCTTCTATAGGCACACTCATACCACCTTGAAAAGGATTTTTGGGAGTCCAAGTCTCCAACATCCATCTCTGAATCCCCCCAAGAGGTAAACAAAGCAGCATAAGAATTTGGAGATTCAAAGATTCATTTTAGAAACAACCCCAGCCTTCACATGTCTATTTGACCGACGCGGAGGAAGGGACGATAATCCTACACTGTCCCTAGTAGGTTGTTCTGGTTCTGTAGTGTCAGTGTAACACACAGGATCTAGAAGATTTACCACTTCTGCTTCAATTTTGACAATACTAGCTGGAACTACAGAAAGGGAAGGTGAAGGAGGAGGAAGGGGGGGGCAAAGGGGCCTTGAACTGGGAAACCAAAACTAAGGATTCCTGCTGAAGAGGAGGAGCCATTTCCTTAGTCTCCACTTTTTTGGAAACTGCATCCTGGGCCTGCTGAATGATTAAGTCTGTACTACCACAGGAGGCCTTATTTTTAGCGGCCCAAGGGCAATCTTTAAAGGCATGGCCAAAATCCTCACATAAGTCACACTTCATGTGGTTTGCACACTGCATAGTGATATGACCCACTTCCCCACAATTATCACATCTCGGCTGGTCACACACACTAGAAAGATGAGATTTAGCTCCACACTTATAACATGCCCTGGGTTGCCCACTGTAAAAACATACCCCTCGATCTCTCCCCAACAAAAAGGCATTTGGAATATGCTCAATTCCGGAATCCGTTTGTCTAAGCTTCACCCTATATTTCCACCCACTGGTCCAAAACTGCTCAGAATCCAAAATAGGGTCTGGATCACTTAGTATATCACATTTTTTGGAAAGCAAATAAGTAATATCTTCCACATGGACCCCCTCATTCCTAAACATCACTGTGACATTTTTGATTAAAGGCTTAGAAAGTGGAATTACCAAGAAGGGGGTCCATACGGGGGAAAATTTAACTTGCCCATAACGTTCCCAGAAAAGGTCTAAATTAGAAGCTGAACGAAAACTAATGTCAAAATTATCTTCCCGGAAATATTTATAAATGCAAAAACATCTCTTGGTAAAAATTTCAATGAATCCTTAATTAAATATCTCCCCACATAATGTCTATCGGGCCTGACATCCAGGCCACCTTTGTAGCATATTCTCACTGCGTTCTGCCGAGGTGCAGCTTCCCTTCTAGATTTTGAAAATAGTTCAGATAAGAGAGGTTTAGTTATAGGCTCTGAAGCCCCCACACTCTCTTTTTGCACTGAAGCCTGTGATCCTGAAGCCAAGTCCACCTTTGAAAAAGGTTGCAGATTAAGTATAGATGTTTGTACCGGCATAGCTGTAGCAGGAAAAGTAGAAGGGATACTCTGTAAATTAGTCTTTGGCCACCACTCAAGAGTCTGAAGATTAAGTGAAGGATCCCAGGCTGAATCCGGGGTCCAAATCCCTGATGGGCCCTTCTCCCATCCAGCTCCCTGTAATGCTTTCTGAGGAGACCAGGAAGCATCATGTATACTAGAAACCCCATTTCCTTGATGTATTTGGACATATTCTGAATTAGTCACACATTTTTCAGACTGGGAAAACTCCTGTGCAACAGCTGTAGACCCTTGTAGTAAAGGTGCATTGTGTTTAGGGGTAACCAGCGGAGAAAAACTAAATTCAGTCACTCCTTGTTGATCATTAACCTTTGTTTGATACGATATAAGATGGGCCTCAGTTTGTGCAGTGCCAGAAGGTGACTGTGGATGGAACACAAAACCCGATTCCTTTGACAAAGTTATAGCAGTTTGAAACTTTGAATCCGCCTGTTGCAGCACTGAAGCCACAGTAGACTGTTTGAAAAGTTCAGAAAGAGCCGAAACCGGCTCACCGACAATGGCAGTCTCAAGAGATGTGCCCGGCTTTCGGCACTCGCTATTCTCAGCGATTAACCTGCCAGCCGGCACACTCATTTCAGTTTTCCAAACCTTTGAAGAAACAGTAATGCACTCACCCGCTTTCTTTAAAGGGAGCAGACCGACGACTTCCTCATTCCTGTTGTCAATATTCGCTGGCAGCTTGTCAGACTGCTCAGCTGAGATAGTGTGTGATATAGAGCTTGCAAAACAAGCGCGAATATATGAAATTTCCACCATGGTTTCTTTGCCTTCACTCCGTAAATTAGAATTTTTTGCAGTTCTTAATAACTCTGTTGTAGACCTCTCTGGTACCAACAGCTCTGGTACCAATAGAGCTTCATGAAAAACCTCGTCTTCTTCACCAACCGGCATTTTCAACAAGGCATCAGAAAAAACATCCTCTGCTAGTAGTGAGGCGTTCCCCACTACTAGACACGCATCCACCTCCTCAGACAACTCTCCCAGAGTGGGCATCTCACACAGAGATGGCTGTCCACCCACATGCGAAACAGACAAATCCATAGCAGAAGAAGTAAGCTGAAAAGCAGGAGCTGGAACCTGGGGACAAAGAGCAGCATTTCCACCACCTCCACCAGGATCTGGAACAGCAGCCATCTTGGAGTCACCAGCAAATGGGTCCCCCCTGCTTACAGGAAGCAAGTGTAGGGGTATTTCCCCGGTGTCCTGGCCAAATTTCCCTCATTCACTAAATATACCACCAACAGCTTAATCTGGTTCAAGGTCAGTTGGCATTCATCTGTATCCCCCCTCCCCCGGGTCATGCCTGAAAATAGGCAGGATTTGTCTAGTGCACTTACCTGGTCAACAAAAGCTAAATAAATAAATAATAAGCTGAACGTTGTCTGAATACATGCTTAATGCATTGCACCATAACAGATGACTGAAAAATGTCCTGACATCCTTGAATTTCAGTACTGCAACAACACTGGATCCACGGTACAAATGGGGGCTTTCAGCCATAACTGATGGTGGTAGTCAGAAAGTTGAGCATCTGCAAATACTATTGATCAGTCATATACACGATTTGCAAATGCTAAAAAAAACAGCATTTTGAGATGAGACGCAGTGTGTCACCCTCACCTGCAGTCAGCCAGGGAAGTGAGAGAAGTTGAGAGTCTGCTTCAACATCTACTAATAAGACAACCAGAAAACCACCTCTAAAATCACATCCTATATGGACAGTTTTTGCATAGGTTGGTATTGCAGATAGTGAGGAAGAGAAGGAAGAGTAACCATTTAACCACTGGAGGATGCTGCAATAAAGGCAGCAGCCAGATCTGTTGAGGCATATATGGCAGACCCCAAACACATTGGAGCTGATGATGAACCAGTGCAGCATAGGAACAACTACTGTATGTTAAAGAGTAGCCTGTACAGGCAGATGTGTTTTTTAAAAATTTAAGCTGCTGACCATCTAGTGGTAGATCTGAAGATGTTTTCACTGCTGCAGGGGCAATCATCACTGACTGACATACAAACCTATCCGGCCAAAATGCCACTATGTTGACATTCACTAAAATTAATAGTGCACATATACCTCCAAAGAGAAATACATTGCTGTGGGCACCTCTGACATACTAGGTTGAAGCAGGGGAAGAACACCCACCACAGAGGCAGTTGTGGACTTAACGGATGCAGAATTCCAATATGGTAAAAATTAAGATACTGAGGATGCAGAAGTATGTTTGTTGTGAGGTATGAGAAGCAGTAGATGGATTACTTTGGAGGACACTAAAATAAAGAAGAGAATGTAACTCCACACTCTGGCCTCCTCAAGTACTCCTCACCCAGGAACAACATGGACCTCCTCCTCCTCCATCTCATGTATGCCTCCAGAAAAAACAAGACTCAACCCAGTATAAATGCCAGACACCTTGACTACTGTGTGAACCTGCTTCTGTTGTCCTGTTACCTCCTCCAGGCATCAAGATGTCTACTCTTCCTCCACCTCTGGGGCACCATTATGCCATTACATGTCATGCCCATGACTAAAGTGACAGAAAGTATCATTCCATTTTTTTTTTACTTTTCTATTGTCCATTTCCATTCAGCACAAAAAACCACGAGTGGGCTTGACTCTAAATAATTTCACTCTTGTATTCACAGGTGTCCTCGCCTGCTGTCTCATCTTTGGTAGTCAGCAAGCCACCTCCTCATCCCCCTCTGAGGCACCAATGTGCCATTACACAGCATGGCTTTTATTAATGTGATGGTAAGTATAACTTCCAAAAGTGTGTTTCTTTCTTACACTTTCTTATTTTAATTTTGCTTTCACAGGTGCAACACAACAGGAGTGGACTAGAGTCTAAATAATTTCACTTTTGCCTTCACAGGTCAGTTCTCTGTGATAGAGGTGATCACAAAACAGTGATCGCTGTTATAGCAAGTGTATATTGCCAAAAAACAAATCAGCGATATAAACTTGTGGGTGAACAGACATTGAGCAAGTGCACTTAGTGTTTATGCGGGGGGGGGGCTGTGCCCCCTACACCCCTTCGGGGAGGGGGCTTTGCCCATTGCACTCCCCTGCTTAAATATAGTCATTACTTTTTTAATATTTGTAGCAAAACATCTGGTCGGAGCATAGATTGGGTGGGACACAGCTGCCCTGTGGGGCTTTGGGGGCACTTACGCTTGCTGGGGGGGCTGCAACTTGTGACATGCCTCTCGGGTATGCCCTTTCTTTAGCGTATCTTTCTGCATGTCACAAGTCACAGGACTTAGCCACGGAGACCCTTCCCCTTCCCCTTCTAGAATAGGGTGCAGGGTCCATATCACATTGGCGTTTGGTGCAAGTCGCCTTTGGCAGCGACTTGCACCAAGTTTCTAGAATCAGTCCCATAGTTCCTCAATTTAGTACTTTCTTTTGTTTTTTTGTGATATTTAAAGTCTTGGATTTGTTTAATAATAGTATTTCAGGGGATACAGGAATTTGAACGTCAACACTCTTGTTTCATTTCTTCTATGGTTTTCAGCTACCAATTATATACAATTTGGCATGACCAAAGACTGTGTATTAAATCAGCTTTTTTACCACATTCATACCAACACAAATCAGAAGCATTAGGGATTATTTTATTAATCATTACTGGGGTTATACATACTCTGTTAATGATCTTTATGTGAATAGATTTATTTTTTGCTGATATGTAGTTTTTATTTGATTTGGCCTGTATTATTTGACATTGCTTTGTTGTTAATGCTATTGTCAGATCATTTTGCCATTTTTTGTATATTTTTTGTCTGCCTTTTAAGCAAATGTCCATCATTAGCGTATACATTTTTGAGAGGGTTTTATTTGCTATGCTTTTAATTAGTTTTTTTCCCCCTCAAGTTACTCTTATTGTAACAAAATCCCTTGTTATACCAACCGTATCTGCCGTCTTTTTATATTTTGTGTATAATATGTTATAATATGTAAAGTTCTTCAAATTTTTTTTTGATTTTTTGACCATATTCATCATAAGCAATACATCTTTCTTCATTTAAAAGATCTGCCTAATGCGTAATATGACCTGCGGTTGCAGTCCCTAACATATGACCTGAGTATTCCCCACTCTCCTCACACCACCAACAAACCACAGCCTAAAACCTAAAAACTACCCGCTCTCCTCTCTCCACCTCTCCCCCTCCACCTTATCCCAGTCCCCTTCCCCCTTGCCTCACCTCTAGTCCCCCCTCCTACCCACTCCCATTTCATCCTCTGCCTCACTGATACAGCCCTCCTTGACTGCATTGCTCCTCACCCCTCCTGCTTCCCATGGTTCTTCTCACTTTGGTCCTCCTATACCCTTTATTTTTTCTCCCTCCTGCCCCTGACTGACTACCCCTATTTCTCTCATCTCACCCCATAGGACTCCACGTGCTCCTACTCAATGCCTCCATTTTCCTTACCCCCCATCCACTATAACTATAACTAGCTCCCTGCTGAACAATTAAACAAAGCCTCCATTACTACCTAGAAACTTGTTTGCCTCTAGTTGTTTCATGTAATCACTTAAACACTGTATGCACCTTAGTGTGCAGTTGTCATGTTCTCCTTAGCACTTATTGTTATGAAATCACTGGTGTACCTTTGTCTACCTTTTTTGTGTAACACCCTTGTATGAAATTGTAACCTATGTAACTTCAACCTCTGTGTAACCTGACCTGTATGTGATGCCATATACAAAGCTACCTGTATTTTAGGTTTTAGGTCCTGTGCTGTTTACTCTGGCTTTGGAACCTTTGTATACCAGCCTATTTTGGCTCAAAGGTATTGATCTGAATGTAAAATAAATAAATAAATATGGACACAGACACAAACAGATAGTAGGGGGAAACAAAGGGTGGCTGAAAGATGTTAGTAGAAAATAAGTCTATTATTTAAACTGGAGGGCTACTGGGAGCCTAGGTGGATGATCAGATTGGTTACCATGTTTTTTATTTGGTCAGTGTCCCGAAAACCCTGCTGAAGGACACAAACAGAAAGATCATTGACACTGTGGTCCCTGGAGGTAAAGTGGAATACAATGGGTTTATCAGTGTCTCCATTCCTGGCACCCCTGTAATGTTCCCTGAATTGGTCAGCCAGGAGTCTACCAGTTTCCCCTATGTAAATAGCTACGCACTGCCTGCAAAGGCTACACTATATTGCAATAGTGCATGTGCATAAGAAATCCTTGGTGATATGAAAAACACCTGTGGGACCCTGAATTCCAGTCACACTAAAAATACATTTGCAGGTGTAGCAATGAGTTCTGTTGCAAGATTTGGTACAGTTCCTCTCTACCAGGTACTTCCCTGGTGTGCAGTGGCACCCCCCCCATCCTCTGATCCCCATTCCCATAAAGAATAAACCATTCCTTGATATCTATTGGCACCCCAACCCTCCAATCACTGGCCTCCTAGGCTTAATTAAGGTACCTAGTGTGTAGTGGCAACCCCGCCACTGATTACTTGCTGCTGTTTATTGAAAGAAGTCCCTGGCATCTAGTGACCCCCTGCATCTCCCGCAGCATCCATGGCACCCTACCACCCCCCTTACCATAGCCAAAAGTGCCATGGGGAGCCCATATGTTGACTGGCAC
Source organism: Neoceratodus forsteri (assembly GCA_016271365.2). Taxonomy (NCBI): domain Eukaryota; kingdom Metazoa; phylum Chordata; order Ceratodontiformes; family Ceratodontidae; genus Neoceratodus; species Neoceratodus forsteri. The sequence goes on from CM028134.1 coordinate 883,534,579, forward strand.
AGCCCTCCTCTCACCACCTTGATCAGCTGCTGTATGCAATGTTAGGGAGAGCTCATCCTGAGCACTGTAAAAGGAGTGTGCATACTGTCTACAGCATGCCATAAAGGGAGCATGAGTATTGTCTATATTGACAGTAAGCATCCTCCCTTTACAGTGCGCAAGTCGGGCACTGTCTGTCACTGCATACAGTGGCTTGGAAAGGTGGTGAGAGGAAAGCTGCACTCCACTTTTGCCCATATTCCCACAGTTTATTGGGCATCTGGTCCTAGTAGGGTTGGGCACAAATAGCAAATTCAGCTTTCAAAGAATTTTTACAACATTACTTTTAATTACATGAACATTTTTAAAACTTTTTATTTGGTCATAACTCATACAGTATTGTGGCTAGAGAACTAACAATTTGGCATGCTTAGTTTTCATATGAAGTCCTAATGATATGTCACTGTTTATGGCATCTGAATAAGTGTCTTTCAACTTATAAGGGCTCAAAGTTCGGCAATTTATTTTTTGTAAATTTTTTTAAATGTATTTCTCTGCTTAAAACATGGCCTCCTCTGGAGCTCAACAGCTAAAAAGAGGAGAATGCATAACTTTCTTGCAAGGAATTTGAAACTGCTAAATGTGAAGGGAGCTGGTTAAATAAATGCTAAGTTACTAGGGTTCATAATTTCATACAATTCCATACAGAAAATGGAAGCAAATGAGACATCAAATTAAGTACAGGAGATTATGCAATCTAGTGCACGTTTAGGGCTAGATATTCAGACTGCGGCCAAGGGGTGCGCAATGTACAGCGCAGTAAATGTAGATGAGCCATGGGTCAATGGATGCTGTATTCAGAGGATGTACCACTGACATGCGCTAGAGCAAAGAAGACTAAAAATAGAAATGATGCACCACAGTGCAACCACACATGCACCTGTGCAACCAGGAATGTGCAGAAGCAAGTCAGGAAGCAACCCAGTGGACTGAGCAAGGGCAACAGGCAACAGGGACACAATGGCAGGGCTGCACAGTAGCACAGTTCCCCACCAGCATGGCCAGACACAGACAACAAGAGTACACCATCCCAGAGGCACCACAAGGCACCATGGGATGGCACAAACAGGACCCCAGTCTGCCAACACTGGCACAGGGCACTAGGGCAATCAACCCATTGGCACCGATGGCATGTTAGCACCGGCGCCGTGCAACACAGACCCAACTGGCAGCACTGCAGGTGACAGTGGCCATGGTGCTAGGACAACACATAAACACAGAGGACAGTGGCATGGGAGAGAGAGGCACAAGCCATCTAGATACACACAGGCTGCAACCTGGAATGGAGAGGGGCACAGCACCACAGGGCACACTGGCAGTAGGAAGCACACCATGCTGACAGAAGGGCAGCACAGGCAGACAAGGGCACAAGTCACAGGTGCAAGCACAGGCCAGTGCAACACCCACCAAACAGGGACATGCACAGGACAGGGACATGGCACACAGGCCCAGTGCACACATGATCAGCACCCACAGGGGACAGCAGCAGGACACCATGGACACACCCAAGCACACCAACAGACACCTGCAGCATGGCTTGACATGCCACCTGCAAAGGAAACACAGACACACTTGTTGTGTCACAAAATGGATTTACTAACATAACCAAACTGTGCCAACAGGGCAAATCAGGGCACAGAGGGGTGAAGGAACACAGAATGCAGGGAATAGGGTCCTGTGGTCTGTACAGTGGGATGTGAGGATAGGCAGTGCAACAAGGGAAGGGCAGGGCAAGTGTGGATCATGGCCCCGACAGGATCAGGGCAGTTCAACATCTGCCACGCAGTGCAGCCTCCAGCCTCTGGATGACACTTCACAGGGCTGCAGTCTCCCTCAGGTGTCAGCATTCACCTCCCACCAGCATGGCCAGAAGTGTGTTTTTCCTCCTCTACTAGCCGCAGAGGTTAGACAAGGTCCTCACCAGCTGCGGTGACCTCTGCTGATGACATAGAACACTGGCCCAACCTAGGAGAAGGTACAGAACAGGCGATAAGCAACATGCCAGATGTAGCCCCAGCCCACCTGAACATGTGCATCAGACAGCGGAGGCACACACCAGTGGACAGACCTCCAAGGGCAAGTGCACTGAGGGGTGCACCAGCCATCCCCACAGAACACCATAACATGGTGAACAGGCCACCATGTGCGACATGCATACACGGCAACACAGTGGGCACAGCAGTGCACATTCAGGCCACACGACGGTGACTGCAGGCACCCTGTGGCACACACACAGTGGTGTCTGTACGCACAACCCCCCCCCCGGCAGAACAGTGGACATGGGCACGGTACACACCCACACATGCAATGCAGCACTGGCATGTCCACTGGGCCATGCGCCCACCCACGCAATGTCCATGCATGGCAGCAGTGACCATGGATGGAACCCTGTGACCTATAGAGAACCACAGATGCACAGTACTGCAGTACGTACATGCTTACCTGGCCGTAGCTGTGCTGATGCACCTGCAGCACTGCCCTCATGCCGCTGGATGTCCACGGCTGCCCTGGCCCACCTGCAGTCCTCTGGATCTGTGGAAGGATGGATGAGAGAGAGAGAGAGAGAGAGAAAGATGTGGACATGAGAGGAATGTCAGGCAAACACCCCCCAGCACATGGCTGTCACAGTGCAGGATAGGACACCACCCAGCTGTTGGCCCTGGTGCCTGTATGATGGTAACATGCACAACAGTGGTGCACATGGTGATCATGTAGGACACGCAGCACTCACCAGAACTGTGGCCCCCACGGCAGCTGCACATGCTGTGCATCTGGAAGCCTGGGACAGGTACACTGCAGGTAGACATGATGCATGTGGATACCCACCTGGCTGTGGTACTGTGCCACACAGCACCCACACCTGGAGCCCTCTGAGACATCCGGGATCCCTCCTCCACAGGTCCCCATAGTGGTGCCACCACTGCTCCGTGGTGTGCTGCACCCCCCGTGCTGTTCCATGTTGGTGGCGATCTGCTCCCACACCTGAGACCACAGCTGCTGTAAGGGCACCTGCCCAAACAGCTGGGGGGCAAGGGGCTCCACAAGTGCAACAAGGTTGCTCATTTTGACCTCCGTCCATTTAAGGGCCTGATGTGACCTTTCAGTATTGCCCACCATGGCACCAGTACAACAGTTCAACGGAGAGTGTTGCGGCCTACACAGCATGTATGTGGTGCAGCCCATGTACATTGTGCAATAGCAGACTGCTGTATGTAACCGCACAGCATGCAGATTCATGACTGGCATGCAGTGTGGCATAGTATCACGCGGCAACGCACATGTGCACAGTGACATGGCCTGGTGGGTGCATAGGGTCATGGCCATGACCCAGATGGCACATAGTGTGACCCTGCACAACAATTTGCATTCCCCACCCTGTGCTGTAGGCAGCATGGTGCACCCTGTGTGTGATGCGCGTGTTTGCACGGTAGGCGACAGGTGCTGCATGCACAGTGGTGGACCATCGTGCAACACACCAGGGTTGCACGATAGACCATTTAACATAGTGGCACACATGCGCACTGCACACCTGCGCACTGCACATGTACATCCTGGCTGAGCATGGTGCAAAATTGCAATATTCAATCGCGATATGCAAATCACCCTGTGAGGATATGCACGGCGCAATCGGGCTCATTAGCATTGCATTACAATTGCTCACAAGCTAATTTGCATGCATTGTGCTTGAAAAACACCATGCCACAGCACAGGCCACGGACCAGTATTGCTGTAATTTTGGTAAGGGGATGCTAACGCTGGGATTGAGAGGCCCATACCTTCATTGCAATGGTGTCCCTGTCTGTGCCATGCTGCCACTGACATCCATTTCTGTCACTGTCCACAGGTAGCATAACATCTGAGGCTGAGGGAGCAGAGGATCATGGGCCTGCATTGAAGCACAGGCCCAATTTCATGAAGGAGGAGCAGTGGGCCCTTTTTGAGGCCTACCTCAACAGGGAGGAACTGCTGAGTGGCACCACGGGAACACCGCAGGACAGGTCAGCCGGGAGGGATGCAGTGGCCACCTACGTCAACACCCATGACAGGCACCAGAGGAGTGCCCAGGAGTGTTGCAAGAGGGTGGGGATGGATGAACGCTGCATTAAGGAGAAGGTAGCAGCCATCAGGGTGTCCCGCAGCAGGACAGGTGGCAGGCCACCCACCGCAATGGCACTGATGGTGATGGAGGAGCTGCTGGCGGCCACCATCAGGCATGCTGCCATAGAGTGTTCCTGGTGGTGGATTCCAGATGGGTGGCAGCCTCTCACAGCACTGTGAGTCACCACATAACACACCACACATGGAGGGGTATGGGCAGTCCCATGCAGGCAGGCCTGCAGCCATGCTGTGTGGTCTTTGTGGGTGAGGTGTGCAGCTGTGCACAGTGCACTTGTGGACAACAGCCATGGCATCATGCACCCCTGGGCACAGGATGTGCCTACATGAATGCTACACCTATGCTGACTCTGTGTTTCTGTGTTCCAGCACCATCACATTTCTGTTGAGTGGAATAGGATGAGGACACCACATAGGACCGGAGGAGGTGGTGCCATCTACATCCACAGGCTTCCAGAACAGAGACTATCCACATAGAGACAGTGAGGGGCTGCTGGATGTACTGGGGCTGGAGTCAGATGCGCTGTTGGAACTCCTGCTCAGTGAGGACCTGCCCATGCTGTGCACGCAGCTGGCAGTGTGTCCGACTCTGATGATGATGATATAACACTGATCCTGGATGGTGCAGGGCATGAGGTGCTGGCCAGGGTTCAGGGACAGTTGCAGGCACTGTTGGGGACCGGTGTTGCATCAGCAGTCCACGCAGCTTCCCCCTGTCCATGACCACACAGTGGCATGTGGTGCCACCACCGTGCCTGGCGGGGGGGTGCTCTTGCATGCACGGCTGTGCTGGGAACAGACCAGGAGATGGCCAGACAGTGGCAGCAGCATGCAATGACTACCAGGCAGCATGCCACAGGGGCCTCCTCCGGTGCTCCTGTAGCCACACTACCCCCTGTGTGGTCCCCTGTGCAGTGTCCACTGGAGAGGGGCATTGCCCAGCATGCCATGTCACCCCCAGCAGGCTGGCATCTGCCCCAAGATGCACAGGGAGCTGACCATCTGACTGAGCACACCTGGCTGCTGTGGGCATCTGTGGACAACCACATGATGCTCAGGATGGAGATCCATGCACTGCAGGTTGAGGTGCATCAGCTGGCCGAGCAGCAGGACAATGGTAATCCACAGCTCATTGGTGAGATCCAGCAGCTGCGGGAGGCCACGACCACATCACTGAACTACATAGCTGGTACCATTGTGGCTGGATTTGCATCGCTGGTATCCACTGGGCATGGCCACATGTGTCAGACTCCCCTTAGTGCAACTTCCACACCATGGACAAGGCATCCGGCAACCTATGCATGGCTGATGCCTGCCTTTGACATGCCCATCCCCGACATCCCCAGCACCACCCTGTTCACCCGGGTCTACATCCCAGTGAGGACTCGGTTATGTTCTCAGGCCTCCACCCCCATTAGTGTGTTGGACACCCCCCAGTGGCTGTTGCACAGCCCGTGACTGATGAACGGCCAGGGTGTAGCCGCCCCCATGGCCATAGCAGCCATGGCACCATGTGGTAGGTCTGCTGAGTGTGCTGTCCTTTCCTGCAGTTTGCTGCTGCTGCTGCCTAGTGCACACATGTGTAGTTTCACCCTGTGCGTGTGGTGGTGTGCAGGTGTGGTGTGGGGCATGCCATCTGTGTATGCTGGCTGGGCTGCTGGGCCTTGTGGAATGGGTGTGATGAGGGCAGCTCTATGCCAGCTGTGCCTGTGCACCAGTGTCATGTGTCTGATCCATGCCATGTCCTGCAGCCCATGGGTAGGTGTGCCCATGCCTGTGCATAGTGCTGTGTGTCTGTGTGGCCCTGTGTTCATCATGCATGCTGTGTGTGTGTTTGTGTCACTGCATGCATCCCTGTGTGCCTGTCCACCACTGTGGGTGGGGTAGCTGTCCGTACTGGCACAGCAGGCATATCATTCCACTTACCTCCGGTTTCCAAAGTGCTCCTGTGTGATGGTAGCCCTGTGCATCCTGCCTTGTCCCACCAGCCTGGGATTCCTCCTCCCCATGGGTGGTTGCACACCCCCTTCCTGCCTATCGTCACCATCCTCATCACTGCTGTTGCCCTCATCCACCTGGACTGCTATCCCACGGTCAATGGCCATGTTGTGCAACATGCAGCAGGCCAGGAATAGGTCACAGGCTTTTTGACGGGCTGTAATGTAGTGCACCACCTGACCTGTCTAGGCAACAGAACTGCATCTTGAGCATGACAAAGGCACACTCAGTGATTCTGCATGTAGCGGTGTGTGCCTCGTTGAACCACTCCTACACAGCAGTGGATGGGTGCCGGTAGGAGGGGTGAGCAGCCAGGGCCTCAGTGGGCATGCACCATCACCTGAGAGGGGAGAGGATATGGTTGTCACATTGCACTGGTTGTTCGCATACCTCACCCCCACTGCTCCTGCCACTTGCCTCCCCCGGCTTCTGTGCCGCCACCTTCTGCTTATGGCATGGCTACACCTGCATCCAACCCCATGCCTTGCTCACCTAACAGATGCTCCGTGGGGATCTTCCCACTCTCAAATCTCTGGCACAGGATGAAACTGTGCCAGATATAGGCATCATGTGCACTCCCGGGGTGTGTGGCACAGACATTGGTGATGTGCCCCCTGTCATTGTACACCACCCAGCAGCTGACAGAGGGGTACCCCTTCCTGTTCAGGTATGCCACCCCTCTAGGCCAGGTGGTGTGCATGTTGCCATGTGGGTGCAGTCTATGACCCCGATCATGCATGGCATGCATGCCACCCTGTGTAAGTCCTGCATGTTTGCTGTATGCTCTGCCTGTGTGCTTGGGAATTGTATGAACTCTGAAGCATGTGCAGCAGAGCATTGAGGAACTCTGTGAGGAGGTGGGACATGGCTGACTGGATGATCCCTGTGGTTGCACCCGTTGGTGTCTGAAAGGTGCCCACGGCGAGCAGACACCTTGGTCTCCACCACCATGGCATGACTCCATCTGGTGGGTGCCTGTAGCTCATCATGGCATAGCTCACAGAGCTGCCTCAGAATTGCCCTGTTCAGCCAGCACTGGCCCATGATCTCCACATCACTGTAATCCTCAAAATTGAGGCAGGCATGGTACTGTCTGTGTTGGGCATACTGCCTACTGGCCCTTCCTTGGCCATGTTGGTGTTCCTCACTCTGCCTCACAACCCTCATTACCCCTTCCATCAGGAATGGCCTTGCTGTCTCCTGCTATGGCTTGTGCATCTGCTGTGTCTGTGTTTGAACCTGCTTTTATATGTTCAAGTCTGTCTGGTGCATCCAGTGATTTGCTTTGGACTTGCATCGTGGTTTTCAGCTGAATATGCCATTGCGCCACATATTCATGGGTACACCCCCTTGGACTTATGCTGCATACATTACCATTGCTCCTCTGCATAATGTGATTTGCGCAGCACATACAGTGTGGTTGAATATGGCTCTGTGAGGCATGTCTGTGGTTACAGATCTTTCCTCATGGGCAGGTCATAGAGGGTGGTCACTGGAATTTATTCCTCTGATGCCCTTCCCCTGTCCAGTGGGGTGCTGCAGGGCTCTATATTGGCACCCATGTTGTTTTCAGTGTACATGCTGCCATTGGGAGATATCATTAGGAAGTACAGTTTGGGTTTTCACTGTGATGCAGATGATACCTAACTGTATATGTCCTTTATGCCCGGACAGGATGATGTGGTCTCTATGCCTAACAACTGTGTAACCCAGATAAAAGATTGGATGAGCACTAGTTGGCTGAGGTTAAATCCAGACAAGACTGGGGTGTTGGTTGTGGACCCGGGTCATCCAGAGGTGGGTCTTGGGACTGGGCATCCTTCAGGTTTATGGCTTCATGGTGTCCAGCTCACAACCTCTGACCGGGTGCGTAACCTGGGTGTTATTTTCAATAGTGGTTTGACTTTGAAATCTCAGGTCTCTGCTGTTGTTAAATCTTCTTTTTGCCATCTAAGGAATATCACCCGGGTGAAACACCTGGTTCCTCTGGCTGACCTTCCTACATTGGTCCACACCTTCGTAACCACCCACCTTGATTACTGCAATGCCCTCTACCTAGGGCTTCCTGGGGTTGATATCTGCTGCTTGCAGCTGGTGCAGAATGAGGTGGCCAGGCTTTTGACTGGTACATGTAGGACCAGGCATATTATGCCTGTGCTGCGTGAACTGCACTGGCTGCCGGTACAGTGGCAGATCACCTTTAAAGTCGGTTTACTAACCTATAAAGCCCTACATGATCAGGGACCCCAAGATCTGCAAGAGCTCCTTACTCCCTACTACTCCCTCTGCTAACTCTGATCCACCGATGGATTGCTATAGATTCCCAGGGGGAGTTTAAAAATATCTGGGGCACGTGCTTTTTCTTATGCTGCACCCACCCTGTGGAACTCTCTACCTCATCGGTTAGGAGAATATCCGATTGTCATGAGTTTTAAATCTGATTTTAAGACTTATTTGTTTTATCAAGCTTTTTCTGTATGATTTGAATTTATATTATTTGTTTGTACTGTATTTTATTGTAAAGCACCTTGATAATCTGAAAGGCGCTTAAAAAATACATTTTACCTTTACCTTTACCATTGCACCGGCACATCTTGGTTGCGCATTGCGCGACTGCTCTGAATATCTAGCCCTCACTTTAGTATTAGTATTCAGATTAGTATGCATTAGATATACTATCAAAACTACACTTAATTTTGCATATACCAGTGTATTCTGTATATGAATATTAGTTTATGTTGATACAAATAAATAATGTTGATGTTTTTATTAAAAAAAACATTAAAAGACAGGCAAACTATTGAGGTCATTGGATCACAGGAAAACACTGTACATTTCTTCAAGAACTTCCTTCATGTATTTTTTGACATGAATATTTATTGCTTGTAATAGATTGTTAGGCTGAAATCTGTATGAATAAAAATATACTACTACTTAAAAGTACAATACTGGTTTTTGACTCAAAGTACATGAATTTAGCCTCGGCAAACTAAGCAAGTAAACTGACAATGGCTTTCAGCAATTTAATGCATTTTTCTTATGGAAATGTGACAGTAGCATGATTAATATGGACACACCTGGATTTCAGATGTGATTTTGACAGTGAATTCTTGGACACTGTAAGGCCTTGAGAATATGAAATGACATATGCATTTCTTAGTCACATGTAAGATTATTGTGTTTCATGATTCACTGGCTGGACTATGTGATGCACACCATCCTGTCCATGGATGGCAGTGGGGACACATCTTTGTAGCAGTTTTAGCAAGTTGCAGACTCTGGCACTACACCATAAGCATTGTATTCAGTAGCAGTAGTATGCCAACACCACCTGTCATAATGAAGCTAGAGTAATAAATATTCATTGTTAACCTGAACTCTCTTATTATCTCCCTATAGGTTGTATACTTTACCACTGCTAATTAATGTATTGGGAGCCAGAGTGATTCAACTGAACATTCAACTGAATTCATGGGGTTTGACATGAAGCTTAGTCAAAATTTGTCAGTAGCCTACTTCTGGCATGCCTTGGAGCATAGTATTGGGTGCTAAAGGGATTGTGGTGGAAAGGGGTTACTTGCTCTTTGGCCAAAATAGCAGGATCAACAAGATCATTTAATTTACCATGTGATGTTTTTTTTTAAACTTTGTTTTATCTCCTAGTTCAAGTTGGGGGATGTACCCCCCCCTTAGCACCTGGATCTCACTCTCATCATCCCCCCAGGCTTCCCAGACTGGCAGACCCATAGATTTCCCCCTGTGGCAGTGCTCCCCAAGGGAAGAGACTGAGTTTCACTTGAGGTCTCAGCCATGGCTCATGCCTGGCACATCATTCAGGTGGAGGTCCTGTGGGTTCATGGAGCAGCAAGTCCAAGAGTTTTACAGTGAGTTTTCTATGGAGCTGTGGATGTGCAATGTCATCAGTGGAGGTTGGGCCTACTCCTGCACCTGACCTACAGACATCCAGCATTGACTCCACGCACTGTAGAGTGGTCTCAGCTGTTGCATACTCAGTCTCCACTGGGTGTCACTGGTATGCCAGGAAGCCACAATCCTCTTCCCCAGAGGAGAGGAGAGCTGTCCATGGGATGCTCATCCTACCTCCCCCACGACCAACCCTCTGATGCACAGTGCTAATTCCCAAACACAGGTCATCAGTGTTACAGGCTGAAGCACTATTGCTACACCAGTGGGCTGGCCTTACCATGTGTGGAAGTTGTCAGAAAGAAAGACATTTTAAAGACTCATCTCTGCTCATTTGCCCTTGTTGGTTCTTCAGACAAATAAATATCTAGATACTCAGTTCTACTGGCAGGTTGTACAGTATGTAGTTCCACTGAAAACTGTGTATTGTGTGTTAGCAGTTCTTGATCAATCAGATAACCATGCATAAGTAACAGTCAGCTCTCCTTTCAATATCATATAGGCAGATGTCTGAAGAACTGGCAATTGCTTGTAATGCATAGCATTTAAGATGTATTTAAATGTGCCTACAGTCTGCTCCAATGGTTTAGAGGCAGCTTCTCATGCTATCATTTGTAGATTAGGGTTCTCGTGCAAGCCCCAGAATCCCTCGGTGTAGTACTGTATGTTGAGCTGCAATGCACATGTGAAGCTGTCAGCTCTTCATGGGAAAAAGATGATTTGTGCATCCCATACAGGCCAATGCAAGAAAGGTACTGGTGTCAACTATAAAAGCATTCACTTGCTCGCCCTTTTTTCTGGAGTATGGGTGCAACCTTAATTAATGGGGGAAGGAGCAAAGAGGGAAATGAGAAAAATTATAATGAAAATTCTACAAAACAACTTTGCTAAAGTAATGGTATGATTTGTGGACAAAGTTAAAGCAGAAAGGAAATTTAGATAAATATATATTTAAGAAGATTGGTCCAGAGTAGCACACTACACCAAAGCTCATTTATAGGTGCTATCTCAGGGAAGGAGCACAACATACAAATTCCAGAAAGTTAAAAATAGACAACATCTAATTCACAGCAGTGCCAACCAGGATGCAACACAGTTATATTGCACTATATCACAAAATGCTTTAGTATACTGCAGGGAACAATGTTATTCAATAGCAGTTAAGTTATTTTGTCTTGCAATATTTTGTGACATGCCACTTCAGGTTAATGTGTTGCATGGTGGCTGTCTGCTGTACACTGAACCAAAGTGTGGGATGCAAACAAGGAAGTAAATATAAGTGAGATAAAATACAGAAGCAAAAGCAAATGTGGCATGCAATTATATTCAGCAGATGGTGCAATATGCTACACTATAGCCCAAAAGAAGAGAGGAGCATTCCTCTTTATGTTAAAACATTCATCGAAGCCACCAACAACTCAGGGAAAATGAAACAATCAAGCAACGCTGAAACCATATGGCTGTAAGTTACTCCCAGAATAGAAAAAGTTTTATCTTAACCAAAGAAAGTAGACTAGATTAGGCAGTACTGGAACAAAACCCAAGACGTTTGGGTATCTGATTCAAAAACATCACTATTTATAGATTTAAATGGTCCTGCAACACCTAGGCATTCCTAGGTGTTGAAGTATCATTTTAATCCATAAACAGTGGCATTTTTTAATCAGAAACCCAAATGTCTTGGGTTTTTGTTCCACTCCTGCCTGAGCTTGTCTACTTTCTTTAGTTACATGTTCATACAACTGTCAGCGGGGCTCCTGCACTTGCTGCCATTTTCTTGTTTTCAAAGCTTTATCTTAGGTCTTTGTTATAGACACCCTCATTTGTATGAAATGCAAAATGCTACCATAATGGAGGAAATTTACGCAGAATGTGAGTTAAGAGAGGTAAATTCTAATGGGATTTTAATTTTCCCAGCATTGATTGGGCTAAACAAAAAAAACAAGACAGGTTGCTCTGAAGAATTTTAGAGACATTGAAGTAATGTTCTCTAAAGCAATACATTTCTAAGCCTACATGAGGAGACAGCATCTTAGAACTGGTTATAGACTCTAGGGACATTGAGCCAGAGCAATGCATAGTGAAGCAAGGATGGGGAGGGGGCTGGCAAAGAGGATTATCAAGAGCAGGAGGTAGATGCAGGTAATCAATAAGAAAAGGGAAGAAGAGCAAAGGACTGCTAGGAGAGGGGAGGACAGGAAGCATTTTGGGGGAAATAATCTTACTGACATGGAAGTCTATTCCTAATGGCTATAAATGGGATAAACTGTGATGACCTGTTTGTTAGAAATGGAGATACAGTCACAAGAGGTAGGTTTGGAGATTGGCATGGGCAGATTCAAGAAAGATGTGAGGAAGTTTTTCTTCTTTGAAATGGTGGTGGAGTCTTAGAGCAGATTACTGATGGAGGTTGTGGGACCAAGGACCATTAATGTGTTCATGTATGGATGGGTCAAGGCCAGGGGACTCATAGTCCAATTTGAGGGAACTATGTAAGGAGAGAAAGTGGAAGCAGAAGTGGGAGTTTGGGTAAATAACTGACTGCGGCACTAGGCTGAGGAATAAGTGGCAACAACTATGGGCAGACTTGATGGACCATCAGTTTTCTTCTACCATCAGATTCTATGATTCTCTGATTCTGAGTAGATCAGTCCAGAATGTAGAATTTCTCTAGTGGAATTGAAGCAATATGGCAATTCTGTTTCAAAATGCTTTTTTGAAAACATTGGATAAGTTCCACAGAATTCCAAATGTGTTTTAATTTAATCCATGCATATGATTACAGTGATTTATAAACATAATGGATTTGTTTTCTATAGTTTGCAGTAAACTAACCCATTGTTCATGTGTACTGCAGAACACTAATCCACTGTTTAGGTAAACCGCAATTACTAATCCAGTTTAGAAAACCTGCAAACTGCATTCAGAATTTCAGAATTCTACTCTGGATAGGATTCTTTGGAATTCTGATGGATGTAGAATTTGAAAATTCCTCACCACCCACATGGAGACCAATATAAGGGGCAGGATTTATCAAAATGGGTGAGCTTGAGTGCTTCAGGCACTTTGACACCATGACTTAGAGGAACCAACAGAGACCTTATATGTGGAGGAAAATAACCATATCTTGATAATGGGATACATTGATTCTGAAGATAAAGGCCTGACAAGGTACAGTAGGTGTCTCACTTTGTAAAGGAAAAAGTCATGGTGGAGGACAGACAAGATATTATGGGGCAAACAGTGTGAAAGAGTCCTTCTTACCTGAGCTAGAGAATGAAATGTGGGACAAAATAGTCACCCGGGCCATGTGGTACAAGCTCCCAAACAGCTAAAGTCCCGGTATGAGTCATGTTCCTTTTTGATGTGTTTTCAAACAGTAGACCTTTGAATTCATGCCATACATTTTACTGAGTGCCACCTTGCTGATGCATAAACCTAATGTACCTAATTCCATTCATTTTTGCACTCTTGACTCTTTAATCTGGTAGGTGGCATTTCTTGTTGAGTTTACTGTGCTTGTGTTGTCCTCTAATTTATAATCCTACTCTGTTTTGCAGATATGCATGTTCGGGTCATACTGCATTTGTGTACTTTGTTGAGCATGCTTAGCCACTTGAGGTGCTAGCAGATACATTATGTTTGTATCCATTCATCATTTTTAATGTAACAATCCCCAGTTTGAAGAGACAGTGATTTAAATGTTGTTGAGGTGCTGAAAGTTGTTAATTGGTATTGAAGCAGCAGTGCATGTCCCAGTGAAAATTATGATCCACCATACTCCTTCTTGGTGGGATTTCCTGTTTGTGGATTGTTTTAGTGCCTTCTTTGCATTTGAAAGTACTGCACTACTTACATATGGCTATCTCCAGTGTTTCATAGCTATTTCTTTCTGTGGCATGCACTGCTTCTTTAATATTGGACCACTTAATGTATACTGCATGCTTTTGAAGAGCAGAGGATGTCATTTTTGGAACCTTGAGAGCACACTATTTAGACAAATTCAGTTATTACAATAAACTCTGCCACCTACACGTCCACAGGTGGCAGTGCAGTGAAGCTACAGAACAGGAGCAGGGACATTGACTGGGGACAAAAACTAAATAGATGGGAGTGTCACATATAGCACTTGGACAGTACCATATCATACAAAAAAAATTATTGGTAAGTCAATTAAAATCAAAGGACTACAATACGGATGCTTGAAGCACAATAAATATTTATGGCACTGCAAAAATACATATAAATCAAGCATACAGACAGTAACAAAAACAAAAAGCAAAAAAAAAATTGGTATACAGACTGGAATGAAGATCCACACTGAGACAAAAATAATATTTTTCTACATTTTCCTCAGCTAAGGCTCCAACTGGGGACTTGGACACCAGCTGAGTGCCACTCAAAAAGGCTTGCATATACAAGTATGGAGCCTCTAGATTGCTGATGAGGCAACTGAAGAAAGAAAAACACCCAGATTGGGAAGGACGATCCCAGGCATGCTCAGGTATGACCCTGCCACTGTCCTCTCCCTCTATACCCAGGGAACTGCTATCTGTTTACTCAGGAGGAGATGATACTGTGGGTAAATGTCTGGCTAAGACAGAACCTGCCACAGGAAGTAAAACTGTAGGATTGGAAGTAGAGGAAGATAAGTGGCAGAGATGCAAGGTGATGGGTTATGGCTTAACCAAGAGGAAAGGAGCTAATCTGAGTGAGGCAATAAAATGTAAATTATAAAAAATGGTACCACACTAGCATTGTCACTAGCTGCTTCACAAAACATCATGAGAAAAGGGAGTGAAGCAGGAAACCCAAATCAAAAGTTCAGTTCCATGATTCATGTTTTCTTTGCACATAACATAATAAAATAAAAATTATGATAAATGAAAAATGAAACTGATCATATATTAAATTATATTATCTCATTTTGTATCATTAATATTATTTTGCATTACTTATATGATATCAGAATATATTATCTTTTACAATATATTGTGGATTGTCAGGAGAACTGCTGGAGCTGGGACACTGCGGAGGTAGCAATCTGGGAGATGCTGCCCAATAGTCTTTGGAACAGCTGGAGGATTGCTTGACTGGAGTCGAAGAGTGCCTGATGTGACAGAGGAGCAACTGGGAGTGGAAGGAGCAATGAGTCTGATGGAATTATATGGGCTGCTTTTCATGGACTGGGTAGAAGCTGAGCAGTTTTTGGTGGAGAGGGATCACAGTTGCAGTCTGGTGGATTGGTCCGGAGACTGGCGTTGGAGACTGTGGTCCTGAGTCTGGGTTCTTTTTTAAGGTCTTGGCGGCTTTTGCTTTTGGACTGCTGCATCGTCGGTGCCAGTTTTCTGGAGCGAGTGAGCCTGTGAAAATTCTGGTCTGAACCCAGGGTGGTGCATCTCGGGGGACGACCGGGGTGTGAGTTTCTTTAAATCCTGGCCTGAACCCAGGGTGGTTTACTGGGGCAGTTGGCTGTGACGGGAGATTGAGGTGGTACTGTTGGAGGACAGGACCCAGTGTGCCCATGGTCTCTGGGCTTTGTGAAGGGCAGGCTGGAGAGCCTGTTCGCATGGATCCAGTTGCTGGTCAACTTCCTAAGTGGCATCTTAAGTAGCACCTGGGAACAACCAGGGGGATAATCTCTTTTTTGCTGGTGGCTTGAGCTTGCCTTTAAACGGCTGGGATTAATCTTCGAGGATTTTAGCTGCAGCAAAGGTCTGTTTTATTAACTTGGAAATTACGGACCTTGTCTGAACACTACCCAGGTCAGATTGTTCTTTTTTCTTTTCCCTCTGAATATTTCGTTGCAGCAGTGAGAGTGTTTTTTTTTTTTTTGTATTCAAGATCAAACTGTGTGACTGTTTACTTTGCCTATATGAGAGATAGGCTTGAGACTAACACCACAGGGGTGAGAGCTCTGAGGGTTTCTTCCATTACTTTCAGTTTTTAGTGGTGTACAGGTTGAAGGAAACTGAGACTTTGTGTCCAAACTGTTAAAACTCCTTTGGAGGAGCTAAAATCTGCCTAGACTACTTAAGATCCTTTTTTGCTAAAAAAAAGGGAGTGGAGCTGTTGTTTAGGATATTTAGGTGGGTTTGATAGTATTAATCAAATTGGTTGAATAATATCTGTTTTAAATATTTGGTAGCATGTGTTGGGACTGGGCTTCTGTGGGCAGGCGCTACTCCCCCTCTAGGCTGAAGGACCTGCGCCCTTTCAAAAGCCCCCCATTGCTACCCGAGGTATATAGGCATTGTCATGCCTTATGGATTGCATGGAGGAGGCAGAGGGGGAGGGGGGTTCCTCAGCTACGAGGTGGGGGAGTGGAGTGGGCAAATTAGGGTGGTAAGGTCGAAGATGCACCCTGGGGCGAAATGGGTCCAGGATATGAGAGTGCAATGCCTGGTTCCCATACCCAAGGGTTCCACTTAGAGTGGGCAAGTGGCCCACTCCTCCAAGGCCTCTCATCTAATCCAGTCAGTGTTATGCAATGCCAGGTCTATAAAAAACAAGACAGCAATTATTGCTGATCTTGTTAAGTCATCTGACCTGGCTTGCATTACCTAGACCTGACTGGACAAGAATGCTGGTCCCATATTGGAGTCAGCAGTTCCAGCCAGGTACTCAGTGATACATCGCCCAAGGTTGGATCGATGGGGGGGGATCGCTATTTGTTTTAAATTGGAATTGGGCCTTGTGGAAGTTCCAGTGGTGTCCCCTAGATCCTTTGAATGCATCATGGGAGCAGGTGTGGGAAGCAGAATCTTACTCATCTACTGTCCACCTGGTGATGAGAAAGATTTTCTGCAGGAAGTTGCAGACTTCATTGTCGACCTGATGTTGGAGCCCTCCAGGTGGTTGGTCCTGGGGGACTTCTATGCCTGGGTCGATGATGAACTCTCGCACTTTGGTCAAAACGTCCTCCAACTGATGATTTTGTTGGGCTTCACACAGGTTGTTACCGCTGTCACCCATATCCAGGGTCACTCTCTGGATCTGGTGTTCACCCTGGGGATGGAGATCATGGAACTGGTGGTGGAACCAGTTGGGTGGTCTGACCATTACTCCATAAGGTTCAGTTTTGCGTCCCCACTTGTGAGACCTACCCCTTTGGACCTATCAAGTTGGCCTATGGAGTGCATGGAACCAGATGCCTTAGTAGTGCACTATAATAATATGGTGCTTAGGGCACTGCATTCCATAGCACCTGTCTGCATTTGCCCCCTCTCCCTTCACCCTCGGTCCCCTTGGTTTGATGGGATACTGAGGCAGTCGAGGAGAGTGAGGTAAAGATTGGAATGCTGTTGACAGATATCCAGCCTAGAAGATGACAGGCTTAGATTGATTGCCCATTATGTGGACTATCAATCAGAAATTTCCCATAAGAAGGCAGAGTTCCTGTCCAGGGAGACAGCTGCATCAAGAAATTGACCAGCTCAGCTCTTCTGGACCCTGGACAGACTGTGCAATCCAGCCTGTCTGTGGAGTTGGAGAGCTTTTTCACAAATACAATGTGATGTGTTTGCTCAATTTTTTGAGGATAAGGTGTCATCGGTCAGGTCAGAAATCCACAGTACACATTCTAATGAGCTTTGCAGGGATTGATGTGGGGTTACAGGCCCTCGGTCTACCTGAACAGATTTTGACCTACCAGTGATCATGGATATCATGAAGATTGTCCAGGGCTTGTGAAGACTTGCTGTAGTTTGGATCCTGGTCCTACACGCCTCCTTATGGGCTGCATGGATGTGATCGGACCAGTTCTTGCTGAGATAGTCTGGCGCTCTTTGGACCAAGGGGGTGTTTCTGGAGCCCTTAAAAGAGGCTGTTGTGACACCCCTTTTGAAGAAATCTTCCCTTGACCCAGACTGTCTCGCTAACTACAGACCAATCTCTAACCTGCCCTTTTTGGGCAAGGTTATTGAGAAAGTAGTCGCGTTGCAGCTCGATGACTTTCTTACCACCCATGAGTTCTATGATCCTCTCCAGTCTGGTTTCAGGAAGAGACATAGTACCGAGACAGCGTTGTTCTGGGTGCTTAATGATCTCCTAATAGTGAGAGATTGGAAGAGCCATTCGATCTTGGTCCTCCTTGATCTCTGTGCAGCGTTTGATACCATGGACCATGGGATGTTGCTAGATCACCTGTGACTATTCTGTGGACAGTCGGGGACAGTCCTCAGATGGTTCCACTCTTTCCTCACAGGCAGAAGTCAGAGGGTAGATTCAGGAATTTTTTCCTCTGCTCCCTTTGCTCTGCCCTGTGGGGTGCTGCAGGGTTCTGTGCTTCCCCCATGTTGTTCACAGTGTATATGTTGCCGTTGGGAGACATTCTAAGGCATTATGGGCTGAGTTTTCACTGCTATGCAGATGATACTCAGCTCTATATGTCCTTTATACCTGAACAGAATGACTCATTGTCGGTCTTTAATTACTGCCTCACTGAGATCCAGGACTGGATGACTGCTAACTGGTTGAAACTGAATCCGGATAAGACTGAGGTGTTGGCTGTGGACCCGGGTCATTGTGCAGAGAAGTTGACTCCTGGGTCTCCCTCTGGCCTTGTACTAGGAGGTAACCAGTTGAGACCTTCTGAACAGGTGAGGAATCTGGGCATAATTCTAGACAGTGGGCTGACACTGAAGGCACAGGTGTCGGCCGCTGTCAAGTCTTCCTTTTACCATCTGAGAAATATCACTCGGATAAAACACCTTGTTCCACACGATGACCTTCCTTTGCTGGTCCATTCCTTTGTTTCCTTGTGTCTTGATTACTGTAATGCTCTATATCTAGGGTTGCTAGGAGTGGATTTTCATCACCTGCAGCAGATGCAGAATACTGCAGCCAGGTTGTTGACTGGGTTACCAAGAACTTGCCACATCACACCTGTGCTGCGTGAACTGCACTGGCTGCTGGTGCAGTGGAGAATCACTTTCAAGGTTGCGTTGCTGACCTATAAGACCCTACATGGTCAGGGATTGGGCTACTTGCAAGATCTTCTTCGACCTTACCGCCCTCTTCGCCCACTCCGCTCCGCTGATGAGGGATTGCTAGAGATTCCCAGGGTTCGTTTTCAGTCATCTGGGGCTAGAGCTTCTTCTTTTATGGCCCCAACCCTGTGGAATTCTCTACCTCGTCAGATTAGAGAGTCTCTGTCCACAGAGTCATTTAAGGCATCTCTGAAAAGTTATCTGTTTGAATTAGCGTTTTAATAAGTTTACTGCTACTTTTATTGTTTTTGTGCTGTTATTTATTATGTTTGATGTTATTTTGATATGTAATTGCGCTTTGATATGTAGAAAAGCACATTATAAATACATTTTTATTTGATTTGATTATCTTCTACAATATCATACCATATTATATCATATTAGCTTCTCATACTATAGATCACATTATTACATGTATATCTCCTTGCTATCCTAAAGCATGTTGTTCCACAATTTCTGAAAAAAAAAAAACATCTTGCTATTTCCACTCATTATATTCAGAAGTAACTCCAGCACACCCCAATCCCACCAGTATTCCACTGTATGTACATAGAAGCAAACAAATGGATTCTCTGCAGTGTGGCAGTATTTTACCAATGACACCACAGATATACTGAAATTATATTGCAATCTGTGTGATAAAGAGAAATTTAAGGGTCAGTGAAGCCTATTGAAACTGTGGGAACCAGTGTTCTGGCTGATAATTTTAAATATGAGCATGGTATGCTCCTAACACCACATCCACGCTCAGTCCCACTTAGGTCACATGGATCAGTAGCAATAGCAAGTACAAATGGGTCATGTTATGTATGGCAAATGGTGACTTATAACAGTTCATTCATATAATCTAATTACCTGAGCCAACTGATGCATCCCTTGGCATCATACTGTTACTGTACTTTGTCACAAAGGGTCCAGCAGCAAAAAGTCAGAGATAGGCCAAGCATATGCACCCCAGCTGGTGCTGAATTTGTGAGATTCCTGAGATGATACAATAGCCGAAACATAGGTGAAGCAGTGACAATTAAAGGATATAGGCCTTGAAGTCAGCAGTGATTAGTAACTATTACTGTAGCTCATACTTGGTTGTAACAGACATTCAGCCAGATATTCAAAACTTTGCCCAATGGCTAAATTAGCACTGCATGGCATGCTAAGTTAGCCCAGAACCAATAGCCCACTATATTCGAAAGGGATAACCACGGTGCTAAACCTGCTGAATACAGCATGCTAAGGATGCTGGGCAAACGGGGCTGGGAGTGCAGTGCAACAATAGCCCAGGAATAAGACAGCTCTGAATATAACAACCAGGAAGTGCAAACCATAACAACAACCCAATGCACAGTGACTGGAAGGACTGTAGAGATGAAATATGTGGCCAATGTGTGTGCCAGCAAAGGAGTGGAGTAAGTAGAGCTGCAAGCATCAGTGCAGGTGAATGTACAGTGTACAGAAATGAAAAATAATACCATAACATTTGCACGGCGCACATACGTTTACACAGGTCTTGAGGCGGTGCTAAGCTGTTTGCCCGGCGCTATCACATTTACCCAGGGCAAAAATATGCTATATTAAAAAGTGACATGCAAATGAGCCTACTTAGGCAGTCAGTGGGCAAACATCCAGATTAGCATCTCATTATGCCCTGATTTGCATGCAGTTTGCCCAGTGTTATTGCAGTGTCCCACAGCTCCACTTGTAGGTCAGTCTGGAAGTACAGGGGCTGGCTGGGTCAGCCCACATCTCCACCGGTAGGGCAATCAAGAGGAGCATGGTGGTAGCTGCAGGCTAGATAAGTACAGAACTGTGTAGAATAATGTGCTCCAAGGGACTGTACAGCAGAGGCACTGGTGGTGGTGCTGGATGCAATAGTCCAACTGTAGGTCCTATACAGTGCACAGCAGACAGTACAGCAGTGCTCCCAGATCTACAGGGATTCCTGTATTTTAAAGGATTTTTACTACAAAAACAGGATGCGGGAAGGAAATCTTTTATTTTAAAAATATTAGGGGAAATGGACAAACACCACAGGAAAATGTCCACTATGAATGTCATGGCTGCCATGATCTAGACAGAGCCCTCCAATTGGTGCTCAGTTTTCTGACTTTGCTGCACTAAGCAACTCTGTTGGTCCATTTGCAGCCTCTGTTTCTCTGGGGTAGTAAGGTAATGCGTTGGCAGTGCATCTTTCTGAGGATGAATTCAGATCTTCTGATCAAGAACCAGTGAGCTGCTGCATGATCCAAACACCTGCCATGCAGCCCCACTCAAAACAGCAACAGTGTTAAGTCAGCCGAGCTGCATCTCAAATGCCACTGTTCTGGACTGACAGAGAGCCTAAGCTACTGAAGGTAAACTAGCCTTCTTGCGGGCAGCCTCAGATTAGTCTATTTTAAACTCATTTCAAGTGCAAAATGAGTCAGACAAAAGACTGACCACTTGATGATGATATGCTTTGGGGGGGGGTGCAAGAAAGCGTGCTTAAGTGTTGCTTGAGGGAAGCAGTGCCCCAAACCACCAAGGCAAACAAACCTTCTGTTTTGCAAATTTGTCTATTTTAAACACATGAAGTGCAAAAAGCGAGCCAGACAAGAGACTCAATGATGGTGGGCTTTAAAGGGTGATGGGGACACAAAGATTGCTTAAGTGCTACTTGGCTTGTTTGGTGCACAGAGCAGAGTTGTGTTTTTAAAAAGATCACTAAGGCAGCACTTCTTCTGATCAGCCTAGAGGTTGAGGTTATATGAAAAAAAATTAGACAGTCTTTCTATTTAATTGTGAGTCTGGGAAAGGTATGGGGGTGTCTTCATCAAGATAAGCAGGAGTTATGAATTATATGTGTGAGATCAGAAGGGACCCATAGACCCTGGTCTGGCCTAAGGTTAGTAAAATAAATGAAAAAAAAAGGGAATATTTGTTTTTACCTCTGAGAGTTCAGTGCACAAAGCTCTGTGTGTGTGTATGTGTCTGTGTGTGTGTGTGTGCGCGGCGTGTGTGTGTGTGTGTGTGTGTCTGTGTGTGTGTGGGGGGGTGCTTAAGCATGCCAATGAAAAACACAACAACACACTGAAACATTGTTTATTAATGGAGCACTACAGATACACAGAGCTGTAGGCCCAATGCACGATTGGTGTGCACTGGCTATGCACGCATATCTGGGGCGAATAGCTACTCCACACCCCCTGTTACCCCCCACATGGCATGCACGAAGGGTGCACATGCAGACCCACCGCACCCAATCCCCCATGTCTGCAGACAGCTCTGCAATGGGGATGTTCTGGGAGTGTGCCAGCACTATGTGTATTCACTAACCCATGTAGTGCTGGCTGCATGGGTGCAGAGGGTTGTGCAAGGTACACCAGGGACACCCTGCCATAACCCACAGCATACCCCCATGAACACAGGTATTCAGTCACTAGGGGACCAAGACAGTGCACACTGTACTGCTCCTGACTGCCAGGCAGCAGGAGGCAGCAGGATCAGCTGGATGGATGAGAGCCCAGAAAGTTTATGTGAGGCAGCACTGGGACTGGATGGTGCCACACTGGTCCGGGTGTATGCTATCAGCATGCACAGCCCCAGACCCATGCCACTGTAAGGGGTCTGAACCTCACTTTCAGGTTCTTGACAATATTTGGAATGCAAATAATCACAAACAGGTTGCATTCGAGTAATAAAAAAGTTTATTACTACAAAAGGGATAAATCACAGTTGCCCTAAGCAGTTCTTACAAATACAAATCGGGAGCCAGTGCTAAGCGTTCCCTACACCTTGAGGTTTCTCTGTAGTCTCTTGGGATCTCTCGGGTCTCTGAGGTGTAAAGCCTGTGCATAACATTATATACCTGTGATAATTACTATGGTTACTAAAAGATAGAAACATTTCTAGTTACAGAGATGAGCCCTATTGGCTAATTTAGAGGTGGCTCCATGGTCCAAGATAACATTATATAATTCTGTAAAGTCATCAGTTTTAAAACAAAGACATTCTTATACAGAGTCTTACATAACAAGGTGAAGTGGTGCACATCACCAAAGGATGGCAGTGTTGCCTTACATATTACAATTACTTCAAGGACAGGTGTCTTGGCATCTGACAAGTAAGAAGTAGACAGAAAATACATGGTATAATATGTGTGCATTAGCAAGCAAAGTGGGTTACAATAATATGTATTCATATCCTGACATCTACTGTTATACGGTAGATGCCTTTAGCCCTATTTATTAGTATAGCCTATGCCTAAACATTAGCTGTCTACGGTGTACCCCTGAGGGTATCAATTAGGGTGCAGGGACCTCTTGTAACAATTCCCCCCTCTTGTTGCCTCTAAGGGTAGCACAGGCAAATCCAAGGAGTGGACAGGAGCAGTGGTCGTTTACTAGCCCGATGCACGAGCCTTGTAAAGGAATTCAAGCTGCTTACGGTGTTGGCGCAGTGTACGTCGCAGGCAGCAAAGCATAATAATCAAAGTGAATATTATAAACGCTTGTATTATAACAAAACCTTTAAAAGTGATTTCTAACCAGGTGTCAGTCAATGCATTATTCATATCTCCATCATTGATGAGGTCAAGAACAGCTTCATTGGCTTTGGTTATATTATTGCTGATGTGGATGAGGTGTGTGTCCTTTCTATCCAAAAGGGATTTCAGTGTAAGTGTAAGTGGATCTATGTGTACGTTAAAGTATGGTAGGTATTCTGAGAGTGTAAGTAAGTAATCTGGGTTACCATCAATAATATCTGCATCCATAAGGGGACCGGGGGTTATTACGGTATGTCCAATAACAGTTTTCTGATGGGGAACAAAACAAAAATTGGGTAATCAATTGAACAAGTAACAGAACCATATGTATAGGACTTAACATTTGTAACTATACAGTACTCTCCGTCAGAGTTATACTGTGAACGTACAGTAGGTAGTCTCCATTTTTGCAACTGGACAGGGCATGTGATGGTCGTCTTCGAGATCTGTGTTGACAGACGATGCACTTCCTCACGATAGGACTGGTAGATCTGGTCTGGTAACAGCGTCGAGTCAAAAGAGTTGGTGCCATTCTCAGTGATGTCATCATCCATAGTGAAAGTCTGATCAATACTGTCTGGAGAGTAGCCACAAACAGGGTGTATAACATCAAACACATCACATCAGCACAAGTAGCTATATTGCTTTTTCGCACAACAGTCCGTGTGCGGTGCCACCCAGGTGTCCAGGAAGGAGTGGTAGACCAGTAGAGGTGGGAGATCCAGGCATTCTCTGTAGATGTCATCATCCAAATGCCCAATCGAATGTGCCAGTGCCAGCTTGTTGAACAAGGCTGTGTTGGGATCAAAACGCGGTAAGGAGACAGTAAAAGAGACAAACATGGTATCTGTTATGGAACATTTCTTGGTAGAAAAACAAGGACCAGTATTAAGGTGTCTGGTCACAAACCCCAAATTTCTCGCTGTGGAGAGAGGAATAGACAAAGTCTGTTGCATACATAAGGAAACACAAGTTGAAAGTTTACATTTAGGACAATACCATTTAGAGATGCGTCTATCATGTATTATGTCAGGGATTCTTCCAGTTTCTAATCACAGAAGAGGTTGTTGATGGTAGTGAGAATGTATGAACCATATGCAGAACAACGTATTTCTCTACCAATGTATTGTTTTTCAGCTTCTCTATTGTTCTGTTGTATGACTGCGTTAATCTTATCTTTCGAATCAGTGAATTCTTTTGCAATGTCATGCATGTTGTATACAGTGTATCTTTCTTCCTGGCTAAGGCCATCCACACCATGCAATAATGGTGGTAAAACATTATTAACCAAACCAGTGGAGAACTTGGCAGAATGACTCTACGTCTGCTTTGTTCCAAATGGACATAGCAGTACCAAAAAGACCTGTGACAGTACCAGTAGCACCTGTAACATCAGAACTGTCAACTTCACGTTTATTAGGATTATGATCAAGAGTACCAGGAGGGGTTTTCCTCCTAAAATTACCTCTATGTTCAGTAGAATAAACCCCAGTAAAGGGATCCTTAGTATGAATCTGAAATGCAGCTAAACTGTCAAGCAATAATGTACTATAGAATGCAGATGTATTGGTATTGTGACACATACCAAATTCTTTCATATTCCATTAAGTAAGGTTAAACAAAACAGGTATATGCATAAACTGTAAATTATTAATCAAAGAACCTGGGAGGGCAGTGGCTGTGAAACCACTACGGGGACCAGGGTTATGTTTTGGACATTCAAATAGCTGTTTTTTAGTGGGAGGTAATACAGAAAGATACATGGCTGCAGAGGCCATGTGGTGTATAGAACAGAATCTGCGGGCAGAATCCTGGGAGAGAGAGTTACAATAGGAAGGATCAATCAGAGCAGTGACATTGTACAAACCAGAGTGTCTTAGTGCAGTTTGTAACAAGGAGAGTGAACCATTCGGGGATAATTTAGCGTTGTGCCAACCCTGAAAAGTTCCTTTGGAGAGTTTGGCCACAGGGAGAATTTGTCCTTGTGATGTGGTTTGCCACTCAATTTGAAGGGTAGATTTGTCAGGAGCAACAACCGAGGCAGTGGGGTATGCATCAGAACCTTCCTGGACAGTAATCATAGTATCTGGTATTTTGATGGAAACTCCCTCTGTAGGGGGCGCTGGAGGATCCAAATGTCGAAGGAGGTCCGGTACCGTGCCTTGGGCAAAAGGGATCACTCCTGCAAGGAGGAGAGATAGGAACAAGACAGCCATCTTGTCAAGTATCTGAAAAGGAAGATCAAAGATTAGTACATGAGTACAATTCCACCCAGTGGGGTTAGGAAATGTAAGTTTAAGTTGCTTTGTACAGTTTCAATTGGTTTGCATGTAACCATTTGTCAGTCAATTTATTGTTGTGGAGAAGTCTAACTTGATAGACTGCCGGACTGAGCTTGTTGACAATGGGGTAAGAGCCTTCCCACTTATTAGAGAAAGAGTGGGTGGGATGTGCAAATCAAAGTACCATTACCTGGTCTCCAACCTGCCAATCCACTTCTTGTGCGTGTTTGTCAAATTGTATTTTGGACTGTTGCTGGGCTTTGCCCATGCAGTTTGCAGCATACAATTGTGTGTGTATGAGGTCTTGTTTGAGCTTTTCCACATACTGATCCACAGACACACGGTCTGCAGTGGGGGTGTGTAGGTCAAAAAGCAAGTGTTCAGGCAATCTCATTTGTCTTCCAGTCATTACCTCAAAAGGTGTAAGCTGGGTGGTGGCTGAGGGTGTACCCCTAATTGCCATAAGGAGTAAAGGCAATAGGGAATCCCAGGTTTTGGGATTGTCCTCAATAAATTTGGAAAGCAATTGCTTAATCTGTCTGTTGGCTCTTTCTACTTGACCTGAGGATTGAGGGTGATAAGGTATGTGGAACTTTGCGAACCCGAGGAGTTCAAGGACTCTTTCATCAACTCACCTGTAAAACTGGTTCCTTTGTGAGTCTACCTTAGAGAGGCAGGCCCCACCTGGAGAAAATGTGTTCTACCAGGATTTTGGCAGTTGTTTTTGCGTGTGCATGTCTTAGTGAGAAGCTTCAACCCACTTGGAGAATAAATCCAGTTACCACAAGGGCATACTTGTTTCTGCTGGTATTAGTCAAAGGACCAATGAAATCAATTTGAATGGCATGCCGAGCCAGTGTGTCTTTGTGGTAAAAGTTTGGCATTTCATTTGTAGGTATGGGATTGTTTTGTGCACAAACAAGGCAATTGTCAATGTATTGTTTAACATCTTTGGTAATACCAGGCCACCAGGTGGTGGTCTTGAGACGTTGGAGAGTATTTTCTGCCCCCGGTGTCCACCCGTAGGAGTGCTATGTTCCTGGTGCAAAAATTTCAGATCTCAAATGTCTGGGGACTACCCACAATTTGGTGGTAGTATCCTCTGGTTGGAACCAAATGAGTTTATCGTCAGGAGAGAAGTGTAACTTACCTTCATGCCTGCGATATGGGTTATGTGTGGGGAGTCTTTCTTCAGTACCCTTGTCCAGGAATCTGAATACTTCTTTGAGTTCAGTGTCCAAATGCTGGGCTGCTGAGAGGTCAAGGGGGAAAAGATTCAGATTTCTTTTTGAGAGCTGCTTCATGTACAGCTGCATTGGCTTCTGGATGATCCATCATCCAGATGTCCCCCTCGGCCCTTCCTTAGCAAGGGTATCTGCTATGTCATTGAATGCATGATAGGGATCATGTAGGGAGTGAGCTTTAACTTTGTGCACATATAGTTTGTGTGGGTATTTCTGTGCCAATGTGTGTATGTAGATTACCAATTCTTTGTATTTCACTGGACTTCCGTCAGAGGAGAGAAAGGAGTTCTTCTGCCAGAAAGGGAGAAATTCTGTAAGGGAACAACAGACCCAATTAGAATCTGTGAAGATGATGGTATCCTGAGTTCCATGTTGAATAAACTCAAGTGCACAGGCCACCGCTGCCATCTCTGCATACTGTGATGAAGCTACACGACATCTTTTAGATATCCTAACAGTGTTCCCATAAGGATACACCACCAAGATACCCATCCCTGCAATCTGTTCTCCCTGATAGTACGATGCTGAACCATCAGTGAAAACACGGCACAAAGAGGCACTTTCCAGTATCTCGGGGTGGCAGGTAGGAATGGACCCGGATCTTGGAGGTCAGGTGACTGCAACGTACAGTCATGGGGTTCCCCCTGAAAAAGGAGACCATGAGCTAGCAGAAATGGAACTTTGGTCTGGTGGACCTGGATATCCCTATCCTGGAGGAGAAGTGACCAATGTGTCAGCCTGGTGTTGGAGACTGACCCATCCTTCACTCTATCTGAGAGCAGAAAGGTAGTGGGCGTATGATTAGTGTTAAGAATCAGTGGTGATTATCCAGTGATATACAGGAAGTGCTTGACAGCCCAGTAGGTGGCCAGAAGGTTCCTTTCACAAAGGCCGTACTTCTGTTCCACTGGGGTCAAGAGCTGCAATGCATATGCAATAGGTCTCAAGGTGCCGTGCACCTTCTGGGCCAGCACTGCTGACATGGCGATGTCGGAGGTGGCACACTCTAGATGGAATGGTAGTGCTGGATTAGGGTTCACCAGTGCTGGGGCGGAGGCCAAAGCCTGCTTCAGTAACATCACAGCCTGGGTATGAACAAGGCCGCAATTCCATGGAACATCCTTTTTGAGTAGATCATACAGAGGAGTGGCTTTCTGAGTAAAATCACAAATAAAATCTCTGGAATAGTTTACCATACCTAGAAACCTTCGAAGAGTTGCCACACTGGTAGGTAATGGCAAGTCTTGTAATCCCTGAATCTTTTTCCAAGTAGGGCTCCAGCCTTGGTCAGTTACCTTCAAACCCAGAAAGAGTACTTCTTTCTGACATAATTGTGCTTTTGCTGGGTTGCATTTCAAACCTGTTCTCTGAATGAGAGTCAGCAGTTCGTCCAAGAGATCCAGATGTTGTTCCTGAGTGGCAGTGGCCAACAACAGGTTATCTACATACTGTAAGAGACATTGGGGGGCTGAGAAACTTTGTAGGGCATCCATCATGTGGAGATGGAAGAGGGATAGGCTATTATGGAATCCCTGTGGCAAGCAAGTCCATGTGTACTGTGGTCCTTCAAAGGTAAAGGCAGACTTATATTGACTCTTGAGGGCCAATGGTAATGACCAAAAACCATTGGAGATATCCAGGGCACTGAATCATTTCTGACCTGGTGTCAAAAGTCGAAGCACATCTGGTGCCGACACCACAGTTGGGGAACAACTGGGAGTAACCTGATTCAGTTTCCTGTAGTCAATAGTAAGTCTCCAGGTGTCCGTGGATTTCTTCACAGGCCAGACAGGAGAGTTGGCAGTGGAGACACAGGTTCTGATTACTCCTTGTTTAAGGAGTGACTTGATCATTTCTCGGAGAGAGGGTAAGGCTTCGGTGGGAAACGGATATTGCCTTTGTCTCTCATGTGCCGGGCCTGGCACCTCGATAATAGTATGCATTCTGCCACAATTATGCTTGTTAACTGCAAACGCTTCCAAATGTTGTTGCAGAATAGGTAGGAGTTTTGGGAAAAGTTCATGGTTCTTGAACAAATCTATGACATCATACTCTTTGTTGTTGATAGATATTGTTGCCACAGCATGTGAGTCAGGAATTAAGATGGTATGGTATTGGCCCTGGATCTGTATCAGCAACATGTTTGCTAGATCCACTACACAGCCATGCGGTGCAAGGAAGTCAATCCCAATGATTCTAGGATGATCATGCAGCACCATCAGTTGGAAAGCATGTGAGGCCTTCAAATGGCTTAGCTCTACCGGTAAGGGTAGAGAACGGTATGCAGGTAGCTTAGTACCATCAACTCCTGACATATTGGTCTTCCGTCCGGTAGATCAAGGAGACATGTCCGGGTGTTTGTCGTATAACACAGATACAGCTGCACCTGTATCTAACAAGACAATTAGTTGGCGGCCCCCGACCTCGGCCTCGGTGCAGGGCCTTCCGTTTGTATCCAGGACCAGCTTGTTTACAATGTGGACTGGGGCCTGTAATTGTCAATCCGTATTGCTGGAGGCATGCAAAGGTTGGGCTTGACTTGCATGGATAACTTCACAGTGTTGCACTGATGCAATATAAGGAAGGAGCTTCTGGGTTCAGGCTTGCGTGGGCCTGAGAGCTCGTACTTCCGGTGTCTCCATGACCAGTGGTGGCATGGGTCACCGATTGTACTGCTGCAAGGGTCTGTGCAGGAACTGCATCTGCTATGGAGTGCACTTGCCCCAGGAGCTCCCAAAATTTTCGATTTTCTTCAGCTATCTCCTTATATGAGGGACCCGATCTTTGTAATGGTTTCCCTCTGCCCTTGTGCTTTCTGTTTTTAGGCCAATTATGGTTCCCACCCCACTGTTGTTGAGCCTGTTGTGGATTTTTCTGGGTGCTAACTGGAGGGGCCGATGGATGTTTAGGCTGCTGTTGCTGGGCTTGCCCTTCCACGGTGTAATGTGTCATGGTCCCAGGAGCAGGTTCCATGGCGGCAACCTTTTTTGGAACCGGAACCCAAATCACGGATGTACAGTTGATACACCCTCTCGGTTTTCCGAAGAATATCGGCAAACCTATCCATGTTTGGGTATGTGGTTGGCTCTACCTTCTCTCTTACAGCTGGGATCATGTTCCTAAGGAACAAGGTCTTATATTCAATAAGATCTACATCCGCAACTTCTTGTGCCAGATGCTTCCCTGCTCGGTAGGCCATCCAGAGTCTCTGGTGGTAGGTCGCTGGACTTTCTTTAGCATTTTGCTTCACGGGGTATGCCAGCATTACTCCAACCACACTAGGGTTGTGAGCCGAGATGAGCTCAGCTGCGACTTCGTCAAAGGTAGCGTTCCCATTCTGGCGAACTGCTTCGGGGAGTTTGGCCCATAAACCAGGATTGATGGTCTGGCATAGTATTTGGACCTGATATTCTGTGGCGAGGCTAAGCATCTCGCATTTGGAGCGTACCTTTTCCAAATGGCAGCTGAGGTTGTTGGACGGGCTCATCAGACCAATGCTGTCAGCAATTTGCTGAGCAGAGTAGGCCATTTGTAGGGGATTAGTCAGTGGTTTATCAGGCAGAGGTAATGCGTCTCGCGCACCATCCAATGCTGCGCAAGCTGCAGCTTCTGCTGCAGTACAAACAACACCTTCCTGAGTGCCAGCTTCTTGGAAAATTTGTCAGATTTGACTTTTAATGGCTTTCATACTTCTTTCAGGAAGAGGAACATTTCCTAATGCTCTATCAATCATAGTTTCAATCTCTTGCCTGCCTTCCACACTAATAACGGCTACCGGAGGCGCCGTCAGGACCAGGCTTGGGCCTGCTCCCCATCATGGGCGCCGCCATGATGGCGTTTGCCATGATGAGCATCACTACGTCGTCGACGTGTGACCTGGGGAGTTGTGGGCGGGGACCCACCATACTGTGAATGGCTGGGTGGGGAATCTGGGCCATGATAGGGGCGTGACTGGGCGTTGAACTGTGAGACGTCATCATCAGATAGCTCCCCTTCTGATGACGAGTGAAAGGCAGGGGCTACGCCTCCCATTGCCATAACGTGGCCAGCCAAAACCTCTCGCTGATGGCGCAGTTTATCCATCTTAGCTTTACATTCATCATGATTCACACTTGCAACATCCATATCAACCTGATCCTGTTTCTGCTTCTGCAAAACACGGTACTCGGTGCTCAATTCGCGATTGTCCCTATAGGCTATTTCTAAATCATTACGTACCTGGTTGATCTCGTCCTGAAGTTCACCCATGTCATCACTCAACTGTGCATTCACAGCACTCAACAAATCATTCATTTGCACAACCTGACTCTTATCCTGTCTCAAACTTTCACACTCCTGTTTCAGAGTACACATTTCTTGTTCACCAGCCTGTGCGGAATGATGCAATAGTGAATCCTTTTCATTACGCAGAGATTGGAGTTCTGACTCCAGGTTCTGCTGTATTCGAACACATTCTGTTTCCTGTAAACCCATCTCTTGTAAGAGATGCGATCTACCGAATCAAGGGTGCGAAACCTCGCTTGGAGGCTTCCAAACAGCGTGAAGGCGGCCATCAACCCCTTAGCGCGCTTGCTGGTTGACTGTCGGCGTCTCTGCATACTGGGTTGAAATCCCCAGTACAGGGTTTTTGGATTGACTTGCGTCCCGCGCAAAGTCAGCCCATCCTCCACGGGAGGTAAGAAAGTTAGAGACATCGAGTCTCAGTTCTGCGCAGATATCTGATACTGTGGCCATTGTGTAGGAGGGAACGAAAATTCAAACTGTGAAAAAGACCACATGTTGCGTATCTATCCACAACACGAGTACTTTAAACACAGCCGGGCTACTGTATAAGTTGTAGGCTTGCAATTCAAAGCTGCTATGGAGTGGGTCGAGATGGCATCAACCACACCCAAAAAAGTCAGCCAGACTTTGCAAGTATCTACAAACTGGTAGAAAAGATGGGAGAGGTGTTACGGGAGTGTGCACCTGCAGTCCCCATGGTGAAAGGGAAAATTTACAGCAAGTGAAAACTTGCAAACACCAAATATTGCCTGTACACGGTCGCCAATTTGTAAGGGGTCTGAACCTCACTTTCAGGTTCTTGACAATATTGGGAATGCAAATAATCACAAACAGGTTGCATTCAAGTAATAAACAAGTTTATTACTACAAAAGGGATAAATCATAGTTGCCCTAAGCAATTCTTACCAATACGAACAGGGAGCCAGTGCTAAGCATTCCCTACACCTCGAGGTTTCTCTGTAGTCTCTTGGGATCTCTCGGGTCTCCGAGGTGTAAAGCCTGTACATAACATTATATACCTGTGATAATTACTATGGTTACTAAAAGATAGAAACATTTCTAGTTACAGAGATGAGCCCTATTGGCTAATTTAGAGGTGGCTCCATGGTCCAAGATAACATTATATAATTCTGTAAAGTCATCAGTTTTAGAACAAAGACGTTCTTATACAGAGTCTTACATAACAAGGTGAAGTGGTGCACATCACCAAAGGATGGCAATGTTGCCGTACATATTACAATTACTTCAAGAACAAGTGTCTTGGCATCTGACAAGTAAGAAGTAGACAGAAAATACATGGTATAATATGTGTGCATTAGCAAGCAAAGTGGGTTACAATAATATGTATTCATATCCTGACACCTAGTCTTATATGGTAGATGCCTTTAGCCCTATTTATTAGTATAGCCTATGCCTAAACATTAGCTGTCTACGGTGTACCCCTGAGGGTATCAATTAGGGTGCAGGGACCTCGTGTAACACCACCCTATGTGTGAGATCCACTATGGGTTCCGGGGGGGCATCCCATTGGATTTCTGCCTGGGAAAACTTCTCCCCCGGCCACCCTGCAGAGTCCTATGCATTGGGGGAGGAGCCGTGGACAGGTGGTCGGCATTGGTGAATGCCAGTATGGGTGCACCTGTCCGTTGGGTGCAGGGGCAAGGCTGGGGTATACACATTTTGTGCATCCCTATGCCCCTTTCATGCATTGTGAGCAGAACACAAAGTGTATCAGTCTGTGATTAAGAGGAAAATTTGAAGTTAAGGCATTTCATACTATAAATAGAATACTGTATAAGGGACTGTATTATTACAAGGTTATAATACCTCCAGGAGGTTCTGGAGACATGTGAACCTTGTGAACTGAGCTTTATATGTTCCAACATGTCCCTAGAACCTCAAGATGGTATTATGTTGTTACATATAAAGTTCTTATAGTTGTAGAGTTGTTATATGATACATTGTAGGTGATTTTTTATATTTAACATACATAAGAACACATAAAACAGCCTGAACATTTGTCCTAGTGATTTTATTGACTGGCATATTGACACCAATTGCGTACCTACATTGATTTGTGCATACAGGAAAATCTACAGGAATTTCATCCCAGTTTTACAGGGAAAATACAGAGAAAATTAGGGTGCACTACAGGAAAATGCTTTGCCTGATCTGGGAGCACTGGTACAGTGACACGGGGGCCAGTGGTGTGTGGGACACAGCACTGCCTATGGTGTGGTGGGCAGCATTGACTGCAGCACTGTACACAGTGACAGATCCACCTTGCAGGTGTGTACCAACAGTGGACAGTACTGTACTGCTGTTTTGCGACTAACAGATGCTGCACTACTGGCATGGGATGCTCACAGTGACATATACATGCTGGATGTGTGTGCTGTGGTGTCTGTACAGCTGTGTGGTATGTAGCTTTGGGGGACCTTACCATCAGACAGGCACACAGGTGTTGGGGTATTCCCTACACTGGACCAGTTGCACTGTGTGGCTTGTTCCAGCCATGTGGTAGCACCCAGTAAGTGGTGCAGACTGGTCACCTGTACAACCCCCTTGCCCCCAGTACTGGATGTGTGTGCTGGTATCTGTTGGTGTCCACAAAAGTGTGGTCTGCAGGTGTGCTGCATGGCCTCACTGCCATGGTGTCCACTGGGGGTTGGGTCACCACTTATTGCCTGGCATGTCTGGGGCTGGTGGCAGATGATGGCATCATAGTGATGCCATCAGTGAGCAGCATGTTTCCTCTATCTCTGGCTTATTTCTATGTGTCATACTTATTGGTTAGGGTCACACAAAGCCACTCAAACATAGCGCAAACTGTGCAAAGCCACAAAGTCATGCAAAGCTGATTTGCCCAGTGTTAAGACAACCTTTTCCTGGGCAGTAATTTGCACCTTGCAAAGTGTTGCACTAAGTTGTGCAAAACCACTTAGTGCAGTGCTGTTCACTAAATATAGTATTGCACTGACACACACCCTCAGCTTGCCCCTTGTATACATTATCACTTTTGCCCATGTTAATGCAGTTTGCATGTGCTATTTGCCCTTTTGAATATAGCAGGCCTGCGCTAACCTGGCATTAAACCTGCGCAAATGGTTTGTGTCCAGCACAAAGTTTTGACTATAGAGCCCTTAGTGAAATTTGAAGAATCTGTCACCACACTACACTTAGCAATCCTCAGCAGATGCATATCAATAGTTCCTGTCACAAGACATCTATAGTAATTAATATTCACTGCTGACCACAAGGCTTTTCATTCCATATTTGTAGTCTGCCTTATTCCATATCACTGCATTGTAAGCCAAGGAAGCTTGGCCAAATTCTCATACCTGAACAACATTTATGGGTCCAATTCAAAAATAAAGCCAAGGTTGCCAATGTCCCACTTATCTCATTCTTGCCTTCCAGCCTTTAGTAGTTTTAATGGCAGGATGTGTCACAAACTACAGTTGACTTTGGAATGGTCTACATGTGTTGCAAATAGCCATGCTGGTCACTTCTACAGTGAGCGCTGTTCCTTCCCTGCAGCCACCATGTGTCTTGGGTATTCATAGGGAATGTCATTGTGCAGTTGCAGATTTGTAACTAAACAGAGTCCCAATACTCCTTATCTCAATTTAACACCACACAAGTAAAAATGTTTATTCCAAGCATGTTTCCAACATTAATTCTGCTAGCATATTTGCCCTAGTCATATATAAACCAAGTTAGATATTAGCATTGAAAACTCACCCAACTTGGTTTTCCTTAGAAGAAAAACTGCACCCCTTCTACTCCAGTACAGTTTATTACAGTTTTCACCTGTATACATTGTATCACCATTTGACCCTGAGTCTAGATGTACATCATTACAATGGGACACTTGTATTACCTCTCTGCTTTAGAGCACCATCGAGCATAATCAAGCTTGCCTATAAAGTGCAAGCTATTTTGTCCCGGTGACCCAGCAGAAATTACAAGAAGATGGGAGGCTAAGGGTAGTGACATCACAAATAGGGAGGGACCAAGGAGGGTCATATGACAAGGTAAAGGGAGCTCACTGGCTATTGGCCAGAGAGAGGGGCTTAGAGGGGTCCTGATTTGGGGTCCTTAGGGGCTTTATAAGGTCAAGCAACCCCTAGGGAGCCCTCTTTTCTTGCTGATTTGAATTCCATATCAGCACATCGCTGGCAATTCTGTGAGGTAAGGCACCACATGGGAAAACTAGGCCTCTAGGCTGCTGGTGTCCCAGAGTTGGCAGGCTGTTTTATAAAAGACAATGTGGTTTCTGTAGAAATTGTGGTTGCATTCAGTGGTTGGTAAAATGCTGAAACAGTTGTTTTAATGTTTATTTCAGTGGTTGGTAAAATGCTGGAAGGGGTTATTTCAATATTTAATTCTGCAAGATTGTTTCTGTAATGTAATATTATACAATTCTAACCAACCTGTGGCATCATGGCGTGGTTGGTAAAGCGCTACGAGCGTTTGTGTAAGGTTTTTGGTGAAATGCAGTCTAAAGAACAATGGACAGCATGCTCGGCTGGTGCTGGCCCAAAAACGTCAAAATGTGCTCATAGTGGGGGAGCTTATGGGCAGAATGTGGCTAAAGGGACACTGGGGTAGCATGCCCATGCAGGGCTGGGTCAAGAGTGATAGGCAGTGTGCTCCTGGCCATGCACTTCTATGTGTTTGCTGCAGGGTGATGTACTGCCTGGTTTAGGCAGAGGGTAGAAAGGCTAAAAAAAAAAAAGAGGAAGCTGGGTGATGGTTTGTGGGGTGTTTGGTGCTCTGACCCAAATGAGGATGGGTCCCTTGGTTGTGGGGTGGGAAGCAGTGCATTTGGCTCACTTGTCTAGGTGCTTGTCTTCTGTTGCAAGGGTTGTGGTGATTGACTTGTATGAATTTAGGTTGGTTTAAAAAATAAGATAAAAAAATAAAAGATGCAGGATGAAGCAGGGATGGCTGAAGTGGAGCAGCTCTGTTTGTCAGATTGATATGGGGGAAGGGTTATGGCTCACCATCCTGGAATGAGGTTGCAGGACAGTTGGGCCTTTTCAGGTCAGTTTGTAGCTGGAGTTGGACTGTGGTGTGAGTGGGTTTTTTTATGCTGTGCATCGGGGAGTGCTAGGATGAACAAGTTAGTAACATTTGGTGTAGGCGGAGGGGGTGAGCAGATGGGCCACAAGGGACGGGAGAGCTGTGCGAGCTAAAGATGGTTTTGACTCATGAGGCACACACTACTGGATGGCAGTGGGTGTTGTTACATTTTGGCCATGCTGAATGGGACACGAGGGGCTTGCCGCATGATTCTTCCACAGCCAGTCGCAGTGATCACTGGACAATGTGCGCTAAGGGGGGATCACAGGTTGAACACCAACCTGGCATTAGCGGACTCTCAGGCCATGTGGGGCAAGTGGGGGGGCTCCATTAGAGTGAAAAGGAGTGGAAAGAGAGGATAGCTGGTAGAACGAACCAGTATTTGTGGTTGGCATTGTGGGCTTGGGCCTAGCAGACTGTGGGGGCTTTCATGCAGAAAGGTCATATGTAACTGATGTTTGCTCTGCCCCAGTCCCGATAGGAGGGACATAGTCCAGCCTCAAAATGTAAAGGGGATTGGGGGCCAGTGATTCAGGTGCAACAGAATTACGATTTAAAAAAATGGGGAGACATATATATATAGGTGTATATGGTGGTTGGAGTGAATGTCTCAAAGGGAAGCAGAGGTACCCGGTGACTGGTGGGGTGTAGGTGTGGTGTAGTGATGAGCAAAGGCCAATTGGAGCAGTTGTGGGGGGGCAGCATGGGCCCCAGGCTGGGTGCTGTGCACAGCAGATGAGGGGCCCTGTGCCAAAGAAGCTGAACAGAAGGCCGGAGCATGGTGGTACAGCACAGGACAGCGTATAAAGGGATTCCAAGGGAGGGTTTCCAGTTGTGGAGCTGGACGTAGTGCTTGGTGGTAGTGGTTTTGAAAGTGGGTGCATGGGGCAAGAATCGCTCAGAGGTTTTTTCTTTTACTTCACCGGGTGAGGTGGACCTGAGAGACTAGCAGAGCTGGATATGTTTTCGGGGGTGTTGCTGTGAAGCAGAGCCATAACAGGGCAAGAAGGCAATATGCCAGGTTGGGCGTGGTTTTCTTCCGGTTGGCCTCGCAGGCTGCTCTGGTGGGCCCAGATTCACCGTAGGTGCAGGACTGGGGGCCAGTCACAGGAGGCCGCTCAGGTTGTTATCATAGCAGGGCATCAACTGGAGGCATGGGGTGTTTTTGGGTGGGCACGGCCCCTGCACGCCAGGCTGCATGACCACCATGGGGCAGGGGGCCCATCTCTCCTCCCTGATCAGGTGTTTTTTCAATACTAGATGGCTGAGCCTAATTTTCCTTGTTCCCGGGGGATGTAAATTCTCTGGGGGTTTAATGGGCCCCAGCTTTCCTATGGATGCAAGATGGCAATGTGATTGTGGGACATGACAGGGTTTTTTATGGTGTGCATCCAACAACTGGCCAGCAGCTTTAACTAAGGTGGCCACGGGGCACCAGGCCACATGGCCCCCCAGGTGATGGGACATCCAGCTCCTCACAGGGGCTGCCAGTAAGGTTAAGTTCACTTGTTTACCTGCCATTGCTGCAGTGGTTTGCTATCATCTTTCGGGGGCAGAGAGGCAGGACAGGGTCAGAGAAATGGGCACTACGAAAGGAGGCTCAGCAACATTTCTGCATAGGCAGGTGGGTGTGCATAGTAGCTCCATTTAGAAAGAAGTATTTCTGCAAGAGCGGTGGGAAGGGGGGCCCGGTAAAAAGTGCCCTCGGTCTCCACTAGCAGAGGGGCAGGAGCAAGGCGGGAGGGATGGGGGCATTGGCCAGTTACAGGTAGCATTATCCAAAGATGGGGACATCCATGAGGATTTCTAAAGCAGACCTAGTAAGAAGTTGCAGGGCCTGAATAGCAGGGCAATGGGGCAGGTGATGCAGGCACGTGGGTTTTCATAAGCTGGCAGGCAAGGGCCAGGACCTAGGATAGTCCTTCATGGGGCAGCAAAATGGGAGTTACAAGAAGGTAGCAAAAAACAAAAAACAAACAAAAAAAATGATAGGAATAAATACCTAAAGTGTATACATATGATATATAATTAAGTAAATGAACTGAAGCATAGCAAGACAGATGGGGCCTTGCAGCAGACATAGAAATGGGAAGGGTATAGGTACAGGTTAGCTGTTTTTCTGCACCTAAAGGTATTATTCTAGTGGGAGACATAGGAGTCAAAATAGTGTGCAGTTGATCTTCAGGGTAGGCTGCAGGCTCATAATTGGTGGTTAACTCATCATCATCTGTGATCTAGAAGGTGACGGAGCATATGGTGGGCATGGCACGATAAGTGGCTGCAGGTGCAAGCCCTCGGTGATACTGCAGAAGGGGATGGCTACAGTAGGGGTGGGGAGATAAGTAATGCTATAGCATCATACATACCAAAGTGGGGCATGAATGCGGTATGCATAAGAAAATCTGAAGGGGTGCAAGGGTAGATTTATGCAGTGGCTAGAAGGGTCATAATAGGAGGGGTAACAACATAAGGGGCAAGAGGCTAGGTTCATCTAAACTGCCTCATATACCATGGGGGACAGACAAGGGGGGTAACTTAGGGCTGCCTTGGTCTGGGGAGGTGAAGAATTATAGGGCAGGAGTAAGAATTCACAAAAGTTACTTGGAAGCCCCTCTACGCTGGTAAGAATTTTAAGGGGTCCCGGGCAGAGGCAGGCAGGTGGGACAAACACAGTGGGGCGGTGAAGGCCTGATCAGGCCAGAGAATAACTTGCCAGGATGGGGGGGCAGGTTTAGACATCAACAGTCTTGTGACAATGATTGAGAGAGCTGGGGGGGCCCAACTTGGGTCAACCCGGAGAAGGGGAGAGTGGTATAGGGCATGATTAGAGTGCCACAGGGTGACCAGGAAGCTGCTGTTATACTGGCAATAATTTTAAGGACCAGAGGGAGGTGGGCTGGGGCAGAACACAGGCAGAGGTGGGAAGGCCTAATTCAGTACAAGGAAGGACATGCAAGAGGCAATACAGTCCAAGGAGGGACTTTCAGGAGGTAATATAGTCCAGAATTTGAAAGAATGAGATGCCTGGGGGTTTGATCCCATAGCCTCAGCCTCACTTGATTACTGGCACCCGGGCAAGTCACAATGGAAGTCTGGGGGAAACAGTCGAGAGGAAAATGGATCAATTTGTGGTGCGACAACAAGGGGGTGGTAGAGGTCATCAACAGGCAGAGTGGGAACATGGAATCAGTGGTGCGAGTTTTGAGGCACGTTGTGCTGTTGGGACTGCAGCTGAACCTGACATTCATGGTGCAGCACATTGTAGGGCTCAAAAATGAGGTCACTGACTGTCCCATTTTCAGATGGTGAGGTTCCGGGAGTTAGCAGCAAGTGCAGC
The DNA here is from genome assembly GCA_016271365.2 of Neoceratodus forsteri. Taxonomy (NCBI): domain Eukaryota; kingdom Metazoa; phylum Chordata; order Ceratodontiformes; family Ceratodontidae; genus Neoceratodus; species Neoceratodus forsteri. The sequence continues at coordinate 883,574,403 of CM028134.1, forward strand.
ACCATCCTGGACCAGGGTCCCATGCAAGTTCTGGGAAATCGGAGGGAGAAAGCCAGGGCCCTGTATAGGGGGGTATGGGTGGACAACACACTGAAAGCCTATGAAGGGGCCTGAGCAGGGTTCCAGGAATTCAGAGCCCAGCAGGGGTGGGACACTGGGGAACCAGTGCAGGAGATGCAGTTTATAGTGGACAAATGAGAGGTGGGAATGACCCATGCCACCATGGTAGTGCAGCTAGTGGGCATCGGCTGGGTGTGCATGGACAGAGGGTGGGCAGATGCAACAGGAAGCAGAGCAGTAGGAAGGATGGTGACAGGCTGGCAGAGGGGACAGGGCTCAAGGCAGGAGTGGAGACAGCCTATAATGGGACCATTGCTTTCAAAGGTGATAGAGGCCCTAGAGCACGTATGCATCTCAGCAAAAGAGGCTTGCCTGTTCCGGGCCATCTTTTCAGTTATAGCAAAAGGTGCATTTAGAGCAGGCATGGTGGTGGTGGCCAAGAGGGGGACAGCCCTCGGGTGCTACAACTTGAGGATGTCACATGGGGGAAGGACGAGGTAAGCATTCAGTTACCTAGGTCCAAGACTGACCAGAAGGGCAGGGGCATGGCAGTGATGGTACCTAGGTACCTGGGGGCAGGGGTGTGTGCAGTACAGGCTATGAAGGAATACCAGCAGGTGCAGGGGGGGTAGAAAGGGGAGCATGGTTCTAACACAGGGATGGATCTCCAGTGATGAATTACCAGGTGGGGGCGGTCCTCAAGAGGGCTCTCGCCATCACGGGGAGGACCCCAAGTAGTATGCCCCACATTCTTTTAGGATTGGTGCAGCATCTGAAGCAGCCACAAGGGGAGAGACGGCGGAGGGGGTGGAGCTGATGGGGCATTGGAAATCCAACTGTTACAAGTGGTATGTGGGGGTAGTGATGGATAACTCTTGTGCTTTTCTTTCCACATAGGGCGCCAAGTGACAGGTCTGGATTGTTGCGGGCACTCGTTCATTCATTGGGCAGAGAGGTTTGTGGTCACCACAAGGAGGGGGATGCAGTTGCACCCAAAAGTGGAACAAACAAGAGTTCAGTAGAAAGGCATCGGGGGCATGAGGTGGGCCCAGCTCCTACCTCTGCTGGAGGAATTGTGAGTACTTTGACCCAGGCCACACTGCCTTATTGTTCACTTGGGGGAAATGACCTGGGGGGAGTACCATGGGATAACCTGGGAAGAAAATGGTGGCATACCTGGAAAAGGTAAGGAGCTGGTGGCCAGGCGTAGTGCACAGCTGGTCTGAGGTCTCATCCCAATGGGTGTGGAAAGGGGGCAAAAGAGTTCAAAGCAGTAGAGATGACGCAGAAGTGCCTTAACAGGAAGGTGGCCAGGGCAGTGATAGAGATGTGGAATGCACATTTGGCACTGAGAGCTATCCTTTGAGCATGCAGAGGAGTACAGAGCAGATGGGGCGCACCTGTCAGAATTCAGCATGTGCCTATTCTTTCGGCCATTTGGGGAACTGGTGGTGATGATCAAGGAGAAAGGCCTGAGATACTAGCCCACAATGGGGAAGCCCCATCTTCCATCACAAGCTGGAGATGAGTCAATGGAAAGGGGATGGGAGCAGGGGAAAAAAGGGGGGGCAGGAGGAAGGGGTTGGGGTAGACTCATATGCTTGGGACGAAGGAACCCAGGTGTGGGAGTAAAGGAGGGAGGGAGGGGATACAGCTAGGGGGCAGATCACCATGTTCGCACCTAGCGGGGAGGAGAGTCCAGGTAAGAGTCTGGTACCTGATTCTGGTGATGGAGGGGGATCTGGATCAGAGTGTCCGGAACCCGAAGAGCAAGCTGAAACAGAAGAAGGATCAAGGAGAGAAGATGAGCAAGGAGGAAGAATTGGACTGATAGTTCCAAAATAGACTGATATGTCGAATAGACTGATATGTCTGATCGTAAAATGTACTGTGTGTTTCTATTGTAACCCCCCCTGCAAATGGGGGTTCCCAAACGTCCTCCAGGAGCTTGCTTAAGTGCTCCCAATCTGGGTGGTATTCGGTGTTAAAGCCGTTTAGTTGAAACTGTAGTGAATGCTTTTGGAGCCTCCAAGTACTGTCTCTTTAAGAGCTGTCTGCTCGCAGACATAATTAGTTTGCCTGGGGGGACTGTGTGTTTCTCTGCCGAGTCCTGCCCAGGCTGCTGGCTAAGTGCTCCATTTTTACCATCGCTAAGTGTGCAGAGGGAGCCCAATTGAAAGCTGTAACTGTGGGGAAAAATGCAGAGTAATGGTAAAAATGCAGTTTGTCTAACCTGCCTTTCTTGCAGCATGGACTGTTTCTGTTCTGCTCCACCATTTTGGTCCCAAACTGCTGAATTGGATCAATAGGGGGGTGAGGACTCTAAAATGGAGCCTGCCAGAGTGTAATTTATAGTGCCTGACTCTCGGTAATGTAGTATTGGATCTTTGGTGCCTTTTTGCACCTATAGAGAGAGCCCTGCTGTGATTGACAACTGGACCGACCAACCGAACTCTGTGGATCTAAGGGATATGCCCTGAACTGTTTGCTGGCAAGCCTGATTAAAGTTGGATGCTGAAGGAGCAGCACTGCTGTGTGTGTTCGAGTGGCCGTTGCGGCATAGTTTGAGCAGGAGAACCGTGGAAGGCCTGATTCCTGGCCTACTAGCCTGCTGTCTGCCCTGAGAGGGAGAAGAGGACGTTTTCAGATTGAATCCAGTTTTGCAGAGAACGAAGCAAGCTGCCGATTTATAGCCAGGCTCACCCTGTAGAAGACTGAAGATTTTGCTGAAAGTGATCGGCCTGTAAGGACTTTAGCTACCGTAGTGCTCCCGGGTAATTGCAGTAATTTTGCGATCAGGATCTAGGAGCAGCCTGCCTTGTATAGTAATTTTCTTCACATATAAATGTGCTATGAACTGCAAGGGGTCCTGATCTGGTTTCCCCTCTGTCTGTAAACTGTGTGCTGATGCGGGAAGTGTTTCCCTGTCAGAATCAGACTGAATCCGTGCTGCCTGATGCAGATAGGCCCTGCCACACGGGTCTAGTCCCCTTCCCTGCTGCACAGAATGATCCATCATCGAGGGATCAGTCTTCCTCTGGCAAACCAGCCAGTCAGCCATGAGCCCTCCTGTGTTTAGCCTGGGTATCCTGAGTATTAATCAGGGTAGCTCTCTGCAACTTCTATTTAATCAAAGTGTGTCACTTGATTGTTTGTGCTTTTCTTTCCATGAATTGAGCCATCTGGCACCAGATTACAAATTGTGTCTGCATGTTCTTTTTCCATCACAGGACCCCAACCAGCTGTGACACCGGCCTACCCTGGGCAACAAACCTGGCTAGCCCCTTTCCCCATTCTGGGTACCCAGAGAGTGTGACAGAGTGGGACTCTAAGTGCATGCTCAATAGTGTGATTATTAATGTGTTCAAACTAATTAACCTGATTATTCCCCCTCCTTGTTACAGACCCCTGAATAAATCAGATCTGTTTGTTTCTGCAATTTACATTGACTGTGGTGTCAGTTTATGCTGAAGGTATTGCAATGTTGCTGTTGTACTGCCTCACCTTATTTTACAGGGAGTCACCAGAGTCAGGCTGAAGGAACCAGTCCTGGGGGTAAGTGCCAAGTACCAGTATATGTGGTTTGCATATCGGGGTATTGGTAAAGTCACTGTTGCGTAGGGTTTGGGACACTAGTGGGAAAAAAGGGGATCACAGTGTTCCAGAGGGCTGTGATCTGGTTAGCATAACCCAAACCAACTCAGACCTTTGGGTGGAGGCACCCGATTCAGAACTCAGGCCCCTTAACCTGTTGGTAGCCAAGCAGGCAAGGGTAGTTGCCCAAGGGATAGCACCACCTAGGGGTTACACTATGATATAATGATATGATATTCCTTCCAGACAGACACCCCATCTTATGGCACCCAGTAATACCTTCACCATCATTGTATTACATTATGTTGAGTGTCTGCCATGCCTCCCCACTGAGATATGTATATACTGTACATACTGTAAATATTAGCTTAACTTTACTGTAACCATTTTTTTATCATGTGAATTTACTGTACATCACTGTGTTTATAAACGTTATTTTCCCCTGTATGTATAACTGTCTTATATAAGTGCATGATGTATCTGTTGTGTATCAACTATTGAACCTTGACCTTATCAGGTCCATCTTGTAAATGAGCCTTGCTCAATGATGTTCGCCTGAATAAATAAAGATTTGATGATGATGATGAAGATGATAATGAGATGTAAAGAATGTAATGTGTGCCTTTAAATAAATATTGCCAGTGTGCATCCAAAGTCAGAAGTTGTAGGGTGATTCATTTCTGGTGGGGAATCAGGGGACAATTAAGCTTGCCTAAAAAAGGGCAAGACATTTTGTCCCAGGGACCCAGCAGAAATTACAAGAAGTGGGGGGGGGAGGCTAAGGGTAGTCACATCACAAATGGGGAGGGACCAAGGAGGGTCATATGGCAGGGTAAAGGAAGCTCGCTGGCCATTGGCCAGGGGGAGGTGCTCAGAGGGGTCCTTAGGGGCATTATAAGGTCAGGCAGCCCAAAGGGAGCCCTCTTTTCTTGCTGATTTGAATTCCTCACCCACTTGCCCTTGAGTAGGAGTGTTTTTGCTTTGTCAGAAAGGAGAGAAGCACACAGTAAAAGGGATGCAAAAAAGGAAGGTTGCTTCAGTGGGGGGCCCAGAAGGGGACCAGGAGAGCTGCAGGGGGCAGTTGGTGGGCTGGAGGGCTAGGTGGAGCCCCGCCAATGGATGAAGGGAGAAAAGAGGGTGAAAAGGGGGTGGGAGCAGGGGAAAAAAGGAGGGTGCACCTGCCATTTAGGAGTGGGTTCTTGGAAGGAGAGAAGCATAAAGGAAAATTGAGGCAAAGAAAAAAGGTTTGCCCTAGTGGGGAGCCCAGAAAGAGGCCAGGGGAGCTGCAGAGGGCAGCTGGTGGGCTGGGGGACTAGGTGGAACCCCACTGGCAGATGAAGGGAGAAAAGAGGGTGGAAAGGGGGGTGGGAGCAGGGGAAAAATGGGGGGCAGGAAGAGGGGGGTTGGAGTAGGCACCATCCGCTGGGGACAAAGGAACCCAGGTGTGGGAGTAAAGGAGGGAGGGGATAGAACTAGGGGGTGGATCACCATGTTCGCACCTAGCAGGAAGGGGAGTCCAGGTAAGTGTCTGGTACCTGGTTCTGGTGATGGAGGGGGAGCTGGATCAGACTGTCCAGAACCCCGAAGAGCAAGCTGAAACAGAAGAAGAATCAAGTAGAGAAAATGAGCAAGGAGGAAGAATTGGACTGATAGGTCCAAAATAGACTGATATGTCTGAATAGACTGATATGTCTGATTGTAAAATGTACTGTGTGCTTCTATGATATGATGAGATGTAAAGAATGTAATGTGTGCCTTTAAATAAATATTGCTAGTGTGCATCCAAAGTCAGAAGTTGTAGGGTGATTCATTTCTGGTGGTGAATCAGGGGACAATGGGTTACATAGAAGAATAATAGTGTCATATCAGAAGGGATATGTGATTCATCTTTCTCCACCTTCCTGCTACATGTCAGAGACTATACATATTTGGGTATGTGCACACATCCCTGTTTCTACAATGGAATATTACCCCACACATGCTCTGCAACCCTCAGTGCTATTTTCCCTCATATATCTACATTATCTACAGTAGTTCTGCTCCAAAAGCCTAAACAGTCTTAGGTTTCACATCTTCACTGTTTAGGCTATTCCACATGTTACTAGAAACATAGGCCATAATGTGACCACTCACCCACTGTATTTTATTCAAACATCCATTTATTCAAATATTCTACAAATAACAGTAACACCCCTAAACCCATCAACTTTTCATAGTGTAAACAAATATTCCTTTGGGTGGAAGGTATACCTAAATTAAGAAATACATCAGTCTATCACTCTCATATTAAACAAGTGCTTATAAATCAACACCACAGTCCACCATAAATGTTCTGTAAACTAATATGTGTGCAGCCATGCCTTATATCTGTATGGCCAATTTATATGCATTCATGTATACACCTAAAAAAAAACAAAATAACAAAATGCTATGTCGCCTTCAAATATTCCCTTTCTCTCTACATTTCTATTTAACAATAATTATTTGAAAATACATGTGTCACATCCACATTCACAGATTATTTCTTCAATAATGTATTTCTCTCCACAATATAACCAGAGTCATAACCATTTATAAAATGGGGTGTAAAAAATAACTGAATTGAGCAACGTCCTTGGTTAAAACACAACACCTGACAGTTGAATATACAATAGAGTACAAGAATTTGTGATCCTTATTGGCTAACTGGCACTTTTGAGCATGAGTAAATACTATAACAACCCGTGCAAAAAGTGCTAGTCAGTCAACATGGCAGCAGCACAACAAACAGTATCAATACACCTCCCCAACCCCCACCCCTGCCAATTTCTAAATAAACACACCACTATTTTCTCCTGGCTAAAGCTGACTAGAAACAGATCCACATTAAAATGAGCATTCTATAATAACTTTTAGCAACACAACAGAGGTGTCATTTCAGCAAAATCATAGGGGTAGCAAGGTGGGGGAGCACGATGGGTGGGGCCATGGTGTGGGAGGGTCCAGAGAGGGTGGCATTTGTCAATGTGACATAGAGCTAGTTACCAAGTAATCTAAAAATGGTTATGAATTGGATAGTAAAGTCTGAATATAAATCTGAAATGGGTCATTACAGATGTTGATTCAAATTAAATAGCTAGTTTTCAAATTATGGAATCATCAGTATAGTGAAAGTCCCATTCCTCAACTGTACAAATATTAAACAATATATTGCCACGCTGTCTGTGTCCAAAAAATATTACCACGCTGTTCATGTGAAATGACTGGCACTACACAAGCTAAGCCACGCATTGCTAAAAATAAAGAACCATCTCTATATCAATACCTCACAGTAAATAAAAAATACACATCAAAACATGAAAGAAATTATACTGTTATGAAAGCATACTCTGAACCATGAAAAGAAAGAACTGACAGAACTTTACTTCTTCTCTGTTAAAAGAAGAGCTTAGTAAAATAAATGACACACCGAAACCTGTAAAAGAAGTAATAAAAGGAAAATGAACTGATGAAAAAATCACACCAAAAACCTGTAAAGAAAAAAAATAATATAAGGAAAAAGAACAGACTAAAACTCACCAACCAAAAACCTGTAAAGAAAAAAGTAATAAAAGAAAAAGATCCTAGTAAAATTGCACACCAAAAAAACTGTAAAGAAAAATTGTAGTAAAGGAAAAAGAACTGAGAGGCCCAGGGTTACACAAAACAAAGTCTTCCAGACTTCCAATTACTGCAGCAAAACAAATGAAAGTACTCTTTAACTCCACACCTAAGCTACTACTCCCTCTTACAATAATTCGAAAGAACATAAACTCCCTTCCAAACACCCCTGAAAGTGGTAAAGCAAAGGACATAGGAGTGTTATTACCTGCCTGGAGGCTGGAAACACTGCTGGCACACTGGAGATTGGGACGGTAGGTGACTAGAAGTGCTGGAAGCTGACTGGCGACTCTGCTGGCACACTGGACTGCTGACTAGTTGGGAACACTGCTGACAAACTGGACTGGTAGCTGACTGGAGACAAAACTGGCAAACTGTGTCTGGACTGGTAGCTAAGCTGACTGGAGACACTGGCTGCTGGCACACTGGACTGCTGACTGACTGGTGACACTGCTGGCACACTGATTGATATCTGACTGGAGACTCTGCTAGCACACTGGACTGCTGGCTGACTGGACTGGTATCTGAATTGAGACACTGCTGGCAAACTACTGACTGACTGGAGACACTGCTGGCACACTGGACTGGTATCTGACTGGAGAAAAGGCTGGCACACTGGACTGGTTGCTGACTGGAGGCACTGCTGGCTGAATGGACTCGTTTTTGACTGGAAGCACAATTTGCAAACTGGACTGGTATCTGACTGGAGACACTACTGGCAGACTGGACTGCTGGCTGACTGGTAACACTGCTGGCACATGGGACTGGTTTCTGACTGAAGGCACAACTTGCAAACTGGACTCGTTGCTGAGCTGACTGGTACAGAACTGGCACACTGACTTCTGGCTGACTGGAGACGCTGCTGGCACTCTGACTGCTGGCTGACTGGAGACACTACTGGCAGACTGGACTGCTGGCTGACTTGTCACACTGCTGGCACACTGGACTGCTGGCTAACTGGAGACACTGCTGGCAGACTGGACTCATTGCTGACTAGAGGCACAACATGCAAACTGGACTGGTATCTGACTGGAGATACTACTGGCAGACTGGACTGCTGGCTGACTGGAAACACTACTGGCACACTGGACTGCTGGCTGACTGAAGACACTGCTGACAGACTGGACTTGTTGCTGACTGGAGGCACAACTTGCGAACTGGACTGGCAGCTGAGCTGCTGGGACAGAACTGGAACACTGGACTGGTGGCTGACTGGAGACACTGTGAGCACACACGACTGATGGCTGACTGTAGATAGTAATGTTACTTCAGTAATGGGTATCTTCTTGAACGCATCTGAGCAAATCTGTCTATTGCTACTGACAGGTCTAGCTGCTTCACCTCCAGTGGCTCACATGCCATCATCATTAAGTCACTGAGTCGTCTGTCACCACAACTGTTTCTTAAGTAAGTTTACACTCTTTTCACACATGAAAAGAAATGCTCATTTGAAGCTGTGGTCACAGGGAGTGCCAACACCAGGTTCAAAATCTGCAGGACTTCTGAAAATGCATTACAAAGGCATTGCAACTGTTGCTTGACACAATGAATACTTTGCATATTTTTGTTCTGTAGGTATGCCTTTGCTGATTCCAGCTATGACTCTAACACAATCATGTTTATATTTGCTCCTGGGTAAGATTCTGCTAAGACCTTTAAAGAAGAGTAATTCAGAAAACTGTCATCCTTTGGGTTGAGAGCAACAACAGCTTTTAAGAGCTCCAGATTATTGTGAAGCGTGAATCAAATTCAGTAACAAACCTGTCAGTTCAGGCCAGGTATATTTTCTGTTTAAGCCTGTCACTGTTAGATCTTGCAGAAATTTCCTGAATTTCTATATTCGAAGTCTGTTTCCCCAAAGCAGATGAAACAAAAAATTCTGTCAGTTTTCGGCTCAACTGATGTTTGTGCAGTGGCCTTCCTGTGTGCTGAGTGGCTTCTACATCATTATCAATGCCACAGTAATCAGTGGCTTGTTGTGCCTCCTTGTAAATATTTTTCCACTGTGAGTCATTACGTAGAGACAAGAGCTCACTTTTCGAAGACTGGACAAGATCACAGGCCTTTGGCAAATCCAGATCTTTTCTCTGAAGTTCCTCAGGCACTGATTGTATCTTCCTTAAATTGTTTTTAGACTGTACAGTGTTACTACAAAGGTGAAGTTCTGAATTTTATACAGATGACCTTTTGCTTCACTACTTGCCTCCTTGTCAGTGTTTTGTGACTGAATAGCATGAAGTGTTATAATAATGGACGCTAGACGCAACTGAAATTTCTTGACACAGTTGTACCAGTAAAACCACCGTATACAACAGAGTGGTTCCAGTTCCAGAACTTGTAGACCTTCTTCTGTCTGAGCTTTAACAAACAACTTATGTATTGGTGAACTTTAAGAAATGAATACATATACAGCCTTTAAGATGCTGAAAAATTATTTCACTTCTGATATATTATTAATTGTTCCCACCAAGACAAGATTCAGTCAGTGTGCATGACAATAAATATAAACAGCTTGAGGAGCAATCTCTCTCTTATTCTTGCTTGTACTCCACTGAAGCACCCACTCATGACAGAGGCTCCATCATAGCACTGTGCCACACAGTGCTTCCACTGCAGTCCAGCCTGACATACTGCCCGACTGATGGCACCAGCCAAACTACCAGCATCCAGTTTATCCATGTGCTAGCAGCCAAGTGGTTTTTCACAGATATTATCATTACTGTCAACAAAATGGATTACAAAGCTGAGCTGCTCTTTGTGTGATACATCCTTAGTTTCATTGACTAAAACAGAGAAATATTTTGTAACTTTACTTACAATTTTCTCTCTTATTGATGTTGCAACTATGTTAATCAAATCGTTATGATACTCTGGAGAAGTATAGTGACTGTATCTCCTAGACATTTTTTGTTTTAATTTTGAGTCATGTGCAGATAATGTTTCCGGAAACCCAATAAAATTGCCTTTGTTATCAGAATTTGTTGACTCATCACCACCTCTGAAAGCAAAACCTTACCATCCTAGGTAACAAACTGCATGCAGTTGTAATTCAACATGGCGTCTATTTTCTTCAATTGCAATGTCCCTATTTTTTTCAAGCTGTCTCGCAACTAACTGATGTCCTGAAGAAGACTGTATATGGTTAAATACACACCATGCTACAACAGAAGCTTTGTGTTTCTCAGACACACTGTGCTTTCTTAAGGCATAACCAAATTTTTCCCATCTACAGAAACCAATATTGACAAAAGGAATGTTTCCACATTCACGACCTCCACTTCCAGGTGCAGTACGAGTGCTAGTAAAATGCCTGGATGCAAAACAGTATACAGCATCTCTCTGTACTGAATATTCTACCCACTTATGAGTTTTGTAATCACCATTAAATTTACGTGATTTTGTCATAGAGAAAACACACATTGGCTGAACTGGAGCTTGATAAGGAGTAGCAGATATGTCAGTTAGCACAGTATCATGATCAACACACTCACCCACTGAAAAGGAGTGGCCTTCGCTAGGTGTCAATGACATGCTTTCACATGCATCAGAGAATGTGCTTTCACATACATCAGCGGGTGAGGGCGAAGCAAAAAGTAATGGGCCTGTAGAAGCATAATTAAGCTCTGAAACTATACTACTACTATCAGATTCATGCCTACCAGCTGACAGAACACTATCTTCAGGTCTTGATTTCTTCACTGTGTGTTCAGCATGTGTAGTATCTGCTGTAATTCTTTTCTTAGCAAATAATTGAAGCACAGATGGTTGCTTTGGATCACTGGATACCTTCTTCTTAGAGACATTTCAGTAATACTTATTTAGCAGCCAACTTCAAAGAAATTGTAATCAGTGAAGGCTACTGAAGAAGAAATTTAGGAGTATACAGACTATTGTCAGTTGCCTAGCCTGCCAGCAGCTATGCCCAGAGATTAGCAGATCAGATATCAGTTTTGCAACCCGTGGAAAACAGTTACGAATTCAAATGTGCACAAAGTCTAAAGAAATCACCAGTCGAGGTGGTACAGCCCTCTTTGTATGATGAAGGGATGGATCCTAAAAAGAAAAAAAAAAGGAGTGGTAGTCTACAAACAGAGAGAGAGATGGAAGGCAGACTGGAGAACAGCTACTGTTGTGCAATTGCACAAAAGAGGGTCTAGGAAGGAGCCCAGGAACTACAGGCTGGTGAGCTTGGCATCTATCCCAGGGAAGGCAATGGAGAAAATCCTCAAGCAGAAGCTGGTAGAGTTCACTGTTGTCCCATTGCCTGCCAAAAAAGTGAACCTGGTTTGGGAGTAATGCAGGTCACTCATTGGCTAGCTGAGGGGGTAGATTGAGCATCCCAAGGACAGCTGTCCTTCTTTGGAGGGGGGCATGCTAAGTGGGCCACGTGTTATAACAGTACAACCCCTTTAGATGTTGTACCTGCCCACCTCCACACTGTGATCTTGTCTCTTGTAGAACCAAGACCAATTCAACTGTTGCCCAAATTAGCATGCACAGTCCAATTGCTGCAGGTTGGCTGGTATTAGTGCACTTAAGACTGAAAAACAACTTTTAATTTTCCCATACCCCACAGGCCATTCAATGGATTTAAAAGGGAATGCCCAGTTTCCCGAAGAAATGTAGCAAAATTTATAGGTCTAAATTTGCACATTCGAGTGCAATTTTTAAACAACTTACTCATCTAGCATATTCCTTTTTATCTGGTTGATCCGGTTACCCCCCCCCAGGCATTACTGGTAGCTGTTACCCAGAGTCCCCTACAGCAAACCATCTAATGACTTGCCAAATGAGCTACACCACGGTGGACACCTATATGTCTTAATGCATATAGTAACCTCTAACTACTTATTAAGTGCATAACTGCACTTATAGCACCAGTACCAATCAGTCAAGAAACATGAAACATGCTTTCCTCACTGATTAGTACCACTGCTATAAGCACTGAATAAGGATTCCTGAGTTACTATGTGCAATAAGGTATTACATATAGGTTTCCCCCACAGCTTAGCCTCTCGGGGGCATCATCAAATGGCTTACCATGGGGGCTCTGGGTGAAGAAGTAGCTGCCAGTAATAGCTGGTAGGTGAGTGGGGGGGGCACAGGATAAAGTCCGCACTTCTGTAATACAAAATTAAGTTGGATCAGAAGCTTCAACAATTGCTGGCATGATCCACACAAATTAAATTACCTTTATTAAAAATAACAGAGGCACATAAATAAATAATGCATGCTGAAAATAGAAAATAGAGTTAAAAATCTACGTTTTGACCTTAGGTCTTCTTCAGGAAATATCTAAAAGAGAAAAAAAACAAGTTAGTGTAGAGGGGAGGTGAAATGAGAGAGATATATATGTGGAGAAAGAGAAGGGGTCTCCATTTCTGTCTCCTTCTCACACATTTGTCACATTTCAGCCTTCTTACAAGGCCCTGTTAATCAGTCTCTACCTGGGAACTTCCCCAGCTCTTTCTCTCCCATTATGCTTTATCTTTCCCATCATCACCTTTTTGTTTCACAGATTCTCTCTTAATCTTACCATTTATCACTTCTTCTCCCTTAGCCTCCCCCTTCTTCTTTCTCCACATATATATCTCTCTCATTTTACCTCTCCTCTACACTAACTTGTTTTTTTTCTCTTTTAGATATTTCCTGAAGAAGACCTAAGGTCGAAACGTAGATTTTTAACTCTATTTTCTATTTTCATCGTGCATTTAATATAACCATTTTGTTTTGCTTTTAGACCACATGCTGACGCAGCGCCTTGTCTTTGTGTTTCTAAATAAATAATGTTTGTTAGAATCACTGCCCTCAGCCACTATCTTATATACTGCGTCTCAGTACTGGTACAATCCCAAAAGTCACATTGATAAAAATAAAATGCAAAAAGAGGGGGAAAGAATTGAGAGCTGCATAAATGTGGATGAATTTTGGATGGGGGGAATCGGGCAACGTATACCTACAGCTGCAAAACTTACTATCATGCAGTGTCTGTGCTACAGCTCAAAGTTGTCAAGCCTGGAGCTATCTACTGCTGTTTGCGAGTGGAGCTGCATGCTGGATTGGGGATGGGTGCACAAGGGGGTGCTGGCTGGGGGTGCAATACTAATAGGCAGGGTAGATGGTTGTCCTGCTGGTACTGGGCCTGCAGACTGACACCCTACCCTCAACTCTGTGGTTGCTGCATTGGGTGGTTTGTGGGTAGGAGCCCACAGTGGCTGGACCCAGGCAGCACGTCACCAGATGCACTGTGTTAGTTAGCTGCAGGGGGGGATGGTAACCGAATACTCAAGCCCTACTACCCAGCCAGATGCAAAGCCATGCACATCAGGTGAGAACTGCTGCCCTTCAAGATGCATCTGCCAGTAATAGCTGGTGGGCGACTGAGGGGGTACAGAATCAATACTAAAGTGCTCCAACTCTGAGCTGAGCTGCTGCTGCTCACTCTTCAAAGTCCCACTCCTTGCCCTGGTACCTGCCTGCCTGTCAGTGTTCTTATTCTCAGACTGGCTCCCAGTAGTCCCTGGAGTAGAGGAGAAGCCCCCATGTCCACAGTCTATGTCCCATTATACTCCCATCCTATCTCACTGACTCAGCAAGCAAATCAGTATTTTTCCCCTTTATTGTTGTCTACCTGCTTGTACTGTCTTCTTGTTCTTCTCCTTCAGAATCTTTCTGGTCAATTCTCCTCAGTTCTGTCCGGTCCCAGACCAGTCCCACATTGTGTCTCCAACTCCTCTGAGGTGCTCCTGCTGCTCCAGGGTGTGGCACCAGGGCCACGTGACTTGTGCCCCTTCCCCATCAGTCAGATGACTGTATGCATAGAGGCCATACCCAGAGAAACTATCCCCCCTGACTGCCCCCTGCAGGGGGAACACCAACCATCCAGGCTCTCACCTCTTGCCTGCCTCAGGGAGAACTATCTGCAGGAGTTGCAAGCTTCCATGTTCCTCCTTTGTACACTCGTTGGGAGATTGCTATTCCTATGCACAATTGTGCCATTCTACCCTAAACCAAAACTCTTTTTACCTCACCAAGGAAGGTGAAAATCCCAGAATATTTAATGGGAAAAATTGTTGTGCTGGTTACCAGCACTCTTTTAACCTTGGTCATCCCCCCCTTAACCCAAAGGGGATGCAACAACGGGTATGGCCTAACCTTATACTCCCATCCCATCTCACTGACTCAGCAAGCAAAAGCAATGAAAGCACAGTTTTTTTTTTCCTTTATTGTTGCCTACATCACTACTTGTACTGTTCTTGTTCTTCTCCTTCAATCCAGGCTTCTGGTTCATTCTCCAGATCTGATCATCTGTCCTGTCCCAGACAAGTTCCACGTCATCGTGTCTCCAGCTCCTCTGAGGCACTCCTTGGCCCGCGCTCCTGCTGCTCCAGTCCTGTCCTCTCTGGGCTAGAGTACTGCACCTGGTGCCCGGCTGCCCATCCGACCGATCGATTAAAAGTGAAACCCCAAATCTGACACTGGCCCCTCCTAGAAGACTCACTTTCCTGGTGCCTCATCATCATCTAGCTAGCCTAGTAGCCTCAGCCAGCCTGCCACTGCATTGATGACTCCTCTGACTGGTGAATTGGTGATGCGACCGTCCGATGTCCGTCTGACTGGTGACTGACTGCCCGACCCGAGGCCATGACCTGACCAGCGTGGCCGACTTACAAGTTACAACATCAGTTGAAGCTGCCTACTAGGCTGCTGCTGAACAATTCTATTCCCCAACAAGTTACAATTTTCACACACGACGATGAAGAAGTCGAAGTTCTTCAAACTAAGTTTCCCACCACCTGTCCCGTACTTAGACACAGGCTTCTCCCACTTTTCGTGACATTTCCTCGTCCACCACGTCGTGACTAGTCCCACCCACTGACCTTCCTGAATCCTAGCCAATCGCGGTAGTACCTACCAACCCCATCTCAATGCACACTGGGACTTGGAGTTTTAGGGCATCCCGGCCACATGGAGGGGGAGCGGAGGTGGACACTTGGGGTCTTGGGGAGGCAAAAAAAATAAGTGTTTTTTTTTTAATTCGGCTAACCAGCGGAGGCCAATGGCCAAGCATCCATAAGCCATGGCAAGGGCAGGCAGGGGCCACAAGCCCTGTCATAGGGGTCATAAAATTTCGTAGGGGTCATGAATGCAACCCCTGTTGACCTCTAAATGATGCCCCTGCAACAAAATAAACTTTCTTCAGCACAATGCTTCCACACTACTCCCTCCAGACTCTGTAGCCAAAAATCTTTTATCTTAAACTGCTTGCTTACCTGCAGTTCAAATTACATTGCCATTATCTCTCTTTCAGGCCACTGTCTCCCAGCTCCACATGTTCCCGGCTCCAGACTCTCAGATCTCTGCAATTGCAAAAGTATGCATTTAAATGAAAGTTGTTTACAGAACAACTGCTGATTGAGCTCTATTGCTGACTCGCTCCCTTTTCACCAGGACTTGAAAAAACACACTGCCTCACTATTTGCTCTCCCATTGCACTCTTTCACACTCTCTCATTCACCCAGTGCTAACAAAATGCCATCATAGAAGAACAGTGCATAAAGCAGCAGAGGAATAACACACCAAAAATACCACCCAAACAAACCAACAAAATGAACATGAAATTGAACTCACACAAACTCAAGGAAGGGGAGGGACACAAGACACCTATAAAATATAATCTACTTGGCAACAAAGGACTATTTAAAGTACTGGAGTAGAAAATTTGAAACAAATAAAACACACTTTTTATTTTTTTATTACAAATTTATTTTAATAATTATCCCAATTTATAATAATATTCCACTCTGGCTCATGGGTTATGGTGGGATTTACCTACTTCTGTTGTAGTTTACGTCACTCAGCCTGCTGCCTTATGACACACCACACCAGGTGTTCAAGTCCAAGTTCAAGTTTGTTGCAGGAAAACTCCTTTGAGCAAGCTCATTCACAGGGGAGGCCCTGAGACAGACGCACAATCAAATAAGTTAAGAGACTTACATAATATTACACAATGTACATAAAGAGCTACCCAGGTACACAAAATTCATGATGGGAGGTGGCACTATTTATAAGACAATACATTATATACATTAGGATTTCCCCAGAGAAAAATTAAAGTTCTTGGAGAAAGTAACAGTAATTACATAACTATAACTAATATGTTAATAGAAATTCCACCTGATACACTGTTAATGGTTCAAGACAGAGTTAGTGACATGGAGAGATGGAGCCTGAGATATTGTAAGGTAGATAAATTGGTACCCCAGGACAATATTCAGTTTAAAAACAGTTACAGGTATCTTTTAATTTGACCATGGCTAACCTTTTAGAAAAGTTAACAAGGACAATACTGGGTAATTTCAGTGAGGATTGTAATCGATTCCAAATAGTTGTCAGCGAGCATGATATAGCGCATTTTCCAAAGGAAGTGTGGGTCCTAGGTACATCGAGGAGGAGAAATCTGACTTCCTAAGGGAGTAAACACAGTGCGCTATGTGTATTAAGGAGGTTAGGTATTGCGGTAGTTTGTTCAGGGGAAGTTTTAAAGTCCAGGTGCCAGCGTGGACTGACCGTCTAACAGTGAGCGAGGGCCAGCCAACTATGGCATATAGATCACAGTGATGAGTTAGGGGAAGGGAGTTGGTAATAAATCGGAGGGAGCGGTGGCAGAGAACATCTAGCTTATGAAGACTGGTAGGAGCTGAAGAGTTGTAGATTATATCGCCATAATCAAGAAGGGGGAGGAATGTGGCCTGAACCCATCTGGTTCTAATCTCCTTGGGAAAGAAGGACCTATTGTGGAAAAAAAAGCCTAACCTGGCTTTTAGCCTTTTAGCCAAGTCATTGAGATGATCATTGAAGGAAAGCTTGTTGTCGAGCCAGAAACTGAGATATTTGAACTTTGAAACTATTTCCAAATGCTCACCTAGGGAAGTATTTATAAAGTCATTAGGTAGATAGACTAGTAGAGTGGGAGGTGCATAGGTGGAGGATCATGGCTTTCGTTATTTTGGCATTAAGGAGTAACTTTGCATTAATTAGGTTTTTTTCTAGTTGTGCAAAGTCAGCTTGAAGGTTGTCCCTAACTCCTTCCAGTGAGGGTCTAGATGTGTACAGGACTGTGTCATCTGCAGAAAAATGTAAATGGGACTTGGTAATCTGGTGGTCAAGGTTGTTTATATATAAGGAAAAAGGGGGGGGGGGCTAAGATAGATCCCTGTGGGACTCCCCTAGCAGTAGGTAAGGAGGATGAAAACAAATCTCCTGATTTAACTTTCTGTGTCCTGCCCGTCAGGTAGCTATTGAACCATTGAGTTGTGGATGGAGTAAAGCCAAGGTTAGTAAGGCTGTGAACTAATAAATTGTGGTCTATTGTATCAAAAGCTTTGCTTAGATCTAAGGATATCTCCCACCATAACCTATGCCCTCTCATGGATTATTGCTTAACTAACCTACCCTAAACTACCTAGCAACAACCAAACTAAATGAAAATAAACCCTTTTTCCATTAAACTATTGTTTTTTTCACTTTTAAATACACCAATCTACAACAGGGGTTAGATTTCTTCAAAATAAATGGAGCTTCTGGGTTGATTCAAAGGCACACATCCTTTGTTACCAAATTTACCAGTTCTGCCTAACAACAACCTAACTAAAGGAAATTAAAACCTCTTTGTTGTATTAAACAATCCATATTTTGTAAACATGTGCATTTTATAAGCACAATAGCATATTCCAGGGCATGGCAGGGGTTTCTTGAGAATAAATTCACTTCCCATGAATAAGGTCATTCTAACTAAACTTGGCGTGTCCTAAGGGGGTGGCATTATATAGATAGGTGCCCACAGTGCAGCACTTAGTGGATAGTGAAATCTTGCTATATACACCACTGCATCAATGCAAATAAGAGAACCCTATTGCATGCAGAGCAAAAACAATTTAGGATAATAAAAGTTTAATTGGATCATTTATATGACCTCATGAGAGCATTACTTGATCTCTTCTAGTAAATTTCGTATGTATGTATTACAGACAGCATGTTTATCAGTATTCATTTTTTGTTTATACTTCAGTCTCCTGACACCAAGGCTGCCAGGCCACTAGGTGCAGATGTTGCAGGTTGGAAGGGAAGCAGTATCTCTATCACAGGAGATGACTTTAAGAAGTTAGCCCCCCTTCTCTATTCAGGGGTGGATAGTGACACTACTGTATAAGAGTCCTTCACATGTTCAGCCTCACCACTCACAGGAAGGAGGTCCAGGGAGTTATGCTACTGATCATAATGCTTCACAGGGTGGGTCCCCCTCCTCCGCAGGGGATGGCGCCGGTGGGGCGGCCAGCACCAAACCTGTTCTGGATGCTGCTGGGGATTGTGTATACACTGTCCTTGGACTCATGGCAATGGGAGCTGGTGACCATCATCCGGTCAGCTAAGGGTCTCTTTTCCCATTTGCTCCCTGTGGGACATGGTGTGCCACTAACATAAGACTTGATGCTGATGTTCACCATGCCCCCTTAGTGTCTGAGATTCCATGTATTGCCATACCCTCAGCCTCCACTAGGGGTCAGCAATGGCCGGGTCATGTCCCCGCCCTCCTCCTGAGAGAAGGTGAGCCATCAGCCGACTCTCAAGCCATCTCTCCCTGGCCGGCCCTCCAGTACCCGAGTCCATTCCCAAACTCAGGTCACTGGCATCGTGAGTGGAAATCCAGCTGCTGCACTGACAGGCCGGCCATACAATGTTTTTTAACCACTTCCAAGATATCTCTTCCCACTTCTTTTATAGAGTGGCCACCCTCCAGATCAATTAGAAATTTCAGTACCGAATGCTGACTTTCCAATGTAGACCTTGACCCAGATATTCAAACTGCTCCAGGCTGTGGCGCAAGCCTGGGAGCAGCTCAATTTGGCTGCACAGGGTTGTGGCCTGGGCGATATTCAACGGAGCTGCGCTGCATGGCTCAGCAGCTTTGAATACTCCATCTCACACCCCACCATGCGCATGCAGTGGCACTGCACCAGTGCAAGTGGCCAGAGTGGAGCATGGAGATGCGCCTAGCACAAGTGCCATTGTGCCATTCACAGCACCTGTGATATTCAAAAGGTGACATGCAAATGGAGCCATAATTTATACAAGGTGCACATGGGGCCATTGCATGTCATTATGGCCCCATTTGCATCCGGTTTTCATGCAGGTGCGCCGATCCTCGATGACTTGTGCCTGGCGCCCTGCCAGGCAGCAGCCATCGGGGACCGACGCTCTCTGCAGCCCGATCGCGGGCATCTGTAAATATAAAAAAAGTCCTATAACCCTGGTGGTCCAGTGGACTGCTATGTGCCTGATCACGGGCATCTGTATTCTTAATAAAAGAACCCCGTCCTATATCCCTGGTGGTCTAGTGGACTGATTTCCGCTGGATTGCGGGCATCTGTTTCAAGACAGAGAACCCCCCCCCATCCTATATCCCTGGTGGTCTGGTGGACCGATTTCCACCCGATCATGGGCATCTGTATCAAGAAAGAGAACCCCCCATCCTATATCCCTGGTGGTCCAGTGGACCGATTTCCGCCCGATCGTGGGCATCTGTTTTAAGAAACAGAACCCCCCCCAGACAACATTCCTGGTGGTCCAGTGGACTGCACTCTGCCTGATCATGGGCATCAGTACAATGGAAAATGTTCTATTACCCTGGTGGTCTAGGTACCCCCCTCCCACCCGCCCACTGGGTTCCACTGCCGCTCCCCGGTCAGCGGCGGGAGCAGCACCCACCTGCCTGCCACCCGCCGCCTGCTGACTGACACCTCGATGGGGCTGCATGCCCATTGGTTCCTGGCGGAGCCAATGGGCGATGCAGCCATACCACGTCTACAACTTTCCAGATATGTGAATAAAATCATTCACATATCTGGAATGTGTAGTATAATATGCGGTTGTCGCCCATTGGCTCACGGTATGAACTCAATGGGCTGCAGCCCTACAAAGTGTCAGTTGGCAGGCGGCGGGGTGGCAGACGGGTGAGGTGCTGGCCCCCTCCGGCTGACCAGGGTGGAAGCGGGGCTGTGGGACTCAGTGGGCAGATGCGGATGGGGATACTCTAGACCACCAGAGTAATAGGACATTTTCCATTGTACTGATGCCTGCGATCTGGCAGAGTGCGGTCCACTGGACCACCAGGGATGTTGGCCAGGGCGGGGTTCTCTTTCTTAAAGCAGATGCCCACGATCGGGTGGAAATCGGTCCACTGGACCACCAGGGATATTGGATGGGGGTGTTCTCTTTCTTAAAACAGATGCCCGCGATTAGGCGGCAATCAGTCCACTGGACCACCAGGGATATAGGACGGGGTTTTGTCTATACGAATGCCGACGATCAGGCATGGGGGGGCACCACCAGGTGCAGCCGGAACTCAGGTGGCCACCCACAGGTTGCAGCTGCCGTGTTGTGCCCTGCAATGTGGAAGCTCACCTGTGGGTGGCCATCATTTGTTCCTTTTTTTTTGGCTTAACTTTGTGCTGGCGCAAATAGGGGTTGCGCATCCATGGCTCTGCACATCCCCGGCTGAATATCGGGCTGTGCAGGTTATGCATGGGCACATCCCCCCTACCTGTGCCTACACACATTACTGATGCGCTCCGGGGCATCGGGATTTGAGAGGTGCACGTTTCCCTTTTGAATATCATGCCGGGGTGCATCAGTGGGTTGCGCATGGTGCAACACTGTTGCGCCATGCACAACCCTTTTGAATATCTGGGCCCTTATCTTTAAATTGACACAATTGGATAACATGTTTAAATTTATTTATTTAGATTTTGTTTACCAGGTAAACCCACTGAGACCAAAGGTCCCTTTTTCAGGGGCGACCCGGGGTGAATACACCACCAACTTTACATTATGTACAGTATACAGCTTTGAAGATACATATACAATTCATATATAAGGTACAGCATAAAGATACATAAGAAAATTAAAAAAAATAATGTATATACAGTTCATACAGGAGGTTGCGTAACTGTAGGGCAGAGATAGAGAGCAAGTAGGGAGTACCAGTAGTCAGAGAAAAATAGAATTGCATTGCCCAGGGGAAGAAAAAAAACAATAAATTCAAAAGTCCAAGGGTCATTCAAAGGGAAGAACATAACACAGGTTGTAAGGAGAAATACAGTTGATAGAGGTTAGTTGGTACCAGGGGCACCATGGGTTCGTAGATGGTCACATAAGGTCATGAGGGGTAGGGAGTATATCTAGCGGTTGCAGCAGCAGAGGCTCAGTTCTAGGAGGTAGACTTTGAGACCGGCCTTGAAAGAGGAGAGGGAGGGTTTGTCTAGCAGGGAAGAGGGGAGCGAGTTCCAGAAGTGAGGGGCAGTGAACTGGAAGGAGCGTTTTCCTTGATTGGTGCGGATGCGGGGTATGTTCAAGAGTGTCGACTTGAGGGCAGACCGCCCAGGATGAGGAGGGGACTTTAGGGGTAAGCAGGTCACTGAGGTGAGGTGGATGGGCGTGTGGAGAGGAGTTTGTAGGAAAGGCAGGCAGGGAAAAGATAGTTTAAGCTTGAGTGGCCAGCTAAGATCCTTAAGAGCTTCATGAGTGGTGGCACCTAGGGGAGGAGTGGGTTGCAAAGTGAGCAATGCGGTGGTAGAGGGTGGAGAGGTTAGTTAGCTCAGTCTCTCTGAGGGACTGTAATATTGGAGAACCATACAGTAAATAGGGAGGAGGTTGCAGTTAGCAATGGCTCTCGTGCCTCTCAGAGGGTTCTGACTGATATGTGCGCCCAGTCTCTGGTGGATGTTTTTTGTTAGGGCATCTATATGGGGTTTGAAGGTTAGTTCCTGGTCAAGGGTAATCCCAAGATACTTAAATTGGTCAGTGACCTCAACACGCATTCCTCGAGCTGATGTTATAGAGAGAAGACCACTACGGTCCTTACCCAGTCGCCGGGTCCCAAAGAGGACAGCTTTTGTCTTGTCCTCGTTTAGCTTGAGTTGGTTGGCAGTTAACCACGTTTCAAGTTTTGCTAGGCAGGTTTGTAGTTTCGTTGCGATAACGGAGGACTGGGGGTCACTGTGATAGATTTACACAAATATAGTCAATTACTGATGTCCCATTGCCTCCCTCATAAGTATAATTTCCTGGAATATCACCTGTTGAGCATCCATTTACTAAGAGGAAATTACTGTCACTTAATAATTTGTGCACCTCAACCCCTCTCTTATTAACAACATTATCTCTTGATTGCCTTTCAAACTTCAAATTCTTTATGTTCAACTGAGTCAGTGAATGCATCAAGTCATCAGATATCCCCTGTAAATTACCCATTCTAGCATTTAAGTCATCAACCATTATTATTTTGCAATTTGGATATTCTAGTTGAATATTATCTAATTTTAGTGATAATTTTGTATCCAATCCCTGTTGTTATATTTGCTATTGTCCGGTGGGGCACAGATGTTTATTAATATTAATTCCTCCAATCCTGCCTGAGAAACTTGAACCATTAAGACCCTTTTACTGTCAATGAACATCTCTTTTGTTCTTACACTTGTTTTTAATCTACAAACAACTACCACCCCACGCACATTTCTGCCATATTTTTTATATGTTTCCACATTTTTTACATAAGATGTATAACCCTCCAGGTAAACATCCCCAATTGTCCACATCTCTTATAAGCATATAAAGTCATAATCATTCAAATATCTTAACATCTGTGGATCACCCAATCTATCCTGTAATCTGGATATATTCCATGATAATATATTGATCCTTTGACCTTCCCTAATGTCCTTCCTTCTCAGTGGTGTCCCTCCTTGAGTAGTCATTATTTGTCAATGATCCAAGTCAATCAAAGCTTCATATCTATTTGCTGTTTCAATCATAGCTTTCCACACCTTGGACCAGATATTCAAACCTTTGCCCCAGGGCTAAAGTAGCACTGCCCGGTGGGAAAACATAGGCTGGAGCACAAAGCAAGCTATATTCAAAAGGAATAGCCCAGGGCAAACACCTTCTGAATATAGCATGGGAATGAGGCTGGGCAAACTGGTTGGGAGTGCAGGGCAAATGTAGCCCTGGAATAAGACAGCTCTGAATATAGCAACCAGGAAGTGCAAACCACAACAGCAACACAGTGCACAGCAATGTGAAGGTAGGTAGAGTTGAACTATGTGGCCAATGTGTGTGCCAGCAAATACATGGACCCAGTACAGCTGCAGGCAGCAGCGGATGTGAAAGAACAGTGTTAAAAAACTGTATATATTCCCAGAACCATTAGCACCTCACTAACATGTTTGCTCGGCTTTAGCGCAGAGCTAAACCATTTGCCCAGTGCAAACACATTTGCCCAGAGCAAAACTTTACCATCTTCAAAAGTGACATGCAGATTAGCCTATTTAGGTAGTCTCTGGGCAAACATCCAGATTAGCATCTCATTATGCCCAGATTTGCATGTAGTTTGCCCAGCGTTACTGCAGGGTCCCACAGTTCCACCTGTAGTTCAGTCTGATAGTGCATGATGGTAACTGCAGGCTTCATGTATGCAGTACAGCATAGCATTGTGTACCCCCAGGGGACAACACAGGATAGGCACAGGTGGCGGTGGTGATGCATGCAACTGTCACACTGTAGGGCATGCTACAGTGCACAGCAAACACCACAGTAGCAATGGGGACAGTAGTGTGAGGGACACGGCAATTCCTATGGTGTGTAGGGTAGTGATGACCACTGCACTATACACAGTGACAAGCTCACCTTACAGGTGTGTACTGCCAGTGGGCATTACTGTCACACTGTTGTGTGACCCACTGATGCTGCACCTCTGGCATGGGATGCCCATAGTGACATAGACATAGCCGGTTGTTTGTGCTGTGGTGTATGTACAGCTGTGTGATATGTGACTGGAGGATCACGTATGATCGTACTGGCACACTGGTATTGGGGTATTCCCAGTACTGGCCAATGTGCACTGCATGCTGTGTCCCAGCTTTGTGGCCACACCTCGTCTGTGGTGAGGCCTAGCCACCCATACACCTTCCCCTCATCACCCATCATGCCCACAGTGCTGCATGTGTGTGCTGATATCTGTTGGTCATCACAGACATATGGTCTGCAAGCATATGCTGTATGGCCACACTACCATAGTGGCACCTGGTGGCTGGGTCACCACATACTGCCTGGCATGGCTGGGACTGGTGGTAGCAGTTGGCACCATTGTGGTGCCATCAGTGAGCAGCATGTTTCCTCCATGTCTGGCTTCTTCTCTGTGTCATAGTCATATGTTAGGGTCACACAAGGCTGTGCTAATGCCATGCTAATGCTGCGCAAGGCCACAATATCACAAAAGCTGTTTGCCCAGATTTAAGTCCAACTTTTCCTGGGCGGTAATTTGTACCACGCAAAGGGTCGAGCTAAGTCATGCTCAACACCTTAGTGTGGCACTAGCCACTGAATATCTCATAGCTTCTGTATTCATGTTCAGTTTGCCCCTTGCATATATTATGGTTTTCCCAGCACTAATGTGGTTTGCATGCGCTATTTGGCTTTTTGAATATAGCAGACCCACGTTAATCCTGCACTAAACTCATGCAAATGATTTGCAGACTGTGTAAAGCTTTGAATATCTGGGCCCCTGTTTTCAGACCCAGTATGATGCCATTGTGCATTCTTTGGTGTTGTTTCACAGTGGACATAAATACCTAACCCATCCAGTGCCCCTTATTTTTGCAACAACAATTCATACATCCTCCTTTTTTTAGTTTAAGCATTATCTGTCCATCTGTTTCCCATCGAATTGCATTTATCATTTCATTAGTGCAGACATGTGTGTTCAGCAATGTATTTAGGGTAGTAGCCAATTTGTTTCTAAAGTTATTATTATTTCCTGCAGTAAGTAGTTGTTTTAAACCAAAAATAGATAATTTGATGTGATTGTTTACAAATGATTTTTCTACAGCATAAAATTCTGGGAAAAGATCACCCATCAGTACTATTTCACTACCCAACTCACACATTTCTTTCAAAACTTTGTTAATTGCTTTTAAAATATAGAATTGGTCTATTACTACCAATATCAATTCTGTTTTGGCTATAGGTCTAATTATACTAATGCCTTCCAACACATGTCTACTTCCTCCAAGCACTAAAGCTAGAACGTTTTTTAACATCACAGACAAATTCTCATCCATTTCATCTGGCAAACAAGACATACCATACAAAGGAAGTACAAAATCAGTTCTTAATGTTTCTGTTAAAACAACCTTAAATTTCTTTTGATATTCAGCATGTTCCCCATGCTTATTGCCCTTAACACCATCATTTTCTTTTTTCTCCTCCTTCTCATTATCCTCCTTAGAAATATCCACTATCAATTCTAGGGTAGTGTCCTGGGTTTCTTGTTCCTTATTATTTTCTATACTCATATCAGTTTTTTTCTGGTTATTTTTTCCCTTTTCATGGCCTTTCTTTCTTCTGACTTGTTCTCTGTTCCTATTTCTGGTCTTTTTCTTTCTTAACTTCCTTTTACACTCTTTTATATCCATAGTGCACTACCTTTCTTACCCTTCTTTAATTTCACAACCTCTATGCCTATATCCTTATTCTCTGCATTTAATGCTTCTTTTTCTTTTATCTGTTCATCTAATTTCTCATTTATAATGATTAGTTTCTCCTCCTCCATTTTTTCAGTTGTGGAGTTCTTCTCTAGGGCCCTACTATCTAGTATCCGTCATTTACATTCTGTTTACTTTTTTGCTTTCTGGCTAACTTAATTTCTTGGTCCTCATCTTTTTTGCAAAGTGTTGTAAACTTATTCTTAAGCTCTGTGCAGACACTATTGTTCCTTACTAATTTATCCAGTAACAATACACATTAGATGGAGTCCTCACATGACAAAACCCCAACCTCTACTTCCTCTGTTTTTGATCAATCATAATTACATTGTTTAGATATATTATCAAAATTTGACTGTTTCTTAGTCAGCTGCCACTCCCCATCCTGTTTATTTACCAATTGGTCCAATCTCCCTTTGTTTTCTATGCTGATACCTTTCAGGAAAGCCAGATCTTTTTTTAATTTCCATCAATTGTTGGTACAGGAACAAATTAGCATTAAGTGGGTTTCAGAGTGTTCGTACTACTTCACCTCACCAGTTAGCCCTTCTTTTTCTGAAAAACTGGGCTATGTGTACTAATTGACCATGAATAACTCACATCCTCAACTAACTTTAACTCATCTTTAGACTCCCTTTGTTTTTCTATATTTAATATAATAGGATTTTTTAAACAACCTAAATTGCCTGAGTCTTCTCTTGTTGATTCCCTCATACTCCTAACTGTTTTGTTTAACATCTGTAGATTGTTAATTGTTGCAGATATATTCATGTGAGGACTAAATTCCTTATTCACACTTAAATCCTCTTTCCCGTTTCTTATATTTGGACTAGAATCTTCACATGACACTGCTTCCCCAGACATACTGGTAATAATGTTAGGTGTAGCACAAGAACATACCGATTGACTTTCTAATCTTTCTATTCCATCCATTCTGGTTTTGCACAGATATTTCAAAATGTCTCCATTTGGAGTAGAGTTATGTGGTAATTTATTATCATTGACATTGTCACTACCATTAATTAATTTATCTAATTGTACCCCATTCAACTCCCCAAGGGATTTCCAGATTCATTTTTTTTTACTTTGGATGTCCTTTGTGTATTATATTTCAGTGTCCCAAGTTTTAATGATAAGCCCTTTTGCTTTTGTATTTTACCTTTACATAATTTGTCCCTATCTTGATTATCCCTAGTTTTGACTCTCCCACTTCTTGTTACTGCAGACATTTTTACTGTTTTCTAATGAAAAATACAAAACCACAAAGTATAATAAAATATAACTAAACCTCAGATTAAAAAAGTACAATATGTTATATGCAATATATTTATGCTAAAACATTGAAAGAAACAAACTACCTCCCAATATCAGTTAAACTAATTCTAACTTAAACACAATTCAACAGTGATCTTAGTTAATATGTTGGTATTAATGTTAGCATTGAATAATATAGACACAAAGAATCCTGTGACTTAAATGTCAATTCTCCGTTTATGCTATAAGGCAAATGCTATATTTTGTTGTATCTTATTATATCTTATATATTGCACCTTGTAAATAATAACAAACTCTTATCAATAATATTGTCAATAGTTTTGTTATTCAGTACCTAAAATTATCATATAATATTCAGTACTAAAATTGTCCAACTTGAGGCAAAAAAGAATTTCACCCAGATCCGATCCACATAGAACAATGGCAATTCCTTCAAGCAGTTCACTTCATTGCCCCTAATCCCTCAGGTGAGTCAATTGAGATGCAATAAACCTGTTAGAAAAAAAGTCTATGTCCAAAGATTCTGTTTCTCCACAGCCTCAGTAACTCCTTTACAGCATGCAAATACTTTCACCCGACTACACAGTTGCAGTAAAACGATACTATACTGAAAGAATGCCCAAATCATCCAACCATACATTTCTTGTCGAATCAGGATTATCAGTCCAAAATCTTCACAGTATATGCCCAGTTCTGGTGCAGCGGTCTTCCCTTAAATTTCCTTCTGCTACTTGCTTACTATGGATGTTTTTTGATGGTGCATTTTGGCATCTTGTCTGATGATAGTGGCTCACACTTTGCAAGGATTTCCCACTGCAATCACTTCAGTAACTGCTGTCCTGATCTTAATATGGACTATAGCATTCAGAAAACTGTATAAGTTCAGTTCCAGGTTTGGATGAAAGTATTTTCTCAAAGCATACCTTGTGCAGATCAATGGTCAGACCTCTGTAAAAGGGCAACAGACTGAGCAACTTCTCAGAGTAACCCTCTTGGACAGAAAAATATGGACAGCACTTTAAATAAAAAACAAAGTAGCTTTACTTCAGCCAAACAAGCACTATAGCTTACAGTCAGCTTAACCCATTGCCCACCAAGCCCCCCCTATTGGTGGGCAGCTGCAAACCCACCTGCATACCACCATGGCTGCATGCCAAATGACAGCTTAAAGTATCAGCTGTGGACCAATGGGCCTGCAGTGCATACTGTACTAGTCATTAACAAATATCGGGGTTAATGGCAGGGTGGTGGGGTACCAATAGCCTACCAGGGCTGTGGATTCTATTAATCTACAGTAATCGGAGCATCAGGAGGGGTGGGTGTACCAGTAGACTACTAGGGCTGGAGGTTTCTGTAATTTTTGATGATTGGAGCATTGTGAGGGGTGTGAGGTCCACTACCCCACACTACACTACCAGGGAGGGAGTCAGGTACCAGTAGAGTACCAGGGATATTTTTTTTTAACACTATTATAGGTGCTCACAGCTACATGGGGGAGGGGTGTGATCTGGAACCTGTTTGGTCCCCAATAACATCACTGATTTTCAATTTCACAAGCCAACGGCAACACAAATATTGACTTGTAAAAATCACACAGGAGTATGACTCAAGCTGTATCAGTGGGTTAGCAAAATCAGCACAGTTTTCCTGGCGGCCTATGCTGAAGTCCTATCTGAGGCACTTAATTCTTTCTCATCTCTCTTTGTATGTACTGCATAAATATGCACACTGCATGCCTGTGTGATTATTACAAGTCAGTTTTAGTGTTGCCATTTGGATGTACATTTCAGAAACAGTGATGTGCTCGGGGACAGACCAGGTATATTGCCATTGACATATGTTCGTGACATTGCCTGCTGACTACTAAATTTGTTCTATCTGTTTTTATGTGCTGGAAATATAGATTTGTGGCATATAGGCAGTTTGTAAGATGGTGCTGGGGCTATCTTGGATGGCACATCAGAGTTCCTATCCCATCATGCGCTGTGAAGGTGGTAAGAGAGAGAGAGATTCCCCGTGGAACAGTACTCCAGATTCCAATACCCAGAACTGTGACTGTAACTGTATTTTAAGTAGGAGGCAGTATGGCGCAGTGGTTTAAGGCTCTGAGCTGCAAATCTGGAGACCTGGGTTTGAATCCCACAGCCCCCACTTGCATACTGTGTGAACCTGAGCAAGTCACTTAACTTCCTCGTGCTCCCAGGTTGCACCTGCAAACAAGCTTTCAGCTTAGTGTGTCTCACCTGGTAAAATAATTGGTAAAAAAAAAAAAAAAAGTCTGGACTATGCCACTTGGTTAGTCATCTGTTACCATGTCATATATTGTTTCACTGTGTATCAGGGAATTCTTCTTAGTTGTTAACTGTTTGTTAGTTGCATTTCACATAGTTATGCTCAGAGCGTGAAGCAACAGTCTGTTATTGAGTTCCATGTCAATGACAGTTGTTATAAATTGGTGATACCACCACAGTGACAAACATACTTGAAAATATATCAGGATTGCATTTTAAGCAGTAATTGACATCAATGTTTGATGAGTTTGACATTATACTGCTAACAATTAAAAGCATTCTTTCTTCTGAAACTATTAATGATACACCTAGTATCAAATAACTATATGTACAGCTAAGAAATGATAAGAAGTACTCTTCAGCCTTCATGTGTTGTTGTAGGTTACTTGAGTAAACATAACCAACATACAACCTTACTATCAGATCAAGGTCTTATGCTATACCCAGTAAGCATCACAGTGAACATTCCATAATATAGCAATGTTGATTAATACCAAAAATTATTGCCGCATCATAACTCATAACTACAGAAATAATGTGGGTTGTTTGTAATGGAACGGTTGAAATTCTGTTTACATTTCTGACCTGTCATGAACAACTTAATTCACCTTTTAAAGTTTTATTGCGTAAATCACAGTGGCATTCATATTAAACATTTGAAAAGTAAATCACTGTCTCACTTCTAATTTCAATGCAGCAATACTGTGCTGTGTTTCTATACTGTTCAATGTAGTATCATTCAGGTTACCAATGTCAGAAATGTGTGGCATCCCTTGGAAGATACTTTATAAAAATCATGTTTTGAATCTGGAGACATGTAGTTCCACTGCCTTACTTTTCCCCAGATGGAGAAATGAGGCTGACAAAGACTGTTGAGTGGTAGCCATAGTAGAGTTCATGACGTTGGAGTGGACAGATGAATTACTTGTCATTTCCAACACTTGTTTCATAAAATCTAGTGCATATCCTGTGATAGTGAGGAGAAAAATATGTCTGAGAAACATTCGAGTATAACCATTCCATAGCTAGAATCTTGCTGCCGAAACAGAAAAAAACTTGATCATTCAGTACTGCAATTATATGATCTATGACATTACTTGCAGTGGTAGGACATCTATTGTTTATACATATTAAACAGTTGCTGATGCCTCAAACAACATTTTTAAAAACATAATATTTATGTGCAATTCAGACAGCAATACATATGTGTTGAATCGACTTGTCCTTCCTAATACTTACTACTGAGAAATTTGTATGGTAACAGTCTGTATATTCCTTATAGTTCATCTGCCTATTTAACTTACTCCCCACTTCATGTCATAGTCCTGTGTTGTGACATCACAGTATGTTGACATGGGAGTATTTGTAATGTCACAAGTACAGGACTATGACATCACTAAAAATACCACCAACAGCTTAAGTTCAAGGTCAGTTGGCATTCATCTGTATCCCCCTCCCCCGGGTTGTGCCTGAAAATAGGCAGGGTTTGTCTAGTGCACTTACCCAGTCAACAAAAACGAAATAAAATAAATAAAGGTATGGAGAAAGCAACAGGAATAGATGAACTCCTTAGGAGCAAAGATCACATTTTCATGCACATGGACTCAGCAATAAGTAACAGGGATGTGAGATACAGAAGTAATGTGTAATACAAGCTGAGTTGTTGTTAAATATTATGTGTGGTTACATAGAAACATTGAAGTTGATGGCAGATAAGGACCGCAAGGCCCATCCAGTCTGCCCATTTCTTTTTCTACATTATGAATGTGCCATCGGCCTTTGCTCTGTCAATGGCCTATCTGTTCATACTCATCTGTATTGCTCTCTTATGCCTAGCCCATGCCTGTTTGAAGCCCTGCACTGTATTCATAGCCACCACTTCCTGAGGTAGGCCATTCCATGCATCCACCAACCTTTCTGAGAAAAAGAACTTCCTCACATTACCCCTTAATCGTCCTCCCTCTAATCTCATGCTGTGTCCTCTTGTCCTGCTATTTTTCTTATATTGAAACATGTTAGACTCTTTCACCTTGTTAATGCCCGTAAGGTGTTTGAATGTTTCGATTATATCACCTCTCTCCGCCTCCTTTGCTCTAGGGTATATCTAGGGTAGGTTACAGTTGTCCTAATAATTTCAGATGCTGTTGAAGATGCTACTCCCAAACTGTGAAAGGATATAAATAATTATATTTTGTATTAGCGCAATATGCCACTCCATGGTGTGTACAAAACATATTTAATGGCATGTTGCATGGCTGAAGTCACTCTGACTGTGCCATCATGCCTCAGAAAGGCCCTAACATGTCATGCCTTATGGATTACTTCTCACATACTAGCATAGGGTACACATTATGCTTTTTACTACATGGTACCTATAGGTAGCTATTGATACAGTGGCATATTTCTGAAACCCTACACAATGTTATTTTGATTTCACAACAGTTTCCTGACTTGAAAAAACAGTAAGCAAAATACCAACAAAACTGTGCATCATTGACTTCCGGTGGTGCAGTGGGTTGAGGTGCTGGAGCCTTACCTTACACCACACCGATGACCCATGTTCAGGAACGGACTCTGGCCACTGAAGGCAGCATGGGAGGAGAGGATTAAGCATCCATAGGATGGCTCTCATCTTCTGGGGTGAGTAACAGGGATGCTTTGCTCTGCAACAGTCCCAGGTAGAGTCCGGGAGCACTGCTAGAGCATCACAATGTGGGGGTTCCAGAAAAATGGAAAAAATGCTATGGACTGGCCGGATAATGGCATCCGGTCCACAAACAACCTCAAGGACTTCCTGCAAGACAGTCCACCACAGCAGCTCTCCAATGCCAAAAGAAAAAAGAGTGTGCTGGGTAGCCACACTGGTGCCTTCCCCCTCAGAGGAGGGTGACCCATTCGGTGAAGTGTAACGCCGAACTACCCCGAAGACATGCTGCAATGTGAGGCTGGTGGCTTGAAGGGGTTAGGAAGGATTGCCAGTGACCTGGGATACCTGAAGGAGTGGTATAAATCTGGAGCATGAAGTGGAGAAAATAAAAGTTATACCCTCAAAAAAATTTGCATGAAGGCAACCGTTATTTTACCATGATTCCCAGACTAGATGTGCCCACTAGTGTCACCAGAAAAAAAAAACATGGTGGTGTGTGAGGGAGGGAGAGGGAGGGTATGATTCTGTATGTCCACTTGCACATGTAGGCACATCATAAACTATGTTCACTTCTATATTAATTGCTTACTATAGGTCGCTTGTATGGGTATTTGTCTCACCACATGTCCACCCTTCTTGAACTTGGGAAAATGTATGCTGCATCTTTTATCTCCCCTTGCTGTTCTAGCCTGTGGGTGCCAAGAATTTTCATTGTAATGTAGTGCGGCTAGTACAGCCCTACATGTTGTGAGATAAAATTAATGGATGTTAGCTACACAGGTGTGAAACTAATCAAACAAGAGGAAATTAGCATAGTAAAATTACCTGCACCACATGCCATGAAAACTAAACACGATCATGTTTAGGGCAAATTGATTTAGGAGGCTGTGGAAGGCTTCCAGTTCGGATGTTTGGTAGTTCCCAGTTATGTTTCTAATATCTTTAAGAAGATGTGGGTCATTCACAAGCTCCTCTACACGCACTGCTGCATTGGATGCTGATAATGAAAAATGGGACAATACATATAGCAAGAGTGTGATATGAAGGTTCTGTAACAGCCAATTCAATCTGTTCTGTGTCCCCCCTTAACCCAGACTGATTGAATACCTTTCCCATGCCACTATCACTTCCCACCTCTCACTGTCCTATAGTGCAACAGCACTTACCTCTGATACCTGAACTTCATGACAAAGTCTAACTTCGTGACCACCCAACTGCCTATCTACCTTCTGATTCTATACACTCTTTATTTTTCCATAAATCTATGTAACATCCTCTGTCTGCAAAATCCTGTATTAAGTTTGGTAACAGATTTTGTCAATTTATCCACTACCCTCAATCGCTCGAATGCTCCTTATCTTCCATCTACTATTATTTGTTTTTGTCTTGTCCTACTGACGTGGAGCCTTTGTAAATGAACCTCTGTTTCAAAGGCATTTTGTAACCAGAAAGCTCAAGAAATAAAATAAATACATTTTTACTTATATGGCACTAACCATGGTTTACGCACCTCTCTACCATCCAAGTCACCATGACTGCACTGGGGTACAGCGGGTTCCCAGTACAATGGATATTTTAGATATGTGTTCCCACACTAACCCACTTTGCTTCTATTAGGTCAGCATCATCGAGTGAACTAGATCCTACAGCCCAATAAACGTGATTGGCAATATTGGGTATCCATGGCTGAATCACCTGACAGTCTTTGGACACTGACATGGCCAGCAGCTTCTTTTTCACCCCATGAAGACAATATGGGTAATCATGAAAGATGATGAATATACAGAACCATACAGCTACATTGGTTCACTGGAGGGGATGGTTAGTGTGAGGTGATTGGAACACTTAGATGGCATCAGTCCTCCTCCATTGCAGCCATGCTGTGTGAAATGCTGCTTTACCACCACCCGATTGTTCATGGGTTTGGATAAAGCATGGTTGCATACTGATGGGGATGATAGGAGGTCCATCGAGACAGTAAATGGTCTCATTTCTGGCTCAGCCACTAGTATGTGGTTGCCCTTGCGTGCCATCACTGCGTGTTGACAGGTGATGGCAGAGTTGGGAAAAACACATGTCAACAGGGTTGTAGATGGGTATCACCTGTCCTAAATCTCGCTACAAGGCCACCGAGTGAGGACAGCTTAATCACTAGACCTACTCCTTACTGGAGCAGTTGGAGGGATGACACAGAACATGCTACCTTCATACCAAGTGGATGGGTAGTGGCAGCAGCTCGGTCATGAGATAATCGACTGTGGTAATACAGGATTGCAGCATGGTACTATTTCAACACTAGTAAAGTAAGCCTTCACCACGCCAACCCTTTTTTTTCATATATCGCATCGGTACAGTCATGTGAACACACTATGTTCCAGACTTGATGAGAATATCACCACAAATGTAATAAGAACTGTTTACCCTTGGAGCTGTGCCATGCATCATATCTGTGCTGTATCTGGGTCATTTCTTCCCTAACCCATTTTGCAACTTGTAAATGTCTGTTGGTTATGAGTTCATCAATATCCATCCCCCATTTCTGAACTGACGACACACCTCATTTGAGGCCCGCAAGCTCCATGCTATTACTACTTCCCACTTCAATATTCTGTGCAAAGTAAAACACTGTTATTTAGTACATATGTTTATCTATCCTGCTGTTCGGCAATAGAAGATCTGAAAATTACATTTCACAAACAAGTAAAATATAGCTGGAAGAGGCAATGGGACATGATGGGATTCACCATAGACTTTACAATAAATATGGGGGAAATTACTGGCAACACTGAGTACCCTTTTTACCAAAACATGGTATGATGATATGGTGCCTGATGACTGAAGGAATGCAGATGGGATGATAGTTCACAAAAGTGTGACCAAGTCATAGGCAGTAAAGTGTAGACCTGTAAGTTTTAACTCAGTGGTACATACACTACTAACATACTAAAATAACAGCAGAAGAGGACTAACAGTTTTTTGAGTCTGCCTGATTTTCAGCACCCGCAATGAGGGACGATTTTGGTGTCCTCCCCTCACCCTTGGGTTATACTGTCCCTAATCCCAGATGTGCCACCTGCATTGGACCTTGTCTGATTTACCTTCCCCCTGTACCTGCCCCATCCTCTCTTAAGCCTGCCCACAGTCTCCACCTGTACCAGCTCCCTGTGCACTGCTTTCTGTAGCTCCACCACCCTTTCAGTGGAATAACACCTCCTCCTCTCCCCTCTGAGCCTGCCCCCTTACAGCTTACACCCGTTCCCTCTGGTTGCCCCCTCCTCCTTCCTGTGGAGCACCCTGATGGGGCCCCCCTTATTGATCCCTTTTATTTACTTAAAGACCTCTATCATGTCCCCACTGTCCCTCCTCTCCTCCAGGGTGTATATGTCAGGGATTTATCTCATTTGGCCCAGGTGCTTTCTCTGTCCAAAGGGATGTGAGAGCTTCCCTTACTTTCTCTTCTGGGATTTCAGTCTCCACCTCCTCCCCCTTTGCACCCTGTACTGCTATTTCTACTGGTACCATCCCTTTCTCCGGTTTGCCTCCTCTCACCCTGCAATACATAGCCCCTCCATCCCCCCATGGTAAAAACTGATGCAAAGTACTCATTTAGGACCGTGGCCTGTTCCAATGACTCCTGTGCCCAACACTCCCCTATCCTTATCCTGGTGATCTGCCCCCTTACTTTCCTTTTTTCCCCTATGTATCTAAAAAGTACCTTGCCCCACCTGTGGAATGGATGGAATCACTTCTGAAAGAAAGAACTGTGGAGTACCTAGATGTCGGGGGGGGGCACAGGACACAAGGCAGCATGGATTTACAGTGTGAAGGTAATGTCAGACAAATAATATATTCGTCTTTCATTGGGTGATCAAAGTTGTATACCGGAGAGAGAGGATGTGGGCATGACCTACCTACACTTTACAAAGGTGTTGGACACAGTCTGACACAACACATTAATAAACAACTTAGCTGTTTTTCAGTGGGTCCCAAGGTGTTAGCCTGTGTAACAATATTGGCTAGACAAGAGGACACAGACTGTAACAGCAAACATATTCAACTCTGAATAAAGACATACACATCTACTTTAAAAAAATCACACTGGAACTGTAACCAAAAAGTGTAACATAATGACAAAACACTGACAAGTTATGTACCTGAACCAAATGAACATCCATTATGACACCTGCAGACAACTCAATTAGTGAATAAGTCCCAAATTTTTCTGAATGGCCTGGACTGTCTGCATGTCCATCACCCCTGCAGATCAATCCTCTATCTTCAGCTTGCAGAGCAGCAACCAACCACTCCTGTGAAGTTGTCCATAGTTGGTCAACAGAAAGCAGTAGGAACTTGCTCTGATGCCAAAAGAATGCTTGCACACTGTACACGGCAATTCTCATGTTTTTAAATAACTGCACTACCCATGCTGCAGTCACACCAGCAGATAGAATTGATGCAGACAGCCAAATATTTCCACAGGGAAGCCTCCCACTGTACGGCTGACTGTTCCAGGTAGATTTTTTCAGGCATGCAGGACATGAGAACACAATTGACATCACCGTTCTAACTACTTTTCAGACATACCTCAGATTGGATTCCCCACAGGAAGGGCAAGGGCACCACTGCAGTAACATCTGGAGCCAGCTCCAAAATACAATGTATTTAGGGGTTGAAACAGGGTCATGGTCATTGTCACAATCGGTGGTGCAATATTCCATGTCCATGTCATCATCTGAATCATTGTCAGACTCTGAGGATGGTTCATACTCTGGGTCCTTGTCATACTCAACTTCATATTCTGACTCATCTTCAGATTTAGAGTATAAGTATTCCATCATGTCTTCTTTGCATGGTGTCTATGGGGGTAATGAACATGGAAGCCGTAGTAGTTCACATTGTATGCCGCAGTATCTTGATGTCAATAGTGTCTGTGTACCTGTCTATAGTGAATGTGTGCAATTATTAGTTCCATGACTACAGTGAGAAATGTACACAATGTAAAAAACAGTGGCACTAATTAAAAGTCAGTACTGTGTGCCATGGCTGGCCACTTGGCATTGAGGAGTGAAGCATTCACCTTCAGTTGCATCACGCCGCCGATGCGAGTTTTGGAATGTGTGAGTCAGGGTAGCCAGGTGTCAGCAGGGAAGGACACGACTGAGCATTAAATTCACTGCAATGGAGCATGCATGGTGGCACAGAGGGTTGTGGCACTGGATGCCACACCTCACACCACGCTGGTGCATCGTGTTCGGTAACAAGCTCAGGCCACCAGGGATCATCAGGGGAGGGAAGGTATCCAGCATAGGAGGAGTGCTTTTCCTTCCCAGGGAAGATTCAGCAGAATGCGCCTCTCCTGAGTGACCTGTGGTGTCACTCAGAGCCATTGTCAGGTACTTGCTGGGCAAAAGCATAGGCTGGGTCGGAGCCTCGAAGGATGTCAGAGGATGTCATTGCATGTCCAAGCTCTGGGGGAGGGACAGGGGAGGAGCAACATAACTAAAAAAAACAAGAGGACTGAAGAGGTGACAAGGGTAATCAGGAGCCATCCACATACATACCGAACACTGGACTACTGCATCCCATGATCCCCTGGCATCACCCATGAGAGACAGTCCCTCTAATTTCAGAAAGAAGACTTCAAGGTAGAAGTGGCGTGCCCTTCTCCCAGGAGGTATCAGGGTGGTCTGTGAAGTGTTCATGGGAGGGGATTACTGGGTGGACGTCTCAGTGGTGAGCAGATGGGGATGAGCTGAGTGTGCACCTCTGAGAGATGCTTCAGCCCTTTGGAGAATAAACATAGTTTAAAAAGTAAAAGCAGGCAGTGGACAGCACTGTTTGTCCTAAATTGAGTGAAAAGGAAGGGGGGACAGAAATTATAAAGTACACAGGCTTACGGTTAGGCTGTGGTACACTGCAGTAGCCAAAGACCACATACACAGTGTCTGCTCCAAAAAATGGATTTTACCCTCCGCAGTACCTGCTCTCTAACATGCCTGATGGTGGAAAGGGTTTGGAGGCAGTGACCAAGCAAATGATTCCACAATTGGGTAAAGTGGTTCAGGTGGATGGTGGAGGCTGTAGTCCAATGTGCCATGTGACACATACCTCAGAGGATGTCGCCAGTACAATAAGCAGTGTATTGTAGATACTATATGGAGAAAAGACACTGCAAGTCTGTAAGTATAGTTACATCCACTGTGTATGGTTCAGTACTGTATGAAAATTTACAACCTGCAGCACCATTGCTGTGAATTTTACACAGGCCCAACACATCTGTTAGTGTGGTGCATGAAGGCCATTGTTCCACTGCTCAGTGTGATTTTCAGACGTTCAGTTTCTGAGTGTCTATTCCCATGCACCTCCAGGTAGGCAAGGTAAAGACACTACTAGAAACATCATCCATCAACCATAACATCATGTCAAATTACAACCCTATGTCTACCCTTTCAGTACAAGTCATTACAGTGTCTGCCAGTGTGAGGCATTCCCCATCTTCAAAAACAGTGTAGGACTTTTTTCAGCTAGACATGTTTGGGAATGTGCATCATAGTCAACTCTACCCTCAACCTCCATGAGCACACCATGGTTCAGTCATACTTCTTCATCGTCATCATATGAGGCTAATGTTGTGTACATGGTGGTCTCCGGATGGGGTGTATGCCAACTGTAACATTGCATTCTCAGTGCAGACACAGGCAACCTTATCACTCAGCACAGATAGGTGCATGCAGAGAGTGCAACTTTGCAGATGCCACTAAGTCTCAATGAAGACTGCTTCTCCTCAACCACTATGCTGTGCCACTCCCATTGTGACTGTTACACTCCGTGCTTATGGCTCCCAACTGTGGCATAAACAATCACTAGTTCAACATGGCATTCCTATCTGACATGTATTTCATTGCATGATGATACGTTTTAAAATCATGCAGATGAGATGGACCAATCAGTCTTATCTGCCATACAAGGTATGGTATAAAGCTATTAATGGCCATAGATTAGTCAAAGATAATAAACTAAATAATGAAATGGGTAGAAAGAATGCTGAATTCTGATTGGCTAATGCCTCATGCTTCAACCCACCCCTAGGTGAGCTGTTATCCTACCATAACACACCCCCTGTCATGCCTTATTGCTAAATGCAGGCCCTTACTCATTGAATTATGTTGCCTGTTACAATGAATGTAAAATTAAAGGCATACCACATTCTAGAAAATGAGTCAGTGATCAGAAACAGCAAGGATTGCAACATACCTTTAGAAAGGCCATGAAATATTGTTTGTGTGTTCTTCGTTGTCATGATTTGAAGATCACTGCTTTTAACCTGAGTACCACAGTGTCTGACATCATGTGGTGCTGTCGGCGTAGAAATGGAGAGGTGTGATGAACATTCCACGGGGTCTTCAGAGTACTCAAAGAATGACTCATTGTCAACAGTTTCATTCTCCTTGCTAACTAGTAGCTCCATTATAACCTGTAAATGAGTAAAATATGAGAAACAATTACCAGTTATTTAAATTCCTTCACAGTAGTGAGGTGTAGTGCATTTCATGTGCTGACAGAACATCACCCTGTGAATCAGACCATATCATGGAACAACAGTCACAAAGTGGACCAGAAAATAACTGTAAGGAAAACCATACTGTTTCTACAGTGTGCCCTTCCCACGTAGGCTTTTACTGACATGGACACAGGGTAACACAGCATGTAAAGGGGCAGTGTTTGTTTTTAAGCAGGCGTTCAGTAACACATGACGATTGTCAGTGATACTTTGCAGAGTGATTGACAGGAATGAACAGCAGACAGCTCAGCAATGTGTCATATGAAATGACTCAAACTTCTGTGTTTTTTCTTAAATAATCAACATGAACATGGGGGACACCCACTGCACTTTGACAAATGGATTCCCTGTCTCACACAGTTTTTAATTGACATCATGCTTGTAACAATGTCGACATTATTATGTAAGTAGCAATATGTATCATGCAGCCTTATTTCCAGCAGAAAATCATGATGCAGTCTTACTGTGATTATGTGTCCATGAATGAAAGGGTGGTGACATGGTCACAACATTCGATTGTAGCACTGAGCTGCTGAAGTGCTGAAACAAAGAAAATGAAATGTCAAAAAAAAAAAAAAAAAAAAGAAAACCGAACACCATATATGTTTATGTATATAACTTACCCCGAACATGAAGACGCGTGAGGAATGTGCACCATATGTAGATCAGGAAAAGCAGTGCAAGTTCTCACACAACCATGAAGTATCTTTATACTGCTGATAGAGGTGGGTGTGTGATGCATGGTGGTGGTGATTGGTAACGGAAGACAGTACATTGTGTATGGTTCATATGCACATCATTCCATCAACATGGACTGGTGAGGTTACCAACGCGTGTGTTGCGTGTGTACAGGTTGATGGAAAATGTCAACAACAACCCACATTAGCAATGAAGTGTAACAACAGATGAATGAAACTGATACTTCAAACATATTTACAGATCATACTTACTATTACCTATGTAATACTAAAAATCAGACTACAGAACTGTATTAGCCATAGTCCGGGAGACAGGTTTTCAGAACAGTTGCAGGGTATGAACTGCAGTTCTGGCGGCCTAGCTAGCAAGGCAGCAGTTGCTTTGACCACGCACACCCATAAGTAACTATCAATTCCCAAAGGGGGGCAATGGACTATGTAATAAATGTTGGGGGGGTGGAAACACTGTGTACCAAAAAATGTGCACCACCTGGGGAAAGAACATGGTCAAGAGCACCATCAATGATGAGCTGCCAATGGCCTAGCACTCCATGCAAGTAAAGAAGCTCATCCAGCTTGCATATTCTCCTCACTGTTGTCATGCCTAGCACAGGTAGGATAGCAGTGCATCACTTCTTATACATCACCTTTGTCTGCATTACCTTCTTCCTCATCGTGCTGGTATGTCAGGATACTGAACACGGTCCCATAAGTGCTAGAATTACAAGTTTGCAGAAGCATGTCAGGATAACCTTATGTATCCATGTTACTATGGTATAAGGATGTAGGTATAACACAGGAGCTGGATATAAACATGGTGGTACAGTGACACCTGTAAGCACAGGCCAGGACTCAATGTCTGCGACTATGTGTTATGGCCTGCTTCAGGAGAAAGTTTTTATGTGCCTCTTGAGGGGTACATTTGTTTGTGACTTGTGCACACATGACAACATACATACAAATATACATAGCAGCCAGCAAAAGAAGGCCATTTGGTCTGTCATGTTTGCTTGTGTTGCAGTGTCCACAGTTTGAGCTACTGTTCTGTGCCCCCTTCTACCCACTCCTCCCATCCTCCCTCCCTCCCCATGACCCTTACCCTCCTCCATTAGCCATCGTTGTATGTTGATGGGTGCATACAGAGCAAGACAATACTACATATGCAGCCATGCACAACCAGTGTGTTATGACGCAGAGGGGTTCTGATTCCATCTGATCTTGAGAGCAAAGCCAGAAAGGTCAGAGGTAATCAGATCTCTGAGGTGTCAGAACACACTCGTCATGCATAAAGTTGCTCATGGTTGTATTTTTTATAGTGTATTGTATCATGTGTAATGTGTGCATTCTTTTTTTTTTATTTCAAATGGAAACTATACTGTTCAATCTCTAGAGTTTGTACAATGCAGTTGTGCCACAGAAGGGTGCAATCACATTCCATGACTATTGAACTGTGGCACAACAGCATTAAGAAAAGAATGACTGGCAAGCATTGTGGACACCCAACACACCACAACCATATAGGAAATTGCAAGGTGGGTGCCACTGTGGAATGATATGGGGGGGAGTGGGTTGGGGGACATAAGGTACCAATGTGTCCAGAACTGAAAGAAAGTAAAACAGTAAAAAACAAAGAAGAAAAAATTACATGTATTTTCATTGAGGCAAGTGCACAACCTTACCAATGTGCATCTTCCAATATCAAATGGATGATGCTCAATTGCACAGGACAGATGTTGCACAACAGCTTGGATGAAACATCCTGTATTCTGTGATACCATGCGGTACCTCATGGAAGTACTAGGTGGATTGTCATAGACAAGCAATGACATTGTATTACCACCTTGTAACAATTACTGGGCCATATGGGTGTAATTAGGACATTACAGTTTGGTCACAGGGTGCCAGCTGCATGTCACTGCTTACTTGAGGTGATCAGCCACTGTGATGACATCAGAAATGAACAAACTGAGTCACATTACTAAGGACTATATCCTTGGCCTGTCCACTGCTGCAGGGGCAGGTTGACTACATACAACGCCGGTGACATGGGTTCCGAAAAGGATCAAGGACATTGCAGGGATGGTGGGGGGAGAAGGAGTGAGCATCCGAGGACTGCTATCCTTCTCCAGGAGGGGAGTGGATAGTGTGTCTGGTGCAAAATAGACACCTAATGGAGGATGGGTGTACAAGCACACCAATGACAAAATCTTCAGGGGGGCAGGGAAGATGCTAGTTGTCATTGCATAATCCCACCAACATACACCGGGGGTAAAAGAATTCTGACAGCCACCACAAATGAATCCATCCCTCAGCTTCCATCACTCCCAGGCCAACCAATCCTGATGTTGCATCACCTTAAAGGATGGTGCTGCGACACTGCCATGGGGGGGGGTGGTAAGCCAAGGAGGTATAAAATAAAAGGAGCACATACTTGACATAATAACAATATGACAAAGTAGAAAACAGGGAATCAGGAGGCCTGCTTGAGCAGTGCAGTCATACACTTAGTCATCACAAATCTATTAACATCACATGATGGAACAACAAACCCCCAAAAATTAAGCAGTTGCATAAGTAAAAAAAAAAGTCCACAACAAGAACAGATGTAGATACATAGTTGATCACCAGCTACAACAGCACCTAAAAAAATGAGAGTGTCAGACATTAATGCATAACATAACATTTCAGCTGTATCATTATCATGATGATGTACTCACCTGTAGACGCACATGCTTAGCAATTTTAGTGGACACTCGTGGATGCTTGGGAATGGTTCCAATACTTCCAGGAACCGCCAGCATCTTTTTTTTTTTTGAAATTCAAAATCTTTATTGGTTTTATAAAAAGAACACAAGTACAGACCATGGTAATGCAATCAGAGAGACTTTTGGAAAACTGAAAATACTCACCCCTCTCACCCCACCCCAGCCCACCCCTGGGGTGTCCTCTTAAGGAAACGTAAAAAACAGCATCTCTAATGTAACGGTGTATAGATGGAGAGTTAGGAAGTCCATAAGGTGTTAATGTAGATATAAGGCATATAACTTGTCCCACTTTTTATCAAACAGGTTGAGTCTATTACGGGAGCTGGCAATCAGGCGTTCAGTTCTAAAGCATGCTGAGAGATCATTCAGCCATTCACTGTAGGGTATTAATAGCTGGTCCATCCAATGTTTGAGCACCAATTTTTTGACAGCCACAGATATTAGAGCCATGTGAAATTTATGTTCTTTGACCCTAATACTAGTGTACATACCTAGAATACATATTTCCTCAGTGAGGAAGTCCTCTAAGCCCAACAGGGGATCCAACCTAGATTGAATTAATTGCCACAGAAGGGCAACTTGTTCACATTGCCAGAATATGTGTAACAGGTTCCCCTCTGCCTTACCACATTTAGAACAAGTGGGGTTAGGAAAGCATCCCATTGTAACCAGTTTAACTGGGATACAGTACATGTCATTCAGGATGTAGTATTGGATGCGTCAAAGCCTGTCTTGGGAGTTATAGGTATAGAGATCCTTCCAGACTTGAGCCCAGTTAATGCTTAGGTGTGGTACTAGGGAGCTCCATACCTTGGAGCCAGATAAGGAGTCTGGGTGGCCTATAGTCAGAAAATAAGCATATAGCATGGATATACAGTGGGGTTTGGAAGCTAGGACCTGGAAATGATCCAAGATGGGTTTGACTTTAGATGTTTGAGGGGTGGTGCTGAACAACAGGCCCAGTAGGTGTCACAACTGGAAGATCTTGAAGATGTGCACCAAGAACAAACCATATTTCTCGAGAATATTTAGAGAAGAAAGGAAAGAGTCAGAGGAATAGAAATCCACCACTATGGCAGTCCGTAATTGAGGCAGCCATCCAGGGGTGATGTCAGTACCACCTATCTTGATATTGGGA
Organism: Neoceratodus forsteri; assembly: GCA_016271365.2. Lineage (NCBI taxonomy): Eukaryota > Metazoa > Chordata > Ceratodontiformes > Ceratodontidae > Neoceratodus > Neoceratodus forsteri. Next base: position 883,618,670 of record CM028134.1, read on the forward strand.
TTAAGAACAAGGGGCTGATTGAAGTCCCAGCATAATGAGAATTTTTAGAAGGAGCAACATTGAGAGAACACCTTTAGTGAGACCCCGATCACCGATTGGTGAAGTGGCTCTGGTAGGGCTTTCCATGGAAGATAAAAGATGGCTGAAGAATGGAGACTGGGCTTTTTTAGAAGCTGAGTTTCTAGTTGTAGCCAGATGGGAATGTAGTCCTCAACTACATTGGAGAGTCATCTACCAGTCCTGGTAAAATGGCTAGCCAGGTAATATGAGAGAAAGTTGGGAAGACAGAGACCACCCGCTTCTTTGGGAACCTCAATTTAAGGAAAGAGTGCCTGGGATGTTTATGTAGCCAGATAAAACTATCGATAAGGGAGTGAATATGTTGAAAAAAAACAAAGAGGAAGCCAGACGTTCAGCATGTGTAATGGATAAAAGATTCTGGGGAGAACATTCATCTTTATAATATTAATCCGTAAGAGTAGTGGGAGGGATTCCCATCTTCTAAGATCCTGTTGAAGAGACACCACCAGGTCATCAAGATTTAGCTTCCTGGTATTCGAGGGATCCATGGTTAAGAGTATACCCAGATATTTAAATGAGTGAGGAGACCATTTATTATAATATTAAACTGACTAAAGTTGGCTCTGTGGGTGAAATGATTCAAAGGGAAGATTTCCGTTTTAGTAAGAATAAGTTTGTAGTTGAAGAGACGGCTATACTGAGCTATCACCTCAAGTAAATATGTAAGAGAAGTAATGGGGAATTCTAAGTGAAGAAGAATGTCATCTGCATATGCAGAAAGAGTTAGGTTGTGGTTAAGGACTGAGATATCCTGTATGTGTGGTGACAGTTTACAATGACGTAGAAGAGGTTCCAAATAAAGGTTGAAAAGAAAGGGTGAGAAAGGGTGGCCTTGCCTTGTGCCAGTATAGAGAGGGAAATGGGGAGAGGAGACCCCATTGCAATAAATCCTGGCAGAGGGAGAGGAGTATATAGTCTGGAGCCACTGAAGGAAGATGGGGGAAGCCCATTTTTCATAGGGTCGACCAAAGAAACTCTCAGTCCATTCTATCAAAAGCCATTTTGGCATCTAATGAGATCAATGCCATTGGGATCTGAGAGGAGTGGGCAGTCTGGAATATATGGGTAAGTTTCCTGAGGTGGTCCACAGAGGAATGCCCTGGGATGAAACCTACCTGTTCTGGGCTCAGAAGGTGAGTTCAAACCTGCCTGATGTGCAGAGAGAGTATCTTGGTTAAGTCTTAATATCACAATTTAGAAGAGAAATCGGGCGATAGCTGGTCGGGGATGTGTGGGGTTTATCTGGTTTGAGAAGAATTATCATAGCTTCTAATAATGATGGGTCAAGGAGGCCAGCAGTAAGCATGTAGCAGTAGGGGGACTAAGTCTTTAGTGAAGGTTTTATAGAAGTTAGAGGGGAAAGCATCTGGGCCAGGCCCTTTATCTAGGGCTAAATCTTGAATTGCATCCATAACTTCTTTAAGAGTAAATGGGGATGACAAGGAGAGCCTTTGATGATCAAATAGGCAGGGTAATTCAAGAGAATCCAGATAAGTTTCTATATCCTGGGGGGATGGTGAAGAAGTAAGTAAAAAGTAAGTAAGTAAAATTTATTTTTAAGCGCTTTTCAATACCAAAGCGCTGTACAAATAAAAGCAATTAAAATGCTTATATATAACACAAACAACAACAATAACAATATGATCACAATAAGATTACAATAAAATCACTCTCCGTATGCCTTTTGAAATAAATACGTTTTTAATTCTAACTTACAGCTCTCAACGGTCAGGCAGCTTCGTATCTGATGAGGTAGAAAATTCCACAGGGTAGGGGCAGCATAAGAAAATGCCCGTGCTCCAGATGTTTTTAAACGAACCCTGGGAACCTCTAGAAATCCCTCATTGGCAAAGCGGAGTGAGCGAGAGTGACAGTAGGGAACAAGGAGATCTTGAAGATACTGTGGTCCCTGTTCATGTAGGGCTTTGTAGGTCAGTAACCCAACCTTAAAGGTGATCCGCCACTGAACCAGCAGCCAGTGCAGTTCGCGCAGCACAGGCATAATATGACTTCTCATAGATGTCCCAGTCAAGAGCCTGGCTGCTGGGTTCTGCACTAGCTGCAAGTGGTGGATATCAACCTCCGGTAGCCCTAGGTACAGGGCATTGCAGTAATCAAGGCGAGAAGTAACAAAGGCATGGACCAGTGTCGGAAGGTCAGCCGGGGAAACAAGGTGTTTCACCCGAGTGATATTCCTAAGATGGTAAAAGGAAGATTTGACAGCAGATGACACCTGAGGATCAAACTGTCGTCAATAATAACGCCCAGGTTACGCACCCGGTCTGAGCTTGAGAGCTGGGCACCATCGATCCATACGCCCAAAGGAAGTCCAGCCCTACAACCCGCCTCAAGGTGACCTGGGTCCACCACCAACACCTCAGTCTTATCCGGGTTTAACCTTAACCAGCTGGCACTCATCCAATCCTTGATCTCGGATAGACAGCTGTTAAGTATAGAGACTGTGTCTTCCTGTCCGGGACTAAAAGACAAATACAGCTGGGTATCATCTGCATAGCAGTGAAAATCCAAGCTGTATTGCCTAATAATGTCTCCCAATGGCAGCATATAGACAGCGAACAACATGGGTGCCAAGATGGAGCCCTGCGGAACCCCACAGGGCAAAGAGACAGCATCAGAGGAATAAATTCCAGTGATAACCCTCTGTCTCTGCCCCATGAGAAAAGATTGAAACCATTGCAAAACCGTACCAGACAGTCTGCAATAGAACCGCAGGCATTCCAAAAGCACACCATGGTCCACAGTGTCAAATGCTGCAGAGAGATCAAGAAGGACTAGAATAGTACGAGCCTTTCGATCTCTCGCTATCAGGATATCATTTAGAACCCGGACAAGAGCAGTCTCAGTACTATGTCTTTTCCTAAGTCCTGATTGAAGAGTATCATAGACATTGTGATTTGTAAGGTGGTCATCCAGTTGCAGTGCAACCACCTATTCAATAACCTTGCCCGAAAAGGGCAGATTAGAGACAGGTCTGTAGTTAGCTGGGCAGTTCGGATTCAATGAAGGTTTTTTTAGGAGTGGTCAAACGACCGCCTCCTTTAGGGGTTCAGGAAAGATCCCCTGCTCCAGAGATTTCCAAACAATTTCAGCAATGGTCGGACAGATAGTATCTATGCAACCCAATAATAGAGGCATAGGGCCCGGATCCAAACTACAGCTGGTTGGACGTACAGTCTGGACAATCCTCACAATATCCATGAATTCCGGCCTACCAAAGTCAAACCAGGTGACACAGGTGCTTATTTCCCCCGCTGATCACCGCAAACCCTTGAAGAGTGAGCCTGGCTAATATCCGACCTAATGATGGCAATCTTATCAGTGAAAAATCGAGCAAGCTCATCACACTTTATTTGTGAAAAATCTCTTCCAGACTGTAGACAGAGTGGATTGCACAATCTGTCAACAGTCCAAAAGAGTTGAGCTGGTCGGTTTCGCACAGCAGCAATCTTCCTGGACAGGAATTCTGCCTTCTTACGGGTTATTGCCAATTGATAGATAACATAATGATCCATCAATCTAAGTTTGTCAGCATCCAGGTAAGATTTCTGCCAGGCCCTCTCTAGCCTTTGCCCCCGCTGTCCTCAGTTCCTTCAACGACTCATCAAACTATGGAGTCTTTGGGCTCTAAGTGAGTGGGCGAACACGAACAGGAGCAATTTGGTCCAAAGCCCTGCTCACTCCCTTATTATAGACAATAACAAGGTCCCCTGGACCCATGCTCTCACCCAAAACACCCGATAGGTCCAGTACCCCTAATAGGCCCTCTGGGTTTACTCCCCTTAAAGGGCGATACTGGACCATCTCCATAGGGGCAGGCCTATTAGGGGGTGCCCTAAAGCTGAATCTTATGGTGTGATGGTCTGTCCACACCTTTGATTCCACTCCCAGATGTGAAACATCCAAATCCAGTAGGAACACCAGGTCCAAAGAGTGTCCCCCTATATGGGTAGCAGAGGTAACTACCTGTGACAGGCCCAACATAGACATAAGTTGGAGGAAGTTCTTTCCAAAGTGTGAGAGTTCATCGTCAACCCAGGCATTGAAGTCACCCAGTATTAACCATCTGGGCGACTCCAATGCCATGTCAACAATGAAGTCCGCGAACTCCTTCAACAATTCACCGCTATTGCCGGGTGGATGGTAGATGAGGAGAATCCTAAACTCTGCACCTGCTACCAGGATACACTCAAAGGATCTGGTGTTACCCACTGGCACCGCCACAAGACTCAGATCTGATCTAAAAAAGATGGCCACTCCCCCACCCCTACGATCCAATCTCGGACGGTGCATCACCGAGAACCCAGCCGGAGCAGCAGAGTCTAAAATAGGACCTGCATTCTCATCCAGCCAGGTCTCGGTGATACATGCCAGGTCAGATGTTGCAACAAGATCTGCAATAATAGCAGTCTTGTTCCTAATAGACCTGGCATTACATAACACCGCCCGAGTTGGATGGGTTTTCGGAGAGGATCTCAGTACCTGCCTACAATCTGTGGAGCCCTTGGGTGTGGGAATCAGGCAAGGAGGACCCCTCTCCTGATCCCATTTCACCCCAGGGTGTCTCCTTGACCCAACTATCCCTATCTGCCCATCCCCCTCCAATCTTCCACTCTGCCAGCCCACCCATCCCCTAAACGCCTTCTCACTATTCCCGCTTTACGACAGTTATTAAAAACTAAAAAAGACAGGGGTCAGCAATAAAAGGCTGTATTCATAAAGTGCTTTAATCGAACAAATATTTAAAAAGCATGGAAACAAGCTCTCTCATAGCAACATAGAAAGAGCAGACATTAAATGTATCGCAAGGTGCTACATAGGCCAGGGCGAGTGGCAGAAAAAACAGGCATAAAGCAAGCTAATCTACAGAGTTAGACCAACAGCCATACCACTCCAAAACTGGAAAAGCTTGTATGTCGCTTGTATGTATGCGAGACTGTATAATTCAACAAGGAAATGCTGCACACACTTTTACATAACCAAAGCGATACCAGGAAGAGACAACGGACCAACGCCATGATGTCATGCGTATATACCGACTACCATGTCTTCTTTAGAGTGTGAGTTGGCTGTTCTCTGTCCCCTCAAATACAGAGAGCTGTTAAAGAGATACACCCTATGCAAACATAGACCTCCATATACCTACAGATAGTAAGATAAAATAAACAATACATGACTAAATTACATAAACGCTAGTGAATTTAAAAAGGGGAAAGACGGACAAGTCATAATCCCCACTTGACATGGCTAGAGCACGAACAGGTCTTAGCCAGGTATACTACATAAGTGCCACCATATTAACCAAAACAATGAGTGCTGAAACAAAAAAAAAATTAAAATTTTATAAAATATACATCCATATAATAATAGTACAAATAATGAAAACACCAAAAAGGGACAGAGCCGGAAAAGTCATATCCCCATTTGTGGACAGAGCACGACACAAGTCATGTCCACAAATACTGCCATAGACTATAGAAAACTGTATAGAGGAAGTTCATCATTTAAACCATAAGGTACCATCGTATTCAGTTCAAAAATCCAAAATGCTTCCCTTTGTAGAATTCTTGAATTGAAGTCTCCTCCCCGAAATCCTACTTCCACTTTCTCCAAACCAACAAATCTCAATGTAGCTGGAGATCCATGTTTCACTTCATGATAATGACGTGCTATTGCATATTCCATGTTGGCATTCCTAATGGCTCCTTTATGTTCTCCTATCCTCAGTTTTAAATTTCTTTTGGTTTGACCTACGTAACATAATCCACAGGGGCAAGTCAACATGTAAATTACCCCTTGAGTGTTACAATTAATAAAAGATTTTATCTCATATCTTTTACCTGATCGAGGATGATGGAATGTTTTAACGTTGGATGTGTTGGAGCAATGTACGCATCTCCCACACCGATAGTTGCCTTTTGGAAAAGAAGGTAGCCAATTCTGTTGTTTATTTTCATTTGCACATGGAATATATGAATTCACCAACAAGTCCTTTAAATTATGTCCCTTAGTGTAGGAGATCAAAGGGCGATTTTGACCTATTTGTTTCAGTCTTGCATCAGAATTAATAATGTTCCAATGTTTCTGTATAACGTGGCCTATCTTAGGAGCCAAATGATTAAATTCAGTAGTGAAAATAAGTTTATCCATTTCCTTCTGATTTTGTACATTAGAATTTAATAGAACCTCTCTCTCCATATTGTTCACAGAATGTAGACTTGTTAACAAAACTCCTGGTTCATAACCTCTTTTTCTAAATCTGTCTGTGATATCCTTTCTAGCTTCACAAAAATCTGCTCTTTCTATTTTGCTATGAGAGAGCTTGTTTCCATGCATTTTAAATATTTGTTCGATTAAAGCACTTCATGAATACAGCCTTTTATTGCTGACCCCTGTCTTTTTTAGTGGTGAATTCGTTGTTTCAACTCCTGGGGTATTGTGCAGTTCTCTGTTTTTTATGAGACTCCATGCTCCACTTATTTTCACTACTTAATTTAAACATTTGGCTCCTAAGATAGGCCACGTTATACAGAAACATTGGAACATTATTAATTCTGATGCGAGACTGAAACAAATAGGTCAAAATTGCCCTTTGATCTCCTACACTAAGGGACATAATTTAAAGGACTTGTTGGTGAATTCATATATTCCATGTACAAATGAAAATAAACAACAGAATTGGCTACCTTCTTTTCCAAAAGGCAACTATCGGTGTGGGAGATGCGCACATTGCTCCAACACATCTGACGTTAAAACATTCCATCGTCCTCGATCAGGTAAAAGATATGAGATAAAATCTTTTATTAATTGTAACACTCAAGGGGTAATTTACATGTTGACTTGCCCCTGTGGATTATGTTACGTAGGTCAAAACAAAAGAAATTTAAAACTGAGGATAGGAGAACATAAAGGAGCCATTAGGAATGCCAACATGGAATATGCAATAGCATGTCATTATCATGAAGTGAAACATGGATCTCCAGCTACATTGAGATTTGTTGGTTTGGAGAAAGTGGAAGTAGGATTTCGGGGAGGAGACTTCAATTCAAGAATTCTACAAAGGGAAGTGTTTTGGATTTTTGAACTGAATACGATGGTACCTTATGGTTTAAATGATGAACTTCCTCGATACAGTTTTCTATAGTCTATGGTAGTATTTGTGGACATGACTTGTGTCGTGCTCTGTCCACAAATGGGAATATGACTTTTCCGGCTCTGTCCCTTTTTGGTGTTTTCATTATTTGTACTATTATTATATGGATGTATATTTTATAAAATTAAAATATTTTTTTTGTTTCGGCACTCATTGTTTTGGTTAATATGGTGGCACTTATGTAGTATACCTGGCTATGACCTGTTCATGCTCTAGCCATGTCAAGTGGTGATTATGGCTTGTCCGGCTCTTTCCCCTTTTTAAATTCACTAGTGTTTATGTAATTTTTTTATTTTTATTTTTATTTTTTTTTATTTATTAAATTCTCGGATTACAAATACCTTTGAGCAGAAACTGCTCATTTACAAAGGTTCCACGTCAATTTAGTCATGTATTGTTTATTTTATCTTAATATCTGTAGGTATATAGAGGTCTATGTTTGCATAGGGTGTATCTCTTTAACAGCTCTCTGTATTTAAGGGGACAGAGAACAGCCAACTCACGCTCTGAAGAAGACGTGGTAGTCGATACGTATGCATGACGTCGTGATGTTGGTCCGTTGTCTCTTCCTGGTATCGCTGGTTGCGGTCTGCAGTGTGCAGCATTTCCATGTTGGAATTATACAGTCTGCGACATACAAGTGACATACAAGCTTTTCCAGTTTTGGAGTGGTATGCCTGTTGGTCTAACTCTGTAGATTAGCTTGTTTTATGCCTGTTTTTTCTGCCACTCGCCCTGGCCTATGTAGCACCTTGTGATACATTTAATGTCTGCTCTTTCTATGTTGCTATGAGAGAGCTTGTTTCCATGGTTTTTAAATATTTGTTCAATTAAAGCACTTTATGAATGCAGCCTTTTATTACTGATCCCTGTTTTTTTTAGTGATGAATTCGTTGTTTCAACTCCTGGGGTATTGTGCAATTGTCTGTTTTTTATGAGACTCCACGGTCCTTGTAGTTTAGCTCTTGGACTTTACTACATTATTTTGAGTTAGTAAAAACGTCGTCAGACAACTGGGGACAGTGAAAGGGACGAAGGTCCCGGAGAAGAGAGGGAGAATAGCGCCTGACCGTTTTAAGCCCCGTCAAACACATCAACAACAAATATCTAATAACTAACTCAACTTAACAACCTATCTTAATTAACAAATAATATTATTAACCAAGGAAAACCTATAAAAAATAAATAATAAAATTATATTACAATTACTATTAATTCAATAACAAACACAAGTCATATAATATCATAAAGTCAAAAAAGGAACAGAAAAGTGAAATAAATTTAAAATAATATAAAAGTCTGCTGGTCATCCAATATTAAGAATTCCAGGCTCTCTGAAAGTTGAACAATCAGAGTCAGGCTGTCTTATAAAATGAGCAAAATAGATTTTAACAATTCTAATCCAAAGGCAGAAGATATCACAAACTATCATGTGATGGAAATAGCCCCCACCCCAGAGTGGAATTCCGATCCAGGCTGGACCCTTTTTACGTTTACCATACAAATCACAGTAAAAGCTTTCGAAGACATGGGCAATATCCTGGCGTGCAGTTTTGGTAGAACCGTCTGGAGCTAAAATGGAGGGAATCAGCTTAGAACTTTCTAGTTTATGCAGACAGAGGACAAATAGTCTGCTGGCTTTTTCCCCCTGGTCTAAATAATAAGCCTTCATTTTCAAAAGAGCATACTCTGCCTTTTCTCTCAGCAAGTCTGCATATTTGTTTCTGAGGTCGAGCAATTTCGTCAAGGAATTGGGGGAGGTAGAAGAAGACAAAGATAGCTCGGCTGCCCTTATTTGATATAAAAAAGACAAAGCTTCCTTTTCCCTCTGTTTCTTCCTTCTAGATGCCAGTTTAATAAACTCACCATGGAGACAGCTTTTAAGTGGAGGTAGTATAGTGCAGTGGTTTAAGGCTCTGAGCTGCAAATCTGGTGACATCCAGCAGACTAGACCTGGGTTTGAATCCCACAGCTTCCACTTGCATTCTGTGTGACCCTGTGCAAGTCACTTAACTTCCCTGTGCTCCCAGGTCGCACTTGTAAAACAGCTTTCAGCTTTGTGTGCTACTCCTGGCTAAACAACTAAATAAAAAAATTTTAAAAAAAAGTCCGCACTACTCAAGATCTTCTCTATGCACAGAGCTCCTATTATCATCCACAAAAGTTTGAATAAAAGATTGAACCTTGGAGACAGTGGGCTTATCTTTTAGTAACTGGGCATTCAGCTTCCATGCCTTATCCTTCTGCAAGTCAGGATCAGGGGATAGGACAACCCAGGCCACTGATTGGTCGGAGAGCACTATTGGTTCAATACCGGCCTGACATAGGCCTATGAAAAAGGAAATACTAGTTAAAATGTAATCCAGTCTGGACCAAGATTGGTGAATGGCGAGGCAGAAGGAGAAAAGGTGGTGGGTTGGGTTAAGTGTATGCCATGGGTCACAGAGCATGAACATATCCATGATGAGGCAATGAAGGGTGTTTTAATGGTAGGTAGGTCTGATCTAGGTCCTTCCTAGGGGGAATATTCCAGTTCTCCCTTAGGACTAGAGGAGTGGGCAGGAAGGAGGCGACCTTGCTAGTGAGGTTCATGAGAAATATGGGATCACCTTCAGCCAGTCCATATATAGAACCTAGTACCACTGTTGTTCCCATGAGGGAGCCCTTGACTAAAATATATCTACCATTGGGGTCCTCAAGAGTTCATTCCACCTGGAAGGGGATTGTACCCATGATTAGAATGGCTACACCTCTACTCAAGGAGGAATCCCCTAAGGCAAAAAATTGGGACACCCCTTGCCTGCGTAACCAAATGGCCTCTTTTGCCAGCAAGTTAGTTTCCTGTAATAGTATGATTCCAGCATTAAACAGGATACAGTGCTTCAGGACTTGATACCTCTTCATTGGGTCCCTAACTCCCCGGACATTCCACGTTACAGTTTTACAAGTGGTGATTGCCATCTATAAGAGGAAGCAAAATAACCAGTCTAAAACAATAGGTAAGCAACGACCACATATAGGACACACTCCAGCCCACCCCCTTCCCTCCCAACCCATCCAAAACAATATTGACAGCAGTAGATAGTAACAGCAACAGAGATCTAACAGTGATTACTGTGACAGCTGACATATAAAACCCAATGCCCCCTCCCCATGTACGACCCCCCAAAAAGACCCAATAGTAAAGACCAGCAAATTGTGTTAACTGTAACCCCATCATGCTCCCCCCCAAAACCACTGCAATCAAAACTCTGTAAATCCCAACAACTATTTACATAGGACTTTGAGATGATATGGATATTACTGGAAAAGGAAATTAAGGTAGCAGAAGTCCAACCCCGTATGGCTTTTCCACCTGCTATCAGTAGCCACAAACTGAAGAAAACACTATAATAGTATGGTAGGAGCCCCCCCATAGTTCAGTATGCTATGCAGCTCTACCTTGAGCCTGCATAATCCGGAGCATCCCATCTCACGTCCCCCTTTCCAAATATGGATTAACAGACAGGGTTATGGATCTATTTTAGCCCAAGGGAAAGAATATATCTCCACTCACGACCCAGCAGGGGGTGAATAAATGCAGGTGTAAGGCATCAGGTGTAGAAGCATACTATGGACAAAATACCTGACACTATTAAGCACCAGAAAAGACCAGTGGGCTACACCTCTCGGTAGGTTGAGGGCTGGGAGCTAATCTTCTGAAAGCCCACTGTAGCCTTTCATGACTGGGGGGATGGGTTTAGGTCCCAGGACGTGAAAAAGGAAGTCGGTAGTTAAGCCAGGGGTCAGTGTGGCAAGTGAACCCCCGGATCCAGCTAGTATGGCCAAAGCACCAGCCCAACCTCACATATATTCAAATGAGGAATCAGATACCATCGCCACCTCCTTTAAATATTCCCAGTCAGGAAGGAGATGAGTACAGTTGCTGCAATGCAAGGGAAAAAGAAAATAAAATGTAGTACTTGCAGGGGAAAAGACCAAACAGTCTCTTCTGTGAAGCCGTGAGGTGGTTACCAGAGGGAAGGATGAGACTACAGGACCAGCAAAATGTTCTGACCACTAAACTGACCCCCTAAAATCACCTTGTGGAACTGTAGTTCCTTCTGGTTATGATGGGACCCACACCAGCATCAAACTCTCCAGGACAAGGCCCAGACAGCCCTGGAGGAAGGAAAAGCCAGGGACCTACACCCCCCCCGATGGAGGAGACCCCCATCCCTGGATAAAGACAATGAAACAAAACCAGGTAACCAACAATGCTTTAAGGTCCAGCAACAGGTAATGTTAATCCCCAGGGTAACAGAAGCCCAGTGCACAGACTGCATGTAATCAGTCCAGCTTGAAGAGGTCAGGCAGCTTAGATGATTGATCGGATAGGGCCTGCATGGGAGAATAGTATAAATGCCAGGTACCATTAGTGGAGACTTGTAGTCTCGCTGGATAGAGCATTTTAATGGAATACCAGCAGTGTTTATCTTGCTGACAATGGTGTGAAAAGCTGAGTGTTTCTGGTTGGTCTCATAGGGTAGGTCCTGTGTAATTCAAAGCTTAGATCCTTCCCAGGTGATTGCTTGGTGATCCAAACCTTCGATAGCACATGTTGCTTTTCAATGTAGCTCAGAAATTTCAGGATGATTGGCTGTGGTGAAGCACTGGGTTGTGGTTTGGGTCTGAGAGACCGGTGAGCCCTTTCAATTTGATATGAGGGGTTGAGAAGAGAAGGGTCTACTAATTTCAAAAGAAATTTCGGTAGGAAGGCAATGGTATTCGGCCCCTCTTCAGACTCTGGCAGACCTATTATAAGAATATTGTTTTACCTGCTACTTCCTTTGAGATCTTCTGTTTTCAGCTGGAGTTTTTGAATTTGCTGGCAAAGTTGAATGATCTCGGGATCCATTTTGGCCTTCCATTTTTCCAGGGAGAAGGAGTGGACCTCTGAGTCACCCACTCTCCTGTGTAGATCAGCTAGGTCCCCTCAAATAGATTTAAGTGCAGATGAAATTTCTGATAGGGTCTCCTTAAATGGTAAAAGCTCTTGGATGAATCGATCCTCCATAAGAGGGATTGACTGAGGAGCTGCAGGGTTATTTTTGCTGGACGCCAATCCTTGGGCCTTGTATTTTTTAAGCATTTTCTCGGAAGTTGGAGGCAGCATGTGCTTCAATGGGGCCTACCACATATCAGCCTCCATTGTGGTGATTGTTAGCCGAATGCGATGCAGAGGAACACAGATAACGAAGGCTGAAAGCAGGTCTTCACTTCTCAGAGTGAATATTTAGGCAAAACCCTGCTGTTTAATGGCAAAATGGATGAAAATTAAGAGGAAGGGATAGGAGTTCCAGATCCTAGCTGCTGCTAGGTTACTTGCATCACATGACCCCTGAACTGCCAGCATCTTAAAAATGGTGAGCACTGTATCCTGCTTCAAACAAGGACATACACGGCTGGTCTGGAGACCGAACTGTTTCATCAAAATGTACTCCATTTCAAATGAGTCCTGAGTAAAGTGTGCACTGCACAGACGGCTGCTGTCAGAAGTTCCAAGCCAATCTGCTCTGGTTTGATGCACCACATCATCCCAATGCTGTCCTACTGCGGGGTGAGCAGGAAACTTATGAAGGCTTACTTGATTCTTGTGGGTATTACTATACCCATACGCCACACACCTATTAACCATCTTTAATTGGACCACTAAACTAACACCAAATATGTAAAACTGGAAGGAGAATAATTATTTACACTGAATGGCAATATTACTACACTGCCAGAGAACACATAGAGGCACAGTCTACATAAAATCTGATAATCACAAACATGATTGAATGCTGGACCAATATATACTGATACTCTATAGCTGAAGGTATAATTATATATTACAGCTCTGTAAGTGATGGTTTATTTTATATCAAACTGTATTATTCCTTATAAAACTACTGTGTGTCACCCTATAACATGAATGGGATACTCTGTTTTGATTACATGAGATTATCAGTAAAAAAAAAGACTCTGCACTGTCACTCTAACAAGTGACTTCTCATTTTGTAAAACCTTCAAATGCTCAAATGGTCAAGATGTGTCTGAGATATCACCATAACAGTATTTTGTAGTGCAATTTTCAACACCAGATACCTCACTTACATCCCAAGGACAGGGCCACTATGACATAGCTGTCAAAATGATAAACCCCATGTAACATACTACTCATTCCCCATTTTGCATGAAAGAATTCATTATGTCCCTGTTAGTAGTTGTGCTCCAACAAAACAACACCAAAATACGTAATACTGTTAAAGAGCAACTGAGGAAAAAAGAGACTACTGCAAAGCTGGCAACAGCGCTATTTTCACGGCAGCAGCCTGATGAATCCTGATACCTGTCACAGTGTACAGAACATACAGGACACACTTACAGGGAAAATACATTATCTGCTGTACACATATTGCTAAATACCCCTGACAATGACCTCTCGGCGACTAAGTTTAGTAGGCAGATTGGAGAGGAGTGCTGACACAGCAAGTGACACAATGTGTAACACAAGAAGCATGCAAGCCAGCTTTTCCCATGCTGCATTAAAATGTATAGGGCCACTCAGTGAACACTCAAAGGGGTGTTTCACAGATGACATAAAAACTCTAAACGTCCTGTGGAACATGTGTCTCACTCGGCTGAATCCTCGGGACTGCACTATATCCACAGAGCACAGAAAACATCTACAAAACAGAAAAATGACTACAGGTAAAAAAAATAAAACTATTCTTTGATTGACTCATTCTGTGAGGGCTAGGACTACCTAATACTGGATTACTGTAGCGATCACGTCACTTGCCTTTTAGCACTAGCACTGATGCATGCATACTTGGTTGTGTCACTCTGGCCTCTGAAGTGGACACACATACATACAAACCCAAATGCACACACACACACACACACACACACACACACGTAAAGGATAGAAAAAAGGCTCAGCTGCTCAGTAAAAAATAAAAACAAAGCTCCTAAATCAAAGTGAAATTATATTGTGGAAACTGACAGCAACAGACTGTGTAAAAGCTGACTGGTTCCCAAAGAAAGAATTCTGGTAAAGGTTGCTCATTTACTTTTATTACCAACCTTATCAGCATTAGTTAAATTTACATAAATGACACAAAAATGTGTGTAGGTAGTTCCAATGGCAATTGTCCAGTTAGAAAACAGCTCATGTTCTTTTAAAAGAAATGTCAAAGTCTAGTTGCAGGCATCAGTGAATCAAAAACAACTAGACACAAAAATGCAAAGCCCTCTAGCTGAACAGTTGCTAAGCTTGGTAATTGTAAAATGTTAGGAATTATCAAATGAACAACCTTTGCTGGAATTCATCTACATTTTCTTGGAAACCAGATTACTTTTATATAATAAACTTTATGTAATCGTGTCAGTTTCCTTTCCATAACATTTAGTGAATTCCCAGCTTTATTCATGATGCAGCAGTTACGTGAAAATACATTCTTTCTCACTATCAAAGCCAGCTCCAAAATACTTAATGGGTACTCTATGCAGCACTCCCCCTTTCTGCATTTGTACCACAACCACCTAACTTCATTGTTTCTGCACCCAGTGAAGAGATCTTAGAGATCCTGAACAAGTTTGCAAAAATTCTTCAGTGTAGTAAAACGGTAAAAAACATGTACTTGACATTCCTCAGACCAACAAGGCACTACTAGCCTATAGCAAAAGCCAGAAAGCAAGCATATATCACTTTCCCTTACCCCACCCCATCAGTGCCCCACCACAGCTTTAACCCAATACACAGCACTGTCCCACCTCAGCCCTTTCCCATGCTTCCACTATTACATTTTCCCTTAACCTACTTCTGCTCCAACTGGTTTCACCACAATTCATCCTCGTCTTCTTCATTCTGAAAATTCTCCATCATGCCAGTGTTCAGCATCAGCAGCGAGGCAATGCCCCAGCCATGATTGTCTCTATGTGTGTGTTTGGGGCAAGGCAGGGTGGCATTCAGTGGTACTTTGCTGTGGACCCAAGTCCACACTGCACCTATAAAGTGTCTCATATACTATGCAGTTTTTCCAATTACTGGGCTTGTTCCCAATGGCTCCCAGCCCAGTTCTCACTGCTCAGTCCATCCTAGTGTGTCTCCTGTGCCAAGCAGACCTGACAATGGTAGCATAGAGGTAGCCCTGACAGAGAGTGATTGTCTGGGAGGGAAGGGGACTGGGGAAGGTTAGTCCTGCAAATTTGATGTCGTTGACTTAGCTAATGCCCATCCCTGCTGCCCATTTCCTTACAATACAGCCACTGAAGGATCAGAGCTCCTTCTGCTCTGAATCTCCCCCCTACCCCACTGAAGAGCTGACAGACCTGCCCTCTTCTCAGTTTAAAAATGTAAATTCTTGCCTTAAGGTGTAACAGCAGCTGTCTGCAGTGCTACAAAATCAGGAGTCCCCCATCTCAGGCACTTTGGAAGAGTGGCCCCAGACATTATTTTATGATTTATAAAGCCAGGAGTTATGAATTGTAAATGGTACAGCCATGATATGGCCTTACACAAGGCAATGGCTAGTCAATATAGGAAAAATTGCTTCAGTTTAGTGATCATTTTCTGAAGAAAAATAATCATAACTCAAACATTTCTTTTCTTTATTTTTCAGCTGTGCAGCTTCTGTCCTGTCTGTTTTCCTTGATGGTTTGGATTGGAGACTCTAAGCAGACAGCTAACTGCTGTCTCCCTATAGGCCTGGCTGAACCTAGTATTGATGACTTTGTAGAACATAGGATTAGAGAGTAATGGCAGTTAAGGGGGGGGTCCTAGAAATTCAGGGACGTATACTATAAACTGTTTTGTAAAGTGAAGATGGCTTATATGTTTAGAGAATATGTATTGTATTGTTTTATGTTGTAATGTGTGCTTCTTTATTTCTCTTTTTTTTGTAATTTTGGTACTTTGAACGTTAAATCACGTACAGCTTGAATTTGACGCATCATGTGATTCTCTGAGCTCTGAAAAGACTTTCTCAGCAGGTATTATTCCATGAGCTACAGAACTGTGAAAGAGATAAAGGGACTGCCTCAAACATGAGAGAGAGAGAGAGAGAGACAGACAGACAGAAAGACAATGCAAATCCAAAAGTGGGAGTATTTGGTGCTGAACTTCAGGCTGAGCTGTGCAGTTGTAGTGCTGCCTTGATCCTGGGTTATAGACCACAGGAACATAGGGAAGTAAGTGAGGGTTTTTGGTTTAGCCTGTCAAACAGCAATATGGGGAGTGCCAGCCAACCAAGAGGGAGCTGAGGGCAGACTCTGACAGACCAGAAGTGTTAGCTTCTAGCTATACTGGACTCATTGGAAAGTGTAAAGATTGGTGCAACAACACCTTAGCAAAGATCTTCCCTTTCAGAACCTTGGTAAGTGGGAGCTGACACCCAGTAACTAGGCTTCACTAGTAATGACAAAAAAGCCAATCTCTGAAGTAGCCAAATTTGAAAAATCTCCTCTTATTTTGCTTCTGTTGAGTGTCTAAAGGCATCCAAAGGCAACTAAATCATGTAATTCTGCAGGACATTTACTATATTCTTGCCTGCTGTCTCCTTCATCAACACCCACACTTCCACAGGCACCCACATAGTGCTCCATTGATCAGTTAAATAGATTAATCCCCAAAGCCTCATTCAATAAACTATTGGGAATTAAAGTGCATTTTTCAAAATAAAGTGCTTTGCCATTCAGTACTTGAGTTGTAGAACAGAAGAATTTGTATCAGAATATAACTCACCCATAGCACATTTTAAATGAGTTTCTACTCAATGGTTTAACCTTTAATAATAAAAAAAAAACACTATAACTGTTCCTCTGAAAGCTTCAATTAATTTCAGCAGTCATTGTATTAACTGCAGTTTGAACTATAGTAGCAAATTGGAAACTTACTGTATCTAGTTGAAGAAACACTGTACATTAAAATGCAGGGTCTGAGTTTGTTGCTCATTTATCCAGAATATATCTCACATAATGTTTGGCACAAAAGATTTGTTTTCTTGTTTCAGTTTAGTGAATTGGCACTTATACAGACTGCAGTTTCAACTAAGCACAGTATATGTTTACTAGGATGGATGAATAGGACATAAGGGGGCGCTTGTGGCCCATCGGGAATGTCCCTCACTCAAGTGGGCAATTTTAACAATAAGTCTTTGGAATAGTAGAGCCTATCCAGTGTTGTTTTAAAGTTGTCAAGCCTGTTTATGTCTATCACAGATTGTGGAAGTCTATTCCATGCCTTAATGGTTCTAATGATGTAAAAATGATCCCTTCTATCTGTTGTAACTCTAGGGATAACTAATTTTTTATTGAGGTATCTTAGATTGGGTCTAGTGTTACTAAATTTAAGCTCACACTCAGCCATGAGTTCCTGGGACTGCAACAAATTAAATAGAAAGAGTAGGTGATCTCTTTGTCTCCTTGCTTGAAGGGAGTGAAGGCTGGTTTGTGATAGCCTTTCTGGATATGATTTACTTTTTAACTTCGGGATGATTTTTGTGATTGATCTCTGAACTCCCTGTACTAAATTAATGTCTCTAACCAGTGAAGGGGACCATACTTGGGACCCTTAATCTAAAATGGAACTTACATAGCTTTTGTAGATGGGGAAGATAAGCTGTTGAGATTTACACATAAAGGAGCATCTGATTCTGGTTACCATGCTTTTTGCTGATTTAGATACAGACCTACAATGGTCTGATGATAATAACTTATTATTCATGAATATTCCCAGATCATTTTCTTTGAGTTCCATAAGATAGTTTGGTTTAGAATATAAGCACAATCAGGGTTATTTTTACCAAAGTATAGCACTGCACATTTACAGGTGTTAAGAGACAGGCCATTTAATATTGCCCAGTTTTCAATTTTGTCAAAGTCACTAACCAGAGAAATATGTTTACTTAGTGTGTCACCCTCACCACCCAATTTGGTGTTTTTTGCAGATTGGATGATCATATTGTGTATGTCATTGTCCAGGTCTCTAACATAGATGTTAAACAGTAATGGTCCCAAGACTGAGCCCTAGACAATGCCACTACTGATGCTACCATCACTAGATATTATGTTATTTATGCAAACACATTGTACTTTATTTTTTAGCCAGCTGTTAATCCATCTAACTAAAGCCTTACTTATGCCAGGATCTGACAATTTGTTAATCAAATTGTGATGTGGTACTTTGTCAAATGCTTTTGAGAAGTCCAATAAGATAACGTCAGAGGAGGTTCCATTATCCAGATTTTTGATGATGTGGTTATAGAATACTATTACAGTAAGTTAGTTGTACATGACCTTCCCTTTTTAAAGCCATGTAGATTTTGGTCCCCAAGGCTTAGTTGCTCCATAGAGAGCTCAAGTCTGTTCTTAATTAAGCACTCCATAGCTTTGTAACAGTGTGAAGTGAAGCATATGGGCTTATAATTTTCTACATTGCCTATTTTTCCCTTTTCATAGATTGGGACTACTATGGCCCTTCTCCAGTCTTCAGGTACACTTCCCTTCCTTAAGGACGGATTGAAAATTATGGAACACACAATATGAGTGCCTCATCAAGGGAGACAGAGATCTGGCATCTACAGTACATTGCATAGGGGAAAGAAGGCCAGATGCAAACAATGGAAAGGATTCACCAAGCTCTCAAAAGCCCTGCAGCTGTTGGAAAAACACAGTGCATGTGAGTTGCCACTTGCAGATCCACAGTTTTCCCAGAGCTGTGGGTATTCACAAATGTGGAACCAGAGTATGACCTGCTCCATGATTTACAGCAGCTTGCAGGTAGTGTTGCCAAGGAAATCCCTCCAGCTGTGAAAAATTGTTATGGACCATGACAGCAGCTATAACATCTTCCACAGCTTCAGAGATTTTGGTCTGCAACTGGAGTTGCGGGGTCAGGCTTTGTCCTAAATCCTTTTGTGAATCATGCCCAATTTGATTTAACAAAAAATGTCAATGATGCTAACCTTGTAGCCTGATTTTGTTTAAATCTGATTGTTAAATTAGATTGATGATTAAATTATATTTTAGTTAGGGGGGTAGAACCAGGGTCTGGTGGGACACAGGCAGTGGGAATTACACTCCAAAAAAGTAGAGGAAATCCATCCATGTACTTACTTATGTTTTTACCCTCCAACAGTAACAAAAGCCGCAACATTCAGATCCAATGTAGAGCCAAACACCCAAAGCCAGTACCAGTGGGTGGAAGGCAGGGGTTAAGTGCAGGGTCAGTTGTGTGCATACTGAAAATTCCACTAAATAGCTCCTTCATAAGGCATCAAAGTTGCAGTGGCAGCTAGAGATAATTACAAAATATTATACAGCTACATTAACAATGTCAACAAATTAAATCATACTTTAAATACCTTAGTTGTGGGGGAAGAAGTTGTACCCAGAATGGTGGATATTTTTAACAAATATTTCTACTCCATCTTTCACCAGTATACTGAGGACTAAGAAGATCATATTAGTATAAAGGAAGCCATCAGTTTCATAATAGATTAACATAGGCTGGAGAAACTATTACTGTGACCGAATGCTGATAAAACCAAGAACCTGTATGCAATGCACTCAAGGATCATTAAGGAACTGGAAACAGAAATAAATGGCCCACTTATATGTCCTTTTGAAAGGTCACTCAACACAGGCAGGGTGGTGAATTCCTGGAAAGAGGTACATGTGATACCAGTATTCAGCAAGCCCTGGTTAGAGCCATTATGCTGCAAAAATGTGATACAGTTTCTTTTACTGTGTACTTGGTTTGAAATGATCTCAGTGCTGTAGTTCAACACTTCCCCATCAGCAGAGGCACAAGTGTAGAGGAAAAAGAGGCTTTTTTGAAATTCTCTTATTTATTTTTCTTTATTTAGGAACTATTTAGTTTGAAATTATCAGAGTGCTGTAGTCTAGCACTCCTTCAACAAAAGAGGCACCAAATGCAGAGGAAAAAGTGGCGTTTTTGAAATTCTGTTATTTTTCTTTACTTAGGAACCAGATCTATTGTGAAAGCTTTTTTCTTTCTGCCTAATATTTATTTTTAACTTAATTGTCAGTTCTAGAACCTGATGTCATCAGTGGAGTAGGAAACCAAGAGAGAAGTTCTCAGTGCAGGGTTACAGCTCAACTGATTTCACCCGGTACTTTAACAAATATACTATTGAAAACTAAATATTGCATAAGAAAAAGCAGCCTATCAGATTGTAGGATTTGTGATGCCCATGATATAATAAATTGTAACTTCCCAGTTTGTGCTTAAAGATATACAGTATAATTTCTTGTCTAGTGTACTTGCCTGGTCAACAAAAAAACTAAATAAAAGAACAGTACTAGCAACCACTAAATTTTGCAAATATTTATCTGTAAAGGAAGACCACTTTTAGTAGACTGCGGTCTGCTTCCTACCCCTATATTACATTAGGTTTTCTCCTGCAAAAAAAAAATCTTCTATCTTGTTTCTAACTATAATTATGCCACCCTGTACATCATCATTCTGGGCAGGAAATGAAACCACTCTGGCAACATTTACACATGTGCAGCATTGCAGTGTCTGTCACCGCTGGTCTAGGAAACATCAGGGAAGTGGTTTTACTACTTGGACATGGGACAAATTGAAGGCCATCTTCAATAAACCTACCAAAAACATACAGCCTCCTTTGAAAATCAATACAATAATTGGAATGTCAACTGACATAGTGGATGAAATCATACACAGCAGTATAAAAAATTTAGAAATTTGAAGCATGCAAAGGAACCTTTAAAATTAGCATTTGTACATTACGATAAAAGAGAATACTTATAAAATATAGCAACAAAATTTGGTCAGCACTGCAGCACTGAGTTTCTTGAAGGGAATCTGAATCCATCATACTCATTTAGTTCTGTAAACTATTTCCTATACCATTCTGAATAGTTATTGTAGTAAATACAATTGTGATTTCTGTCTTGACATATCAAACATCATGTTTGTGCCCCCTCCAAGACAGGAAGCAGTGTTAATAACTGCAGGGATTCACAACTAGAGTGAATTTATTGTAATGAATGAAAACACTGTAAATTGCCTAATATCACCCATTCCTTGCAAATTAAGTGGCCAGCCAATATATGACTATGAAACTCCAGTAAGTCTGGTAGCGCTAGGGAAATGTACTGCTGATGAGTGGTCCGTTGGGCACCCATGTCTCTATCCATGAAACTTTCTGTCTGACAGAAACCATTATTACCTCATATCACATACTTCTATATTACTAAACTGACACACTCCCATGTGTGTTCTGAGAGCTTTAGCTAACAAATGTTATTTTCTGTAGCTGACCTTCCACTGCAGTGCTAAGTTTCTCTTTTTTTTAGTTAATCTTTTTATGTTCCCTCTCTGCTGGCAGGCTCTCATCCCCTGGTCTTCCCAGCCCTGTCACTCTGGCATCCACTGTGACTTACCTTGTCCAGTTCTTCTCCCAGGGCTTACAGCTATGGTGGGGTTAGCAGGTCCCCCCTATAGCTCCACCAGGAACAAGATCCAGTTTGCCTGGAAGTGTTCAGATAGCCAGGTGCAGAAACTGTGGGAGACTGGTGTCATCCTACTTGTTGGCTGTCTTTCCCATTTTTCTCCCCTGGCATGGAGGAAGTGATGTGCAGTGGCACTAATGGCAGTGCCTGGCATCTTTTCTACCTCTGCCCTCCCTTGTGCAGTGTCAGTGTGCCAACTCCCAGCCACCATTAGTTGCCTAGCTAACACCAGCCAGTGATCCCTTCCCTACCTGGAGGAGGAGAGCAGTCCTAGGGATGCTCGATCCTCCCCCCCTCTCAATTGGCCCTCTGACTCTTGAGGTCACTCTTGACATTGGGTCATCGGTGCCTCAAATGGTAGTGCTACCACTGCAATGGTAGGCCATCCCTCAGCACTGAGTTTCCTAAAGGCAACCTGAATCCATCCTACTCATTTAATTCTGTGAACCACTGTATTTACTATACCATTCTGATTAGTTATTAGTTATTGTAGTAAACACAATTGCAATGTCTGTCTTGACATATCAATGACTATGTTTATTTTTTCCTAAGCTAGGAAGCAGTGTTAATAACTCTAGGGATTCACAACTACAGCAAATTTATTTTAATAAAAGGGAATGCTATAAATTGCCTAATATCACCTGTCTCTTCCAAAATATGATAAGTGGCCAGCCACTTTACCACTAGGAAACTCCAATAAGTATTGCCGCTCTTCAAAAATATACTACTGATAAGTGGTCAGTTTACTATGATCATTCCTCAAGTGTTTTCAAGACCCCCATATCTCTTTGCACAAAACATTCTGTTTGATAGAAATCATTACTGTCACTTGCCCCGTACTTCTATCTCATTGTCTGACACTTTCAATTGTGTTCTAAGAACACTAATAAAATGCTATTTGCTGTAGCTGTGCTTCTGAGACTTGGTTCTCCTGCCTCGCTGGCACATTTTTTATGAGCACTATGAAATAACACAGTAACGGCAAATGGGCACCAGTGCAGGCAGAACTGTGGCACCTATGTGTCTACAGTGGCATCCACCAGGATGAAACCCACTTTTAAAGCACTTTGCCTTATGCTGCAGCAGACCTACTGAATAAAGCAATGTAATTTCAATGGCAATTAATCTCTTTAGTCATGCAGGGACAGTGGCATTCACATCATCCTGGCAGTGCCACATTTTCCTGAATGACAAAAGGGGCTAATTGCCATTGAAATTACATTGTTTTATTAAGTAGGTCTGCTGTAGCATTCTGCAGAGTGCTGACAAATTTATGCAAATTTGGGTATCATCCTGGGGGATACCTCTGTATATACTGACTGTCATGTAATTCCAATAAAAATGCAAATGGGTAAGAAAAACATGTTTTTAATTTCTATCCAACCAACAACAATCATTAGACTCTGCACTTACTGCATAAGAAAGGTGCTTGCATGATCATGACCTCTATCCACCCTGACTGTACTTACTGCATGCAAAATGTGCTTGCATGATCAGTACCTCAGAATGCAACAAGAAAGAGTGTGGCAAAGGGGGAGGAGGCAGTACTGAATGGAGACATCAGACTGCTTCAAGTAGCAGAGTGATTGTGCTTCAACTGCAACATTTTGTGCTTCATTCAGAATTCAGTGACATGCTTGGAGCTCCTTTCTCTCTCTTTGTGATAACAGGACATCACACATAACTTCATTATGCAGTGGTAAAAATTAACAGAATATCAAGTATCCACACTCCGCAAATATGCTTCAATAACTGAATACATCAATTGAGTTTCAGAATAATATATTTAACATGAAAGTTGGTAAGAATATGCTGAAGAAAATGATTTTGTACCCTCCACAGTTGCTGAGCAGTCACCTCCCCCCACTTGTAATGCAGCTTGAGTTGCAAGCTGCTGCACAACCCAGTGCCAGTCTATCTACTTATGTTATTGTCAGGAATAATAGAGGACTTGGGGCCATCCTTTACTGCCACCAGTCAGTTACCCAATTACTTTTAAAGTATCACTAATCTGCCAGACAATTACAAGAAATTGACAGAGGCTAATTTGGTTGTTGTATAATTAAGCAAAACGTCTGAACAGGCATCCCTTTTGCTGACATCCAGATTCCTGTGATTGCACAAAGGCTACAGCTTTTTGGTAGCTCCCCCATATATAACTTGTGCTTAACAATAGTTGTCCATCACTTAAAACTAAGAGCAAAAAAGTGGTGAGCTTTATAATGAAATTGTCCTGTAAAACAAAAGTGACTTAAATGGGGGCACTATGTGAGAAAACCACTTTGGGGGCATTCATGGCCTTTTTCTATGATGCCCTGACTCATGAATTTCTGCCTGCAGTCTATTTAACAGTGCACGAAAATGCTATTTAAAGGGCTGCTCTTCCTTTCCTCCCCATGCTCACTGTTAAAGTATTGTGTTTTTTTTTTGTCTAAGTGAAGTCTCACAAGTCCCTTTAATTGAATGACTTTTAAGCTCCACAGTGGCCAATTTGGCTTCAACTAAAGGAACCGAGATCTGAGAAACAAACCTTGGACTATACATCATGTTTGGAAAAGAGAAAAGTTCAAGGATGTTGGAACTAAAAAGGCCCAAGTTCCCTGCAGATTAACCCCATTCATTTGGCTCTCCTTTAAAAGATAATGGACTGAGGCAATGTGGAGATGGGCAAAAAGTTCAAAATTGCCAAAGCAGGTCCCTCTCCTCTCTTCATTTAACAGCCCTCTCTCTACTCCAATCAATTGGCTTTGCCAACAAAGAGACCCTAGGTCCCTCTTGAAACCCTGAACTTCGGCAGACACAGGAAAGGTATGTATGAAGGATGGAGGGCTAATAAAAAAATGCAAACATCCAACACTTGGAAGGAAACCAAAAAACATGCAGATACTGTTGGCAAGATAATCCATTATACCTGAGTAATAATGCAGAGACTTTCTCACTAATCTTAAAGTACTAACAGTGTATGAATACTCATGTACAGACATATATATATATATATATATATATATATATAATATATATACATATATCACAAGTACACACACATACAGTGAACCTTGTTTTTACCTCTGTATGCATTAACCCCAATAGATAACTTTAACTAGGTTTTTTCAATGAAAATGTACACATGTTCAAATCCCAAAATGCACTCAGTAATACAAAAATGCACTAAACTTGTAATTGCACTAATGTTGCCTCCAACTTACTAGCTGCTTCAGTGCCTTCATTTACATCCTGACATAAAACAGATCAGGTGCTGTAAAATCTGTTGCAGTTATGTGACAAAGGTCACATTAGTGCAAGCAAAAAGTTATCTAAATGCAAATGCAATTCAGTTTCCAACCGCAGAAATCGTGTCATGCCACCCAGTTTATGATATAAAACCAATCAGTTGAAATCCAATTTGATTAAGTAATCAAGGAAAATCCTTACCCCACCACACACACACACACCTACAAAAGATATCCCCACCTCCAGATCAGCTTGAGTTACACTTTAACATACTAACCATAGCAGCATGCCAGTGAAGCATTTATCAAAAGTTTGTTTTAATGCCAAAATAGAATAGTAAAATATCTGCTCACAAAAAAGTAGCTCTAAAGCATTACAAACAGTTAATTTACAAAATATATAGTTTTCTATGTACACCATTATCAGTTTTAATTTTTTCACTGTACAAAATAATTATACATCTGTATCTATATCTGTATCTACACCTATATCTACAGTATATTTATATCTATATCTATACCTATAGCTATATCTATATCTACTGTATATCTACAGTATATACACATATATAGATTACCCATCACTATAGTATGGTTGACCAGGGGATTCTATGTTAAACCTCAAATTTTGCACTTTAAAAACTTTGCAACTGTTCAACAAATTTGCATGACATTTTTCATGTGCAGCCTTGTGTGGTAGGTCTGTTGACATGCCAAGTTTAATTTCAGTCAGATTTGTAGATTTCAAGCTTCGCATAGTGCTAAAATTTTAAAAATTGCTGTTTGTGTGCTTTTTTTTGTCATCTCACTGCATCCAGATGGTTTGGAATTTTGGTCTGACAGTTTCAGGGTAGAAAGGGATTGCCTTATGGAAGTGTGATTTGCTGGTTTGGTGAAAAAAAATAATCCATTCTAAAGTTATTTAATTTAAAACTTTTGAGTTCTGAGCATGCTCAGTTTAGTCTTTTTAATAGCTTCCTGGAATGGCAAAAGAATTTGGTCTCACAAAAGGGGATTCTTTGTTGTAAGGGCCAATCCTTTTTTGTGAGGAAAAAAAATCCTTCTTCATGAGATGCCATCTTTGCACATTAATAACTTCACAACCGTTCAATTGATTTGCACAAGATGTTACATTTATGTTCTCAGAGGGTACACGACTTGTCAAATTTCCTTCTGGCTGCACCTGCAGATTCAGTGATCTAGATAGTAAGAAAAGTTAAAGAATCACCGTTTGTTTGCTGTTTTTTGTTATCATTCAGCGCCCAAATGATTTGGAATTAGATCTGAAATTTTCAGGGCAGAAAGAGCTTGGCCCACAAATGTGCCTTTCACTGGTTTGATGAAGAAATATTAATCCGTTTGCCAAGTTATAAGGATTTGAAATTTTGGTTCAGACCATGCTCAGTAGAGTCTTTTGGATAGTTGTTTGATACCCTACTGAGTATGCCCAGAACCAAAATTTCAAATGCTTATAACTTGGGAACAAATTAATATTTTTTCACCAAACCAATGAATGGCACCATTCTGCAGCATACCCTTTCCTAACCTGAAAACTGCAGACCAAAATTCCAAACTTTCTGTGCTGTAGATGATGACAAAAAGCAGCAAAAATCACAAAATCCATGGTTCCCAACTTAGCAAGAGGATCCCACATCTGCTTTCTCTGTATGAGAACAGCTGGACTTTGTTTATTTCTGTAGCTGCAGCTGGAACACATGCTGCAAGCTGCAGTGAGAACTGTGGGTTGTCCTTTTGCTGGTGTCTAGTGCCCCCCCTTTCCCATTATTTTCTGTGTAATGTTGCCTTGTTGTCCAGTGGCACCACCAGCCTCCAATCACCTCCCTATACTTAATTTATCTTACCCAGTTACCAAAGAGTAAAATAAAAATGATAAACCAAATAATTTCTTGTGAAGCTGAAACCAACATCATCCTTGTGAGAGCAGCTGCTGGTCACTCAGGACAAGGGGCGAGCCAACATGCAAGCAGAGATGGCAGCAGAACTGTAATAAGGGAGATGAGAAACTATTCCAGTAAAACATGGTGGCAGTGGTGCAGGGGGGAGATCTTGACTTTTAGACCTAATGGGAGTTTAATGTGACACTCACAAATCGAAGGGAACCTGTGGTCTTTACTTCAGTATTTAAATAATTAAAATGATTGGTGTTGGCCAGGGATTGATTGCTTTCCAGGATGAGGAGAGCAATAGTGACAGAAAAGTACACCTGCTGGGACCCATTGGTGTTCTGTATTTAAGACAGTTTTTCTTATAAAGTGACTGCCACTCAATCTGTGACCAAGTGCCCATTTGTAGAAAGCTCTGCTGTACTACTAAACTCAGCCCACACTATGAATAGGTGGGGATGCATATTTTGTGGGCTACTAATCTCTCTAAAGGAGCCTGACTCCCCCCCCCACACACACACTCTGTATACACATGTCCCTCAGGAATCTGGCCAGCCTGTACTTTGTTTAATAGTTTTTAATCCTCTTATCAGTGCATTCTGCCACAACAAGTTCTACAGCACTCACCTCATGGTTACAGTGTCATGCTGGATTCCTTCCTGACTGTGAACTACTTTCACCACATGCTTTGCACCAAACAAGTAACCTTTATTTATACTAAAATATATGTGTGTCCTTTAGACCTGAATGTGCACTTCTGATGGTCTGGGGCCTCCACGGGGTGATGCCCAGCTGCTAGGTAGACTAATTTAGGAATGGGTTTGTCAATTTTGGGGGGCATATAAGTAAAATGCACCCTTCCCCCCTTGTTTCTAAATTCTTCACTGAACTCAGCAAAATTATCCTCATTTGAAAATAATACAATATCACACATACCCTCATAATGCAAAGCACCATGGACTCTATATGCAATTCACCACAGAACATTATGCTGGTCCAGCTTTAAGCAGAAATGCATGGTACCAAAAGGTCTCTAACCACAATATGCAAAGGGTGCTAACAGAAGACACATACACGTGTTTCATCCTATCAGGACTCATCAGTGTGCCTTGTCTGAGTGATACCCCAATTGAATGAACCAGCTACCCTAAGATGGTCTATCTGGGTTATGTTGTGGTGAACCCAATAAAAACAAAAATCAAGCTAAAAGACAAAGAACCTCAGTGTGCAAGAACTGACGCAATGGTTACCCTCAAAGGGCACTGGCCAGGAAGTCAAGTTTCAAAGAAATACAAAATCACACATACCCCCTATAATACAAAACACCATGGGCTGTATATGCAAATCACCACAGAATATTATGCTGGTTCAACTTTGCCACTCTAACCATTTCAAATTATTACTTAAAAAAATTCAAGCCAGGACATTGGGCATGTGAAGTAGCTGGAGTCCAATCTTGAATTTTCAAGCACTAATTTCTAATGGTGATAGGGTGCTCATTTTCAATTGAGCATAACTTTGCTGATGTCAGTGAAGGATTTATTACAGACAAGGTGGGAGTCCTTTACTAGTATGTCTAGAAATTACAAACTCGTTCCAGAGGGGATCCTTGCACCCTGAATGGGTCAGCTCCTCCACATCCCTACAGGCATGAGCCACCTCCTGTTCCCCACTGCCTAAGGGGATCCTTGCACCCTGAACAGGTCAGCTCCTCCACATCCCTCCAGACATCAGCTACCTGCCTGCTCCCCACTGCCTAAGGGGATCCTTGCACACTGAACAGGTCAGACTTTCCACATCTCTCCAGGCATCAGCTCTCTGCTTGTTTCCCACTGCCTATGGGGATCCTTGCACCCTGATTGGGTCAGCTCCTCCACATACCTCCAGGCATCACCCCCCTGCCTGCTCCCTACTGCCTAAGGGAATCCTTGCACCCTGAATGGGTCAGCTCCTCCACATCCCTCCAGGCAACAGCCACTTGCCTGCTTCACACTGCCTAAGGGAATCCTTGCACCCTGAATGTGTCAGCTCCTCCACTTCCCTCCAGGCATCAGCTGCCTGCCTGCTCCCCACAGCCTAAGGGGATCCTTGCACCCTGAATGGGTCAGCTCCTCCACATCCCTCCAGGCATCAGCTGCTTGCCTGCTCCCCTCTGCCTAAGGCTGTCTTGGTGATTTTTTTCACCCCTCCTTCTCCCACCTCCTTCCTTTATTAAATATACTTTCTCTCTCCCAGTGACCTGCCCCTACTTCTCTCAGGTTTCACTTCCTATCGCTCTGTCTCACTCTCTCTCTTTTTAAGGGGTAGTACCTCATTCCTGAAGCTTGTGCATAACAATGTCAATTAGGACCTCTGGGACCCTATTATTTATTTATTTATTTAGTTTTTGTTAACCGGGTAAGTGCTCTAGTCAGCAAGTGACTGTTTTCAGGCACGACCCGGGAGGTACAATTACAATACACAAAGAGTACAGTCAGATTATTAAGACAACGAGTACAAAAAATGCAGAGAGAAATACATATGGCAATGTAACATACATTAGTAAACACAAATATACTTTAGCACTTGATCATGGAACATACTCAAAAATGTGAATAGTAGAAGGCAGAAAATAAGAGAGGATAGGCATCAGTAGAAAAGACACAAAGAAGGAAAACTGGCAAAGGATGGGAGGGAGATTAAGTGAAAGGAGGTGCCGTCAGATACGGCAACAGCGGGGTGAGGTACCAACCTGCGGCCGGGCCTATGGAGCCGAAAGACAGCAGGCGAAGAGAGGGTGGTAGGGGGGAGCAGCAGTAGATGGCAACAGTGGTAGGAGGTAGGAAAATACAGCCGGTCTGGTGGAACCGATAGACGGCAGGGCGAGAGTGAGGATGCCGGTGAGAGGGGGATAGAGGCGGAGGAGTTACGGCAATAGCGGCAAAAGTTTCAAAGTCAAGCCGAGCCAGTGGAACCAAGAGATGGCAGGGCAGGGAAGGGGAGGTCGGTAGACGGTGGGAGTAGGCGGTAGTAGGTGGAGAGAGGTGACTAAGCACAGCCAGGTGGGTGGGGACTAAGGAGGGGCATGGATGAGGTAGGAACAGGTAAAGGTGAGTTTGGTGGGGAGTGGCAAAAAGGGGGGAAGAGGATATAACAGAAGAAGGGGGAGGAGAGCAGCAGTGGGGTTAAGTGAGGAGAGGCTGTGAAGTGAAGATAAGAATGTCATGGAGTAGAATAGCGACTTACAATTGTCAACAGCTAACATTAGGCTTATAAAGAAACAGGTTAAGGCAACATTAATTACAAGGCACAAAATAACACATTAATTACAAGGCACAGTATAGAACACCCATTTGGACAGGCAAAGTGCTAGCAATGAGGAAACAGTACAAATGCAGCGGATCAGGTAGGGTCAAAGCAAACACATTTGTCCATAGTAGTGAGGAAAGTCCTGAGTTTGCTCTAAAATTCACATGAGTGGAGACATCTCTTAGATCCTGAGGTAGTAGGTTCCATAGGTGGGGGCAGAATGGTGGAAGGGCCCATGCCCTTTTAGTCCGACAAAGGGGATGGATAGTAAAAGTATGATCAGCCGATCTAAGATTCCTTGTGGGAATGGCCGGCCTGAGGAGATCAGACAGGATAGCAGGCTTGGACGTCCTTAGGATGGAATCAACTAAATTGTACAAGTAGTACTGCCTGGTAGAGGAAGGAGAAAGCCAACCAAGGTCCTAATATAAGAGACAATGATGCTGCAGCCGAGGTGCTTTGGTTGCATACCTGCACACATTATTGAAGGTAGTATCCCATAGTTGCAGTGAAGATTTGGTGGCCAAGGACAGGATGGGACACCCATATGTAAGGGTTGGCAATAGAATGCCTCTGGCTATCACCAATTTAGCAGCAGGGGTGAGCAGGTATTATGTGTCGTCATACTCTGTTATTCCCAATAGAACCTCCGTGCACCAGGTTGCCTCCTTCCTCCCATCTAAACCACTAAGAGACAGTACTTAATGTGTATGTCACAGTCACCTCCCCTACCACGGGTCAAAAAGCTACACCCAGTATGGGCATCCTAGGAACTGGTCACAGTGCTGTTACCCAAAAGATCCCTCCTTGGTACCGCTCGTCCCTGGATTATTTGCCCACTTTAGCACCACTGAAGTTCTTGCATCCAGCAAAAGGCAGTGGTCAAAAAAATTTAAACTCTTACTGGACCACATTACTCACTTGCTGCTACTACTACTCCGACCTTTGGGCAATATTCACAAAATTAAAATGCATGCACCCAGCAAACGAGTAAGGCAACGGCAGAAAAAAATAATACTGGAACAGCTCCTAAGACTGCTCTTGCTTCTCCTACTCCTGATGTCTGGCAATGTGCATCCCAACCCTGAGCATCCAATGACTCTCAATGCTAGACAGCATAAAACTATAGGTCTTGTGTTCTCATCCCTAAACATTTTCAGGCTCGTCCCAAAAATGGACAGCCTCAAGTCCTGGGTCTCTCAACGACACCCTGATGTCATCTCTGTTGTGGAAATATGGCTTTCCATGAAAATACCATATACTGCTATATCTGTGCCTGGCTACACCCTGTACCAACAGGACCAGTGCTCGAAAAGAGGTGGAGGATATGTCATTTACACCAGAAATACACTCCAGGGATATGTCATACCTCCACCATCCAGCAATGACAATCTCCAGGTACTAGCCATCAAACTAATGCTAGGAGCACACAACAGAGTGCTCACCCTACTGCCTGTATACATCCCACCTAAGTAGACCACACCTGGCATCAACAACCTACTGGACTACATTAGCACACTTAGTCTAAATTCTGAAACAATGCTGGTGGGAGACTTCAGTATCAGCTGGGTCTCACTTGCTGCTAAAACCATCAAAGATACCCTTGCCACAATCCACTTCTCCTAACTGGGGGATGCACTGACTCGAACCAATTACAAGATGAGCACCAGCACACTTCTGGACTGGGTTCTCTTGAACCGCCCTTCCCACATCACAGTTCTCATCATGCTCCCTGACTCATTGAGTGACAACACCCCTGTCAGTTTCCTTTGGAACAACAACTACAACAAACCTCCTGCAAGAACCATAAAAAAAATGCCTACTCCTAAAGAGCCACCTTCTGCAACTAAAGGACAACCTAAAGCAGCAGGATTGGTCAGACCTGTATGGAACCATGGATGTGGACACTGCACTGGATCTCTTTATCTCAAACTTCAATGCGGCCTGTGACAAACACTCTCCAGTCACAAAGAGAAAAACCAGAGGACCTATAAATCCCTGGATTACCATGGAACTACTGGCACAACTAAACACAAGAGACCAACTCTGGCAAACAGTATGGGGACATGGCACACCAACTAACATCCAAAGGTATAAAAAGGCTTGCAATGAGTGCACAAAGGCAGTTCATGAGGCAAAAAGCAAATTCTGCAAGGGAGCACTCACTAACACCTGGAATAGCAGCAAATAGTTCTGGGCAAATCTATATGATATCACTGGGAAGGACCATAAAATAGCCCCAGCCATGCTTAATGTTGAGGACATCCCTACCTTGGACCCTCTGCTCACTGCAAACCTCTCTGAACCTCACCTTCTCAGATCTCAGTAGTGTACTCCCAAAAAACTTCTTCAATATCTCTGCTCCAGGGGTCAGTGAGAAGACCCCAGCATGACCAAACCAGCCACTCTTCCATTTCAAACTGGTCTCCGGAGCCACTGCTAGAAAATACCTTGAAAAAGCCCTTAGAAAATCAAGGCACACTGGGGACTCTCTGGACCCTAAATGTGTTTTATTAACATTAGATGAAGTACTTGGTCCACTGGCAAAGATAATTAATCTATTTCTCTGTCACTCCAAATTCCCCCAAATCTGGAAAGCTGCCATGGTCACCCCAGTACACAAAGGTGGTGACTGATCTCTTCAAAACAACTACAGGCCAATCTCTATACTCCCCCCACTCTCCAAGGCTCTTGAAAGGATTGTGGCTGACCAGCTGGTGGAATACTTCTGTCAATATCAGTGCCTATGCCCAGAACAGCATGGTTTCTGAGCTGGCCATATCACTATCACTGCCCTCCTAGAATTTACTGGATTCATACATAGTGCACTTGGCAAAGGGCATATTGTAGGGGTGGCTTTTGTTGACCTATCAAAGGCATTTGACAAAGTCCATCATGCCCTCTTCCTTGAACAGCTCTCAGACATAGGGCTAGCCCTAGAAATCATGGCATGGTTTTGTAGCTACCTTAACCTGCGATCACAGCAAGTAAAGATCAGGGATATCCTATCAGAAAGCTGACCGGTCAGATCAAGGGTACCACAAAGATCCATACTCGGTCCGTTACTCTTCAGCATCTTCCTAAACAACCTCCAGGCTGCTTGTGACAGCCGCATGCTCCTCCATGCAGATGATGTGGTGATCTTTACTAGCAACCTTGAACCTGCACTGCTGGAATACGACCTTCAGAGCGGCTTTGCAGCTGCTGAAAAAATGGTTCAAAAGAGCAAAAACTGGTCATGTACTATAAAAAGACCAAGACCATGCTCTTCACCACATCCCAAAACAAGCTAAAAGGCTATCCCCTGGCAATTCAGAATGACTCTGGTAACAGCCTGGAACTAGCACCCCATTTCATGTACCTGGGAATCACACTGGACACTGCCCTGTCTTATATACAGCACATTGACATCACAGTCAAAGCCCTTAACACCAGGATCAGTGTACTGTACAGGCACATACATTGCTTGACCTATGAAGCTCTGAACTTGGCAATTAACAGTTCACTCATCACATTGATTGACTACGGCCTAGCTGTCTATGGCTCCGCTACTGACACAGCACTCCAACACCTCTCAATAGCCATAAACAAGGCCTGCCGCCTGCTCACTAATGCCCCAAAACTCACCCACACCTGTGAGCTTTATGTGCAATCAGACTGGCTTCAATTGAAGGACAGAATACTTTATCAAACCTGCTTACTCGCAAAAAAGGTCTCACTAAACTTACTTCCTCAAGGAATTCTGAGCTTCTGTCACCACCTACACATGTCAGGCATACCAGGAGCTCAACTACACAAGTATTTCATTTTCCCAGGTGCCGCACAACTATGGTCCATCAATCTTTTGCTCACTGGGCCCTTCTGTGGACAAATGGTCTACCATTTGACATAGTCAGAGCCACAACCCTTGGTTCCTTTAAGCGCAAACTCCGTCAGTACCTCACCGACAATAGTACCTGGAGGTGCCCCCGCTAGTCTGCACCTGCAGCTTTAGTCTGCCGCAGCACATCAAACTCCTGACCTGCCAAGTTAAGTCTTTGCCCAAGCACTTGCCTCCCACCCCTTTTGCCCTAGCACTTGCGTCTTACCCCTACCCCTTTTCTCTTTTCTTTCCCTCTGCCCTTCCTATCCCAGCTCCCACTGCCCCTCCCTACCTCACCCTAACAGTCTGCCTCTGCCTCTGCCTTTCTTTTCCACAGGACACTGGAATACCATGTACAATGCCTTAGCAAAATTTGTGTAACTGTTTGTCATTGCAACCCATGTACTGTTAAATTTTTTTGTACTCTGTATGCATAACTACTGTAACTTTATTGCGTCTTCTTGTGTTAATGTATCTGATGTGGAATCTCTCAATGAGCATCCGCTCACAGGTGTCATCCAAGATTTCAATAAATTAAAAAAAAAAGAACTACTGTACCACAAACCCATTCCTGATCTAGTGTACTCAGTGGCTGGGCATCACCCCGTGGATGACTGGGACCATTGTCGGTGCACATTCAGGTTGGGATGCCACAAATATGAAATAACACAGAGCAGTGTTGCTTCCCTAACCCCCACTGTTTTGCTCCCTAACACTGTTTGATGTAGCAGACACTTTGCTGGATATTAAAACAGCAGAAAACAGATAAAGTGTGTGGGCCAGATCTTCGAAAGGGTTGCGCCATGCACAATAGGGCTGCGCCTGCGCAAGTCTGAACTTGCTCTATTCTGCGATATTCAGCAGGAGGCAGTTGCACCACAGAAAACATGCTGAGCAACAGCACAATGCAAATGAATGCATGCTGAACTGGAGGGGGAGGAACCATGCATAAACTGCACAGCCCGATATTCAGCCGGGCTGTGAAAAGTTGACCAAAGCAACCCCAACCTGCGCCTGCACAACTTTGAGCCAAAAAAGGCTCAAGTCAGGCCACCACAGGTGAGCTGCTGCATTGCAGGCACAACACAGCAGCTGCCACCTGTGGCTAGTCCTAACCCACTCCGTGTGCCCCCTGCAGCCGATCACGGGCAAGAGTGAAATCCCCACCACTCCCCACTGGCCCGATTGCGGGCATAGCTGAAATCCCCACCAGCCCGATCCACGGGCAGCAAAGTTCCCCTGAACATATCCCTGGTGGTTCGATAAGCCCGGATCATGGGCTAGAGTTATATAAACACCCCCAACATATCCCGGTGGTCCGATAAGCCCGATCGCGGGCTCAAGACATATAAATACACCGCAACATATCCCTGGTGATCTGGTTCACCACCCCACCCACCCGCGGCCCCACCATCCCGCTCCCCGCGGCCAGTGGGCGGCAGCATCTCACCTGCCTGCGCCCGCCGCCAACTGACTGACTGCCGGTGAGACTGCGCCCAATTATGGTGCAGAGCAAGAGCCAATGGGCATGCAGCCCACATACTAACAAGGCAGTCAGATTTGTGAATGAATGGATTCATTCACAAATCTGAACTATCTTACGGGCATGCAGTTTCGTTTATAGCGTAGTTCAGATTTGTGAATGAATGGATCTATTCACAAATCTGACCGTCTTGTACGGTATTGGCTGCACACCCATTGGCTCTGCCCTGCACCAATGGGCGGCAGCCCTACTGGCAGTCAGTCAGCTGGCGGCGGGCGGCAGACAGGTGGATGCTGCCACCCGCTGGCCGCGGGGAGCGGTGGTGGGGCTTCGGGTGGGTGGGTGGGTGAACCTAGATCACCAGGGATATGTTGGGGTGTATTTTATATATCTCGAGCCCCAATCGGGCTTATCGGACCACCAAGGATATGTTGGGTGGGTGTGTATTTTACATATCTCCAGCCCGCGATCGGGCTTATCGGACCACCAGGGATATGTTGGGGGGACCTTTGCTGCCCGCGATCAGGCTGGTGGGGGGGGATTTCAGCTATGCCCACAATCGGGTCAGTCGGGCGAGGGGGGACTTTTCCACTGTTGCCCACGATCGGGCCAGTGGGGAGTGGTGGTGGGAATTTTTCACTTTTGCCCGCGACAGTTGCAGGCGTCGGTCCTCAACGGCGTTGCCTGGCAGGGCGCCAGGCACAAGTCCTTGGGATCGGCGCACCTGCATGCTAATGGCATGCAAATGGGGCTATAATCAGATGCAAATGGCCCCCCGGTGCCTTGCATGAATTATGGCCCCATTTGCATGTCACCTTTTGAATATTGGGATTTTGGCCATGCGCAATGGTACTTGCGCCACCGCAAGTTGAATGCTCCACTCTGACCACTTGCAGTGGTGCAAGTTCCACTGTGCCATACACAGTGGCTGTGGCTGGGGGGCGATAGTCAAAGGAGTTGCTCAAGGGCGCAACTCCTTTGATTATCTCTCTGGCCACACCCCTGCGCAACTATTTTGTGCAGTGCAAGGGCTTGCTCCACAAAATAGCGCAGGTTGAATATCCGGCCCTGTGTATTTAACTCATTATTACCTGGGCAGCCATTTTGTGTCAGGTAAACAATGGATAGTTCAGACTTCATATGGAGCTACTGGAGATAGTGAATGCATTATTCAGCATAGACAGTACTTTACAAGTTTCTTTAGTGCTGATACCTGAAGGAAACATGAACAAACATATACTTGAAGCTGACACAAAGAAAGCAGGGTGCAGATCTGTGTAAGGCAGGGCTCCTTCTAAAAGGCCATTACCCTTCACCTGCAGCTTCAAGGTCGAGTACTGCCCTGTCCCACCACCAGTGGAAACTCCCAAATACTACCTGTCCAAATTCAAATAGGCTCCCAGGGAAATGCCTCATGATAGTCACTGTCTACATCCCACCCAAGGAACAATCATCTGGCATCAAAGCAACACTAGATTATATCTCTGGACTCTGCAAAGACTCAGAGATCACAGAACTCGGAGATTTTATCCTAAATTGGCAATCTCCCAAGGCATCACCATATGCAGATGCATTAGCTGCCTCAGGATTGACCCAGCTTGTGGAGTCCCTGACCCGAATGAATTACCATATTGCCACCAGCACCTTACTAGACTGGTTAATTACCAATCACCCAGAAAGCATAACTAAGATAGTAGTGCTCCCAGATAGCATACGTGACCATTCCTCTGTCCTCTGTTGTTAAGCAAACAAGGCACTCAAAACTCCTCCTAAAGCAATCTTCTCCAGAGTCTTAAAGACTGGTCAAATAGGCCCCCCTAACAAAGCAATATATCCCAACAGGGTGTGGGTATACTGGAGGATTTACCACGGCTGGTGTGGTTCAGTCACGAGGTGCAGCCGAGGGACTTAACCACACCAGTAGTGGTGAATCCACCGGTATACCCACTCTCTAGAGGGGTATATTGCTATTATACAAAGGCCCCACTTGTTTTTTTTACAAAAAAAATATTTAAAATGTCCGTTTATTTTAAAAGTTGCTGCTCATTTGTTTTTCACTGCAGCGGTACTGCTCGGATTTTTTTGCGAGTTCTGCGCATGTGTGGGAGGATCGCAGATTTCCACCGCCACTGTTCTGAATTTTTACAGCTTCTTTGCTTTGGAAAGAATGAACTGCATTTCTTTCTT
The DNA here is from genome assembly GCA_016271365.2 of Neoceratodus forsteri. Taxonomy (NCBI): domain Eukaryota; kingdom Metazoa; phylum Chordata; order Ceratodontiformes; family Ceratodontidae; genus Neoceratodus; species Neoceratodus forsteri. The sequence goes on from CM028134.1 coordinate 883,656,402, forward strand.
TTTTTCTTTCCAGTGCTTCATTTTTTCAGAATGGTGCAGCAGTTTTTCTGAACTTTTGAGGCTAGTGACGGAGTATCGGATGTCGGGTTAAGGACAAGGTATTCTCGCTGTCGTCTGCGTGTTTGGCAGTGGTGTGTTTAAGAGGAATGGAGGGATTTGCAAGGGAGTTCCTGATGTGGCTGAGTGGTGGCTGGCACCGTTTCCAGTGGCTACTCTGGAGGATTTACAACGCTGGAAAGGTGCCAGCCAGCCAATCTAAATGCAGGATTCTCTATATTTTTTGTGCCCGTTGTATAATAACCCATCTTGGCCAACTAAACTAGTTAACCATCTACAGTTTAAAGGCTGTAGATATGGCACTTGAGCTATGTGTTGGTACTTTCAATGAAATTTGCAACATTTACTGTATGCACCTTTCAAAAAAATATAAGGTTAAGGGCACCTGTAAGTCCTGGATCACCCCCTCCCTTATCAAACAGATAAAGGAAAGAGATAATCTCTGGTACACAAACTGAATTACTAGATCTCATACAGACATACAAAACTGTAAAACAGCATGCAACAAATGCACCCATGCCATTCGCCAGGCAAAGGCCCAGTATTTCAAGCAAGAGTTGAACAATTCTTGGGGAAATAGTCAAGCTTTTAGGGATAATATGAAAACCTTAACTGGCAAACCCAGCAAAACTCCCCTGACTATGCTTAATGTAAATGGGAAGCTGACCCAGTATGTCAAAGAGATATCAAACACTTTAACAAAGCATTTACTGTCCTTAGTTGAGTGTTACCTCCTGACTGAGAAGTCCATCTTCTTCCAAGTTGTGTACTGGGTGTGCTTTGAAACAACTGAGAAGCTGCATGGGATATACTATATTGGACTAGATATCTGTAACTAATCTCTCTCTCTCTCTCTTGCTTACATCTGAGAGAAGTTTTCCTTACTTTTACATTGGTATTGCTTTGTGTTTAATTATTTTAGTTTTTAATTCAGGAAGGGGGTTTTCAAAACTGCTTATCTTGTCAGCATCTTCAGAAGGGCTGAAATAACTGCATATTTGATTTTTTTTTGTGGCTAACGAACCACCAGGCTGTTTTGGGGCTGGAGAGGTTTACCTGTGTCTGACTTGGATGTCTGGATTTTTCTCTGTTTGATTAGCAGGGTATCTTCTCTGTCAAATTGTTGTGTAGGGTATCTTGCTGACAGGAAGGCACTCATCGCAGCAGTGGGTGAGAGCTATTAGCTGATTGTTTTGTGAGGGCACAGTTTAGGCCCAACCCTTCCCACCCTCACCCCACCCACCCTGGAAATAGTTCCTTTATACCTGAGGTTCTGACATCATTTCTCAAGAGTGCAAGGTGCATATCACTGTCATATCTTCTCTAGCATACTGCACTGACAATATAAGCATACACATTGTATAATATATATATTTCTATATAACAAACCAATCACACATGCACACACACACACACACACACACACACACACACACACACAAAACAAACAAAAAAAAGTAGATAAACATGTGGGGAGTAGTGCAATGTAATGGCTGTGGGGCAGCAGTCTTCCAGGAGTCTTTCTGGAGGCTGAGATGCTGCCCTATTTGCAGACAACTCTCTGCCCTGAGGGACGAAGTTGCCCATCTTCAGGCTGCACTGGACAGTAGTAAAGAAACCTTCCCCCAGGCCACACTGGACAGTAGGAAGGGAACCTCCCCCATCCAGGGAGCACTAGCTCCACCACCACTACCACAGAGGTTGCAAAGAAAGCATGGCAGTTGGACCACAGTGGGCTCAGGAGGGTGAGTATGGTGGAACAGAGGCACACCCAGTCAATTGTTCCACTCCACAATCCATACAACATTCTGGGGGAGCATAGCTCCCTTATGGATGCACCCGCAGAGAAGACTGATGACAACTGTCACAAGAGAGGCCCACAGGAAGGAGGCAGAGGACACCAGAGGGAAAGGAGGCAGCTCCTGGTAGGGGACTCAATTATTAGGGGATAGAACTGGGGGGAGCTGGGAAAACTGAAGTAAGGTGCCTGCATGGTGCCATGGCTTGGAGGGACAGGAAGCACATCCTCAGGATCACAAGAACAGCTGCAAGGGAGTCTGAGCTGGATGTAATTGTCCACCTAGGGACAAATGACTTGGCTCTTCATGAGATTAGAGCAGTGCAGGAGGACATTGCAGAGTTGGGGAGGGGCCTAAGACAAGTAGCACACACAGTATCCTTCTCAGAGGTGCTGCCTGTCAATGGCATGGAGAAGGTGACGGTAATTAGCACCATGCAGTTTAAAGAATGGTTGGAAAAATGGTGTGGAGCACAGGGGGTTGGCTTCACTGGGGACTGGGGTTCCACCTGGAGGGACACCAGCCTATACTGGCAGGATGGTCTGCATCTGTCCAGGAAAGGAACAAGTCTTTTGAGCAATCAGTTTAAATGCTTCATTGGCAAGCTTTTAAACTAGTCAAAGGGGGAGGCACTGATAAGCAGCAGGAAAATCCCAGCCTCTCCATACAAAATGGGGTACTAAATGAGAAAAAGACAGAGGTAGAAAGGTCAGTAGGGGATGCTGCAACAGAAGGTAAAGCCAACAAAAAATGGAGAGCAATGAGTACCAATGCCCGTAGTCTGGGTAACAAGCTTCCTGAATTAGTGGCCTTGATGGAGGAGGAACATCTGGATATTGTGGCAGTCACAGAAACATGGTACACAAAACCATGACTGGGACGTAAACATACCAGGATACACTATCTACAGGAGGGACAGGGAGGGTAAAAGAGGAGGAGGAGGAGTAGCTCTTTACATAAGGGAAGGAATAAAAGCAGCAGAACAAAAGGGTAAACAGGGAGGAGAACAAGCACTGTGGGTAAATTTGGAGACCGGCAATGGCACCACAATCCGCACAGGGGTTGTATACAGACCCCCTTCTCAGGGGGAGGAAATGGACAAGGAAATGATAGAAAGTATACTTAGAATGGCAGAAAAAGGAGAGATATTGCTGATGGGTGATCTGAATATGCCAGGAGTGCAGTTGCAGCAGCCATTTCGAAGAGTGGAGTTATTCTAGATGCCCTACAGGGGGCATGCCTTAGACAACTAGTATTGGAGCCCACTCGAGAGAGAGCAATCTTAGACCTGATTCTCTCAAATGGAGATGGAGAGAGGATCACAGATGTAGAAGTGGGTAGCCATCTGGGAACTAGCGACCATCGAACAGTATGGTTCACAATAAACACAGCAATAGAGTCAAGCCATACAAAGGCAAAAGTACTGGACTTTAGGAGAGCTGACTTTACCAAAATGGGTGAGTGCCTAAGGAATGCACTAGCAAATGGGCAGGAAGGAGGGGTAGAAGAACAGTGGGGAATAATAAAAACTGCCATCACAGAGGTAACGAGCCTTTGTGTGAAGCAAATAAACAAAACAAAACGATGTAAGAAACCACTATGGTTCTCAAAGGAAGTGGCAGTGAAGGTTCAAGAGAAAAAAAAAGCATTCAGGAAGTACAAGGAATCACAGAAGGAGCAGGACAGAGAACTGTATCAGTTAAAACAAAAGGAGGCTGGGAAGGCAGTCAAAGCAGTAAAGGCCCAAACCGAGGAAAAGATAGCCAACTCAGTTAAGAAGGGGGATAAAACCTTTTATATGTACATCAGGGAGTGAAGGAAGACCAAGGGAGGGATAGTGAGACTTAATAAAGGGAGGGAGGGTGGGCAGAGGGAGACTGTGAAAGGCAGAGATACTAAACAAATATTTTTGCTCAGTATTTACAAATGACCTACCTATCCTCAACCTCGCCTAGCTTTCAAATCCATGCTCTATGCCCACCTCACCACCACTAGCAACTGTGATTGCGCTAGATAAAGACTACTACTCCTCATGTCCATCCTCACATCTGAGGCCTCTTCCTCCCTGACTAATGAACCCTCTGGTACCTCTACTACTTCTGTCTCCCACCCAAACTCACTCCTCCTTTTCCTGTCCCTCTCACTTAATCTCCGCTCACCACCTTTCCTCCTCTCTAGCCTCCTTTGGCGCCTAATGATCACCCTCTCCTGGAAGTTTCCTTAACCTCGAAATTGTCTACTCGCTTAAACCTGTTATAGCTTGTTTTTCTATGAAACTTAAAAATGTTACTGCCTTAAACTGTTAATAGCAAATTTATGATGTAACTTTCCTGTCTGGTTTTACCTGTAATGTGTATCGTGCTTTGTTAAATGTTCTTTGTGACGTGGAACCTTTGTAAAAGAGCCCTAGCTCAAAGGTATTAATTCCTAGATTAATAAACTAAACTAAACTAAAACTAAAAATGAAGAGGGGGAGGTACCTAAAACAAACAGTAGAAACACTGTGGATACAGAAGTTGATACCAGCCCATTTACAGAAGAAAGAGTTATGAAAGAACTCTTAAAACTGAAGGTGGACAAAGCAATGGGACCTGATGGGATTCATCCCTGAATTCTAAAAGAACTAAGGGTAGAACTAGTGACACCACTGACTACCCTTTTTAACAAATCATGGGAGGATGGGGTGGTACCCGAGGACTGGAGGAGGGCAGATGTGATTCCCCTTCACAAAAATGGGAGCAAGGCAGAAGCAGGAAACTACAGACCTGTTAGTTTAACCTCAGTGATAGGGAAAATGACGGAATTACTTCTGAAGGAAAGAATTGTCGAGTATCTAGAGGTCAGAGGGGCACAGGACCCTAGGCAGCATGGATTCACAGTGGGAAGGTCATGCCAGATGAATCTGATAGATTTCTTTGACCAAAGTAGTAGATCAGGGAGGGGCTGTGGACATGGCCTACCTAGACTTTAGCAAGGCATTTGACACAGTCCCACACAAAAGATTAATATACAAGTTAGCCAGCCTGGGAGTGGGTCTCAAGATGACAGCCTGGGTAAAGAATTGGCTGGAGAATAGGACGCAGAGAGTAATAGTAAATGGAGTCCACTCAGAAGAAAGAAGGGTTACTAGTGGGGTACCACAGGGTTCAGTATTAGGACCAATCCTCTTCAATGTCTTTATAAGCGACATTGCAGAGGGACTGGAAGGAAAAGTATGTCTCTTTGCAGATGACACAAAGATCTGCAACAGAGTTGATGCACAGGTTGGGGTGGAAAGAATGAGAAGGGACTTGGCAAGGTTAGAGGAATGGTCCAATGTATGACAGCTTAGATTCAATGCTAAGAAGTGCAAGGTAATGCATCTGGGAAACAAAAACCCAGGGGAAGAGTACACAATGGGGGGTGAGATACTAACAACAACAAAAATGGAAAGGGACCTGGGGGTAGTCATATCAGATGACCTAAAGGTGGGCAAGCAATGTGAGAGGGCAGCAAGGAGGGCTGGGGGATACTGGGATGCATATGGAGAGCATCACCAGTAGAAAACAGGAAGTTATTATCCCTCTGTACAGACAGCTGGTGAGACCCCATCTGGAGTACTGTGTGCAGTTCTGAGACCCAATCTCAAAAGACATAGACAGGATGGAAGCTGTCCAGAGGAGGGCAACTAAAATGGTGCAGGGTCTGCACCGGAAGACATATGAAGAGAGATGAAAGGAGCTTAATATGTATTGCCTCGAGGAAAGGAGGGAGAAGGGGGACATGATAGAAACGTTCAAGTACCTCAAGGGAATCAACAAAGTTCAAGAGGGTAGCATCTTTCAAAAAAAGAGGTGTGCAAGAACAAGGGGGCACAATTTGAAGATATAGGTGGGGCGGCTCAGAGGTAATTTAAGGAAGTATTTTTTCACAGAGAGGGTTGTGGATACATGGAACGGCCTTATGGAGGAGGTTTGGAGTCAAAATCAGTGGTGGAATTCAAACATGCATGCATGGGGCAGTCATAAGGCCATTCTAGGGGGTGGGGGTAGGAAGAAGTAGTCTGCTGGTTAACTAGGATCTGCAGCTTATCCAGTAGGTAGGGAAATGGGCAGACTGGGTGGGCCAAGCGGTCCTTATCTGCCATCAAATTCTTTGTTTCTATGTTTCTATGACTTCCTCAACCCCCAAAGCAACTCTTACCCAAAGTGCAAGAGGAATTCCCATCTGCCTGCGCCCCCACCTTTCTACATAAAAACTGTATCAATAGTAGAAGCCAGAAAATACCTAACAAAGGCTCTTGGCAAGGCAAGGTCAAGTGGTGACTCTCTGTACCTCAAATTAATGACCCTCACCCTGGGTGTGGATATTCATCCATTAACCTTCATTCTAAATTTGTCACTTATAACTGCTAAATTCACCCAGACCTAGAAAAAAACAAGGGTCACTCCTATCATTAAAAATGGTGATCGCACCAAATACTTGAACTACCGGCCTGTCTCTATACTCCCCCCCAAAAGCCGTAGAAAAGATAGTTAGTATTCAGCTAGTAGACTACCTCGATAAGTACTAGCTCCAGTGTCAGGAATAACCTGGTTTCAGAAAAGAGCACAGCACCACCACTGCCCTGGTTAAGTTTACTAGTTTTATCCATGATGCCTTAGACCATGGGCATATGGTTGGAGCAACTTACATCGACCTGACTAGGGCCTTTGATACGGTCAATCAGAAGCTGCTTCTAAGTCAGCTGGCCAATACTGGTCTCTCACCAGAGGCAGTGGGATGGTTCTGCAGCTATCTAACTGGCTGTACACAACAAGAAAGAATATTTGACACCCTCTCTGATCACTGCAATGTCACCACTGGGGTACCCCAAAGCTCAATCTTGGGCCCCCTACTCCTCAGTCTGTTCCAAAATAACCTACCCAAAGCCTGCCCAGACTGAGTCCTCTTGTATGCAGATGACACAGTACTGTTCGCTAGCCATGCCAACCCTGCCATGCTTGAAAAATGAATGCAAATAGCTTCACAGTAGTGGAAATCCTGGTTCCTAAACTGTAAACTCCTTTTCAATTACAAGAAGAAAAAGACAATGCTCTTTGCAACACCTCAAAATAAGCACAAATCATATCAACTACAAATTCATAACAAACAAAATGAAGTACTGGACATATTCTATACCTTCTAATACCTAGGGGTTGCCACTGACAACTCACTCTCTTACTCTCATCCTATAGATATGGTTGCAAAAAGTGCCAACTCCAAAATAGGTCTGCTATACAAACATAGACGCTGCTTAACAGATGATGCCATTAGACTCGCAGTCACCAGCTCAGTCCTATTGATTATAGACAATGGACTAGTTGTCTATAGTGCTGTTACTGACACATCTCTACGCAGTATCAAGATCACCCTTAATAAAGCCTGTAGGCTTATCCTTGGTGTCCCACATCTAACACATACATGCGAGCTGCACTCCCTACACTAGGTGGCTCACCCTGGAAAACAGGATTTGGTACTAAGTATATCTGCTTGGTAAGAAAGCCAATGTTAGCCTCACTACTCTAGGGATACTTATCCATCTTCAAACTAACAACAGCACTAGGAATACAAGAAGAGCTTGCAACCAATCCTTCAAAGTGTCCTTCCAATGAACCTCCCAAGGGCAAAGATTAATTGAATATAGTAACCCAAATGGCTGAACTCTCTTAGCGAGGACTTCCAGGCTTGTCCCAAACTTGGCCTGTTTAAATCTACCCTTAGGGTGCTCCTGGCATCTAATAACTCAAAATATAATGGTGGTCACTAACCCTCCTAACTCTTCCATCCCCCTACACCTAATCCTGACCTATAGCCCACACTGTGCACTACTAACAGGGCCACTTGACACCTAGTCTCCCTCCTTTCAACAGAATATATAACAAACTCCTATCCCCCCATTACCTACTCTCTAATTTCCTCCCATGACAAGGCCTCCTTTGCTGCTGTGCCCCCCGACCTTACTCATTAAATTTTCCCTTGATGTGGCATGACAGTGCTACCCTGCTGCCCTCTTCTAGCCTCTCTAACTGTAGACTACCCTCCATATACTTCATCTGGGCCCTTCCTCCCCAACCACTGCTAATTTTCCACTCAACTGGTCCTTTCTATTACCTTTATAATGTAATATTGTAGCCTTGTGGTCTGGCTGCCATATGTATTATGCTCTTAGTGACTCTGTGAATGCAGTTTTGTAAATAATTATTATACTGATGTTTGCACTCTCTGTTAAGTTGTTTATTAATGACTTCTATATAATTTATTACACCTGCACTGTGTTAAGTTGCATGTCTGTTGCAATGTCTGCTCTCTGACATGGAACCTATTTAAATGAGCTTGTAACTCATAGGTGTTAATCCAAGAATCAAATAAATAAAAATAAAATAAATAAATAAAAATAAATAATTCGGTAATGGCAATGGGCACCGATGCAGACAGACTTGTTGCACCTCTATATCTATATCCACTGACCATCCGTAGTTCCAGTAAATATGTGAGCAGATAAGAAAAACAAATTTATAATTTCTATCCAACCAACAACAATAATCAGACTCTGTACTTACTACATACGAAAAATGCTTGAATGATTAGTACCTCTGTCCACCCTGACTGTACTTACTGCATAGGAAAGGTGCTTGTATGATCAGTAACTCAGAACACAACTAGAAAATAGTTCAGGGGGCAGTATGGAGTAGTACACAACAGTGTGGCTCCATTGGAACTAAAAAAAGTGTGGGAGAAGGGGAGAGAAGGAGAGAGAGGAAACATAGAGGCACTGAGTGGGTTAGGCACACAACAGTGCCGTTCCCTTGGGAGCAGATAAGTGTGGGCCATAGGAGAGATAGAGGAAACACCATGGCATGGGATGGGGATGTGCACACAAGAGGGTAGTTCTATTGGCAGTAAAAGACTAGAAAGTTTACTGTTGAGAAGAAGAAAAAAGTGTGGTGTGGAGGAGGGTGGAGAAGCAGGAAACACATTTTAGTGAATGGGGAGGACATGGATAGATTTGCAGGAAGTGGTGTGTCAATTCTACTACACCATAACAACACAGCTGTGCTGCATTAGGAATTCCAGTCTGATCCCTTCTTCTGATAGTAATGTGTCAGCATAGCTCTAATGCTACGCAGATGTAAAAAGGGCTCTAGCAAAAACTACCATAACAGTTAGGGTTGACAACGCCAAGGCACTCCCTCCATGCCTGTTGCTGCCTGCATGGTGGGGGTGGGGTGTTATGGTTGGAAACCCTAACAGCACATTTCCAAACTTTTGTCACTGGAATCCTAACCGATGCATTAACAAAGTTTTTTGCCAAGAATTTCCTTACATTTTGAGATCGTGTAAATGTAGTGCTATTTGCTTGTGGGAGCACAGGCTCTCGGATCCAGCACTCCCACCCATCTATAGCTTTTCAAATAGAGTAATTGTATCCTTATTTGCATGTACAAGCACAGGGCTCTTCGGGCTCTACGCTCATCCCTCCATAGATGTGTATATAAATGCAGCTATGGAAGGGCCATTTGCTTCCATTTATAGGACAACAGTGACCAAATTGTCAGCATAACCGTCTTATTACTCCACCTCATGTACCCGGTACAGAACATTTTTGAATCCTCACCAAAACCTAATTATGTGCAACTGCAACAACATTCCATACCACAAGAGTGAAAATACATTTTGGCCAGTATTTAAAAAATGGTAGCTGTGACATGCATGAAGTGGGGTAATAAGAAGGCTATGTTGAAAATGTTGGGTCAAAATATATAAAATATCTGATGTTAAGAGTGTGTAGCAAAATTGCAATGAATAGGCATAACTTTGTGCCATTTTTAATCATTTTTACCCCAAATTTCCAACATAGCCTTCTTATGACCCTACCTCATAAACAAAGTCAGGAACATTTGTCAAATCCTGCCCAAAAGGTGATTTCCACAACCAACTGCAAAATCATATTTCTAGCAGGAGCTGAGTAATGACAGCCATATTATATTGTTCACAGGGTGGGGTCCCCAAAAAGCCACGATGAAAATTTGGTGTCAAAATTTGAAAAAAAAAGGCTGAATTATGCATCAAAGTTGAAACCCACATTGAAATACATTGAACTGCATTTACCTTAGTTTCTTGTATTACAGTCACCGGTTCCACCAGCAAGAGGCGTCTTCAATCAGGAGAGTAGATCTCAAACCTGGGACCTGTTCAGGTGAGTGAGGGTATGTCGGGGTGTACTGGGGTGTGTGGGGTGGTGGTTGCTGAGTTGGAGGTGGGGGGGGTGTCTGATCGATGAGTACCTGTTTTCTTTATTTAGGGGGACAATAACCATCACGGACCATTTTCTTTTTTACAGGCTGGGAATGCAATCAGTGGGTAGGGGCCGGCACTAGACACCAGGGAATAAGACAGCAAAAGGTGAGGCATACATTTGAAGGTGAAGGAAAAGGATGTCAGTTCTAAAGATAACAGTGAAGGTATAGGGAGTATGAACTCTAGGTGTCTCCCTGAGTGAAAATGAACTCTCTTTTTTACATTCATCAGGTTACTTTTCATCCAAGAGAAAGGTGAAGTTAGTCATGTTTTCCTCACAATAATTCAGTCTGTGTTTCAGTAAAGGACAGGTACTGCCCATGTTATACAAACCAAGAAGATTTTCAAAAAATATATTTACATTTTATTTACAGAATACCTGCACAGATTTGAATGACACCTGCCCTTTATTAGATATTGAAAATAATGTAACAAAATTGTTCAAATGAATTTACTTTAAATAAAATGTTTTAAAGGTGAAGTGTTACATAATTTTATTAATTTAAATGCTGGTTTATTTTTCCTACTTGTGAATATAAGGTTCAGCATAAGAAAACATAAGAAAACAATGTGTTTTACTAACATAACATTTGGTTTAAAATCAAATTGTTATGGTTTATCATTCAGCTTTTCATTACTGGTAGCAGTTGCTTTCTGCTGGTGGCTGTGCAGAGGTCCAAACTGCAGGCAGGCGATGAGCGAAGTCATTAATCCTGCAGGTGCTGCAGTCTGAAATACACAAACTGAACAGCATGACAAGGGTAACAGCTGATCTGACAGCATGTTCTGTGAGCTCTTGCTAACAGATTGTCTTATAAAATGTACACATTTGTATAACATGTTTATTCTGTCCGAAAAACTGATTCTGGCAGTCGCCTTGAAAAAAGATTGCAAGCACTTTTTGACAGAAACTTATTGGCTTACACAGAGACATCTGATTGCTGGTAGCACTGACATGTTTGGATGTGAGGAGATTTTCACTAGCTGTATTAACGCCCACAACATTTAAATAATAATTTAATTATTTCATAAAAATTGTACACTGTTCAAAAAACTACATTCTTTAGGAGGATTTGGAAGCAAAGAAATCAAGCATAGTACTTAGTGTGAGGCTAAGCTTATATTAAAGCTAGCTGTTAGTAGCTCTGAGGTATCAGCAGCCTTTATTTATGGACCTGATTGATAGAGTATTGTGCATATAAAGATGATAGTTATTTAGAGTTACAAGACAAAATCAAATCTGTGTCGTTGTAATTGGCAGAACAGAAAAAGTACACAGGATAAAGCATACTCAGTACTGTGTGACCCACTTATAATTAAGATACATGTAACATTGAATCATAGAAACTTGGTGGCAGAAAAGGACTGACTGGCCCATCCAGTCTGCACCTTAACCCCCATTACTACCCTCTTCCCCCTTTGGAACCCACTTCCCCCTGTTATACAGCCCCATATGACTGTCTCATGCTCTCTTGAATCCTTCCACCATTGCAACCCCACCTCCTCTGGAAGCTTATTCCATGCCTCTATCACCATCTCCATGAACTATCATCCCCTCACATTGCTTCTGTATCTTCCACCCTGAAATCTTAGGCTATACCCTCTAGTTATAGCCCCTTCCTTCCTTTTGAGTGAATACCCTTCCTTTAATTTGCTGATCCCCTTGACGTATTTAAAAGTTTAAATCATGTCCCCCCTCTGTCTTCTAGTCTTCAATGTGTACAGATCCAATTCTTTACATCTATTTTCATATGTCTTCCCTTGCTTACCCTGCAACATCCTGGTTGCTCTTCTCTGAACTCTCTCAATCCCGTCTATGTCTTTTTGTAGGCTTCCAGAATTGGACTCCATTCTCCAGGTGTGACCTTACCATGGCTATATAGAGGGGCATCAGTACTCCTCCCTTTTGCTTGTAATGCCACTGCCAATGCATGCCAACATTCCATTGGCCTTCCCCACCACCCTGCTACATTGGTTTCCCAACTTAAGGTTACATGATACTACAATCCCCAGATCCCTTTCCTGCTCCATATCTTTGATGTCCCTTCCCCAAGGGTGTATCTTGCTTTCAGATTCCAGTGCCCCAAGTGCATCACAGCACACTTCTTGGCATTGAGATTCTGTTGCCAAGTCTCTGCCTACCCCTCCGGAGTCTTCAGGTCCTGCCTCATGTCCTCCACCCCCCCTGCAGTAACCACCCCATTGAAGATTTTCATATCATCAGCAAACAGGTACACCCTTCCCCTCAGCTCCTCTGCTATATTGCTGAGGTAGATATTAAAAGGAAGGGGTCCCGGCACTGACCCCTGGGGCACCCTGCTTGTCACCCCCATCCTGGAGTACACCCCGTTTACCACCACTCTATGGTTTCTGCCTGCCAAGCAGTTCTCCACTCACATGGTTATTTTCCCATGCACCAAACACTTTTCAGCTTGCTCACCAACCTTCTGTGGGGGATGGTGTTGAAGGCCTTACTGAATCCAGATAGGCTATGTTCACTGCCTCCCCTGGTCAACCACCTGCATCACCCAATCAAAGAACTCAATCAAATTCGTCTGGCATGACTTCCCTTTCATGAAGCCAGGCTACCTGTCATTCTGCAAGCCACTAACCTCCAGGTAGTCCACTACCCTCTTATTTATGAGTGTCTCCATGACCTTCCCCACAACTGAGGTGAGACTAACTGGGTGATAGTTCTCTATTACCTCCTTACTACCCCCTTTGTGCAGCGGCACCATGTGTGCCCTCTTCCAGTCCTCCAGCACCCTCCCCAAACCCAGTGACAAGTTGAATAGCCTCATCAGTGGGGTGGCCAACTCATCCCCCAGTTTCTGGATCACCCTCGGGTTCAGCCCATCTGGCCCTATTGCCTTATCTGCCTTCAACCTGCCTAGTCCCTCCCTAAACTCTTTCTTTTTTTTTGAAATTCAAAATTTTATTGTGACAAAATCTCGTGTCGAATACACAGCACATAAGAAGAAATAAAACATTTTGTTCATTCATAACAAATGACAAAAATTAAATCAAGTCACCAATTTTCTCCCCCCTTCCCTCAACAAAAACCAAAACCGCCCTCCTCCCCCTAACCTAATCCACCCCCCTCAATACCACATGCCTTCAAGGTAGATCTGCTCACCCACCATCATCCCTAATTCTACTATACTCCAACTGGCTACACCTGGGAAGATATAGCGCCTGAGCGACCCCAAATCTTTTCATTATATATGAATCCGATTATCCCTTCCGCTCCTAGTTTTTCCATGTTAAATTAAACAACATCTCCGCAGCCATTCCACATACGTAATTGGGGAGTCCATCATCCAGTATCGCTAAAACTACCTTTTAAGCGAGCCTGAAATCAGGGCCATATAAAATCTACGCTCCTAAACATAATACCAGAATAATCCCTATCAAACATATATCAGGGTAAAATACTGATCGATACCCAACAGTGGGTCTACCTCCTGCTTAATCTGCATCCACAACTGCTTTATCGGTGGGCACTCCCAAAAAATATGATACAAGTCTCCAACTGCCTGACGGCACCGGAAACAATTCTGGTCCGGTCTACTACCCACCTTAAATAACTTGGAAGGGGTCCAGAATAAATTATTCAAAAAATGAAACTGCATCACCCTCCGCCTATCCTGTCTAACATACCTATACATATGCCTCCAGACAACCTCCCAGTCCCGCTCTTGCTCCCCCAAACAGTTAGTCCAATATCTAGGCTTGTGATCAATATCCACAAGAACTAGATCGAGAAGTTTCTTATATACTCTAGAGACCGCATGTGGCTCCCACACAACTTGCACTAAAGATTCAAACCACCTCCCATCTACGCGCCCTTCGAGAGATTGCTCACCACCTGTGTTAATAAATGAGTAACTTGGTATAATTTAAAAACCTGCTTGACATCTATTCTGTACTTTGCCAGGATATCCCTTATTGGGAGTACACGACTATCTCCCATTAGATCCTCAATTCGCAATCCTTCCAGCTGGGGAATCCAACTGCCCAAAATCATTTTCCCCCCAATCCTCAAATTCGAATTTTGGCATACCGGTTGATGCTTGTCTCTATCCAGAACATAACCCATCTTACCACAAATCTGCCGATGAATACACAAAAATTTTACTATAGGATTAGCAACCAGCCTAGGGGACAATCTCTTGGGAATGGAATAGAGCAATGCGGTCGGATCCATACCTGCCTTCCTGATCGCTTCTATCTCTAATCTAACCCATGAGGGAACATAGGGCAAAGATTCAAGCTTGGTGACGGGAGCCAACCATCTCAAATATTTGCACAGATTACTTGCCCAATAATATAATCTGAAGTGTGGAAGTCTCAAACCCGCTCTCTCCCTAGGGGCCGCCAACTTACTATAAGCTCTACGGGGCCTTTTCCCTCGCCAGATGAAGTCCGAGATTAATAAATGCAACTCTCTAAACCATTTTAGGGGCAACAAAACATTCAACATATTGAGTGGATAAAAAATCCTAGGCAGAATATTCATTTTAACTATACTAATCCGACCCCAGAGAGATATCGGCAATCCATGCCACCTTTGCAAATCCTGCTTTATAATATTCCTAATGGCGTTCAGATTAAGATTGACTAATTTCTGATCAGTTCTGGCCAAGTAAATACCCAAGTACTTCAACATATGCGGAGTCCATTGCATGCCCATTTCCAACACCTCCGATCTATGCACTCATATTCAACGGAAAAATTTGGGTTTTCTCCACGTTAATCCTGTAATTAGACAGTCTACTATATTCTCCAATGATTTCCAGCACTGCTCTGATAGAGTCACTTGGCTGAGCAACATGCAACAAGATGTCATCTGCATATGCTGAAACTTTGAGCTCCTGTGACCCCACTCTAATACCCATAACCCTAGAGTCTAATCTCACTTTGGTGAGGAGAGGTTCCAAATATAAACTGAATAAGAGAGGCGACAGGGGACAGCCCTGCCTGGTGCCAGAATTAAGGAGAAAACTTGCAGAAAATACTCCATTACAATATATTTTAGCTTTGGGGTCCCTGTATAAAGCAAACACATATTTAATAAACTGGGCCGGAAAACCAAATTTCTCCATAGTAATAGATAAAAACTTCCAATCCACTCTGTCAAATGCCTTCTCTGCGTTCACCGACATCAAAACACATGGAGATTTACAGTCCCTGGAGATGGAGAAGACATGAGACAATTTACGCAGGTGGTCCGACGCCAACCTGCCCTTCATAAACCCAACCTGATCATGATGAACTAAGCTGGGTATGACCTTGGACAACCTAGAAGCTAGGATCTTCGCCAAAATCTTAACGTCGTAGTTAATCAGGGAAATAGGTCTATAACTTGTAACTTTATCTAACTCTTTCCCTTCTTTCGGAATAAGCACTATCAAGGCTATCTACTGTATCCAGGGTCAAAATACTCTGAAATAATCTTTTTAAACCGGGCATAACAAAGGTCAGCAAAACATTTATAAAATTAAGTGTGTGAACCATCCGGGCCGGGAGCCTTGTCATTGGAAAGCGCTTTTGAATTGCCTCCAAAATCTCCACTTCAGAAATAGGAAATACAAGCCTCTCCTCTGACCTTCTGATACCTGGGGAGATTACAAGTAGATAAGAAGTCCTCCACTTTTGCTTACTAGGCCTAGGGGTCATTGGGCTGTATAAGACCTTATAGTAATCTTCAAACTCCCTAACAATTTCCGTGGGTACTGTTTTAACCGTCCATCAACAGTAGGCGTGATACTCTGGACTACTCTGGATGCCTCCACGCTCTTAACCTCATAGCTAAGAACCTACCTGATTTCCTGCCTGGTTCAAATACAAGGCCTTGGTTTTCTGAATCGCATATTCTGCCCTCTCTCCTAGAATCCCTTCATATTCATGACGCAGTTTAATCAGTAGCTCCTGGTATCTTCTGATGATTCTTTGACAGATCCTTCTATATATCCCTGATTCGTGCCAACAAAGATCTAACCCTTTCCTCCCTCTCCTTCTTTCTTACAACTGCATTTAATAAACTCCCTCTTAACACATTTTAGAGTACACCACCATAAATCACCCCTAAAGTTAGATGACTATTCTCCATCTCATACTGTTCAATCCAACGTCCAACATACTCCTTGTCTCCATGGAACGAAGTATTTGATTATTCAACTTCCAAATAGTCTGTCTGGGAGTATTAGGGTCAAATTGAGGGAGCAACAAACCATAGAGTGATCAGAGAATCCCGCCGTGATATTACAATTCACCAGTCCTGACAACAACCTCTACTCACCAAAAATAATCTATTCTAGATCTAGACTTATGGACCTCTCATAAAATGTATATTCCCTGCATGAAGGGTTCAGGACCCTCCACGGTCACATAATCCCAAATTGTCGACCAGGTCCCTAATAGCTCTCTGAGCTGGAGATAGACCCTTATTTCGCTTACCATCCTTATCCAGGTCTGGAGAGAATGGCAAGTTCCAATCCCCTCCCAACAATATCGGAAGATGATGAAACGAACTTAAGGTTTTTAGTAGATCCATAAAAAACCCAGGGGTATCTGCGTTGGGCCCATAAATACTTCCCAACACTAGTTTTGTTTGGTTTAAAAGCCCTACAACAATTATATAGCAGCCTGCCGGATCTACTATTTCCTTCTCACACACAAAAGCCACACTCCTATGAAATAATAGTGCTACCCCTCTACCAGCTGTACTAAATCCAGCCCCAAATACCTGACCGATAAACTGACATCTAAGTGTATTCAGTTCTTTGTCAAACAAATCGTTTCTTGTAAACATATTATCTGTCCCTTTAATAATTGCAAATGTTTTAATATTTTATATCTCTTTGTTTTTGCCTGACTCCCTTAATATTCCACTTACAAAACTCAAAGACTACCCATTCACCAGATACTCCCTCATAACACGGCAACTGCCTTCTCGACTACATCGAACACCATTTCACATACAAACTTGTGGGTGAGCAGATCTTCAAACCTATCACCTCTAACCCTTTCTAGTACCCCTCCCCCACCCTAACCCTTCCAATAATCCCCATAACATACCAATTATATACGTCTATATCTAAAACAACCAAAACATCCCACCCAGTCGCCCACCCTCCCAACACTCCCCACCCCCCTCCCCTCCCAAAACACATTGGTCCATGACATCCATAGCTCCACTAACTAACCTTCCTCCAGCCTCCCCTGAAGACATCACTACCTACCTAACCCACTCCTAACCAAAACCTCCTATGAAGCCTCTATTTTCACTCCGCCATCCACACAGGGCATAGACCCAATACTTATATTACAAGACCCATTTCATGATTAAGTCCCCACACCCCCACCCCACCCCCAATACGAACAATATTTCCCCCAAAGCAGAAACCCAAATAATTATACATTAAATAACATCCATACATCTTATAGTAATTTCACAGTATCTATCTAAGCAAAGAAGGAGAAAAAAAAAAAAGGGGAAAATGAAAAGGTATTCTTATCTGCAAGGGTTTCAACCCATATAGTCCATGGCTCCATAACATATGTAGACTCCACATAGGACACTGATGATATCCACTTCCAATAACGAGATCCAAACAAGTAACACCAAGTCCCAAAAGTCCAATCTTGAACCAGATCCCAGCTTTAACTCCTTCAGTCCATCTCAGGACGTCAACCACGGAGCATAAATCACCCCAGTCCCAGATGGACACTCCAGTTCCTCCCTTCCAGCAAATGCATCCCTCGAACAGCTGCCACCCAGATGAACTCGAAGAAATGCCAGCCTCAAAGGAAAAAAGATGCCCTCGCTCCTTTTAAGAAGGAACCACGGATATCCAAAGCTAACTGCAGCAAGAGTCTCAAGCGCCCCAGAAGTGCTACCAAGCCCAGACCCAACTCACTACACTCTGCTGCACATAGGCTCCCCATCTCACTCGGGTGATGCTACGTACTGTTCTCCAAGGTCCATCTGTACCCCCAGCCAGAGTACCTTTTCCGGGTTCAAACCCCGTATCTCCACATCGCGGGGAGGAACTTGTACTTCCATTTGCAACAAAGTCCCATATTCAGCAACTGCTTCATTTCATCCCCAGGCAAAAATAGAAGAAAAAAAAAAACAGCACCGGATCGGTGATCCTTAATAACTGGGAGGTCGCGATCCCTTTACAAGAAACGGAGGACAGGAACCGAATCTAGGCAGACTCTCACCCCTTTAAAGTCACAAGGGCTATTTAAAAAGTTCCGGGAGGGCTGTAGCCAAACCCTTTATCGCTGTAGGTGCATCTTCAAAAGTAGACCACTGGCCAGCCATCAGCACTTGCAACTTCGCCGGTTAAAGGACTTTAAACCGGATACCTGCCGGAATCAACTTCGATACAATCGGATGGCATTCCGCTCTCCTCTGCCTCACTGCCACCGGTAGATCCTGAGTCACCCTAATGGGGACCCCCTTCCACTTCAGCTCTCTGAGCTCTTTAGCCTTCAACAGCACAAATTGACGCTCCTGGTAGTTTAGGAAGCTAACTATAAAGATGCGCTGGGGCACCGATGCTGGAGCCGCACGTTAACGCCCGATGAGCCCGGCCGATGATGAACTTGTCGCCGAAAGGCGCTGGGGCCTTGGCCTCTTTAAACAAACTCTGGGCAAAAGGATCGGTCGGCACCCTCTTCACGCCCGGAGGCCTATAATTACTAAATTATTCCTCCGACTCGTCCTCTAAATCTTCGATCTTCACCTCCATCCTAGCTATCTTCTGCCTCAAGTTGACTATCTCCGGCTCCTGCTTAGTAATTCTTTTCTCCAACGAGGCGACTTTCACTTCGTGTTCCTGTGCGGAGATAAATCTTCAAAGGCTGAGGTAACGCTTTTTAGCTCCTCAGTAACCGTTACATAACTCCGCGCGGAAGGGTTTTTAAATTCAGCCAAAAATTGTACTGCCAGGGTCAAGGGGCTCGTTTTCCTGAACAGGGCTTTCATTCTCAGGGCCTTCACCCTCCGTGAGTCACCTCGCTTTTTTCGGCTGGGCCTTCGCCGGTGAAACTAGCGGTGTGTGTCGAGGTGTGCTTCTCCTCATTTCCACCTCCATGTACACCCAAATCACCACCAGAGTTATCCAAACAGCCTTATAATACCAGCCGGAGTCGAATAAACCCACTAGCTCCTTGAAAATTGAAGAAAATCTGATTTTGTGTCGGCAGGAGGCTGGAGCTGAAGGATCAGGCTGCACTCACAGAGCTAGCATCACGTGACTCCCTCCCTAAACTCTTTCTACACTGAATGGGCTCAGATCCACACTTTTGTCCTCCCTCTCCCTTCCCCTAAGCTTGGGCCCCACTGCCCTCCACCTCCTCTGTAAGTACTGGGCAAAAATACTTGTTCAGCTCTTCTACTTTTTAACAGTCCCCTTCCAGTTGTATCCCTCCCTCCTCCCCCTCAGCCTTGCAATCCCTTGCCTCGCTTTCCTCTTTTTCCCACATATCTAAAAAGTTTTGTTCCCCCTTTTGGCCTGCTTAGCTATTCTCTCTTTTCAGTGTCTGCCTTTGCCCTCCTTATCTTCTGCCCTGCTAGTCTTCTCTTCTCCTTATAAGCCTCTCTGTCCTCCTCTCTTTGTGTTCTCTTATATTTTTTGAAAGCCCTCCTCCTGTCCCCGACCGCTCTCTCCACCTCCCCAGTAAACCAAAGTGGTCTCCTCCTCTGTCTGCTCTTCTTTACCTTCATTATGCACATTTGCTTGGCTTTCAGCACCCCACCTTTAATAGTTTCCCATAACTCTTCTACATCCCTTGTATTATCTGTTTCCACCATCTGTTCCTTAACTAGGCAGGCAGTATAGCGCAGTGGTCTAAGGCTCTGAGCTGCAAATCTGGTGACATCCAGCAGACCAGACCTGGGGTTTGAATCCCACAGCTTCCACTTGCATACTGTGTGACTCTGAGCAAGTCACTTAACCTCCTTGTGCTCCCAGGTCGCTCCTGTAAAAAAGCTTTCAGCTTAGTGTGCTATACCTGGTTAAACAACTAAAATAAAAAAAAAAAACTATCCTTCTCATCCTGTGGAAGTCCATGCTCCTGAAGTCCATGACTGTTGTGCTGGTTTGGTTTGCCTCCCTCCCCGTCCTTATCCTGCACCTAAACATCCTGTGGTCAGTGGTGCCCTGTACGTCTCCCACCTCCACCTCCTCCACACTCTCCCCACTGTCATGACCATGTCCAGCAGGTTGTTTCCGCTTGTTGGCTCCCTGACCAGCTGCTGTAAGAATTCTTCCTGCTGCACCTCTAGTATTTCCTTGCTTCTAGCCAATACTGCATCCAGGATGCCTCAGTCCAAACCTTGGAGGTTCATTTATAGGACATCCACTGCCAAACACTGAGCTGCAGTGATCCCTATGTTAATTTGTTTACATGTACTGTATTAAGTGCTTTGTTTATACCAGATACCTGGCAGGTGATTAGAGTGTTTCATGGCTACTCACAAGTGATATCTGCAGCTTATTAGCAGCACAATATAATGAGACTGAATAGAGTACTGCTATTTCCTGCCTTTCAGTTTCCTCTGCTTTTCCTGTGTGGTAACATTATGGCTTCTAAATGAGCTGTACTGACACCAGCATGGAAAATTGAAATTTTAACTGAAATTGACAAGAGGCCTAAAATTGGCATCTGTAACCTGGCAGTTCACTTTGGCATTGCAAAGTCTTCCCTGTCTAATTGCCTAAAGAGCAACGAGCACCTATTCCCTAAGTTGTATCAAAAGCAAAACCCAGAGGGAAAACACAAATAGAATTGTAAGGAGGATGATGTTGAATAGGCCCTTTCCAGATGATTTATTAATGCTTGTGGGAGGCAACACCTGCTGCTGCAAAAGGGGTCTGGATTCCCAGCTGCTATGGGAAAACGGATTTCTGTCTTTTAATGAGTTGATTGCAGAGTTGGAGGCTAAGGAATAATATCGGCTTCAAAAAAGACTGGGGGGGGGTAACAAAAATGCTGACATGGCAGTGGCCGAGCAGTAGGTGCTTGACATGTTGCCAGGTTTGCTTGTGGGCTTGGTACCTCACAATGTTTTTTAACTGCGATGAGATTTTTTTTTTATTCCTGCATGGGTGCTGGACTTAAAAGCTCTAAACACAAAACACCACAGGACACAAAAACGCAAAGGAGACCCTCCCCATTATTTGCTGCTGCAATATGGCAAGAACAGATAAATCAGACCTTCTTGTTGTCAACAACTCCCTCCACCCTAGGTGTTTTCAGGACATACTTCAACTGGCAGTCACCTACCATGCTAACAGGACAATGTGTGTAACTACCAATAACTATACTGACTGGGTAATGGACTAGGACCCTATTTTACAGCAGCAAATGCTGAAGATAGCACTTACTCTGCACATTTTTTTTAATGTCATTGGCAAGTTCTTGGTTTTAAAAATATGAAGCTTGTTTTTTCTGTACCCAAATATTATGTACATTATACACCCCTCAATCAGGGGATCATTTATGCATTTAAGTGGCATAATGGCCACAGTATGGGACATTGAGTTCGAGAGCTGCTAGATAAATAAGGATCTGACTGCACAAGACTGCACAAAAATAAATCTTCATACTTGATGCCGTTCACCTACTGAAATGTGTGGGGCAGCATAGCCCATGATACAGTTGTCCTATGTTTCTCTGAGTTCTGTAAACATACACCACTGGAAGTTAAGATTGTCCACAGAGTTGAGGACCCCTCCCCTATATCACTAACCAGGCCTTACCAAAGATGAGTTTCTCATACTCTGCCACCTCAGAAATCAGGCTGCTGATGAAGAGATGAGTGACATTAATGCTGTTCTAAGCCAGATGATCAGCACAACTCCTGAATCAGACAAAGAAGTACCTGAATTATGACAGGCACTAACAATGCTACACAAGGCAATGGAGCAGAGACCCTATATCCAGCCATACTGGGATAAGATAGTTGCAAGGAAAAGAATGTGGTCACAGTTTGCACAGACTGGAAGCCATCAAACCATGATTTTAACTTTCTTAAAAAGGGAGTGAAGTAGTATTAAAATAACTTATGTACTGAACTGCAAACTCGCAAGAAGAAACACCAATGTACCATACACCCTGGCACAGCCTGCTATACATTTTTAAACTGCAACTAATAAAGAAAACTTTTTTCAATGAACTAAACAAACTTCAGAATATAAGGGACACAGTTATAATAAACAAAACACAATATATGTGATGTACAGTGATCCTCACAAAGAGAGGCCAGTTACAGAAAACATCAGCCCGAAAACTACTCTGCATGCAATGGGCTCCAGCAGACAGGAGATCTCCAGTTCACTGCTCTCATTGCAGCCCACAGTACGAGTTCCAGCTGTGGCTGCAGAAGTCAAGTAATTCCTGTTGTTCTCATACAGAGAAATCTGGGAATGGCTGTCGCTAAGCAGGGCACCCAGGATTGTTGGTGCCCAGAAGAGGCATTTGGGGCTCATACTTTAAAATACAAACAGCAGAATCTAGCTAAACTGTACCAGTTTAGATAGGTTCAGGTGTCTGTTCTTACAATGACAGTATATTTATGTATGTTCCATATTTGTTAGTTCATGGAGAAGAGCAACAAAATGGCAGTAGCACAAAAAAATATTTTCCCATTTGCAGCAAAGGATTACCCATTTGCGATAAAGGATCCTTTTTCACATGGGAACTCTAACTGCTCCCTTTGAAAATAATGGGAAACTTTAACATTTAATAACTTTTAAACGTATTAATATTTTTTACCAAATCTTCAAAAAGCGCTTCTGTGACTCATTGCCTGTTTACCTAGAAAATTTCAGACCACAATTCCACACTGTTTCTGTGCAGCGAGTTACAAAGAATTTTCCAAAACATGGTAATTTTCACATTTTTTGACACTCTGTATCTCTGCACCCTCACATCTGACCAGAACAAAACTTGCCACATCAACAGACCTATGATCACTAATGGAACTTGCAAAACATTATAAAAATCACTTAAACAGTTGCAAAGTTATTAAAGTGTAAAATTTCTAGTTTAAAGGGAACCTAAACAAGCAGTTTTTTAAAACTGTAAACTCCAAAATATGGCTTCATAGTGAGGTAAAGTAAAGTCTGCTGTTGACATTTATGCTAAAACTGCATTTATGTAAATAACATAAATGCAGTTTCATAGCTTTGGAAAAATGTAAACATCAGCCTTTCAATTTCAAAAACAGCCTTGGTTTCTCCCTAGGATGTCTGCCAAGTGTATTAAATGATGAGTCATGATGACATCATCGGAGCCAGAGACAGAGATCCACATATATTTCTATAGTGCTAACTAGTTCTTCTTTCCCTCTTTATTTTGAATTGTTGTACCAGAATGATCAACACTGTGTATTACCTCGTGGATTAATTTGATCAGTAAACATGCTAGGCTATGATTTTGTTCATTTTGTTTAATTTGTGGAAAATGTTTTGCAATCTAGTTGACTTTCTTTGACAAACTGCATTACAGCACAACACTTCAAATACCTGATGATCTAGTGGTTATATGATGCACTGAATTTTGTTTTTGTTAACCAGGAGAGACACACTAAGCTGAAATCTTGTTTATAGGTGTGACCTGGGAGCAAAAGGAAGTTTAGTGACTTGCTCAGTGTCACACAGCAAAGTACCGGTCTTGTTCAGTTCCAGAGTTCATGCTCTCTTGTTAATCCACAAATAAGGCTTTCTTTTTAAATGTGAACATCCTGCACCTAGCCAGCCTTCTGCTGAACACCCCACCATCCATACCCTGTCCTTAGTACTGCCTGGCACTGCATATGAGCTTGCGGGTTCATGAAGAGAATTATCACACCTCCGATTGTATTCTTGTAACTCAGAGTTGTGCACACCTATACTGATATACATCATCAGCTGGCACTGTTAAGAAAAAATGCCTCCCAAATCACTCTCCAGTCCATATTCTCAATGTTTGATTCCTGCTCCCACAGTAAACATTGAGTGGATCACCACCCTTCTGCACAGAGAAGGTAGTATGTACAGTTACCTGCTGTGTTTTTTCCCACCTCATTAACCAACAACCAGGTCTTCCTGAAGGCCAAGCAATAAGCATCATGACCCACTAGAAAAACTGCTGTTCATGCCCTCATAAGGGCTCCACTTACAATGGATAACAATATTATTAGCAGGAGAGGCATACTAATACCTTGAATGAATCCACCTGACTTCCAGTGTCTGTCTGCTCCTTTACCTGTGATCTGTAGAACCCCGCAGGACAGTTCCCAGCAATTGTTCTCCAGTACTTTTCTGTGCTCTATTCCATAATGCAAGTTGGCTGACTGCCACCGTTCCAAATCTTGAATGAGCTATACACAATCCCCTCAATACTGTCCTAACAAACATCAACACCCCCCTCACTCAAGGGTAATTTCTCTACACTGAATTCAAGTAACAGTTTAGGTGCAGCCCTGCCACTCTGAGTATTTGTCATTGCTGGCTACTCCTCATCCACAGTCAGGTAGTGATGACGATGCTGGCAGCCCCACATTTCAGATCTCACAGTGATTTGCTCTGCATAGTCCTTCATGTCTTCAGCTGACCTGAATATTGCTGTACCCTGCTGGAATGGACTCTTCAGTTTCTCTCTCTCTGGCATTCATTCTTCTCACCTGCTCCCCACACCAAAAACTGGTGAGTTCACTACCCTTCCGCATCTTGAATGTGGTTAGTACAGTATTCTGTGTCATCTTTACATATTAATAATAAACATGATATTCTGGTAAGCCAGGCTGATAGCAGCATGGCACAAGTGGAAAAAATAGGCTTTCCTACCCATATAATCAAAGGTAGCCTAGATCTTTTAAGGATAGGAAAGCCCATCATTCCCCCTTGTTCCCTGCTGGAATGGGTCAGACTTACTGGAAGGATATGTTTATATTTGATATGTCAAAATGAAACGGGGACTGTACTAGTTGCATTCATGATGCAGAAGGGTGATGAGCTCACCAGTTTTCGGTATGAGGAGGAATAGTGAAGAATGAATACCAGAGGGGGACTGAGAATGCCACTCTTGCAAGGTACTGCTATATTCAGGGAAGTGGGGAGACAGAAGGAGAGAAATATGAGCAGATTACTGTGAGAATAAGATGTGGGGCTGCCAGCACCTTGATCACTACCTGACCCCATTGTCCTGGCCAACATTCCCCTTCCCATAAAAGCAGTTCATGCAATTGTCCAAGGCTGTGTGTGCATATTAATGCATGAAATGGCTGCCACTACACATTCAGTCACTTCATTACCAGTCTAGTACTGCTTGTAAAGCACTTTGGAATACAATGTGTATGAAAACCACTATATAAGTGCTGATTCTTCTTCTTATTATATCCCATGGAAAAAGAAGACAAGACAAGCATATATTTGAGTTTTGAGAAAGTATAAGCTCTAACATTGGACTGCACAAGAACTTTGTTACAAAAAAGTGGTGGCTATAGGGGGTGGTGAAGGGTGTGGCTGCAACCCCCCCCCCCCACATAGTAATGTACATGCTTGCTGCTGCTGCTGCTGCTGCTGCATTTCACTTTGTTGAAGAAGTCTGCTTTATTGATTGGACAAATGTTTACATTCAAACTATGATTTACATTTGTAGGTTCTATCAAAAACATACTAGAAAAGAATAATAGCAGAAAATATAAAAGCTTAATAAAAATGTTAAAAAGTGCATATTAAGCATGCACACCACCCCAGCACCCCTACTGTAGCATCTTGGATCCACCATAACCACTAGACCACAGGGTTATTCAAGATTTGTACTGCACTGGGGTTTACCACAGAGAAAGTCGATTGGATTAAAACACATTTTCAGCATGTTAAAGTAAACAAAATGAACAGATCCATAGCCTAACATGTGCATTACACAAAATAATGCACATGATTTTGAACATTTGGGTGAAACAATTCCATACAAAGGGAAAAAAGAACTAGTTAGTACTATAGAGAGCCATATATCTCTCTGGCTTTGGCTCCAATGATGTCATCACACAATACATTTTGTGGCTATTTTAGGAAGCAGGTAAGACAGATTTTTTGAAATTGGAAGGCTGATTTTACAATTTTCAAATGCTCTGGAACTACATTTAGGTAAATTCTGTAAATGTAGTTTTAGCATTAATGAATACAGCAGCCTTTCCCTTAGTCTCCTACGGAGTCAGATTTTTGAATAGTTTGTTGTCAAAATGTTGTTTAGGTATCCTTTAACATAGAAGTGACCATTGAACCTCATTAGTGCATCAGTTAGGGTTGATAGCACAGTGAAAAAAGCATGGAAATGTGGTGTTAGGGTTACCACTCCTACCACCCCACCACCTTCCCCACACACCAATAGGCATCGGGTGTGAGTTGGGGTCATTGGCCTAATTCTTGCCCCATTCCATGTGTAAACAAGCTGAGGTGGTGCAGTATAGGGGAATGAGGTGCGAGTTAGGCACTATGACCCCAACGCACACCACGATGCCTGTTGGTGTGTGGGGGTGTGGCAGTAGGGGTGGTAACCCTAACATCACATTTCCATACTTTTGTCACTGTGCTATGACCCCTAACTGATGCACCAACAGAGTTTTTTGCAATGAATTTCCTATGTTTGAGAAAGTGTAATGTACCTGGTAACTGCTATGTGTTGGTGGGAGCTCGGGCCATCTGTGCCCTGCACTGCCATCAAGCTGCCCATTTGTGCATAATGAAATGCATCTGTGGGAGCATGGGTCCTCTGTGCCCTGTTCTCCCACTTACACATAACTATGAAGCCATACAGCAGCCCTACAGGGCAAGGAACCCTTATAACACTAATTTGCTAATATCTCAGCAACTGTAACAGCTAAAAAAAAATTCCAGTGCTGTTGCAATCATGACAGCGAGTACTTCACAAAAGGTAAACCAACCATCTGTATCTTGCTTCATTTACAAGATATGGGCACCAAAAAATGCTGAAAAGGCACCCTTAGAATCCTTGTGATAGTAATGTGCCTATATCTCCGTAACAGTCGCAAGTAGGGAAAAAAAATCACTGCTGGTGTAATCTATGGTTTCCAAACTTGTTCTAAGCTACAGGTAGCAAAAACTTCATGTCTTGCTTTAAGTTTGAGATACGGGAGCCGAATAGCATCATGGACGCAGTAATGTTATCCTATGGGAAATTTCTCAATTTCAGAATGCTGTAACTTTGGGCCCTTTAAATGTCTTGGCACCAAACCACAAAAAGACAAATCTGAGGGACCAGGGCTTGCCACCCTGCACATTTTAGCCCAGAAGGCCCAACCATTTTGTTGCAGGGGGATGGAAAATATTTCCAGTTTTTTGACGTGGCGAAAGCTTCACAAAAACCAGTATGAAACGTTCGCATTTGCGAAACTTTCATGGAAATTTTTTTCATGATTTGCAAAAGTACTGGAGCTTTGACTTTTAAAATGGCATTTCTAGGGGGTTTTACCCCAAAATAAAGATAGGGATGGCATCCTCAAGACGCGACTAGGTAAACCCAACAGTAAGTGTTTACGTAGAGGGTTCCAAATTTAAACACCAGGCATTTTTCTCTCTCTCACTAACTGAAAATAAGATGGCAGCAGCATGAAAGTAAAAGGGCCATTTGAGAAAGGAAAATTATACTTGCAACACTTTCGTGAGGCACATATATTTTTTCCCCATTGATTATAATGGGAAATTTATTTTTTGAATAACTTTTGAATTGTTTAATATTTTTACACCAAATCTTTGAAAGGTACATCGGTGACCCAGACTGCATCTTTGCTGAAGATTTCAGACCAAACAGAGAAATCATGTGGGCTGTGGGTGCAAGCAAAGAAATGCACAAAATGTCCGTTTTTTTGTGTTTTTGGTGTTCTGCAGCTCTGCAACTGCACATCTGACCATAATGCAACTTATCTGATGCAGAGATCATTGATTCTAGACCAGGCATGTGAAATTTCAGGCAGATCTGCAATACAGTGGCAAAGTTATTAAGGTGCAAAATTTGAGGTTTAACATTAAAGTGCTTACTCAACCCTAACTATAATGCCACTATCGTAGCACTATAATAATAATAATAATATATATATATATATATATATATATATATATATATATATATATATATATATATATATATGGTAGCATGGTAGTGCTACCATAGTTAGGGTTGAGGAGCCATTTACATGTTAAACCCCACATTTTGCACCTTAATAACTTTGCAACCATTTGAAGGATTTGCCTGAAATTTGGAATACATAATCAAGAACCATATGCATTGGGATCTGCCAAGTTTTGTACCAGTTGGATACACGGCTGCGGCCCAAAATATTCATGGAACATGCAGCCGGGTTCCCCGATGTGTCTTTCGAAGATTTTGTGAAAAAATATTAAACAGTTCAAAAGTTATTCAAAAAACAATTTCCTATTATAAGTCAATGGGAAAAGTTAACAAAAAGTTTGACAGTGTCGCAAATGCATTTTTACTTTCGCAAATGGCCCTCTTACTTTCACAAATCTACCATCTTGTTTTCAGTTAGTGATCAGAAAAATGCTTACCATTTAAATTTGGGACCCTCTAGCAACCTAATTATTTTTGTATGCACCTAGTCGGAGCCCGAGGATGCTAGCCATGTCTTTATTTTGGGGTAAAACACCCCAGAAATATGTTTTTAAAATTTCTGGAAAAAGTACTTTCACAAAGGACTTTCGTGCTCATGAAAGTGTCTCAAATTTTTGCGAAGGCTTTCGCAAATTGCGACAGTACTTTTCTAGGCTGTGGGGAAATTACAGCAATTCTTTGGCACCCCGCTGCAAAAGAATGGTTGGGAGTTTTGGGCTGAGATTTGGAGGGAAAGCAGCCGACATCTCACAGATGTGCCTTTCAGTGTTGTGTTGAACAAATATTACACGGTGGCAAAGTTACAACACTCCAAAGTTGACAGTTTTTCACATAGGATAACATTACGGCGTTCGCCGCTCCTTTCAGGGCCCGTATCTCGGAAACGGTGAGAGATAAGGACTTTTCGTCAGAAAAGTGCTTAGCCCCCTAATGGGGGCTAAGTACAAAACTAGCCAGGACAGTCGTAAATCATATGACTATTAAATTTTTTTCCTACGTCGTACGGTTCCTGAGATATAACCTATTTAATATTCCAAGTCCTCATTTTCTGCTCCAATACCCATTATTATGCATACATTCTTTGTACTCACTGTCTTTCTCTATGCAACTTTTGGGGAAAACTGGCCTGTGCACTTACATTACTGTTACCATTGCCCTTTCCGCTAAGTTCCGCACTATTCTCACTTATCAAGGACGCTCACGCCCACCATGTGTGTTATCCTTTTGCGTTTCATTTGTGCTTGCGTTTCTGTTATTTTTTGCCATATGTGTCTACAGTACTGTTTCTCTTTCTGTTTCACTTTGCATCACCATGCCCATTGACATTTCCATTTGCAGGCACCATGTTACTATGTGACAACACATCATGTGGCAGACCGTTCCCGTCTACGCCACCGTGTGCATTACCCTTTCTGTTCTCATTCACGCTTGCTTTACCATGTGTGCCACTGTTAGTGCTTCTGTTTGTGTTGCTGTTCCTGTTACTATGCCACAAGACATCACGTGGTGGGAGGGCGGCCCCACACCCCCACCACTGCATTACATTCACTATTTCTCGTTATCATTCTCAAAAAGAAGGGAAATTAGAGGCAAAAAACTCCATTTAATGCATTAGCTAGGGTTGTTCCACAGCAACAAAAATGAGGAAATTCAGTGTTAGGGTTGAAAACCCCCCTTGGACCCCCCCACCACCCCCAACCGGCATTGCGGTGCGCATTGGGGTCTTCAGCCTAACTCTCACCTCATTCTCCTATACTTCTGCTGCTTTAAACATGTGATGAGGTGAGAGTTAGGGCTAATGACCCAATGCGCACCCTATGACTGCTGGGGGGGTGGGTGGTGGGGTCCAAGGGGGGTTTTCAACCCTAACACCGAATTTCCTCACTTTTGTCGCTGTGGAACAACCCTAATGCATTTTTTTGCCTCTAATATATATATATATATATATATATATATATATATATATATATAAACTCTGGCAAACACTGACACCAAGACAAACAGATTTATAAAACAGCGTATAGTCTTTAATTTAAATTCAGCATTCTCTCACAGCAAAAACCAAGGAGCCCAAAAAACTCAATGTTTTACATAGCTGCACCTGCGCTTTATTAAGAGAATAAAGTGTTATACAACCTTACATGTTTTTACAGTGCCAACATCAGGTGTTACTAATTTAAATAGCATAACAGCTTTTATTCACTAATTTCTGTGACACACTTATACAATTAAAGAACAATCTTTGCCTTAAAACAATACCATATTATTAACACATTCTTACATAGCAGTATTACCAATATTTTATAATCTTTGCATAAAATAAGAGAAAAGGAAGGGGGGAGAGGAAAAAGGGAGGGGAAAAAAGGGAAAATGTTTATTTATTTAATTTCAAACCACTGAGTGCAACAACTTAGTAAAACATAATACCCATGTAACATTTAATAAGATTGCCCCAATGTCTTACAGTAGATTTTTAAACTGCATATACACCAGACTGAATTACATTGTGTTTTGTTTTGTTTTCATTTTATTTTATTTTACAGATGGTGCTGCAACTCTATCTTATCATTTAATCCTGCCAAACAAAGTGCCTGTAATTTAAAAATCCGGTAGTTTTGTGTTCATGCCAAAACATTATTTAAATCTCCCTCTTGAGGTCCTAACTTGGCTCTATCAATCCCCATAAGCATCGAATTATGTTCTGCAGGTTCAGAACTACAATGAGAGTGCTGGGCAGCAGCATATTCCAAGTTCCTATTGGCAATCACCCTGATATGCTGACTAACCCTTTCTTTTCATTTTCTTTTAGTCCACCCCATATAGTATGCCCCACACTGACAGGATGCTAAATAAATAACTGAACATGAATCACAGTTGATAAATACATGAATGTCAATTACACTTCCTTCTACTGGACTTTTAAAACTGTTCCCAATCTGTATATATTTACAAAACTTACACCTATGACATTTATGACAACTTGGCGGCAAAACTGGTAACCAATTATTAGTATATCTGGACCCTATCAAACATCTTCAATCTGAAGAGCTTGGGGAGAAAGAGGAATTAGAGGAAGTGGAGATGCCTGAAATACATCTGATGCCTTCAAATTAAAATTAGGCTGATAACTACTTGTTAATCTATCCCCAGGTTACACAGTCTTTTATAAACCATATGTATAAAATCTTTCACATAGCACAATATTTTTGGCTCATTCTGCAAAATATGCCCATTGTGCCTTAACACCATCTCTATGTTTTTGGAATGTATTGTTACAAAATTAAGTCTCTCTTGATTATTCGCACTCCGAACAGGCATAGAGGAGCTATTTGTTACCAATAACTATTTTCTCTGCAACCCAGTAGCATGTTCCTTTGCCAGAAACTGAGGTCCTTTATTAAGGACACTAAACACGCTTATGGTATCTATGAGGGCCTCCACGTCGAGAGTTTGGACATTTTGGTAACTCTCAATGTGGAGTCCCTTTACACTAATATCCCACATCAGGATGATTTGTTGGCTCGTAGCTACTATCTGTATAAGGAGGAATTCGATTCTGAACAAAAACAATTTGTCCTTAGTCTAGCACAAAATGTTTTGGAAAAAAATGCATTTATGTTTCAGGTAGTTTTTTTCTTCAAGTCAGTGGGAGACCTATGGGGGTATCATTTGTCACCAATTTTGTGAATTTATAAATGGGAATGTGGGAGAAGTATATCTATGATTCTGTGTTAATCCCTTTTACCAACATATTTCTATTTATAAATGTTATATCGATGATTGTTTTAATTTGACAATGGGCAGAGAGTGAATTGATGTCCTTTGTGAATTATTTGGAGTTAACTAATATAAATCTAAGATTTACAGTAAATTTTAGTTTGGTTAGTATATCTTTTTTTGGTGGATGTCCAGATGACAAGAGAGCAGTTCATACGTGCACGTAGGAACTGCTCCACAATAGTGAGATTTGAACATTGGGCGGATGAAATGGAGAAAAGGTTTTTGCAGCAAGGCTATGCAGCCAGTGATGTATTGCTGGCTAGGGAACATGCTACTGGATTGCAGAGACAACAGTTATTGGCAACAAATAACTCCTCTATGCCTGTTCATAGTGTGAAAAATCAAGAGACACTTAATTTTGTAACAACGTACTCTATACAGGCCAACAAAATAGAGATGATGTTAAGGCACAATTGGTATATTTTTGCAGAATGAGCCAAAAATATTGCCTTATGTGAAAGATTTTCCACTTATGGTTTATAAAAGACTGAGTAACCTGGGAGATAGATTAACAGCTAGTTATCAGCCTAAGTGCAATTTGATGGCATTAGAAGTATTCCAGGCATCTTACACTACCTCAAATTCCTCTCTCTCCCTGAGCTCTTCAGGACAAAGATATTTGACAGGGTCCAGACATACTAATAAGTGGTTGCCAGTTTTGCAGCCAGGCTGTCATAAATGTCATAGGTGTAAGTTTTGTAAATATATACAGATTGGGAAAAGTGTAATTGACATTAGTTCATTTATCAACTGTGATTCATGTTCAGTTATTTATTTAGCATCCTGTCAGTGTGGGGCATACTATGTGGGGTGGACTAAGAGAAAATTAAAAGAAAGGGTTAGTGAGCATATCAGTGTGATTACCAATAGGAACTTTGAATATGCTACTGCCCAGCACTCTCATTGTAGTTCTGAACCCGCACAACATAATTCAATGTTTATGGGGATCGATACAGCCAAGTTAAGACCTTGAGGGGGAGATTTAAATAATGTTTTGGCATGAAAAGAAAACTATTGGATTTTTAAATTACAGGCACTTTATGTGCCAGTATATATGAAGTTTAAAAATCAACTTAAGACATTGGGGCAATCTTATTAAATGTTACATGGGTATTGATTGTGTTTTTCTAAGTTGTTGCAAGTTGTGAAATTGAATAAATCAACTTTTCTCCTGTCTCAAAGGGCTTGGTGTTGTGGTCTGAAATTGTTAGGATAT
Source organism: Neoceratodus forsteri (assembly GCA_016271365.2). NCBI lineage: Eukaryota > Metazoa > Chordata > Ceratodontiformes > Ceratodontidae > Neoceratodus > Neoceratodus forsteri. The sequence continues at coordinate 883,689,726 of CM028134.1, forward strand.
ATGGGGTCTGGTCACAGATGTGTCTTTTGAAGGTTTGGTGAAAAAATAATAATCAATTCAAAAGTTGTTACTCTTTTAAGTTTCCCATTATAGCCTTTTTGGAATAAGTATATGTTCCATGCAAAAGCAGGTTTTCCTGCCTTGAAAGCACTTTTTGCTGCCTCAAATGGTTTCAGTAGTGTCATGCTGCCACCATCTTGTTTTTAGTTAGCGAAGGGGGAAAATCAGTCAATGAATCAATCAATCAGTTTTATTTATAAATAGTGTTATTCTAAAACCATAGTGCTAGTACATGATCGTAAAATACATAAAAACAACTACACTTATCAAAACATGTAAAAACATCTGCAGTTGATTAAATAGCATCAGAAAATGCCAGATTAAATAAATAAGTTTTTAATGCAGACTTAAAACTCTCCACCATCAGGCATTGTCAAATCCAATAAGGTAGAGAATTCCACAGGGATGGGGCCACAAATTCAAATGCATGGGCCCCAGATGACTTTAAGCAACTAAGCAAACCCTGAGAATCTCTAGCAATCCTTCATCAGTGGAGCAAAGCTGCCAGAGGGGCAGTGAGGTGAAGAAGATCTCACAGATAACTCAGTCTCTGTCCATGTAGGGCCTTGTAGGTCAGTATACCGAACTTAATGTTGAGCCGCCACTGAACAGGCAGCCAGTGCAGACCACGCAGTGCAGGTGTGACATGACAGCTACAAGGCTACCCAGTCAAGGGACTTGCTGCAGCATTCTGCACCAGCTCCAAGTGGCAGATATCAACCCCTGATAGCCCTAGGTACAGGGCATTACACTAATCAAGGTGGGAGGTTACAAAGGTGTGACCCAAAACTGTTAGGTCGTCGTGCAGAACTAGGTGCTTGATCTGGGCTATATTCCTTGGAATGAAAAAGGCATTTTTGACAATAGATGATACCTGATGTTTTAGCTTCAATCCATCATCAAGAATCACACCCAGATCCCACACCCATTCCGAGGTCATCAGCTGGTGACCACTGAGCCAAAGACCTGAGGCTCGCCCCTCCAATGGCCCCTCTACATGACAGCCTAGGTCCACTACCAACACCTCAGTCTTATCTGGGTTCAACCTCAGCCAACTGGCACTCATCCAGTCCTCAATTTCTGAAAGGCAGTCATTAAAACTCAAGACAGCCCCACCTTGCTCAGGCACAAAGGACAGGTAGAGCTGAGTATCATCTGCATAAGTAGTGAAAACTCAGCCCATACTGCCTTACAATGTCTCTCAATGGCAGCACATACACTGTGAACAATATGGGGGACAGTACAGAGCCCTGCAGAATCCCACATGGCAGGGAGACCTTATCAGAAGAGTAAACCCCTGAGACAATTCTCTGAAACCTGCCAGTAAGGAAGGAATGAAACCATCTGAGGACTATACCAGACAGTCCACAGATTAACCGCAGGCACTCAACCAATACCCCATGGTCCAAAGTGTCAAAAGCTGCCAAGAGACCTAGAAGAACCAAGATGGAACGGCTCTTCCGATCTCTTGCTATTAAACGATCATTGAGGACCTGAACAAGGGCTCTCTCTGTACTATGCCATTTCCGAAAACCAGACTGTAGATGATCGTAGATACTGTAGAAGGTCAGATGATCCTCCAGCTGCAGCGCAACCACTTTCTCAGTAACCTTACCCATAAAAGGAAGGTTAGAGATAGGTCTGTAGTTAGCAAGATAGTCTAGGTCAAGAGATGGTTTCTTAAGAAGGGGTATCACAACTGCCTCCTTCAGAGTGTCAGGAAATACCCCAGACTCTAAAGAACACCAGACTATCTCTGCAAGGACCGGGCGGATGGTCTCAACATACCCCACAAGGTAGGTGCGTTGGGCTCGGATCAAACCACAGCAGGCTGGTCGCAAGGACTGGATAATCTTCACAATATCTATGATCACCAGTCAGCCAAAGTCAGACCAGACAGACCATGGAACTGCCACCCCCCCACTGATCACCGTTCGTCCCATTTGGGCATCCTGTGCGAATCTCAGATCTGATGTCGGCAACCTTATCGGCAAAAAAGCGAGCAAATTTGTCACATTTCTCTTGTGACAATACTCTCCAAGACTGCAGACAGACTGTATTGCACAGTCTGGCAAAAGTGCAAAAGAGTTGAGACAGTTGATTTTGTGCCACAGCCCTCTCCCTGGACAGGAATTCTGCCTTCTTACGGGAGATAGCTGATTGATGATCCTCATAATGGATTAACAATCTAAGTCTATCGACAGCCAGACCTGATTTTCGCCAGCAATGCTCCAGCCTTTATCCCATTTTCCTCAGCTCCCTCAATGTCCCATCAAACCAAGGGGACTGAGGGTGCTGGGTAATGGGATGAACATGGACAGGAGCAAGGCAATCCAGTGCCACAGTCACAGCATCATTATAACCCCGGACCAAGGCATCTGGACCACTGCTACTCCTCGGTAGTCCCGATAGGTCCAGTACTGCCAGTAGGCCATTGGGGGATAAACCCCTTAAAGGGCAGTACGGGACCATCTCTGTAGGGGTAGGCCTATATGGGGGAAAGCCTGGAAACTGAACCTTGAAAGCTGTAATTCAAATAATATTGCCCCATGGTAAACACCAGCAGCTGTGTTTACCTAATCAGGGCCCGCGGAACACAATTCTGCCCTTAGTTTTTAAAAATAGTGGCCTGAAAAATGTTTTTTTCCATCAGCCATTGGTAATGTCACAAATTTGTGGCACTATTTTAGCAAAATTATTGAAAATTGTGACAGTTTTCACTCAACTAAAGGCACTGTTGCATGAAAACTATACAAATGTGCGGCACTGTTTCACAAAAACTGATGCAGTTTGCAGCACTACTTTACCAGAAATAAACCATTGGCTGCTGTAAAAAAAAATAAAACTTTTCTGGCCTCTTACTGGGTCAAATAACTACAGAATCATGTTCCTCTGCTCCAGTTTAGGTAAACACCCTTTGGTGTTTACCTAATAAAAGGAGGTTTTCCCCTTTTACTACCTCCAACAGGGCCAAGGTATGTTTTAATAATAAAAAATGTTTTGCCGACATTAGGATGCCCAATCTCCATGTCGGCATTTACTCCCTCAGTAGTGTGGGACACTGGAGAGCCCACCTCAGTGTCCTGAAATAGTTTATTGTTAATTCCAACACTGGGATGCCCACCCCCAGTGTTGGTTGCCCCCCAAAAAGGCCATTTTTAATATGGCTGCCAACATTGGGGTGCCCAGTCCCTGTGTTGTTATTCTGAAGCCCCCCCCAAGAATTGTGTGATTCTGAGGAGCCCACACCCAGTGTCCTGAAGAAATTTGTGTACTATTTATTCTGACACTGGGATGCCCACCCTCTGTATCAGATGCCCCCCCAGCCCAAACCTTATGTTTGCCAACATCGGGGTTCCCAGTCCCAATATCGGCATTCTGCAGACCACTCACCAGCACTTTGGGACACTGGGGAGTAAGGATGGAAGAACCTCAAAAGGTTCTGAGGTTCTAAGAGATTCTGATAAGCAACAAAAGGTTTGGATTCTTATCTAAACCATATCCGATCCTTTTATTACCTTATTATTAACAGTAGTGATTTCTGTTTCTCAATAAGTACAGGCAGGCACCAGAGGTATTTTAGACAGTTAAGTGATGAAGAAGAAAAAGCCAGGAACACAAAAACAGCACCAGGTCAGAGCAGAGGGCAGCCAGATAGAGACAGCCAGTTAGAGAGAGCCAGTCAGCCAGCTCCCACTTCAAGGCTGCAGTCTGCTACTACCCACACCTACTACAATCATGGGAAGATCATAAGTAGTCTACCAGCATTGAAATCAATGAGGTTATGGCACATTTACCAAAAATGACTGCTTATAAAAGAATGAGAAAGTGACTGTGATGAAGAGAAAATCCCTTACCGGTTCTCTAGTTTGTAAATAAATGATCTCCTCCTGAGTCTGATTTTTTTTAGAAGGGAATAATAATGTGTTTAAATAATTGTACTTTGTAGTAGTACTATCACTGCTACCAGGGGGAAAAAACAGCATTTATCAATGTGATTATTTAATTGTACTCATTTAGGCAAATGATCTCCTTAGAATGAAAAAGCAGCTGTGTGTGTGAAAACATTGACTTGTCTGCCACAGTTGCTACCAGCATGTGATGATATGAATGTGATGTACTGGCTGCACCTCCCACCCCTCCCCAGGATGATGATGATGTGGCTGAAAGGCAGGCAAGTCCCAGATCTCAATTTTTTTTAAAACCAGTCTCCTAAATCTGACTTGTTGTAGAAGGGATAAGTGTGTTTTTTGTATACACACAAAACCCATAAGAGGGATGCAAAAATACTTTAAAATGTAGGTAACTTACATAACTTTTATTTAGGCTGGATGTTTCTCTGTTTGTCTTTCATCTCCAACCGAATAAAAGTTATGTAAGTTACCTACGTTATAAAGTTTTTTGCATTTCTCTTATGGGTTTTCTGTGTGCCTGAGACCTTGTGGTTGTTTTAACTAGTGAGTCTCAGAGGTACCTCTTTCCTAGTGAACACTTCTTTGATTGTTGTGTTTTTTGTATGTTACCAATTATTTTAGCATACCAACAGGTCTTGGTATGGAACACAAAGTGAAGCAATGTGAAAGAACAAGAGCACCAGCCAGTCCAAAGTGACCACTTGACCACTGCTACTACTACCAGTACTATCGGGGGAAAAACAGAGCTATGATTATAAAAGAAATAATTATTCTTAGGTGCATTAGGTAATAAAATAAATGATCTCATCAGAATGAGAGAATGACTGTGACTTTTCCCCTTCAAGGAGTTTTAAATTTTTTTTCTTTATTCCATGTGATTTGATGGAATGCTCTGCCCACTGAGCCAAAGCTTATACGCCACTGAGCGAACACAGGGATGAAAATGAGAGATGACTGACTTCTTCGGGGGATCACACAGACAGTAATCTAGAAGTGGCACTGGTGCAATGATGACTGGCTGGCAGATTTTATTTCACACACAGAATGTATTTCAGACACAACCTATGCTAAGGGTGATGCTGCAGGTACTGCTGCTAGTATACCCACAGAGATTCTGGGGACCCTGCCTGGCCTAGCCCTCTCTGATACAGTACCTTTCCCCTTCAAGGATTTTTTTAATTGCATTTCTTTATTCCAAATGATGTGAATGAATGCCCTGCCCACTGAGCCAAAGCTTATATCTCACTGAACGAGCACAGGGAGGAAGATGACAGATGACTGACTTCTTGGAGTGGGGTCATACAGACAGTATGCAGTACATGGCACTCCTGCATTGATGACTGGCTGGAAGATTTTATTTCATACACAGAATTTATTTCACGCACCACCTACACTTAAGGGCAATGCTGCTGGCACTGTTGTTAGCTTATGCAGAGAGATTCTGGAGGACCATGCTTGGCCTACCCCTCTCTGACACAGTACTTTTCCCCTTCAAGGATTTTTTTATTCTTTTCTTTATTCCATGTCATTTGATGGAATTCCCTGCCCACTGAGCCAAAGCATATACCCCACTGAGCAAGCACATGGAGGAAGATGACAGATAAATGATTTTCTGGAGGGGGGTAACACAGACAGTATACAAGAAGTGGCACTAGTGCACTGATGACTGGTTGGCAGTCTTGGAAGATTTTATTTTACACACAAGCTACACTAAGGGTGATGTTGCAGGCACTGCTGCTAATATACCCACAGATCTTCTGGGGGACCCTGCCTGGCCTAACCCTCTCTGACACAGGAGGGTGGTCACACAGACAGTATGCAAGAAGTGGCACTAGTGTACTGATGACCGGCTGGCAGATTTTATACACACAGCACTCTAGTTCTCACAGTTTGCCCTCAGTCTCTCTCTTTCTCTCTTTCTCCATGTTCCATCCTGGCTTATCATTCAGTGTTCATGCTGAAGATCCCCTGTCCAAGTCTCCTTTCCCATACATTGTAACCCCCCAGTCCCAGTCCAGTCCCACCCCAATCCACAACTCCCACCCAAGTCTCACACCCAGTTCTTGCTGGCAATCCCCTCGAGTCCCCTACTCCCAGTCCTCAACACCCAACCCCTAACTTCCCCAAGTTCCCAATCCCTTCCTCCCTTAAGTTCTTCTTTTTGTTTAAAAGTTTCTGCATTTGTTTTTTCCTTGGAGTGGCAGACTGGCACTGGCAGTGGACTTCTTCACTTGCCCAAGGGCCAAAAAAAAAAACACAAGCAGCACAAGCTCAGAAGAAAACAATTGATTCTGCTATCCACAATGCAAGGAGCAGCCAAGAGAAGCTACTGCTCCTTCACCATCCTCCTGATTCCTCTGCATAGCTCTAAGGTGGACCATGTGGATTGCTAAAGCAGCAACCCAATCAGGTGCCACCTTAGAGAGATGGACAGCTCAGCCATCCATTGAGGGACCAGAGTCTTGTCTTTGGTTGCTTCTGTGGGTTCCTCCTGCTCTGGTGCTTCCCACACTGCAGTTTCCATGATAGGAGCTGTCCAAACTGATCTAAACAGCCAAATGTGTTCAGAATCCATTTGTTTCTGAACACTTCAGCATGTTTGGGTCAGTTCATATTTTTGATGAACCAGTTCACCAATCCCTTCTGGGGAGCCAACTCCCAGTGTCTCAAAATAAAGATGTTGCACTTGACCCTGTCTTTTTTTCCTGAAAAAAAGAAAATGGTCCCTTGTCATCTGCTCATCCCCCTCCCCCCAGTTCTGGCCCTTCAACTGAGCAACCAACTACCCCCCACCTCCCCCTTGCCTTATACTTAGCACCAGAAAATGTCAGCTATTATCTTCTGTGGACCAGGACATGTCTGCACTCTTCAAAACCGAATCTCAAACTGAAGAATCAAGGTAAGTGCCATATAGTGGCTGTCAGTGGTGTTTTGAACTTATGTTGATATCTCTGCCATTTTTTGATATTTTTTCACCAAACTTTCAACATTGGCTTTTAGGGACCCAACCTCATGAACATAGTCACTACCATTTCATTAATCAGACCAACAAGGTGATTTTGTGGTCGCTGCATGAAGTCACCTTTCAGGACTGACTAATGAAATGACAGTGCCAGTGTTCATAAGGTGGGGTTCTGAAAAGCCAATATTGGATATTGTGAAAAAATTCCTAAAAATGCACGAGTTACATGTGTCCATTGAATTTTCCATATGCACACACGTAACTTTGGTCATTTTCAATATTTTGCAACCAAATTGTCAACATAGCTATTTTTGTTCACACCATTTCATGAACAGTACAGCTGTTATTTTTCACATCCTGCTCAAAATGTGTTTTTGCACCTGTGATACAAAATGGCATTGTAGTTGCACAAAATTACATTTTGCCTTGTATTCCACAAGTTCTCTGTACTGGGATACATGAGGTGGGGTAATAAGTTGGCTATGCTGACAATTTGGTCACTGTTGTTTGACACATTGAAGTGCAGGTCCCATAACTGTATAGACATTGTAATTAACCCTCATCTACCTCTGGGTCCTGTGCTCCCATCACTTCATAATGGTATTACTTTGTTGAAGCACAGGGTCCTACAGGCCCTGCACTGCCATCTATCCATAAGTGTATAGACATTGTAATGAACTGTCATCTTGTCTGTGGTCCCAGTATTGCATAATGGAGGACCCTGCAGTCCCATTACTGCATAATGGTTTCCATAAGTAGGAGTGCAGGGCTCTCTGGGCCCTGCCCTCCCATCTAACTATAATTATAGAGATGCAGAGCAGGCCTAGAGACATTCCAAGTAACCCTTGTGCTGCAAATGGTGCAATATCTCAGTAACAGTGGGAACATTTGAAAAAATTCCACAACAGTTGTAATCATGGACTGGCAGCTTGTATCATTGCTTAACACACTAAAGGTGTACTAAACTGCATTTAGCAAAAAATCCATATCTCAAACTGTTTTCAAGATATAGACATCGAAAGGTACTGCATCCACCACAATGTTATCTTGCAGGAAATTTCCAGATTTCAAAATGTTATAAGTGTGGAAGCAATGTAAATTTTTTCACCAAACCAGCACAAGTCACATGTCTGGGGCAAGCCCATTGTACCTTGAAAATTTCAGCCTGAGAGTCCTAACCATTTCTTTGCAGTGAAATGGCAAAGAAAGAGTAAACTTTAAAAATCCCTTTTCATGAGCCGTCACAATCACTTTTCATGAGCTGAATCCCTTTTCAAGAGGTGTAAAAATCCCTTTTTGCAAAAGGGATTTCTGGCAGGGCCATCTGGTCCCACTAACACAAGGGATTTTGACAACTCAACTCAAGAAAATGGAATCGGCTCATGAAAAGGGATTTTGACAGCTCACAAAAAGGGATTTAAGGTTTCAGACCAGATGGCCCTGTGGGTAATCCTTTTTTGCATCACAAAAAGGGATTTTATCACCACTTGAAAAGGGATTCAGCTCATGAAAAGGGGATATGACAGCTCACAATAAGGGATTTGAAATTGTAATCCCTTTTCTTGAGGTGTCAAAATCCATTTTTGTGAGCTGAATCCCTATTTATGAGGAGTCAAAATCCATTTTCACATTGCAATAAGGGATTGCCCATAGTGCCATTTGGTCTGAATAACCAATCTCTTTTATTGAGCTGTAAAAATCTCTTTTAGTTTGGTGTCAAAATCCCAAAGGGATTGGAAGTGAGTCACTAAAAGGGATTGTAAAAATAAAAAATAAACATTCTGGGGCCACAGTAAAGAAAACCAAAGGCAGAGAACTGTAAAGGATGTACGCATGAACAAAATACATAATTTGATGTCTCCAGAAGACATCCCTGGATAAAGTTAAAACATTTTGTTTCGTCTGCAAAAATGAAAACAAGATGGCAAATTGCAAAAAGGGAATTTTTTTTCATGAAGAGGGATTTAATGAATCCCTTTTCACAAGCTGTCAAAATCCCTTTTCTTGAGCCCTAAATCCATTTTTGCACTGTGCAACTATCCAAAAGACTGAACTGAGTATGCTCAGAACACAACATTTTAACATTAAATTACTTTGTAAAGGATCCATATTTTTTCACCAAACCAATGCTGGCTTGTTCTTTGAGGCATACTCTTTCTACTCTAAAAAAATCCAAATGTAGTGATAGCAGTGTGTTGAGGAAAAAACAGCCAAAACAGATGAAAAAATTGACATTTACAGTTTTTTCACTATGTGCAGCACAAAATCTGCAAATCCCATCAAATCGAAACTTGGTACGTCAAGAGACAACATGGAACAGTGCATACCACATTTCGTGCAAATCCATTGAAAGGTTGCAAAGTTATTAAAGTGCAAAATTTGAGGTTTAAAACTAAACTGTCTACTCAGCCCTAACTATAGTAATGCTACTGCACCAGTATAATATATATATTTATGCAATAAGGGTGAGCAGATACACGGTGAGATACATCTGTGTATTCTCACCTCAGTAAAATAAATGACAATGACATATCTACTGAGATAATAAATTACATTTTTACACACAGACCCGGATATTCAGACTGCGCCAGGCTGTGGCACAAGCCTGGGTGCAGTGTAACTAGGCTGCGCAGGGGCGTTGACTGGGCAATATTCAACGGAGCTGTGTCATGGCACTGCATTGTTAAATATCGCACCCTGGCCACGCACAGTGTGCATGGTGTAGTGGCACTGTGCCAGCACAAGTGGCCAGAGTGGAGCAGGGGGATGCACTAGCACAAGTTCCATTGCGCTATGTGCATCAACCGTGATATTCAAAAGTGCACATGCAAATGTGCCATAATGTATGCAAGGCACAAATGGGGCCATTTGTATGTCATTATGGCCCCATTTGCATGCAGGTACGCTGATTCTTGGTAACTTGCACCTGGTGCCTTGCCAGGCCACAACTGTCGGGGACTGACGCCCCCTGCACAGTGCGGCAATGTGCCCCACAGCCCGATCACAGGCTTAAGTAATAATAAACATGTCCTATATCCCTGGTGGTCCAGTGGACTGCTGTCAGCCTGACTGCAGGCTTAAGTAAACAGAAATCACGTCCTTTGTCCCTGTTGGTCCAGTGGACCGATGTCAGCCCGACCGCGGGCATTTGTAATAATAAATTGAAGTCCAATATCCCTGGTGGTCCAGTGGACCGCTCGCAGCCCGATTGCAGGCATTTGCAACAATAAATTGAAGTCTAATATCCCTGGTGGTTCAGGCATCCTTCCCCACCACCCACTGGGCCTACCCCTCTCCCCCATCAGTGGTGGGCGGCAGACCCCACCCACCTGCTGCCCTGCCACCCACTGACTGACACCGTAGGTAGGGCTGTAAGCCCATTGGTCCCTGAGTGTGAGCCAATGGGCAAGCAGCCCGTACTATACTACACATTCAGATATGTGAATGGATCATTCACATATCTGAGACTGTATAGTATGGTATGGGCACATGCCATTAGCTCACGCCTGAACCAATGAACGCATACAGCCCTGAGTGTCAGTCAGTGGGCAACAGGGCAGCAGATGGATGGGTGCTGCCGACTGCCGCTTGACCTGGGAGCGGGGAAGTGGGGCTCAGTGGAAGGGTGGGAAGGGGTGTACCGCTGGACCACCAGGGATATTGGACTTCATTTTGTTTATGAAATTCAACATCTTTATTAGTTTATAATATTACAAAGAAAGTATGGCATACAGAACAATGATCCGAAGACTTCATTTTTTTAATACAAATGCCCACGATGGGGCTGCGAGCAGTCCACTGGACCACCAGGGATATAGGATGTGATTTCTGTTTACTAAAGCCCGCGATCAGGCTGACAGTGGTCCACTGGACCACCAGGGATAAAGGTCATGATTTCTGTTTACTTAAGCCCGCAATCAGTCTGACAGCAGTTCACTGAACCACCAGGGATAAAGGACATGATTTCTGTTTACTAAAGCCCTCGATCAGGCTGACAGCGGTCCCACTGGACCACCAGGGATATAGGACATTGTTGTTTTAAACAGATGCCCATGATCGGGCATGGGGAGAAACCACTACAGAGGTGCAGCCAGAGCTCAGATGGCCACCCACAAGTGGCAGCTGCTGTGTTGCACCCTGCAATACGGCAGCTCACCTGTGGGTGGCCAGCCGTTGTTCCTTTTTTTTTTTGCTCACCTGTGTGTGGCACAAGTAGGGGTTGCACATGCATGGACTCAGCACATCCCGGGCTGAATATCGAGATGTGCAGAGTATGCATGGGCACGCCACACCACCTGCGCCGCATACATTACTGATGCACTCCGGTGCATCGGGATTTGTGCCAGGCACAATGCCCGTTTGAATATCGCACTGGGGCACATCAGTGGGTTGCACATGGTGCAACACTGTTGCGACATGTGCAACCCTTTTGAATATCTGGGCCACAGTAGATACATCACCACCATTTATTACTATAGTAGATATGTCACCCCCCCAGCAGCTGGCACTTCATGCCAACCTCCATAATAATAGTCCATGATCCATGACTGCCGAACAATGTCAAAATAAAGTCACCTATATCATCATCCCAGCCCCAACTCCCAATTCCTAAACTGCTCACAACCACCACAGACCTAAACAGTAGCAGTTTACTATCCAATACCTGAAAAACAGACAGAGTAATCTAATACTCTGTGAAAGCTCTTGAAAAAACTTCTGTAAATCTCCACAGGCATCAATAAAATGCTGACCTGCCAACATCGCCACAAAGTCACTTGGTTACAAAGGCAGTGAGATAAACATTAAATAAATGAATACTACTGTACATCATGGCAAAAGAAAACAAACTGCTCCTAACACAGGATGCACTCTTTAAGTCTCCAGAACCAAAAACACAAACTGCCATATTCTTTTGAAATATACAACCCTCACACATACAAATTACAACCAAATATAGTGCAGTTGCAACCCTCAATACCAACAACAAACCAATCACAAACCACAATCCCAAATCACCATCCAATCAGATACCTGACACAAATCTCATTCACAAAACTGAAACTAGACTGATTCAGAAGGACAAATAACACACACACAGCAAAAATACTCAAGAAAAAAACACACCCCAAAACACATAAGAAATATGCATAATACAGCAAAATCCACAACAAAAACATCACAAAACAACAAGAATCCCTATTGTAGAAATCGAACACATGATGGGCAGGAGTGGAATATGGAAAATATCTACATGAGTGAACAGTGGCCTCATGAACCATCACTTGTGGCTCTGCTACGTATCCCGAGGTCAATGTTCTCTCATGTAGATATTTTCCATATTCCACTCCTGTCCATCATTTATCCTATATAGATATGTAAGCATTAAGCCATGAGAAAGGAGGCATTTACTAGGAATTCATGCATGGTTGGGGTGGTGGTTGGTGCATGAGGTCAAAGCCTGAGTGCTTCCAACCACTCTACCATGCATTAATTCCTAAGTAAATGTCTCCTTTCGCATGGCTTAATGTACTTGTAACAAGGCAAGCACTGTCCACAACTATTGCAAGGAAACACAAACACTGCAGTAAAAGTTGAAATATTTTATATCAATATCGCCGTGTAACAATACAAATAACTGCAAAATATGAACCATATGCATCAATGTTGTGACTGCTGCAATAATCACTTATCAAGAAATAATGCTGTTACTTTACTAATGGGCTACCATTACTACAGTGATGTTTACAACTTTTAGAATAATACTCTGCAAGTGAAAATGGCACTTGTTAAATTTTTCCTACAGAAACACAAAGATTTCTGAGATAAACAACATTATTTGCATACATTCCTAACACTCAGTACAATAATCAGGTTTAAGACAATATTACTGTTATGTTGCACATAACAACATAATCATTTTCTGTTTTTTATAATTTCAAGAGGAAAAACAACACAATATCAGCCTTAACTTTCAAGTTATGATCGTATTATAACGTTGGATGCAAGATATTCATGCTATATAAAGTGACACAACATGGCAACCCAGAAAGGATCTACATGCTAGGTTTCAGGGGTACACTGGTAAAACTTTTATTTCTCTGGGGAAATGTAAAAATTAAAATTTGCAAGCCTGTTTATGGTAAAGCGAGACAGGGTAAATGGGTTACTTGTGTGTGGATACATTTCAGATGGGAAGCAACTGGCAAGGTTCATCAAGCTTTCTGTTTCACTTTTTGGCTGGGTTCCTAATGTGGCTGTGGAATTTACTCGGCTGTTCACATTATTCAGATTTTCTAAGTTTTCCTTACTGCTATTTCTGATTTTTTTTTTCACCAGGCTACCATCTACAGATGGGGTAGGGTTGGTTGTGTAAGACATCGCTTGGGTGTCTGTGGATGTACAGGATGTCTTTTGTTGTCTTTAGAAGACTGGATAGTAAACAAGATTGAGGACCACTTCTGGAGATCACTTACTGATGGAGACCAATAATTCATAAGGCTGGTCTCTCATCTATGTCCTGTCATGGACATTATTTCTCAAGAAGTGAGACCAGCCTCAGACAATATATGAATGACTGTGCTACACACAGAATGATTTGTGTATCTCATTGACAGTTCATTATCGGTGGCTATTTGGGACATCATGTTGCCCAAATAATTTTGCCCCATTGGTTGTTTTGAATACCAGATTTCTTTACTATCAAGAACATTGTAAGATAGTTTTAAAGGGTGCAAATAAAATGCAGGAGTGTCAGGGGGGACATCTTGCACAGTACTCTTTAAAGAGTGCTACAGGAGAATTTGAGCTGCCTGGCTGAGAAAATAGAATGCCATCCAAGGCTTCCTTGTTGGGTTCATTAACATTATTATGATTTTTCGTTGCTTCATTAAAAGCATCATCAATGTATCCTCTTCCAAACTCATCCTGTTTTAAAATGAAAGAATCATGTTTCAGATTCCTCAAGCCTTCTCTGCCCAATAGTGCAAATCCTATTTGCAACTCAGAAAACAGTCTGCGAACTAATCCATACACAGACTCTGGATTGAGCTTCTTGCAATTTCTTATTTTCTGTAGGTCACTATCGGAGATTCTTGGGTGATGTGATACTACATTTTTTCCTGATCTCCTATACTGCATTAGGACTGCTACAAAAACATTATTAGCACTGGAATTCCTGGTTATTCACAATATTTATCTTTCCATTGATCTCCACACTGTTAGTGTATCTGTTTAATCCTGCACATAGTGAAATAAAAGAACTGATACTATAATGGCTGCTGTCCTCACTATGCAGATCCATAAAACTGTCTCAGTAGGGACAGTACTGATGTCTACATTGAGGTTGTTTGCAGTAAACCAATTTAGCCAATCCAAAAACACACTGCATGCCCATTTCATGCCCGTGTGGTGCACTTAAGTGTGTTCAGCTCACATTGTTTTGTCTCTAACTCGTCGAGTTCCTGCTGAGATATATTTGCATGTCTAGTGCTTTTTTTTGCTTTAATAGTGTGACTTTGCATGTTAATATGCTTCTCAGAACTCTCCTCTTCAATATGTTTCTTTCTCTCTTTTTTCTTTAGGCTAACAGAAACCTGCAGCTGAGATGACACAGCTCTGTTACTAGGAGACAGATCTTTTGCCTCGCTCAGAGATTGCTGTTCTGTTTTAGACTCTACGGTGCTAGGAGGAGTGCATTTCAGCAGTGCAGGTGTGTTGGGGCCATAAAACATGCTGATCCATAAAGTTATAACCATGATCCCACATAGAGAGAATTTGAGCAAAAATGTGTCTATGTGGCTCTCAGCAGTATTACATAGCAGGGTATTCCTAAGGAATTAATGCACGATGGGTTTTTGGTCACATAGAAACATAGAATCTGACGGCAGATAAGGACCGCTTGGCCCACCCAGTCTGCCCATTTCCCTACCTACTGGATAAGCTGCAGATCCTAGTTAACCAGCAGCCTACTTCTTCCTACCTCCACCCCCTAGAATTGCCTTATGACTGTCCCATGCATGCTTGAATTCCACCACTGATTTTGACTCCACAACCTCCTCCGGAAGGCCGTTCCATGCATCCACAACCCTCTCTGTGAAAAAATACTTCCTTAAATTACCTCCTTGAGCTGCCCCTCTATCTTCAAATTGTGCCCTCTTGTTCTTGCACACTCTTTTTGAAAGATGCTACCCTCTTGGACTTTGTTGATTCCTTGAGGTACTTGAACGTTTCTATCATGTCCCCCTCCCTCCTTTCCTCAAGGCATACATATTAAGCTCCTTTCATCTCTCTTCATATGTCTTCCGGTGCAGACCCTGCACCATTTTAGTGCCCTCCTCTGGACAGCTTCCATCCTGTCTATGTCTTTGGAGATTGGGTCTCCAGAACTGCACACAGTACTCCAGATGGGGTCTGACCAGCTGTCTGTACAGAGGGATAATAACTTCCTGTTTCTACTGGTGATGCCTCTCCCTATGCATCCCAGTATCCTCCCAGCCCCCCTTACTGCCCTCTCACATTTCTTGCCCACCTTTAGGTCATCTGATATGACTAACCCCAGGTCCCTTTCCATTTTTGTTGTTGTTAGTATCTCATCCCCCATTGTGTACTCTTCCCCTGGGTTTTTGTTTCCCAGGTGCATTACCTTGCACTTCTTAGCATTGAATATAAGCTGCCATACATTGGACCATTGCTCTAATCTTGCCAAGTCCCTTCTCATCCTTTCCACCCCACCCTGATCATCAACTCTGTTGCAGATCTTTGTGTCATCTGCAAAGAGACATACTTTTCCTTCCAGTCCTTCTGCAATGTCGCTTATAAAGACATTGAAGAGGACTGGTCCTAATACTGAACCCTGCGGTACCCCACTAGTAACCTTCCTTTCTTCTGAGTGGAATCCATTTACTATTACTCTCTGTGTCCTATTCTCCAGCCAATTCTTTACCCAGGCTGTCATCTTGGGACCCACTCCCAGGCTGGCTAACTTGTATATTAATTTTTTTTGTGGGACTGTGTCAAATGCCTTGCTAAAGTCTAGGTAGGCCATGTCCACAGCCCTTCCCTGATCTTCTACTTTGGACACCCAGTCAAATAAATCTATCAGATTCATCTGGCATGACCTTCCCGCTGTGAATCCATGCTGCCTAGTGTCCTGTGCCCCTCTGGCCTCTAGATACTCAACAATTCTTTCCTTCAGAAGTGATTACATCATTTTCCCTATCACTGAGGTTAAACTAACAGGTCTTTAGTTTCCTGCTTCTGCCTTGCTCCCACTTTTGTGATGGGGAATCACATCTGCCCTCCTCCAGTCCTCGGGTACCAGCCCATCCTCCCATGATTTGTTAGAAAGGGTAGTCAGTGGTGTCACTAGTTCTACCCTTAGTTCTTTTAGAATTCTGGAATGAATCCCATCAGGCCCCATTGCTTTGTCCACCTTCAGTTTTAAGAGTTCTTTCAGAACCCTTTCTTCTGTAAATGGGCTGGTATCAACTTCTGTATCCAGAGTGTTTCTACTGTTTGTTTTATGCACTTCCCCCTCTTCATTTGTAAATACTGAGCAAAAATATTTGTTTAGTAACTCTGCCTTTTCACAGTCTTCCTCTGCCCACCCTCCATCCCCTTTATAAGCCTCACTATCCCTCCCTTGGTCTTTCTTCACTCCCTGATGTACCTATAAAAGGTTTTATCCCCCTTCTTAACTGAGTTGGCTATCTTTTCCTCGGTTTGGGCCTTTGCTGTTCTGACTGCCTTCCAGCCTCCTTTGCTTTAACTGGTACAGTTCTCTGTCCTGCTCCTTCGCAGTTCCTTGTACTTCCTGAATGCTTTCTTTTCTATTGAACCTTCACTGCCACTTTCTTTGAGAACCATAGTGGTTTCTTACATCGTTTGTTTGTTTATTTGCTTCACAAAGGCTTGTTACCTCTGTGATGGCAGTTTTTATTATTCCCTATTGTTCTTCCACCCCTCCTTCCTGCCCATTTGCTAGTGTTTTCCTTAGGCACTCACCCATTTTGGCAAAGTCAGCCCTCCTAAAGTCCAGTACTTTTGTCTTTGTATGGCTTGACTCTATTGCTGTGTTTATTGTGAACCATACTGTTCGATGGTCGCTAGTTCCCAGATGGCTATCCACTTCTACATCTGTGATCCTCTCTCCATCTCCATGTGAGAGAAGCAAGTCTAATATTGCTCCCTCTTGAGTGGGCTCCAATACTAGTTGTCTAAGGCATGCCCCCTGTAGGGCATCTAGAATAACTCCACTCTTCAAAGTGGCAGCTGCAACTGCACTCCAGTTAACATCTGGCATATTCAGATCACCTAGTATTCTAGATAACAATAATTGCCATGTGGGAATCCATTGAGTGGTTTCTGAGATATAAAGTGTTGAAAAAACAGAAAAATCAGGGGGCTTTGACAGTTTTTTCTACTGCTAGCTTGCAGAAACAACTTTATGTTGTGGTCTGAAATTTTCAGGGTAGAAAGCCTTTGCGACACAGATGTGCCTTTTGAAGGTCAAATGAAAAAATACTAATCTGTTCAAAAGTTATTACATTTTAAATGTTTCCATTATTTCTAAGGGAACATTTATATATCAGTCATGAAAATTTCAATTTTTTGCACAATATGAGTATTGTGCAAAAAATACCAACTTCTTTTCATACAATAGGAGTACTGTGCAAAAAGTACCAGCTTCTGTGTGAAAAATACCAGCTTCTTTTTGCAAAGATGGCTGGCATTTTTGCACAGTTCACAGACGTTCGATCAATTGAGCTTTGTTGTGTTCGCCATCTTATTTGCCACTTAGTGAGGATGCTGAAGTACTGAACATTTTAAAAACAAAAAAAAAATCAGAACACAGTTAAAGAGGTGTATTCAGGTGTTTTTTTTTTGTTTTAAGCTGGACCCAAACAAGTTTTCTTGTCTGGTGCCAGCTTATACAAAGAATGGCTTGTAGCCCATTCTCTGTATGAGAAGAGTGGTATTTTCCTGATTTCTACAGCTGTAGCTGGAACTTGTGCTGCCAGCTGTAGAGTCAGAGAAGACTGGTCTATCCCCCACAGACACACACTCTTATTTGGCACACTGGGAGCCCACCACAGTGTGCCCTACTGTTATAGCATTGTAAAAAACCCTGTGAAAAAAGGAAACATCCCAACCTCTTTTCTTTGATACAGAATCCTGCTTTGAAACTTGAGATAATTTCCATGCACTATCCTGCATCAAAGTAATCTGCCACCCCATTCCTATTTTTTGTACTGACATTGGGGTGTCCAGTCCCTGAATCAGTGTGTATCTCCCCCCACCCACTATTGCGGCACACTGGGAGCCCACCCATGTGCTCAGAGAAATAAATTTCGTTTTTTTACTTGCCGACACCGAGACGTCCACTCCTGGCATTGGACTCCCCTAACCTACTTTCATTGCAAATGGGGGTGCCCAATCCCCCTGTCGGTATCATGTATGCCTCCCCAAACTCATGTGGCACACTGGAAGCCCACCCGAGTGTGTCCAATTTTATTTTTTTATATTTTTCCTGCAAATGAAGAAAACTGTTCCCTGAAGTCTTTTTTTAACCCTACAAAAAAGAAAAATGGTCCCTCATTGTCTACTCACTACCCACTTCCCCATCCCTACCCTCCATCTGTGCACCCACCTCCCAGCACTTCTCCACCCATACATACCCTCCAGAGGTTGGGACCAGTGATCTTCTCTGGACTGGGGACACATCTGCACTCTTCAAAGTCAAACTGTGATCTGAGGAATCAAGATAAAATGAATAAATGGAGTCAAATGAGGGGTGCAACTTATGTTGCTATCTCAGCCAATTTTAGGAATGTTTGCAACAAATTTTTAACATCTTGGAACCCCACCTCATGAAAAATGGCATGGTCCCGAAAGGTGATTTCATGGTGGCTGCACAGAATCACCTTTTTGGACCATTTCATAAAATGCCAGTGCCACTGTTCATGAGGTGGGATTGGAAAAAGACCATATTGAAAATTTGGTAAACAAAATTCCTCAAAATGAATGTGTTATGAGCATGCATTGTGCAGTTTCTATGCACGTTCATAATGTCACCAATTTTTAATATTTTCACTTCAGATTTTCAGCATTGCCATTTTTTCACACCTACTTATGAACAGTTAAGCTGCCATTTTTCAAATCATACTAAAAATGTTTTTCTGCAACTGTAGTACAAAGACGGTGTTACAGTTGAGTGAAACTATATTTTGATGGGGATTTGAATGTTTGCTGTACTGAGTACATGTTGTGATGTGCTAAAAAGGTTATGTTGAACATTTGGGCTGAAAATTATTTAGGATGGAATGGTTATGACTATTTGTTGAAACTCCACTATGCCTGCTCATAATTTACTGTGTGGAAGCGCAGGGGCCAAGAGACCCTAGTGTTTCCTCAGCTAGATACATATGTGCATCTGTGGAGGGATGGGATCGCAGTGTCCAAAGGACCCTACACGCCCACTGTGACATATGGATACTATTGTTCTGTCTGTATGGAGTGATGAGGATACAATTATACTATCTGAAAAAGAAGGGAAATTCATTACAAAAACTTTGTTAATGGATTAGTTAGGATGAATACCATAGTAACAAAAGCAGGGAAATGAGGTAATCGGGCTTAATTCTCACCCCATTGTCCTATATTATAGTGTGTAATCTTGTTTGGATACCATGGAATGGGGTGAGAAATATGCCTGATGACCCCAAGGCACACCCCAGTGCCTCTTGGTGTGTGGAGGGTGGGGGATGGGGTGGGGTGGTAGTGGTGGGAACCCTGGGGGTTGGGCATTATAGTTGTAAAGTCTAATGCCTTATTTGCTTTGTTGCTATGGCATTCACCCTAACTTCTGCATTAACAAAGTTGTTTGCAATGATTTATATATTTATATATATATATATATATATATATATATATATATATATTCACTGCAAGAAACGTTGTTAATGCATCAGTTAGGGTTGATGTCACAGTGACAAAGGCTTGGAAATTTAATGTTGGGATTACCTCCCCCACCACTCTCCATCCTCCACACACCAACAGATGTTGAGGTGTGCCATGGGGTCATCAGGCCTAACTCTCATCCCATTTCATGTGTAAGCAAGCTGACATGCTACAGTATAGGAGAATGGGGTGTGAGTTAGGACTGATGACCCCATGGCACACCCAAACTTCTCTTGGTGTGGAGGATGAGGAGGTGGGGAAATTTCCAAGCTTTTGTCACTGTGACATCAACCTTAACTGATGCATTAATGAAGTTTCTTGAAATAAATTTCCTTACTTTATGAAAAAGTGTAATGTAGCAAGTAAATGTTATGTGTTGGTGGGAGTTCCCAACAAACTCTCCATTTGTGCATAATGATATGCATCTGTGGGAGTGTGGGCCCTCCAGGCCCTTCTCTCCCACTTACACATAACAACAAAGCCATACAGTAGCCCTATAGGCCTGAAAAGAAACCCTTGTAAAACTAATTTGTCAATATCTCAATAACCGTAGAACCTATCAATAAAAGTCTTTGCAGTTGTAATCATTTCTTCAAAACCTCCACGATTGCTTATGCTGCAGGTGGCAAAATATCCACATCTCGAATCGTTTTCAAGATACGGGTGCTGAAAGGTGCTGTGGGAGCTGCAGTGTTATCCTATGGGAAATTTCTCACCTTTAGAAAGCTGTAACTATGGGCCCATTCAACCCATTCAATGGTTTGGCACCAAACCACCAAAAGGCACCTCTGTGGGACCAGAGCTTGCCACCCTGCAAATTTCCAACAAAAGCACAATCCACCTTGGCACAAAGAAGTGACAAAGAAAACCACATATGGGACAATGTTGTCGAGCATTGTTTTCATGACAAGAAAAATAATTTCGCGACAACAAAAATGTTTTTGTGACATCCCTATACCTCAACCTTGCATAACTTTTGAATGGATTAATAGTTTTTCACCAAATCTTCAAAAGTCACCAGTTTGTCCCATGCCACATATAGACAAGCAAATTTGAATCCACTCAGATGCACTCTTCAGTCCATTATGCCCAACTGAAAAATGAGCAAAGGTTGGGTAATTTTCACTTTTTGAATGCTTTATGGTTCCACAAATGTACATCTGACTGGAACAAAACTTTCCAGATCCAGAGATCAATGGTTAGAAACCAAGTATGCAAAATATCAGGCAACTTGGACTAACAGTTGCAAAGTTATTAGAGTGCAAACATTGAGATTTAACATGGAGGTGATCATGCAACCATAATTATAATATATATATATATATATATATACATGGAAAAATCCATTTAATGCATCAGTTAGGGTTGTTCCACAGTGACAAAAGTGAGGACATTTGATGTTGGGGTTCCCAACCCTTGCACCCACCCCATCAACACGCATCAGGCTGTGCATTGGGGTCATCGGTCTAACTCTCACCCCATCCCATGCATAAACAAGCTGAGGTGGTTCAGTATAGGAGGAATGGGGTAAGTTGGGACCAATATCACGTACACCTGATGCCTCTTGGTGGATGTGGGTGGGGTAAGGGTGGGGACCTTAACATCTACTTCTTCACTTTTGTCACTGTGGAACAACCTAACTGATGCATTAAAAGGATTTTTTTGCCATGAATTTCCCTTCTTTTTGAGAATGTGCACTATAAATAGTGAGGCAATGGTAACGCAAACACAAATGCAAACAGTAACACCCATGGTGACGCAAACATAAATGATAACACAAACGGTAATAGAAACACAAGCACAAATGTTAATGAAAACAGAAATGCAGGCACAAACGCTTATGGAAATGCAAATTATAATGCACACGGTCATGGTAATGCAATTGGAAATGCAGGCACTTACGGTAACAGCAACAATGATGCCAAAGGAAACACAAACACAACGCAAGCACAAACTGAAGTGCATACGAAAACACAAATGGAAATGCACACAGTGACGCAAAAGGAAACACAAACAAAAACAGTAATGGAAATGGAAATGTTAACAGTAAAGCAAACTCAAGCGCAAATGAAAACACAAAGGGGACGGGAATGCTAATGCAAATGGTTACAGAAATGCAAGTGGAAACACTAACTGTAACAGTAATGAAAACACACACCCTTTTTTTCCCCCCAAAGCTGCATAGAGAAACACAGTGAATACAAAGAATGTATGCATAATAATGGGCCTTGGAGCAGAAAATGAACACTTGGGATACTAAATTGCTTCTATCTTAGGAACTGTACGATGTAGAAAAAAAAAATTATTTCATATAATTTATGACTTTCCTGGCTAGTTTTGCATTAAGCATTTTCTGACAGAAAGTCCATATGTCAAAGAGTTTCCCGAGATATGGGCCCTGAAAGGTGCGGTGGACGCTGTAATGTTAGCCTATGGGAAAAATCGTCAACTTTGGAGTACCATAACTTTGCAGCCCTGTAATATCTTGGCACAAAACCACCAAAATGCACATCTTGGCTTTCTTCCTTCCACATTTCAGCCCAAAAGACCAAACTGTTCTTTTGCAGCAGAGTGGCAAAGATTTCTTATTCTTTTGGGCACAGGGTCGCAAAGTAGTGTCACAAATCAAGACACTTTCACAAAAATAATCATGAAAGTGTTGACTGTGCGACACTACTGTTTCCAAAAATTTCAAAAACATATCTCTGGGGTGTTTATCCCCCAAAAAAGACATGACTAGCATCCTCAGGGCTCGACTAAGTGAACATAGCAAGAACTGTGTCCCTAGAGGGTCTCAAATTTAAATGCAAAGCATTTCTGTGGCCACCAACTGAAAACAAGATGGCAGATTTGCAACACTACAGGGGTCATTTGCGACACTAGAAATAACATTTGTGACACTGTTGAACTCTTTGTTAACTTCCCCATTGATTGTAATGATAAACTTGTTTTTTGAATAACTTTTGAAACGTTTAATATTTTTTTTCACGAAATCGAAAGGCACCTCAGGGACTTTGGATGCATGTTCCCTGAAGGTTTTGGACCAGTTGCGCAGACTGTGTGACTTGTAAGTGTAAGCAAAGAATGTACAAAAAAGCATAACTGCGACTTTCTACAGTGCTATGTAGCTCTTCAATTGTATATCCAACCATTACGAAACTTGGCACATCCAGAGATCTATGGAACCACTCTGTGCATGCACAGTTTTATGCAAATCCATCATATGGTGGCAAAGTTATTAAGCTGCCAAATTTCACACTTTAACCTTTAATGGGGTACTCAGACTATAACTATAGTGGCACACTAGTGTGCCACTATAAGATATATATATATATATATATATATATATATATATATATATATATATATATACTAAAAACTTCATTAATGCATCAGTTAGGGTTGATGTCACAGTGATATAAGTTTGGAAATTCCATGTTAGGGTTGCCACCCCATGCCCACCACCCCACCCTACAGGCATTAACAGGCATTGGGACATGCCATGGGGTTGTCAGGCCCAACTCTCACCCCCATTCCATGTGTAAACAAGCTGTCATGCTACAGTATAGGAGAATGTGGTTAGAATTAGGCCTGACTACCCAATGACACATCTCAATGCATGTTGGTGCCTGTAGGTGGGGGACTGGGGTGTGGGATGGTAGGGGTGGTAACCCTAACATTGAATTTCCAAACCTTTGTTGCTATGACATCAAGCCTAACTGATGCATTAACAGAGATTTTTTACAATGAATTTCTCTTCTTTTTGAGAAAGTGTAATGTAAGTAGTTAGTGGTATGTGTTTGTGGGTGGGTAGGCCCTCTGGGCCCTGTGTTCCATTCATGTTGTCCATTTTTTGTGTAATTGTTTATGTATGTGGGAGCATGGGCCCTCTGGGCCCTGCACTCCCACTTATGCATAAATAAGGAGCCATACAGCAGCCCCATAGTACTGCAAAAGAACCCTAGTAACACTTATTTGCCAATATCTCAGTAACTGAACAAACTAAGTACAAAATTCCACTGCAGTTGTAATCATGACTTCAAAACCTCCACATGTACTTAGTTCACTGGGTAGTGAAAAATCCATATCTTGAATTGTTTATGAAATACAGGCACTGCAATGTTATCAAATGGGAAATTTCTCAACTTCAGAACACTGTAACTATGGGCCCATTGAATGCTTTGGGAACAAACCACCAAAATGCATATCTGTGAGAACAGGGCTTTCCACCCTGCAAATATCAGCCCAAAAGCACAATCCACCTTGGCACAATGAAGTGACAAAGAAAACAATACATGGGACAATGCCATGGAGTATTGTTTTCATGACAACAAAAATCCTTTTGCGACAACAAAAATATTTTCATGACATCCCTATACTTTATAATTGAATGTTTACCAAGACAAAAAAATGTTGTCACACAGAAAAACATTTTTTCGAGGAAGTTTTTCTGAAAGTTTTCACAATGCATATATAAATTTTCCCATAGGCTACAATGGGATATTAAAAACTTGCATAACTTTTGAATGGATTAATATTTTTTTCACCAAATCTTCAAAAGGCACCAGTTTAATCCAGGCCACATACATACAGGCCAATTTGAATCCACTCAGATGCATTCTTCAGTCCATTATGCCCAACTGAAAAAATGTGCAAAAGTTGGCAAATTTCACTTTGTGGCACTGTACAGTTCTGCAATCATACATCTGACCAGAACACAACTTACCAGATCCAGTGATACAGGTACATAGTCAGAGGCTGAGCATGCAAAATTTCAGGCAAATCAGACAAATGGTTGCAAAGTTATTAAAGTGCAAACTTTGGGTTTTAAAATAGAAGTGTCCATGCAACCATAACTATACTGGCCCTACTGGGCCAGCGTAAGATATATATATACAGTATATATATTCTTTGCAAAAAAAAACTTTGTCAATGGATCAGTTAGGGTTGTTTCAACAGAGACAAAAGTGTGGAAATTCAACATTTGAGTTACCACCCCACCATTGTGCCCCCATCCTCCACACACGAACATTGTGATGTGTCATGGGATCATCAGCCCCAACTCTCTCCCCATTCCATGTGTAATCAAACTAACATGCTACAGTATAGGAGAATGGGGTGAGAGTTAGGACTGATGATCCCATGGCACACCCCAATGTCTGTTGGTGCGTGGAGGATTGGGGCATGGTGGTAGGGTGGTGGAGTGGTAACCTTACATTGAATTTCCACACTTTGTCACTTTGCAAACAACCCTAACTAATGCATTAATGAAGTTTTTTGCAAATAATTTCCTTTCTTTTTGAAAAAGTGTAATAAACATAGTACATGGTTTGTGTTGCTGGAAGCATGGGGCCCAGCAAGCT
The DNA here is from genome assembly GCA_016271365.2 of Neoceratodus forsteri. Taxonomy (NCBI): domain Eukaryota; kingdom Metazoa; phylum Chordata; order Ceratodontiformes; family Ceratodontidae; genus Neoceratodus; species Neoceratodus forsteri. The sequence goes on from CM028134.1 coordinate 883,714,982, forward strand.
GCCATTTGTGCATAATGATATGTGTCTATGGGAGAGCAGGCCCTCTGGTACCTGCACCTCACCTTACACATAGATACAGAGCCATACAGCAGCCCTTTAGGGTAAGGAACCCTTGTAACACTAATTTGCCAGTATCTTGGGAACCGTAGCAGCAAGGAAGAAAATATAAGTGTTGTTGTAATTGTGATAGTGAGACGTCCACGCAACATAAATCTACCAGATCCATATCTAGCATTGTTTATGAGATATGGGCACCAAAATGTGCTGAGAATGCTAACTCTGTGTGTGTAATAGTGGCCCACGGACATGAAAATGAGCAGATGGAATACCAATTCCCAAATATCTCAGTAACTGTACAAGGTAGGGAAAAATATTCAAATTTCATGGTATTCATGGCTTTCCAGCCATCTTCTGGACTTAGTCCCCCTCAGGGGGAATAAGAATTTTTCAATGAAAAATCCATATCTCTAACCATTTTCGAGATACGGGCACTGAAAGGTGTCATGTGTGCAGCAGTGTTATCCCATAGGAAAACGTCTGAAATTCAGACCTGGACCTGTTCAGTGTTTTTGTACCAAACCACCAAAAGGCACATCTGTGGGACTAGGGCTTGCCACCCTGAAATTTCAGGCCAATAGCACAGTCCACCTTGCCACAATGAAGTGACAAAGAAAACAACACACAGCAAAATGTGTTCACGCAGTGTTACTGCGATTACTTTAATATTATCACGACACTCCTATCTTTATAATGGAAATGTTATCGCACACACAAAAGTGTTGCCTCGGTTACTTTTTTCTCAAAAAGCAATTGTTTTTGCAGCAATAAAAAATGTTGCTGGGATCAACAAACAGCAAAAGTTTAAAAAAACATATTTGTGGACCAACTAGTAAAAAACTAATGCCAGGGGCATGTTCCACTGGGCCTGATTAGGTAAACACAACTATTGGTGTTTACCAAAGGGCATAATGTTTTGAGTTGCAATGTTTTTTCTCTGTCACTGACTGAAAATAACGATAGCAGCCGCATGAAAACAATTTAGGGGAGCTCAACAACAAAAATGTGATCATGAAAGTTTTCTCAATACACATATACATTTTTCCATAGGCTATAATGGGACATGAAAAAATTGAATAACTTTTGAACGGAACAATATTTTTTCACCAAATCTTCAAAATGCACCAGTTCAACCCAGGACACATGTAGACAAACAAATGTGAAGCCACCAAAATGCATTGTTCAGTCCAATATGGCTTACCGAAAAATGCACAAAAAGTGTTATTTTTCAATTGTTGAGTGCCCCATGGTTCCGCAACCCTACTTCTGACCGGAATGAAAATCTCCAGATCCAGAGATCTGGCCAGATTTCAAGCAAATTGTACAGTTGCAAAGTTATTAAAGTGCAAACTTTGAGGTGTAACATAGAATTGGTCATGCAACCCTAACAATAGTAGCAATACCATGCCACTATAGTTAGGGTTCAGTACCCCATTTAAGGTTAAATCTGAAATTTGGAATATTAATAACTTTGCCAATGTATGATAGATTTGCCTGACATTTGACACAATTTGGTACAATAGATCTCTGGAAATGGCAAGTTTCGTTATGGTCGGATGTATGGTTGCAGAGCTACAGAGCACTGAAAAATGCACAAATTATGCATTTTTATACATTCTTTGCTCATGCCTACAGGTCACATGGTTTGTGCGACCAGTCCAAAACCTTCAGGGAACATGCAGCCAGGGTCCCTGATGTGCCTTTCAAAGATTTTGTGAACAAATATTAAATGGTTGAAAAGTTATGCAAAAAACAAATTTACCATTATAGTCAATGAGAAAAGTTAACAAAAATATGCAAAAGTGTCGCAAATGCACTGTTTACTTTCACAAATGACCCTTGTATTGTCACAGATCAGCCATCTTGTTTTCAGTTGGTTGTCACAGAAATGCTTGGCATTTAAATTTGTGAGCCTCTAGGGACACAATTCTTGTTGTGTTCACCTAGTCAAGCCCTGAGGATGCTAGTCATGTCTTTTGTGGGTGGTAAAACACCCCAGAAATATATTTTTTTAATTTTTGTAAAAGGTAGAGAAAACGCTTCGAGATACAGACTTTTCATCGGATGAATGCTTAGTCCCCCACTAGTTGGCTAAATGCAAAACTAGCCCAGAAAATCATAAATAATGTGATTTTAAATTTTTTTTCTACATCATACAGTTATTGAGATATAATCAATTTAGTATTCCAAGTGCTCATTTTCTGCTCCAATGACCATTATTGTGCATACATTCTTTGTATTCAATGTGTTTCTGAATGCATCTTGCTGAGAAACAAAAGGGTGTGCATTTGCATTACTGTTACCGTTAGCATTTCTGCTTGTGTTTCCGTAACCGTTTGCGTTAGCGTTTCTGTTTACGTCAGCATGTGCATTACCCTTTGCATTTGCGTTTTCACTTGCATTTGCGTTACTGTTACCCTTTGTGTTTTTGTTACTGTTTTTGTTTGTATTTACCTTTGCATCTGTGTGTACGTTACCATTTGTGTTTTCATACGCGCTTGCATTTGTGTTCTCTTTGGAGTCATCATTGGTGTTACCGTAAGCGTTTGCATTTCCAGTTGTGTTACCTTGACCATGTGTGTTACCATTTGCGTTTGCATACGCACTAACATTTTGTGTTTCTGTTTGCATTACTGTTTCTTTTGGCACCATCGTTGTTGTTACCGTAACTGTTTGCATTTCCAATTGCGCTACTGTTACTGTTTGCGTGTTCATTACCATTTGCATTTCTGTTGGCCTTAGCATTTGCATTTTCGGTAGTTTTTCTGTTGTCAAGTGCATTGCTCTTCCTTCTGCATCACCGTTGCCATTACCATTTTATTTCTTTTTTCGTTTGTGTTAGCGTTTGCATTTTTGTTACTGTTTTTGTTACAGTTTGCATTTCCATTGTCCCGGATTCCCCCCCTTTCCCTCACAAAAACACAGACACCATTGTTTGTTGTTGTGCTCAGATTGGCAATTAATTTATTTATATTCATAAATCCATATGCCATTTTCCATTTCTTTATCATATTTCCATAATTTTCATTTATTTCCATCCATATATCACTCTTTGATTATCCATCCCCCCAGGTGAAAACCTGGGTGCCTTCTTCTCCTTTTCTGTTAGGTAACGGTGAAAACCGAGACTGCTTTCTCCTTCATCTTCTTCCTCCTCTTGTGTTATTCCTTTTTTCTTCCCCCCTCCCGTCCTCCCCCCTTTTTTCCCCACTAGCTAGTCTCCAGCTTGCATTGGATGACTGGCTTCCCCCCCAACTTAGGGTATCGCTCTCCCTTACCTCAGGGATGCAACTTCCTTCCCTCCTCTTTTTTTTTTTTATATACCAGCTTTTGTCTGCTTTCTCCATTCCTCTATGAAACCCATTGTTTCCACATTGAACATGTCTATTGCTATATCTGACAAGTGTACCCCATCTGACCTGTAGAAGTCATCTACCCATTCCTCTACTCCCTGCAGTATCACTTGTCCTCCCATCTGCCTTATCAATGTCCCCACCCATCTATTCATCTTTCTCCTGGCCGTCTCCACTGCCCTGTGGCTGTGTTCCTGTCTCCATACTCTTCATGGTATCATATCTGACCAGGCAAGGCATACTTGAGGCCACCACTGCCTTCTTGCCACCAGGTCCCTCTTTATCTGTAAATATGTGTGCACCCATGGTCTGCCTGCCAGGTCGTTGCCCCCTAGGTGTATAATGATTAGGTCTGGACTGGGCTGATGTCCCTTGAGTTCTTTCAAAGCAGGCAGAAGCTGTGTCCATCTCATCCCTCGTAGGCCGTGCCATACCAACGTACACTGCCTTACATCCTGGTACAATTGTTTTCCCTCAGCTTTTTTCTCTGCTCTCTTACCAGCCCAGTAAATATAGGAATGGCCACAGATCCAGACTTCTGTGCTCCTCCCTCTACCTATAGGGTGCAAAAAAAATTAATTAATTTACACATATTCTTAGTGCCCTCATCGTATCATCCCCCCTGCCTTTTTCTTTTTTTTTTTTACTTCAGTGCTCTGATGTATCCTTTATAACTGGCTGACCACCAGCACCCTTTTTCCAAAATGTCCTTCACGGGTTCACCCATTGCTGCCCACTGTGAGGCAGCCCCAATCCATAGGGAATGGGGAGAGTAATTAGCTGGGTCCTCCCCCAGAAAACACATGCCCTTTTTCAGCACTGCTCTAATTTGGTAACCCGTGACCCTTTTTCCATCCCCATGTACAAATAACTTGCCCATCTCGGTCACCTGCTCTGCGGTGAAAACCCACAGGGCCTGCACTGGGCATATCACTATCTCCGACTGCCCTTTTAGTGTTATCATGCACCCTTGCCCTTTTTTGGTCCGCCTTTGACCTCCTTAGCTTGATTTGTATTTCTCTTATCCCCCAACTCACATCCTCCCATTCCACACCTCCTTCCTTGTCATCTTTTCCAGGGCCTACCACTTCACTCACCTTCATAGCCCCTGCAAATATTATCACATAAATTGTGTTAAATAGCTGGACCTCCCCCTTTGATCTGCATATTGCCGGGAGCACCTCTTTCAGATTTATTAGCCACTGTTCACCTATTGGCCACCTATTATCCCCTGGCCCTTGTTTCAACCTGCCCCATCCCTGCATCATTCTCCTGATGAGCATTGATTTTGTTGGGTTATTCCAACCTTTTAGGCTTCAGATTACACTGATCCCTGCCAGATAAATCCCCATTGTGGCGTGAGCAGTCCCTTTTTGCTATTGTTCCACTGGGAACATTCCCAACTGTTCCTCAGACAGCGGCCCACTTACCTCTATCTGGTGTTCTGCCCCGAATGTTTGAAAAACCCTCCAGGCCACATTGTAGGCCCTCAGAGTCCGAGGCACCCACAAACTGCGAAACAGCAGTTCTGCTCCTTCTTGCCAACATCCCAGATCTTCATTGGTATGGGTGTTTTTTGTTCTTCTGCTGCTGGTGCCAGCTTCCAGAAATGGTCCAGCTGCAGACGGGAAAGGCTATCAGCCAGGGTATTGTGTACCCCTTCTATGTGTTTTGCTTTGAAAAACATGTTCAGCTGCAAAGCTCTTAAAACTAACTGTCGTACTACCTGTATGACTGTATCTGACCTGGCTCCCTTGTTGTTTAGTACATCCACCACAGCTTTATTGTCACACCAAAATGTCACCTTCTGGTCACATAATTCCTCCCCCCAAACCAAGGTGCATGCCCTTATGGGCATGATCTCCAGTAATGTTATGTCTCTTACTTTCCCGTCCCTCACCCAACTTGCCAGCCATGGTTCTGCAAACCACCTGCCCCTCAGGTAGCCCCCCCATGCCCAGTGCCCCAGCCGCATCTGTGTAGAGGTCAAGGTCTGTGTTGTACAGCCACTCCTCCTGCCAGAACGAACACCCATTGTAATCCTTCAAGAATTCTTCCCATATCCTAAAATCCTCCCTGATGCCTTGAGTCAAATCAACCCAGTGATGTGGTCTGGTGACCCCTGCTGTAGCTCTGGCTAACCTCCTTGTGAATGCCCTTCCTGGCCCTATGGCCCTGCATGCGAAGTTCAGGTGCCCCAGTACTTGCTGGACCAATTTTACTTACACCCGCCTCCTGCTGGCATGTACTCGGATTAGTTCCTTCAACCTCCTTACTTTTTTGTCCGGTAACCTAAACACTTCACTTGTGGCATCGATCTCTATCCCTAGGAATTCCATAACCTTGCTGGGCCCTTCTGTTTTTTTCTGGTGCCAATGGGACTCCAAGCTCCCAGCACAATTCCTGAAACTTACCTAGCATCCTCTGTGTCTCTCTTTCACCCTTCCCAATGAGGAGAAAATCATCCAGGTAATGGATGACTGACCTATAACCCGTTCTTTCTTGGAATATCCACTGCAAAACGTGCTGAACACCTCAAACATAGCATATGCTGAGGAACACCCCATTGGCATTGCTTTGTCAAAATAATACTGTCCCTCACTTTTAAAACCCAAGAGATCCCAATCTTCCCTCCTGACTGGAAGCAGTCTGAAGGCGGACTCAATGTCCGTCTTTGCCATCCATGCATCCCCTGTGGCCTGGATTATCCAGACTGCAGCCTCTAGTGTCGCGTATGTCACCCTACTGTGTTCCTCACTGATAAAGTCATTCACCGACTCCCCTTCCGGATAAGACAGGTGGTGGATCACCCTGTATTCCCCTTCTTGTTTCTTGGGTACCAAGCCCAAAGGCGATAACTGCATGTTTTCCAATGGGGGTGTGTCAAATGGGCCCTCAACCCTGCCTGCTGCTTTCTGTTTCTCAATCTTATGCCTTAGCATTTTCTCTTTCCCTTTTACTGATCCCAGGTTGTTTGCCTCCCTTGCTTCCCTGGGTCCCTTAGACTGCAATGAAAACCCTGTGTTAAAACCACTTAAAATCATATCCCACACGTTCCTGTACAGATATCTGTCCAGGCAAACTGTCCATGCTTCTAGGTTAATGGGGGTTCTGGCCATCCCAAAATGCTCCTTACTGTGCCAGCCTGTCCCCCGACCCCCCTTCCTCTGTCTGACCTTCCTTGCTTCAGTGGTTCTGACCCCCCACTCCCATTCCCCTGCCCTTCCCTCCCTGTTCCATGTTTGCCCCTTAAACCCCTGGCCATCCCAAAAAAGCTGTTGGCTTGATCATTGCCCCCCATACCCTTGTGCTCTCTTTATCCCTGTTGTTCTGCACTTGCTTGCCAGGTGCCCCTTCCGCATTTTGAACATGCATGTCAAAAGCGACACTGAGACCATGAGCAGAAAGCCCTGTTATAAGCCCAGCATCCTCTCTGTGGCATAAACCCCTTTTTGCCCCACCCACCCTCAGGTGTGGACTGATCTGTTACGTAATCTGTCCATAAGTCTATTTGCTTAGTGTCCCATCTTACATCCCCAAATGTTGCCATTCTCTGCCGAAAACATTCATCATAGTATATCCATCCTACACCACCTTTTGCTTTTGCTTTCCATATTATCAGTGAACAGGTAATGACTGGGATGCCCAGCTCCGGCCTCTTTTCCAGAATGATGGCTGAAAAAGTGGCAAAACCTAGAAAACACCTGTCCCAAGTCTTCCCTTTCGTGAACTTGTCGTCCTCTTTTTTCCCTAAGAACACTATAGCAGCTGCCATCTCACTCTTACCTATGCTCTCAGTTTCTTCATATTTTGCCACCACCTCCCAGCTCACCAAAGCAAATATATCCACATATACCCCTCTCCATATTTTTTCTTTCATGGCCAATGGCATGTGTTCACCTATTCTCATCCCCAGCACACCTATATCTTTTGTACCTTTTCCCTCTCTTTCTGCTTCCTTTACAGTGTCTCCTGGTACCTCTTGTCCTGTCCTAATTTCTGCAAGAGCAGATTCCATCTGCCCCAGCCCCCTTGTCCCCAGGGCCACCGCAATTTTCCCTATATATTCTTTTATGCTATCCCCACTCTGTTGGATGTGTTACCTGTAGCCCTGTCCTGGCTGAACTGCATGGAGTCCTCCAAAGGTCCCCTTGCTTCCTCCTGTGATTGGGGAGGAGGTGGAGGGTGAGCTACTGGGGTCTGCAGGCAGGACCTCCTGTCCTGGACTTCTTGTCCAGGTACGACCGGGGAGATTCCCCTCTGATCTGGGGTGAGTACTGGCGGTACCAGGTCCACTGGCCGCATGGCTACTGGATCGACCACCTTGGCGGGTCCCACTATCACCGGTGCTACGCTAGCAGGACTCTGTAGCCCTTCAGCTGGCCTTTTCCCCTTGCCTCCTTTTTCAGTACCCGCTTTCCTCTTCTCCCTGGGCCTCCCTGGTTCCTCTCCCTCCACCAGTTCCCACATTTTTTTGCTTTTTCAGCCAGTTCAATTATAGCCTTGTAGGCAGCTTCCTTTGATGGCCTGTTCTTCTTGGGTGCCATGTCCGCCTTGTCCTTTCTCTGTGAAAAACAACTAAAGGAAAAGAGAAACAGGGTTATTCGTATCTCTGTACACCCCCCGCGCGTCTTTTTTCCTGACCGTCGCATCCCCCATCATACCACACACAACCCGGTCCAACCGTAAAAGAAGGGAAAACAGTGTTAATTGCACCTGTATATCTGTTTTATTATCCTCTCTCTGCCCCTCACACCACACGCCCCATGAAACCAAAAAACCCAGGCCCTCTAACAGGCCCCTATCTTACTTTCTCCAGGTCACACAGTCCCCTGGCTGCTCCCAGCCATGCCCATTGCGGGATGCCCAACACCGTCCAGGCCCATCCCTCTCCCGTCTCTTCTTCAGGCCCTTAGTTCTTCTGCCGTGTGCTCCCTCCCCAAGACCTGCTTCTTCCTGGAGTAATTATCCTGTCTGGACTGACCAAGTGCCATGCTGCCATAGCTCCCAATGGTTAGGGGGAGGCCCCACTTCCAGTGCGGTCACCTCGTGGTGTGTGGTCAAACGTGAGGTCCCCAGTCACCCTGCCTCTTGTTCCGCTCAAGGCCTCCCTACAGGGACCCTTGTTCTCCCCCTAGTATGCCTTCAGGGCCTCCAAAACTTGAATTTGAACAAAACAATCTGGGTACCCGGGTGCAGCTTATTCCCAACACCCACGGGGCGTGTGACATCATGCCCCTGGCCGTACCTTGCATGCGCTCTGTCTTATGCCCGAGGCCTTCCCCCAGCCTAATATTTATGCTAAAATGTGTCCTGGCAATGGTACCCAAAACTGGGTCCCCTGATTTCCTAGGTAGCGGCTGTAGCTACTACGCCCAGCAGCCAGCCCTAACATCCCGAGGGAAAAAAGACTTTGTGCTAATAACCAAAAAACCCCCCAAAACCATCCGCCCGCATCAACTTTGGGCTGAGGCAGCCTCTTCTGGCCTAGTTCTGGCTTGCCTCCCATTAGCGAATTGCCTAAACCCCTCCATGGCGGGTGACCTACACTCTCACTCCAGGCAAACTGGGCCTACTCCAGGGGTTTTCCCTCTCACCCCAAAAATCAAGATGGCCCTTCACAGCCACCAAACAGGCAAACAGAAGAGGAGGTTTTCAAACCCCAAAGCAGCGTGTGACATCACGCCACGTGGTCTTGGGTCGCGCTCGTTCCTCCCAGCACCACAGAGTCTTCCAGGCCTCCCCATTTTAGGATAAACACCAAAACTGACAATCCTAGCCACTGCAGTCTGCTACCCACCGCAGGTGCTCTCCACCAAAAACAACCCACATGCGTGTGACATCACGCTACCACCAAAATGTGCCTAAGGCCTACCATTCGCTATCCAGGCATCCAGCATACCTCTATCCCACCTTCAAAGCACCCACAAGGATGGGGGGGCTTTAATATGTTCTTAGGTGGCCACTACACCCCCGCCGATGCTCTCCACAAAAAAAACCCACATGCTCGTGACATCACGCCACCCCAACCCGTGCCTAAAGCCTACCATTCACCATCCAGGCATCCAGCATGCCACTATCCCCCTTCAAAAACACCCACAAGGACAGAGGGGTTTTAATATGTCCTTAGATGGCCTTGAACCACCGACCTGTCGATAAGCATCCAATGCGTTACCTAATTGTGCCACAGAGACATCACTGTATACCACGTTGTCTGGCTTGTGCTTGCTTCCTCTGCCCCTCGAAACCCCCACAACTTCTTGGCCTCTTCCTGGCCTAGTGTCACCCACTGTTGTCCATCAGGGTGATAAAACTGCCACAAAACCAGGAAACATGGAAAACTTTGTTACCCCTGCTACAAAAATGGCGTGTGACATCACGCCATGTGGCCCCAGCTTGCGTTCTCTCTCTCCCAGCCTTGAGGGGTTCTTTCAGGCCTACAGCTCAGTTAAACAGCAAAACAGCTCTTGCTATATGCAAAGCATCAAAAACAATCAAAATTTGCACAAAACCTCCCCACGTGGCACACGCTGCCCAACGTGGCCCTGGGTCCCTTTCACCTTCACAGCCTGACTCCCATTACCATCCAGAGCCCCCACATTTGCACAGTCAAAATTTGCAACCTGTTCCTTCTTAACCTGTGTATCTATACATATATATACATCCTCCCCTTCCTTTCTTCTTTTTTTATCACATCTCGTCCTGCAAATCAATAACTCAATTGCTAGTTTCCTTACCTCTTTCTCCTGATAAACAAACCTCAAAGAAATTGCCAATCCAACATGCTATAGTTTGATGTAAATCAATATTCCAGCAAAAAGTGGCTGAGGCCCCCTTGTGCTGTCCCTTATGTACCTCCATTCTCCCCTCCCCTTCCTGCTACCTGCCCATTGTTCTGGCTCTTGGAACCTCCCCTTCCTTCTCCCTTCCCCTTCTGAGCACAACCATTCCCTACTGGAGGGAAGGGGTGCACTAGGACAACATGGTCTGCCCCTTAAAGGGCAAACTCCATAGCTGTTAGTGTTGCCATTTTCACTACCATTTGCGTTTCTGTTGCTGTTTGCATTTGCATTACCATTTGCATTACCATTTCTGCTTCCATTTACGTTTGCACTTGTGTTTCTCTTACCGTTTGTGTTTATCATTTCCGTTTGCATCACTGTGTGCATTACTGTTTGTGCTTGCGATTGCATTACTGTTAGCGTTACTATTTTCTGTTACCTTACTGTTCCATCACTGTTTGCATTAACGTTAATGTTAGTGTTTTTACGTTTGTGTAGTGCAGTGCAAAACATTATGTTTTTGCTATTTTTCTGCACTGTCTTCCATGATGCATAGTGCAGCCAGTGTGTGGTTAATTGGTCTGAAACTTGGAAGGTAGAAAGACCTTTGTTCAAGGAACATGCCAGCTTTTGTATGGTGAAAAAATGTTGTTCCGTTCCAGAGTTATTTCAATTTGACGTTGCCCCACTTCGCAGTCACTGATTTTGGCTGCCAGGTCCGCCATTTTAATGCATTTTAGGCCACAATTTCTTCCATTTTGTGGTGGAAGACTTCTTAAAGGTGCAGAAATGTAAAAATTGAATATCTCTGGAATGTTTTAGTATTTTCCCATGAAATGTGGAGGGTATTGAATGGATGTCCTTGGTATGTGAATGATGCTATTTACATGTTGAAAAAATAATTCACTATGGAGATACAGTTAATGTTTTGCACATAGCATTCTGCATGGTGCTACTGACTTGAAATTTATAGCGGAGGTCGCCCTAGTAGTACGGAGGTACCTTGCAGTGGTTTACTGTGTAAAACATTAACATGTGTGGAATTATGCCACTCCAACGAATGAAAATGTGGTTCATTATGCTTCAATAACTTCTGAAATGTGTGTCTGAGTTGCCTGGCAACTGGAATGTACAAAGATTTATAATACATCTTTGACTGTGACAATATTCAGGTCGCTGGCACTTATGGTTGCTGAATTGTGCATGCTACCTTGTTTGCTCGTGGTGCTGTGTGACTGTAGAATGGATGTACGCACAATTCTGGACACACAGTGTGTTATGGTACATGTTTTCTTTTAAACATTGTTGGTTCCATCAGATATATGGTTCTTGTGCAGCAAAGTGGCAAAAATGTTATTTTCGGTACTCCTCCGCAATTTTCCCTGAGTGACAGTGTGCAACTGTTGAACAGATTCAGATAACATTTCTTATACATGTTGTACTACAGTAGATGTCTTCATTTACAAATTTTCATTTCAGTCAATCATACAGTTTTTGCGCAGCAAAGTGAAAAAATTCACATGGTGGGAGCGCAGAGCCCAAAGGGCCCCGGGCTCCCACCACCACATTCCATTCACTATTTATAGTGCACATTCTCAAAAAGAAGAGACATTCATGGCAAAAAAAATCTGTTTAATGCATCAGTTAGGGTTGTTCTGCAGTGACAAAAGTGAGGAAATTCGGTGTTAGGGTTGCCACCCCTTGCATCCCCACACCCACCCCGCCCCCACCAACAGGCATCGGGGTGTGCGTTTGGGTTGCCAGTCCTAACTCTCACCCCAATCTCCTATACTGCACCACCTCAGCTTATTTACGCAAGGATTGGGGTGAGAGTTAGGGCCGATGATCCCAACGCACACCCCAATGCCTATTGGTGGGGGAAGGATGGGCGTGTTGTGCAAGGGGTCGCAAACCCTAACACAGAAATTTCCTTACTTTTGTCACTGTGGAATCACCATACTGATGCATTAGATGGAGTTTTTTTCCATGAATATATATATATATATATATATATATATATATATATATATTAACGTTAATGCATCAGTTATATGTGTATGTATACATATATGTATGTACAGTATATATATATATATATATATATATATATACACATACATATAATGTATGTATGTGTGTGTGTGTATATATATATATTTATATATATATATATTATAGTACATGTCGTGCCACTATAGCTAAGGTTGAGCTGCCAGATACATACTAAAGTCAAAAGTTTGGACATTAAAAACTTTGGACCCGTTCAATGGATTTGCCTGAAATGTGGTACACATGTTGGGTGCACTAGATCTCTTGATTTGCCAAATTGTGTTTGTGTCAGAGTGCTGGTCTTCATGTACGAAGGTGCCGAAAAATTATCCATTTTTGGAGGCACCATTTGGCATTCTTAATGTGGTCCTGTACGGCCATCATGTGGTATGCTGCTCTGCAAGATGGCTCATTTGAAAGATCTTTTTGTGGCTGAACATGCCACGTTTTGTTTGGTGAAAAAATATTAAGGCATTCAAAAGTTATGGTACTTTTAAGTTCCCATTATAAGTCAATGGGAAAATTTATATGTATATCTTGCGATCAAAGAATGGAGGTTCTGGCCATCTAGTCTCACCTGGCAATCAAAGAATTTGCAGCCTCACAGTTCAAGAATCTTTGTTCCTGAGGAATTTTCAAAATTCTTTGACTGCGAGGTCTGCTATCTTGTTTTCAGTTTTCCAATCACACAAACACAAATATTTCGGCTCAGGGGTCACTTCTGAAGTAAAACTTCCATGGGTTTTACTCAGAAGACCCTGATCCATCAAGCAATGACTTTGGTTCCATCCAAATCAGTCAAAACATAGAGTTATAAGCTTTTAAAATCTTAATTTGTGGCTCACTAATGATCTTTGATCGCGAGCCTGCAAATTCTTTGATCCTGAGATTCTTTCATCTTGCATCATGACCTAAAACACTAATATCTCAGCTCAGGGGTGGGCTATGGACACAAATTAGGGTTTGTTTTGCTCTGGAGGGTCAGTTCTGTTGAACCATGACATTGGTTTGGTACAAATCGGTGAATAAATCACATTTCACCCTTTTTTTATTCTTTGATCATGAGCCTGCAATTAATTTGATTGTGAGGCTGCAAATGCTTTGATCATGAGATTCTTTGATTGCGATCTTGCAACGCGAGCGAGGGACAAGATGGCCCAATTTAAAATGCAATTGTCTTAGCCCAGGGGTGTTCTAAGAAGTCAAATGAGGGTGGGTTTTACTCAGGGGGCTTAGTACTGTTGAACCATGATGATGGTTTGCTGCAATTGCTTCTATTTTTTTGATTTATTCAATTTATTCTTCGTTCATGAGCCTGCAAATTCTTTGCTCATGAGGCTGCAAATTCTTTGCTTGTGAGATTCTTTGATCATGATCTTTGGTCACAAAATAGGGACAAGATGGCCAGATTTTTTATAATAGAATAGATAGGGAAATGTTGACAATTTTTGACATTGAATATCTCAGAAATGGTTTGGACTTTTTACTTGAAATTTGGAGGGAAGAAAGGCAACATCCCACAGATATGCCTTTTAGTGGACTGGTCAAAAAATATTACAGGGTGGCAAAGTTATTGCACTATGAATGTGTCACTTTTTCCCATAGGATAACATTTCGGAGTCTGCCATATTACAGGAATTCGTTGCTGCTCTGCTTGAAAATAACGGTTTGGTCTTTTGGGCTGAAATTTGGAGGGAAGAAAGCCAACATCCTGCAAATGTGCCTTTTGGTGGGCTGGAGAAAAAACATTACAGGGTGGCAAAGTGACAGCACTCCTAAGTTGATGATTTTTCCTATAGGATAACATTATGGCGTCTGTCGCGTCTTGCAGGGTCCGTATCTCAGAAACAGTGAGAGATACGGACTTTTTGTCAAAAAATGCTTAGCCCCCCAATTGGGGGGCTAAGCATTAAACTAGCCAGGAAAGTAATAATTCATACAAAATTTAATTTTTTTTCTACTTCATAGGTTCCTGAGATATAAGCAATTTAGTATTCCAAGTCGTACTTTTCTGCTCCGAAGTCAATTATAATGCATGCATTCTTTGTTTTCAATTAGTTGTTTTCAATTTTTGGGGAAAAGAAGGGTGTGCCCTTTTGCTACTGTGACAGTTAGTGTTTCTAGTTGCACTTCTGATACCATTCGAATCACCATTCCCGTCTACGCCACCATGTGCGTAACGGTTTGCGTTTTCATATGCGCTTGCATTTCTGTTTCTGTTGTCTTTACTGTTGCTGTTACTGTTACCATTTACGTTTACTATTGCGGTACCATGACCTTATGTGTAACAATTTGTGTTTTTGTATGTGCTTGCATTTCTGTTTTTATTGGCTTTATTGTTGCTGTTACCGTAACCATTTGCATTTACAATTGTGGTTCCGTGAGTGTGTGCGTCATGGTTTGCGTTTTCGTACATGCTTGCATTTCTGTTTACTTTGGTGTTATTGTTGGATTACTGTTACCATTTGCACATACTACTGTGGTACCGTGAATGTGTGTGTTACCAGTTGCATTCTGTATGCACTTCTCTTTGATGTCTCCATTTATATAACTGTTAGCTTCGGTGTCACTTTACGCTTGTGTTTCTATTAACGTTTGCTTTGCCATTTATGTTTGCTTTGCCATGTGCATTACTGTTGCCACTTGTGTTTGATTTGCAGTTCCTGTTACTGTGTAACAAGACATCATGTGGCGGGTGCATGGAGCCCAAAGGGCCCCGCGCTGCAGCCACTCCATTCCTTTCATGATTTATCATCCTCATTCTCAAAAAGAAGGGAAATTAGAGGCAAACAACTTCATTTAATGCATCAGTTAGGGTTGATCCACAGCAAAAAAAAGCTAAGAAATTTGGGGTTAGGGTTGAAAGACCTCCCTTGGACCCCCCTGCCCACCCCAACTGGCATCGGGGTGCACGTTGGGGTCATCAGTCCTAACTCTCACCCCATTCTCCTATACCTCAGCTTCTTTACACATGTGATGGGGTGAGAGTTAGGGCCAATGATCCCAATGCGCACCCTGATGCCGGTTGGGGGGTGGGCTGGGGGGTCCAACGGGGCTTTCAACCCTAACCCTGAATTTCTTAGCTTTTTTTTTTCTACGGAACAACCCTAACTGATGCATTAAATGGATTTTTTTGCCTCTAATATACATATATAGATATAGATATATTTTTTTTCAATTGTTTAACCAGGTGAGACACACTAAGCTGAAAGCTTGTTTACAGGTGCAAACTGAGAGCACAGGGAAGTTAAGTGACTTGCTCAGGATCACACAGTATGCAAGTGGGGGCTGTGGGACTCAAACCCAGGTCTCCAGATTTGTAGCTCAGAGCCTTAAACCACTGCGCTATACTGCCTCCCAAGATATAGATATAGATATAGATATAGATATAGATATAGATATAATACCCATCCAGTAGGGCTGTTATAGTTAGGATTGCATGTCCACTTCTATCTTAATACCCACATTTTGCACTTTAATAACTTTGCTACCATTTGTCAGATTTGCTTGTAATTTGGCATATGTGTTGTCATGCCATAGATCTCTTGACTGGGAAATTTTTGTTCTGGTCAGATTTGAGGTTTTGCAAATCCTTTGTTCATCTCTACAGCCAAAAGGTTTGTCCGTCTAGTCCAACATTTTCAGGGTGTATGAGGAATGGGTCAGGGAAGTGCTTTTTAAAGGTTTGGTGAAAAAATATTGATCTGTTCAAAAGTTATTAAAGATTCAAGTGTACCATTATATCCTATTGGAAAAAATATATGTTCCGCATGAAAGCAACTGTGTCATGAAACTACCTTTTTCTGTCACAAATGCCCTCAGTAGTGTCATGGTGCTGTCATCTAGTTTTCAGTTAGTGGTAGAGAAAAAAACATTATAGTTCAAAAAATAGTGATCCAAGGTAAACATCAACTGTTGTGTTTACCTAACAAGGTCCTAGGAACAGCACCCTTGCTTCATTTTTTTTTCCAAAAAGACCCAGAAATAAGCGTATTTTGATGTGACCATTTGTACTGTTGCAAATGGGAGCATGACACTTTTACAAATTTGTGAAAGTGTTGCACTGCACTTTTTCAAATTTGCAAAACTTTCACAATTTGCCACAGTACTCTCCTCAAAAATCATGGTTTCTTTGTCATCTCACTGCTACTACATGCTTTGGACTTTTGAGCTGACATTTGCAGGGTGGCAAGCCCTTTTTCCATGGATGTGCCTTTTGCTGGTTTGGTGAAACAAATTACACCAGTTCCAGAGGTACAACACTCAGAATTTGCAAATTTTCCCTTAGGATTGTATTGTGGTGGCCATGGTGCCTTTCAGCGCCTATATTTCCAAAACGGTTTGAGATACAGATTTTTTTGCCAAACAGAGCTTAGCATGCATGGAGGTGGCTAGGTCATGAATACAACTGTGAAATAATGTTTTCCTCCCTTTCTATGTTTACTGAGCTATTGGCAAATAAGCATTATGAGGCTTGCTTGTAATGCCTCTAGGCATGTGCTATGTGTCTGCACTTAAGTGTAGGTGGGAGCACAGGGCCCAGAGGGCCTGCACTCCCAACTATGCATACTATTTATGGTAAACTGGGAGCACTACACTCATGGGTGGGTGGTAGTGCAGGGACCTGAGGGCCCATCCTCCCATCTATGGATTCCCTTTTGCAAACCCGAGGAGATAATTATGGATGGGTGAGAGCACAGGGTCCGGAGGGTCCATGGTCCCACCTATGCATTACATATGACTAACATTTCACTTTCCGAAAAAGAAGGGAAATTAATTGCAAGAAACTCTACTAATGCATCAGTTAGGGTAGATTTCCACAGCAACAAAAGTGTTGAAATTCGACATTAGAGTTTCCAACCCTACCATCCCATGCCCCACCACACAACAGCAGGCATTGGGGTGTGTATTGGGCTGTCGGGCCTAACTCTTACCCTGTTCTCCTATAATGTGTTAACTCAGCTTGTTTACAGATGAAATGGGGTATGAGTGAAGCCTAATGACCCCAACACACACCCTGATGCCTCTTGGTGTGCGGAGGGTGGGGGATGGAGTAGTAGGGTTGGAAACCCTAATGTGTAATTTCCACACTTTTGTTGATGTGGAAATCAGCCCTAACTGATGCATTAACACAGTTTTTGGCCATGAATACACACACACACACATATATATATATACTGTGTTTATATATGTGTGTGTGTGTGTGTGTGTGTGTGTGTGTATATATATATATATATATATTCATGGCAATAAACTATGTTTAATGCATCAGTTAGGGTTGTTCCACTGTGACAAAACTGAGGAAATTCAATGTTAGGGTTCCCACTCCCCTTGAACTCCACCCCCACCAACAGGCATCGGGGTGTGTGTTGGGATTGTTGGTCCTAATTCTCACCCCATCCCATGTGTAAACAAGCTGAGGTGGTGCAGAATATGAGAATGGGGTGAGAGTTAGGACTGAGGACCTCAATGCACACCCCAATGTTAAAGTTGCATCACATTGGGGACCTGTTTCTTCCATCATGAATGCGCATTAAATGTGGGCTATCTATCTGCCTATATGTCTGTTTATCTATCTATCTCTGAGGTGCCATCTTTTGGATGAGATGTTAAACCGAGGTCCCATCTGCCTGGATTGGTGGTAGTTCAGGTGGATGCTAAAGATCCCATGGCACTTATCGAAAAAGAGTAGGGAAATTTCTCCGGTGTCCTGGCCAGATTTCTCCCTTTCACTAAAAATACCACCAACAGCTTAATCTGGTTCAAGTTCAGTTTCTTACCATCTGTATCCCCCTTCCCCCCTGGTCGCCCCTGAAAAAGGGACTTCTAGGCCCAGTGGGCTTACCGGGTCAACAAAATTCAATAAATAAATAAATAAATAAAATCTATCTATCTATCTATCTATCTATCTATCTATCTATCTATCTATCTATCTATCACTTTATCTAGCTATATTAGTTTGGATGTGGACTGGGATGCCCACCCACAGTACTGCTGAATTATACTCCTTCCATCCAGAGCACACGTCTCCCCCAATAAGTAGGCGGGAGCATCAGGATTGCCCACTCCCAGTACTGTGAAAGAGTATCCCAACACTGAGGACCCAATCCCCGTGTCAACTAGGGTCCACTTGAAAAACAAAAATCCATTATTGATCTTTTTTCTGGAACCTGCAAAGAAGAAAATGGTCCCCTGCTGATCTTGCTCAGCCAGATGCCCCCACCCAAACCCTCCACTCAGCATCCACCACCCCATACCCCAACACACACACACACACTCACCATCACTCACTTAAATATGTCCCATGAAGTAGATGCATACTCTGATAGAAAAGATGTCCTGCTGCTGGAACCGCCAACTGCAATATGAAAAATAAGGTAAGCCCAGATTTTGTATTTCTGTGTGTTTTGAACATTTACTCATAGCGTTGTCATTTTTCAATATTTTTACACCAAAGAAGGACAAAGGGAGGGATAGTTAGACTGAAGGGGGAGGATGGGAGCAGCGTGGAGGATGACAACAGTAAAGCTGACATATTGAACAGGTATTTCTGCTCAGTCTTTACTAAGGAAGAGGGGGTTAATGGGTCTGAAGGGAGTACAAGGGGTGAGAATGGTGCAGAAATGGACACAAGTCCTTTACACGAGAAAGGGTCCTGAAGGAACTGGAAGTAATAAGAGTTGACAAAGCAATGGGGCCAGATGGGGTGCACCCAGGTCCTTAAAGAACTAAGAGAGGTGGTGGCTGAACCTCTGGCTATCCTGTTCAGCCAATCACTGGAAACAGGGAGGTACCCAAAGACTGGAGGACAGCAGATGTAGTCCCCTTATACAAAAGTGGGAACAAAGAGGAAGCAGGGAACTACAGACCAGTCAGCCTCACCTCGGTAGTGGGAAAGATCATGGAAGCACTACTGAAGGAGAGATTGGTGGAACATCTGGTTGTCAATGGACTACAGGACCCAAGGCAGCATGGTTTCACCAGGGGGAGGTCATGTCAGACCAACCTCATTGAATTTTTTGACTGGGTGACTAGGGAGGTGGATCAGGGGAGGGCAGTGGACATGGCCTATCTGGACTTCAGCAAGGCCTTTGACACTGTGCCACATAGGACTATTACACAAACTGGGAATATGGGTGTGGGCAGGACAGCAGTGTGGTGGGTAGGTAACTGGCTGGGTGGCAGGACACAGAGGGTGGTGGTAAATGGATGTCACTCCACAGAGGAAGAGTGACCAGTGGGCCACAGGGATCAGTGCTGGGACCGGTCCTATTCAACATCTTCATCAGTGACATTGCACAGGATATAGAAGGCAAATTTCACTGTTCGCTGATGACACAAAGCTTTGTAACAGAGTAGACACACCAGAGGGTGTAGACAGAATGAGAAGGGACCTGCAGAAACTTGAAGAATGGTCAAGGGTTTGGCAGTTGAAATTCAATGCAAAGAAGTGCAAGATAATGCATATGGGGCACAAAACCCTGGCACAATATATCAGTTGGGGGTGAGGATATAGCATGCACCAAGCAGGAAAGGGATCTTGGGGTTGTCATCTCTGATGACCTCAAAGTAGGAAACAGTGTGACAAGGCATCAGGTAAAGCAAATAGGATGCTGGGATGTATAGGCAGGGCATCACCAGCAGGAAAAGGGAGGTCATAATTCCGCTATACAAGACACTAGTGAGGCCCCACCTGGAGTACAGGTACAGTTCTGGAGACCATACCTACGTAAGGACATAGACAGGGTAGAGAAGGTTCAGAGGAGGGCAACAAAGATGGTGCATGGGTTGCATCACAAATCCTATGAAGACAGGTTGAAGGAACTGAACATGTACTCCCTGGAGGAGGAGGGAGAGAGGGGATACGATAGAGACATACAAGTATCTTACAGGGAGGAACAGGGTGCAGGAAAACACTATTTTTAAGCGAAAAGATGTTTCAGGACTAGGGCATGGGATGAAGTTGGAGGAGGACGATTCAGAGAAACATGAAAAGAATTTCTTCACTGAACAGGTGGTTGGACAAGTGGAACACCCTGCCAGAGGAAGTGGTGAGGCTGAAACAATCACGGGATTTAAGAATGCATGGGATAGACATAAAGGAATTCTAGAGGTCAGGGGTAAGGGGAAATAGACTTCTAGGAAAACAAACTGAACTTACAAGCTCAATGGGCAGACTAGGTGGGCCATAGGCCCTTATCTGCCGACACTGTCTATGTATCTATGTATCTATGTAAATGTCAACATGACCTCTTTTGGATCCCAACTCATGAACAAGCTCGGTGAAATTTTTCAAACCTGTCCTGAAAGGTGATTTTGCAGTCACTCAGCATGACTTGAACATTTTTGCCTATTGAGTTCACAAAGTGATTCATAAGAAGACTATGTTGAATATGTGGTGGGAAAATGACAAAGTTATGAATGAACATTGAAATATTTCAATGTTCACTCATAACTTCACTAACTTTGAATATTTTTTCAACTGAACTTTCAACAAGAACTGTTTAGGACCCTGCTTCATGAACAATGCAGGTGTCATTTTTTTTTTCAAATCAGGACCAAAAGGTGATTTTGCAGTTTCTCCATGCAATCACATATAGGGCAAGATTTCAGAATTTTCATCTGCTGTGTTTGTGACATGGGGGTCATACCAACACTATGTTCAAAATGTGATGTAAAATATTCTAGAATGACTAAGTTACGACTGAAGTTTGAAATATTTCACCGTTTACTCAAAACTTTTCTAATATTAAAAATTTCAACTCCAAGCTTTCAACATAGCCATTTTTCTCACCACCTCCTAAATGTGACAAGTGTAATTTTTCAAATCACAGACAAGATATGTGTTTGCACTTGTTACACAAAATACAGGTTATATTTGATGTAAAATAATTACAGCTATATTTGCTTACGTGATAATTCTGCTAAAGTAAAATGGTGCTAATTGGCCAAAACTGCACATTTTCAATGGACATACATTACGATCTGATTGCAGAGTGTGAAATTAAAGTTGCACAATTATAGCTGATTAGAGCTATGTGCTAAATATAACTTGAGCAAGAATAAACACTTCTATAGTATTTTAGCCAATATTCTATATATGCCACATGTCATACATATGCCACATGTTATGCTTATAGGAGGGAGTCATGAAATGACTGTCTGAAAAAAGTTAGGGTCAAAATTAAAAAAATAGAATTATTAAGGATTGTGATTGATTACATCTTGGACATCAGGAATGGTATCAGGAGTGAGATGACCCTCTTTGCTGATGACTTGAAGCTGGTGGCAGTGGTGGACTGGGATGAGTGTAGAAGAGCACCACAGGGGGACCTGTAGACTCTGGAGAGGTGGTCCTGCACTTGAAAATTTAGATTTTATGCCAATAAATATAGTGTTCTCTACTTGGGGCTAAGGAACCCAGATCATGAGTACTTTTTGGATGGGGAGAAACTGCAGGTTTTGAGGGGGAAGGATCCTGGGGTGGTCCTGGATACAAAAATGAATAACTCTAAGCAGTGTAGGAGGGCTGCATTGCCAGGAGAGTAACCTCAGGAGACATGAAGTGCTTCTCCCTCTGTATAAATGCCTGGTTAGACAGCAGAGCTTGCTAAAAAACAAATAACTGCTGAATGTCCCCAAGTCAAACTGGTTTCCTTGTGCCAGTTTGTAATTCAAACTCGAGTAGCTATCATTTTTTCTCCTTAGTAACCAGAAAATTGAGCCAGCCACCCCCACCTCACAACTGCAGTTCAATGTGATAAAACAAAACAGAACCTGCAGCACAAAACCATAGAACACCACATACATTTCATTTTTCATCACACAAATCAATCACATAACTCTATTACCAGAATTAATCACACCCCCTCTTCCAGCCGCCAGCCCTCTTTACAGCCACAGGCTGGCAGGACATCCCCATCTGCAGTACCGTAATTCATGAAACTACCGCTACTCTCTGGGGGTGAATAGCGACTGTGATGTTGAATCAGTATATAGATACTGATTCATCATCACAGTCGCTATTCACCCCCAGAGGACTTACTGCCACCAAAAATGTTATGAGACCCCCCCTCTCCCAGTGATTTGATAGACAGAAAATAAAAACAGAAAAATATGTAACCTGCAGTCTCTGATCAAACACTGCTCCCCCATTCACTGTTGGACAATGGTACCTCATTGCTTCCCAACCACAGTCACTGCACCCTAGATGCATTATTCATGCGTGGTCACCGTTAACTGAAATATCTTGAAACTGTGACAGTAGCAACTGACAGCACTTAAATAAGGACAGGAGTTTAGTATATAAAAAAGACTCCCTTTTAAGTACAACTTTGAAACAGCACAGTGACCTCTACTGGCTGATAAGTACACAAGTAGAAGGATTACTTTATCAACAAAACAACTTTGAATGCATTTTATCAATTATTTAACTTTTTCTTTTTTTATGTTATGAATACAGCATAAAAATGCCACCATGAGCCATTTTCTAAGCACATTAATACATTCCAGGGTGGACAGTATTGAGCAATATAAGACCTTCTAGGTGCTATAAGGCCCTCCACCTGCAGTGTCAGGCCTCATTATGCCCCTGGGTTTTCCGGTACTGCCCAATAATACCCACCCTGTTGGATATTATTGCTTATGTATGTGCTATGATTTGGGGCGTAATGTATGTAATTCTGATCTGTCAGTTGTCCTGGTCTTCATATATCCTGGAGATGACAATCTGTTAATTAAGGATAGAAGAGCCCTGAACCCTGGTGTTTCCAGCTTTGTACCACCACTGATCCTGTCACAAAGAGGGTCAAGAACTTGGTTCATTTCACACTTAAACAGCATGTCATTTAACTCCCATATTCAGAATCACCTTGGCTAGGATATGCAAAAAAATGTACATCATGGTTGGGATATTCAGAAGGGTTGCACATGGTGCAACACAGTTAGACCATGCACAACCCACTGATGCACTCCAGCATGATATTCAAAAGGGGAAAGTGAGTGGCACAAATCCCGATGTGCTGGGGTGCATCAGTAATGTATGCGCTGCATGTAGAGGGGGCGTGCCCATACATACTCCGTACATCCTGATATTCAGCCCGGGATGTGCTGAGCAGATGCAGGTGCAACCCCTACCTGTGCCACACACAGTTGATCCAAAAAAACAAGGAGCAACAGCTGGCCAACCACAGGTGAGCTGTCATATTGCAGGGTGCAACACAGCAGTTGCCAGCTGTGGGTGGCCACCCGAGCTCTAGCAGCACCGTCTGTCTTGGTAGCACCCCCCCACCCAATCATGGGCATATGTTGTATGAAATAATATTCCAATATATCTGGTGGTCCAGTGGACTGCTCACAGCCCGATCGCAGGCAGAAGTATGAATAAAGGGATTAAGTCCCATCCCTGGTGGTCCAATGGACCGCTTGTAGCCCGATCACAGGCAGATGTATAGAAAAAAATATTAGATGCCATTCCTGGTGGTCCAGTGGTACCCCCTCCTCACCCTCCTACTGAGCCCTGCCACCCAACCCCCCCTCGGTAAGTGGCGGGCAGCAGCTCCTCACCTGCAAACCACCCAGCCACCTGCTGACTGACTGCGTAGAGTACAGTTGTACGCTCATTGGTCCACAGTGGAGCCAATGGGCATGCAGATATGCCGTACGCATACAGTACAGATATGTGAATGGATTCATTCACATATCTGGACCGTATAGTACGAGTGAACAGAAGCTCATTGGCCCACGCCAGACCAATGGGCTTACAGCTGTACTGTACGCAGTCAGTCAGCGAGCGGCTGGTTGGCTTGTGGGTGGGGAGCTGCCACCCACCGCTGAAAGGGGGGAAGCAGGGTAGTGGGGCTCAGTGGAAGGGTGGTGAGGAGGATACCGCTGGACCACCAGGGATGGGATTTAATCTTTTATTTATTTTATTTAATACATCTGCCCCCCGATTGGGCATTGGGGCAATGTGCCACTTGTGCAGGGGGTGTCGGTCCCCGATGGCTGCAGCCTTGCAGGGCGCCAGGTGCAATTCACTGGGGATCAGCTCACCTGCATGCAATGGGGCCATAATGACATGCAAATGGCCCCATCTGTGCCTTGCAGGCATTATGGCCCATTTGCATGTCCACTGCTGAATATTGTGGTTGATGAACCTAGCCCAACAGCACTTGCGCTAGCTCATCCCCCTGCCCCTCTCTGGCCATTTACACTGTTGCAGTGCCACTGCGCCATGTGCTATGCACATTGCCATGGAGCGATATTCAATGGTGCTGAGCCATGGTGCAGCACCATTGAATATCACCCTGTCAGCACCCTGGCACATCCCAGTTGCACTGCGCCCAGGCTTGCACCACAGCCTGGCGCAGTCTGAATATCCCACCCCATTTGTTCAGTGAATAAACAATGCCCCAGATCACTGGAGACCCATCCAACCTACCTTTTACCAGAAGCCATAATCCCTCTTTATCCTTCTTTATTTTTTCATTGACCCAGTTTGCACCCCTGTAGCAGAAGATTGAAACACCTCTTTTTTTGAGGAGTACAAAGCCTCGAATACCTGGTATCACCACAGTTTTTCCAGATTTTCTGCCTCCTTTTTCACCAAATGTGTTTCTTGCAAAAACAGTATTTGCCCTCCCCTAGTGTTTTCATATGCATAAAGACTCTTTTCCTTTTCACAGGACTACCGAGGTCATGAACATTTCAGGAGATGGCCTTGTATACCATTGCAGCTTCTTAGGTTACCTCCTTCAACCCACCACCAGTGCAACAACTTCCTGCCCCAAGCACAGTAGCCAACATGGCTATGAACATTAACATAAAAAAGAATAGTAAGAAAACTGTTAAACAGGATGTAACTCTGAGTGCTAAATACAATAAAGTGGTATTCAGAAAGATCATTGTACTTAGGTGTAATGGAAAGTGTGGCATTCAGTAGACCCAAACCTTAAATGAAGCAAACAGTTAGTCACACCCCCCATTCCAGAAGTGGAGTGACATGCAAGAAGCAGAGAGAAAACCACCACCACATCTGCACTGGTGAAAACAAACACTCTATCATAATGACCACCCCTAGTAGTAATCTCCAGTACTAGAAAAGACTCCCATTGTTGCTTAACAGGCCTAATCCAATCTCATCTGATGAGGGCTATGAATAGCTGTATGTGCATGGTTAATAGAAGCCAGTAATTATGCCATCAACCCCCTCATAATTTAGGTCAGCTGCTAGAGACTAAAGTCCAATGGAGACATACAACAGCTAGCTGCAATGGCCTCTCAATACAAATTATTGCTCTGTTATGTCAGTAGTATTGGGGCCGGCAACAAGCCTCTCCATAGACTAGCTGTCACCCCACAATTTGCAAACATGCCATTGTGAATATGTAGAGTGACTGAGAGTCTCTGACTTAGGTATGTTCCAGATCACCATGACAGCAGAGCTGCATATACACACATTTCAGACAGGGCAGAGAAGAATGCTTGCCATATTGTATAACGCGAGCCACCTATCTGAAATGGCACTATTCCTCTTTCCTCCCACTGCTTGATGAGACATTCCACCACTTGGGCAGGCTTCCATTACCCAGCTAAGAAACCCCAACAGGGGGACCATGAAAAGTCAGCAATCTCAGGGCAAATAGCTACCAGTGAATCCTCCCTCATCCCACACTATACCACAGCAATATTGTTACTCGCAATGGCTACATGCAAAGTTTAACAGAATGTGGCTGCCATCTTCTAATGATCTGACATGGCAGCAGAGGTGTTCCTGTTCACCTCCCCATTTCCCCAGCTGCCCTCTCTACTGTTACCCAGAAAGCTGGACTTGACAAAAAGGTTGCCTGACCTTGTAAGGGAATGCTATACCCATTCTGGCTTAGAATCAGTCAAAGCAGAAAAAGACAATCAATGTGAGCTAAGAGCACCACTGAAGGGAAGACCACTAGAAGGAAACACTGATGTTTGTAGTTCAATTACTGTGTGTTGCCATCCATGGATTCTCAACCACTGGGACACTATGGTTCTTTACTTACAGATGAATAAAAAAAGACTTAGAGATAGTCCCAACACTGAGTACACAAAGGTCCTCATACATTGGATTGCAGTCCCTTCACCCAGTTGACTTCTGGTCCAGTTCCATTTGCTCTGCCTCATCTCCAGCAGGCTGATGCTGTTTCAGGTCTCAAGCGGTCTCCTCAGCTTGATTGTGCCCAATGCATGCTTGAGCTTTGGCTCCAGGCTCTGTCCATGTCCCTCCGAGGTAGTTGGGGATTGCAGGTCTGTGTTTTGTAGTATAAACTGTTGTGCAACCATGGGGCAGGTGAAGACCTCTGTTGGTGTGCTTGGTGAGACACAGAATGGCTGGAGGACCAAATGAACACTTTAGGCCTCTTTCCCAAGCAAGGTCCCAAACTCTACCAAACGATTTCCTCCTGTCTATAAAATGGTTTGGGAGATCTGGTTGCAGCAACAATTTAACTCCTTGCCAGACCAGATTCTTCTCAAGGCAGGCTTTAAAGGCTATCCATTCATTGTCTTGATGCTACAGCAGTCTGAAGATCACCAGGCGAGGGTGAGTATTCTGGTTTGCTGGTGTGGGACTGATGGAGTTCTGTGGGCCCAGTCGATTCCAATGGGGCTGTTTGCCTGATGAGGCTGTGACTGCTCTTGGTTCGCTGAAGTAGTGCAATGCACACTATACCACTGCAGAGGAGGATGAAGCAGGGTTACTGAATAAGCTTTCCCCTCTCTGATAACAAGTGTGCCACCGCTGTCTAAAAAGTGAGGTAGAAAAAACTGAGCAAAGGTCATTTGATGTCTTTATCAAGTGTCCTTTCCAGATGTTCGTGTGCTGCCAGAATTTTACTGTTTACTGTTTTTTGCTCTGGGGTCCTGTTTTTGGTGCTTGGGGTGCCAATGGCAGGGGAGAATGCACTCAAAGCTGGACTTATGGGTTGACCCTCTGCAGGGTTGGTCACTTGAAAATCAGTACAGTTTTTAATTTAAACCTCTATAGCTATAACATCTTTAATCAATAATTTTTTAACTGTAAGAGCTGTTAGATGCTTCATAGGAGGTTGCACATTAGATGTGGTATTTGTGAAAATATATCTTTGTCATTGCGGTATGAATGATATTCTGACATTTACGTTTAGCAGGTGAAGTAGTAGTTTTAGTAAATAGTTTCAGTAGTTTTACCAGCATTATAACTTATGTACCTGCACCCTGTTCTTCCTGTTGATCCTTAATTGCATTTTGATTGGCTGGAAGACTGCCTAGGGTCCCTGGTGTGATAGTAGAATACTGGTAACTAGCAGATGAGATCTGTTTTTTTTTTATTTGGGATCTTTGTGTTTACTAGATATTACTAAATATTTTCTAAACTATTTTTATGCTTTAAGGTAAACACTTCTATTTAGATGTTTTAAAAATGTTTCACCATTTAATCACATGACATCCACACATAAAAGACCATGCATGGGTGTCCAGAGTAGATCATCACTACCACAAGAATCTTGCAAGGAGTGGCATGGATCCGAGCATCATCTTTCAACTTTTAGTGGGAAAACTGTGGAGTCTAGTTTTGTCTGGTTTCTGTTTGTAACTCAGCTCCACTCACCATGGCTCAGCCTTTTTAAATTACTCAATTTATATAATGTTTTTGCTGCCAGTGCTTCACTTTTTACAAATTTTAGCTCGGTACAGCTTGATACCATGCTTAAAAATCATGCTGTAAGGTGTTTGGAGCTCCGTGTCACCAAGCTTAGCAGCTGCTTTAAGTGTAATTCCCTTTCATTGTTTTTGCTTCAGTGGAGGTAATTTGAGTTTCATTTTTAGCATTGATTAGTTTTATATACATTGTACCTATTAATACTTTATCATAGTAGTCCTGCAGTTCTGTTGCTGACAGTAAAAGATTATGTTTATACCACAAGCTTATTGAATGTTTAATGCTTAAAATTCCCTGCATACTCTATATACTTTACATGTTTGCAGGGGGGGGAATTATGAATTATTGCTCCCAGATTGCCTTTATTATCCTGTATTAACCCTAGGTTGGTTTAGCTTTAGCTAATTTATTGACTATTCAGACTTTGGAAGAGTGATATCTTATGTTGTGTCTGTGACCACCCTTTCTGAAGTTTTTTTTTCCAGATACCTAAACCTTTTTTATATTTGAAACATTTTTTAACAGATACATGTGATTGTGTTAGAGGGTAAGAAGGACATTTTAAGATCTCTGTCTTATATTCCTCATACTTGCTGGGTGGGTTTGAGGAACCTATTTTTATATTGTTTTGGCCTTTTGTTTATTGTATCTGTCAAGCCCAGTGCTGGAGGAGTGTGAGCAGCCAACAGGATGTCCCAGAAATTGATTCCTACTTGAAGAAATAAAAGAACTGAAACCATGAAATCCATAAAGGAAATAATTTTCCTAAAGATAACTGATGGCACTGAATATCCAGAAAAAAAGTGTAGAACTTCAGAAAGTGTGACAGAAAGTGTAACAAAACAAAGGCTGAACAGTATACCCAGAAACAAGAATAGGAACTGTACTGGTAATCCAGGAGTGCTTCAGTCTTTGGTGGTAATATCAGATACTGCACCCTTAACAGCAGTTTTTGGACATTTTGGATAGCCTGGAAGGGGATGTATAACTTTTACCAACTGCTACTGCTGCCAACAACAGTTATTGGATATTTTAAATAGCTTGGGAGTGGGTGTATACATTTATTAATTGCCGCAGGTAGTAACTTTTTCCTCCTTTTCTTCCCTGAAGTTATAAAACGGGTTTAACAATGGTAGTCACGAGGATGCAAATGCTCAAATTGAATAATGAGCAACAAGAGATTACCTTCTGTGAAGGGAAATCTGTTACACATTTTATTGATCAAAATCTTGATAACACTGTTGATACAATTTCTAAAAAATAATCAAAAGAGAAAGAGAGGTAAAAGAGTACATTCAGACTTAGATATAATACAAGTAAATATTACTGATTTATTTAATATGGCACACAACAGCACTGAAGATGCAGATAATATGGGGTTATATAGAGAATAACGGGAGTAAGAAGGACAAAGGATCACTATCTGGGCAGAATTTAAACACCAAAAAAGTGCAGCAGACTAGTGTTATCTGCCTAACTTACACTCCAAAACTATACAGTCTTAATGAAATGCCTAAGGATATAGGTGGGGTTAGCACTCCAGCAATACAACAGTGTGCACCTAATCCTAGGACACAGTCACTAGAAAGTCACATAATTTGCAGTTTAAACAGGAGTCACCATCTCACGAAGAACACATTAATCTCAATTTATGATCACGATAGAAATAATTTAACACACTGCAGGAAAAATAACATCCTCCAACAGCATTTTTTTGTTACCCAATGATATGTTAGAAAGGGACAAGGAAGGGGGGGGTCCAAAAATATGACAGTACCTACATATAGAAATGACTGTATAAAGGAAGTCATGGAGGATCTACAGGAAACAATATTGGGCTTAAAAAATATTAACAAACAACTAGAGGAAGAGAGTGAAATAGAATAATTGTCCCCTAACCAACTAGAGACAAACTGGGAGCAGGCTAGTTCAAACATATCTGATGCTTCAGAATACTTCCCTTGCTATCTGAGTGAGGACTTTATAAGAGTCATGAAAAATCCTTTTGCAGCAAATGTGATAATAATGGAACAACTTGTGATACTAAGAAATGAATTAGATACTATCAAAGAAAATATAGCTATTAATGGGATTCCCTTTGATGATGCCATATTTAAATGAAATATCCTAGCCCCCCAGAAAGAATTCTCCTCTAGTGAACTCTCCTTGGTATCTAGTAAAAGGCCATAATTCCCTAGCAACTCTATTCCATACAAAATGTATTTATTTATTTATTTAGTTAGTTTTTGTTGACCGGATACGAGCACTAGACAAATTCTGCCTATTTTCAGGCATGACCCTGGAGGAGGAGGGGATACAGATGAATGCCAACTAATTTTGAACCAGATTAAGCTGTTGGTGGTATTTTAGTGAATGGGGGAAATTTGGCCAGGGCACTGGGAAGATCAAATCTAATAGGAAAAAAATGCAACAAGGAAAAGCAGAATCAGATATCAAATAGTGCAAAGACCACTAAAAAAAAAAAAAAAGAAAAGAAAAAAAAACAGTTTGGGGTATGGGGCAGAACTGTAATGGTGAGATTCAAAATAATAAGATTGAGGAAAAAAACAAGATATTAACAAATAAGATTGAATTTACAGATGAGCTTACATTGGAACATGACTCTGATGAATATGACCATAAAGGAGATTTGGGTGAAGCATTAGATAAACTGAAAGATTTTTTTTCAGTTGAAATGTTGCACCAGGAAGGCACACTGAGCAGGAGGTTGCTCATCCCCTGGTGCGACCTGGGTGGAAGGGGTACAATAGGGATGAGACATTTTACACTCAAGTTACAAAGATCAACATAGCATACAATTAAGGCAGTTGTTACAAACAGTTACAGACAGATCTAAGGAAAGAGGTTAAGGCACTAAATCTGCAACTGGAAAACTGAAACTATAGGGAATGATAAAATCTAACCAAGTAGACTGTAGGGCCAACTCCCAAAATGAACTCAGTAACAAACACGACCAAATCTCCCCTAAAATGACAGATGTGAATGACTGTGCAATCTTATGTGTTTATGGCACACATGTTGATTCCAGCATGACGCCAGCAGCTCTCAGAAATAAGACTCTGCACCTAATAAGGGCAGGAACCATGACTGAGCTGGAAGATAAGGACTTTGTAAATATCTTGGATGATAAAGACAGGCTGGGTATGAAATGTATTTATATATTTTGTGATTTTCCTATATTAGCCATTCACATGTAGACAAATAGTACTTCACTATACAATTTGGAAAACAATTTAGTTTATGTTAATAGAGATTTATTAAACTCTAGACAAAAATAAGAAGATCATAACTGCTGCCAAATTAGTCTATTTCAATATAAGATTTATAATGAAAACAAATACAGAATAAAAATGACTTTATATCAGCTGTTTACCTGGTTCCTGCAAGTACCAACTAAAATTTTCAAAATGTTAGATGTGCAGAGATGGGACAAAAAAGAATAAAACAGGACAAATAGATATGCTAATTCAAGGTAAAGAAGCTGTAGATATATAATGATTAAAACCCCAGTACTGGATGAGATGGGGTTATATATAGTAGACATTGACATATTAAACTGCCCCAAAGATCACAAAAAGGGAAAAAGGGAAAATACTTGAAAAGTGTCTGAAAATTCTTTAGCATTATGTGGACTGCTGAGTAGAATGAATTACACCTATTACAAACTCTAAGAGAACTTCTTGGCAGATATTACAGAAACCAAAGAGGGAGGTTGGATTGATTAATGCAACAAGGGCAGGTTTAGACACAGGAATTTACCAAATTTTCCTTGTATTCAAATCTAGCATTTTAGTCCAGGAGATCTTAGGAAAAACTAAAATTCTAGACAGACTGGTGCTCTTTATTGTAGAAGCAGGGTGTATAAGGGAAAGTCAGGTGAACATTAATTTTGTTTCTGTTTTAGTCTTTGGTAACTGGTTAAGGCCCACTAGGCACAAGTGCCTGTTTTCAGGGGTGACCTGGGAGCACTGGGGGGTTAAGTGACTTGCTAAAAGTGACACAGTACACAAGTGGAGGTTGTGGGAATCAAATCCAGGTCTGCAGATGTGCCAAGCTTATTCACAGCTCATAACTCTAACCTCTAGGCTATACTGCCAGCCCTTAAGTTTGAAATATGTATTAGGCATACTCAAGAGTGGGAAAACATGGTAGCAAAGCAAATATATAAGTCTATAAGTAAAGCCTGTGAACAATCTATAACACTTAAAATCCCAGTAAGTAATACATATACAACATTGATGAGACATGAAAGCTGACTAAATTAGAACAGATGTGAGGAGGACAGCAGTACTTATTCAGATACTGAAAGGTCTTTTTGTTTTTCTCTAATTACATGGAACATTGTGGGTGTATTGAAAAAATGTGCAGATAACGAATGGTGTGAGTTTGTTAGTAGGCATGATATCAAATGCCTACATGAAAAATGGCACAAAAAAGATCCTGAGGTATCTTACAATGGATATTGCAGCTATCAAGTTCTGGATAACAGGGTTTCAAGAACTAGCAGACCTTCTGGAGGTTTAGTAACATGGTTTAAAATAAACCCATATAAGAAGGTTTCCTGTATTGCTGAAACTATCTTTTTACAAGCCTTTTTTATAGAGATTATGATTCACAAGTTCTGTTTGTTGAATACATACAGTATTTACCTGCTATGAATTCAAAATGTTACAGCAGAACTATCTGGGACAAGCTAATTGCTCTCCTTAATAAAATTCACTGCTCTCATGGGAACACTGACATCTTGCTAATGGTTGATTTTAATGCACGGATCACCCCCTTTGATGGATATTCAGATTGTGTTATTAAGAGCAGTATTGATGATAGGGCAATGCATTTCCTGAGAAATTCCATAGATAAAACAATTAACACTGCTATGCTGAAATTTATCAAGATTATGACAGCACACAACCTGGCTCCACTAAATTGGAGAATCAAGGGAGATACGCAGGGAGAATTGATTTTCTCCTCCTCCGTCGGCCTTTCAGTAATACATTTAATTGTAAAAAGTGGTTCTATGAAAATGTGTGATAAATGTTATGTTCTTACCAGTGAGGGGTGACCATTTCCAAGTTTTTATTGCTTGGGAAGGAAAACTGGTTAAAAAAAGATAGAAAACTTAATTTTGCTCTCACTTTGGAGATGAAGGTTAGGAATTACACAAAAGTAAGGTGGAATCCTCCACAACAGGGAAAAATTAGTAATTATTTAGCAACTTGTCTAACTGCACTTATTCAAAAGTTGGTGTCAAAATGACTTTAAAATGTTTTATAAAGAATGGCTCAGCTGCTATGAAGGCATGAGTGAACAAATATACAGGCCAAATAGGAATTATGTACATCCTAGGCCCAGGATTACCTGGTTTGATAAAGATTGCAAGAAACAAAAATCTATTCTAACAAAACTTGCAAGAAAAAGTAAACAAATGTCCAAATAGAAACAAATTAGACACTCAATAAAATAAGGAAGGTGTATAACATTTTTTTGACAGTAAAAAAAGGAATTTTTCCATAAGAAATGGACTAAGATGTTAGAGATTATACAAAATAATGATATCCAATCATTTTGGCTTATGGTGGCTAATGGGACAAACAATTGTTCATTTTAAATAGACACATATATTCACCTCGATGTTTGGGTAAAATACTATAAGGATACTTTTTATAAAACAAACAGTACGGATAGTTTAGCTTTTACTGATACTGACAGCTCACTTTTTCAGCCATGCAAAGACATGAAGTTTGCTTGACTATTGCAGGGTTTAAGGAAAAAAAAAGCTTCCAGCGCAGATTTTATTCCCCCAGAGGGATTTTTAATGAACCCCCCCATGTGGACTATGGGTTTTACATGTATTTTTTAACTTATGCATCTACAGTAACTATATTTCCCCAGCATGGAAAGGTGACCTTATAATATTGTAGTGGCACGGTAGTGCCACTATTGTTAGGATTGAGTAGGCAGTTTAAGATTGAACTCCAATTATTATGCTTTAAGAGCATTACAACTGTTGAATAGTTTTGCATGGAATTTTACATGCACAATCTCGTAGCATAGCTCTCTTGATATTACAAATTTCAGTTCAATTGGTTCTGCAGTTACAGAGATGCAGAGTGCCAAATAGCATATAATTTATGTGTTTTTGCTGTTTATTTCCTCCACCTGTGTCTCTAAAATGGTTTGGAATTGTGATCTGAAATGTCCAGGGTAGAAAGGGCTTGCCTCATGTATGGGCCTTTTGCTTGTTTGTTAAAAATATATATTAATCTATGCCAAAGTTATTAAGTTTTGAAGTTCCCATTATTTTTTATGAGAATTTATAGATGTCCCACTTGATAAAGGATTCTTTGTTGCAGTTGCACAATCCTTTTTTGCAGATGGGTCATCCTGTGTTGCAAGTGCGGAAATCTTTTTTGTGCTGCCACCATTTTGTTTGAGCCATTGGTAAGGGAAAGAAAGTTCAATGATTTTAAATAATGTTGTGTTTCCTTGTAGAAAACAGTTGTGGTTTGGTAATCAGGGGCTGTTTCTTTTGATTGTGGTTTATTTTTAAAATAATACATTTAACATTTGTATTGTTGCAATTTTTAATGACACTGGTATTCTCTGCAGTGTTTACCTTCTTCATGTATCAGACTGCTGTTTCATAAAGAAAGAAATTTAAACTACTTAAAGCACAGCAGAAGGTAGATTAAAAAATAAAAACTCTAAACTGTGACTTTCCAAGATTTTTATTTTATTATTTGAATATGGTACCCCCTCGCCCCACCCTCCAATCGCAGGCACTGTTGTTCTCTAGTGTCTAGCAGCACCACCCCACCATCTGATCACAGGCCCTGCTGTTCTCTGGTGTCTAGTAGCAACCCCCCACCCACTGATCGATGGCCTTGTTGTTCCTTGGTGTCTAGTGGCACCTCCTGCTCTTTGATCACTGGCCTCATTGTTGCCTAGTGTCTGGTGGCATCCTATACCCTCTGACTGCTGACCTCATTTTTTGCTGGTGTCTAGTGGCACCCCCCACTGGCCGATCACTGGCCCCATTGTTCCCTGGTTTCTAGTGGCACCCCCCACCCTCTGATAGCAGGCCCCATTGTTCAATGGTGTCTAGTGGCACCCCCACCAACCGACTGCTCCCCTGCCTGCAAAAAATAAAATGTTCCTCGTTGTTGTTTTTTTATGAAGGTCCCTCGGTGATCTGACCCCACCACTCCACCTCCCACTCAGCACCCACCACCCCACACACCCCCAGAGCACCCTACACATCCTCACTCACCTGAACAGCTCCCAGGTTCAAGATCCACTCTCCAATCAAAGAAGCATCTTGATGCTGGAACTGGAGACTGCAATATGAGAAACTAAGGTAAATGCGGTTCAATGTATTTAAATGGGTGGTTTCAACTTTTATACATAACTTTGACATTTTTTTGACATTTTGATCCCATATTTTTACCATGGCTTTCTGGGGATCCCATCTCATGAACAATATGACTGTCATTTTGCAACTCCTGCCAAAAAGGTGATTTCATAGTCACTTGGCAAATTCACCTTTTGGGTGGGATTTGTTCATTTTTCCTGCCCTTGTACATGAGGTGGGGTCATAAGAAGGCTATGTTGAAAATGTGGGGTCTCAATATGTAAAAATATCAGACATTATGACCATTGGCTGCAATTTCACTACTAGAGATGCAACGTAGTTTTACTACGTGGGCGAAATTGCCATAAAGTCGGCAATTTCACCTCATGTAGCACTTCACGTAATTTTGTAAAATTACCTGGAATTCACCATTTATGACTTCACCTTACTTTGGATGTTTTTAAGTGCAAATTGTACTTAAAAACCCCAAAGCAAGTTTAGGTTATAAATTGTGAATTCCCCTCAACACCACCCTGATCTTTCCCTGGTGTCTAGTGGTCCCTCCCCCCTCACCGCACCGATCACATGCCCCTCCAAATTTATTTAATTTAATCCCTTCCCTGGTGTCTAGTGGGCCCACCACCCCACCCCACCCCACCACCCAGTCAGGTAGTGATCCCACCCCACTCCCCCAACCCTGAGTCTGATCCAAGTTAAACACAAATTATTTGCAAATAATTAACAATATATATGTGTATATAACAATAACCTTTCTATGTATAAAGTGCAAAAATATATAAATTCTGGGTTACATGTCACAACATCTTAAAAAGTCACTAGTTTATATGCCTTTTAGCATCCTGCCAC
Organism: Neoceratodus forsteri; assembly: GCA_016271365.2. Lineage (NCBI taxonomy): Eukaryota > Metazoa > Chordata > Ceratodontiformes > Ceratodontidae > Neoceratodus > Neoceratodus forsteri. The sequence goes on from CM028134.1 coordinate 883,751,135, forward strand.
TTGCTTTTTGGGTGATCAGATCCATAATGTAGAGGTCAGGAACCCAAATGTACTCTGGGCATAGTCCCTGCTAAGTCGTACCTCCCAATAACCCCCCACATATCAATAGCTTGACTCCTGTTATCCTACCACTTGTTTTGTGGGTGATCAGATCCATATTGCAGAGGTCAGGAACCCATGTGGACCCTGGGTATAGTCACTGCTAAGCAGTATCTCCCAATAATAATGCTCACCATTCTCCTGCTAAATCCTCTCTCCCTTTTTGAGCCTGCCACCCAGCACTACCACTTTTCTACTTTCCTTCTCCTCCTTGTTTACTACCTCTGCCCTCAATCTACCCCCACTACCAACTCACCTGTGCTTTGCCATGCCCCATGGCAGGGTTCTCAGCATCCTGGAGGGGTCTAGTACTGGGCAAGCACCTTCCCTCCTTCCTACACCCCTAATACTCTCAATTCAGTTCTTGCCCTCCACTAACTTCTGCCCTCTGACCGGGTTCTTAGCATCCTGAAGAGGGCAGTCTTAGGCAAGCTCCTTCCTCCCCTCCTCTGCCACTATCACCCACCCACCTAATCTATATTCACACTACCAAATCTATTCCCCCTGTCTTTTCCCTACTTTTGTCACTTTAACGCTAACTAGATCATTAACAATGTTTCTTGCAATGTATCCACATACTGTATAAAGAGGGTGATAGAAAGGACCCTAAAATGTACAGGTCCATTTCTTTGCTTGATATTTTGGGTAACATTTTTGCAAAAAATCATTCTTACTAGATTCTTGGAACAAACAGAACATTTTAATGGCTTCTCAGAATTACACGCAGGTTTTAGGGCTGGATATAACACTTTTGACAGTTGCTTCATACTGGAGCATTTAATTGAAAAATATGTTGAATTAAGGAAACAAAAGTGGACTTCACTGCTGCCTTTGACATGGTATCTCAACACCTACTATGGGAAATAATGCTGAAAAGAGGAACTGACCAGAATCTAACAATGTCATTAGTGACTTATACTCTGACACATGGACACAAATATGATTTGGGACTAGGGGGCATCTCTCCTCAGTTTTCCCTACAAATAAAGGAGTGAGTCTGGGATGCGTTCATGCCCCTGCAGATTTTTGCAGTTACCTGAACAATTTATTAATGGGGCTGAAGAATCTGGTCTTAGATTCAACCATGATTGGTACTTATCTGTATCCTACATTAACTTCTGCAGACAACTTAGTTTTAATTGCCTTTCTAAGACTGGGCTCCAACAATGCTGGATTATTTAAATGATTTTTCAGAACAACATAAGCTTAAAATAAATGAGAATAAAAGCTAGGTATTGGTATTTGGATCTAAACGAAACAAATAGACATGGAAAACTAGAAGCAAAACATTAACCACAGGCACAAGAGACACCTATCTTAGCACAACCTTTGCAGACAATGCTCAATGGACCATACAACAATGGACAATACTGGGGTAATAGTGTCTGCCCTGCTATTGAAACTATACAGGCAAACTTTATAGCACAGACACTTTTTTCCATTGAAGTCTGGAACCCAAGTAATTTTGAGCTTCTGGAAGTTCCCTTGAGCCAATTCTACAGAACTTTATTAGAAGTGGAAAATTCAACACCTGCCCATTTTTAAGAGCAGAACTGGGAACAATAAACTTAAAAACACTGGCAACAATTCATAGAATGAACTACTGGCTAAGAATCACCAGAATATCAGACCTCAGATCACCCTTTATTTGTCTTAAGAAGAAGCAAAGTTGGGCTGAGATATGGTTGTAAACAGTTTGATTGGTTTGGGGGAATTATGCACGTTTTAAAACAATATGATGTAGAATGCCTTGAAAGGTACATTACAAAGGGAGTTACACTTAGCATAAAATACAAAATCTACATAAAATCAAGACAGAAAACTGTAGTATCAATGAAGATATAGAAAAAAATCAGAAAATCCAAATATTCATTCTGGCTTATATTAAATGACATCAGGCACTTCCGTAGATATTACCTGAACACTCTAACAGAGTCATACAAGATGGAACTGTACACCATGTACAGATTTGAATGGTTTTATAGCAAAGTTTTAAAGGCAGACTATAGTAGCTTGAGCAATTCTTATGACAAGAAATGTGGATGCGAGAAACCTAAATGTGAAAATCTGTACCATATAATGTTTGACTGTACTTGGTATAATAAAGCATGGCATACATAGTTAGTTCCTGTTGGAAATGTAGACAATCTCAGAATAAGCATTTGCTTTTGACAATTATGTTTACATCCAAAGATGATTATATCATCATAAGTATATCTGAATACTTAAGTGTACTCAAACTTCTTTAATCCTTTGCAAATCATTTTGAAGACTGCCTTGTACACAGTTATTAAGTAGATGTCTGTGGTTATGAAATTATAACAGGACTTCTAGCAAAACAACTGGAATACGATGCAGTATTACCACTCTTTTTGGGGATTATGTAACAACATCAATTGTTTAATGAATCTCACTCTTTCAATAGCATATTGATAATACAAGTTTCTGATGATATCATAGGGGAAGGTGATCTTTTGTCTACTTGAATATTATGTGACATAAATGCATGTATGTGTTTATACTATTTGGCTTGATATTTGCTGATATTTATTGATTGTATTAATATATGTACAAATTGTTTTTATGTACACCATGTATTGTAATGATCTTTTTATGATCAGTCAAATAAATTAACTAACCTTTGTGCTATCCCAGTAGTTAAGACCACTCATTTATGGTGATTAATGAAATTCCATTTTCAAGACTTTAGATTCTGGGAATTTCACCAGTGGCTGTAAGTAAGGGTGGTGGATAAATGGAACAGTCTGCCTGCTGAAGTGGTGGAGGAAGAAATGATAACAGACTTCAAGAAGGCATGGGACAGGCATGTAGGAAGCCTGAGATTGAAAAGAGAGTGACCAGTAGGCAAACCTTGGGATTCACTGGGTCACAATTGCAACAGAACAGGGCCAGTGTGGTGGGCCCAAGTGTCCTTATCTACCATCATCTTCTATGTTTCTAAGTCAAATTTCAGGATTTTACCAGGATTATGCTGTCATTGTTTTAGTATGTGTATAAATAATCAGAATAAAAGAAGGCTTAATATGCAGAGCATTTAATGAAGCAAACTGAAAACAGTACAGGAAGCAATTATAAGAAAAATACAAAGTTCTAATAGATTTACTCATCTGGTATAAAATGCTAATTTCCATGAAATTCTGAGTTTATACCAGTGTGCAAGCAGTCCAGGTTTTGGAGTTTTACCAGATTTTTTGGTAAAAACTAAGAAATATTGGCTTTGCCAATAGTAGTAAAAGAGCTATGGTATGGTCTGCTAGAGAAAATTGATCATATCTTGTCCTTCAGCATTTTCCCCATTAAATATTTTATTTATGCAATATGGTCTGAGCTTGTGTGAATTTTTAATTATGTTGTACTCCTTTTGAAAATAAACATTTATTTTTTATTTTTATTGGTCTGTTTTGTGCTCTGGAGTTCATGTGTGTTCTGGAGCGGCACTGCTGTGGCCATTGCTATGGCCCCAGTGTCAAGATCTTAAGTCATCAGCAGAGGATTTCCTCTGATTGGAGGAGCTGTGTAAGTTCTCAGAAAAATTCAATAGAAAATGGTGGCTCATGAAGCAAGAATAAAGGAAGGAGCAAGCTGCTGAAAAGAAACTCATTTGGTTGGGTGTTTGGTATTTGTTATACTGGGTCTGTGAGTTAGGAAGATGTGGAATGGCTGTAGTGAGTTGGGGAGTGGAAATGATGTAGACGAGCAGTATTGGGATGATGGGGCAGAGAGGTAGAAAAGCCAAAGAGGAGGACTGTGTTTGTGAGAGCCAAGAAAAAGGAGCAGCTGGTGAAAGACTGATCAAGTAGATTTCTTAGCCAAAACAAAGGATAAAGGAAGCTGCAAATAAGAAGTTGCTCATGCTGGGACTGATTCAGTGCTTGATGAGAGGAGGCAGGCTGGGTTGCAAGGAGGGTAGTGGGTACTCAGGGGTTTGGCATCTAAACCATTGTGGCTGCTGAATTATGAAATGAATGATTGCCAACTGAATTATGTGGATTGAGGCTGGGGATTTTTAGTGACAACTGGAACACTCTTCACTTCAGTTGGTCCTTTGCAGTAGAAGCAGCAGCAACAGCAGCAGCTTATTCCTCTCTGGCATTTTACTTGGCTCATGCCACTTTTGGACCTAGTGCTGCTATTTATAAACAGAACACTGATACGAGCCTCTACACCTCTGGATGTAACTGACCAGAATAAGGACTGCTCAAAAACTGCATTTGGAAGGTTTTTAATACCAACAAAAGTCAGAATTTGAATTTGAATCAACCAGGATACAACAGGATACATTACAATTGATCACTGCTATTGTTATTCTTTTTAATATTTTTAGTGTATTTGTAGAGTGGACAAAAGTGTCTTCATTTTGAGGTGCTCATTTGGTTATAACTAATAGATTGACTAGAGGATTTTAAAAGAAGGAAGTTTGGTATATTGTTATTCACCTGACCTCCCTTGTTTAGGTTAATTAATTAATCAAGGACACTTCAACCAGCACCCTACACAATATCTATAGGTTTCATTTTTTGGCCTAACCCTTTTAGAGATGACAATGGTTAGCACTAAAAGTAGAAGAAAAACAGTTCTCCACCTATGACAATTAGTTCTCCTCAAAGTAAAACTCAAAGGGTTAAAAAGCTAAAAATGTTTAAATCTTTAAGTGCTGATAAGGGGCTGGTTAATGGATATTCAGCTCAACCCAAGATAACAGATTTCCTGGGCAATCTGACTCTGACTGCAGCTGCCCTCTCAACTCCTATTGTTAATTTACAAGAGTTATTTAATATATCTAAAAATCTTGGGGAAAGTTAGGTCCCACATAAACCTTCTTAGCTCCCCTCCAGTGGAAGTAATATCTGTATTACCTTCTGATTTAGGACTCTATGGAGCTCCTTGTTTGTAGATTTTCAGTATTAGTAGACAACTGAAACTCAAACCTAATTACTTTTTTTTCTGAAGAATCTTCACCAGATGATTCACGGTCTTAACTTTTTATGAGACAGGTAGATTTTCCCCATCCATAGGATCTAGGGTGAAGGTGAAATTGGCTACTTTAGAATTATCTTCATATCCAGATAGTGTAACTTCAGTAATACAAGATCTTAATAGCACTGTTGACGGACTTAAGAAATTGGTGCCAGTCAATTTTCTTGATGTATGAGAATCTGGACTTGGGGACAAAAACAATCCGTCACTATCTCCAGAGCTAGCACTAACAAGATCAATCCTAGCTTTTTCTCAGAATTCAGTGGAATATGATAAGGAGCATTTCAAAAATGAGGGAGATTTTATATCATCCCATTCTTTGTCTAAGCAAATTTTGGAAATTATAAAAAAATCTAAATTATGCTAATGTAGTAATATAAGAGAATATGTGAGCTTTGAAGGAGGAAATAGCGAACATCAGAGCAGATGTATTTCACACACCAGTCCTGTTAACACAACTTAGGAATACATCTCAGGCAGAAACTGAAAGCTTTACTGAAGATTGGCAGGTAGCTCTAGCTGTCTCTAGAGAAAATAAAGGTATTCAGGTCAAACATCATTCTCCATTTTCAAAGGAAAATGTAATTATAATTTTAGATTCAAAATCAAGCCAGAATATGAAAAAAAGAAATCCCTGGAGAATTAAAAAGAAAAATACAACACAAAAACAGGACACTAAATCCAGGGACACATTCCCTGGGTCTGACAAGTTTGATTTGGAAGGGGGTGATGATATTGAATCGGTACAAGCTGATGTGAATTTATCAGCTCATTCACTTAAGGCAGAAATAAATAAAGAACAACACCCTCCTTTTTTTCCTCTGAGGCTGATATGCCAGAAATGATCTAAGTGGAGACTGAGGAGCAATCTCCTCATAATAGAGGTGGTCCTGTCAAGCCTGGAAATGATGCTCTTACTTGCTTTGGCATTGATAACAATCAGCCTGAGATAGATCTAAAGTTTTTAATTTAAATGTATGGCATTAATAAATTAGATGCCAAAACTCCTGAAAAGTTGACAAAGTGGATTTGCATCTATTACATATCTTTTCTATGTTTGACAGTTTTTTTATTACTTGTCCACCTAATGTACATTTTTCTGATTGTGTTTTGCTTTACTGCAGATCCTTTAGTACAGCATCTTGTATTTGGCCCCAAGAAGCACTTCTTAAATTAAATGCCATTAATATTTTACTCTTTCAAAAAGTTCCAGTTAAATCTGACAGTCAGGCATCTATGATATGCAACAGGGACCTTGAGGAGGATATTGGAGGGGAAAGAAGAGTCTCTGAGGCATTTTTCTAAATTTAAAGGGACTCAATCACAAAATTGGGAATGTAAAACTCTTTCAGTATTTACATAGATACATAGATACATAGACAGTGTCGGCAGATAAGGGCCTATGGCCCACCTAGTCTGCCCATTGAGCTTGTAAGTTCAGTTTGTTTTCCTAGAAGTCTATTTCCCCTTACCCCTGACCTCTAGAATACCTTTATGTCTATCCCATGCATTCTTAAATCCCGTGATTGTTTCAGCCCCCACCACTTCCTCTGGCAGGGTGTTCCACTTGTCCACCACCTGTTCTGTGAAGAAATTCTTTCTCATGTTTCTCTGAATCGTCCTCCTCCAACTTCATCCCATGCCCTCTAGTCCTGAAAACATCTTTTCGCTTAAAATAGTGTTTTCCTGCACCCTGTTCCTCCCTGTAAGATACTTGTATGTCTCTATCATATCCCTCTCCCTCCTCTCCTCCAGGGAGTACATGTTCAGTTCTTTCAACCTGTCTTCATAGGACTTGTGATGCAACCCATGCACCATCTTTGTTGCCTCCTCTGAACCTTCTCTACCCTGTCTATGTCCTTAAGTAGGTATGGTCTCCAGAACTGTACACTGTACTCCAGGTGGGCCTCACTAGTGTCTTGTATAGCGGAATTATGACCTCCTTTTCCTGCTGGTGATGCCCTGCCTATACATCCCAGCATCCTATTTGCTTTACCTGATGCCTTGTCACACTGTTTCCCTACCTTGAGGTCATCAGAGATGACAACCCCAAAGATTCCTTTCCTGCTTGGTGCATGCTATATCCTCACCCCCTACTGATATATTGTGCCAGAGTTTTGTGCCCCATATGCATTATCTTGCAATTCTTGCATTGAATTTCAACTGCCAAACCCTTGACCATTCTTCAAGTTTCTGCAGGTCCCTTCTCATTCTGTCTACACCCTCTGGTGTGTCTACTCTGTTACAGAGCTTTGTGTCATCAGCGAACAGTGAAATTCTGCCTTCTATATCCTGTGCAATGTCACTGATGAAGATGTTGAATAGGACCGGTCCCAGCACTGATCCCTGTGGTACCCCACTGGTCACTCTTCCCTCTGTGGAGTGACAGCCATTTACCACCACCCTCTGTGTCCTGCCACCCAGCCAGTTACCTACCCACCACACTGCTGTCCCACACCCATATTTCCCAGTTTGTGTAATAGTCTTCTATGTGGCACAGTGTCAAAGGCCTTGCTGAAGTCCAGATAGGCCATGTCCACTGCCCTCCCTGATCCACCTCCCTAGTCACCCAGTCAAAATTCAATGAGGTTGGTCTGACATGACCTCCCTGGTGAAACCATGCTGCCTTGGGTCCTGTAGTCCATTGACAACCAGATTTTTCCACCAATCTCTCCTTCAGTAGTGCTTCCATGATCTTTCCCACTACCGAGGTGAGGCTGACTGGTCTGTAGTTCCTGCTTCCTCTTTGTTCCCACTTTTGTATAAAGGGACTACATCTGCTGTCCTCCAGTCTTTGGGTACCTCCCCTTTTTCCAGTGATTGGCTGAACAGGATAGCCAGAGGTTCAGCCACCACCTCTCTTAGTTCTTTAAGGACCCTGGGGTGCACCCCATCTGGCCCCATTGCTTTATGAGCTCTTATTACTTCCAGTTCCTGCAGGACCCTTTCTCGTGTAAAGGGACTTGTGTCCATTTCTGCATCATTCTCACCCCTTGTACTCCCTTCAGACCCATTACCCCCCTCTTCCTTAGTAAAGACTGGTTGGAAAGTCTTTAAAAATTAGTTATCTGGTCTGATTAAATGTTGCATTGCTTTTGTTTTCTCCCATACACTTAGAATAGAGTTAAACAAACAAAACCAAAAAAAGCGGAATTGAGTGGATTGCAATACATAGCGGGACTATGGATAGTCCACAATTAAGAACCCTGGATTGACAGAATCAGTGTTAGATGCCTCCACCTCACTGGATGGACTTGGTCCTTCTAACTGACATAAATACTATGGGGTTTAATAAACAAGCTGCAACCAGAAAAAGTTTGCAGAAGAGTTTGCCAGAGAAGACTACAAATAGACATGCTGTACATTAATTAATAAGTACTATTCAGAAATAGTGATTAGCAATCATTTTTAGATACTTTAAAATCTTACCTCTCAATGACAAGAATCTAGTTTAAGTATTGCTCACATATCTGATAAATCATTGGGGATGCTAACTATTCTATCCTGGAACATATAGGGCTTAGCATATAAACTGGCTGAAAATGAAATTAAATAGTTTCTAATGGTATGCCCCCAGCACAGTGACACTATTACAGTGAAAACATTGATGCCAACAACATTGACGTTTTCACTGTAATAGTCCACCTGAGACACCGTCACTCTGTTTGCTGGTCCTGCACCCCCTCCCTGATCCAACTCCAACTCAGAGTTAGAATCCTAGAGATCGTGGGGTGCTGGGGACACAGCCCTCCATGTGGGGGGGGGTTTGGGGGTGAAGCTCCCAAAGAAAAAACAGCTGGGGTCTCCAGTTGGATTTATGTCATCTGCAAGTTGTGGTTGAGATAAATCCATTGCTGTGATGGCAGTCGACAACTTAGTTGTCGAACCAACATTGTAGAGTTGTTTCTAATGACCTTTGATATTTTGTGTCTACTGGTGGCAGGATTTCACACCTCCACTGATCCCAGGATACACAACTTTTTCTATTTCAGTGATAAAAAACAAGAAATATGAAGAAATCAGTCTGGTATAGCTACATATAATAAGACCTCCCTAAATTACAAGAATACTGTTCTGGATTGTCAGTCATTATTAATACTTCTTCTGAAATTGGAGGGCTATAATAATAAAATAATTCTTCTTAATTGTTGTTTTCCCCCTACAACTAGTTCCATTTTTTCACCTACTACTTGGCCACATTTTTCTGAATTATTAAATGATTTAGCAGCTAAATATGAAATGTAAACTGTCCTTGTTATTGGCGACTTAAATGCCAGAATCCATGTCAATAATTAGATGAAAACCTTTATAGTGATTTTTTTCAGGACCTGAATATAATTAACTCTAAAGTAAGTAATGTTAGATACTCAAAGGATAAGAAACTTATTCATTAGGGTACGATATTGTATAAAACAATGTCAGATTTGAGTTTATGAGTGATAAATGATCATTTTCCTGGTGATCGTGAGGATAAATATATATTTATGGGGCATACTGTATGTGATCTTCTATTATTAATCTACCCTGGACTAATCAGGATGCCTTAAAAGTTATATTTTACTTTGAGGTCTGGGATCATCCTAATTCTGCTCATTCACCGTTACTTACAGTATAACTTTTTAAACGCCAAAAATGGGTGGTAACTTTACTCAGTTTGCTGGTAATGCAGGTAATCTGGAAATAATTAATTCTAAAAGAATTAGATGGCAAAATGAAGTTATCAATCTATAGTATCAGAACTGTTTTACATCCATTCCTTAATATTGTTATGCAATGAAATAGTTTCATCTTCAAATAATAACTAAATTGTCAGTAAATGGCTGGAAATTATTAATTACATTAAAGCCTTATTTAGGATAAAGCAGCATTGTTGTCCAACATGGTTCAATAAAATATGCTGGATAGCTAAACATGAATTAAATAGACATGTTAGATACTGTAAAAAACATAAATCCAGGAAAAAATATTAGTTTTCTTAATAAAGCAAGGAAGGAATATAGGAAATAACTGGACCTTGCGAAGGAAAAATACCAGAAAAGTATGTGGAACAAATTAAGAAGAACAGTTATAGTCAAAGACACCACAGCTTTCTAGCCTTTGGTTAGCCATGGCTATAATCAATATTCAAGGGAAGAGGAAGCATATATTACAGCTCAGTTATGGGAGGAGCATTTTCAATCTCTTTACATCTCCCATACAGAATATATTGAAAATTTAAATGTAAGTAAAAAACATGAAATAAGCACCCACCACAGAAAACAGATCTCAAACGGATATACACATAGCTTGTTCAGTTTATTAATAACAAAGAACAGATGGTTAACATACCAATACCTAGCAGTGGAAAAAATGCAGGACACAGAAATTTAAATGTCAGTGAACTGAGTTATGAAACTTTCTCATCACGGAATTTCTGTATATATTGGGAGGAAATTAAGCAAGCTTTGTCCTCAGTTACATCAAATAAACTTTTGGGTCCAGACCAAATTTTATTTGATATTTACAAAATGTTTCCTGATTGATGGCTTCCTAACTTTTTAGTAGTATTTAATAGATTTGTCCAAGGAGAACCTTTTTCCAGATAGCTGGAAAGGAAGTATCATTTTTCCTATATATAAAAAGGGTCAATCTTCTGATCCTAGTATGGATAGACCCATTAGTCTCATTGATACTGTACATCTCAGAAGTTATTTTGTAAAATAATATTACAGAGGATACAGTCCTGGATCCATGAAAATCAGCTATTGAGTGAGACACAGAATGGTTTTAGGAGTGGACGATCTACTATTCAGCACTGCTACATTTTGTCACATCTTATTTATAAATACACATGTGTTAAGAAATCAACATTTTATTGTTGTTTTGTGGACCTAAGGTCTGCCTTTGACAGTTTTAGCCATAAATTATTATGGCAGAAAAAATTGCAAGCTTATAATATAGAGCCCTTCCTGTTGGATATTGGATATTATAATAAGGTTAAAGCAAAGTACATCAGAGTAGTAAAATCAGTCTGGAGGATTAACATCTGTTGTTAGAATTAATCTTGGAATCCAACAGGAATGTATTTTTTCCGCCGGTTTATTTAACTTGCATATCAATACTATAATAGAACAGCTGAATCTTCCTGAATTTCATTCTCCAAGTGAGTCAAATGGGAAGGTAAGCTGCTTAGCTTACACAGATGATACAGTACTGATTTTAACATCATTACTTGGCCTACAAAGGAAAATGAATAATTGTGTTGCATTATGTAAGGATAGCAAATTGATTATTAATATTGATAAAACCAAATTAGTATTTTTGGCTATAAAAATAGATGAACTCCAATGCTAATTATGTAAAATTCAAAGGTCGAAACTCAAAATCATTATGATTATCTGTGAGTAAGATTCTTAGACCATTTTTTGCCAGAATAAGCATATTTCATTGATTGAAGTTATGCTAGAAATGGTGTTTAATGTGTTTAAAAGATTTAGTTGTAGGCTGGGAAAAGGTATAGTTCAGGTATACTCACAGTTATTAATGCCAAAATTAAAACTAGTGCTCTATATGCAGCTGAAATCTGGGCCTTCTCTAATACAAAATCATTGGAGATTGTATTAAATAAGATATTTCAAATATTTTGCTATGTATTGTGTGTCCCTCAGTCAGCTCCTGCAGAGGTTTTAAGACTGAAACTTGTCTAATTCTCAATCTATACACTTGTCAAAGAGATGCATCTGATTTTCCTTCTTAATCATTTCCAGTTGCCTAAGGAGAGGCTCCCTAGGCAATGTCTGCAAGAAGAAATTGATTATTTGAGTAAAGGTTTCACTTGTCCAATGATTAAAAATATTAAAGAGAACTTATTTCCACTGGGTTTCAGACATTTATTATATGCAATATATTGCAGACCAAATGTTGAAGTTATTTCTTGAATAAAGAGAAGGGTTAGTGATACATCTATTTCCAGGGGCTTTCTTTGGATTTCTTCTCTCCAAAATTTCAAATGGTATAAGCAGCTTAAAACTGTACACTGTCTTGAAACTGACTTAGCCTATCTAATGCTTTTGGTTGAACACAGCAGGAAGGCCATGTTAAACAAATCTGATAGACTTTTTTGACTGGTTGACAAAGGAGGAGGGTCAGGGAGGAGCAGTGGATATCACCTACCTCAATTTCAGCAAAGCCTTCAACACTGTACCTTACAGGAGACTGGTGAACAAGCTATGTAGCCTGGAGGTGGACCACAAAGTGGAAAACTGGGTAAGAAACTCATGAGGGCATAGGAGGCAGAGGGTGGTAGTAAATGGAAGCAAATCTGAGGAAAGGAGTGTGACCAGTGAGGTGCCTCAAGGATTAGTTCTGGGGCCAGTCCATTTTAATGTTATCATCAATGACATTGCAGTGGAGCTTGAGTGGAAGGTTTGCCTATTTGCAGATGATACCAAGATCTGCAACAGAGTAGACATTCCAGAGGGGGTTGATAAAATGAAGATGTATCTGGGGAAGCTGGAAAAATAGTCCAAAGTGTGGCAATTAAAATTTAATGCAAAGAAGTGCAAACTCATGCATCTGGGGTTGGGGCAAAGAAACCCTAAGAAGAGCTACTGGATGGGGGAGACTGCTGACAGTCACCAGGGAAGAAAGAGATTTATAGATAATCATCTCAGATGACCTAAATGAGGCCAAACAATGTAATGAGGCTGCAGGGAAGGCTTGTGGGATGTTGGGGTGCATAGGAAGGGGTATCAGTAGCAGAAGAAGGGAGGGAGGTGGTGATGCCTTTGTACAAAATGCTGGTGAGGCCACATCTAGAATACGGTGTCCAGTTCTAGGGGCTGCACCTTCACAAGGACATAGACAAGGTGGAGTAGGTCCAGAAAACCATGACCAAGATGGTGCAGGGATTGCATCAGGAAACATATGAGGACAGATTAAAGGACCTCAATATGTATACACTGGAAGAGAGGAGGAAACAGGGGTATAGAAAAGAGACCTTCAAGTATCTCAAAGGCCTTCAAGTATCTCAAAGGCCTGAGCAAAGGGCAAGTGGGTGACATCTTTCAGTACAAGAGTTGCACAAGGATGAGGGGGCACTATATGATATTTGAGGGGGTAGAATAAGGAGGAATGTAAGGAAATGTTCTTCACAGAAAGGCTGGTGGCTTTGTGGATTATCTACCTAAGGAAGTGGTGGGTGCTGACACAGTGGGGGATTCCAACATGCATGGGATAGGCATAAGGGAACCATAGATATGGGGAAGAGAGATGAAAGCCAGTGACCAACTAGGGTTAGCGGTCACTGATGCTGGCAGGAAAAAGTGGGAAGACTAGGCAGGCCTAGCCGTCATTATCTGCCATCAACCACTATGTTACTGTTTCTTACTAGGTTCAGAATGAAACTTTATGATGCAAATTACAGATTTCAAAAAGAGATGACCTGGTATTAAATCTCCCAACTGCTTAAGTGGGATGAAGGCTGAAGAAGATCTTAAGCATATTACATTAATATGCCCCTTGTATTCAAAGAAAAGAGGTCATTGGTTAGGCTCTATACTTGCTGACCTCAGTCTTCCCTTGGATCAATTAATCCCAGTGTTGTGCAATACTAGAGATGTATCAATGTTATACAGGTTATCTGGCTTTTTGTCATCTTTGATACTGTAAATGATAATAATTTAGACAAATTCTATAAGGGACATACTGTAGGAGACTTACTTCTTTGTTTGCCACAGATTTACTTTTTTCCCAATATTCAATAGTTTTTTGATTTTGGAATTTTGAGATTACAGGCATGATACTTGGAAGGGGGTGTGAGTAACCAGACCTGAACCCATCCAAGGCCTGTTTACTTCCTGCTTCAGGATTGCCAAAAATTGTTGCCTCCTCTGTCCCCTTATTTCCTACTTTTTTTCTAAATATTATATTGGTATACTTACATCAATTGTGGCATTTATGAATAAATGCTTAAATCTTCAGATGTTGTTGTGTACGACTGAGATTTCCCCTTTTCTTATAAATTCTATGTCTAGTTGATTAGTCACACATTACGGCAGACTGTTATGTTTCTCTTATCTTTATGTCATTAACATATATACCTATAAAATAACAATCTAAAATTACATTTACCTATACCCTGATTGTAATTTGCTGACCTTTCTGCATGGTCAAATGATTCAATGTTATATTCTAATTGCTACTGGACTTGAGAGTGTGCATATTTGAGAGTGATCCTTAGAGATTTTTTTTTATGTTAACAGAACCTATTGCTAATTCTATGATGTGCTGTAACAAGATATTCAGTATATTTTTAAAAATGTTAATATAACTGTACAAGTTGGTGCTATTTATGCATCTTGCATTTTAAATTTTTTGAAATTGTCTTGTAAAGGCCAAAAGCTGAACAATAAACTTAAAACTTGAAACTGGTGATAACTGAGAGAGATTGCAACTTCCTTTCTTCTCAGTGCTATGATTTTCAGATTTTCAGGGAAGCACCAGCAAATGAAGACACTTTATTGTGGCAGGTATAGAGTGACATGAAAGGTACCAAGTAGTGCCAGCAGGTGGGCTGGTAGGAGAAGGGCATGGTTAACCTATGACATAGTTGCTAGGTGTATATATATATATATATCTGTGGTGACAAGTATATTTTATGTATAAATAAGAGATTTTAAGCATGCATTGGAGAGGCACAAGGGAAGCTTGAGAGGAGAGGGAATGATGAAAAACCATTGATCACATAGGGTCAGCGGCCACATACAATATATAGGGCCTACGGGTAGACTGGATGGGCCTAGCTGTCCTTATTTTCTGACAATTTCTATCTTTCTATGTTTCTATTTCACATTGATACACAGTAGTTCAGATCTACATCTTCATCACACATCATTTATATCCACTCTTACTGCATAAATATGTAAATGTATATATATATATTATTGTGTTGTGGTAGTGCCACTATAGTTAGGGTTGAACAGGGCATTCTATGTTAAACTCCAAATTTTGCACTTTATTGTCTTTACAACCTTGCAACAGATTTACATGAAATGTTGCATGCATGGTCTTGTGGGCAGATCACTTGACATGCCAACTTTTGTTGTGGTTGGATGTGCAGATTCCGAGATGTGGATAGTGAAAAATACTTAAAGAAAATGATATTTTTTGTCTTCTTATTGTCACCATGCTGCGCCCAAATGATTTGAACTTTTGGTCTGAAATGTTCGGAGTTGAATGGTCTTGTCCCACAGAAGTGACTTTTGCTAGTTTGGTGAAATAATATTAATCTGGTTCAAAGTTATTACATTTTTAAATTTCAGTTTCTGAGAGCATTTTTTGGATAGTTTCCTGGAATGATGAAAGCATTTGGTCCCCACAAAAAAGGATCTATTTTTGTTTGGGGCCAATCCTTTTTCATAAGGGCACAGTCCATTTTTCATTTGCAGCTATCTTGTTTTCCACAAAAAAAATATTTGAAATTCCCCCAAAATTATATTTTGCAGAGATTCCAACAGATGTACAGTATCTTGCTTATCAGGACTTCGATATGTGGATTCTGAAGTTATTTGTTGGAAAAATGACCCAAGAATTTTTTTTTAAATAATTTTAAGTCCTTTTTCGTGACTCACTATTGTTGTTTTCATGAATACTTTTCTGTTCAAACAAAAAGAGATCCTTGTCATGAAAAAGAAGTTTGGACTTATATATGTTTTCCAACTTTCTTTTTTTTGTCTTTTTTCGTTCAAATGAAAAAAGATCCTTTGTCACGAAAAAGGATTTCAGACTTAGTTTTTTTCTCTTATGTTTTCATTTCAAGGGATCCTTATTTTATTTATTTTATTTTAAGAAGTAATCAGAATTACAACCCTTTGAGTCAGGGACTCATTTACAAAGGCTCCTCATCAGGAAGACAAATACATTAATAGAAAGCTACAGAAAACAAAGTAAATAAGCTCAAATAAAAGCAAAGTCAAAATTAAGGGCTGATTACAAAGGCCCCACATCAAGGTAAATTAGCAATAATAAACAGACATAAACAAAAATGGTGGCTGTAATTAGTCAAATGAAGGGCAGGGTCAAAAACAGACTGACTGAAAGGAGAAAAGGGAGGGGAAAACTCAGCCAGGGCAGTCAGAGCAGAGGAAGGAGAGGAGGTGATTCTTGAGAGTAGTTTTCAAAGGCCCCAATCTTGGTTGGGAAGTGATAGCAACAGGCAGGGAATTATACCAGGAAGGGGCACAGTAACAGAATGACCTCTGTGGAAGGGAGGTCCTAACTCTGGGGACTTGCAGAGGGAGCAGACGGTGCTATGGGTAGAGAGGGAGGGGGTAGATAGGGTTATGACAGAAGACAGAGCAGGGGGAGTCAAACCTGCAGTGATTTTTTTTGGTCAAGAGGCAAGATTGATAGATAAGCTTTTCCTCCAGATTAAGGAAGTTAGAGAGGGAATACAGTGTGTAAATAAGATGTGGGGAACCTGTAAGCAGCCGGCAGATCTTATTGAGGGACAGCTTAATTTTGTGCAGAGCAGTGTTGTCAGTGGCACCATAAATAATCAGACCATAATCCTCAAGGGACAGTACTGAGGATGAGATGGCCAGCCTGAGTGCTTCAGTGGGGAGACAGTCACAATAGCGATACAGTGGGCCTATTCTAGAGTTGATGATGGAGCAAAGGGAGCAGATGTGGTCGTGAAAGGATAGGGAGGGATCAAAGAGAACACTAAGATATTTGAAGGATGAGAAGGTTTGTTTAAGGGGGAAGAGGGTACTAGATAAAATCCAGAGTGGATAATCTTTATGTTTACTCTAGTTATGTGCAAAAAGCAGCATGGTTTTAGTTTTCTTTAAGTTCAAAACCAGCCTGTGGTCAGAGAACCAGCGTTCAGCCTGAGTGAAGGAGTCCTCCAGGGAGTTTTGTAGGAGGAGACGGTCAGTGTGTGAGTCAAACAGGACAGCATCATCCACATAAAGTAGAAGGTTTCCTTTATAAGTGGAGGGGAGAGAATTCAGATAGAAGCTGAAAAGCAAGAGCCCTAGGATGGAGCCCTGTGGAGCCCTGGAACAAACCTGTCAGGGGCAGGAGACTGTAGACCCGATTTTGAAACACTGGGTGTGGGAAGAAAGATAGCTGAGAAACCAATTCAACACACCCTGCTAGAGGCTGAGGGGTTGGAGAGAAGAGAGGAGAAGGGAGTGGTGGACAGTGTCGAAAGCTTTTGACAAGTCAATGAAGACAGAGCCAGCAACATGAACTTTGTCAAGAGCATTGTGAAGGAAATTGGAGAAATCAATAAGGGTCATAATTGTGCTGTGTGCATGATGAAAACTGTGTTGTTCATGGCAGAGGATGTAAAAGGTGAAGAGCTAGTCAGAGAGCTCATCAGCCACAATTTTTTCCAGAGCCCTGGAGAGAGAAGGGGAGAATGGAGATTGAGTGATAGTTGCTGGGAGAGGGCTGGTCACCAGATTTATGAAGAGGAGTGATCACTGCTATTTTCCAGCAAAGGGGGAATTGACTGAGGCAAAGGGAGTGGTTCATAAATTTGGTAAGGGGACTGAGGACAGCATCTAGGACCTTTTAAGCAGTTTGGTGTCGAGGGAGTCACTGTTATGACCCATGCCCTTAAGTGATCTGAGCAGGTAGGGCCTTGCTTCATGAGGGGAGAGGGCCTTGAAGTAGAAGGGGATAAGCAACTTGATTGGAGGGTGGGACTGGGTGAAAACATTTTTGATGGAGGACAGCTGAGAGGTCAGAGAAGGAACTATTGAAGCAGTCAGCAACAGCCATAGGATCAGCAGACAAGGCACCATTAACAAAGAGATGGGCAGGAGGGGGGGTCACAGCCTTGCCATTAAGTTCCTTGATATTGTTCCAGAAATTATGGGACAGACCCAATGAGGAGGCAAGGGTGGACCCGTAGTGTTCAGCCTTGGCTTTAGGGATATCCCAGGTACATTTATTTCTAGTGGTACAGCAAGCTTGCCTGTCCGCAGTCCTACCAGATTCAACAGCCCTGTGCCAAAGGTTGTCTCTGTGGTGCATGAGACCAAGCAGAGATGGAGTGATGCAGGGAGATTCACAGTTCTTGTAGACAACTTTGGAAAGGGGAGCAAAGGTGTCACAGGACTTGTTGAAAACATGGATAAAACAGAGAAGGCCAGAGTCAATGTCAGGAGCACGATCAATGGGGGAATCAATCAAAACCAGCAAGGTACTCTTTTAGTTGGGCAAGTTTACCGGGGTGTATGAGATGACAAGTGGACAGTTTTCATGCATGACCAGGAAAAAGTGATAGGGGAGTGACCACTTAGCACAACAGGGAGCACAGCAAGTTTGGAGATCTTGTGGGGTTTGTTGGATATAACAAGATCCAGTAAGTTAGAGTTACCAGGGACCAGGTTAGATCTGGTTGGCAGAGTAACAAGTTGAGTATGGTCTAGGGTGGCAGTGGCATCCCTAGTCTGGGAGGCAGAGTCGGCGTGACAGTTAATGTATAGGTCACCAAGTAAGATTTGCTTCATCTTGGGGGGCAAGGAGGTAAGATGATCAAGGAGGGATTGGAAGGCAAGGTGTTGGTGCCTAGGAGGAATGTAGGATGCAGTAAGATTTAAAAGAGACTCTAAAGTGGTGAGTTTAAGGGAGATGGCTTGTGCGCCATCACTGAGCTGAGGGGTGGGGAGGGCGTGCCCTTAGATTGAGTTGCAGAGATATATGGCACAACCCCTGACACACTTAGAGATCAGGTCCTCCCTAAAGGCGTATACTCAGGGAGGGCAACAGCAGCCTCAGAGGTGGCATTGGTAAGCCAGGATTCAACAATGGGCAAGATATCAGGCTAATGTAGAGCACTCCAACCCCTGTAAGTCAGGGAATTTCTTTAGCAAACTGCATATGTTCATGGAAGCAAAGTGCAGCGAATGGGGCACCGGAGTGTGAGGGGGGTTAATAGAAGGGGGAATAGTTTTAGGGTGAACATTTCCAGAGAGCATGAGGAGGAGAGCAAGGACCCTTAGACTGGCTAGGTATTACATGTGGTGGGAAGGGGAGGTGCAAGAGGAGAGGGTTGCCGTGGCAGTTACAGGGAAGGGAAGGGAGCGAAGCACAGTGAAGGCAAGCAGAGTGGCCACGGGGGGCAGTGACAGAGGTGAGGGGTGGTGGGTAAGACAGTAGGGGAAGGGGAGGCAGGGAGTGGAACAAAGTAGGTGACAGATGGTGGAGAAGGGGGGAGAGGGAAATTAGTTATAGAGAGGTGTTAGAGGGGAGAGAGGGAGGGGGTTATGGCTACATGGATTGCTTGGAAGATGAAGGGTGATTAATGAGAGGAGGAGCAGAGCAGGAAAGAGGTAGAGGGAGGCAATGTGAGAGAGAGGAGCATAAGACACCATGATAGCTATGGAAGGAAACAATACAAGGGGAACAAAAAAGATGAAAACAGTAGATCTGACCAGTTGGTACATTGGAAAGGTCACCAACTGCAGTACAAATTGTCGATGGTTCAGATCCCAGGGGGGAGAAAGTGACAGGGCAAAATAGAAAAGCAAGGAAGCAAGAGTGAGGGAGTGGGAAAATGGGGCAGAAAACAGGAAAAAAGAGGTAGAAATAGTGACTCCTAGTGGTCAAAAAAGGAAGTACACCATAGGTGAGGACAGAGAGTGGAAGTGGGAGTTGAAAGAGAGGAGAGTAAGTAGGAAGGCAGGCAGTGAGAGAGAGAGAGAGAAAGAGGGAAGACAAAATAAAGAGGCCGGACAGAGAGGAGTGACTGAGAAGAGTAGAAACCAGCAATACCACCCTCAAGTGGAGAAACAGTATAACCTGCAAATGGCAAAGTAAGAACATAGTAAAACTAAAGGCAGGACGTCATGTGGTTAGTAACAATAAAGGCAGGAAGTCATGTGGTTAGTAAAAATAAAGGCAAGAAGTCATGGGACCAGGGGAAGTCCTTAAATTAAGGGACAGCCCAGGGTGGGAGAGTGACTGGGGTGGGCAAGTGTAGTTGATGTGTAGCATTGATGGGCTAACACCCCTCACAAAGGAACTCTTCCAGGAGGCTGCTGAATTACCTTTAGGGCTCCACGGTCCTGCTCTGCTCCCCAGGTGCTGTGCTGTGTACTGCCTGTGCGTACTTGGGGAGTGGGGTCCCACAGCCTGAATAAAAGGGAATGTGGATTAGGAGTCTGGCTGGAGAGTGAGAGTAGGCCAGGCCCTAGTGTGCATGTGCAAACTGGCAGCCTGCAGGGAAGGGGGAGGAGGTGAGAGAGAGAAAGGAGTTGACAATTATATTTTCGTTCAATCAATAAAGGATCCATTGACATAAAAAAGGATTTCGGACTTAGATTTTTTTGCTGATTCTTTTTTCATGACAAAGGATCCTTTATCATTTGATATTTTTGTTCAATCAAAAAAGGATCCCTTGACACAAAAAAGGATTTTGGATTTAGTTTTTTAGCTGATTCTTTTTTCGTGACAAGGGATAATTTTTCATTTTATATTTTCGTTCAAACAAAAAAGGGTCCCTTCACAAGGAAAAGGATTTTGGACTTAGTTTTTAGCCAATTCTTTTTTCTTTTGAAGGAATCCTTTTTCATTTCCTTTTTTGTTTGATGGGGGAAAAGGATCCCTTGAGACAAACAAAAGGCTTTTCCAAGCTATCCCTGTTATTCTGTAAATTTATGCTTGTGTCTAGTGGCACCCCCCACCCTGCCATTGCCGTCCTCCATCATTTTTAAAATTTTCTCTTGTTGCTGTCCTTGTATTTCTTATATTTTTCCCTTGTGATTAGTGACACCCACCCACCATCTCATCACCATCCCTGTAGTGCTGTTATTTACTGTGGTGTCCAGTGGTGCCCCCCAAAATCTAATCACTTCCCCCATAATTATTCAGCATTTCCCAGGTGTCTAGTGGCACCCCCCCACCTTCCAATCACTGTCCCTGTAATATTTTTTCACTGGGGTCTAGTGGCACCCCCCCACCCTCTGATTGGCATCCCTGTATTTTTATTTTTTATTTTCCCTGGGGTCTAGTGGCACCCCTTCCTCAGATTGCTGATCCCGTATTTTATATCTGTAATATAGAAACCTTCCTTTGATGTCTTTTTTCTGTAAAAAAGGTCCCTCACCAATCTGACCGCCCACCCTGGCCTCTTCCAGACCCCCTACACACACTCACTCACTCACTCACCCTAACAGGTCCAGGGTGAAGATCCACTCTCCAGTCAAAGGCATGTCTTGCTGCTGGAACCACTGACTGCTATATGACAAGGTAAGGTAAGTGTGCTTCAGTGTATTTTAATAGGGGTTTCAGCTTTGATGAATAACTTTGTCATTTTTGCATATTTTGTTTTTCACCAAATTTTCAACATGGCATTTTGAGACTCCACTTCATCAACAATGTTGGTGGAATTATGCAAATCTGGCCCAAAAGACAATTTCACAGTTGTTTGCAGGGGGAACATTTTGGCTTTCAATGGGGAGATGACAACTGGTCAGAGGGGCTATGGGGGTGGAGCCAGGGGCTGAAAACCAAAAAAAACAGCAATGGCCTAGTGAAATCACCACTTAGTCAGGATTTGAAAGATACTGTATCATCACCCTTTTTCATAAGGTGGAGTCATAAGAAGAGTATGTTGAAAATTTGGGGTTAAAATATGTAAAAATTGCAAAGTTATGTGCATCCATATAAATTTTGCTACTCTCGCTCATAACTTTGGCAATTTTAAATATTTTTACCCCAAATTTCCAACATAGCCTTTTTTTACACCAACTCATGAACATGAGAGCTAGAAACCCCCACCTGAAGGCTGTCTTTGTAGTCTCATTTTCACCATTGGAAACTGCCTTAGTTACATTAAAATTCAATACAAATCTATCTCTTTGTGATCTTCTCTTCTCCTGCTTCAGCTCACCCCTTATACCTTATTTACCCTTCCCCTACAACTTCTCCTCCTCCCTGCCAAACTTGCCTTAGTGGTATACATTTTATTTTTACCCAAGTTGCTTCAGGCTATCACTTTTTCCTCTCTCACTACCATCACACAAATCATCTGCCACGTTCCTCCTATCCCTTCTTCCTCTCCTCAATTTCACTCAAAATGTCCCTAATCCCCCTCTACATTGGTCTACTGTCCCTGTTACCTATACTATCACCCCAACCCCCCTCCTAACTGCCCACCTCTACCTTTATCTCCTCTTCTAACTCACCCACTCTACTCGCTCCCATTTACCCCCCCCAGCCCAACTCCTTCCTCAACCCATCATTCACCCTTAGGTGTTGAGCCCCTATCATTAACTTAGAAACCATCTGCTGCATCTGTAGCACTTTTGGTCCCTTCTGTGGCCCTCCTTTATGCCAAGATATGTAGAAAATACACCTTCTTCCCTTGCTAAAATGTCCACTGCTTCACTCTGGTGACATAGAGCTAAACCATGGACCAGCCTCATCATCAGAGCTTCCTAAAGGCCTACAAATCATCCACTTCAATGCCCAGAGCCTTCTTCCCAAACTAGATGCCTTAAACATCTGGACTACCCAACATATCCCTGATATAGTATGCATATCCGAAACTTGGCTGTCCTGCAAAGCCTCTGACTCTCACCTCACTCTTCCTAACTACAACAATTTCCATCAGGACAGGGGCAAACATGGTGGTGGGGTTGCTGTTTACCTTCATAAGTCTTTCTCTTGCACCATCTCCCTTAGTGTAGTCCACCACTCCTCTGATGAGTTAATTGTAGCTAAGTTGAATGTTTCTGCCACTCTTCCCTTAAACATTGGGGTATTATATGCCTCTCCCAAATTCCAACCAGACTCCCTGGTTGCCTGCAATTCATCTATTGTATCACATGCTACTTTTGGGGAACAGATTGTGCTCGGGATTTCAATCAAAATTGGCTTTCTCCAGCCCCAAAGCCCACTGTACATAGAATTGAACTGTTAAATCTCACATAAGTCATGATTGAGTGAACTCATATTAACCCTCAATCCCCCAACCTTTCCCTTTTGGGTTGGGTGCTCACCTCCCACCTCACCTCATCATTGCCTCAGGGACCCTCCCAGACATTTTCAGTGATCACTGTATCACATATTGCTTCAAGAAGGTGTGCCCCTCCCATTCTATCCCCAAGTACATATGGAATTGTTCCATCAGTGCACTGGATACTAATGCCCTCCTAGAAGACCCCTTCTCCACAGACTGGTCTCCCCTTTCTCCACAAATGATATTGACTCTGCCCTTGACTCCTTTATCTCCAACCTCACTACAGTATGGAATACTCATGCACCCCTAAGAAAGGCAAGAGTCAAACATATCCACCACCCCATGA
Source organism: Neoceratodus forsteri (assembly GCA_016271365.2). Lineage (NCBI taxonomy): Eukaryota > Metazoa > Chordata > Ceratodontiformes > Ceratodontidae > Neoceratodus > Neoceratodus forsteri. Next base: position 883,774,537 of record CM028134.1, read on the forward strand.
TCAATGGCAACCTAATTGCCCAGTTCAAGATGAATGACCATGTGTGGGCCACTGAGAAATCCTCCTTGACCCAGGCTGACCTTCAGATGTATCAGTCTCAAAGAAACAAGTGTACAAAAGCAATGCGATCGACAAAGGCTGACTACTTCCAGAGCCTTCTCCACACAAATCAGGGCCCCCCCTTACAATTTTTAGAAGATCATCCACTCTCTTATCAGCTCCCCCTCCGAGTCCACCACCCCATCCTCTTTAGCAAAGGTTCCCTTGTCTCCGACCTCACCTTAGTAGCTGACATGCTAAACAAGTTCTTTACCATGTGTGCACTACCTGAACTCCCCCACTGATCAATCCCACCCTTCCACTCAGCACTCCCAAAGTGGCTACCTCTTCCCACATCTCTCAACAAGATGTTTAATATGCACTGCAGTCCCTAAACCCAGTCAAGACTAGCCCAGATGGCATTGACCCCAAGCTCCTTCAAATCTCTGCCCTAGCCATTGTTCTCCCACTCAAGCACCTGAAAACTCTCTCCCTTTCCTCTGGCATAGTCCCATCAGCATGGAAATTAGCTAAGGTACTGCCTCTCCATGAAGGAGGTGACTCTTCTTGCCCAGCAAATTACCATCCCATCTCCCTCCTCCCCTCCCTTGCCAAACTACAGGAGTCCTGAGTCCTTACTAGGATTACTGACTTCCTCACTGTCTCCAACACTCTCTCACTGGTTCAAGATTATTTTAGGAAATGCCATTCCACCACCTCCTCCCTGCTGTGTGTCACAGACTCCATTATCTGTGATGTAGACCTGGGTCACATTACCACAGCAATCTTCATCGATATGGCTAAAGCATTTGATTCCACCAGATCTGTTTGGGCCCTGAGTGGGCTCCTTCCCTGTGTTGTTGCGAATCCTCTGCAGCTGCCACCACCACTCCAGCCCACTGGAAGATCTGTTCAGGCCTGAGCGGGCTCCTTCCCTGCAGTGCTGCTAATCCTCCACAGCTGCCACTGCTGCTCCAGCTCACTGGAAGATCTGTTTGGGTCCTAAGCGGGCTCCTTCCCTGCTGCCTTCTAATACTCGGCAGCTGCCACAGCTGCTCCAGCCAACTGGAAGGTAAATGCTTTCTTGAGTTTGAATATCAGTGCCTTCATCAGATTCAACCAGACTGGCCACAGCACTATGCGCTATCTGCCCTGGATCGCTGGTCTGACTTCACTCTTCTTTTATTTTTACTTTGCTGCAAGCAAGTTCATCTGATATTAAACGCTGTACATCTTCGATCAGGGATTGAAATCAATATTGGCCTGATATACTTAACTGATTTCAATATTTTACATGGGTCAGGATTGTTCCCATGATCCACTTCCTGATATAATTTAACTGATAATTAATCTAACTCATTGCTAAATGATTTAAAACATACAGCATCTGAAGCTGCTTATAAAATTCCTACAGTAAGCAGTAATCACTCCCAGCTTGAATTTTCTCATGCTCTCCCACCACCGCCCCAGTGCTCTTTAAATGGACTTGATGCATTAAGTCTCCACCTCCTTTCTACCCTACCAGCTAATTTAAGCATTTTTGTTGGCTGCTGACTTGTGCACTGACTAAAACTGAAACCTTAAGTAGAGACCCCAAAGGCTGCTTCTTTCTCTCCCCATCCTACACACATACAGTACATACAGGCATTGTGCACTCTGGCAGCCTCCCTGTCAATTCTAAATAGTCTGCACTGTTCTTTCTTTTCTTTCCCAGTTCCTCTGTCTATAAAAGTACAATAATTACTTGCACTCTGGTAATTTCTTTGACATTCTAATCAGTGTATTTTTTCTACATCCTTGCTTGTTAGGTTATTACAACTTGCTTCCCTACCTATCTAATTCCAGTGCCTTTGATTTCCATTGCTCCCAACAACACTCAAAACATGTTTCTCCTCATGAGCTGGTCCTTTCTCTTATGCATTTATATTCTAGCTCCCTCTACTTTTGACTCTCAACCTCATACCAACTATACCACCTCTGATCTGGCTACTGCTCTCCCCAGAGCCTTGCCAAACATTCATATACCTATCCCTACCACCCTTACCTATGGTTCATACTAAGGTGTTGAAGGAGCTAGAAAGCCGAAGATCCATAAATGCTCCCATACTACTCAATATTCATAATTTTTAGGGTTTGTCCAGCCAATAAGTAGGTATCCAAACATGCTTTAAATTCTATTTTGTTTCTGCTTATAATAATATTGAGCTGTAGTTTATTCCATGGACTGATGACTCTCAGTGTGAGGAAGAATTTTCTCATTTGATAATTGAAGGCTTTACCAGATAATTGAAGTAGATGACCTCTGGTATCATATTTTTTGTTTTTAAATTGTAATCCTAGTTCAGTCATTAGAGAGGGGTTCTGGATTATGTCATACAGTAATAGTAAATCCCCTCATAAACAGCGTGTCTCAAGTGATATAAGGTTAAGACTTTTCAGCCAATTTTCATAAGATTAAAAGAGACAAAAGTAGGGCTACCCAGTATAGTGGGTGTAAAATAAAAACCTATAAGCTAGGTCATATAAAAAAGCATTTATTCCACAATGAAAAACTGATACAGTTACAAACAGCAGCACCCTTCATGCTCACACAGACATATGTTTCACATCACTAACTATGCTTTGTCAAATCATGCTATCTCAATCAATGAATTACTTAAATAGTCCCTAATTAAAGAGACAATCTCATTTAAAGTGCCACATGCTCTTTACCATATATAGATAGTAAATGAATAACTAATATGAATACGATCTCAAAATCTAAAAATGACCATACACATAATCCATATCAGCAAAAAACATCTACTATACATATCACATTGAAGTATATATAGAACTAAAGGACCCTAAATAGATTATACACATATATGCAGTATGTACCTCCAAAACACCAACACTCATGCAATAGGAACCAGAATACTGAAAAGTCCTGAATGACCTTAAACAGAATAGAGATGAATACAGACTAAATTTTATCTCTTATCTTTTAGAAATGGAACTATACTAAACATGGCATTAAGCCCTTTTCCCCTTTGGGCTCCCAAAAGGCACTGCCATTTGCTTTCAGCTTGTAGCAATTTATTTTCTCTGTCTCACCCTGAGGCTTAGCATATACCTTCTGCAGACCTTGAAATTTCAAAGAATGTCCACTGCCTTTAAATAATATATGTGCTGCCAAAAAAATATTCATATCACCATTTGAAATACATCTCAAATGTTCAGATATACTAACTTTGAAATTCCTTTTTGCTTTACCAACATAAAATCATCAACATTGGCATACTGCCACATAGATAACAAATGAGGAAACATAATTTACGAAATCACGATTTACAAATTCCCTACCAGTTACTGGATGTTAAAAAATAACAGCAGGCTGTAAATGTGCATAAAAACTGTAAGTTCCACATGGAAAAGTCCCACCTGGCAAATTTTGTGAATTAGAATCACAGTTCATTTGAAAGTGATTACTTGTTACAAAGTCTGCAAGGTTTTTTCCTCTTTTGTAAACCATCCAGCGGGGGAGGGATTTTGATGTTCCAGTTCAAGTTTTGGTTCCAGCTTAAGAATATCCCAATGTTTCTTCACAATGTTGTTAATCTAACAACTGTGTGGGGTATATTCTGTAACAAAAATAAGAGTAGACTCATGATCAGTAATATTTTTCTTAGAAGCACCCGTCATTAGTGACATGAAATGTACGTCTGTGTGAGCACGAGGGGTGCTGCTGTTTGTAAATGTAGCAGTTTTTCATTGTGGAATAAATGCTTTTTTATATGACCTAGCTTATAGGTTTTTATTTTACACCTGCTATACTGGGTAGCCCTACTTTTGTTTCTTTTAGTACTGTGTAGTTTGTAGTGGCACCAGTTTCGCTACAAGTCGCCACCTTTTTTGCTACATAATTTTCATATAATACAGTATGCATTCCTTTTAAATGTCTAGTATAATTACACTGAAATCTTTCCAATTGATTAATATTTGATTTTGTATAGGGGCACCAGAGCTGTGACACATACTCTAAATGTGGTTGTGCATATGCCCTAAGCAGAGGCATCATCATCACCCTAGGATCTCTAGTTGTTATATCACATCTAATAGAACAAATAATTTTGTTTGTCTTGTTAACCACCTCATTAATATGATGGGCATATTCCAGGTTATTTGAAACCTACACTTCCAGATCCTTTTCATCAGTAGTGGTTAATAGGGTAAATCTCTCAAAAACATATGATGTTTTGGGATTCTGTAAACCCAACTGCATAACCTTGTATTTATTATTATTTAACTTCATCCCCTATCTTTCAACCCATGCAGTGATTATGTCCAAGTCATGTTGAATAATGTTAATGTCATCAATGTTAGCACTTGGCCCCTCAATTTTAATATAATCTGCATATTTAATAGCTGTAGAAAGACAACTCTTTGTGAGATCAGAGATAAATGCTTGAAAAGACATGGTCTGAGTACTGAGCCCTGAGGTACCCCACTGGTAACAAGGCCCACATCAGATAACTGCCCATTAATTATTAATTATTAATCTTTGGCCCGGATATTCAAACTGCGCCAAGCTGTGATGCAAGCCTGGGTGCAGTGCAACATGGCTGCACAGGGGCTTTGACTGGGCGATATTCAAAGGAGCTGTGCCATAGCACAGCATCATTGAATATTGCACCCTGGCCACCCACCGTGCATATGATGCAGTGGCACTGCACCAGTGCAAGTAGCCAGAGTGGAGCAGGGGGATGCGCTAGCACAAGTTCCGGTGTGCTATGCGCAGCAACCATGATTTTCAAAAGTGCACATGCAAATGGGACCATACTTTTTGCAAGGATCAAATGGGGCCATTAGCATGTCATTATGGCCTCATTTGCATACAGGTACGCTGATCCCCAATGACTTGCACCTGTCACCCTGCCTGGCAGCAGCCTTCAGGGACTGATGCCCCCTGCAGCCCCACAGCCCGATCGTGGGCATTTGTAAAATAAAATAACTCCTATATCCCTGGTGGTCCAGTGGACCACTGTCAGTCCAATTGCAGGCTTAAGTGTTGATAAAATAAATCCAATATCCCTGGTGATCCAGCAGACCCCTCTCCCCACTCACCCACTGAGCCCCACTGCCCCTCCTCCTGGTCAGCGGGTGGGCAGCAGCACCCACCCACCTGCCACTCCTGCCTGGCCCCGGCTTGCCACCGTGGGTAGGGCTGTATGCCCATTGGTCCACAGCGAGCCAATGGGCATGCAGCTCATGCCATATACAATCCAGATATATGAATGGGATCCATTCACATATCTGGAATGTGTGGTACGTGGATGGGCTGCATGCCCATTGGCTCACACTCGTGGACCAGTGGCATACAGCCCTACTCATGGAGTCAATCACGGGCAGCTGGGCAGCAGGCAGGGTGCTGCCACCCATGGCTGACAGGGGTGGAGTGGGGCAGTGGGGCTCAGTGGATGGGTGGGAAGGGGGGTCCGCTGGACCACCAGGGATATTGGATTTATTTTATCAAAACTTAAGCCCACGATAAGGCTGACAGCGGTCCACTGGACCACCAGGGATTTTGGAGGGTCATACTTGTATGTATGCCTGTGATTGGGTGGGGGGGCACCGCCAGGTGCAGCCAAAGCTTGGGTGGTCACCCACAGGTGGCAGCTGCTGTGTTGCACCCTGCAATATTGCAGCTCACCTGTGGGTGGCCAGCCATTGTTCCTTTTTTTTGGGATCAACTGTGTGCAGCGCAAGTAGGGGTTGCACATGCATGGACTCAGCACATCCCGGGCTGCATATAGGGATATGCAGAGTATGCATGGGCACACACCCCCACCTGTGCCTCATACATTACTGATGCGCTCTGGCACATCGAGATTTGTGCCAGGCACAATTCCCATTTGAATATCATGTCAGGGCACATCAGTGGGTAGCGCATGGTGCAACACTGTTGTGCCATGCACAACCCTTTTGAATATATGGGCCTTTGTGTTCAACCTTCAAGCCAATTACAGATCCAGCTAACAATATTTTTATTGATATTTAGGTTTAGTATTTTGATTTTTAGGGCCCATTGAGGCATAACAGTGAAGGCTTTGCTAAAGTCTATAAAAACAACTTCACATGGTGTCCTACTATCCAGTAGTTTACTAATCTTTTCATAAAAACATACCAGATTTGTCAAACAGCCTCTACCACTTATGAAGCCATGTTTTTCAGTATCAAAATTGCTAAAGATGGGTGATAGAATGTCCTTAACCAAACTTTCAAAGATTTTACATATAGGTGAGGTGAGGTGAGGCTGATAGGTTGATAATTAGACCAGTCAGATTTTAGACACTTTCTGTTAACTGATGTGACATTAGCTAATTTCCATTCTTTTGGGACAAAATTCTTTATAAGACATGACTCAAATAATAGCTTCAAAGGAACAACCAGATAATTTGCTAGTACAGTAGGTACAATAGGTGACCTGTGATATTATCAGGCCCCAAACAGGTTTTGCCTTTTTGCAACATTAGTTTTCCATATATTGCTTCTATATCAAATGTAATAGGAGAATCACTTGTGTAAGAAAAACAATACCCTGCTGGATTAGTACCTGTGTACACTTTATAAAATTCTTCATTAAAGATGTTCATCATGTCTCTGGTATCATGAATTAATTTGTTGTTGAATTGCAAAGGACCAACTTTATACTGTTTTTTTTAGGGAGTTATTATAACAGAAGAAGTGCTTACTATTAAGTTTATTTGCATTTCTAGCTAAATTAATTTCCCAATTTCTTTTTGCTTTTTTTGAGCCTTAATTTGCATTGTTTCTAAATTGTAAGATAAACTGACCAGTTTTGCTCTGTTCTAGATTTTAGATTTTTAGCGTATTTTTTATTCTTTAGTTTGATTAACCTTCTGATAGACTTATTAAGCCATTTAAAGGCAAAGGCAAATTTATTTAAAAGATGCCCAATCCCGGAGGCTCTGGGCGCCGTACAAAATTTGTATAACATTTACACACAAAGCATAAAACATTCAAAAAATAAAATAATAAATCACAACCTATAAAATAACCTACTCTAAGTACCAAATGCTTGTAAAAATAGGAGTGTCTTCAGGTGGGCTTTAAAAATGTCTACAGTGGGGCCTCCCTAACCAATGTTGGCAAAGAGTTCCACAGAACAGGAGCCACAACACTAAAGGCTCTGTCGCCTGCTGATTTTAACCTCATTCTAGGAACGATCAGGAAGCCACCATTAGAAGATCGGAGGGGGAGGGTAGAGGGAGTAGGTATCAGGAGGACTGACAGGTAACCAGGGCCCTGCCCGTGTAGGGCCTTATAGGTGAGAAGACCCACCTTAAAGAGGATTCTTCACCTGACTGGCAGCCAGTGCAATTCGCACAGTACCGGTGTAATATAACAGAATTTTTTCTGCCCAGTCAATAGCCGGGCAGCAGCGTTTTACACCAGCTGCAGTCTGCGGATAGATCCCCCAGAGATCCCGAGATAGAGCACATTACAGTAGTCCAGCCTAGATGTGACTAAGGCATGTATCAAGTAGGGAGGTCCAGAAGTGGAACAAGGGGCTTAATCCTGGCAGTGTTTCTGAGATGGAAAAAACAGGTACGGACCAGGATTTAGGATTAAGTTTCTGTTTTTTATGTGTTACTCTTGTGGTTATAATCCTATCCTTCACTTGTATTAGTGTACTATAAAGTAGTTCCCAATATTCATTAATGGGTAATTCTTCGTGTTCTTTTTCCCACTCAATTTGTCCAAGGACTTATGCCATCTCATCAGTATTGGATTTATCATAGATATATATATATATATGTAATTGTAGATCCGATATCTACTGGGCAATCAGTTATCAAGGTGAAAACAATAGCATTATGGTCGCTATTGCCAATTGGGGCTTCTATCTAGACATTCTTAATATTAAGGATGTTTCATAGGTTTCATAGGTCATCCCGAGCTCTTTAAAGACAAAAGCCCATTTGGCTGACCTTAATACTAATTTAAAAAATTAATACAATTAATACTCTTTTATGTTCATACTCTTCAGATAATAATCAAGAGAGTGCTTAAAGGCTAACATAGTTGGACTACCCACTACCCCAAGTAGTAATGTATTCCAAATTTTAACAGCTGTTAGTGAAAACCAGTGCCTTCGTGCCTCTGTATTAAACTTTTCCATCTTAAGCTGTAGATGATGTCATTGTGTAATACTAAATCCAGAATATTGCTACCTCTTGTGGGGCAATTGATACTCTGTTTTAAATTAAGCTGTGCACATGTTGTCAAAGGTTTTTTTACTATTGCTTGAATTAGCCAAATTGGTACTCCAGTTGATGTCATTAAGATTGAAATCTCCCATGACTAAGATATTTCCAAGTTCACATGCTGTCTCTAATTCATAAATAATTGCTTCCATATATTCCATAGAAGAATTTGGAGGTCAGTAGCAAGTGTCTGCAACCAGGGGCAAAGAGTTGACTGGTATAATTCTTACCCATATAGATTCAATAACCAATGAGTGTCTTTTTATTTTGTTTGTAATGTCTGTAGAGCCAAACCAATTACTTGTAAATAGGGCTAAGTCACCACCTTTTTTACCTTCCCAGTTATGTGAAAAAATATTATATCCTTGAACATGGGGAGCCCAGGAGGACATAGAGTCCCACCAGGTTACAGTAATAGAAGCTATATTTTTACTGGCCAGAACCATTCTGGATTTCAATTCATCCATCTTGTTATTTAAACATCTAGCATTTAGACAAAGAAAATTGAGATGAGGTGTGACAGGGTGCAGCTTCTTCCCAGATCTTATGCTAAGAGTGGCTGGAATCAACTGGCCTCTCACCTACATGTTCTAGTTTAAATTACATTTTTTTACCTCTGAAATTTGTTTACCCAGAAGGGAACCACCCCTTCTGCTTAAATGAAGACCGTCTCCACTGAAGAGTTCAAACTTTTCATAGAACTCCTCCCAATGAGTAATACAGTGAATTTCTTGGCAAATGCATCATTTGTGTAACCATTCGTTAATATGCTTAATTTTATTATTGATATGTTCTGGTGCACCAGGGCAAGGAAGAATTTCTGAAAGATAAATGTCACACCCTAATGATACCAGGATATTTTTAAGTGCTACATAGTCCTCCTGAATGGAGCAGACTGAGTCACAATGAATCTTGTTGGTACCAGCATGTATGATTACAATTGGATTTTCTTCTGAGCTGTGAAAAATACATTTAAGAACATAGATAATGTCAGCTATTTTTGCTCTGCTATATGAGGAGCATGTTCAAGTTTAGGTTCTTGTTCACGTTTATTGGCAGGAAAAAGCTTTGTTGAGCAAGCTCATTTACAGGGAGGTCCTGATTAACAACAGGGACATTACACAAGTATATACAAAGTAATATGCATTAAACACATGAATAATCCATGAGAAGAAAATAGGACAATAATATTTACATCATATATACATAGGCGCACTAAAGCTAGGCATTAAATAAATGGTTAGCTCTTGGTCAAAAGATAGTACCTCATGAGGGAAGTAGAAACTACAAGGCCAGCATTGAAAGTAAAGATAGTGGCACAGGTGGGATGGGGTAAGGTCAGAGGGAGTGGGGCAGAGCATGGTAGGACAGAGATAGGAAGGGGCAGACAACAAGGTGGAGGGGTGGAAAAAATGAATATAACAGGGTGGCTATGTTGGCTGGGGCAAGGACACTATGGAGGTGGTGGGGAGAGGAGGTAGAGATAGAAGGTAAAAAAGGATAGCTGTAGATAAGGGCAGGGACTGTTGAGTGTTGATAGTGTGGGATACAGACTAGGGGTAGATTGTGTGGTGATGGTAGTGTAACATGGAAAGAGGAAGGGGAAGAGGAAAAAGGGGGAATGGGAGTATACTGGAAAGTCACTTAGGAGTGGGGGGTGGACAAGAGGATAGAGAGGTCACTGCAATAGACCAGGCAGGGAGAAGGTGCTTTATCAATCGCAGTCACGAAAGTCCCATAGGTTGTCATAAACAAGTCTTTTGAAGCTATTCAGGGGGATCAGACTTTGCAGTTTGAGCCTGGATTGGGCTTTATTTCTGGCAGCCGGGAGGGCATGGCTTATAGCCATGTTTCCAAATCAGGAACAGGAGGTTGGAACATCTAGCATAATGAAGGAGTTACTGTGTGGGGGATAGGAGCAGGTAATTTGTTGAAAGAGGTTGGAAATATAGGGGATAGTTTTGCCAGCAGGGCTTTGTAGAGCCAGGTGACAGAGTGGAAGAGATGCCTGGTTGCTAAGGAGGTCCACCCAAGGGAGGCATACAGGTCACAATGATGAGTTTGACAGTGAGCGTTGGAAATGAAGTGTATCGCTCTGTGATAGACAGTGTCCAGTTGACATAGCAGGGCATCAGAGCATCTGCCATATAGAATATTGATATAGTCGATAAGTGGTATAAAGGTTATTTGGACCAGGCGCAGTCTGGAGTCAGAATCGAATAGAGATTTATTCCTACAAAAGAATTGAATTCTTTGACATAATTTCCTTGCAAGGAAGTTGATGTGAGCTAAAAAAAATTAGGTGTTGATCTAGTTCACAGCCTAGGTATTTAAACTTGTGGACTAACTCTAAATCATTGCCATGGAGAGTCTTGATGGGGGGCAAGGAAGCAAGTGAAATAGGAATGGAGGGCAAGTGGTTGGAATAGAAGAACATCACTTTTGTCTTTTTAGTGTTTAACAGTAGTTGGGAAAGTATGAGATTGTGCTGGAGGAGATCAAATTTTGACTGTAATTCTGCACGGGTTTTGTCTACCAAGGGACTGGATATGTATATCACTGTACAATTTAATTTATACTGGTTAAAGACTCCCCTGTCTAAATGCTTAGTAATAGACTCCCCTAAGACAAACGTCTGATGAATATTATCTGAAGTGCTCAAGTCTATACCAGAAACATTTTGTGTATCATTATCATGGACTACCAGTTCCCCAGATACCATTGTAGTTGAAACAACTTCCTGATTTAAAGTAGGGGGAATGTTACTGGAGTTCAGTATGTTAAGTGTAGGTACCATATGTGTACTTATGGAGGCTATTTCCATAGGTTGTCATTTAATTGACTTGGATATCTTGACTAATCAATGGAGCTTGTAACAAAATAGTGCTAAGTGTATTAGATTGAACAGCAATGGTGGAGGAGGAGGTGGAAGCCGCTGAGCAGAGTGTGCTAGTCTCCAAAATATCACCAAGGAGATCAAAACTATTATGTAGTGAACAGATTGGCCTTCTGACCCTTTTTAGGGGCCCTTGTGTGTTGCACTGTATACCATGATTCATCAACATTGTTAAACTGTGCCTCATCCCTACTTCTTTTTTTATTCAGGCCTCCAGCAACTGGAGCCAAGCTTAACATAGGGGTATTATTCATAGTAGCCAAGGGAGCTAAACACCCTAGATTTGGATGGTGAATTGGTGTCAAAACTAGTAATGTAATAGTAGTGTGTGGGCTACAGACATAAAAGGTGTTACAGGAGCTTCTATTTCCTCTCTCTGTTGAAAACATGCCATCATGTCTTTTTGGCTCTGCTCTAAGTATGCCATTCTACTATTAAAGTGTACTGTTTCCCTGTGTAAGTTACTGATCTCATTATACTTAACACATGTATAAGATGGTTTTGGAAAAGGTGTAAACCCAATAGAGTACATCTCACATACAGAGCATTTTATCCCAACATCACCCTCCATAGTCATAATGGTATCAGCCATTGTCTGCAGTTGCTATAATTGTTTAATACATGGACAATATTTAGTAAAACACAAGTATACAAGAAGTACAATTTACCTGCTGTATATTGTGTTATCAGAAACAACATATTTTAAGTCAATTTTGAGCACGACTATCCTAATGGATTTTACTGATATATGTGCATGGAAATATTACAGTCCTATGACTGCCAGTCCTGCAAGATATGTCCATCATGTGCTAAGATGTGTGTGTCTCTGTGCACGTCTCTGCACTTGGTGCCGCGCACTCACCCACTTGCACTCGCCCGCTCGCAGAGGGGCGAGTGTAAAATACTCTGTGACCCAGAAGTGAAACCCTGAGTCACACTCCCCAACACCCCAGAATGAGTGAGTCTACACTTAAATAAAATAAATAATGTAGAGACAAGCTAAATGCCTAAAAACACTTTAAGAACCCAGAAAATTAGCATAAATGCTGTACGAGAGTAAAACAAGTAGTTTCACAGAATGGAAGCAGAAATTACAGCAGAAAGTACAGCTCCCAATACTTTCTCCTGGGGTCAGAGCTACAGCCAGAGGCCTGTTAGTACTCAATAAATATAGGATAGGATGTAAAACAGTGAGCCAACAACTCACTCCTGTACTGCCTCACAGACTCATCCATCTGTCTTGCAGCATAGGGGGTTAGTATAATGCTAGCCCAGTAAAAGAACTTGCAGAGGGGCGAGTGTAAAATATTCTGTTACCCGGAGGTGGTACCCTGTGTCATTCTCCCCAACACCCAGAACGAGCAAGGCTACACTTTAATAAAATAATGTAGAGACAGGCTACATGCCTAAAAACACTTTAAGAACCCAGAAAATAAGCAGGAGCCATAAACTCTACACAAGAGAAAACAAGGATAGGATGTAAAACAGTGAACCAACAACTCAATCCCATACTGCCTCACAGACTCATGCATCTGTCTCGGAGCATAGGAGGTTAGTATAATGCTAGCCCAGACCAACTTTTGTAGTGAAGTGTCAGTGTGCAATGTCAGTGGCTCAGCAGGTAGCACACTCGCCTCTGAGGCTAGAAGATCAGAAGTCTGTGGGTTCTAGCCCCACACCAGGCACTTGGGTTAATATCCCAATACTGACACTGCAGTGTAGCATGAGGGGGTTCCTGCACTCCTGAAGTGCCATTTTTCAGATGAGATGTTAAACTGAGGTCCAATCTGCCTGTTCAGGTGGATGTTAAATAACCCATGGTACTTCTCAAAAAGAGTAGGGGTGATTTTATTGAAAAAACATTATTTCGAACAAATACACAGAAAATATAGAAATCAAAAGCATGAAATTGAAACATCAAAGTAACTCACTGGGATAGGCAATATTGTTAGAAAAATAGGTCAACTAAACATGTCCCAGGAAGGACCTAGCTTCCTTCATTTTTATTTAATAAAATAAGCAAACCCCCTCCACCAATGTAATACCTGTTGTGAGGAATATAATGAGCAATCCATCCTACATACATTCATTAAATCATTTGAAACTAAAAGACTAAGGCAGTCATATGACATCTTTCTTTGGTGCAATACACATTGACATCTTGCTTGCCATACATAAAATCTTATACAACAAAGAAAAACCAATAAAGTATCATGATGATAATGTGCCAAACCCGCACCATATTTTCCTATGACCAAAATGCCATAAGTTAGATGTCGTAGCCAATCCATCTTCCATTTAAAAGCCAGAAAATCCCATAGAGCTGTGACTTAAGAACACTCTAATAAAAAATGTTCCATGGTTTCTGTTACTGCAATACAATCCATATACGGGCAATTTCTTTCCTCAACTACTTTATGCTTGGCATTACCTCTTAAATTCAGTAGACCATACATGGTAAGCCAAGGAATGTGAGGAATTCTAGATAGGGTGAGTTGCCTGATAATCAGACCCTTATCCACTAAGGGATAGTTCTTAAAACAAGGTTCTAATGGGTATGTTCTGCAAGGATAGTCTGGTATAACAGCTTAGCGGACTGCACTTGAATGTCAGTTTTCATAACCCTCCATTTGTACAGATTCTGAGCAGCTGATTTAAAATGGGTTACTGTCAAAATTGCGCAACCAATATAGTACGATCCTATATAGCATATACAATAGCGCGCATATCCGCTATAGCACATAAACATCTAAGCGCTGCATAAAATACCGTGTATACCCCCAGAGTTTGACAGTCTGACAGTGAAACAGTGAAGACAGTTTCCTAGCAGGCTCACACTGTGTGCAGATGTGTGGAGGGTACTCAACAGCACACCTGACACCCCCTAAGACAGCCCATTCCAACTCTAGCATGTGGCTCCCTGCTGCAGTGTCCCACACACAACTGATGGACATAAACACTAAATGCAAAACCAGCACAGCATCAATACAACAACTTATGACAACTGTTGCTGTCACCAACCTCAACACAGCCAACTCCACTCCCTGTCTTGCAGTCCCTGTCTCCTTCTCACCAACCTCAACACAGCCAACTCCACTCCTTGTCTTGCAGTCCCTGTCTCCTTCTCATCACATGCCAGTCAGCCATGCAGCCAGTGAGTGGTCCTGTAGCCTTTGCAATCTGGGACAATTGCATTTCTTTAAATTAGCCTAAGGTCAGATTCTGTTTTTTTTTAGCAGTGCACCTGTTTTCCTGAGAATAATCTAAATGCTTGTAGTCTGCTAGTGAATTGAGTTCTGCTATAGAATTCTGCTAGTGCCACCTGTTGCCAGTGCAGAAAAACCCTTGGTCATTTACAGGCAAGGCAACAAGGAACTGGTAGATTCAGTCCGGTCAGTGTTGTAGGTCATTGAGCGATTATGTATCAACGTTTCTTTGCTTCTGCGACATTGTGTACTGCGCTAAGATGTATGGGCTATTTTTGATTGCACTATTGTGGTTGCATGATTTTGACTGGATACCCTTTAAAATAAGGGGGTATGTGAATATGAGGATGTAATGTAGGAGCTACAGTGGTCCAAACCGTGAGATATTTATTTAAAGATTTCCTCAGCCAGACATTATGCACCATCTCAAACTGGGTGATAGCATTGCATATTGTATGTCTGAAGAATAAAACATGTAGAAATACCACAGATTTGATCATCCCTAAACCCCCTTCCTTAACCCCTAGGTAGGTATAGCACCATTTAATCATATTAAGTTTATTACCTCACAACATCTGAAAACACAGGCTATAAAGTCTAGTTTCAAATTGGGCCGGAACAGGGTATACCATAGCCACATAATGCAATAGTGGTAAAACAAATATTTTAAGAATCAAAATCCTCTTAAGTTTAGTAAATCTCCACTGCTTCCATCTGTGTACCTTCAATTCAGCTTTATGCAAAGCCAACTCCCAGTTGGCCTCAGGTAGGTTTTGGGGCCCAAAAACTATTCCTGGAATCATTAATGGCTCATAGGCTACAGTTATTCCCTCCATTTCACCCAGAGAATCCAACGCAGTCCCTATAGGCCCTTTGCTTTTGGTAACATTAAGCTTAGCATTTGACACTAACTGATATCTATGCAGTTCTTGTAAAAAAAAAAAAACTAATCTGATTTTTTGGTAAAAAGAAGCCACAAATATCATCCACATATGCCTGAACGTGAAGGTTTTGTAGAATACCCATCCCTGACAAACCTTCCCATAGAGAGTGTATCTCAATGTGCCTTAACAAAGGATCCAATGAAAAAATATATAAAAGTAGGCTTAAGGGACACCTATGACGTACCCCTAGCCAAATATCAAAGCCCTGCCCAATAAATCCATTCAAAGATGTCTGAACATAAAAAAAATAATACAATAGCTTAAGTCGTTTAGGAAAGATCAAAGGTACCTTATATGTTTCTAAAATTAAAAACAAATAGGGATGATAAACCCTCTCAAAATCCTTTTCCTGATCTGCTGTAACTACACATCCTGACAAATCTAATATATTACAATGATCTATTACATCCCTGACAATCATTAAAGCATGCTGTATTCTCCTATCGAACAGCCCACAATATTGTTGTGACGAAATCACAAGGGAAGCATATAATTTTAAATGATCATTCAAAATATGTGCCAGAATTTTATAATCGGTGTTTAACAAAATGATAGGTCTCCAATCATTAATGCAAGATCTATCCCCTTTTTTAAAAAGATATACTAGTAAAACTTTTGCAAAGGAGGGGTGTATTGTGTCAGAATGAAACCAGTATGCATAAACCAAAACCAGAATATTCGCAATCTGTTGACTGAAAGTTTTATAAAATAAATGTGGAATACCATCTAGACCTGGTGAAGTATTATTATTAAGAGTCATAATGGCCCTCAAAATTTCTGCTTTTGTAACAGGGGTCTGTAATTGTAAAATTTCATCAGGAAAATCTGGAACCAAAATTGGTCTTAAGAAATTTAATATGCTGTGTTTCTTAATTGGGGAATTTGGTCACAGTGTTTTAAAGTATTGTTGTATTATCTCGTCCAGACCCTCAGGTGAACTCACCCTTCGACTGTCTGAGGAGATCAAAAATTCCATAGCAATACTTTCCTTAATATTTTTGCAAGCCTCAAAAGGGTCCCCCACAGGAGTGTTCTGGGTACCATTATATAACTATACTCTGGATTGTCCGTGCCCTATCATATTGAATCTCCTTCATGGTGCTTTTTACCAAATCAATCTGTGTTGAATAATTATAGGTGAAAAGATTAGCTAAAGAATACAATTTTTGTAGCTGTTTTCTCAAAGAAGAATATTTCAAAAACTTATAATTACCCTGTGATTTGCCAAATTTCATAAACCAAGTTTTTATGTCATTTTTTTGTATCCAGCCAGCATTCACCTTTATCCTGGTATAAACATTCAACCGATAGTCTAGCAGTAAATAAATCACCCATAGTCCGAATTACTATAGGGGTAGTCAAGATTGAGGTGTTCAGTTTCCACCTCCCTTGAAGGATGGGCCTCATTACCTATTGATTCAAAGTCAATACCAGTAGTAAATAATCCGAAAATTCGACTGGGTTGATATCTAAAGTCACTTTTGGAAAATTAGGGGAGACAAAAACATAATCAATAATGGATGCATAAGAATTCCTCATATAAGTGAAGTTAGGGCCTTTATTATAATAAACATGACTACCAATTAAACCTGCAGTAGTCACTAGTTGAGCCAATGTGTTAGAGTCACAATATATTTTCTTTTCCTCATCCCATTTTCTTTTCTTTTCCTTTATAAGACTACAATTGAAATCCCCACATAAAAACGTTTTATAGGTAGTGACTAGAAATGGTTGGATAGCCTTCATATGACTGACTTTTTCTGCTTTTATTTGGGAATTGTACACCACAATAAACCTACAATCATACCTTTCCAGAGGCCATCTAAAATTAAATCGTGGCATTGAACCAAATCAATTAATTTACATAGTGTAAAAGAATAGGAGTGAAACACTATCCCCACCCCCCATCTGCCTTATCTAGGCCAAATGAACAATATGAGGGACCCCAAACCCATTCTCTTTTAAACCTCCAAATACGGTCCTCCATAAACATCCAAGTTTCCTGTAGTACAATAACATCCAAAGCCATGTTATGTAGGCACTGAAAAACAGTTTGTCTCTTATCTGCATTTAATAGGCTATGGATATTGAGCAAACCTAAAGTGCAGAAAGCCATGAGCATCAGGAAAAAAGGTAACCTGATCTAGAATTAGCTAATTTTTTTTCTCTTCTTTTTAATTTTTCCTTTATAGGTACCCTGATCCATAGCTGGTGGTTCTTGTTCTATAACTGATTTCTGAGAGTCAGAGTCTCCTACTTCCATCTCAGAATCTCCCCAAGATGTAAACAGGGCAGCATAAGAATCTTTTGATTCCACCGGGGAGGTCAGAGGAGGCAGTTTTAGTAAATCAAGTGCATCTTCTATGAGGCAAAGCATCCTGCATAGGAGGGCATAGTTCCCTAACAGACATAGTAACAGGGTCATTGTAACAGACTGGAATCAAATTGTCAGACAATAAAGCCTGATCTAAAGAGTTCTTAATGGGATCTGGCACCAAAGTAAATTGATCAGGAAGCAGTATGGGAGCTGCAACTAATGGTTCCAAAGAAGGAGGGGGAAGTCTTGAGGAGGGGCTCTTGGAGCCATAAAAGCAGTGCCAGCAGAATCCTGTGCCTGCTGAATAAGCAGATTTGGGCTGATACAGGATGCTTTGTTACGAGCAGCCCAAGGGCAATCCCCAAAACATGTCCAAATTCTTCACAGAGATCACACCAAGTGTGATTACATAGTGATATGACCCACCTCCCCACAATTATTGCATCTGGGTTTGTCACATGTGCTAGATAGATGGGTCCAGGAGCTACCTTTGCAGCATGCCAGTGGCTACCCTGCATAAAAACACACCCCTCGGTCTCTGCCCAGCAAGAAAGAGTTAGGGATATATTCTATACTAGAGTTGTTCTGGCGGAGCTTAACTTTGTATTTCTACCCCCCAGTCCAAAAAAGTTCACTATCAAAAATAGTTTCAGGTTCTCCCATAACCTCACATTTTGAGATAACCAATAGGTGATGTCCTCTACAAGGACCCCTTAGTTGTGAAACATAACCATGACGTACTTGATAATTGGTTTAGTTAAAGGGAGTCCATGTAGGGGAAAACTTAACCTGCCCATGTCTTTCCCAGAAAAGATCTAGGGCATAGGCTGTGTGAAAACTGATGTCAAAATGATCTTTCCCAAAAATATTAATAAAGACATATAACTCCTTGGGGGAGAAATGAAGTGAATCTTTTAGTAGAACTTTCCCAACATGGTACCTATCAGGTCTATCTGGTAAGCCCCGTATGTATTTGATTCTGACAGTGTTCCATTGGGCGGCTGCTGCTTCCTTTTTTGTTTTAGAAAACAGTTTGGACAACAAAGGTATATGCTCAGAATCAGATAGTGTTTCAGATAAAGGTGCAGATGGAGGTCCAGTTCCCATAGTATGAAGAGGTTTTAAAGGAAGAAAAGACTGTAAGTCCTGTCCTTTAGCAGTCTCTGTGGGTAGGTTTTTAACAGCCTCCAAGGGGGAGGTGGACCAGGTTCAGCTAAAGTCTTAGATAAAGTTCTATCTTGCATAGCCGTAACAGTTCCATGTGGCTTTCACTCTGGGGAAGCTTGTGAAATGGGGAAGGGTGAATCCCATGCTGGGTCAGGGATCCAAGTTCCCACGGGGGCCTCTTTCCATCCTGCTTCTGACAAGGCCTTATTTGGAGACCACTGGTCATTGGGAAGAGATTTCCTCAAATGAACAATAGATGGTGTTGTTGTGAACATCGTACTAATACAATCTGTGATATTCCTATTAGCTAGGAGAACTGCATCCATTTTAGGCCTTACTTCACTAATCTTCCCCTACTTAAGCCTGCTTCAGAAAATACAAATTCAGTAAGCCCATGTTGATCTGCTACATTGGTCTGAAATACTACAGCAGGTGATTCTCCCCCGACCTGTGGCTGCTTAAAAATAAACCCAGTCGACTTTGACAAGGTAACGACCGGGGGGATGTAGCTTTAGTGAAACCATCCAGTGGGTTTAAATGTGAGTCGCACTCATTAGTACATCTTAAATCAACATTGGTATGTACGTAGAGATTGGGTTAGAAACATCAGGCTTTGGGCACACACACGAGCATTCATGTAAGAACTGCCAGCCTGCAATTGTTCTCTAGAAACAAGCCCTAAATCAGACTCACGGGGCCCTAGAGCAGCATTACAAGTTGTGATGCCATCCAGAAGTTTGACAGGCCATCGTCCGAAAAGACAGGGGGAGTATCAGTATTCAGTGAAGTGAGTCATGCAGCCAAGCGTTCTTTCTCCTCTTTGTGTCTTTCTTCCTCAGATCTTACCAACTCTACTATTTCCCATTTTTTTCTTTCCCGATTGCATTCCAAATCTGTCTCCTTAGCAATAGGAGACTGAGAGGTTAAATCTTTAGTCGAAACATAAACATCCACGATGTCTTCATCTGATACCATCTCAATATGAGTAATTATTGCTTTTTCAGTCTCTGATGAAACCAAGAAAGGAGAGGGGGGCCAGCTCTTCCTTCTCCACCATGTCTGCACCCTCCGGTGCTTCAGCCCAAGTGACCATCCTGCAAACGGATGGCAGGTCCCTCTACAGTCCAGTAGGGGAATTTCCCTGGTGCCCTGGCCAAATTTCCCCCCATTCACTAATAATACCACCAACAGCTTAATCTGGTTCAAAATCACTTGGCATTCATCTGTATCCCCCTTTCCCGGGTCGTGCCTGAAAATAGTCAGAATTTGTCTAGTGCACTTACCCAGTCAACAAGAACTAAATAAATAAACTTAAATGTTCCCATTTCCAGCCAAGCTTACAGCTTCCATGATGCCACTCCCCAACTCCTATTCACTATTATCCTTACTAAAGCTACAAATGCCACTGACCCAAATCCACTACCACATCCCCCACTTGCTAGCATCCAAACCATGGTAAAAGTGAGATAAACTTCACTTTCTCTTTATGATCTACTTATTCCTATTGCGCGTGGACATTAACCTGAACCCAGGCCCTCAGTCTTCAACCCCTCCACTCCTGCCAGCGCAATCATTGGTACCTCCCCCTCTAACCCCCCCAAATCTCCCTTGTGTCCTCAAGCCACTCCATGCAAACATTCACAGCTTGCTACCAAAATTAGTCCACCTGCAACCTCTGGCTGTCTCTCTTGCCCCAGATATCCTTATACTATCTGAATCCTGGCTAAACAGCAAAATTACAAATAATGAATTAGCTATTCCTGACTTCTCCATTCTCCAGCAAGACCAAGCAAGCCGGGGAGGTGGTATAGCTGTGTACATCTCTTCATCACTAAATGCAGACATTATTCTATCTGCTTCTGACCCCACATCTTATGAGGTACTCCTCATTAGAACATTCCTACCATTTTCTGTCCCGATATTTGTAGCTGGGTTCTACTGCAGACCTGGCCTATCACCTGCTACTGTCTCTGATCTCCTCACCACCACAGCTTCTCACTCATCCGCTGGTGAGCTACTGTATATGTGATGGGGGATTTCAACCAAAATTGAGCTGCTCCCTCTCTCACCCATCTCTGTAATGACATAACTGTCCTGAACCTCTCACAGCAAATCCTAGAGCCAACTCTAAACCAAAAATCACAAAACCACTCTCTGACAGAGTGGGCCCTCACTTCCCACCCCCACAGAGTCATAAAACCTCGTCTTCTGTCAGGATAATTAAGTGATTATCACATGATTTTTATGGTCTGGAAAATTCACAGGCCAAAGGTACCACATAAAATAATACATTCTAGATCCTTTAAGACATTTGAATTTGACCCTTTACTCCATAGTCTTGCACAAACTGACTGGTCTTCCATTGCCTTGGCCAACTCTGTGGACGATGCCCTGGAATACTTAAAAGAAAAATCCATCTCCACTTGGAACACCCATGCCCCCATTAGACATGTAAGGGTTCATGGCAACCATCTCCCTTGCATTACCCTGGAGCTATTAGCATGCCATTGGGCTCATGGCCATGCCTGGAAAAAATACAAAACATCCAAGTGCCCAAATGACCATATGATGTACCACACCTTACGAAACGAAAGCACAAAAGCTACTAGACTGGCAAAGTCTGAATATTTTAGAAATAACTTTCATTCTAACATTGACAACCCTTCCAAATTCTGTAAGGTAGTCCATGCACCTTTCTCGCCCCCCCCCCCCAAGTTAAACCACTTCCCCCTCTTTGTAAGGTTAATAATGCCTTGATCTCAGACCACCTTGCAGTCACCACTGAATTCAACTTATATTTCACCTCCTGTTTGTCCTCTCTCCTTGCCTCCCTTCCTCCACTCTCACTCTCCCAAACAACTCTAAAGGAAGCCTTCCCAAATGTAACTTTTTCTTTCTCCACTGTTTCCCCTGTCGATGCTCTAATAGCCCTTCTTGTACTAAACCCAAAAAAAGGTGACTCCCTAATGGTCTGGACCCTAGACTTTCTTATCCCTCTGCCCCTGCTATAGCCACCCCACTGGCCGACATCATAAACCTTTCTTTCTCCACAGCCACAGTATCCAAAATCTGAAAGCATGCGGTAGTCCTACCACATCCTAAGGGAGGTGATCCATCCACTCCTGGTAATCACTGCCCAATTACTCTGCTCCCAATTCTGGCAAAACTACAGGAGCACCTGGTCCTTTCACAACTCTCCTCCTATTTCTCAGACACTGACTTTTTTACTCCTTACCAATCTGGTTTCAGGAAACATCACTCCACCACTACCTCCCTGCTAAGGCTTACTGACTCCATCCTCTCAGGGAGGGATAGTGGCCTATTCACATCAGCCTTTTTTGTCTACCTTGCAAAGGCATTTGACACAGTTTCCCTTCCCCTTCTCCAACATAACCTCACCTCTGTGGGCCTTTGTGGTGAAACCTTTCAATACAAAAATAAATAAAAACAATTCAGTGTCCCACCAGTCCTGCTAAACAAGCTCCACTGTCAGTCTTGCACAGCCTGCAGTAGACTGGTTCAGCTCCTACCTTATGAGCAGGTGTCAGTCAGTTCCAGTGAGCTCCACCCAATCATCTTTTCTCCCTGTCCTCACAGGATTCCCACAGGGCTCCATCCTGGGCAGCATATTATTCTCCCTATTCATAATTAACCTCCCTTCAACCTGTGCACACACACATATCCACATGTATGCTGATGATATGATCATCTACTCCTCTGGTTCCTCTACCCCTGATGTTGCAGCCTCCCCTCCAGCAGGACTTTAATAATGTACTCTGCTGGTTCCAGGCAAACAAACTGAAAATAAGCACACAAAAAAAGCATCTCTATTACCTTCGGTACAAGACAAAACCTCTCAACAATCATGTCCCTCACCTACTGTTACTACCCCAGATGGCTCCCTCGTTGAAGCCATCACTGCCTAAAAATACTTGGGGCTCTGGCTAGATAACAAACAAGATTTTTCCACATATATTGAGTCCCTGGACCTAAAACTCTGTCCTAAACTTAGAGGCATGTACCAAAATGAAGACTGCCTCCCTCTCCATATGCAACGGAATTTGCTCACCAAAATCATTCTCCATGTGCTCGACTATGCAGATATTGTATACAGCACTTCACCAGTGTCATCCCTCACCAAACTAGGCTCCCTTCTATATGCTTTCTGACATTTCACCAGAAATTCCCCCTTCCATACCCATCACTGTTTCCTCTACTCCTCTCTGTCCATCCTTCCCCTCTTGCTCCACTGCCAAACCCACTCCCTAGCTTTTATTGCTAGGTTCTAGTTTGGACTACTTCCCTCCTACCTCACCTCACTCGTCTCTCCAGCAAGACCCTCCTCCTACTCTATCCACACAATGGTTGCTCATTCCTTCTTCCTCCACGATCCTCGTACAATATCTTGGCAATCTGCTTTCTCGTTCCATCTACTGTCCCTCTGGAATAATCTCTCACTAAGCTGCAGACAAGCCACATCACTCCAAACTTTCAAATGCATGCTTAAAACTACTCCTTTCCCTCCTTGCTTCTGCAATTAGCTGCCCCAGACCCCTTTCTGACAAATACAACCTCTACCTTAACCACCTCTGCTGTCACTCAAATGTTTAAAATTCCTGTTTTTTGCCTATTTTTGTTTGTAAACATTTTGTTTATATGGTATCAAATGTCATTTGTTTCTCTGTTTCAATTTGTTCTACTATTTATATTTGTCAAATTGTTTCTTGTAATATATCCTACTTACCCCACCCTCCCTAGGTCACACCTGGAAACAAGCCTTGGCTCAGTATGCCTTTTCTGGTAAACAAAATAAAAAAAAATAAAACAAAATGTTCAAATACTGCCAATTGCAAGAGGATTCGGTAGTAGGCAGAGCAAGGTTATTTTACCACTGTATATGTCATTGGTGAGACCACAATTATAATAGGGGGTGAGAAATTGCCATCCTTACCTTAAGAAGGACATGCTGGAGAGGGTCCAGAGGACAGCAATCAAAATGATCCATGGCTTACAGGATGGGTCCTATGAGAAGAGACTGGGAGCCCTGTGGATATACTCCCAGGAAGAGAGGAGGCAGAGTGGTGATATGAAAGAGAACTTCAAGAACATGAAGGGAATTAACAGAGTGAAAAGGGAGTGTCTCTTTAAAATGAGTGACAACATCACCTCTAGGGGTCATAGCCTAAAATTGATGGGGGGATTCAGAATGGATGTAAGGAAGCATTTCTATACAGAGAGGGTGGTGTCCATCTGGAATGAGATGCCAGAGGAGGTGGCATCAACAAGGATGGGGAGGAGCATTCAAGAGAACCTGAGACAAGCACACAGGAAACCCTTGGGACCAAGGAAGAGAAGGGGGGAGGGAGGGAGAGTTGGGGGGGAAAGTCATTGACGTAAATTGTAAGGCCAGACCCTGCATCACTTACTGAGCAGAAGCGATAGACCAGGTGGCCTTCTTCTGCTGGCTCTTTTCATATGTTGGTATGTTTGTAAAACTGTCTTTTCACACCTGTGGAGTGGAATGATGTTGTGGTGGTGTGGAATCACATTTTGCCAGGCATTCAGAAAGTTTCAATAACATGTATGTGAGGTGGGGTGATAAGAAGGCTATGCTGACAGTTTGGTTGTTGTTGTTGTCCTAAAATGGAAGCATAGGGATTAGGGGGTACAGCATTTCCATAGCAACATACATATAGGCATTTACAGAGGGATGGAACCACAGGGCCTAGAGGGCATGGGGTGTGCCTTGGGGTTGCCAAGCCTAATTCTCATCCCATTGTCATACACTGTATACATCTCAGCTTATTTACTGAGGGAATTGGGTGAGCATTTGGCTTGACAATGCCAAGGCACAACCCATGCCTGATTTGCTGCCTGCAAGGTGGGGGTAGGGTGTTAAGGTTGGGTAACCTAATGCCACATTTCCACAATTTTTTTTTTTTTGCTTTAACCCTAACTCTCACCAATCTTCTTGGAGGTGGAAGCTGCTTTTTAAAGAACTGGGAGCTGTGAAGGAGACACAATATTGAACTTGGAATCACCTGTGAAACACAATCTTGCTCAAATCTAAGAGAGTTGTACATTACTTTAAATTGTACACTTGTTATTGCTTTTTTAAATTTATTTTGAATCAAGAAAGGGGTTTGCAATACTGCCTTGTATATTGGCAGTTTAAACACAGAGGGATTGAAAAGTGCATACCTCTTCTTATCTTGTGTACAGATGGCTTATTGTGGACTAGTATTTTGGAGACATTTTGCATCAAACTATTCTTGGTACTGTGAATAATTCACTGAGCTGAGGATTTTCCATTTGAAGTACTAGAGCACGTGTGTATTTGACCCAGACATTGCTTCAGGTGGTAGAAACAGGTTTTCTCTGATTGCCTTCAGAGCTCAGGCCACCAGGTTGTATTAGGCTGTGCCTACATCACAGGTATTGTCAGTTAATAGTTTTTGGATGGAGTCTTCCAGGTCTGATCAGGTTACTAAAAGCCACAAATGTGTAGCAGATTCAGACAGAAAGATCAATCTTCTTGGAGGTGGAAGCTACTTTTTAAACAACTGGGAGCAGGCAAGGAGACACAATACTGAACTTGGAATCATCAGGAAAACACAATCATGCTCACATCTGGGGAAGGTGTACCTTACTTTAAATGGTATACTTTTGTAACAGCGACACTCTTACAGTGATGCTGTTACTGTGACACTAACCCATTGACACCCGCAGTGTTGACCAGGTTGCCAGAGTGATGACTGAGTCATCGACTCCAGAGTTTGTCTGCTGTCCCCCGACATCTGCCCCCACAGGAGTTGAAATCCTGAAGTCTGAGGGGTGGGGGGGCAGAGCCCACCACATGTGCCCCCCTGCATGTACACCAATTAGGTGTTGGTGCATTCTCCAGTTGGAGTCCTGAGTCGGTGGCATCAGGGATGTCAGCAACCATGTGTTGCTGTAGAAGAGGTCACTTACATTCCTGTCTCCATGGCATAGTGGAACCACTTTAAATTTTATACTTGTTGTTACTTTTTTTAATTATTTTGAATCAAGAAGGGAGTTGCAATACCGTTTTGTATATTGGGAGTTTAAACCCAGAGGGATTGAAATACTGCATACTTTTTTTCATTTTTTCCTTTTTTATACTTGAAAGCGTGATGAGCACAAGTGCCCTTTTTCACAAGCATCAAGTATACAACCCCCCCAAAAAAACACTTAAATGGAAATTACATAATTCAACAATATACTATTATTAATAATTGCATGAACAATCATTAGAGGAATCCAACCATAATTTAAGTTGAGATTTAAAAGTATGAATCATATTACAATTTAATTGATCACTTGAAATAGAATTCAAAAAGTGGGGAGTATGACATAATAAAGATCACTGACCATAGGCTTTTTTATACAATGGGAGTTGAAAAACATATCTACACTGGGACCTAGCTGTACCTGTATTAGAGCTTTTCAGAAATAATGTATTAAAAAAGGAGAGAGAGAATCTTTAGTAACTTTAAACAATACGGATCCTAGACTAATCTTGACCCTATTTCTTAAGGAAGGACATCTAGATTCCTTGTAAAATAAACAATGATGGGTTCTTTGAGGAAGAACAATCATGAACCTTAAGGAACTATTATACATTGAATTTAATCTGGAAAATGTCCTTTCACGATTAGCAGTATAAATTGCTAATCCATAGTCAAGTAATCCAAAAATAAAGCTATGAGTAAGTATCCTATTTAAATCTACAGCAAAAAACTGTTTAATCCTAAACATACAACTCAGCCTCTGATGCAGAACTTTAATAATGTTGGTTATGTGAGTCTCAAAAGTATGACCTGAATCCAGGGTAATACCCAGATATTTGAAATTATCAACTAAGTCAATAGGTTCACCCTGGATATCAACTAAAGAGGCTACTAAATCCTTTTTATTTTTAGAACTGGAAAACAATCATAAGTTTAGTTTTATAAGTGTTTAATATAATTTTTTGTTACAATAACCAAGATTGAAAAAGAAGAAAATCTTTTCGAACCATGCTGACCACATCCAGTGAATTATTGTTATAACTAAAAATAACAGCATCATCAGCATACAAAATAATAGAAGATTTTTTACATGCATCAAGGAATGAGTTGAAGTAGAAGGAAAAAATCAGTGGCCACAAGATAGAGCCGTGGGGTACCCGCAAACAGTAGCATTACAATCAGACTTTATTCCATGAATTTCAGTGATGTGCTTTCTATTTTGCAAATAATTTGCAAATCAGTTTATAAAAATCACTGAAAAATTAAAACTAGGCAAATAACTAATGAACAGCTCATGATCAATGAGATTGAAGACCTTGGTGAGGTCCACGAATACAGCTGCCATAGTGTCCCCTTTATCAAGGGAACTCTGTATGTAGATGGTGAACCCCACCAAGACTGTCTCTGTCCTATATTTTGCTTTAAACCCATGCTGATATTGGGAGGCTTTTCCTTCCCTTGTGGAAAGCTGGCTTGTTGTGGACTAGCATTTTGGTGACATTTTGCATTAAACTATTATTGATACTGTGAATTATTCACTTGGCTGAAGATTTTTCATAGTAAGTCCTAGTGTAGGTTAGTGGGTTGTGTGTTTGACCCAGACATTGCCTCAGGTGGTAGAAACTGGTTTTCACTGATTATCTTCTGAGCTCAGACCACCAGGTTATATAAAGCTGTGCCAGGGAATGCTTACATCATAGGTATTGGACTCAACTGCTTTATTTTTTCTGTGACTGAAACTGTTTTGTGCAGGGTATATTTTCTTGTAGATTGCTGTGCAGGTCATCTTGCTGAAAGGAAGGAAAACACTCACCGGGGTGGTGGATCAGAGCTGTAGCTGATTGTTTCTGGTGGGCACAGGCTTGGGACCCCCATTCCTGCCCTGCACCAAGCCCACCACAAGGAAGTAATTTCCTTTATACCAGGGATTATGACATCACTTCCCCAAAAGGGCAAAGGACATACACTTGTCATGTCATGGACCATGATGGGCTCAAGGAGTGTAAGAGTGGTGGAACAGAGGTGCATCACTGGTCTCACACCCTGCACCTTTAACTTCAAAGTCAGCTGCTCAACCCCCTATGCCATTGAGTCAGGCTAATTTCTAATTCTATTTGTCATGCCTTGTAGCTACTGACTACATAGGCTGCTAAAAACAAAACATTTTGGTTTCTACTGTCCTGTGGCAGGGTTCAAAGCCTGTACCTCTGATTCCAAGGTCTGCAGTGCTGCCTCCAGGCCAATGAGTCAGGCTATTTTCTGCTCAGTACCTCACAACTCTTAAAGCCCTCTAGCTCCCTAGTTACTAAACAAAAACAACTCAGTTTCCTGCTGTCTTATTGAAGGACTCAAACCCTGTGTCCTTGTCACCAAGGTCTGCTGCTCTACCTTCTGGCCAACCGAGTCAGACTACTTTCTGCTCCCTACTTCACTACTCATAAACCTACTGGCATTATAGTCTGCTAAAACAAATGCATCTCAGTCCACTACTGTCTTGCTGCAGTTCCCAAACCATGTATCTCTGGTCCCTAAAAGCAGCAGCTCTGTCACTATGCCAACAACTAAGGGTAATACCTTGCACTCTCCCAAAGTACCTAAGCTTTGTCCCCTTCCCCCAACCACTCAGTGTCCTTATAACACTGCATACCATGTCTTCCATCACTATATGTCACCTGCTACTGACCATAGCACCCATCTTCCTACTAGGGGATGCTCCACTTCTCCCTCCACTTGGTGACTCGGAACAGCCTAGCACCAAGCTCCTAACCTTAGCCACCCTACTCACCCATACCACGACCCATTCTTCTCACTCCACCAATGGACCATACTTCCCCTAAGCTCCAATCACCCTACTGGTACTACCGTATTACTGCAATGGACACTACTCTGCCTGGCATCTCCTTCCCTAAAGGACCTATTTACTCCCATCTCCACATGGTGCTGTTCCTCCTCCCTAATGGTGCCTAAGCTCATGAAGAAATGTTTAAAGTTGGCTTCCCTGTGCATCCTCCTCCTACTACTCCTCCTTCTTTCTGGAGACATTCACCCCAACCCAGAACCCCCCCTACCCCCCAGGGTTACTACTTCTAAGAGCCTTACTATTGCCTCCCTCAATATATGTAGCCTACTCAAGAAATTTGATTCCTTTCAGAGATTAGTTGCTCAGAATCACCCCAATGTCATCTCAGTAGTTGAAACCTGGCTCAACAACCACACCTCCAACTCTGCAGTCTCACTTCCTGGCTTCACACTATACTGGGCCGATAGAACCTCAAAGAAAGGGGCTGGTTGTGCACTGTATGTCCAGGAATCACTGCAGTGTCTCACCCTACCCTCCCCATCACTTGAACATGAAGCCCAACCTCTCACATTGAAGATCACTCTTGCCTGTAACAGACCCCCCTTGTTCCTCTCCTCTGTATACATCCCCCCAAAATCAGAAGACCGCTTTCGTCTCTGTCCTCAACCATCTCCAGTCTCTCCCTGACAATGCTGACATCATTACCCTTGGAGACTTCAATACAAACTGGCTGGTTGACACTTCAGCCCCTGTTAGGGATGCTGCAACTACTCAAACCTGACCCAGCTTGTGACTACTGCCACTAGAATAAACCAGAGAACTGGTACTGCCACCATCCTAGATCTAGTGCTCACTAATGCCCCACATAAAGCTACACAGATCAGGGTACTACCCAATGCTCTGAGTGACCACTCCCCAGTGCTATGTCACTGGTCATACTGTATTAACAAGCCCCCCCCACAACTGTGTTACAACGCCGCCTCAAACCTGGCAAACTACAGTCCCTTAAACAGTACCTCCTAGTTACTGACTGGTCCCCCATAAGAAATGCTCAGAACATTGACTCTGCCCTTAACTATTTCATTCATACATTTAACACTGCCTGCAACCTGTTTGCACCCCTAACCAAACAAAAACTTAAAGGTGCCAACACACCTTGGCTATCTCAAGCCCTTTTGGACCAGACGCGTGAATGAGACAATGTGTGGCACATTGCACAGGATACCAGAAAACCCTTTGACAGGCAGCGCTACCAGGAAGCACACAATAAATGCACCTGGGATATTTGAAAAGCAAAGGCTGAGTACTATAAAACCTTGCTCACCAACACATGGGGCTCAGGTCACAAGTTCTAGGACTCACTCAAAACTCTAAGTGGCAAAGCCTCCACTGCCCCACCCACCCATATCAGGGACAACGGATCTATCACCTCAGACCCAGCCCTTATCGCAGACACATTAAATGACACCTTCTTTGACCTCACTGGTGTTCTTCCCCCAACTGTTTCTCCCCCACCCACCCTACACCACACTGCCCCCTCCCAAATCCCCCTTTCCACTTTAAAGTTTCCCAACATGAAGCTGCCCCTCTTCTACTCAAAGCCCTCAGTAAATCTCATTCCAGCAGTGACACACTGGACCTGAAACTGCTTAGACTCACATTCAGTGAGGTTCTTCCCCCCTTGCCAAGCTTTTGAACCTCTCCCTTTCTCTGGGCCAGTTCCCCACCAAATGGAAATCTGCACTCCTATCCTTAAAAGTGGTGACAGCACCCTGCCTGGAAACTACCGCCCAATGTCAATCCTGCCTCCCCTCTCTAAAACCCTGGAGAAAATCGTGGCCACCCAACTAACAGACTACCTCACTAAATATAGCATCCTGTGTCCTGAACGACATGGCTTTCATTAGAACCATAGCACCACCACTGCTCTCTTGGAATTTACAAACGGCCTCCATACATCCCTGGACACCAGCTACAGTGCTGGTGTTGTCTTTATAGACCTCTCAAAGGCATTCAATACCATGCACCACTCTCTTCTCCTGGACTCCCTCACTCAGATAGGCCTCTCCCATGAGACCATTGACTGGTTTGCCAGCTATCTGTCTGAGAGAACCCAGACAGTCCAGATTGCCTATTCCCTGTCATTCCCCCACCAAGTCAGGTCTAGGGTCCCTCAAGACTCTATTCTTGGCCTACTTCTCTTCTCCCTATTCCTCAACACCTTGCCCAATGCTTACTTGGGAAAAATTCTATTGTATGCAGACAATGCAGACCTATACAACTCACACACTGATCCCACAGACCTCCACTCGGCACTCCAGAAATCCTTCTCTGAAGCTAAATCCTGGTTCATTCAGCATAAGGTTAGTACTAAATTACACAAAAATTGAAATCCATGATGTTTGCACACCCCCAAAATAAGAACCCAGGACAACCCTTGCATATCCTGAACTCACCGAAAGACCCCTTGAGCAGGTTACCACTTTCAAATACCTTGGCATCACCCCAGACACTGGTCTCACTTTACACAACCATATCCAGGTGCTCAGCACTGCCGTCCAATACTGCAATTGGTCTCCTTCACTGCTATAAGCTGCCTCCCCTGAATCTCTCCGCCTAGCCATCTCTGCATCTATTCATCCCAAGTTGATTATGGAATCATCTATGGTGCAGCCAGCAACACCACCCACCCACACAAGATTAGACTGGCCCTCAATAAGACTTGCAGACTTCCTACAGGCTGTCCTAGACTTATACACACCTGCACCCTCTATGCCTCAGCAAACCGGCTCAACTTGTGTGGAGGCTGAAGTTCAGGCCTGCCTCTTGCTAAGAAAATCACCTCAGGTTACTCCCACCAGCCCTCTCCCCACTACTTCAGTCCCCACTGTCTACCTGCCTCACATGGCAATCAGTGACTACGCACTTTAGGGTACCTCGCTGCAAGACCACCTCAGGCCAAAGAACATTTACATATCTGGCTGCATCCTGGCTCAACTCACTCCCAAATTCCCTCCTCACTGAACCCTAACTTGGTTGGTTCAAGTGTCAACTAACAGACCTTATCACCCAGGGATCAGTATGTGACTGCCCCTAAACCTGACTTTCCATTTCTACCACTCCCCACCTCCCCCCTCCCTTGACCATGGACCTAACACTGGTCCACCACCCCTGAGCATGCCGATACCATGACAATGGAGCCCAATTTCCTACTTGGCAAATGAAGAACTCCTGGGCATGGCTAGCGCCATCACCCTGAAATGTTATGCTTGTGCCTGTAACCTTCTGCAATTTGTACCTTGTTAGTAGATCTCTGTCACCATGTATTCCCTGCTGCTATTTTGTATTTTCTGTATTCATTTGCAACTATTCTATAACCATTGTCTTTAATTACTATGTTAGTTGTCACTTTGTTCATGGTTGTCTCTGTCTTTTGTATGACATGGAACCTGTGTAAAGGAGTCTTTGACTCAAAGGTGTTATCTGATATTTATCAATAAACAATAATATCCTAAGCAGCCAAGCACATTGCATAGGGGGCAAATGCACCCACACACTAATAAGAAAGACCAAAAAATGTTTCAATAGGAAGGGTGAGAGACATGAAGGAAGTGGTGCAATGCACTGACTGTGGGACTGCAGTCATCCAGGAGACATTCTGGAGGCTACCATGCTGCACTATTTGCAGCACCTCTCTTCTCTGAGGGAGGAGATTGACCATCTCTAGGCTGGAATGGCAAGGAGTAGGGAAACCTCCTCCCTCAGCCAGGGACCACCAAGGCTACTGCTGCTGCCTCAGAGTTTGCAAAGAAAGAGGAGTGGTTGGACCATGATGGGCTCAAGGAGGGTGAGTGTGGTGGAACAGAGGTACATACCTCCAGTTATGCCACTCCACAATTCATATACTGTTCTGGCGGAGTGTGGTTCCTCCATGAAGGTACCCACAGTGGAGACCAAGGAGGATGCAGAGAACCTCCACAAGGAAGACCAAAAGGAGGGTGCCATGGGACCCCACAGGGAAAGGAAACAGCTCCAGGTGGAGGACTCAGTTGTTAGGGGGGTAGAACTGGGGAAGGGAGGGGAAAGGGAGGGAGGTAAGGTGCCTGCCCAGCACCATGGCTTGGAAGGACAGGAAGTGAATCCTCAGGATCATGGAAGCAGCTGCATGGGAGAGGGAGCTGAATGCCATTGTCCACCTGGGGATAAATTACTTAGCTGTGAATGGGATCAGAGCAGTGCAGGAGGAGTTTGTGGAGTTGAGGAGGGGCCTTAGACAAGTAGCACACACAGTAACCTTCTCAGAAGTGTTGCCTGACTATGGCATGAGTGAGGCTAGGGTACTCCACACCATGGGATTCAATGTATGGTTAAAAAACTGGTGTGGAGCACAGTGTTTTGACTTCATTAGGGACTGGGGGTCCACTTGGAGGGATACAGGCCTATACTGGCATGATGGTCTGCATCTGTTCAGGAGGAGAACCAAGCTCTTAGATGATAGATTTGAATGCTTCATAGGAAAGCTTTTAAACTAACTGGGGGGACTCTGAAAAGGAGCAGGGAATTCCCAGCCTCCCCCCACAAAACAGGGCTGTTAGCAAAGTAAACACCAAGGTAGAAAAGTCGATAAGAAGCAGGACAGTGGTCAATGGAGAAAAAGGCAATAGCAGTAAGTGCAGGGATGGGGCTAAAAGGGGTAAGGCCATCAAAAAATGGAGGGCAATCAGTACCAATGCTTATAGTCTGGGCAAGAAGCTTCCTGGACTAGTGGCCTTGATGGAAGAGGGAGGGCTGGGTAGTGTGGCAGAAACATGGTACACAGAGAACCATGACTGGGATGTCAACATACCAGGGTATGCAATCTACAGGAGGGACAGGGAGGGTAAAAGGGGAGGAGGAGGAGTAGCTCTCTACATAAGGGAAGGGATCACAACAATGGAATTAAAGGGTAAACAGGGAGGAAAGAAGGCACTGTGGGTCACCTTGGAGACAGGAAATGACACCACAATCCAGACAGGTGTTGTTTTACAGACTCCCATCTCAGGTGGAGAAAAGTGACAAGGAAATGATAGAAGGCATCCTTAGAATGGAAGATAAAGGGGAGATATTATTGATGGGGGACCAGAATATGCCATATGTTAACTGGAGCACATTTGCTGCAGCCACATCCAAGAGCAGGGTCCTTCTTGATGCACTACAGGGAGCATGTCTCAGACAGCTAGTGCTGGAACCCATTCAGGAGGGAACAATCTTAGACCTAGTACTCTCAAATGGGGATGAAGAGAGGATCTCAGATTTAGAAGTGGGTTGCCATCTGGGAACATGCAATTATCATGATAAACACTACAAAAGCGATGGTACTGGACTTTTGGAAGGCTGACTTTGTCAAAAAGGGACCGTGCATAAGGAATGCCCTAGCAAATGGGCAGGAAGGAGTGGTGGGGGAACAATGGGGAAACATCAAAACTGCCATCACAGAGGCATCAAGCCTTTGTGTGAAACAAATAAACAAAGCAAAGGAAAGAAACACTGTAGTTCTCAAAAGAGGTGGTGGTGGCAATGATTAGGGAGAAAAAGACAGCACTGAGGAAGTATAAGGAATCACAGAAGGAGCAGAACAGGGAACTGTATCAGTTAAAGCAGAAGATAGCAGGGAAGGTAGTCAGAATAGCAAAGGCCCAACCAGAGGAAATGATAGCCAACTCAGTTGAATGAAACCTTTTATTGGTACATTAAAGACCAAAAAAGTCAAAGGGTGGGATAGTGAGGCTTAATAAAGAGGAGGGGTGGTGGGCAGAGGGTGACAGTGAAGATGCAGAGATCCTGAATGAATTTATTTTATTTATTTATTTTTTATTTATTGAATTGTTTCACCAGGAAAGGCACACTGAGCAAAAAGATGATCATCTCCCGGTGTGACCAGAAGGGAGGATGGGAGGGGTACAAAGGAGAGGATAACATGCAGGTTATCACTGTGAGTAACATTTAACATTACAGTTTGTGCACAGGAGAGGATAACATGCAAGTTATCAAAGTAGGATACATATATCATTACATTTATTACATTACAATAATGTATACCCTCAATAGGACTTACAATGCATAACGGGTTAACAGTTTGGGATACAGTTAGGTACATGACACATAAATCCAAGCATGGAGCTGATTACATGGAATGGAAGTGCAGTTAAGACAGCAAAAAAGTAATAAGTGCAATAGTTGGTTTAATAACCCAGCTTCATAGTATATGCTAGGTGCCACTGGTCAGGCTGTTAGGGGTATGGGGTACGAGGGGTGAGCACAAGAGGATAATCATGTGCAGGCATAATTTATCATAAGGTAATTAGCCTAGGCAGTAGCTAGAGAGTGAGTGAAGGAGGAGGAGTGATGAATTTGAGGAAGAAGTTCATTCCAGAGTTTAGGGAAGCAGTGTGAGAAGGCTGCTTGTCCCATGGAGGACCTCCTCCTAGAGATGAATAATTGACAGGAGTCATGGGATCTAAGGGCATTGGTAGGAGGGGAGATGGCCATAGCAAGGAGAAGAGGTAAGACAGGAGGGAACAGAGACAGAATTTAGAGACAAATTTAGCACAATGCAGTTGGCAGTGATTTTCGAGGGAAGGGAATGCAAGAGAATGGTAGAGATTACAGTGATGGGTGTGGGCGAGGTGCCTTGAGGGCAAAGTGGCAGAAAGCATTAAAGAGGGGGTCCAGTCTAGATAAAGTGGACTTGGAAGAGACACTGTAGGCTATATCACAGTAGTCAAATGACAGAAGGATTATATTCTGCATTAGTTCATGCCTCACAGTTAGCGGGAGGCTGCTGTGGTTCCTTTAAAGGGCAACAAGATTAGGGCACAGTTTTTTCAGGATTGTATTGATGTGGATGGAGAAAGACAGATGCATGTCAAGCCAGACCCCTAGGTACCAGAAGGAGGAGGCATTTTCCTGTACAGTCCCATTCAGGGTGTGAAAGAAGGGGAGGGTGGAGAGCCTGGGCAGGGGTTGCCTTGTGCTGAAGGTCATGTTGACTGTTTTTTAGTGTTTAGGGAGAGCTGATGAGAGTTGAACCAGTTCTGAACTTTGTTGAAGTTGGCTTGAAGGTTGGTAGTTACCTCTTCCAGGGAAGAACCAGAGTTGAATAGAACAGTGTCATCTGCATACATCTGGATTGACATACTGTAGTTGAGCAGATTAGTGGCAGGTCATTAAGGAAAATGGAAAACAAAATGGGATCGAGTACTGATCTCTGACGGACTCTGGTGATCATAGGAAGGGGGTGGATGTGGTATTTGAAATTCTGATGGATTGGGTCCTATCTGTGAGGTAGGTGTTGAACCAGTTTGTGGCTGATTTAGTAAGGCCAGCTTCTGAGAGGCACGTTAACAGGAGGGGGTGGGAAACAGTGTTGAACACTTTGATTAGGTCGACAACTATGACTGAGGTGATCTGTCCTCTATCCGTGCCAGAGAGAATGGTGTCAGTGAGCCTTGTGAGGGAGGACGCTGTGGAATGGCTCTTCCTGAATCAAGACTGGAACGGTGTGAAGAAGTTGGAGTCAGACAGGAGAGATGTCAGATGGGCGAGCACAGGGTGTTCTTGTATTTTAGTGAGTATAGGGAGGAGAGAGAGATGGGGCGGCAATTTGAAGTGGAGGTGGGGGCACCCCCCCATGGGAAGGGGGATGACAACAGCATATTTCCATGACTGGAGGATAGCTGCAGTGGCAAAGGAGTGGCTTAGTAGGTTGGTGAGTGGGGTTGCGATGACGGGGACAGAGAGGTAGAAGAAGTTTGGTGTCCAGTCCATCTGGGGATTTACCTTTTGAAGGGTTCAGAGTTAGTAGGGCATTTAAGGTATCAATTGGCAAGATATTTTTGAAGAAGAAGGTGCAAGGCCTGAGAGGTTTCTTACTTAATACTGGAGGTACTTGTGGAGTAAGAGTGGGCAGAGAAAAGAGTAGCCCAGAAACACATGTGGAGAAGTATATGTTGAACTCAGTGATGACTGCGCTAGGATCCGAGAGGAGGGTATTGTTTACATTTAGGAGTTAAGTAGGAATGACAGCAGGTGGAGAGAAGAGTGAGTGAATGACCTTCCAGAATTCTGATGGACTATTTAAGTTAATTGTGAGGCTTGAACTAAAGTATTCCGCTTTAGGTAGTCAAGTTGCTGTGGTGCATTTATTGCATAACATGCTGTAATTGGCAAAGTCTTGAGGGAGGTGGGATGATTTGTGAGCTCTCCAAGCTTTGTCATGGGCATTTTGACATGCTTTACATTCTTGGGTAATCCATGGCAGGTGCTTGCCACATACCCTAGTGTGACACAGAGGGGCATGAATTTCCCAGACTTTGAGGAATGTGATTTGAAAGTGTAGGAGGGCATCATCTGTCGAGCATATTCTAGTGATAGGGTCTCAGTTTTCTAGGGCTAGCTCTTCTAGCAAGGGGGACAGATTGAGGGATTTGTAGGAGCATTGGACTAGGAATTTGGGGGGGCTTTGGGCAGTGAATTTTGTGAACTAGATAAATAATATGGTGGTCACTCAGGAGTTAGGAAGTAGGCCTGCTTTGATGACCCAGTGTGGGTGGGTGGGTGGGTGGGTGGAAAGAGTCCAGTCAATTAGTGAGTAGTTGCCAAATTTGAGTTTAAGGCAGGTGGGCTCTGTGATGATTTGAGAGACAGAGGTTAAGTCCAGATATCGCAGTTCTGGATTTATTAAGGACTGGGACAAACCAGTTAAGGTTAAAATCTCCCATAATGTACAGTTCACCTGATGGGGAGGAGTTATGTGTGAGGAGGTCAGTGACAGAAGAGGCTGGACTGCCAGGCTGGCAGTATATTCCAGCAATGTAAATGGGTAGTGAGAAGGGGAGTGCCATCTGTAGCATTAGTAGCTCGTAGGCATGTGGCACAGACTTGGTTAATAATACCGAGAAGTGTAAGTCCGAGTTTACATAAATGGCCACTCCCCCACCTCTGGTTGCCCTGTCCTCTGGGGCCATGATGTAGCCTGGGATAGTGACCTCAGAGTCTATGATATTAGCATTTAGCCATATTTCGGAGATGGTGAGGGTATCAGGGGCATAATGGGCTGTCAGCACTTGGAGCTAATCAAGTTTGAGGGCTAGACTTCTTATATTTAGGTGTAGGAGTCATAGGCCATGGGAGAGGGGCAACCAGTGAGATTTGATGTGTAGGATGTGGCAGGGAATTTGCCCACTGAGTGTGACTGGTTAGGGATGATCGAGGGGCTGGGGTTTGGGTGTATGTCCCCTGTTGCAAGGAGCAGGAAGGAGATAGTTAAGTAGTGGGCTAACAGTTGTAGACACCATGAGGAGAGTGAGCGCAGCCTAGGTAGCAGTCATGCATGAGCATTAGTGGTTGGTTGGAAGGTAAGGTAATTAAATGTAGAATTATCCAAGGTTGCAAGGGGGTTGAAGAGAAAGGGGCAGGGTTGAGAAGGGGAGTAGGACCAATCCGGGGTGTTCGGAGAACTGGTCACTGAGTTGGAGGTGTAAGGGCTCCTTACAAGGTCAGGCAGAATAGAGGTCAGAGGGGTTGGAGAGGTTGGTGGCATGTTGGAGAGGAAGGGCAGGAAGCTCATGAGTAAGGTAACAAGCAGGGGCAGGAGTCTGGGTAGTAGAGACATGGCAGGAGCAATCTATATTACCCCTAGACAGTGTAGTCTAAGTAGGTAGGGTTGGACCCAAAAATTACAATTTGAGGTGAGGATCCAACAGAGACAGCAGCCTTTCTTTGATTTCTTAGATTCCCTATGACAGGAGAGGAGAAGCTGGCAGGAAGAAAGAGTGCAGCAGTACAGGCAGAGAGGAGCAGTCTGGGCAGAATGTGATGTTTGGTAGTGGTCACTGCACTAGGAGCTTAATCTATGCTGGTCAGAAATTTTAGATAGAAGGCAAGGATTAGCGTGAGCCAATGAGGTAGGGATTAGTGTGAGCCAATGAAGTAGAGAGACCAACAGTATGGAGTGGCAAGAGTGTATTTAAAGGAGGCCTGGATGGGGTTGGGGGTGGAAGAAAAAAGCACTACAGATAGCAGGTAGAAATGTTTAAAAACACAGATAGAATACTTTTGCTCAGTAGTCACAAAAGAAGAGAAGGGGGACATACCCAAACCAAACAGTAGAATCACTCTAGATAGGGGGGTCGATACCAGTCCATTCACAGAAGAAAGGATCTTGAAAGAACTCCGAAAACTCAAGGTGCACAAAACAATAGGGCCTGATGGGATTCATCTGAGAATTCTAAAAGAACTAAGGGAAGAACAAGTGACATCACTGACTACCCTTTTTAACAAATCACGGGAGGATGGTGTGGTACCTGAGGACTGGAGGAAGGTGGATGTTATTCCCCTCCACAAAAGTGGGAGCAAGGCAGAGGCAGGAAACTATAGACCTGTCAATCTGACCTCAGTGGTAGGGGAAGTTATGGAATCACTTCTGAAAGAAAGAATTATTGAGTACCTAGAGGTCAGTGGGGCACAAGACTGGAGACAGCATGGATTCACAGTGGGAAGGTCATGCCAGATGAATCTAATAGATTTCTTTGACTGGGTGACCAAAGTAGTAGACCAGGGAGGAGCTATGGACATGGTCTACCCAGACTTTAGCAAGGGATTTGTCACAGTCCCACACAAAAGATTAATAAACAAATTAGCTACCCTGGGAGTGGGTCCCAGGGTGATAGCCTGGATAGAAAATTGGCTGGACAACAGGATGCAGAGGTTAATTGTAACCGGAGTCCACTCCAAGGAAAGGGGGGGAAGTAGTGGGGTACCGCAGCATTCAGTACTGGTACTGGTCCTCTTTAATGTCTTTTTAGGTGACATTGCAGAGGGTCTGGAAGGAAAAGTATGCCTCTTTGCAGATGACACAAAGATCTGCAACAGAGTAGATACACAGAGAGGAGGTGGAAAGGATGAAAAGGAACTTGGCAAGGTTGGAGAAATGGTCAAACGTATGGCAGCTTAGATTCAATGCAAAGAAGTGCAAAGTAATGCACCTGGGAAATGAAAACCCAGGGGAAGAGAGTACACAATGGGGGGGGGGGATGCTAACAACGACAATGAAACGGGACCAGAGGGTAGTCATATCAGACAACCTAGATGAAGGCAAGCAATGTGAAAAGGCAGTAAGGAGGGCTAGGGGATACTGGGATGCATAGGGAGAGGCATCAGCAGTAGAAAAGAAGTTGTTATCCCTCTTTATAGACAGTTGGTGAGAACCCATCTGGAGTACTGTGTGCAGTTCTGGAGACCCCATCTCCACAAGGACATAGACAGGATGGAGGAAGGCTAGAGGAGGGCAACTAAAATGGTACAGGGTCTGCACCAGATGCCATATGAAGAGAAACTAAAGAAGATTAATATGTATACCCTAGAAGAAAGGAGGGAGAGGGGGACATGATAGCATTCAAGTACCTCAAGGGAATCAACAAAATCCAAGAGGGTAGCATCTTTCAGAAAACGATATGTGCAAGAACAAGGGGGCAAAATCTGAAGATAGAGGGGGGGAAGATCAGAGGCAAGGTGAGGAAGTATTTTTTCACAGAGAGAGTGGTTGACACATGAAACAGCCTTCCAGAGGAGGCAGTGAGGTCAAAAATAGTGGAGGAATTCAGGAATGCACGGGACAGACATAAGGCAATTCTAGTGTGGGGTAGGAGGAAGTAGGCTGTTGGTTAATTAGGATCTGCAGCTTATTCGAAAGGTAGAGAAATAGGCAGACTGGGTGGGCCAAGAGCTCCTTATCTGCCATCAAAGTCTATGTTTCTATGTTTCTATGCATTAGCAAAGTTTTTTGCAATGAATTATACTGGTGTGGTAGTGCCAATATAGTTAGGGTTGAGGGATGACTTCTATATTAAAGCACAATTTTTCTACTTTAATAACTTTGCAATGGTTCAACATATGTCTATGAAATTTTGCGGGTTAGGTCTGTTGATGTGGCAAATTTAATTTCAGTAGATTGAGTGGTTGTTGAGATATAGAGTCTGAAAAATTGTTTAATTTACATGTTTTTCCTGTTTCTTGTCCACCTGTATCTCAGAAACTGCTTTACACCATGGTCTGAATTGTTCAGGGTAGAAAGTCTTTGCCTCACAGATGTGTCATTTGCTGGTCAGGTGGAAAAATATGAATCCAAAGTTAATCCATTTTGAAGTTCCCATTATTTTCAACGGGAAATGATAGATATGCAGCACAAAAAAGGATTCTTTGTCACAGGCACCTAATTCTTTTTTGCAGAGGGATCATCTTGTGTTGCAGATAGGCAAACCATTTTCGATTTGCTGCCATTTTGTTTTTTCAGTTAGTAACAGAAGGAAAACACAAAAATGAATGGATTTAAAAAAAAATGAACATCAGTACCTAGCTAAATGAGACCCATTTAGCTACATTCTGATGTTTGTTTCTAAAAATTATGCCAAGAAATGCCTTTTCTAGGCACCCAAAATCCTGGGTTCCCAGCTTAGTGAGAGGAACACTTCCCCTATGTTCTTTGTATGAGAACAGTGGGATTTTCTTGACTTCTGCAGCTGCAGCTGGAACTCATACTGCCCACTGTAGTTTGAGCTCTGAGATGCCATTTTCCTGGTGTACGGTGGCGCCCCTTCTCAACAAATATTCTGCATTGCCTCCTCAGCAATGATGTTGCTCTGGTGTCTAGTGACACCCCCCACCCATCAATTATTGTCCCTGTAAATAAATAAAATCCCTTGGGCCAGATATTCAAATGGTTGCACTGGGTGCAAACTGTTTGCACTGAGATTGCACCACAATAGTACCACAGCATGGTATTCAAAAGACAAAATAGCACCAGTGCAAAATGTTATCTCTGGCATGAATACATAATGTATACATGGGATTTAGGGAGGGACATGCATACAGGCTCTCTGGGATATTCAAAACCATAACACTGCACTATGGCTGGTATGTGACATATAGCATGGTTTCTGATTACCACTGATAAAAAGCAGGCCGTAACTCCGGGCAAACTAAGGATGGGGGCATGGACACAGCAGCACCATTAGCAGTGTGGTGCACCTGATGTATAACAACCTGGTAGGCTTGTGGCCTCCCACCCCAATCCCCGATTCCCCATTTGCGCAGCATGTCAATCATCTCTCATTCATTAATGGTTCAGTGTTCCCTCTTCCCCGAACCCCAAGTGCCCTGTTTGTAAAGCATTGACAATATCCCCATTCATTAGTGGTTCAGTGTTCCCCCACTCCCTGAACCCCAAATGCCCTATTTGTAAAGCATTGACAATATCCCCATTCATTAGTGGTTCAGTGGTCCCCCCTCCCCGAACCCCGAATGCCCATTTGTAAAGAATTGACAATATCCACATTCATTAGTAGTTCAGTGTTCCCCCTCCCTGAACCCCAAATGCCCCATTTGTAAAGTTTTGACCATATACCCACTCATTAGTGGTTCAGTGTTCCCCTTTTCTTGAACCCCGATGTCCCCATTGCTGAAACAGAATGCACACCCCTACTATTGGTGGTCTAGTGGCACCCCATTGCCCAACCCCAGCAGGTCGTTCCCACCACCCCACTCCCCCCATGCTGAAACAGATCTGGCACTGGCACAGCCCTCCTCAAACCTCTGTGGCTGATGCTGACTGAACTGTCACCGAGTGCTGTACTGACTGTTCAGTACAGCACTTGGTGACCATTCAGTCAGCGCCAGCTGTGAAGGTGTGAGGAGGGCTGTGCCATTTCTGGCTCTGTTTCAGTATTGGTGGGGCAGTGGGGTGGTGGGAATCACCTGCTGGGGTTGGGGGGCCACTTGACCATCAATGCTAGGTGCATGCTTTTCTGTTTTGGCAACAAGGATGTCCGGGTTCGGGAAGGGGGTAACACTGAACCACTAATGAATGGGAATATGGTATATGCTTTACCAACAGGGCATTCTGGGTTCAGGGAGGGGGAACGCTGAACCACTAATGAATGGGGCTATTGTCAGTGCAGGGCATTCAGGGTTCAGGGAGGGTGGAACACTGAAGCAGTAATGAATGGGAATATTGCCAATGCTTTACAAATGGGGCATTCAGGGTTTGGGGAGGGGGAACACTGAACCACTGAGGAATTGGGATATTGTCAGCACTTTACACAGAGGGCATTTGGGGTTTGGGGAGGGGGAGCACTGTACCAGTAATAAATGGGGGATAATTGACATGCTATACAATTGGGGAAATCATGGATCGGAGGAGGACACTGTACCACTAATGAATGGGGGATGACTGACATGTTATACGAATGTGAAAATCAGGAATCGGGAAAGGGGGACACTGTACCACTAATGAATGGGGGATGACTGACATGTTATACAAATGTGAAAATCAGGAATCGGGAAAGGGGGACACTGTACCACTAATGAATGGGGGATGACTGACATGTTATACAAATGTGAAAATCAGGAATCGGGAAAGGGGGACACTGTACCACTAATGAATGGGGGATGACTGACATGTTATACAAATGTGAAAATCAGGAATCGGGAAAGGGGGACACTGTTCCACTAATGAATGGGGGACATTTTCAATGCTTCACAAATTGGACCATTGGGGTTCAGCGAGGGAGGGAACACTATACCACCAATGACAGGGGGATCATTGAAATACTTTACAGACAGGGACATCAGGAAATGAGGAAGGAGGGCAACTAGACCACCAATGATGGGGCATCATCACATGATTTACAAGGGGGACATTGGGGATCTGAGAATAGGGAGGGCCACTGGGCCACCTGGTATATAGGAGGTGACATTTCTGATAGATCAGGGATGGAGCAGTCCAGTGGACCTCCAGAGATTATTTACTACTTAGTAAGGGAGATCTGGGCAATGGGGTAGCACTAGACTACAAGGGACACTGAAGTACTATATTGATATATGTATGGGGGATTGAGGAGAGTGGCCACTAGATTACCAGGGCAGTTGATTTACTGTATTTATAAATGTATGGGTGATTGGGGATTGGG
Source organism: Neoceratodus forsteri (assembly GCA_016271365.2). NCBI lineage: Eukaryota > Metazoa > Chordata > Ceratodontiformes > Ceratodontidae > Neoceratodus > Neoceratodus forsteri. The sequence goes on from CM028134.1 coordinate 883,818,212, forward strand.
GAGAGGGGCCACTAGATTACCAGGGTAGGTGACTCTATTTGTGACTACATGTGTCAGGGATCAGTGATTGGAGCTGGGGGGGCAGGGCCTGCTGCAGGATTCAGGGGGCTCCCGGCAAAATTATTGCTGTAATGGGCCCCCTGCTTGGCTGGCCTTCACCCCATATGTTTGACTGTATGCAATACACACATACTCTCAATGTCTTTTCATTATAACTAGTGGTATCTTTATGGTTTATAGAGGGTGACAGCAGTGTCAGTGCATGCTGTTCCTTCTATCATATCCATTGTTGCCCATCTGTCCTTACTGCCCAGGTCATGGCTTAGTACGGCATTGCATGGCATCATGATCTCACATCAAATGTTGTGCACAGCCCTTTGTTGCTGTTATAAGACATGCATGTAATACAACACATAAATAATTCATGTACATTCTGCTGCTATGTACAAATGTAGCCAGCAGCTGTGAGACTGTTGCTCAGGTCTGCATACTGGTGGAGCTGTGTGCACAACCCAGCCTGTGGCTACCAACCTACGGTTCCAGGCTGACATACAGGAGGAGCTGTGTGCACCATGACATAGCACTGGGCAAACTACATGGTAATGCATGCAATGCAGGCCATAATGAGATGCTAATGTGGCTGTTTGCCCATGGATTGCTTAAGTAGGCTTATCTGCATAGGAGTTTTGAATATGGCAAAATTTAGCCCCGGCCTAATGTGTTAGCCTGACATAAACATGTTAGCACTGGGCTAACATGTTTGCCCTGGGGTAACCTGTCAAAACCATAGCACAGTTCTGCAGTATTTGACCTGCAATTTTCTTTGCAGTTGTTGTGCACAACTAGAATGCTATCAACCAGAGTGGCCACCTACTGCAACTCTGCCTTACTCCACGTCTATGTGCACTGGGATGCTGCTGCAGCTTGCACTGCCAGGTAATTACATTCAGAGCTGTCTTATTTGCTGGGCTATTTTTTCACTGCACTCTCAGCCCTGTTTGCATGCTACATTCAATTGATTTAGCCCCTGTGCTCTTCCTTTGAATATAGCGTGCAAATGGTAATGGGCTATTTTTGCATGCTGGGTAGTGCTAATTTTGGCCCAGGGCTAAGTTTTCAATATTGGTTCCCTGGTGTCTATTGGCACCCCGCACCAGCTATCACTGTCCCCTTTATGATATTGTATAATCTCTGGTATCTGTTGGCACCCCCACCTGCTGATGCCTGTTCCCATTATCTATTCTTCCCTGGTATCTAGTGGCACCCCCACCCGCTGATTGCTGTCCCTGTTATTTCTTCTTCCCTGGAGTCTAGTGGCAACCCCACCCCTGATCACCATCCCTGTTGTCCCCTTTTATATTCCCTAATGTCTAGTGGCACCCTCCAGTCCATCCTTCAATTGCAGGCAAAACCCATAATAAAGAAGATGGTCCCTTGATTTTTTTTTCAAACCTGTAAAAAAAGGACCCTCACCGATCAGCCCCCCACACCCACCTCCCAGTCAGCACCCACCACCCCACACCCACCCAGTATACCCCCACACACCCTCACTCACCTGAACAGATCCCAGGTTCAACATCCACTCTCCCATTGAAAACATTTCTTGCTGCTGCAACCAGTGACCGCAATATGAGAAACTAAGGTAAATGTGGTTCAATGTATTTCAATGGAGGTTTCAACTTTTATTCACAACTTTTTTGGCAACTGTAACTCATTTTGACTGACATTATGCAACTCCTGCCCATAAGGTGATTTCACAGTTGGCTGGTGAAATTACTTTTTGGGTGGGATTTGTGTAATGACAGTCATATTGTACATCAGGTGGGGTCATAAAGAGGCTATATGAAAAATTTGGGGTCAGCATATGTAAAAATGGCAACATTATGACCATTTGTTGCAACTTTGCTAAACAAGCTCTTAACTTTGGAAAGTTCAAAGAGTTTGATCCCAAATTTTCAACATAGACTTCTTACTACCCTTCCTCGTATATGTCAGAGCTGTCATTTTTTAAATCCTAGTAAAAATATGTTTTCACACCTAATGACATTGAAGTTGCACAGAATTACATTTTGAAGGGGATTCAACATTTTTCTGCAGCAGTTACAAATAGGTGGGGTAATAAGATGACTATGCTGACAATTTGTTTGCTGTTGTCCAATAAATGGAAGTGCAGGGCCCTTCCACATCAACATACATATATGTATCTATGGAGGGATGGGAGCACAGGGCCCACAGACAAATAAGGATATGATTCTCAAAAACTATAGATCGGTGGGAGCTCAGGTCCTGGAGGTCCCTGAGCTCTCTCAGGCAAATAAGGATACGATTATACTAGCTGAAAAAGCAAGGGAATAAATTGAAAAAAAACTTTGTTAATGCATCAATTAGGGTTGCAGTGACAAAAGTTGGGAAATGTGGTGTTAGGGTTTCCAACCCCAACACCTCATCCTCACCCTGCACACACAAACAGGCATCAGGGTGTGCCTTGGGGTTGTCATCCCTAACCCTCACCCCATTCTCCTATACTGTATCCATCTCAGCTTATTTACTTATGGAATGGGGTGACTATTAGGGCTGACAATGCCTGTTTATGTGTGCAGAGTGTGGGTGGGGTGATAGGGTTGCAAACCCTATGTCACATTTCCCTACTTTTGTCACTGCAACCCTAACTGATGCATTAACAATGTTTTTTTTTGCAGTTTATTATATATATATATAGTGGTGTGGTCATGCCTCTACAGTTAGGCTTCAATGGTCACATCTATGTTAAACTCAAAATGTTGCACTTTAATAACTTCACAATCATGCAACTGATTTGAATAAAATTATGGATGCCCAATAGGACCAAAAGATCTTTTGATGTTCTATGTTTCATTCCAGTATGATACATGGGTGCTGAGATACAGACTGCCAAAAATTTTGTAATTTACTTTCTTTTTTTTGCTATTTCTTTGTCATACCGCTGATCAGAAATGGTTTTGAATTTTGGTCTGAATTTTTCTGAGTAGATAGGACTTGCATCACAGATGTACATTTCACTGGTTTGGTGAGAAAATATTAATTTGTTCTAAAGTTATAAAATTTAAAATATTCCCATTATTTTTAATTGAAACAGTTTGATGTCCGGCTTGAAAAAGGATCCTTTGTCGCAAATGGGTGATCCTGTATTGCAAATGGGTGATCCTGTGTCGCAAATGGGAAATCTTGTTTCATGACATTGCCATCTTGTTTTCAGTTAGCAAGAGAAAGAAAATAAATAACTCAAGAAAAGTATATGTCTAGTAGAAGCCAACACATTAAGATATCCATTTCAGCGAAATCTGGTGTTAGGTTTTGGAACAATTACTTGAAAATGTGTTTTTTCAACATGTTGAAATACCTTCCATGTCTTTTTTCATGCTCAAGAATCCTTTTTCACAAATACTGAAACAAGTTGCAAAAAAGAACACAAAAAAGGATCCTGTTCTGCAAATTTGCAAAAAAAAAAGAACACGCAGAAGGCTTATAACACAGCCATTTTTGGTCACTCTACAGTGAACAAAAGGTTTGGAAGTTTGGTGTGAAATTTTCAGGGTAGAAAGAGCTTTCCCCACAGATGTGCCTTTTGCTGGTTTTGTGAAAATGAATTAATTTAGTTTGCAGTTATAGAGGACTGAAAGTTTGCATAATTTCCCTTAGAATAACATTGTAATGTGGGGTGTTTCTTTATCACTCCACAGCACACAAACGGTTTGTAATTTTGGTCTGACAATTTTAGGGTAAAAAGGGCATGCCTCATAGATATGCCTTCTTATTGGTTTGGTGAAACAGAAATTAATCTGCTCCAGAGTTATAAAGATTTGAAAATTCATGTTCTGAGCATGCTCAGTAGCACTTTTACACAATTATGGAGGAACTGGAGCATAGGGCCCAGAGGTGCCCTGTGCTCCCACAGGAAATAAAGATAACAACTTAAATGTGGATTTATGGGAGCACAGGTCCCAGAAGGCCCTGCACTTCCACATACAAGTAAAGATACAATTATGGAGGGACTGGAGCACAGGGCCCTCCAGAATTAAGGATACCATTATACTACATCAAAAAGTAAGGAAATTCATTGTGAAAAATGTATCTAATGTACTAGTTAGGGCAGAAGTGATAAAAGTAAGGAAATACAGTGTTAGATTTTCCAACCCTAACACTTGACCCCCTCTTTGCAGGCAGCAGCAGATGTGAGGTGTGCTGTGAGGCTGTCAACAATAACATTCACCCCATTTTCATATATTGCACCCTTCTCAGCTTATTTCTCTTATGGAATTGGGTGAGGATTAGGGCTGACAACTCCACAGCACACCCAACACCTGTTGCTACTATATATACATATATATATATTCATTGCAAAAAACATTGTTAATGCATCAGTTAGGGTTAATGTCACAGTGACAAAAGTTTGGAAATTCAATGTTATGGTTACCCCCTACCACCACACCCCACACCCCCAAACTCCACACACCAACAGAGATCAGTCTGTGCCATGGGATCATCAGTCCTAACTCTTACCCCATTCCATGTGTACGCAAGCTGATGTGCTACAGTACAGAAGAATGTGGTGAGAGTTAGGACTGGCAACCCCATGCCACACCCTGACATCGGTTGGTGTGTGGAGGATGGGGTTGGGGGTTGTAGGGGGGTAACCCTAACACCGAATTTCCAAACTTTTGTTGCTGTGACATCAACCCTAACTCATGCATTAATGAAGTCTTTTGCAATGAATTTCCTTACTTTTGGAAAAAATGTAATGAAACTAGTAAATGGTATGTGTTGGTGGGAGCGCAGATCCCATATGTGCATAATGATATGTGTCTGTGAGAGTGCAGGCCCTCCGGGTCCTGCGCTCCCACTTACACATAACAACAGAGCCATACAGTAGCCCTATAGTCCTGAAAAGGAACCCTTGTAACACCAATTTGCCAATATCTCAGTAACTGTACAATCTAGGAAAAAAATTCCACTGCAGGTGTCATCTATGACTTTGAAACTTACTCACATGCTTAGTCCACAGTGGTAGTGAAAAATTTTCATCTCCCTTGTTTCTGAGATACAAGTGTTGAATGGTGCTGCAGGTGCCACAATGTTATCCTATGGGAAATTTCTCAACTTTGGAATGCTGTAACTATGGGCCATTGAATGTTTTGGAGCCAAACCATAAAAGGCACATCTGTTGGACCAGGGATTGCCAACCTACAAATTTCACTCCAAAGCACAATCCACCTTGGCACAATGAAGTGGCAAAGAAAACAACACATGGGAAAATGTGTTTGTGCAGTGTTTTTGTGATAACTTAAATGTGTTCATGGTACTCTGATCTCAATAATGGGAATGTTGTTGCACACAGAAAATTGCTGTTGAGATTCCTTTTTTTTATCATGATCATTGCCACTACAACAATAAATGTTGCCACAACAAAATGGCAGAATGGTGAAAAAAGTTTGAAAAGTATATTTCCAGACCACCTGCTGAAAAACGGTTCACCTATGCTGATACAACAACACTGTTGTCAAGGTTCAACATAGCCAGATCATCGATGTTGACAGGCAAAATTTCGCTTGTCAGACATCAGTTTGTTTTCTATCGGGGGCTGCGCCCCTGAACCCTTCTTTCTTTAAGATTCCTAACTCCAAATCACGGTTAACCTGGGGGGGGGGTGAAGGTCATCAAAAGGGTGACACTTCACCCGTGGGTCTCCCACAATGCCAATTTCAAAACCTGTTGAAATTGACGGTGTGGGAGATTTTGCCATAGGGGTTTCGACCTTCGGTTGGCATACCCTGAAAAACTAATGCCAGGGTCATGTTCCTAAGGGCCCATTTAGGTAAACACAACCATTGGTGTGTACCAAAGGGCATTATTTTTCAAGTTACAATTTTTTTTATCTTTCGCTAACTGAAAACAAGATAGCAGCAGCACAGAAACAAATTTAGGGAGCACGACAACAAAAATGTGATGGTGCAAGTTTTTGCAATGCACATACTATGTAAATCTTCCCATGGTCTACAATGGGACATGAAAAAGTTGCATAACATTTGAACAGATTAATATTTTTTCACCAAATCTTCAAAAGGCACCAGTTTAACCCAGGCCACATATAGACAAGAAAATCTGAATTCACTCAGATGCATTCTTCAGTCCATTATGCCTGACCGAAAAATGCATGAAAGTTGGCTAATTTTCACTTTTTGGATGCTGTATGGTTCCGCAATCATACCTCTGACCAGAACAAAACATTCTGGATGCAGAGATCTATGGTTGGATGCTGGGAATGCAAAATTTCAGGCAAAGTGGACAACTGGTTGCACAGTTATTAAAGTGCAAACTTTGTGGTTTAACATAGACATGATTGTGCAACCCTACCGGGCCAGTATAATATATATATATATATATATATATATATATATATATAGATAGATAGATAGATAGATATAGATAGATATATTATATTATATTATGGTAGCATGGTAGTGCTTCTATAGTTAGGGCTGAGTAGCCCTTTTAAGATTAAATGGTGAAACTTTGCACCTTAATGACTTTGCCACTGTTCAGTGGATTTGCCTGAAATTTGGCAGGCATGAGGCGTAATCATAGATCTTGGGATGTGGTAAGTTTTGTACTGATCAGATATACAGCTGCTGAGGTGTTAAGCGACATCCATGAGCACAATTATCTTTTTTTGTGCATTCTTTTCTTGTGCCTACAAGTCGTATGGTTTGTGTGACCAGTCTGAAAACTTCAGGTAATGTGTGGCCAGGGTCCCCAATGTGCCTTTTGAAGATTTCGTGAAAAAATATTGAACGGTTCTAAAGTTATTCAAAAAACAAGTTCCCATTATAAGTCAATGGGAAAAGTTAACAAAAAAGTTCAACACTTTTGCAAACACAGTTTTTAGTGTCGCAAATGGCCCTAATAGTGTTTCAAATCTGCCATTTTGTTTTCAGTTACTGATCACAGAAATGCTTGGCATTTAAAATTGGGACCATCTAGGGACACAATTCATTTTGTGTTTACCTATTCTAGCCCTGAGGATGCTAGTCATGTCTTTATTTTGAGGTTAAACACCCAGAAATATATTTTTCAAATTTCTGAGAAATGTAGTGTTGCAAAGTTGTGTTGCACTTGCGACACTTTTGCAAATTTTTCAAAAGGTCTCACAAATCAAGACACTACTTTTATAGACTATGCCTAAAATGACAGGAATTCATTGCCACCCTTCTGCAAAAGAATGGTTTGGTCTTTTGGGCTGGAATATGGAGGGAAGGCAGCCAACATCTCACAGATATGCCCTTTGGTGGTTTGGTGAAAAAATTTTGCACAGATGCAAAGTTACAGTACTCTGAAGTTGACATTTTGTTTCCCATAGGCTAACATGGTGGCATCTGCCATGCCTTTTGGGGCTTGTATCTCAGGAATGGTGCGAGATACCGAGTTTTCATCACAACAATGCCAGGAAACTGATGAATCATGTGAAATTTAATTTTTTTTTCTACGTCATACAGTTACTGAGATATTAGCAATTTAGTATTACAACTGCTCATTTTCTGCTCCAAGGCCCATTATTATGCATACATTCTTTGTTTTCACTGTGTTTCTCAATGGACCTTATGGGGAAAAATAGGGTGTGCAGACCACTTACTGTTACAGGTCGGCTTTACACTTCTCTTTCCATGCCCATTTGTTTTACCATTCCTGTGTACGCCACCATATACATTGCCCTTTGCATTTTTGTTTGTGCTTGCATTTGTCTTACTGTTACCATTTGCATCTCCACTACTGTTCATCTTTGCATTTCCTTTTGTGGCACCGTGCACATTGCAATTTGCGGTTCTGGCTGCCCTTCCGTTTTCATCTGCGTTTCTCTTTCATTTAGTGTTATCGTTGCTGTTACCTTTACCATTTGCATTTCCTATTGCGCTACCATGCCAGTGCACATTATGGTTTGCTTTTCCCTATGTGCTTGCATTTGCATTTCTGTTTCCTTTGGCATTATTGTTGCTGTTATCATTACCATTTACATTTCAGATTGTGGTACCATGGCCGTGCATGTTATGGTTTGCATTTCTGTATGCGCTGGTGTTTGCGTTTCTGTTCTCTTTGGCATTATTCTTCCTGTTACCATTACCATTTGTGTTTCCAATCATGGTACCGTTACCGTGTACGTTACCACTTGTGTTTCTGTATGCAATTGCATTTGCATCTCCGTTTGCATTACTGTTCACTTTGGTGTCACTTTGCACTTGTGTTTCTCTTACCGTTTGCATTACCATTTATGTTTCCATCACCATGCGTGTCACCATTTGCACTTGCGTTTCCCTTGTGGTTACCATTACTATTTCACTACAAATCATGTGGTGGGCGCATGGGGCATGAAGGACCCCGCACTCCCACCACCACATTTCATTCACTATTTATAGTCCTCATTCTCCAAAAGAAGGGAAATTAGAGGCAAAAAACTCCATTTAATGCATCAGTTAGGGTTGTTCCACAGCTACAAAACAAGGAAATTTGCTGTTAGGGTTGATAGCCCCCTTGCACCCCAGCCCACCCCCAAATGGCATTGAGGTGTGCATTGGGGTCTTCGGTCCTAACTCTCACCCCATTCTCCTATACCTCAGCTTCTTCACACATGTGATGGGGTGAGAGTTACAGCAGATGACCCCAACACACACCCCGATGCTGTTTGGGGGAGCGGGCTGCAGGGGCAAGGGAGGCTTTCAACCCTAACAGCAAATTTTCTTGCTTTTGTCACTGTGGAACAACCCTAACTGATGCATTAAATGGAGTTTTTGTCTATATATATATATATATATATATATATATATATATATATATTTATACAATGTATGTTTTGGGATAAATGCACAAATAAAAAGTAATATCTCAGCCAGGTTGTGGAGATATCAATGATATCTTCACATGTGAAGATATCACTGATATCTCCATGTTCCTATACGTCATCATTAAGAAACTGAAAGTATTTAAGTTTCATAAACCCGGCTCTCAGAACACCAAACTTCTGCATTTCTCTCTCCGTCACATACAACCCTCTCCCTCTGTCATCTATTTCATTTTCCATCAACTTTAATAAATATTTTAAAAACTTATGTGGTTGATCCTGCCGTTTCCACGTATTCTTTTCTATATAGTGCTTTCATATCTCACCCTGTAACTAGCTTGACCCGAGCTGTCATTTCAAGTAATTTCCACTCAGTTACCTAAATGAGGCACTCTCTTTCAAACTAATGTCCAGAATGTTCTCATTTTGCCTAAATTCACTGAGTTTTATTTAAAATAAGCCACTGACTGTAGAAGGATAAGAGCAGAGCAATCATACTTCAGAAAACTAGACGTAAGTGTGTGCTAGTAGCAACACATGCTCACACTGTTTTCTACTATTCTGAAGCCGCCGACTTCCTCGCTGCTCTCTTGGTACATTCAGCACCTTCTTTTCAACAAATACAGTTAACCTAAGGAAAAAACACTGACTTTTCTTACTTTTCTAACACAGACTGCCCTTATTGTAATGATCTACCAGCATGTCATGTGTCAGAGTCGAAAGTGCTCGGCACGCTAGGTTTCAATAAGAAAAGTGAATGTACTCTTAATGACAAGATCAACCAGATATACAAACATTCAAAATATGAGCAAAATATTTTTAAATTATTATTTTCTTTTAAAAAATAATAGCTAGATCAACCAGATACATTTCTTTATATAACCAAAAAACTGGCAAGATCAACCAGATATTTGCCATCTGTTGTGCTGGACATGGATATAGGACTTGTCTGGGGGGACAAGAGCTGGAGCAACCAAAAGCCAAATAATGTTTTCAAACAATTTTAAAGTACCATGATCAACCAGATATTTTTTTAAATAACATGTAATCTCTTGTGATCCTAGGAATATGGGAGGTATGTTACAGATTGTATTTAGGGAGCATGTGGGGAAGGGGTGTTCTGTGAGACCCAAAACATACATTGTATAAACAGAACATGACATGATCCGACTGAAGATATCATATTTATCTTCACTCGAGGCCAATGACATCAAGATATCTCACTCGTGGCTTCACCACTGTGAGATATCATATATCATTGGCCTCTCATGAAGATAAATATGATATCTTCAGTCGGCCATGACATATCCCTATATATATATATATATATATATATATATATATATATATATATATATATATACACAAAATCACACATGCCCACACAATGCAAAGCATCATGGGCTGCATATGCAAATCACCATAGAATGTTATGCTGGTCCAACTTTAAGCAGAATTGCATGGTGCCGAAAGGCCTCTCACACAATTTGCAAAGGGTGATAACAGATGACATAGACATGTGTTTCATCCTACCAGGACTCATCAGCATGCCTCGTCTGTGTGACACCCCAGTGGAATGGACCAGCTACCCTAAGATAGTATGCCTTGGATATATTCTGGTGAGCCCATTAAAATAAAAAAAACTATTTAAAAGACAAAGGACAGAGGTTGCGCACAGAGGTTCTTTGTCTTTTACATATATATATATATGTGTGTGTATATATATATATATATATGTGTGTGTGTTTGTATATATATATATATATATATATATATATATATATATATAATGTGTACATATACACACACACACACACACATATATATATTTATATAAGAATTGATTAGTGCCCCTATAGTTGGGGTTAAGTAGCTCTGAATGTTAAACCTCAAATTTTGAACATTTGACAAAATGAGCTAAAATTTTGCATGTTTTGTTTAGGAGATAAGGTCTTGATGTGTGGAAATGTTCAGCTATCATTGAATAATAGATGTTACATTAATATACCTTCTGCCTTCCTGTTTAGGGCTTTTACTGGCTATACAATCCCATATTAAATATTTAGAATCTCTCCCTTGGTGTTAGTGGTAGTACCCTTACCCTCCCATATATTTGCCCGGTGTCTAATGGAACCCCCGACCCTCCGATCCCCATATTTAATTTTTTCCATTGGAGGTTAGTGCTCTCTAGGGATGTTTAAATTCCTGAAAAAAAGAAAACACTCCTCAATGTCTTTTTAAACCTGAAAAAAGAAAATGGTTCCACTTCATCCCACCATCCCTCCCCATCCCGACCCTCCCACTGAGAACCCATCACCTCACACACCCCATACCTTATACTTATCACTGGAGGTTATAGGCTGCCATCTTCTGTGGAATGAAAAACTTCTGCACTCTTCAAAACCAAACCATGAACTGAGTAATCAATGTAAGTGCTGTATAATATATTTCAATGCAGTTTTAACTTATGTTAATATATTTGCCATTTTTTGGACTTTTTTCACCAAATTTTCAACATAGCTGTTTTGGGACCCCACCTCATGAACACTACAACTGACATTTTGTTAATCAGGCCAAGAATGTGATTTCACAGTTGCTGTGTGAAATAAACTTTTAGGACAGAATAACAAACTTTCACCACTGGTATTCATGAGGTGGGGTCCCAAAAAGCTCATGTTGAAAATTTGGTGAAAAAAAATCCAAACAATGGCTGAGTTATGTGTGTGCATTAAAATTTTTCTACGCATGTGTGTAACTTTGGTAATTTTCATTATTTTGACTCCAAATTTTCAACATCACCATTTTTTCACATCACCTCATGAACAGTACTGCTATCATTTTTCACATTCTGTCCAAAACATGTTTTCACACCTGTGGCACAGAATGGTGTTTTGTTATGGACTTAAAACATTTTTCACCTACAGAGTTTATGACATGAGGTCATAAGAAGAATATGTTGAAAATTTTGGGTCAAAATGTGAAACAATGCCTAAGTTAAGCCATTCATTGCAATTTCACAATGTCTGCTTGTAACTTTTTAAATTTGTTAAATTTTTACCCAGATTTTCAACATTGCCATCTTATTATGCCACCTCATGTACGTCACAGTTGTCATTTTCCAAATCCTGTCCAAAATGTGTTTTTGCACCTTTGGCATGGAATGGCATTGTAGTTGAGCAGAATTCTGTTTTGGTGGTGATTAAAAAAAATGTCTGTATTGGGTACATGATGAAGGTGGCCACTGTTGCCTTATAAATGGAAACTCAGATCCTGGAATGCCCTGTGCTTTCACAGCTACATACATATACACATCTATGGAGGGATGGGAGTGCAGGGCCAACAGGGCCATGCACTCCCACAGGTAAATAAGGATATGATTAAGCTATATCAAAAAGTAAGGAAATAAATCACAAAAAAATTGTGTTAATGGTCTACTTAGGGATAAAGCCATAAATGTAGGGAAGTATGGCATTAGGCTTTTCAAAGCTAATGCCCCATTCACACACCAGCATTTTCCATGCACCACCAGTGAACAAAAATATCTTACTGTGGCAAGTTTCAATCCCATTGACTATGCGGTATGGAAAAGTAGAGTGTCAAAATATGAAAATTACCAGATACTGTGTGGATTTGTGGTCTGCAATTTGTAGGGTATGCAGGTCTTGGGTCACATATGTGCTTTTTGAAGGTTTGATGGAAACATTAATTCATACAAAAGTTATTACAGTTTAAATTTTCCCATTATTACCTATGGGAAAAGTTAGATGTGCTATGTGAAACAACTGTTTTTTTCTGCTGCAAAAGCAGTATTTATTGTCAAAATGCAGAATGCAGTGTCAAGATTCCACCATCTTGTTGTCAGTACAGGAGGTGAGGCAAACAAATTTAAATATCTCAAAAAAATACTCTCAAATGGTAAGCATCAACAGTTGTGTTTATCTAATCAGGGTCCAAGGAATCTGATTTTGTGTTCAGTTTTCACCAGAAATGTGCAGAAATATTTTTGTTATCTATGAAGGTTTTACTGCTACAAATTGAGGCACTATTTTCACAAAACAAGGGGGGTGTTGCTGTAAATTGCAGCAAAGGGACCCAGTGTTGCAGCAGAACCCCTCCCCCTTGTTTTGCAAAAATAGTGCCATAATTTGCTGCAGTAAAACCTCTGCAGATAAAAGAAACATATTTCTGCCCATTTTGGGGCCAAACTGACCACACAATCAGATTCCCCAGCTCTCGATTAGGTAAACACAAGTGTTTGTAAACACTTGTGTTTACCATTTATAGGTAAATCATGAACAAATAATATTTCCTTCTCATCAAATTCCACAGATGCATTTCTAATATTATTGTAATTGTAACTGTTGAAAAGCTTTTTGGCAATTCAATAAATATATCCTTATTTCCATACATTTCCTGGTAGTCTAGTAGCCTTCCTTCCCCAAACCTTGATGCCCATTTCTTTACTTCATTGGTTGCTAGTTGCATCCCCCCACCCTACCATGTTTAACTGTCGAAAATAAGAAAACCATCCCTCGATGTCTTTTTTTCTGTAAAACAAAGTCCATTTCCAATCACACCCGCACCCTCACCTGACCTCCCACTGTGCACCCACCTCTCTACACACCTCTTGACACTCCAAACCCCCTTACTTACCTGAATAGGTACCAGGTTTGAGATCTGCTCTTCCAATTAAAGACACGTCTTGCTGCTGGAACTGGTGACTGCAATATGAGAAACTAAGGTAAATGCAGTTTAATGTATTTCAACGGGGCTTTCAAAATTGCTGTTATAGTGTACCCTCAACCTTCCCACCCCAGCAGGTACTGTTCTACCACCCCACTCCCACCTCATTCCCTAAAAAGAGCCTGTGACTGGCACAGCCCATCTCTCACTACCACTGCCAGCTGCTAACTCAGCTTGATCTCTGGTGTCTAGTGTCACCATCCCACCCTTCAATGCCCATTCACAAGTCCCATTGGTGGTTAGTGGCATCCCCCACCTCCCATGCTGTTTAAATGCTGAAAATAAAAATACTATCCCTCTTTGTCATTTTACATGTTTTTTAACAAAAAACTTCCATTGCCAATCACACCAGCACCCCTAATCAGACCCTACTTACCACCGGAGGTCATAGGCTGTGATCTTCTGTGGGCAGGGACATGTGTGCACTCTTCAAAGCCAAAACACAAACCGAGGAATCAAGGTAAGTGCTGTGCAATGTATTTCAATGGCATTTTGAGCTTTGTTCATAACTTTGCCATTTTTAGGAATTGTTTCACCAAATTTTCATCATGAGCAATATGGGATCCCCCCATCATGAACACTGCAACTATCATTTTGTTAATCAGGCTTGGAAGGTGATTTCATGGTCACTGTGTGAAATCACCTTTTGGGACTGAATAATGATATTTCACTGTCAGTGTTCATGAGGTGAGGTCCCAAAAAGGCCATGTTGAAAATTTAGTAGAAAAAATCCTAAAAATGGCCAAGTTATGAGTGATATTTGTAATATTTCGATATGCATGCGTAAGTTTGGTAATTTTCAATATTCTGAGACCAAATTTTCAACATAACCATTTGTTCACATGACCTCATGAACAGTATAGCTGTCATTTTTCACATCCTATCCAAAATGTGTTTTCACACCAGTGGTGTGGAATGGTGTTTTAGCAGAGATTTGAAAATGTTCACCTATGAGTTTTATGAGGTGGGGTTATAAGAAGACTATGTTCAAAATTTGGGGTCAAATTATGACAAAAAATGGCAAAATTATGACCATTCATTGCAATTTTGGTACACCCATTTGTAACTTTGGAAATTTCAAATATTTTGAAACCAGATTTTCAGCTTAGTCTTCTTATTATCCAACCTCATGTATTTCAAAGCTGTCAGTTTTCAAATCCTGTCCAAAATGTGTTTTCACACCTGTGGTGTGGAATGGCATTGCAATTGCACAGAATTACACATTGGCATGGATTTGGGATACATGAGGTTGGGTAATAAGATGGTTATGCTGACAGTTTAGTCACTGTTGTCCTATAAATGGAAGCACATGGCCCGTAGAGCACTGAGCTTCAATGGCCACATACATATATGCATCTATGGTGGGATGCTCCCACAGAAAAATAAGGATATGATTACACAATCTGAAAAAGTTAGGAAATTCATTGTAAAAAACTTTGATAACGCATCAGTTAGGGTTGTTACTAAAATGACAAAAGTAGGTTTAAACTGAGATTCATGAAAGCACATTCCAGGAAGAGAAATCAAATGCATGGACTCAATGCAGTTCTGGGCAATTTGCATAAAGTTGTCCCTTGTTATTCCAAGACTCAAAATCTCTCCGACAGATACATTAAGACTTGCTAAAAATTATATCTGGGCTCATTCTGAGATTCTGCAATCTGCCAAAAGTCCTGATTTTGGTATCTTTTATACAGACAGGAATCTATGCAATTTTTAAACCAGCAACGGGCCAATTTAAAATATGTATTTTTCAACCAACATTTTATTGCTCATTACCTTTCCCATGCTGAATTATTTTGTTGTGATTTTGTACAGCATTTTTAATGAACTTTTATAATGTGGACTTCCAATTTTAAATTCACAAAATCACAGAAATCTGACAGCAGAAAAGGACCTCAATGGCTCATAGAGTCTGTCCTCCCCCCATACTCATTATACAGCTACATCAAAGTTATATATATATATATATATATATATATATATATATATATATATCAGATGGACTACTGTTGGTATGTTCCCAAAATGGGTCTTTGACTTTCTAGCTTTCTACATTTTTGGTTGAACTGCTTATGGTTAATTGCATTTCAATAAAGTACATTGAGTTAAAATACAATTATTTCCCATCTAAAGTCCTTTTCTTAAATATAAGAACAGACCTATGCAAACTGAGTGGAGGTAATGGTTAGAAAGCTGTCTTTATATGGAAAACATATCAATACAACTTAGTACTTGCACAGACTTGTATAAAACTGTATTAACCAGATGTCAACACCCCCATTAAATATAAAAGCTGCTTGACTATCACATATAGTTTGCACAGTATCTTTTAAGTTTTATAAGTCTCTGGATTCATTGATGTTCAAACACATTTAAAATTCCCAGAATAGTGTATTCAATACCATTCTATGGCAAGACTTCACACGCACACATATTATACAGAATCAATGGTTGTTACAGAAAAAAAAATCAAACCTACAGCTGATCAGGTCATTATAGTTTGGCTGTGAAGCAGTAAATTAGTACAATAGCTGAAACAAATTCATACCTTTATTCTGTAATTAAAACAAAGATGGTTTCCCAATTAAAAGGACAGACCCCATTGTTACAAGGCCCTGACAAAGCTGTGGTGAGAAGCTCAGGGGAGGGAAGGGGAGGGGAGCATGGAAAGGGGGTGAAGGAGGAGAGGACTTATGAGGTCAGAGAAAGGGGAGGAAAGGATGAGGTCATCTAAGGGTGAGGGAACAGACAAGGTTGAGCAGAAAGAGGTGGCAGCAAGTAACTGATGGGAAGCAAAAAGAAGGCGGGACCAAACAAGACACTGATAAGGGGCTGCACAAAGGAAGGAGCTCACAATTTTGCTCAAAAGTTCCCACCACCCTCCTATAGAAGGTAGCAGAGGGCACTGTGCTAGGTCTTGGCAGAAGACACCAGAAGATAGGACTGCTGTGTGACTGAACTTCTCTACTGGGACTATATTGCCCTCCTTCCCTCCTTCACACCCCCAAAGCTAGTTCAATTTTTATAGGCACAGGATTTGACTGACAACAGGAACTTCCTGTTTAGGGACAGGAAGTGAGTGATCACAGAACCACCAAGGACCCACCATCCTAGAAGGGCAAGAGTAGCTCTCTGGCCCCCTCTAGCTGCTGGAGGTCTGCCTCTGAACAAGTAAGTGGTCTACTGAGAAATATAGGATATTCTTGTCTCAGAACAGGACAATCAGGAGCTTAAAGGGCACACAGGCAGAAAGTAAGGAGAGAGAAAAAAAACAGAGGAAAGAGTAAGGATTGCAAACAGTTAAGGGGCCAGAAATAAGACATGATTGGAGTGGTGCAGTGCAGTGGCTGTGGGCAACAGTCTTCCGGGAGATGTTCTGGAGGATGCGGTGTTGTCCCATCTGCAGGTACCTCTCTGGGCTGAGGAAGGAGGTTGCTCATCTCCAGGCTGAGTTGGCCAGGATTTGTGGGACCTCCTCTTCCATCCAGGGCCCACCAGTGTCACTGCCGTTGCCTCAGAGGTTGCCAAGAAAGAGGAACGGTTGGACCACAGTGGGCTCAGGGAGGGTGAGGGTGAAGGAACAGAGGCACATCCCTCCAGTTGTACCTCTCCACAATTCCTATGCCATTCTGGCAAAGTGTGGTTCCTCTATGGAGGCACCCACAGTGGAGACCAAGGAGGATGCTGGGAACCTCCACAAAGGAGACCCACAGGAGGGTGGCAGGGGACCCTGCAGGGGAAGGAAACAACTCCTGGTGGGGGACTCCATTGTTAGGAAGGTAGAACTGGGCAAGGAAGGGGAGAGGGAGGTAAGGTGCCTGCCTGGCGCCATGGCTTGGAGGGACAGGGAGCGAATCCTCAGAATTGCCAGAGCAGCTGCACAGGGGAGGGATCTGGATGTCATTTTCCACTTAGGGACAAATGACCTGACTAAGAAAGGGATTAGAGAAGTACAGGAAGAGTTTGTGGAATTGGGAAGGGGCCTTAGTCAAGTAGCATGCAAGGTAACCTTCTCGGAGGTGCTACCCATCTATGGCATAGGAGGCTAGGGTGTTCAGTACCATGGGATTCAATCAGTGGTTGAAAAACTGGTGTGGAGCTCAGGGATTTAGCTTCATTGGGGACTGGGGTCCACCTGGAGTGATGCAAGCCTATACTGGCATGATGGGCTGCATCTGTCCAGGAGGGAACCAGGATCCTAGATGATGAGGTTTAAATGCTTCATTGGCAAGCTTTTAAACTAGCCAAGGGGAGGCACTGGAAAGGAGCAGGAAAATCCTAGCCCCCAAACAATCATGGTAGTAAGTGTGGCAAACACCAACATGGAGGTGTCGATAGGAGAAGGGCAGGGGTAAATGGAGAAAGTGACAAAGGCAAGAAGGACAGGGATGGGGCAAAGGGGTAAGGCCATCAGGAAATGGAGGGTAATGAGTACCAATGCCCATAGTCTGAGCAACAAGCTCCCTGAGCTGGTGGCCTTAATGGAAGAGGATGCCTGGATATCATAGCAGTCACAGAAACATGGTACACAGAGAACCATGACTGGGATGTTAACATACCAGGGTACATAACCTACAGGAGAGACAGGCAGGGGAGAAGAGGGGGAGGAGTAGCTCTCTATGTAAAGGAAGGGATAAAAGCAACTGAACAAAAGAGTAAACAGGGAGGAGAGGAGGCACTGTGGGTCACCTTGGAGACTGGAAAGGGCACCACAATCCACACAGGGATTGTGTACAGACCTCCATGTCCGGGGGAAGGAATGGAGAAGGATATGATGGAAGGCATTCTTAGAATGGCAGAGAAAGGGGAGATACTGTTGATGGGAGACCTGAATATGCCAGATGTTAACTGGAGCACATTTGCTGCAGCCACATCCAAAACAGGGCCATTCTTGATGCCCTAGGTGTGAGCATTAGACAGCTAGTTTCAGAACCGACTGCGTGAGGGGCAATCTTAGACCTCATACTCTCAAGCGGGGCAGTGAAAGGATCTCAGATCTAGAAGTGGGTTGCCATCTGGGGACAAGTGACCATCAAACAGTGTGGTTCACTTTAAACTCAGCTACAGAGTCAAGCCATACAAAAGTGAGGGTACTGGACTTTAGGATGGCTGACTTTGGCAAGATGGGAGAGTGCCTCAGAAAAGCACTAGCAAACAGGCTAGAAGGAGGTGTGGAGCAACAATGGGAATTATCAAAACTGCCATCACAGAGGCAACAAGCCTTTGTGTGAAGCAAATAAACAAATCAAAATGAAAAAAAGCCACTATGGTTCTCAAAAGAGGTGGCTGTGAAAGTCAGGAAGAAAAAGATAGCATTCCAGAAGTATAAGGAAACACAGAAGGAGCAGGACAGAGAGCTGTACCAGTTAAGGCAGAAGAAGCAGGGAGGGAAGTCAGAATAGCAAAGGCCCAAACTGAGGAAAAGATAGCCAACTCAGTTAAGAAGGGGGATAAAACCTTTTATAGGTACATCAGCGAGCGTAGAAAGACAAAGGGAGGGATAGTGAGGCTGAATAGAATGAACGGTGGGTGGGCAGAGGGGGACAGTGAAAAAGCAGGAATACTGAACGAATATTTCTGCTCAGTATTCACAAAAGAGGAGGGGGAAGTGCCTAATCCAAATAACAGAAGCACTCTTGATTGGGGGGTCGATCCCAGTCCTTTCACAGAAGAAAGGGTTCTGCAAGAACTCCTAAAACTGAAGGTGGACAAAGCAATGGGTCCTGATGGAATTCACCCCAGAATTCTAAAAGAATTAAGGAAGGAACTAGTGAAACCACTGGTTACTCTTTTTTAATAAATCATGGAAGGATGGTGTGGTACCCAAGGACTGGAATAAGGCAGATGTGATTCCCCTTCACAAAAGTGGGACCAAGACAGAGGCAGGAAACTACAGACCTGTCAGTCTGACCTCTGTGGTAGGGAAAGTGATGGAGTCACTTCTGAAGGAAAGAATAGTTGAGTACCTAGAGGTCAGTGGAGCACAGGATCTAAGGCAGCATGGGTTCACAGCAGGAAGGTCATGTCAGACAGATCTAATAGATTTCTTTGACTGGGTGACCAAGTAGTAGACCAGGAGGGGCTGTGGACATGGCCTACCTAGACTTTAGCAAGGCATTTGACACAATCCACACAAAGATTATTAGTCAAATTAACCAGCCTGGGAGTGGGTCCCAGGGTGGTAGCCTAGATAAAACATTGGCTGGACAACAGGACACAGAAGGTAATTGTAAATGGAGTCCACTCTAAGAAAGGGCGGTTACTAGTGGGGTACCACAGGGTTCAGTATTGGGTCCTGTCCTTTTAATGTCTTCATCAGTGGCATTGCAGAGGGACTGGAAGGAAAAGTATGCCTTTTGCAGATGACACAAAGATCTGCAACAGGCTTGATACACAGGAGGCGTGGAAAGGATGAAAAGGGACTTGGCAAGGTTGGAGGAATGGTCAGACGATGGCAGCTAAGATTCAATGCAAAAAGTGCAAAATAATGCACCTGGGAAACAAGAACCCAGGGGAAGAATACACAATGGGTGGGAGGTAGCAACAACAACAAAACAGGAAAGGGAGCTGGGGGTAATCATATCAGATGACCTTAAGGTTGGCAAGCAATGTGAGAAGGCAGTAGGGAGGGCCGGGGTATACTGGGATGTATAGGGAGGCATCAGCAGCAGAAAACAGGAAGTTGTTATCCTCTGTACAGACAGTTGGTGAGACCCCATCTGGAATACTGTGTCCAGTTCTGGAGACCCCATCTCCGCAAGGACATAGACAGGATAGAGGCAGTCAGAGGAGGGCAACTAAAATGATGCAGGGTCTGCAAGAGAAGCCGTATGAGGAGAGACTAAAGGAGCTTAATATGTATACCCTTGAGGAAAGAAGGGAGAACGGGGACATGATAGAAACTTTCAAGTCCCTGAAGGGAATCAACAAAGTCCAAGAGGGTAGCATCTTTCAGAAAAAGAGACTTGCAAGAACAAGGGGACACAATTTAAAGATAGAAGAAGGGCGGTTCAGG
The DNA here is from genome assembly GCA_016271365.2 of Neoceratodus forsteri. NCBI lineage: Eukaryota > Metazoa > Chordata > Ceratodontiformes > Ceratodontidae > Neoceratodus > Neoceratodus forsteri. Next base: position 883,838,839 of record CM028134.1, read on the forward strand.
GGCAATGTGAGGAAGTATTATTTCACAGAGAGGGTAGTGGATGCATGGAACAGCCTTCCTGAGGAAGCTGTGGGGTCTAAAACTGTGGGAGAATTCAAGAATGCATGGGACAGACATAAGGCAATTCTTGTGGGGGGCAGGAAGATATAGGCTGTTGGTTAACTAGGATCTGCGGCCTATCCTGTAGGTAGGGAAATGGGCAGACTAGATGGGCCTAGCGGTCCTTATCTGCCGTCAAAGTCTATGTTTCTATGTTTCTATGAACACAGCAGAGGGCTACAGTTGGGCTGTCAAGGGTGGACAACAAGAAAAGGGGGAGGAGGACAGGAGAGAAAGTGGGGGGAAAAATCAATAAACATGGAAAAGGTTGGATAAGAAAGAAGCAGGGGCACGATGTGTACGCACATACCCCATGACATCAAAAGAGGAGGAGACTGGGCTCCCCACGATGTACGTCTGGGGGGTGGAAGGAAAGAAGAAGATGATAGAATGTAGGAATTGAACAAGAACATTGGATGGAAGTAAATAATGTATAAGAATTGGATGTGGAAAACTTATAAATGAAAGTGGAAAATGTAGCAGGACGGAAATGATGTGTGAACTTGAATATAACATCAGTAAAATCATTGCCGAACTGAGCAAACACATACAACCTTGTCAGTGTCTTTACTTTGGGGGCTTCTGGGGACAACAGATGTTACATGTACAATGCAGTCAAGATGATGTGCTGTTGGACATGTAATGTTGGTTCAACTGAAGTCAGTCTGTACTGTAATTTTGTTTGTAATTTTGCATATTTTATGTAGAATGCACATTTGAGATTTTAAACAAATAGCACTCTTAAATGTACATGCTGAACATTGGGACAAATGTTTCATTTCTCCATTAATGTCATTCCCGTAGTGTAAGTAATGGGATTATTGTTTCATTTTGATAGTTCATGAAAAGTTGAAAAATACATTATTCGTGGAATAGAACTAATTAAAACTAATGTTGTCATTACCGTTTGTGGATTTCTTAACAATTCCAAGTCATATTTTACAAATAAAAGTTTTTTTTATCAAGTTAAAAATATCAATGGTATTTGCATCAGAAGCATATGTAAATAATGTAATAACCTCATGTTTACTGTAGTACACATCCGTTTTTTGTCCTTCAGAGAGAAAGGAAAACTACAACCTGCTAGAAATTGATAAAATGTCCCCTTCTCCATATTCTTACTTCACCATGACAGGTGTGAGGTCAAAGTTAATTTATTCTAACACAGAAATGCAGCGTATTTTGTCCCTTTTTGTGGCACTGTTAGCTTTAAAGTCTTGTGACAAAAGAAAATCCCAGTACATTCTCCATAACCAAACATTTTATTAGACTAGTGGTTTGGCACTTGTCTTTCCCATTGATATGGTGGTTGTGAATAAGGTACCAGGAGAAAGTAAACTTGACAGCTTCCCTTTGCATCTCAGCAATCATTTGATTCTTACCATTTGTACTTCTTTGTATATACAGCAAGCCATGCCATGTCCCTGCAGCAACTGCAACATATTTACTATACATATTTCTCCTATATCTTAGTGAAGTTACTCTAAGTTGTTTAGTTGTTGATTCTTTTCTCTAGAAAACTGCCTGCCTTTACAGACACAACTGCCAAACAAATTGTATAATCTAGAGGCTAGAAACAGTCTATAAAGAGTGTTCCACTGGCATGCACATTTGCTGTATAGCAATCCTTACTATACAGTATATCACACTTTTTTTTTACTAAAATGTGTTATCATTTGCACATGTTGCTGCATGTGGGTAACTATATAACTGGTAGTTAGTTGCTGGGTGGGTCATACATTGAAGGAACTCTACTTACTAAGCTGGAAGTGCAACTGGATTTGTTCCATGTCGATTCCTTTGTGTCCTCTAAGGAGCAAAACCAAAAACTTGGAAAAGATCAAGCAAGGCATGTTTGCAGGTGTCCTACACTTTTACATATGATGTCAGCATTAAACAGGGCAAGAAGCATAGGGCTAAAAAACATTTACGTTTAGCTTAGCAGCATGTTAAAATTCTGGGTAAAACATCTTTGAAACTCAAAGCAATCGCACTTTGAAAAATTACTGTGCAGGCTTAAAGTGGTGTTTCTACTGTTCCTACATGCTTAAAAGTAAGGATTATTTTATTCAGTCAAAGTACAACACATGTAACACCATCTTTTATTCATATTCTGAAGATTTATTCACTTAAATATTTAATGAATACTTGGAATACTTTTCTGAATCTTTCTAATTTATCTGCACTCTTTCACATTTGAATTACCACCCTTCTTTCCATCCCTGTATTTTTTGATTTTCCCTGTTGTCCAGTGGCACCCCTACCTCTCCGATTGCCATCCCTGTAATATTTTTATTTCTCTGGTGTCTAGTTGCACCCCTCCTGCAGCCATCAATTACCAACCCTGTATTTTGTATAACCTGTAATAAAGAAAACCATACCTAAATGTCTTTTTCTTTTTTCATAACTGTAAAAATTAAAATGCTCCTTTACTGACCAGACCCCCCACCCTGACCTCTCACTGAGCAACCACCAACCCGTCCCCCCCCCACACACACACACATACCATAACTCACCTCAACAGGTACCAGGGCAAAGATTCACTCTCTGATCAAAGACTTATCTTGATGCTGAAGCTTCCAACTGCAATATGAGAAACTAAGGTAAGTACAGGTCAATGTATTTCAATGGTGTTTTGAACTTTCATGCATAACATTGTCATTTTTGTATATATTGACTCCAAAGTTTCAACATGGCCTTTTTGGGACCCCACCTCATGAGCAATGGTGGTGGAATTTGACAAAACATGTCCAAAAGATGACTTCATGGTTGCTTGACAAAATCTCCTTTTTGCAAAATTTGAACATTTTAGCCACTCTTGTTCAAGTGGTGGGGTCATAAGAAAGCTATATTGAAAATATGAAGTCAAAATATATAAAATTGACAAAGTTATTCGCATCTGTTGAAATGTTACTATGCTCGCTAGTAACTTTGGTAATTGTACATATTTTGACCCCAAATTTTCAACATACCCATTTTTTCACACCACCTCATGAACATAACAGCTGTCCCTTTTCAAATCCTGACCAAACTGTCTTTTCACATCTGCAGCATGGAATGACATTGTGGTGGTGCAGAATCACATTTTGGCGGTGATTTGAAAATTGTCAGTACATGGTACATAAGGAGGGGTAATGAGAAGGCAACGTGACAGTTTGGTTGCTGTTGTTCTAAAATGGAAGCACAAGAACCTCCCAGCCCTGTAGTTCCACAGCAATATATATATATGCATCTATGGAGGGATGGAAGTGCAGACCCAGAGGGCCCGGTGCACTGACATGCAAATTAGGATACGAGTATACTATCTCAAAAAGTATGGATGGATGGGAATGCAGGGTGCTCCAAACCCTTCACTCCCACAGGCAAATGAAGATACGATTATGCTATCTCAGAAAGTAAGGAAAATCTTTACAAAAAACTGCATTAATGCTAGATTTAGGGTTGAGGCTACAGTGAAAGAATTAGGGAAATGTGGTTATAGGGTTTCCAACAATAAAACCCCACCCCCACCCTTAAAACAAATCAGGGGTGCAGTTTTCTTTGGGGTTGTCAACCCTGAAGCTCACCATATTATATACACTCCAGAAACATACACATCTAATTGGGTGAGCTTCAGGTTTGACAATGCCAAGGAAGACTGCACCCTAATTTGTTTTAGAGGTGGGCATAGGGTTTTATCACTGGAAACCCTTAAAGCACATCATTCCCTAACTTCTTATTGCTCTAGCCTGAACCTTAAATGTTGCATTAACACAGTTTTTGGCAAAGAATATATGTATCTACATATATATATATATATATATATATATATATATATATATATATTGCAAAAACTATATTAATGCAGACATTAGAGTTAAGGAACTTAAAGTGGATAAAGTAGGGAAATGAAAGAAAAAGGGTTTTGGGTTTCTGGAATATTGACAAATCAGTGTGGTGGGGTCTTCCTTGGGGTTGTCAACCCTAATGCCCACCCCCTGCCCCTAGCCCATAGTATCCTATCCAAAAGAAAAGGTACGGCTACATGCCAGTGCCTCATAGTGATACACTCTACAAAGGTAGATAAATACGGCTCAGCACATGTTGACAACAGAATATGTCATAGCATTCTCCATGGAGTGCACTATGGCCCTGCATGAAGAAAATAAATCACTTCTGACCTTGTTTGCTCAAGGGAGGAGTGGGCATTATGGATGACAATCCCAAGGAAGACCCCAAAACACTGATTCACCAATTTTTCAGATTCCCCAAACCATATGTTTTTTTTTTCATTTCCCTGCTTTGTCCACTTTATATTCTTCAACCCTAAAGTCTGCATTAATGTACTTTTTTGCAATTAATTTCCCTTCTTTGTTTAATAGTGGAATCATATCTTTATTTGCACTAGACCCTTCAGCATCTGCACAAAACTGTCAGTGTCAGTGGCTCAGTAGGTAGCACACTTGCCTCTGAGGCTGGGAGATCAGAGGGCTGTGGGTTCAGTTTCCACATCTGGCACTTAGGTTAATATCCCAGTACTGGCACTGTAGTGCAGCATGAGAGGGGTGCTGCACTTCTGAGGTGCCATCTTTTGGATGAGATGTTAAACCGAGGTCCCATTTGCCTGGACTGGTGGTAGTTCAGGTGGATATTAAAGATCCCATGTCACTTATCGAAAAGAGTAGGGAAATTTCCCCGGTGTCCTGGCCAAATTTCCCTCATTCACTAAAAATTCCACCAACAGCTTAATCTGGTTCAAGGTCAGTTGGCATTCATCTGTATACCCCTCTCCCGGGTCGGGCCTGAAAATAGGCAGGATTTGTCTAGTGCACTTACCCGGTCAACAAAAACGAAATAAATAAATAAAAACATGTCCTGACTAACTACGTGGGCTCCTTAGACCTCAAGACACATGCCAACTAGGGCTGGACAGGAGCTCAATATTATTTCATGAATACAATGAATAGCATGGCTCCCAAATATTCAGCAGCCATTGTTAAAAGCTAAACAAAAAACTGAGTAGTCTTTTTTCTAATTTGTGTACTGTATATGTCTAAAGAGGGACATGTAAAGGAAAAGGACATTTAATCAATTTATCTGTTCTTTTCATTTTGAGTGAAGTTTTATTTTTATGGACTAGATTATTTTTTTAGTTAGTAAAGGTGGCATCCATGTTTGTAATGGCATTCAGGAATTTGTGAAAAAGGCATTGATACCGTTAGCTTGCTGTGTCCTGATTTCCAGCACATTTTAACCTATGCAAAGTGTTGTCTCAGTGCATGGCCTGTAACCGTAAAGGACACAATATTTCCGTTATCCATTTTATACATGAAAATGTATACTCCGATACAGATGATCTGGGACTAACTCAAAAAAATTACCCTCTGTGTACTATGAGTAGTGATATTATCATACAAACATATATACAGACATACAGTACATACATACAGACAGACATAGCAGACTACTATGCAAACAGCTTATTTTGCAGTGCCCCATTCAATATGCTGTGAAGTAGACCCAATCAGCAGAACACCTATGTACATAGCCAATTGCACAGTACCCCATCCAGACCATCAGTTCAGAATGTATTGGTAAATCTTCTAAACATCTTTGACTGGGGAAAGAACCATGTTGATGTGGAGGCAGTATAGTGCAGAGGTTTAGGGCTCTGAGCTGCAAACCTGGAGACCTGGGTTTGAATCCCAGAACCCCCACTCAAATACTGTGTGACCCTGAGCAAGTCTCTTAACTTTCTTGTGCTCCCAGGTCACACCTGGAAATGAGCTTCATCTTAATGTGCCTTTTCTGGTCAAACAATGTCCCCTTCCCATCCAATGTGCTGTGAAGTAGACTCAATCAGCATAATCCCTGTTATGCTCTAGACTATTATCAACAGAAATGGGTCTGAAACATTGGTCTCTTGGTAATCTATTTTAAATGATGCCATAAATTGCAATAAAAAAGAGCAAACAAGAGTATAGAGCCCTTACAGTCACAACAGGAAGCAGACAGGTAGGTAAGCACTTTTAACATGGTTCTTTCCCGTGTCAAAGATGTTTAGATGATTTACCAATACATTCTGAACTGATACATAGATACATAGACAGTATTGGCAGATAAGGGCCTATGGCCCACCCAGTCTGCCTATTTGAGCTTGTAAGTTCACTTTATGTTTTCCTTGAAGTCTGTTGCCCCTTAACCCTGAAGTCCAGAATTCCTTTATGTTTATCCCATTCATTCTTAAATCCTGTGATTGCTTCAGCCCCCACCACTTCCTCTGGCAAGGTGTTCCACTTCTCCACCACCCATTCTGTGAAGAAATTCTTCCTCATGTTTCCTCTGAATTGTCCTCCCTCCAACTTCATCCCATGACCTCTAGTCCTGGAACATCTTTTTCTCTTACAAATAGTGTATTCCTGCACCCTGTTCCTCCCTGTAAGATACTTGTATGTCTTTATCATATCCCCTCTCTCCCTTCTCTCCTCCAGTTGGAGTAGATATTCAATTCCTTCAACCTGTCCTCATAGGATTTGTGGTGCAATCCATGTATCATCTTTGTTGCCTTCCTGTGAACCTTTTCTACCCTGTCTATGTCCTTACGTAGGTAAGGTCTCCAGAACTGTACACTGTACTCCAGGTGGGGCCTCACTAGTGGCTTGTATAGTGGAATTATGACTTCCCTTTTCCTGCTGGTGATGCCCCTGCCTATGCATCCCAGCATCCTATTTGCTTTACCTGCTGCCTTGTCACGCTGTTTCCCTACCTTGATGTCATCAGAGATGATAACACCAAGATCCCTTTCCTGCTTGCTGCATGCTATATCCTTACCCCCCAACTGATATATTGTGCCAGGGTGTTTGTGCCCCATATGCATTATCTTTCACTTCTTTGCATTGAATTTCAAATGCCAAACCTGATGTTCTGAGCCCTTTGTCAATTTTTTCATTAAGTCCACCCTAAAACAAACACACACTTAAACAGAAACACACACACACACACACACACACATATGAACATAAACTCTCTTTCTCTTTTAGTCTAATGATATCAAAGTTTATCAGACGGTATATGGAGGCCCAGAAATTCAGAAGAGTTGCACATGGCGCAACACAGTTGCTCCATGTGCAACACACTGATGAGCCCTGGCACAATATTCAAATGGGGATTGAGCCTGGTACAAATCCCGATGCATTGGAGTGCATCAGTAATGTATGCGGCACAGGTGGGGGGGCGTGCCCATGCACACTCCTCACATCCCGATATTCAGCCTGGGATGTGCTGAGTCCATGCATGGGCAACCCCTACCTGCACTGCATACCGGTGAGCCAAAAAAATAAGGAGCACTGCTGGCCACCATGGTGAGCTGCCATATTGCAGGGTGCACATACGGCAGCTGCCACCTGTGGGTGGCCACCCGAGCTCTGGCTGCACCCTCATGGTGGTGCCCCCCCATACCTGATTGTGGGCATATGTAGAAATAGGATAGACCTATGTCCCTGGTGGTCCAGTGGACTGCTCGCAGCCTGATCGAGGGCATATGTTATAATGAGAAAGCAGTCCTATATCCCTGGTGGTCAAGTGGACCACTTGCAGCCTGATCGTGGGTGTCAGTAAAAAACCAATGCCACACCAATCCAACTCTGGTGATCTAGCGGTACCCCCCTCCTCATCCACCCACTGAACCCCACCACCCCGCTCCCCCCAGTCAGCGCCGGGCAGCAGCTCCCCACCCGCTTGCTGCCCCACTGCCCGCTGACTGACACTGTATGGTAGGGCTGTATGCCCATTGGTCCACAGTGTGAGCCAATGGGCGTGCAGCCTGTACCATACTACACAGTCCAGATATGTGAATGGATCCATTTACATATCAGGACTCTGTAGTACGTACAGATTGCATGCCCATTGGCTCATGCTGTGATGCCCAACTCCTCTGGTCTGTTCACCCACTGTGGTGCTCCACTAATGACCTAGTACTGTCGTCCACTGTCTCAGACCCAACCCCAAGCTCTGACCTGGGGGTTAAGCCAGGGAGCCAATGCCAATAGGTCACCCCTGCTTATATCCTTCTAGTGGTGTTGTGAAGGGTTCACATTTGAGCTGCAGCCCTGTTCTGTGGGGCAAGCCAGGGTCATTGTTTGATGGAGGTAAGTCCTGGTAATGAGGTGGGGGACCGGAGAGAGTGGTGGCTGAGCTATCAGCAGTTCACTCAAAAAAAAAAGGGATTGGGGCTGGGGTTGCCACTAGACCAATAAGGAAATGGTTAAAAGAGGTAGCTAGTGGCTCCCTATGTTCCTGGTAGCTAGTGGTCACCCCCAGCCCTGATCCCAGTTTCAATAGAATAATCATGCTCCTTGTGGACTAAAGGATTCCCACCCCAGCAGGCAGTGCCCCACCACCTCACTCCCTCCATCTCAGAGCCAGCACCTGGCACAACTCTACACTCTCCACCATGGCTGTGTGCCAACTGAGCTGTGAAGGGGCGTGTACTGTATACAGTATGTGTGAGCTGTCAGTCAATGAGTGTGTACTGTATACAACACGCACTCCCTGACAGCTCAGTCAGAGCCCAGCCATGATGAAGAGTGGAGGGCTGTGCTGGGCACCAGCTCTGGGATGGGATGGAGGGAGTGGGGTGGTGGAGCACAACCTTCAGGGGGGTGGAGTTCACTAGACGATTAGGGAAAGATATCTTTACATTTTATGGGCAGATCAGAGATAGGGAGGGGGTCCGCTAGACCACCAGGGATGTGTTTTATTTTCTTTTATAAAAAGAAAATCAGGGCTTAGGGGCACTAGACCACAGGACTTGGTTCATTACAAAATCAAAACTTTATATTTTGGAGAAGAATGAGATTTACAGCTATTACAGTATCTCTTTGAAAGAAGGAAACAACTTTCTGCTTTTTTATTATGTGTGTGGTATCATGTACTGTGGTGTTCTGCTATACAAAACACCACAGTATATGATAAGACACACATGACAAAATATGACAACAGGACATCATGGTTTTGCAGGAAAAATAATTATCCCTAGAACGCTTATTTTTAACACTATGTATGCCCAATAATGAAAAATATTTTCTAAATTATTTAAAAACTACTTAACTCTGATACATAAAAATCACAAAAGCACGTTCTTTTGGCCAAACTCTATCAAATCTGAAAGTTTCAGGTTTCAAATCTTAATATTTTTTCAGTTATTGGGAAGCTAAAGAAAAGTCTTAAAATGGTGATTTTTATGTTTTTTTGTTCCTCTGTACCATTGGCACCACAGAACCTATGTACTGTGCATGAAAGTTCCAGGATCAGAGATCCTGGCACAAACACTGTGCATTCCAAATTTTGTGTAAATCAGTTAAATGGGGACAAAGTTATTAAGGTGCAAAAATTGGAGTTTAACAATAAATATATATATTATATACATTACAGAGGAGCAGTAGCACCTTAAGAATCCCACCCCCATTCAGTTAATGTGCTTGTTGTTTGACAGGCACAGAGTTGGTGACAGGATCACAAGAGTCCGAAATCTTTGTAGCATTCAGTTCAGTGGTGGCAAAATTAAAGAGTACAAAAAATGTTACACTGGCCAAAATTAAGACTTTTTTTTTTGCTTACCAATAACTAAACAAAAATGTGGATTTCAAACCTAAAATCTGCAAATTTGATAGAGTCTTATTCAAGGCATGTGTTGTGCCTTTTAATTTTCCAGCTTTACTAAAAATGGTCCATTTGTCATACATTCTCAGTAAGAAAAACAGAGCATTCTAAAAAATAACTGAATTAGTGCAAACACATAAAATGCATGCATGTCTGTGGGGACAGGGCTATATACATCACTATGAGGTGATGGCTGCTGCTGTAAACAGTGTTTTTTTGACATTAAACTGTGTCCGTTCAGTGGGGGTGGTGCTACACATCAGTGTATAGCCTTGCCCCGACTGCATGAAGCTACATGGCATGCTTGGATTTTTCTTTCTCTTTAGTGGCCATTATCAGTCACACCTAGTACCTGTGGTCTAAGCTTGTAAACCAGATACTGAGGTGCCAAATCCATGGCTAGTAGGAGGAGGTGGCTAATAAATGTATTTGACCCTGGGATTCTCACATGAGTGCTGGTTAAAATGCTCATCCATTATTGCTTATTCCTTGCTAATCCCCCTGATACATGGACACCCTGATGCAAGGGTGCCTAATCTTCTGTGCCAGCTCAGACTCATGGCCTCCCCTCCACAACAGTGTACAACATCAAGGTGCTCACCCCCAGTGCCACTAAACATCAAACTGAAACTGGGTGCCCAATTCCCAGTGTCATTATCAGCAAAATAAAAACAGTGCCTCAATGTCTTTTTTTGTTGAACCCTGTAATAAAGCAAACCATGCATAAGATGTCTGTTGTGACTCCCCCTTCCTCTTCCCACCCTAACCCAGCACTCAAAACCCTACTCTCCCACACCCCTCACTGATCAAAAGAATGTCCACTGCTATAAATCCACTCTGTGCAAGGAAACCCATATACCTGCTTCAATGTTGACTGGGAACTGATGGAAACAAGTACATTTGAATAATGGCTTTTCAGTACATTTTCAGTGTTTACTCCTGTCTTAGTTTTTTCTCTTTTTTAATATTTTTCTGCAAAATTTTCAATATGGCCTTTTTGGACCCAAAGGCCTTCTCATGAACAAAGTTGATGGCATTGTTCAAAGCTGGCCCAAAATGTGATATTGCAATTATTCTGTGAAATCACCTTTAGGGCAGGATTTGAAAAATTTTGCCTACTGTACCAGGTTCATGAGGTGAGGTCATAAGAAGGCAATGTTGAAAATGTATGAGTCAATCTCTAAAAAAACAACAATGTTGTGAAGGTATGATGACATTTTTCAATACTCATTCATAACTTTCATAACTGTCAGTGGTTTGACTCTAAATTTTCCACATACCTGTAGCCATTTTTCATACCACCTCATGAATGTGACAGGTGTTATTTTTCTAATCCTGACCAAAAAGTGTTTTCACAAACACACCCACACCACTCTCTAGCTACAGAAGGTCCACCACAGTTGATCCACTCCCTATGAATGAAGATGCCTTCCTCCTTCAACCATGACTGGGAACTGAAAAAACAAGGTAATTGCAGTCAAGGTACAGTATTTTCAATTTGCTTTGAACTTTAACTCATATCTTCATCATTTTAAAACATTTGTTTCGCCAAAATGTCAACATGGCCTTTTTGGGACATTGCATCATCAGTAAGGGAGATGATTTTTTTCAACATTGGACAAGAGGTGATTTCACATTCACTCCACAAAATCACCTATCAGGTGATATTTGATACATTTCATCTATCAGGTTCATGAAGAGTAATCATAAGAAAACTATGTTGAAAATGTTGGGAAATGTTATGTTAAAATAACCAAGTTATTGTGAATGTTGACATTTTTCAATGTTCACTCATATCTTTATTTATTTTTAAATAAATAAATAAACTCATATCTTTGGTAATTTTCAATATTTTTACTCCAAATGTTCAGCATAGCCATTTTTTACACACCTCCTCATGAAAGTGACAAGGGTCATTTTTTTTCAAATCCTGGCCAAAATGTGTTTTTGCACATTTGGCTTGAAATGATCTTTCAGCTAGTATTTTATAAAAGACACCAAACGTAACAAACAAGAGAATCATGGCAAAAGACATGAGTTTGTTCCTCACTGTCCTAGTTTTCAGCTAGAGATGCTTAAATGTGCTGTGGGGGCCATTTTCCAAAAGAGTGCACCTCCCTGGGTACGAGAAAATAATTCTTTTGGGGGGGTTCATTGGGCTGTCCTTAGCTACTAGTGTCTTATCAGTTTCTCTGTAGGTATCCTGTTTGCCTCTGGGGCTAGATTGAAAGGTCATGGGTTTTAGCCTCATGCTAGGTACTTTGGGATAATACCCATGACTGACACAGTAGCTTTATGAATGGTGTGGAAAAAAGGTGTTGATGGGAGAGGAGCTGTGAGGAAAGGCTCAAGGAGCTCGACTTGTACACCCTGGAGGAGAGGAGGGGAGGGACATGGGGGAAATGATAGAGGTCTTTAAGTTCATGAAAGGGATCAAAAAAGGAGGCCCAGTCAGGGTGCTCCAAAGGAAGGAGGGTGGGGCAATAACAGGTCATGGGTGTAAACTGGAATGGGGCAGGCTCAGAAGGGAGAAGAGGAGATGTTATTTCACTGAAATGGTGGTGGAGCAATGGAATGCACTGCCCAGGGAGCTGGTAGAGATGGAGACTGTGGACAGGTTTAAGAGGGAATGGGACAAGTACAGGGGGAGGGTAAATCTAACCAGGTACAATACAGGTGGAACATCTGGGACTGGGGACAGTATAACCCAAGGGGAAGGGGGTAGCAAAATTGGCCCTCAGTGCAGGTGCTGAAAATCGAGCAGACTCAAGAGACCGTTAGGCTTATTCTGCTGACATTTTAGTATGTTAATATGTTAGTATGTTAATAGAGATGTGCAAAACTGGCAAATTTTCATTACACAAAATATTTAGTGAAATTCACCCATTTTGCAAAATTTTTAACAGAAGTGAAATTTGGAAGTTTGCCCACAGAATGCAAAATTTCACCTGTGGAAGGCAAAATTTTGCCCTCAAAACACTGAAATTCACCTTTCGCCAGCAACATTTTGCCACTTTTCCAGTGAAATTTCACAGGCAGAACTCTACCTTTCGCACCTCATGAAATATTTTGTGCAATGGGTGAATTTTTCAAAATATTCTGCATGGCAAAGTTGCCTATTTCTTGGTAATTTTGCCAGAATAATATAATTTAGCAACATCTCTGCATGTTCAGATGGGTCTGCAGTACATGAAAAAAGGTATGACTGATTCTACTGGCCATATGTGGTGAACCATTCTTCTCTACCTCCAAAGAGCATATGCCTATGAGTAACTGTCTTGGAACTGTACCTTGTGCTTCAGACAGGCAGCAACAGACTGGGGAAGGGTGTGGCTAAGACTCCAGAGACTTAAAATCCAATTTTCTTTTAATTTCCTTACTTTGTGCAGTTTGTGTTCTTTAACCCTAATGTCTGTGTTTATACTGTGTCTATCTATATACAGTATATCTCAGAAATGTTGACCGTCATAAGGGAAAGGCTTAATTAACCTGACAAGTTTGTGGGTTGAAAGGTTTTTTCTGATGGATAGAACTCTAAAAAGTAAAATGAATATAGACTATTTGAATAACTAGTAAGTGATTTATAGTTCCAATGTCCTTGCTGCATTGTGCTTTTTTGTATACACTGGTACAGTCTACTGCCTTAATTATGTTTTCTGCTTTTCTAGGTCAGTGAATACTGTACTGGACACACTGCTTGGTACTACTAGACTGATAGAGAGAGAGATGTTCCTGTTAAGGATTGGATAAGGCTGGGGGCAATGCCTGAGGCTCTGTGAAATGGCCTTTATATATTTGTGCACAGTAACATTGCACACTGCCACTAATGGCCATAAAATTACATGCAGATGTTTCCTTAACACCCGGCATGCCAAATGTGTTCATTAGCATGCTGGATTCTGAATATGGCTCCCAGGAGCAAAGGTGCAATCAGGAGCAATGTGGAATGTGGAATTCCACTGGCAGAATTCACACAGATTGGCATTTACACTTCTGAAATAATTCTCAGAATTTCTTTGTGAATTTTGTAGAATTCTGAGGAGGATTTCTAAGCTAACTATAGAATAATTTTCTGTGGATCTCATCAATGACAGAGTAATTAATTTGCTGTGGACTGTGGAAAAAGAATGTATAGTTTATGAAAACTGAGAATTACTAATCTACAAAAAACATCCGCTTTTGACATTTAAGAATTCCACTACTGACAGAATTCCATGGAATTAGAATCTTTTGAAATTTTCCACAGAATTCTATTTCATCAGAATTTGACCATTCTGCACAGCACTGCCTCTGTTCTATTTAGGATATGTTATCCACCTGGGTGTGTGTTGTCAGCAGTGGACTGTGGTGCACCTTGCATGTGCACTTTCAGCAGCACTGCCATAGCTTAATATTCGTAATGGTAACTCGTGTCAGACAGGACATACTGCTTGAATGAATAAGATTGTCTACAAGCTGCATGCTGTTTTGTGGTGCTCTGTATATTGTGGCACAAATCATCACTTAAATACTTGGGCTTATGCTGACATAAAGGTTGAAGAGCAAAACTGTGTTCTATATTGATTCGTTTATGGACAACATTCACTACAATTTTCCTCAATGAAGCAGAAGTTTTGATTTTTTACTTTAACATGGCACAGGTTCAGATCTGTAAGCCCTGTTTTGATAAGTTAATAAAACATGCTTCCTGTTCAGTGGATTGCATTGAACTAATCTGTATGATCATTGAAACTTGAAGGGAATAGTACAGAATGTTCTTCATGAAAAGAAAAAATATTTCACATCAGTGTTTATTTTGGTACAATTACTACTAGATGATTTGTGGGTATCAATATTAGAGCTACAATTCTAAGTCAACCCGAGACTTGAAAACCTTTAGCTATAGGTGATCAATTCTTGTGTATGCTGATAAGTTTCTGGGCTAAATTTAAATGTTTTGTTTAAAATCATTCTACTCATGCAAACTATTTGAACTACTAATAACTGAATAGGCTGTCTACCCCTGAATATTCACAAACACTTAGATTTAAAAATGTTTTGTCAGCTCGTGGCACTATGAGCCTGCACCAGGGGTGGCCTACATTTAGCTCATGAGCCACATGTTGCTGTTGAAGCAGTTTGATGTGACTCCCGAGGGATTTGAAAATTTCATGTCATGTGCATGGCACAGTCTTTTAAGTTTGAGAAAAATTAAAGTACAGGAGCTGAAAAGTGCCCTGAGTGCTCAACAAGCTACTTTTATTAAGCCTGCAAGCAAATCTTAAGCTCCAGAGCTGCTCTGAATAATTATTTTAAATTTACAACTATTTTTTTAAATACTACAACTTAATAAAATAATTTTTATTAAGGTTAATTTGGGGGGCTTTGTGGTGGGTTATGGACATCAAATGGGTGAGCACCATTTCTGACCCCTTGAATCAAGGATCTGGGATCAAGGGAGGCACAACTAATGAAATGTATTTCGTGGGTTTAAAGGACAGGATAGATAGGGCAATTGACTAGCAGCATGCTGTTGGCACTTGGTTTAGCTCTAGGGAGACATTAAGAAGATTTTTTTTAAAGTGGGAAGCAGACCTGGGAAGGTTGGGGGGTCAGTGTAGAAAGCGGGTTGCTCTAAAAGATGCAGCAGCTCCTGGCTCAGAGTCAGGAGCCATCAACTTTTCTTTGTCCCCAGAACCTGGTCAATAAAGACACAGACACAAATGTTTGTGATTGTTGCATTCGGCAAAAGTTTACTAAGACTCCAGTTTCCATTCTTTACAATAACTGATCACTCTCATTGTCCTTTACACACAGTTCAATCATACTGCTTATAATTATACATATACATACACTGTGTCACTCACTTTTCTTTTGTCCATCCCAAAGACGTATGTCATGGGAGGGTGGGGACCCCCTTTCTTCCTCTTTGTCGTCAGGCGTACGAGCATAAACCCGTACCCTGCCTCTGTCCTATCTCCCTGTGACCTTTTTTCCTGTTTTCTTTAAAGCACTTTCCTGTCCTAGTCCTCCTTTTTCTGTCCCTTATTCTCTGCAGTCCACCTCCTGCAGTCCACTTTTGTAGCCTCTTACCACTGTGCTCCACCTGCCACAGTGTTGCACTGTGCTCCACCTACCACAGCACTCCTTTCTGCTACTTCTTATAGGGACGGTGGGTGGGAAATTCCTCTGGAGCAAATTGTGACTTTTTTGCTCCCTTGCAGCCCTTCTTAAGTCCTTTTTAGCTCCACCCCCTCCTGGCCTTACCAATCCTGGGTTGCTTACCTGTCTTCCTTTCCTTTCTCCTAACCCCACCTCCTTGTGACCTCATCGTAGGAAACCCCGCCCCCCGCAGCCTCCACTACTAATTCTTGTCTGGGTCATGGGGACAACATGATCTGCCCTTTAAGTTGGGCAACCCTCTTTATTGTGGAGAAGGAGATGACTAGAGTCAGGGAGTTGTGAACAAGGGATTAGGCTTGGTCACCTGGGTGGTTACAATTGTGGGGTTAATATTTGTTTACATTTTTGACCATGTGAAACGTGAACCATTCCAACTACAGAAAACCTTGCCAAGTTTGAAGTTAGATGGTTGCATGGTAGAATGAATGAATATCATTTCTGAAAATAATAAAACTACTGTACAAGCAGATGCAAATTTGCTAAAATGTCTTGACATTGAAATGCTACTAAAGGTGGAGCAATAACAAAAAGTCCATTAGTATTTGAAAATCATTATCTACAGAAATCAAAGGCTTGCAGGGTAATGACAAGTTCTTTCAGCTGTAAACTTCCTATCTCCCAATAGTTCTCATTGTTCTAGTTCTAGACTCTGGAAAAAGCATGCTCTTAGTGAGAGTTCTGATAGACCAGCCCTACTAAGCTTGTCTAGGAGAATGGGTCTGCACGGGTGTTGAAGGCATGGCAATGTTGACATAGCAAAGATAATTGGGCCATGCCCATTGTGTTCAGGCTGATGTCAATAAGTCTGAATAGGGAGTAGACTGGGAAGGGGTTTTCCATAACCCAGACTGGAACTGACTAGTAAGGAAAAGGGGTTAAGTAAGGTACACACAGATGAAAATTCAGTTAAATATATTGCACCCATTAAAAGACCTGTAAGTTAAAACAACAGCAGAAAGTAGTTAACTAGTATTTGAAAAAGAAAAAAAAAACTAAAAAACAAGGGTCTTGATTTGCAAAAGTCTTGATTCAGGCACAATTCCAAATGTTGAGTTGTGCCTGCATCAAATCAGCGATAGAATGGGATTTTCAAATATTTTGAAACATTTACGACAGTTGTAACCAAGGTACAGCAAAAGAATTATGCATGTGCCACTTGTGCAATGCAGGTGGAAATCAAAGTGATGTAAAATGAGGAAATTGTACCAGAAACAGACCGCCATTATGGTGGTCTCACTTTTTGATCCAAGTTGCCCATTTGCACTTGAAATGTAATGCAATTTATAGACCGCTTTTTCAAAAATTATTTATTTATTTATTTGAACATCGGTTTACAACCTTTGAGCCAGAGGCTCATTTCCAAAGGTACCTCATCACATTGAGGACAAATACATAAGAGACTTTTGGTTACCACATATGGGTTACATAGATTGCAAGCACTTAACAGAACTTTGGTTGCAGCATACTGGTTATATAGTTAACAAGCACATGTGATTACACCAGTTAAACAGATAAGCCGGTCTGGTTACAATGGCATATTCTTGCATGATGGTAAGAGCAAGCTGCAGGATAATAGCAGTACAAACAGCAATGGGTGAGGATTAAAGAGGTGTGGTGTGGATGCCGCCCAGTGGGCATTGTCAGGACACAGAGAGCTACGCCTCAGTTATAGACAGGTGCAGCTTTGCATATTAAATAGTTGGCTGTGAAGTGGGTTTTGAATTTGGAAATCATGGGGGCATCTGAGATGGGGGCAGGGAGTGAGTTATACCAGGACGGAGCTCTATAGCAAAGGGATCTCTGTCCATGGGATGTCCTAGATCTTGAGACCAGAAAAGTGGCCTTGCAGGAGGACTGCGTGCAGACCAAGGGTTGGGGTTGGTGGAGGGAGGCTGTCAGCCCAGGTGGGGATAGTCCAAGAAGAGTTTTTTTAGTTATTATGCATGTTTGGTAGCGTAGACGTTCGTCTAGATTCAGCAGTTTTGCCATGCAATAGAGCTGGCACAAATGCATAAGCCTGGGAGCACCAGTGATTAGCCTGCATGCTTTATTTAAGATTAGGCAAATTTTATTGAGGGCGGTCGTGTCAGCAGCGCCGTATACTGGTAGGCCATAGTCAACAAGGGATAGTATAGAGGAAGTAACTGCTATACAGAGGGCAGCAGGGGGAGACAGTTTTAATGGTGGTATAAGATACCTAGCTTCACATTAGTGGCTGAGGCAAGTGCATCAATGTGGGTGTGGTAGGTCAGGACTGAGTTAAAGGAGACCCCAATGTACTTATAGGAGTGGACTTGCTCTAGTGGTTGTTTGGAGCTGGGGAGGATATGAAGTGGGAAGTTGCTGGCTTTGTTTTGCGGGTGGGCAAATAGCATTTTTTTGGTTTTTTTGAGATTAATGACAAGTCTGTGCTTTTTAAATCAAGTTTTGGCATCATTATAGGATAGTTGTAGGGAGTCCTGGAGGGAGATAGGGTTACGGTGGGTGGCAAAGATGATGGCGTCATCTGCATACAGCAGAATTTTTCCAGTGCATGCACTGGGCAGGGTGTTAAGGTAGAGTGAGAAGAGTAGGGGTCCCAGGATGGAGCCCTGAAGAACCCCTGATTGGATGGGACAAGTTTTGGAAAGTGTCCCATTAATTCTGACACATTGGGAGTGGGTAGATAGGTAGCTGGTGCACCAGGTGAGAGGCCCAGTAGAGAAGCCAGTGTGGCAGACGGCATCAGGCATGAGGGAGTGGGAGGCAGTGTCAAATGTCTTTGAGAGGTCGACGAACACTGCCCCAGCTAGGGAGCCAGAATCCAGAGAGGAGTGTAGGAAAGTTGAAAATTCAACTAGTGCAGTGCTGGTCCTGTGTCCGGCATGGAAACTGTGCTGTTCAGGGCAGAGGATGTTGTGTTTGGTCAGGTATTCAGTGATTTGCATGGCAGCCAGCTTTTCTAGGGCTTTGGAGAGGGTGGGAGTATGGAGATAGGATGATAGTTCCTGGCAGAGGACCTGTCACCACCTTTGTGAATGGGAGTAACAATGGCAGTTTTCCATGCAGTTGGGAATTGCCCTAGGCAGAGGGATTTGTTGAGAAGGCAGGTAAGTGGGGCAAGAACCTGATCCAGA
Source organism: Neoceratodus forsteri (assembly GCA_016271365.2). NCBI lineage: Eukaryota > Metazoa > Chordata > Ceratodontiformes > Ceratodontidae > Neoceratodus > Neoceratodus forsteri. The sequence goes on from CM028134.1 coordinate 883,857,855, forward strand.
ACCAGACAGAGGATGCTTTGATCCAGGGAGTCATTGCCGGGGCTATTGTTTTTTAAAGCTCTGACCAGGTAGGGTCTGGCTTCCTGGGCAGTTACCCTACACAGGTAGAAGCAAGGGCGCTGGAAGTCTGGGGCAGGTAGGAAGGGTGGCAGGTCAAATAAATTACTGGGGAGGACAGAGCTCAGGTCCGTAAAGGCTGTGTTAAGGTAGTTTGCAATGTTTTCTGGGTCCGTAACAGTTGTGCCATTAATGGTGATCTAGGATGGGGAAGGGGAGCTTTTGCTACCATTTTATTGTTTGACATTATCCCAGAAAGTATGGGCACACCCACAGGAGGAGGTGAGAGTGGCCTGGTAGTGGTCAGACTTGGCTTTTCGGATGGCCCAAGTGCACTTATTCAGTGCAGCACTGTAGGTCTGTCTGTCAGCCATCCAGCCTGTTTCTGTGGCAAGGTGCCATAGGTTATCCCTCTGCCTGAGCAGTTGTAATAGGGCAGGAGTAATCCAGGGCACATTATGTTTTTTGGTTAGAGCAGCCGTGAGGGATGCAAAGAGGTTGCAGGCTTTGTTAAAGGTTTGGGAAAAGTTGGCAAGGGCAGTATCTATGTCAGGAGCGTGGTGAATGGGGGAATAGTTTATCTGAGCAAGAAATTGCTTAAGGTTTTCCAGCCCACCTGGTCTGAAACACCGGTGGAGTGTGGGCTGGGCTGTGAGTCGGGGCAAGAGGGTCACCCAATGGAATAGGATAGGGAGATGGTCACTGAGTGAGTCAGGGAGGACTTGGATGTCCAGGATTTTTGGGGGGCGGTTGGTGATGATAACATCTAGGAGGTTATCATCAAATCAGATCAAATCAAATCTTACCCAAAGTCTACAGAAAACTCTGGTTTGCAGGGGGCAATCAGATCACCATTAAAATTAACTTCCTGTCATCTCTAACTCTTTATCTGGCACATTGTTTATGGCATTCTTATTACAGATTATTACTGAAAATAGCATGTTATGAGCAGAAATAACCTTATCTGAGTGAAAATAAACTGTTTGCACACTTCTTTAAAAATATCAGGTTTTATTTTTCCAGTTTGTTCCCCACTAGTGTGGGATATAGAATTGGGACTGCTCCTGTTCACTGAATTAATAAATAATTTTACCTCATACAGTGTGTCAGCACATGCAGCTACAGGGAGAAGAAGGAGGGGGAAGTGTTGAGGAAGAGGGTAGACCAGAGAATAGAGAGGTAAGAATTTGGGATTAAGCAACTGGCTAAAGTATTAGGGCAAGTAATAACCATTTGACACAGCAGTGAACTTCATCTAAAAAATGCAATGCCAGAATATGATTCAGTTGATAAGTGAGTTTCAGGGAATTCAACAGTCATGCGAAACACATGTAGTCTTCTTATTAAATTTGAATGTGATCTTTTCCTTGACACCAAACCCATCTGCAAATGTGCATTTCTTTACTACAGTCAACATTATCTGTTGCATACTAAACACAGTAAAGCAACACTGAAATTTGAATTTTACTGAATTATTTATTTATTTTGTTTTTGTTTACCGGGTAAGTGCCATTAGCCAAAAAATGACTATTTTCAAGCGTGACCCGGGAGATTACAATAAGCAGGGTGAACAGTGGAATACAATTTGAGTTGGGGTACAGACATAATACATACAGAGCTAAAACAAGGTTTTACAATCACATAATTAGGTGAAAATTAAAAGTTCAATAGTTTACATTAATTGGAAGAATCAGTGAAAAGTCACATACGGCTGCAGTTGATTGGGTAAGGGTAGCTACAGCACAACAAGATGAGACAATAAGTGCCTAGAGTAATTAACTCACACATGATTAGGGTTACCACCTGTCCTGATTTTCGCAGGACAGTCCTGATTTGGGCAGCTGTGTCCTGCAAAAAAAAAACATGAAAAATACTAAATGTCCTGATTTTACAGTAGTAAAAATATTTTCTAACTTTCCACTAAATGTTCTAGAAAACTACAATAGCTTAACTAAAATGCCTTAAAATGATAAGAAACAATAGAAGCAACTAAGAAACTACAATACTTAGCCTTAATTCTGATTATACAGAGAAAACAAGTCTGTTGCATCGGTCAAGGTTAGGTACTGTCCTGCGAAAAATCATGTTTCAGTAAGAAATGTCCCACTTTGGGCTTCTTAAAAGGTGGTAACCCTACACATGATTTGCAAACATACTTTTGTCAAAGGTTACAGTTAATTAAATAATTTTAATTTGAAATTCCAAAAAAGCCATTTTAAAACTTATTATATAGTTTAGTTTAATTCATTTTGAAATAACTTTGAAATACTGTATGTTTCACAGACTGTATAGTTTCCTTGTTTAATTCAGCACATAAAATGTATCAGCAGTGGTCACGTACTGTCAAAAAGATTTTAACAATCCAGACATGCAATATGTTTATTGACAGAGCTCTTGCAATCAAGTTACATAATGCTTAGCAGGCTAAAAAATCATTTCTGACAACTGACAGTCTAAAAAACTCAGTGGTAACTAGGTTATAATGCAAATACATTTTTATGGTGTGTCAAAGTTGTTCCTGCTTCACTGGTACATGTTGCAGAAAAAAACATCTCTGCAGGGAGTCATTATATATCAGCAGTGATCAACTAATTTGTATCTCTGTGTGTTAAGCATGAGGAAACATACAGGTGCTAAATATATTTCTTGGTGAACTACCACTGAGTAAAAATGACAGCAGATTGATTTAAATATAGGAATGATAAAGTGTTTCCCTTAGCATTTTAATTAGGTGGTTAAAGTCCCTTGGAATAAATCTAGCACACTAAGTTGCACTATAATGAATTGTCCAGTTTCAAAAAGTCAGTATACAAGGGGTCTAATTCATTATAAAATTAGTTCTTCTTCATGGCAATGTATTCAAAGAGTAAGCATACTGCAAAAGGGAATTGTTACAGTTTATCATAAAAGGGCACCACTGCATTAGTTATCTGCTGGTAAAAGATGGAGTCTGACATGCAATAGTTGGAGATGTATTTTTTAAGAAAGAAATTTCTAAAAGATACTGTACTTTGGGATCTTCATTTTATCAAATGGCCCTTACTGAGATGAAAGAGCTGAGTCATAATACCCAATGCAATTCTTCTCATTGTACACCAATGCCTTCTTAATATTGAAAATGTTTAAGTACTGCATACGTTCTCTATATTATCAACTGCTTGTCTATTGAGATGAAAGAGGTTTTTAGTGGTACCCATTGGAGCTCTTCACAATAATACTTTCTGTAGAGATCAGAATGAATTTCCATGGTGTCCACATGAATTCTTCTGAACTGTACAGCAAAGCTCTGTTGAGAACATAAAGATATTGCCACCATAAGTTCCCATTTAATCTAGTGATCTGTTAAGAGATCATATGATTCATTTTTATTATATTGTTTTATTTACAATTTATTTTTCTTGGATAGCCCATCTGTGATGCAACATTTTGTTTCCAGTGGGGTCCTTCTTCAGCCCATTTCTGCCTTTTGGTTGACTGCAGCACTGGGAGGTTTTCTGACATGCACAAGGTCAAACAGTGAGAATTTTGACTCAAGTCAGTTCCAAAGCTGCAGTCTCCTGGTTCCCAACATGATGCTCCAACCATCAGATCCCACCACATTCCAACATGAAGACACATAATCAATAACAGCTGAAAGCAATACTGATTAGTTGCTTTTACTTACTATTACCATGTTGTGTATATGAGCTAGTTAATCTGTAAACTCTCATTGATAGAGGGATACATTATTTTAAAAAGATGCACTATTTCCTGCATCAGTTTTGCTTTAGGCTTTGCACCTCAAACTCAATTCTACTGTCACATGAGGAATTGCTACTATACTTTGAAGTTGCAATATACATGCAATGGAAATCTAATGGTTTGCAGAGGGATGCCAGGTTAATTTCAAAAATGAGGAAGAACTTGTAATGCATTCGATGGGGGCTCTGGACACCTGGACAAAAATCATGACTGTTGTGTGCAAACCCAGTTACACAGCAAGAAAAAAAAAAAGTATTTCAAGTTATTCTGTCAGTATAATTTTATAGATGGAAAAAGCACTGCAGATTAATTAGATCACTCCATTCACCTCTGCATGAGACACTTTAAATCAACAAAGAGTCTCTCATCTGCAGCTGCCCTGAGACAGGCAGGAGTGGCACGCCAACTGAAATTATTTTTTATTATAAAAATGGCAGCATTATCTCAACACATAAAGTCTTAGTATATCCCCCTTGATTTATAGTCTACATAGTGGAACTCCACATATTGTGAATGAATGTTTACTAGAATAATGAAGTATTTCTAACATTTTCATCATTGAAATATTTTTTTATTTGTTTTTGGTTACCGGGTAGGTGTGCTAGATATAGCAAATGCCTATTTTCAGGCACAACCTGGGAGAGTACAAAGAAAATACAATTAGAGTCTATACAGAGTGAACAAAGTACAAAAACAATCAACATAGTCAGTAAGATAGAGTACAATAAATGGAAAACAATCATCAATAGTCAGCAAGATACATCAGTAAATACAAACATCAGGGGGAAGGTTAAAACAACAATACAAAAACAGTAATAATGATAGCAATACATAATTCAGGCAAAAGTAGACTAATAGGATATATCTACTAAAACCAAAACCATGGCAGTAGGAAAGGTAAATCATCTAGTAAAAGGACTAATCAAAATATGGAATACTAAAAGCTGACTTTTAAAATTAGTACCAGTATTTCTCAAGAGGTGGGGCACATGCAGGAGAATGATTTAAAAACTGTAGACTGAAACACATAATTAATTATCAAAATCTATTGAATAAATTAAGTTGTGTCATGCTAACTTTAATCATACATGTAAAATATCCATTTTCTGCCCTTATGTAATTTTGTGAAAATGGCATACTGTGGACACAGAATGTACCCTCTCTAAGCCCCTACCCCATAGAAAACAGATAACCCCATGCCATCAAGGATGAACAGCATCTACCCTTTCACTATCCTCCAAAAAAAATCCTTCTTCAATGATACCATTCTAACCCTGCAACCATTCAAACCCATCTCCACTGATACAGAACAGGTTGCATTAAACTCTCATGCCAAAATATTGCTTTTGCATATCTTAAGGAGTTATATAAGTGTTGCTGGTCCAACACAAATCCTTTCAAAACCTGCTGCCTATGAGTTGCAACTCAGTTTTGCTTAGTATTGTGACAGAACTATAGAAGCTTTACAGTAAAGTTGCATAAACATTATAGAAAAGTTACTTTTCATAAGCTGAATAAGTGTTCTTAATGACAGGAGTCTGGGCAATGACTTCTGATGACACGTCAGATGAAAGTAGAAGTGTGGTAAGAGTTCCAGTGCCAACCACACCAAAAAGCTTTTAAATGTGTTACTTAAGTCTGTCCTTGCATCTCATCACCCACCCAACTAAAGAGCTCTAGCAAGCAGGACAGTGATAACGCCAGTAAAGAATAAACAAGCATTTGTCAATGCCAAATGTTTGCTTGCTGGAATTGGCATTGGTAGTGTAGGAGTTACAGAGCTGCATAATAGGAATGGCAGTGAAGTATTGAACTGAAGCCAACTCCACCACCACTCTGCAGATACTGTCAGGCATTGGGGTGTACCTTTGGGTCATCAGGCATAATGGCCATGCCATTTCACCACACCCTACCCTACAGACATGGACAAGTGTCATGGTGTGCCTTGGGGTCTTTGGCCCTTATGTTCACCCCATTCCATCAGGAAATACGGTGAGATGGGTGCTGTATAGGAGAATGGGGTGAACTTTGGGGCTGAAGAGTCCAAGGCACACCTCAATGCCTCTCATTGGCTGCAGGGTGTGGGTGGGGGTGGAATGGTATGAGCATTACAGGTGACAATCCCAAGTTACACCTCTGATACCTGTCATTCTGTACAGGGTTGAGCTTTATGGTTGGCCTCAGGCGTTCATTGGTATTTTCACTTCAAATTTTCAACATGGTTTTTTTGTGACCTCCACCTCATGAACAGTGGCAATATCAGTTCGTAAGCTGAAAGCTGCTTTTGCATAGAGACTGTGCCATTTGGCACCACAGGTGCGAAAACACATTTTGAGCAGGATGTGAAAAATGACAGCTGTACTGTTCATGGGGAGGTGTAAAAAATTGCAATGTTGAAAATCTGCAGTGAAAAATATTAAAAATACTGTTGAAGTCACGAACGTGAGTAGAAACTGTGTAACGCACACCTGTAATATAATTAGTTTTGGGGATTTTTTACAGCAAATTGTCAACACAGGCATTTTGGGACCTCTGCTCAGGAACAGTGTCACTGCGATTTTCTTAATCTGTCCCGAACAGTGATTTCCCACAGCGACCACACATTTCTGCGCTGGAAGTGCAAAAACACATTTCGGCCATGGTCTGAAAAATGAAAGCTGTACTGTTCATAAGGAGGTGTGAAAAATGCCAGTGGTGAAAATCTGAACTGAAAATATTACAAATTCATGAACTTATGAGGGTGTGTGGAAACTGCATAATGCTCGCTTATAACACAGTCATTTTATGGACTTTTGTCACCAAACTTTTAACATAACCATTTTAAGACCTCTACTCATGAACAATGTCACTGTGATTTTCTTAATCTGTCCTGAACATTGATTTCTCACACCGACTGCGCCATTGTGCGGTACATGCACAGAAACACATTTTGGGTGAGATGTGAAAAATGACAGCTGTACTGCTCATAAGGAGGTGTGGTAAAATGGCAATGTTGAAAATCTGAAGTGAAAATATTAAACATTTGTGAACTTACGAGTGTGCGTAAGAACTGCGCAACGCACGCTTGTAAATTAGTCATTTTTGGGAATTTTTCCATCAAATTTTTAACATAGAGTTTTTGGGGGCCTACCTCATGAACTGTGACACTGTCATTTTGTAAATCAGTCCTGAAAGGTGGTTCCACACAGTGACCTCAAAATCACCTTTCAGGGTCGATTAACACCATCACAGTGCCAGAATTCATGAGGAGGGGTCCCAAAAACACCATGTTGAAAATTTGGTGCCAACATTCCAAAAAATGCCTGAGATATGCATCAAAGTTTAAAAAAACATATTTATTCCATGACACAGCTTACTGGCATTTCTTCAGTTCACAGTCGGCTTTGAAAAGTGCAGATGTGTTTCCGGTCTGCTGAAGATTGGTGTGAGGTGGGGGTGTGGGGAGGTGGATGCACAGAGGGTGGGTGCTGGTTGTGGGGCAAGACAATCAATGAGGGACTGTTTTTTTTCTTTTCAGGTGTTTCTTTTCTTTTTAGGAGGATGACACGGGACTTGTGCCATGCTGGGGTGGGCTCCCAGCGTGGCACCTGGAAGATTTTTTTTGGGGGGAAGTAGAGCCGAAGATGATGATGCAGGACTTGTGCCACACTGGGGTGGGCTCCCAGCATGGCAGCTGGAAGATTTTGTTTTGGGGGGCCGTGGAGCCGACGGGCGATTGAGCACCTCCTTCGGCCATACAGATGTGTGCCATGCTGGGGTGGGCCCCCAGCATGGCAACTGGAAGTTTGTTTCTTTTGGGGGGATTTAATTGAGCCGATAGGGGACTGGGCACCAATGAAGAAAAAGAAAGCAAGAGAAAGCAGAGACGTGTATAAGCAGGATTGCCTGCAATATGCTAATCAACACTATCTTATCGCTGCTCACTGAAGCTGAATTCCCTTTCAAATGTACGGCACTGCATTTTCATCTGCTGCCATAGACAGCTGCAGCATTCATTGGTGAACTGTGGCTGCACCTGCAAACACACTGACTGATTTGGAAGAGACAGGGTGCCATACCTACAAATACTCAGATGATGGCACTATGTTTCATGCCCATGAGTGCAAGCAAACATAAAAATGTCTCACCAGCAGCAAGAATTAGTGACAGAGCTTCCTCTGGTGCCTCCAATCCCAGTACACTTGCAGATCCCAAAGTGCCAGAAGACCGACTCACCCCCAGTGACTACTCTGAGATGAACCTGCTTGAATAATTTCTAGTGGAACTAACCATGATCAAAATGAACATAACAGAGAATGCAGGGCATTTAAAAACAATCAATGCCTCCCTCTATACCCTCACTCATTGAATGGGTGACATGGAGACCACAGTAAGCTAACTAGAAGCCAAAACTCATACAGATGAAAGAGAATTGATTGCTTTCCAAAGGAAAATCACCAAATTAATGGAGAGGATTGATGACTAAGAGAATAGGAGTAGGCAAAACAACCTACTACTTCTTATCAGCATCCCTGAGCTGGATGATGGAAAGAATCTGATTACATAGAAATATAAACTTTGACAGCAGATAAGGCCCGCTTGGCCCACCTAGTCTGCCCATTTCCCTACCTACAGGATAAGCTACAGATCCTAGTTAACCAAAAGTCTATTTCTTCCTACCCCCCACAAAAATTGTCTTATGTCTGTCCCATGCATTCTTGAATTCTCCCACAGTTTTAAACCCCACAGCCTTCTCTGGAAGGCTGTTCCATGTGTCTACCACCCTCTCTGTGAAAAAATGCTTCCTCACATTGTTCCTGAACCGGCCCCCCCATCTTCAAATGGTGTCCCATTGTTCTTGCACATCTGTTTTTCTGAAAGATACTTCCTTCTTGGACTTTGTTAATTCCACTGAGGTACTTAAAAGTTTCTATCATGCCTTCCCTCCTTTCCTCAAGGGTATTCGTATTAAGCTCCTTTAGTCTCTCCCCATATGGCTTCTCTTGCAGACCCTGCACCAATTTAATTGCCTTCCTCTGGACTGCCTCCATCCTGTCTATGTCCTTGCGGAGATGGGGTCTCTAGAACTGGATGCAGTACTCCAGATGGGGTCTCACCAACTGTCTGTACAGAGGGATAACAACTTCCTGTTTTCTGCTGGTGATGCCTCTCTCTATACATCCCAGTACCCCCCAGCCATATCTACTACCTTCTCACATTGCTTGCTAACCTTAAGGTCATCTGATATAATTACTCCGGTCCCTTTCCATTTTTGTTGTTGTTACTACCTCCCTCCCTCCCCATTGTGTAATCTTCCCCCGGTTTTTTGTTTCCCAGGTGCATTATTTTGCACTTCTTTGCATTGAATCCAAGCTGCCATTCTTCTGACCATTCCTCCAAACTTGCCAAGTCCCTCCTCATCCTTTCCATGCCTCCTTGTGTATCAACCCTGTTGCAGATCTTTGTGTCATCTGGAAAGAGGCATAGTTTTCCTTCCAGTCCCTCTGCAATGTCACTTATAATGACATTAAAAATGACTGGACCCAGTACTGAACCCAGAGGTACCCCACTAGTAACCCTTTTTTCTTCAGAGTGGACTCCATTTACAATTACCTTTTGTGTCTTGCTATTCAGACAATGTTTTACCCAGGCTACCACCCTGGCACCCACTCCAAGGCTGGTTAATTTGACTATTAATCTTTTGTGTGGGACTGTGTCAAATGCCTTGCTAAAGTCTAGGTATGCCTGTAAGAGGACACTAGGTCTTATCTGATAGTTCAATTTGATAGGTTACAGGACCTGTTCGTCTGACCACTGTGTAAGGACCTTGCCATTTCATGTATAATTTGTTATCTGATGATGGGAGTAGTAACAACACCTTCTCACCTTCTTGAAACTCTTTGATCTTTATGCCTTTGTCATAGTGATATTTTTGTTTTTCCCGTTGTTTACAGTTAACTTGATGAGCACGTTCTATATATTTAGTTAGTTTTTGTCTAAGCTGACAGATGTAATATACTGGGGTCCTGATCCTGAGATGTCTGCCCATTTTCACATTTTTCTCTTATTACATCTAGGGGGCCATGAGGGTTTCATCCATATAGCAACTCAAATGGCGAGAACCCTGTGGAAGCTTGGGGTACCTCCCTATATGCAAACATCAGGTAGGGTAATAGTACATCCCATTTTCGGCCCTCTTCTTGACAATATTTCTGCAGCATTTTCTTGAGTGTCTGGTTGAAACGTTCAACCAGACCGTCTGTCTGTGGATGATATGGAGTGGTATGAATGGCAGTAACAACTAAAGGTATGATACAATCTTTTTAGTAGGAGAGAGCAAAAATTACTGCCCCATCAGTCAACATTTCTTTTGGTATGCCTGTCCTACTAAAGAGTTTGCCCAGTTTTTCCGCTATTTTTGGGGCAGTGATATTGCGTAGGGAATAGCCTCTGGGTACTTAGTAGCATAATCAGACACTACTAATATATATTGATTACCCTTTGAACTTTTGGGTAGTGGCCCGACTATATCCATTGCTATTCGTTCAAAAGGGGTAGTTATCAATGGTAAAGGCATCAGGGGTACTTTATTACTCTTGTCTAACTTAGCAACCTTTTGACATTCTGTGCAACTTCTGCAGTAGTCTGCCACTTGTTCGTGTATACCAGGCCAAAAAAATCTATATAGTAGACGGCTTAATGTGCGGTCCCTACCTAAATGTCCGGCTAAAGGTATATTATGAGCCACGTCCAACAGTTGTTTTCTATAAGCTTGGGGTACCATTAGCTGTTCTACTATTTCCCCATTTTTTGGGTTTACACACCTTCGGTATAACAAACCATTATACATTTTATATCTGTCAGCACTTGAACCATCCCTGCCATCAGACATTTGAGAAAAACAACTTTTTAAACTAGGGTCTTGTTGTTGTGCAGTTTTAAAGTCAATACTTGATATTAAGGAATCAAATTCCTTCTTATGTTCCTGGTTCCATTGCTTCTTAACCTTTCTTCTTTGTGCCTTAGACTTCTTATCCTTTCTTGTCTCCTCAAATAGATCAGCAGCAAATGGGAAGACTTGTCCTGGACTTTCTCTAGTCTGGGATCTGGTTACCAGGGCTTCTACATGGTTAGAAATTAGGGACTGGAAGTCAGGGTAGTCATGTCCAATCAGCACAGGGACTGGTAGGTTGGGGACAGCCCCTACAAGGATGTTATAAGTATGTCCTTGTATTGTTAGGTCTAAGTTATATAGTGGGTAATAATGGGTGTCCCCATGTATACAAGTCACACGAGTAGTTTGAAGCTCAGTATTAATAGATGAGTCTAGTAGATGGCTTTGAATAAGGGTCTGTCTGCTCCCTGAGTCAAGGAGACCATATACGGTGTTTTGCCCAATTTGAACTGGGATGATATAATGTCCCCAATTTGCTAACGCCAAATGTGTGGGTTCCGATTTCTTTTTGGGACAAAACCATGCCACATGTCCCTTACTGCCGCACTCATGACAGATGATGTCTGGATTATACCCCATTTGCACCTTTGGGTACATTTTGGCTACCATGGGTGGATTCTTTGGTGAAAAAGGGGAGACAGGTTGTTTAGAAACAATAGGCGGATGGACGTGTGGTAAAGTCCCTTTTGATCGTGTAGACCTAGCAGCAACAAAATCTTCTGCAAGCCGAATCGCTATATCTGAAGTCTCAGGTCGGTGTTCCTTTACCCACAGTTGCACATCTTGTGGGAGGATCTTAATAAACTGTTCTAGAATAATGGCCTCTAGGATCTGGTCAAGTGTCCTGATGGTTGGCTGTAACCACTTGAAGCACAAGTCCTTTAGACGTATATAGACGTCTTGAGGGTTATCTGCATTCTGATATTTAAAAGTTCGAAATCGCTGCCTGTAGGTCTCGGTGTTTATGTCGTAACACTTTAGAATTGCAGCTTTCACCTGATCATAATTATTAGCATGTGCTACCGCTACATGACTGTATGCAAGCTGAGCTTTTCCAGTTAGGTAAGGGGCCAGGCGAATCACCCACTGATCCCTGGGCCACGCACAGGCTGTGGCAACCCTCTCAAAGGTCATTATGTAAGCTTCAATGTCATCAGTTTCTGAAAGTTTCACTAGTTTAATGTCTTTATATCCCCCAGCTGGTGGATCTGGTGGCTGACTTACACCCAGAGCTTGTATTGCCCTCAGGGTATCAGTCCGTCTAGCCTCATATTCCTTTTTATCTCTTTCTTTCTGTTTTTCCATTTCCATTTGGTGCATGCATAACCACCTTACCAGTTCATGGGTCTCCAAAGGGGGTATCTCCGATATCTCCTCCTCCATACCTCCTCCACTCGCCTGCTCTTCTGGATCGCCTTCTACCTTGGAAATAGGTTTCCCTTCCTTCTTCCTCATGACAGGATCCATCCCTGGTAATAAAGGTATATGGAAGGCTGCAGATACTGATAGGGTAACAATTCCAGGAAAAGTATCAACGTCCACTTGCTTCTCCTGCATGCAGAGTCCACTAGAGTCTCGGATAGACTCACCCAGGTGTTTTTAGCCAGGGATCCTACTTCTGACACCAGTGTAAGAGGACACTAGGTGGGTTACACAAGGACTCTGACACAATCTGTATTCTTCAGGATGAGCTTCAGGTAGTTTTATTCAACCAGTTCCAAACATAATAATTCCAACGAAAAGTACAAGAGGACTTATTCCGGCAAACAATAAAATAAAACAAAGTAAAAGAACATCAATGCAAAGGCATCAAACATGAGCAGTAGTATCCACATTTTATTTATTTATTTATTTAAGAATCAGTTTACAACCTTTGAGCCAGAGGCTCGTTTCCAAAGGTACTTCGTCACATAAAGACATACATTGCGTTTCGGTTACATAGCAAAGATTTGCAAAAAATCAATAGGCATTCACCAGAGGTGCCACGTCACATTGTGGTCAGACAAATACAATTGGGTACAGGGTACATGTAATTGATAACAGGTATTACACAAGTCTGTATCAAGTGAGAATTCTGGTAGATAAACATTGAAAACAGCTGGCACTGGCCAGGTTAAACCTAGGCATGGTGTACAGGGAAGTGGTGGAGGGGATGGTTGGGTGGAGAGCTGCCCGGGGGGCATTGTCAAGAGAAAAGAGGTGGAGGCTATGTTCAGAGACAGGAGCAGTTATGAGTGCTGAAGATGTGGTTCAGAAGTGCGGTTTTGAATGTGGAGATGGTGATGGCATTGGTGATGGTGGCAGGAGGAGTTAAACCAGGTTGGGGCTCTATAGCTGAAGGACCTCTAGCCACGGCTGGTTCTCGTTCTGGGGACCTTTTAGAGTGGTCTTGTAGGAAGACCGTGTTGCAATGGTGGGAGGGCTCTGGTGGATGGATGCCGTTACCCAGGGAGAGCCCAGTAGGGTTTTTGGTGAGGAGACAGGTCTGGTATCGGAGCCGTTCATCCAGGGTAAGCAGGTTAGCATCGACATATAGCTGACAGGCGTGTGTGAGCCTGGGGGAACCAGTAATCAATCTGCATGCTTTATTCAGGGTTAGGTGAATTTTGTTGAGTGCAGTGGTGTCGGCAACACCGTATACTGGTAGACCATAGTCTACAAGGGACAGAACAGACGATGTAACAGCTAGCCGGAGAGCATTTGGGGGAAGGCAGGTTTTATGGCAGAATAGGATGCCAAGCCATGTGTTGGTGGTGGATGTTAGGGCGTCGATGTGGTTGTGAAATGTGAGTGCTGAATCGAAGGTAACCCCAAGGTATTTGTAGGAGCAGACTTGTTCCAGTGGTTGGTTGGTGCTTGGAAGGATATAGAGTGGGTGGTTGCTAGCTTTGTTTTGGGGGTGTGAAAAGAGCATAGTTTTGGTTTTCTTAAGATTGATGACGAGTCTGCGCTCCTTAAACCAAGCCTCGGCACTATTGAAAGACTGCTGTAGGGAGTCCTGTAGGGAGATGGGATTACGGTGGGTGGCAAAAAGGACAACGTCGTCTGCATACAGCAGAATTTTGCCAGAGCATGCACTGGGCAGGGTGTTCAGATACAGCCAGAAGAGAAGGGGGCCCAGGATGGAGCCTTGGGGGACCCCAGAGAGAATGGGATGGGTATCAGAGAGTGTGCTATTAATCTTGACACACTGGGATCGAGTGTCAAGATAGCTAGCACACCATGCCAGGGGGCCAGCCGAGAGACCAGTGAGGCAGAGTGCATTCAGCAGCAGTGGATGGGAGACAGTGTCGAAAGCCTTTGAGAGGTCAATGAACACTGCATCAGCTAGGGAGCTGGTATCCAAGGAGGAGTGTAGGAAGTTGGAGAATTCAATAAGGGCAATGCTGGTACTGTGACCCGCACGGAAGCTATGTTGCTCTGGGCATAAGATGTTATGCTTAGCCAGATAATCAGTGATTTGAATGGCCACCACTTTCTCCAGGGCTTTAGAGAGGAGGGAGGATGGAGATTGGCCGGTAGTTGTTGGCCGATGACCTGTCGCCTCCTTTATGAATAGGTGTGATAATGGCTGTTTTCCAAGCTGTGGGGAATTGTCCCAGGCAGAGTGACTGGTTAATTAGGCTTGTGAGAGGTGCAAGGACTTCATCTAGCACCAGCCTGAGGATGCTGGGGTCCAGTGAGTCACTGCCGGGATTGTTGCCATTGAGAGCTTTGATTAGGATGGATCTGGCTTCCTGGGTGGAAATCTTTCGCAGGAGGAAGCTGGGGTGCTGGAGGACATTAAACTAGAGCACTAGTTTTGGATGCTTACATGTCACCATCCCAACCGCTACTAACTCTTTACTTGCTACTGACCCAATTATATACCTGATACTAAGCTCTTATTGGGTGAATTACCCATCAATCAAATGTCTTTATAATTTTATTTTACAAACAGCTTATTTATGAATTCTGTACAACAAGGTATTTATCTTGATACCTTTTAAACTCACATAATGGTTGTGAGCACATTAATATTTGGTTTAATACATCTTTTAGTGGGTTTCCAAAGTAAGTCCCTCCCCTTCTCTATAAGGGTAGCAACACAATGGCCGGCTGGCTCCTAAAGGGAAGGCTTACAGAAGGACATACTCTGCAAAACCAGGTAATATAATTGTACCCACTCATATTTCTTTACCTGGTTAATTTTCAATACCATTTATTTTATAGTATCCCTTCTGTATTCAAGTGTGTGCATACAAGTAGAAACAAAAGGTTGAATGGCACAAAACACTGGCATTTGTGTATCAGGAAGTAAAAGACAAAAGAAAACTGGTGTTGCACAGTAACATACAGCTTTTTAAAAATTAGCTGTCTCTGCATTACAAATATCCTGTTTGTGTTTGAAATACAGTGCTTTAGTGCTAAGGGCACATTTCTAACTTCTTATCCCTGCTTGGAATCATAGAAGATAGCTTTATTTAACAGTCGCGGCGTTTGCGAGCTGCACGGTAGTGCGCACGTTCGTGCAGCTCGTGAAAATCGTCGCGAAGGACTAAATAGACGCTAAAGGCAACTTCTTAGGGTACCAAACTCCAAAACAAAACCTACTCTGCCAAATAAAAGGAGTTTTTATCGACTGGCATATGAAAAATAATGAGTTTTACAGAGGCTTTACATAGGCTTTTAACATAATGGCCATTTAAAGGGCCATGCTTCTATAAATTCAGCCTCAGATAATTCAGACAGATGATGTCCTTGCAAGTAGCCAGAATAAGAGGAGGGGGAAACAAAAGACAGAAATTAGGTTAAAATTGCATAGGTGGCCAGTCTATGCACACAAAAGAAAACAACACAGAAGAGACAAGGATATGACACATGAAGGGAAAAAAGGGGGGGGTTCTGGCTGCTACAACAACATCAATCCGAATAATATGTTATTTTTGGAGACCCTTTGACAATGCCATGTCCACAACCCCTCTCTGGTCTACTACTTTGGTCACCCAGTCAAAGAAATCAATTAGATTCATCTGACATGACCTTCCCACTGTAAACCCATGCTGCCTTTGGTCCTGTGTCCAATGGCCTCTAGGTACTCAATAATTCTTTCCTTCAGAAGTGATTCAATCACTTTCCCTACCACAGAGGTCAACCTGACAGGTCTGTAGTTTCATGCCTCTGTCTTGGTCCCACTTTTGTGAAGCGGAATCGCATCGGCCTTTCTCCAGTCCTCAAGTGCCACACCATCCTCCCATGATTTGTTAAAAAGGGTAGTCAGTGGTTTCACTAGTTCTCCCCTTAATTATTTTAGAATTCTGGGGTGAATTCCATCAGGCCCCATTGCTTTGTTCACCTTCAGTTTTAGGAGTTCTTTCAAAACCTTTTTCTTCTGTGAAAGGACTGGGAGCGACCCTCTTTTTCCAGAGTGCTTCAATTATTTTGATTTGGCACCTCTCCCTCCTCCTCTTTTGTGAATACTGAGCAAAAATATTTGTTTAGTATCCCTCCTTTTTCACTGTCCCTCTCTGCCCACCCACCATCCATTCTATTCAGCCTCAGTATCCCACCCTTTGTCTTTCTATGCTCCCTGATGTACCTATAAAAGGTTTTATCCCCCTTCTTAACCAAGTTGGCTATCTTTTCCTTAGTTTGGGCATTTGCTATTCTGACTTTCCTTCCTGCTTCCTTCTGCCTTAACTGGTACAGCTCTCTGTCCTGCTCCTTCTGTCTTTCTTTATACTTCCAGAATGCTATCTTTTTCGCCCTGACCTTCTCTGTCACCTCTTTTGATTGTTGATTGACTTCTTAAATGAGTTGTTCATCTAGATAGCAGGTCCTTCAAAACAACACGCAGTGTATGCAACAGAAGGAGTCCATGCAGCATTAAGAACAATGCCCCAGAAGGGAGAAAGGCCCCAATCACTTATCTTTAAGCTGCTTAATGTCCAGAATAAGGTTAAAATCCAAAAACCAGCATGTACCACTGCAGCTCTGCACTGGAAAAATGCAAAATAATTCATTTTAATTATCTTAACCAGAGAGGTCGAGACACGCAAAAAGGCATACAAAAAAATTAATTCAGGGCAGTTGTTCCAGCTAAACTGATTACATATCTACCCCACAGCTCCCACACCTTTTATTCTGCAGATGCAGCTTTACAGCAGCTTCTGTCTGTGCTGCCAGAGGTCTTCCAAGAGATACTGAGCCTTCAACAGCCTCAGAGATGGGCGCTGGAAGCACACCTACTCTAAAGGCTCCACCATGTCTTGTGACATTGTAACAGGAACAGCAATGCAAAGACAAGGTGGAAACGCAAATGGTAACAGTTACGAAAATGCAAGTGCAAATGACAATGCAAAGGGTAACGCACACGGTGGCATACACGGGAATGGTAACACAAACGGGGACATAAACACAAGTGGGAACAGTAAGTGTAACAGTAATGGAAGCACATACCCTGTTTTTGCTGAACAGCTGCATAGAGAAACACAAAGAATGAATGAATTGTAATGGGCATTGAAGCTTAAAACGAGCATTGGAAGTACTTAATTGCAAATATCTCAGCAACTGCACAAAAAATCATGATTTTCCTGGCTAGGTTTTTGCAATTGCATAGCTCATAGGGCTATGCAACTCTCAGAAAAATCTGTATCTCGCATCGTTTTCAAGATACAAGCCCCAAAAGACGCAGTGTATACCATCATATTAGTCTATGGGAAAAAAACACCAACTTCAGAGTACCATAACTTTGAGCCATGCAACATTTTTTCACCAAACCACTAAAAGGCACACCTATGAGATTTTGGCTATGTTCTCTCCAAATTTCAGCTCAAAAGACCAAACCATTCTTTTGCAGCAAGGTGGCAAAGAACTGCTGTCATTTTGGCCATAGTCTGAAAAAGTAGTGTTGTGATTTGCAAAAGCTTTCACAAGCATTTGCGAAAGTGTCATGAGTGCGACACTACTTTGTGACACTACTTTTACCAGAAATTTGAAAAACATATTTCTAGGGTGTTTCACCCCAAAATAAAGACATGGCTAGCATCCTCAGGGTCCGACTATGTGAAGACAAAAAGAATTGTGTTGCTAGACAGTCCCAAATTTAAATGGCAAGCATGTTTCTGATCACTAAGTGAAAACAAAATGGCAGATTTTGCGACACTACTAGGGCCATTTGCGACACTAAAAAGTGCATTTCTTAAAGTGTCAAACTTTTTGTTAACTTTTCCTATTGACTTATAATGGGAACTTGTCTTCTGAATAACTTTTGAACCGTTCAATATTTTTTCATGAAATCTTCAAAAAGCATATCAGGGTCCCTGGCCACACATTCCCTGAAGTTTTCAGACCAGTTACACAAACCGTGCGACCTGTAGGCATGAGCAAAGAATGCACCAGAAAGTGTAAACGCACATACAGATCACATTTAATAACTCTGTAGTGGTACATCTGACCAGTGCACAAGTTGGCAGATCCTAAGATGTATGGTTCTTGATTACACTTTCCAAATTTCAAGCAATTCTGTTGAATGGTGGCAAAGTTATTAAGGTGCAAAGTTTGACCCTTTACCCTTGAAACGGCTCCTCAACCCTAACTATGGAAGCCCTACTGTGCTATCATAATATATATATATATATATATATATATATATATATATATATATATAATGGTGCAGTCGCATCACTATATTTAGGGTTGAGATGTCACTTATATGTTAAAGTCAAAAGTTTGCACATTAATAACTTTGGACCCATTCCATGGATTTGCCTGAAATTTGGTATCTGCAGTAGGGAAGGGTAGATCTCTTGATCTGCCAAATTTCATTTTGGTCAGACTTATGGTCTTCATGCACAAAAATACTGACTAATGCAAAATTATCCATTTTTGGAGGCAGCTTTTGGGATTTTGTGTGTGGCCCTGCACGGCCGTTGTGTGGTGTTCTGCTCTGCTAGACAATTCATTTGAAAGAGCTTTGGAGGCCAAACATGCCACTTTTTGTTTGGTGAAAAATATTAAGGCATTCAAAAGTTATGCCACTTTTAAGGTCTCATTATAAGTCAATTGGAAAATTTGTATGTATGTTTTGTGAACAAAGAATGGGGTTCTGGCCATCTCGTCCCACCTGGCAGTCAAACAATTTTCAGCCTAGCGCTTCAAGAATTTTTGTCCCAAAGAATTCTTTGATCGCAAGGTCCGCCATTTTGTTTTTTAGATTTCTGATCGTAAAAACACAAATATCTCAGTTCAGGGGTCACTCCTGAAGTAAAACTTGGATGGGTATTATGCAGGGGTTCCGATCTATTGAACCATGCCTTTTGTTTCATTCAAAATTATCAAAAAATAGAGTTATAAGGTTTAAAATCTTTGATCGTGGCTTGCTAACGATCTTTGATCGCAAGCTTGCAAATTCTTTGATCGTGGGATTCTTTGTAATTTTTGAATTACAGCATTTTTTATTCTTTGATCATGATACTGCAAATTCTTTGATCATGATTGTGCATTGTGAGTGAGGCACAAGATGGCCGAATGAAAAAATCAAATGTCTCATCCCAGGGGTGTTCTAGGAAGACAAATGAGGGTGGGTTTTTGCTCAGGGGGTTTCATTCTTTTGAACTATGGTGGTGGTTTCCAGGAATTCCTTCTAATTTTTGATTTACAATATTTTTTGTTCTTTGATCATGAGCCTGCAAATTCTTTGATCACGAGCCTGCAAATTCTTTGGTCATGAGATTCTTTAATCGCAATCTTTGATCGCGAGATAGGGACAAGATGGCCAGATTTCATAATGCATTAGATAGGGCAATTTCACCAATTTTTAAGCAATAAGGTATGTACAGAGGTTAGATTAACAGTCTGTTAATCACTCCCTTGGGGTGTAATGAGGCACAAGGCCCAGCCAAGTGCCACTTTGCTGAGGGTGATAACGTGACTATTATGTAACCCCTGTACATACCTTATTGCTATTATTATAATGCTAAAAGAAAAAAAAAATGACCACATTTCTTTTTTGTGGCATAATTTATCAAAAAATGCCCATTTTGATGTTAAATAATCCCTCCACCGTGTAATGTGTAGACAAAGAAAAGACATCTATGAAGTTATTATGGGGTTTCTGTTAGAACGTGTGTTCTGTGTCTATAATTATGTACATCTTCTGTACACATTAACATAAAAAAATGAGGCTTAGAAACATTCAGTTTGATAACTCTTAAAAAAATCTGTTGCAGAATGACATTCCTATCCCTATATTCCCCCCCCCCAGTCAGTTTTTCATGAACTTCCACATGGCTGTTTTTGTCATGCTGTTTCCAATGAGTATCAGTCATGAAAGATGATGGTATTGTACCCCACAGCATGTATTTATTTTTTTTACAAAGAGCACTACAGTTTTGTTTTACGTAATTTTTATTCAGTATAACAAGCATGCATATTACTTTCAGCTGACCTGCTTGTTCAACTATAATGTGTATGCTTATTCCTAAAGGCTCAGAATGTCTACAGGTTGCATACACACTGCTCATTTTATGTAAATAGAGCAGTCTAGTGAGTTAAACACACCATCGTCTGTAAGAAAATGATGTTAGGAAATGCAGCTTGAAGAAATCAGGTCTCGACAAAGAGTTTACTTTCATCAGTGGTTCTGTCTTTAAAATGCACTTAGTAAAGAGCGGTTGTCCTTGCTAATGTGTTGAGGGGAATATTGTGAATTTAATATTACCTAATCCCACAAGATGACTAAGAAACTGTTGGATACAGCACAGTGCAGGCAACTGGAACTGTCAAAGAAGAGGGTGAGGTGTGTGTCAGGGGAGAAATTATGTTTCACAGAATGCTATTATCTTTGGTAGTTTTAAAATTGGGACAGCACATTGTAGTCAACTGAGCACTGAGCTTAGTTATGCACATGCTCATTGGCAGAGTACATAAATTCAAACTATGGAACATAGTACTTACAATAATCATTTTTAAAAAAGAAATGCGTATTCTGGGACAGAATGGCATGTTCTTTAATACCTGACAGTAAAAGGAAGCAGCCTAAAAAAATTGGATCTCGCCTAAGCCGAAGTAAATATCTATTAGCTGAAGAGGGGTTAACTTCATTCCCCACTACAGCAATGAGTCTTGTAGTCATGAAATTTTATCTCTTTACCCTATTATTTAAACAATCAGAAAGTGCTACAGCTTGGTTGGGATTATGTTCAGTTCCAGTTTAAATGTGTCAACAATAACAGAAATCAAGTGTGCAGAAGCTCAACCGCTACCAGTGTTGACTGCTTTTGTGTGACTGTTTCATATCCTGCAAACTGTCTTGCCATCAGAAACGTATTCAGATCAGTTGTCTGACATCTAGACAAGTGAATTTCTAATTAACACTGCTACCTATTTCCTTTTTTTTTTTTGTAATGACAGACGAAGACAGCCTGTAGTCTATGTCAGACCACGGTGCAGATGTCAGATCAAGTAGTGCTTGTGATATGTCAATTCCAATCCCTGTTGCAGTTCACACTCCATACTAAATTGAAACATACACAACACTTACTCTGTTTTATAAACAAAGTTCATTATTTCACAAATTTTCATTACACTATGGTTGCTAGGAACAGCCATTTTGTTTGAACTTTTGAGTTTGTCACACTGAACTGGAACTCCTTCCACTATTGAATTTTAACAACATGCACTAGTTATCAGGCTGTACATGATAGTTTAATGTGGGTTAATTTAACCCTGTTAGAACCATGATAGCCTGACAGATTGCTTGTAATTTCTCTGCCTTATAATGATTAAGTTTAAATATCTTGGAAACGGTTTGTTCTTTTTACTTGAAATTTGGAGGGTGTTCTCGGCATGTCCTGTAGATGTAAATTACAGTGTTTATGTGTCGGAGAACATTTTTTTGTGGAGATATTGTGTGACTCAATTTATGTGTTATGGACAGTGTTTTGCATTGTGCTGGTGGCTTGAAATTGACAGGGTAAGCAGCTGTAGTGTCATGGATGTAGTACTCAGTCATTGTGCCTCTAAAATGTTAACAGGTGCAGAATTCTGCAACTCTGATGAATGAAAATTTCAAACTTTAACATGTTATATCTTGGACATGGTTTGGTCTTTTACATTGAAATTTGGAGGGTGCTCTCGGTATGTCCCGTCAATATGAATTATGGTGTTATATTTACAAGTTGGTGGGAGGGTAGGGCCCAAAGACCCATGCTCCCACCACCTTCTGCAGGTTGGTGGGAGCACAGGGCCTGAAGGGCTCATGATCCCACCAACTTCCATAGGTTGGTAGGCATGCAGGACCCAAAGATCCTGCACTCCCATCAAGTTCTGCAAGTTGGTGGGAGCACAGGGCTCAAAGGGCCTGCGCTCCCACCAATTTGAGCAAGTTTTTATTCTTTCTCAAAAAGTAAGGAAATTCTAAGCAAAAAACTGCGTTAATGCATCATTTGGGGTTAAAACAAAAAAAAATCAGGAAATGAAAAACTTTAGGGTTGCCCCTCCCCCTGGACCCACCCATCATCCCTAGATTGACAGCTGATGGGGTGTGTCATTGGGGTTGTGAGGCCTAAATGTCACCCCATTCTTGTTTAATGTGACTTGTGAATGTAATTTCACATGGATGGGGTGACATTTAGGCCTCACAACTGTATTACCAAATCAATAATGTGAGATGATGGGCAGGTCCGGGAGGGGGGCCTAAAGATTTTTCATTCGACATTTTGTGTTTTAACCCTAAATGTTGCATTAATGCATTTTTGCATATATATTTATATGTATATATATATATATAGAGAGAGAGAGAGAGAGAGAGAGAGAGAGAGGGAGGGAGAGAGAGAGACAGAGATATAGATATAGATCTATTCATGGCAAAAAAAACTCCATTTAATGCATCAGTTATAGTTTTTCCACAGTGACAAAAGCAAGGAAATTCTATGTTAGGGTTGAAAACCCTAACTGTACACCCCCCACCACCACCACCACTACACACACACATATACATGCAAGTAGGGGAAGGACCAAGGCAACACAACCAATCACACACAACCAGCAGGAGGTGTATACCTGTGTTACCATAGCTAGTAGGTAAGAAATCTAACTTCAGGTATCATACAGTATTACCAAACTTGTTTCACGAGGTTAGTTCACCTAAAGGTGAAACAAGGTGACAGTAGTGAAAAATGTGTACCTTGCTATGTTTTCAACATATGGGTGGTGAAAGGCATCATGGGTGCTGCAATGTTATTCTATGAGAAATTGCTCAATTTTGGAACAGTGCAACTTTGTCATACTTAAGTGTTTTAGCACCAAAGCAGTAAAAGGCACATCTGTGTGACCAGGGCTTGCCACCCTGCATATATCAGCCCAAAGGACCAAAACATTTGCTAGCAGGACGATGGCAAAGATGTGCAGTCATCAGGAGCATAAATTCACAAAATACTGTTGCAAACACGAAAGTGTTGCAAATGAAACACACGACTGTGTCACATTTGCGAAAACATGCAAAATAGTATTGCAAAATACTGTAACAAACATGAAAGTGTTGCAAATGCATAGCACGACACTGTCACATTTGCGAAAGTTATTTTTGAAAGTATTTCAGGGAATATGGAAAATCCTGTTTTGGGTCTTCTACACCACAGAATACTATATGTGTAGTCTGTGTTATGTGTTGGTGGCAGTGTGTGGCCCAAGATGGCCAGTTGTCCATAGTGATATGTGTTTTGCAGTGCGTGGAATGTCTGGGATCAGAGTTAGCAGTGATGACCCAATATCACAGCCTGATGAGAACATGGGTGTGTGGCTTCATGGTTTAGATAGCTGTATGTTATTTCTGTTACCTGCTGCTGGTTCTGTGTGATTGGTTGTGTTGCCTTGGTCCTTCCCCTACTTGCATGTATGTGTGTGTCTATGTGTGTGGTAGGGTTGGGGTGAATGTTCAGTTAGGGTTTTCAACCCTAACACTGAGTTTCCTCACTTTTTTCACTGTGGAATAACCCTAACTGATGCATTAAATGGAGTTTTTTGTCATAAATTTCCCTTCTTTTTGAGAATGTGCAATATAAATAGTGAATGAAATGTGGTGGTGGGAGCATGGGGCCAAATCATGCTGGTCATTTGTGCATAATAACCCTAACAGTAAAGATAATGGTAACAGTAATGGTGATGTAAACACAAACAATAATGGTATCGGTAATGCAAATGTGAACGCAGATGTAAATGCTAAAGCTTACGGAAATGGAAGTAGAAACAGAAACAGTAACAGTACCGGTAACACAAACGCAAATGAAAATGCAAGCGGAAACACAAAAGATAATGGTAACATAAAAAGAATTGGTAATGGTAATGGTGATAGAAATGTAAATGCAAATGCAAACTTTAATGCAAACCCTAATGGTAAAGGCGATGGAAATGCAAACATTGATGGGACTGGTAACGTCCACTCAAACGTGAACAGAAATGTAAATGCTAATGGTTACAGTAACACAAACAAAAACGCAAATGGTAATGCAAGCACAAACGTAAACTGCAATGGTAACATAACTGCAAATGCTAACAACAATCTAACAGTGACACAAACAGAAATGGTAACGCAAACAGAAGTGCAAACGCAAGTGCAAATGCAAACGGTAACAGTAATGTTTACCATAACCAAAATGGAAACGCAAATGGTAATGCAAGTGCAAACAGTAACAAAAACGCAAATGGCAATGGTAACGTAAATGCAAGTGCAAACGCAAATGGTAACGTAAATGCAAGCACTAATGGTAACGCTAACAGTGATGCAAACATTAACGTAAATGCAAATGTAAACACTAACATAAATGCAAACGTAAACAAATGGTAATGGTAACGTAAAAGGAAACACTAATGGTAATGGTAACGATGACACAAATGCAAAAGTAAATGCAAACAGTAAAGCAAATGCAATCGTAAACACAGATGTAAACAGTAACACTAATGGTAAGGGTTACACAAAAGCAAATGGTAACGGAAGCACAAATGGCAACAGAGAGGAAAACGGTAACGGTAATGGTGAACCAAACATAAATGGAAAAGCAAACGCTAATGCAAACGCAAACAGTAACGCTAACAGTGATGCAAATAGAAATGCTAAGGCAAATGGTAATGGAAACGCAAGCACAAATGTAAACACTAATGGTAATGCTAATGCACACGCTTTGTGTTCGAAAGAGGTGCATTCAGAAGCACAGTGAATACAAAGACTATGGACAAAATAGTTGCCCTCAGACAGGAAAATGACCACATCAGAAACCTTACGACGCATAAAAAAAATGTAAATCTCAAATTATTTATGACTTTCCAGGCTAGTTTTGCATTTAGCCCCCAATGGGGGACTAGGAATGTTTGTGACAAAAAGTCTGTATCTCAAACGTTTTTGAGATACAGGACCCAAAAGGTGCGGCGGACACCATAATGTTATCCTATGGGAAAAATTATAAACTGTGGGGTGCCATAACTTTGCAGCCCTGTTATATTTTTGCACCAAACCACCAATTTCTCCTCCACACCATATCTCCCCATGATGCTAAACCACTCCTACTAAAAGCCCTCTCCAGCCACAACCCCAGTTGTGACCCCTTGACTCCAGGATTCTCTGTTTAACTCTAGATGTCATGCTAGCCCCTTTCACTGACCTGTTAAACCAGTCTTTGTGCCTTGGTCAATTCCTGAGCACTTGAAAATCAGCTAAAATTACCCAAATTCATAAGAATGGAGATTGCACTTTACCAAACAACTACACACTGATCTCCATCCTCCCCCTACTTTCTAAAGCCCTGGAAAAAATAGTATCCACCCAACTCATGGATTATCTAACCAAATACAACATACTATGTCCAGAACAGCATGGCTTCCACCCTGGACACAGCACCACCACAGCCCTCTTGGAGTTCTCTCAGCAAATACACTCTGCACTTGACTCTGGGGACATTGCTGGGGCTGTGTTCATTGACCTATCTAAGGCCTTTGACACTGTGTGTCACCCCCTATTGCTTGACTCCCTATATAAGCTAGGTTTCTCATCTGGCCACCTGGCCTGGTTCTCCAGTTACCTCCATGCCAGATCCCAACGGGTCAAAATAAATGGTACCCTATCAACTGCCATACCTGTATGCTCAGGTGTCCCTCAGGGTTCCATGCTGGGCCCCACATTGTTCAGTCTCTTTCTCAACACCCTTCCCAGCTCCTGCTTGGGCAGACTGCTCCTATATGCTGACGACTTCGTCCTCGTCGCCTCTCACCCCTACCCCATCACCCTTCAGAGCTCCCTGCAACTCACCTTCAGCCAAGCTGAAAAATGATTCCTTGACCATCATCTGGTTCTGAACCACAAGAAGATGAAATTTATGCTTTTTGCCCA
The DNA here is from genome assembly GCA_016271365.2 of Neoceratodus forsteri. Classification (NCBI taxonomy): domain Eukaryota; kingdom Metazoa; phylum Chordata; order Ceratodontiformes; family Ceratodontidae; genus Neoceratodus; species Neoceratodus forsteri. Next base: position 883,883,948 of record CM028134.1, read on the forward strand.
CCGCCAAAGTAAATACACAAATGCTCCCATCTCATCCTCCCCAGCACCCTACACCCCCTTGAACAGGTGTCTGCATACAAATATCTGGGCATCATCTTTGACTCAGCTCTCTCTTTCTACTCTCATCTTAACTCCCTGTCCTCTGCCATGAACACCCAGATTGGACTCCTCTACTGCCACAAAGACTGCCTCCCTGAGAATGCCCTCCAGCTGGCTATCACCTCCTCCATCCTGTCATTGGTCGATTGTGTGCTCCCTATCTATGTGGCTGCTGACCCCACTGCCTTCACCAAAGTCCAAACCTTGATCAACAAGGCTTGCAGGATCCTGACTGGTGTCCCCAGCAGAATGCACACATGCCAGCTCTACTCCTCCTCAAACCTACTCACCTTTGATGAGTGCCTGCGATACCACACCTGTGGCAAAAAACACACTACTTGGGCTCTCCCCCTGTGGGGGTTGCTACATCCCTAAAACTAGCCTCCCACTCAGTCACCACCCAAAACACAACCAAAGCCACCTTCCAGGTCATGAGAGTCAGGATCTCACTCGCCCAAAGATCATTCCACTCCAAAGCCCCCTCCTGGTACAACTCCCTCACCGCTCATATCACAAACATCCCCCAAATTGGCCCCTTCAAAATCACCCTCTGAAATCACCTCACTAACACTTGGAGCTGTAAATGCCCATGACTGGGCCATACCTACAGCCCCGCCTGACCAAATTTACAGACAAAGTTTTCCTGAGTTGCCTTTCCCCCAGCAAAACACCCCCCCAGGGATCGCTGCCCAGAACCTCTAGGGATACACTATTATTTACATGTATATCAGTCTAATTGTAACTAGTTGAAGCCTTTGAACATCACTAGTTGAAGCCTTTGTACACCACTGTATCACTGGAATTTTTTTGTATGTTCTTTTATTGTATCTCACCTGTAATATTCTCCATTGTTGTACTCCACCAATTGTTGTCTACCCTCCCTGTGATGAGGTGCCTTTGTAAATGAGTCTTTGACTCAAAGGTTGTAAATCTGAATTCTGAAATAAATAAAAAATAAAAAAAGCACATCTATGTGATGCTGGCTTTCTTCCCTGCAAATTTCAGCCCAAAAGACCAAGCTGTTTTTTGCAGCAGGGTGGCAAATATTTCCTGTTGTTTTGGGCATAGTGTCACAAATTACTTTCTCAAATCATGACACTTTCACAAAAAAATCATGAAAGTGTCGCATATGCGAAAGTACTTTGCAACACAGCTTTTTACAAAAATGTTAAAAACATATTTCTGGGGTGTTTTACCCCCAAAAAAGATATGGCTAGCATCCTCAGGGCTCATCTAGGTGAACACAACAAGAATTGTATCCCTAGAAGGTCCAAAATTTAAATGCCAAGCATTTTTCTGACCAACAACAGAAAAGAAAATAGCTGAATTACAATAGTAAAAGGCTTATTTGCGACACTAAAATCTGCAACATTCTAAATGTTTGTTATCTTTTCCCATAGATTATAATGGGATTCAGTGTTTTGAATAACTTTCCAACCATTCAATATTTTTTCACAAAATTTTCTAAAGGCACATCTGGGATCCCGGCTGCATCTTTCCTGAAGCTTTTGGACCGATCACACAAACCATGCGGGCTGTAGGCGTGAGCAAAGAAACATGCAAAATCCCATAATTTATGCATTCTTTGGCACTCTGTAGCTCTGCAACCATACATCCAACTGTAATGAAACTTGGTAGGTCCAGAGCTCTGTGGTTCCAGACCATGCATTCCAAATCCAAATTTCAGGCAAATCCATTGTACAGTGCCAAAGTTATTAAGGTGCAAAATTTCTAATTTAACCTTAAATGGGATACTCAGTCTTAACTATAGTGGAACTACCGTGCCACTATTATATATATATATATAGATATATATATACACACATATACTGTATATATATATATATATATATATATATATATACACTACCGGACAAAAGTTTTTAAACACCCCCATTTTTCCAGTTTTTATTGAAATTTATGCAGTTTAATGTCTCAATGTACTCTGAAATTAAAGCATAGTACAAATAAACAATTGGAGATAAAAAAGAAATCATAGAATCATTTTGTTTAACAAAATTTAATCTAAATTTTTGACTCATCAAAGTAGCCACCTTTTGCAGATATAACCGCTGAACTCACTCGTGGCATTCTTCCTACAATGGACATCAAATATTGTTCAGGAAGTTCTTCCCAACACTGTTGCAGAAGTTCCCACAAATGTGTTTAATTTGTAGGTTGCTTTGCTTTCACCCTTCTGTCCAGTTCATCCCAAACCAACTCGATGGGGTTTAAGTCTGGAGACTGTGCTGGCCATTCCATGATTTGAAGCCTACCGTCTTGTTCTTTTCCTCCAAGATAGTTCTGACATAGCCTGGAGGTATGCTTTGGATCATTATCTTGCTGTAGGATGAACCCCTGAGCAACTAGGGGTAGACCAGAGGGTATTGCATGGCGCTGCAAAATGCTGTGGTAGCCATTTTGGTTCAGGGTGCCAGTCACTCTGTGCAAGTCGCTGACTCTGTATCCAGCAAAGAGCCCCAGACCATCAGCTTCCTCCTCCATGTTTGACAGTTGGTGTCGCACACTGAGGAACCATCCTTTCGCCTACTCGATGGCGTACAAAAACCCTGCGTGATGAACTGAAGAGTTCAAATTTTGATTTATCGGTCCAGTCTTCAGTAGTCCACTGGCGGTGCTTCATGGCCCTGGCAAGCCTCTTTTTCTTATTTTGCCATCTTAGCAATGGCTTTCTTACTGCCACTCGACCTGTCAAATCTGCAGCTCGAAGTCTTCTCTTCACAGTTGAAACTGAGACTTGCTTACTTCGACCAGTGTTAAGCTGTGCTTGAAGCTGTTGTCCTGTGAGCCGCCTATCATGCAAGCTGTTGACTCTCAGAAACTTGTCTTCTGATTCTGTTGTGGCTTTGGGTCTGCCAGACCTCTTCCTGTCAGAGTTTCCTCCAGTTTCCAAGTGCCTTTTGACGGTGTAGGAAACTGTACTCACTGACACCTTGGCTTTCTTTGCAATTTCTCTAAAGGAAAGACCTACACTTTTAAGGGTTATAATGGTCTGTCTGTCTTCCTTTTTTAATTGCCTTTTTCTTGCCATTATGATAGCAATATACTACTTCCTGCAGTGCAATATTGTCCAAATAATGCTTCAGAGGGTGTAATAACAGTCTGTTCCAACACTGCTTTTATACATACAGGGGGTTTGTAATCAAGTAACCAACAAAAGTTGGGACACCTGTAGGAATTGTTTGCATCAACTTTCAAGGCTTAATTTACTTCCATTGCTGCAGAACAGCTGTAAGTTATTAACCCATTACTTGTTCCCTGAAGAAGGCCTTTTTTTATAACTCTGAAATTTACATTATTTTTCAGTTTTTGCTAACCTAAACTTTTTTTTTTAACCTCTAGCAGTTTACCGCTTACCTTTGTACCATTTCAGGTTATTCACTGGACTTGAATTCTTAAAATTTCAATAAAAACTGGAAAAATGGGAGTGTTCTAAAACTTTTGTCCGGTAGTGTATATATATGTACACACACACACAAGTGCACTCAGTAATGACTTTAGCATAAGCTTGTATATTAGATTACATTAATTATAATCTCCATTCCATTTTGCAATAAAATCAGTTTAATTCTAAGTAAGTAAACAAAACTTCTTTGACAGATATATTCTCCATGGGCAGACTTATATTTGCAGTGGAAGTGGTAAAATAGTGACTGTAGTTCTATATTGAATTTATTACAGCTGTTGATTCTGATAAACGTATCAACAACTTCTCATTTGATGAAACTTCTAAAACCATTTTGATGTATTGTTGGGGAAGCTGTTTGAATTGGTGTCCTGTTTCTTTGGGTAGCAAACCTATGTTGGGGCTTTGAGTAGAATTGATTCATTGTTGCTGGCTTCACTAGCTGCAAAGTTTTGAGTGGGGGAAGGGTGCTAATTGTCTGACTAGAGGCCTCAGCTACCTGATTGTTTCCGGGGGACTTGGGCTGGTCCCACCAACCCCTGGTCAATTATTCCTTTTGTACTAGGGGTTCTGACATCACTTTCTCAAACAGGCAAAGGATTTGCACCTGTCATAACAGAAGCAGACATCCAGGAAAGGAACTTCAGCAAGTGAAGAGGTGACTGCTCTCTCAGTGGAAGGGAAGTAAATGCAAATCTAGGCGCTCATTATTACTACTTCACATAGTTATTGCATTGGGTAAGGAGGAGTAGAAGTTGAAGAAGGTTGTGCAATGGCTACTTAAAGTATTTTGAGTGTGGATAGGAATATAAAAGCAGTTGCTCAGCATATCTAAACGTGTGCAACAAAGGAGAGGGACATAAAGAATGTTTTGCACTGATAGAGGGGGAGAGTGGGGACTTGGGGAGTGTTTGGTATCCTGCATCTGGAAGGGTGGGGGTAGCCTGGTGAGCAACGACAGCAATGGGTAGGGTGTGGCTGCAACAACCGGTGCACCAATCTTTCTAAACATTGCCTGGAGAGTGGGAGGATGTTTAGTGTGCAACCACATAGAAAAACTTAGAAAGGATATTGAGGATCTGCAGGAGGAACTAAGACAGGCAAGGCAGATTGGGGTGGGTTTAGCCCAATACTGGAGGGAGGAAGAAGGGAGATGAGGAGGGCAATTTAAGCCAACAGTGGTGAGGAGGCTCAGAAGAAGGAAGCAGAGACAAGGGCCCAGGCCAGGAAGAACGATTGCCGGAAACCAGGTCAGGAGACAAAAGTCAAATGGAAGGAGGCAATAGGGACTTGTGAGGGAGGCGAAGAAGTGGCAAAAGTCATGGAGTGGAAAGGAGAGAACAGATTACTATGCAGAGAGAGGGAGCAGGCATTTGTGAAGGATCTTCAGAAAATAGTTTTGCACTGCTAGAGAGGAAGAAGGTGGAGGAGGGAAGTGATGAAATTAGAGGAGTAATTTATAAATGCCTGGACCAAACTGGAGCGGGGGGAAGTTCTGCTGGGAGAACTGCAACAGGGGTAAGGGCATAATAATGTGCAGGAGGAAGAAGAGGAGCTGGAAATGAGGGAGGAGATGAAAGGAAGCAAGCAGGGAGTAAGAGGGTGGATTCTTAGTGCTGGGGACTCAATACTAAGAGGAGTTAGGTGGGGTAGCAAGGCGGAGGGCATAGTCTCATTTGGGTGGAGGCCATGCCAGGAATGACAGCGGAAAGGGTGGGACAGTCTGTTCTGAAATATGCTAGAAGGGTAAGGACAAGCCTCATTTAATTATACATCTTGGGACAAACGACCTGGCTGACAAGACAGTGGATATAGTCCAGAGGAGGTTTGAGGAACTAGCACAATTATGTGAGGGGGCAGGAAGATCAGTAACTTTTCGAGATACTCGTGCCAAAGGCAAGCACAACAAGAAAGCTGAGAATAGAGGAATTTAACAGATGGCTAAGAACCTGGTGTTGTGCTAAAGGGTATGGTCTGTTGGGGGTGGGAGGGACCTGGGAGGACAGTAGTCTCTATGCCAAGGACAGACTACACTTGAGTGAGGAAGGAAAGAAAGTGTTGAAGCAGAGGATTGAAGAATATATAGGAAGTTGGGAGTTTAAACTAGGAGTGGGGGTGGCAGTTGGGAAGAGATATGCAGAGACCACAGGTTGGGAAATCATATGAGCTTACCCCCATAACAGTGACAAAGGACAAATGGCAAGTACTATTGGTGATGCTAGGAAAGGAGGGCAGGATGGGAGGAGGGAAAGGGTGGAAGGTGGTTACCCTTAATGCTAGGAGCCTTGGAGGAAAACTGCAGAGTTGCAGGTTCTCATGGCAGAGGAGAGGTGGACATTGCAGCCATCACGGAAACATGGGCCACCCAATATAATGACTGGGACCTGTCTCATACCAGGGTACAGGTTATTTCGTAGGGACAGGGTGACTGAGAAAGGAGGGGTGGCACTATATGAAGGAAGGACTGAAGTGTGTAAGGGAGGAAGGGAGGAGAGTAGTACAGAGTCACTTTGGGTGCAAATCCAGGATTCCAAGAATAGAGTCTTAGAATGGGAGTGGTGTACAGGCCACCATCTCAGATGGAGGAGTTAGACAGGGAACTAGCGGGACAGATCAGGAGGACCTCGAGAAGGGTAGTGTGGTGATTGTGGGGACTTCAACATGCCAGGAGTGGACTGGAGCACCCCAACAACCAGGAACAGAAGGGAGCAGGTACTGCTGGATGCCTTCAGGACAGCTTCCTGCTGCAAATGGTCAGTGAACCAACCAGGTTAGGAATACCCTTGACCTTGTGCTGGCAAATGGGGACTTTGAGAGAACTTACAGTGGAGGAACCACTGTCAGGAGTGACCACCACTCAGTATGGCTCACATTGGATATGGGCAAGGAAGGAGTGGAATCTGGCACAAGAGTGCTGGACTTCAGGAGGGCTGACTTTGGGAGGATGGGGAAGCGGTAAAGGGTACCTGGCCAGAATTCAATCTAGTATGGATACTAACCAGAGATGGGAGCTCATAGAGTTGGGGATAGTGGAGCAACCAAAACCTGCTGCAAAGCCCAGAGCAAGAAGGCTGGGGCTAGAAACCGAGCTGGTTGAGCAAGGAGGTCATGGAAAGGTAAGGAGGAAAGAGCTGCCTTTAGGAAATACAAGAAAACAGGGAGGGAGGGAGGAGTACTTGACAGAATCGAAGGAGGTGACAAGGGCAGTAAGGGGAGCCAAAGCATCTACGGAACTCAGGCTGGCACAAGGCATTAAGAAGGGGGAGGACTTCTTTAAGTACATCAGGGAGAAAAGGAGCTGTAAGGACCACATAGTAAGGATTAGGAAGGAGGGGGGTTGGGTGGAAGCAGGGTACGATAAGGCGGAAGCACTAAATGAGTACTTCTGCTCAGTATTTACTAAAGAGAAGAGGGGGGTGACACCCAAGATGGGTGAAATGGCAGAAGCAGGGGAAGTGGTGACAGATGGGGAAATCATGTAGGGCAGAGTTCGAGAGGGTTTGAAGGCACTGAGGGTGGACAAGGCACCAGGCCCAGATGGCATCCACCCCAGGGTACTGAAGGAGCTGGCAGAGGTCCTTGCAGGACCTTTGGCAGACCTATTTAATGCCTCACTACATTCGGGGTGTGTACCTCAGGACTGGAGGATGGCCCATGTGGTGCCCCTCCACAAGAGTGGCCCCAAGGATGAACCGGGAAACTACAGACCAGTGAGCCTCACATCCATCATGGGTAAGCTAATGGAGCCTATCCTGAAGGAGAGGCTGGTGGCCCTCTTAGAGGCCAAAGGACTACAGGACAGCAGACAGCATGGCTTCATACGTGGCCGATCCTGCCAAACCAACCTGGTCGGGTTCTATGACTGGGTAACTAGGTAACTGGACAGGGGACATGCAGTGGATGTCCTGTATCTGGACTTCAGTAAGGCATTCGACTCAGTGCCACATGGGCTGGGAAGGAAGTTAGTAGGCACTGGGGCAGGTGCAATGCTGGTGAGATGGGTAGGAAACTGGCTGCAGGGAAGGCAACAGAGGGTGGTGGTGGGTGGGGAGCTCTCACACCCAAGGGCAGTGGCAGTGGTGTCCCACAGAAGCTCGGTGTTGGGACCAATGTTGTTTGGGATATTCATTGCAGACATATCATGGGACATCAAGAGCAAGATCAGTCTGTTTGCTGATGATACCAAGGTTGGCGCAGTGGTGGATGACCTAGGGGATGGCAGGGGTTGCAGGATGATCTGGCAAAGCTTGAAACCTGGTCAGACACCCGGCAACTGGGCTTTAATGCCAAAAGTGCAAGGTGATGCATTTTGGGATGAAGAACCCAGGAGGACTTACCAGCTAGAGTGCAGCTAGCCCAGACAGAGGAGGAGAAGGATCTGGATGTGCTCATCACAGGGTCAATGAACAACTCGGCACAGTGTAGGAAGGCAGCTGCTAAGGCCAACAAAATGCTGGGTTGTATTGCAAGGGGTATATCCTCGAGGAGGGAGGAGGTGATTCTGCCACTGTATAGGTCATTGGTTAGACCACACCTGGAGTACTGCATGCAGTTCTGGTGTCCGTATCTGAAGAGGGACATTAAGTTACTGGAGGGAGTGCACACGAGGCGACAAAGATGATCAAGGGTCTGGGGACTTATCATATGAGAGGAGGTTGAAGGAGTTGAACATGTACTCACTGGAGGAGAGGAGAGACAGGGGACATGATTGAAACCTTTAAATACATGAAAGGAATAAACAAGACAGGTACAGAGGGGCTGTTCAAAGTAAGGAGGGAGGGCCACCAGGGGCCATGATATGAGACTAGGCGAGGAAGGTTCAGGAGGGAGATGAGGAGACACTTTTTACAGGAGGGTGGTGGCTGGATGGAATCGTTACCTGCAGAAGTGGTATGCAGTAGAACAGTGGACTGCTTCAAACGAGGATGGGACAGGACAAGGGTGAGGGTTAATGAAGGGGAAGGGTGGAAGGGAGGGGCAGCTGCAGAATAAAGGGTGCTAGCTGCACATTCGAGCAGACTTGATAGACCTCTAGGCCTTTATCTGCTGGCAAATTTCGTATGTTCGTATGTTCGTATTTAGTTTCCCACTTTTTTTTAAATTAAATTCCTTGATCTCTGGATTATTCCAATTTTCTAGTGTTAGTCATTTGGTTGATTTATTTGCTATTGCTAATATATTTTATTGTGAAGGTGTGATTTGTAATTGTGTGAAATCGTTCATAATACAAATTTGAAATATAAATGGTAATGAAATATTAAGCATTTTTTACATGTGTTTACCCACCATTTCACTATAAAAGGGCATTACCAAAAAAAGATGAGCCACATTTCCTTCCTTTTTGCAGCTGTGCCAACATTTTGAATTTGATTTGTAACCCATTTTGTATAGTCTGATTGGAGTAAAATATGATCTGCTGATAATCTTATATTGAAAAGTTTTATTATTGGTATTTTTGTCTAATTTGTTTTAGTTAATCACAGTTTTGTTGCTGATGAGATGTGTACAGTGTGGGGAGCTCTCGAACCCTAGAGAGGTTGGTAGAGGGGTACCGCAGGGCTCGGTCCTGGGTCCGATCCTGTTTAATGCATATATATCGGACATCAGGGAGGGTATAGGGTGTGAAATGAGTCTCTTCGCTGATGACTCCAAGACAGAAGCAGTAGTTGAGGGAGAAGAGGGGAGGTTGGCCCTGCAAGGGGACCTGGACACCCTGGAAAGCTGGGCTCACACATGGAAATTAAATTTCAATATCACCAAGTGCAGGTGTTACATCTTGGGTGGGGAAACCTAAACACAGGTACACCCTTTGAGGGGCGCTGGAGGCCTAAATAGAGAAAAAGACCTAGGGGTCATGGTGGATGCATGTATGAATAACTCTGAGCAGTGCAGGAGCGGCTAGCAAGGCAAACGGGATGTTGGGATGCATCGTAAGGGGGATCACCTCTAGGAGCAATGAAGTGATTCTGCCGCTGTACAATGGACTGGTTAGACCACACCTTGAGTACTGTGTACAGTACTGGAGACCACACTTGAAGAGGGACATACAGCTCCTGGAGAGGGTACAGAGGAGGGCAACTAAGATGATACGAGGACTAGGGGATTTGACGTATGAGGACAGACTTGAGTAGATCTGCCTGTTTTCATTGGAGGAGAGGAGAGACAGGGGGGACATGATTGAGGTCTTCAAGTACCTCAAGGGAATAAATAGGGTAAACATGGAGGGGATCTTTAGACTAAAGAAGGGAGGTATCACCAGAGGGCATGGTTTGAAGTTGGAAGGTGGAAGAGTGAGGAGGGAAAAGAGGAGGAGGTTTTTCACTGAGAGGGTGGTGGACCCTTGGAATGCACTGCCTGGTGAGCTGGTTCAGAGATCCACAGTGGAGGGCTTCAAGAGAGGGTGGGACAGACACAGAAAGGGGATGTATCAGATGATGGCCTGTCCCAGGGGGTGGGGATGGATGATAGGGGTTTCTGGAACACAAGGGGGGAGGGCCTCGGCACCTGGCTAGGGATCTGAGGTTCGAGCAGACTCGATAGACCGTAAGGCCTAATCTGCTGGCAAATAGTATGTTAGTATCCTGTTCCATATGCCATTTTACCATTATGTTGTATCTTTATTTTCCATTTTTATTTTTGTGTTTTCTGATATTTGTTGATATGCTTTTCTTTTAATAGTGAACTGTAAGTATGTTGTTTGACTATTTGTGTGATTTTTATGTGGTTTTGGCCACTGTGTTTCAGTTGTAAATTTGTGAATTTCAGAACATTTTTAAATAAAGATACCATGGCCCCATTTCTCAAAACTCTGCCCAGGCAAAGTCCTGGGTTTGTGTGAGCAAACCAGGTTTTGAGCTGAGTTGCTATTCACAGAAGCCTGGCTTGCATTCTCAAGCAGGGTTTGTGGTCAGGCAAAGTCTGGAGGGGGCATATTGTAAGTTAGAGGGAGGGGACCTGAATATCGGCACAGTCTGATTCACAGAGAACTTCTGCTGAGCAAGGGCCTTTTGTGTGGTCCCCTTGTATGGCACAAATACTGCTGACCAAGACCTTGCCTTAATCCGCCAACTCTAGTGGTTGGCAGTGGTACTGCGGCAGCCCCCAGCTGACCCTAAGCATAATAGTCCCTGGTGTCCAGTGTTCCCTCCCTCCACACAGTGCCATGCCTGATAAGAAAATACTGTTTCCCTGGTATCCAGTGGTCCTTCCCCCACTTGATATGATGCCATATGAGAAAATAATGTTTCTCCGGTGCCCTGTGGTCCCCCCACCTGATGCCATGCCCAATGAGAAATGAATGTTTCTCTGGTGTCCAGTGGTTCCTCCCTCTATCTGATCCCATGCCTGATACTAATCAAACATGTCCTTGGTATCCAGTAGTCCCCCCTCCGATGGCCACCCGATGATAAAGATATATTTTTCCTGGTGTCTAGAGGTTCCTCCCCCACCTGATCTTGTGCCCAAGTAAGACAATAAGATTCTTCTGGTGTCCAGTGGTACCACCAAATTTGATTTCCATCTCAATAATGGTGCAAGCCCTTGCCAAGTAGACAATCCCCCCAGCAATCACCGGTCCATCACTGACATTTGAGATCACCTGGTGCAAAGTATGGCCCCCACAATACACAGCCCCAGCCCCATTCCTGAGAATGATCCTGGCCACAAGCCCATCCCTCCTTGGTGTCTAGTGGCCCTCCTCCCACCTGCAGCATTGACAATCCACCCCAGTCTCCCATACCTATCAGTGCCACAGTGAATCAATGGTGAGTGACATAAGCTCTCCACACACCACCTCAGCTTCCTACCATCTGAATGAAGCTGGGAGTGTTCTGCTTATTTATAGGAACCTAGAGATAATCAGGGGACTCCCAGCTTCAGTCAGAATGGGGGACTGCTGAGGTGGTGTGTGCAGGTCTGTGTTGCTTGCTGCTGATTCACCGTGGCACCAATAAGCAGGTAAGGGAGACTAGGGGGATGGATTGTTGGTGCCATGGGTGGGAAGGGACCAATAGACACCAATGAGTGATGGACTGCAGGGTGGTGGATCAGTGCTCAGGAGACGACTCAATGGATATTTTGGTTAATGGCACTACAATAGATTTGGTTTATTCAGTTTGTAACTGGACAATTGAGAGAATGTAACTATTTATTTAATCAGTTCTGGTTATGAATTTTTAGAATCCAGCATAAAAATCTGAGGTCATCAGCATAAACATTTAATTTCATTTTTTGTCTTGACTCATTAATCCTCGTATCTTGCTTTTCATTCTAACATGTTGTCACATTGTTTCTAGGACAATTATAAATAGCAGAGCTGACAGTGGACACCCCATTAAACATTTCTATGGTGGTGTTTTGTAGTAATGTATTTAAAAAAAGCCAAAGGTAAGCTATAAAATAGTGCAATTATATTTAACAATGAACTTGGGACATCCAGTTTCTCTAAATTTTTGAACATAAAAGTCCATTAGAAGAGAAAAAACACTTTTGATGCATCTAATGCTATTACTATTACTTCTGATTTAATTAGGTTTTTTTTAATTTAGTTATGATTTGAGTATTTCTTAGCCCCTGAAAAATGTTACTGCCCTTCATGAAATCTGTTTGTTAAGAAGTAGTGACCTGTGGCAGATGAGATCCAATTTTCTAACTATTGCCTTGACAATTATTTCATAATCAACATTCAACAATTCTATTTGTCTATAATTCTGTTTCTTTATACTTGTCCTTTTCTTCTTAATGTATTAATACAATCAAAGCTTCAAGCACTGAGGGTGGAATGCCTTTTTTAGATGTCATCTCCAGGGTCATAAGCTCCAACCTAGGGATTAATAGCTCCACAAGAGCACAACAGAACATTCCAGTCTGGAATGCTTTTAAATGTGAAATTCAAAGAGAAGTCATCAGAATCTCCTCCAAACAAACAAACCAAAAAAAAGGGCCCAACAGGGTATCACCCAATATGCAGGCATATTATTGAGCTCTACAAGAATGAGTGACTCAATAATCCCGCTTGTATGTAGAGCGAGTACGAAAAAAGGGCTCTGTGTTATTATAGCGAGTAAAGCACAGAGGGATGCACGCTACACTCACTATTGAGAGGATGAAAGAGAGAATTTGGCCAGATTCCATTGAGCTGGCCTTGTGGTGTAGTGGCATGAGCCACTGCCTCTAGAGCCTCTGGTGCCAGGTTCAGATCCCAGTGCGGGCAATACATTTTTGCTTCCACGGGGAGTAGCTATTACTTCTAAATCCACTCCCCTGGAGTCAAGAATCTTTATTTTGGAAGGTGAGGGGGGCTTGCGGGGTGTGGTGCGTGAAGCCTACCACATAAAAGAAAGAGTTGTTTTTTTGTTTTAGAGGACCATCGCTGTTTGTGGCGGTCTCTCAACAGAACAGTCACCCTTTTGGCATGGGTGATTAGTTTGTCATTCTAATGAGCGGTGCCATAAGGGAATCACCCTAATCACATGAAACCCAGAAACAGGCTGCTTCATGTCTCAGAAAAATCAGGGAAACTGAAAGGTTCCTCTCCTAATCCACCACTGAAGAGGTAAGGGCAGAGCTCATTGTTTATGAACTACTGTAAACAGAAAACAAGTTGCTCTAATACTCTGTAGAGCCCAGTCATGTACTATATGTTGCAGAAGTGGAAAAAAACAGGGAGGTTATTGGCATTGCACAACAAAAAGAAACCCTCAGAACTGTTAAAACAATCACAGACCCTGAGACTAACTCTGCTTTGATGAATCTGAAACAGATAGTACAAGCCCTCCAGACCTATTTCTCCACACTTTATAACCTCGAGATATCTTGAAGCTCTAACCAGATGATCTACATTCAGTACCTACTGCATGTCCATACTTATAGAGGAGCAAAAATTCCGTACTCAAACAACTTATCTCCTTAGGAGAAATAGATCAAGCTATAAAAACATTATCTGTAGATAAGGTACCAGACCCAGATGGCCTTACTACAATCTTTTATAAGGCCCTTAAGGAGTCAATAACACCTCAAACAGAGGTTTACCCTGAGGCCTACAAACAGTGGTCATTAGGTGGTACTATGCAGCAAACTATCATTTTGGTTATAGCCAAACCAAGCAAAGATAACACAAAAGTCTAAAACTACAGGTCTAGCTTACTAGTAAATATAGACGTTAAGGTCCTTGCTAAAGTATTGGGTTCTTGAATACAAAAGGTATGGATTGTACTGTTGGGGCACAAAGAGGTAGGCTTTGTGGGAGGCGGGGTCTCATCGGATCACCTAAGAACGCTGTACCTCATCATTTCTGCATCCAGGGGGCAGACACAACTGTGGTTCTGGCCTCCATGGATGCAGAAAAACTTTCAGTAGAGTATCACAGAAATACTGTATCTGTTTAGAGTAATGGAACACTAAGGTATACTGAAAGATTACATCCACTTGGTCACATTGCTTTACTTGAACACCACAGCCACAGGGCTGTCCACTGCCCCCTTCCTATTCATTTTTTATTGGGAACCACTAACAATTAAAATAAACTAAAACCATCTAATCAAAGAGGTATAATTTGGTGATACTGTAAGTAATCCCTTTAAGCAGAACATTTTCTGTTTAATTTGCAACAACCAGCTACTTACATTCCAGAATTCCTCCATGTAGTGGAGGAGTTTGGCACAATCTCACTGTATAAACTGAAGATTTCACAAGCCATCACCATGCAGAGGAACCATCAAGCTAGATGAGAGGTCCTTGCACATTTGGGTATGAAATGGTCTAGTACTTCCTTACCCCATTTAGGGATCAGGATATCTGTCTCTCAAAGAACAATGATACAAAAAAATCTCATCTTCTTTACTTATTACTAAGCAGGGTAGAAGTGACACAATTAAAATAAACCTACTTTGAATTTTGTGCTCTCACACCATGCTAGTGGCTAAATTACCTCTCAAATGATTCCAAAATCTACAGAGCATTAACTCCAACTTTCTATGGCAGGGAAAGAAACCCAGAGTAGCCTACATCAAACTTGCAGCAGCCAAACAAGCAGGTGGCATTAATCTATCTGATTTGGTAACCCATGAAGTGGGCACATGAGGAAGGGTGCCGTTCATTATAGTGACACCTTCCCAGCGCAGTCCACTCACGGCGATGGAAAGGTAGCAAGACCAGATGAGGAGGTGGGCGAACTAGGCGACAGGATGTCACTATACATACACACATGGGGGATGGGAGTGAGTACGGTAAGTGTGGGCTGGGAGGGGGTGGAGAGGCTGTAGGGAGTGGCACTGCAGTTGCTGGTCGAGCTGTGTCATGGCATCAGGGATTGGCTAGTGGCTGGGGTGGTTGAGGTACTGGGTTTGGGTCTGAGCACTGGTGCGATATTGATTGCACCCACCAACCTTTTTATTTTTACTGCTTTCATCCCCGACATGCACCTCCCTGGAGTTGAGAATCCTTAAGTAGGGTGGTGCGAAGTCAGAAAACCCTTAAGTAAAGGAAAGGGTGTAGGTGGCACCCCCAAAAGAAAGCAGTAAAAATATGTCCTAGCTACTTGTGCTGGTGCACCGGGGTTGTCAGAGTGCCAAAAATGTGTTCAGCACTCTGACTGAGCAATAATGGTGATTGTCTTTAGGCATTCACCGTTAGCATATCGACCCATCTGATTTTCTTACCTATCACCATAGAGCACAAGGTGCCAAATACTTTACATGGAGCATCACAGTGAACACCCAACCAGTGGATAACTACCACAATAGCTGGAGATAGAAGACCAGGGGCTCGATTTTTAAAGGGTGACACAGGGCTTACATCAAGCCCTGCATCACACAAATTTGTGCCACAGCTGTACCAAACTCCTTTGATGCAACTGCACTCAATGTTAGCACATCAGGTCCAGTTGAGACAGCCCTATAAAAAATGTCCCCCAAATGGTACAAGTTAGACCAGGGAAAAGCTTGTCTAACTTGCAGCATTTGATGCTCAAGATTGAAAATCCTGATTGCCGGTCAGGAGAATGTCCAAGTCCCATGTGCCAAACGATTTGCACACCAGGAACTTGTGGCATTTTAGTGGCTTTGAAAATTGAGCCCCAGATCTGCAAACAACATGACATAAGCCCCCAAGCACCATTTTACATGAGGTGAGTGTACCTACCAAGAGATCTAAATACCAACCCCTATTGCCACATCACTATATGGGCTAGGGTTTCAAACAGGCCCTTAGATCGACACAAGCTGTGGCAAGCAGCAGCTTGCATTGAAGCACAGTGCACCAGGGACCTTTCACCTGATTTTCATACAGGGGTCATGGTGCAAAAGTTCCTTATGCCGCTATAACTGCTTCCCTGAACCAAACAAAAGGTGCAGGAGAGAGGAATGATGGAGGCTTGTGGCAGCCCTTAACCCATCAGTCAGCAAGCCAGTCAGACGAAAGTGCCCAAGGCATGTACTGACCCCCCTCTCAAAGGACACCAGGGACTGCTCTTGACAATGCCAGTGGCACTGGCCAGTGTGTAATGAATTCCAGAGGGGCATGGCTGGGGTGTATCTGGCTCCATCAGCCACCATTCTGAAAAGCAGTGGTGCCCAAGAGTGTGCTCCAGTGTCCCATGGTAGGGTGCTAGTGCCTCAGGAGCACCAAGTACTAGCCTGCTGGCCACCAGGGGCAGTGCTGCATTATGAAGGATACATTCACCCTGTACCTGTGGCAGCAATGGGGCAGCCACACAGCCCTGGCATATGGATGCATCAGGCATCTGCCTAGATTGGGCTACTGTAGATGCCTCTGGGTCAGCCCATGGTGGCTCAATATGCAGGCGGTCCATGTCATGGCGCTGTGGTGGTTCAAGCCATGATGCTTGTCCTGCATACAAGTATAGGCAACAGTGCCCTGGCTGCCAGTGGGGTATGGGAAACTGTCAGAGAGATGCCACAGCTGTGTGGCACCACCAGTGTCAGGATACCCTTGGACAGTGCACAGCGTATGTACCACAGATAATCATGCCTACACACAGTAGCATGCCATGCTTGAGGGCCTAGAGAACACCTTCATTCTGGAAAGATGTCTGATAGGACTGGGCATGGAATCACTGAAGGGAGCCAGGAAATATCATTTAACTGTAATTGCTATGGTGATTAAAAAAGTATCTTGCACTACTGGCTGGACCAGAATACCCCCACGTTCACAGAATGGCACCAGTAAATTCTCCACACACTTTGCATGGAGAAAATGTTATCTAACAAGAGACATCAGTACAAGAGCTTCAAGAAAAAAAATGGAAAAGCCTGTATGTATTGATAGTAGCAGTTGTAGTAGTAGTAGTTGTCTTTCTTTGTTTCTGGTGCCCTTCCCCAGAGGCCCAAGGTGCCATTACAATATAACAACAATACATACACCAAATAAAATTAACCACCTTAAAATCCCAGAAATAAATAACAATAAATAACCATATAGATCTTATACAACAAAATTAATAAAATCAGGCTAACAGTTTCAGATGTGCTGAAATATGATGTCACTAATACTCCCCAAATGCTAGTTGAAACCAATATGTTTTCAAACCTCTCTTAAAGGCCTCCATTGAGGGGACCTCCTTCAAGGTTCTGCGGGAAAAATTCCAAAGGGTCAGGCCCACTACCTTTAAAGCCTGTTTCTCAGAGGTCTTCATTTTAGCCATAGGAACCACCAGAAGGCCTCACTTGGTGGATCAGAGCTGGTGAAAGGGGATGTGAGGCTGCAGGACCTCATCCAGGCAGTCCGAGTCCAGCTGTTGGAGGGCTTTGTAGGTTAACAAACCCACTTTAAATGAAATATGCCACAAAGACACTGACAATGAAATCAAAATATTGCTAGTACTATGTACAGTATCTCAGAACCTGCATTATATATGCAAGCTAGCAATGCAGAAAAGGCAATGGGTTGCTGGAGGGAGGGTGAGGGATAAGGTGTTTGTATCACATAACCAGTGATGAATGCATGCAAATGTTAATACTGTCTTCTACTTGTATGTGTCCTATTGAAATCTGTATAAAGTTTATTTATTTAGAAAAAAAGAGTCTGGGTAATAAAATCAGTGAGATTCAGGCATTAGTGGCAGACACTGAGGTGGACCTCATAGTCATCACAGAAACTTGGGCCACAGAGAATAATGGCTGGGACTAGTCAGTCATTGGTTACACAGTGTTTAGACAGGATAGAGGGAAAGGCCAGAGTGGGGTGTAACCATATATGTCAGGAAGAGCATAGCGGCTGAGGAGAACAGAAACATAAGGGGAAGTAAAGGGGAAACAGAGTCACTGTGGGTTCACCTCACAGCACAATGAAGCAGGAAGTTATGGGTGGGGGTGATCTATAGACCACTACAAGGGGAACAAAGAGATAAGGAGCATGGGGAAGAGTTGGCAATGGTAGTGAACAATAGGGAAGTGGTGGTGGTGGTGGTGGGCATTCTTAACTTGCAGAACACTGGCTGGGACATTCCAGTGGCCAGGTGCACCAGAAGTCAAGCACTATTGGATAAATTGCAGGAACTCCTGCTGGAGTAGCTGGTTAAGGAACCTGATAGACACGTAGCCCTTCTCAATTTGGTGCCTACCAACTAGGATATGGCGAGAGAAGTGAAAGTAGGGGACATGCTGAGTCCAGTGATCATAACTCCATTTGGTTCAGGCTGGCCCTTGGTACCACCAATATGCCCCTATAGAAAACTGAATACTTGATTTTAGAAGAGCAAGATTCAACTGGGTGAGAGAGCTTGTCTGAGAGAAATTAACCAGACTGGATAGCATCTGAGGTATAGAGGAAAGATGGGGGCAATCAATGAGACCATTATCAAGGCAACAAACTCATGCATGAGTTGTTACAAAACAAAACAGGTACAAGAGACCAATATGGTTGTCGAAAAGGGTCAGAAAAGCAGAGTGAGCCTAAAAAAACCTGCCTGTGCTAGTCCTACTGCCATTTTCAAACCACAGCCCAGTCACTACTAAAGTGGGCCTACACCAAGACATGGTCTAACCCTAAACTGCTCCACTTAACCCCACCAGGGCCCACTACCATGTTTCTGATCTCTTGTTATTCTACTTAACTATCACTGTGTCTAAGCCTACACCACTGCTTTGCAAAGAATGTATGTAACCAATAAAATGAATACTCTGTATAGGTACGCACCAATGTATTGTAATGCCTGCACTACTCCACTGCAAAGGATGTTTGTAACTGCTTAGCACTGCAAAGGACTTATCTAACGGCTTAGCTAACACTCTTTATAGGTATGCATCAAAGTATTGTATTGTTTAATAATGTCTGCAAATCTACCATCCGACTAGTTATGTAACGATGTCTTTGCTGTAATACTGTCATGTCTGTATTTGTCATCTGATGAGGAGCCTTTGGAAATGAGTCTATGACTCAAAGGATTGTAATTCTGATATTCTAATAAATAAATCAATAAATAACTTTCACCATCCAGGAGGAAAAAAGGGAGAGAAAGAATTGTGAGAGTACTAAATAAAAACTAGGAGGATGGTCACGGAGGCAATTAATCAGTTAAATGCATTTAATATAGCACACTTCTCATTTTGACTTGGTGCGCTTTACAATAAAAAACAAACATTTGAAAATACTAATAAAACAAATAGATAAACAGTATATAAATACATCTATTAAGAGTCTGTAAAAGCTTGGTTACATAAGAAAAACTTTAGTTCCTTTTTAAATATTTCAATAGATATGTTATCGCATGCTGAACGAAGAAGGGAGTTCCAGAAAACTGGGGCCTCAAACGAAAAAGCATGTGCCCCAGAAGTTTTCAAACAGATCCTGGGTACCTCCAAAAAACTCTTGTCATTGGAATGGAGGGGTGAATGAGCCGGTAAGGAGTCAGGAGATCTTGCAGGTAACTGGGCCCCTGGCCGTGCAGGGCTTTATAGGTCAGCAAGCAGACATTGAAGTAGATCCATCACCTAACTGGCAGCCAGTGCAGACAGCGCAGCACTGATGTAATGAGATACAATATTGGTAGACCAGTCAACAACCTGGCCACTGCTATCTGCACCAGCTGCAGGCGGTGCAGATCCACCCCCACTAGCCCCAGCTAAATGGCATTACAGTAGTCCAAGCATGAAGTCACAAAGGCATGAACCAGTGCTAGCAGATCTGCCAGGGGGATCAGGTGTTTCACCCTGGCAATGTTTCTAAGATGGTAAAAAGAAGTCTTGAACATGGACGGCACCTGTGATTTCAGCATCAGTCCACAGTCAAGAATCATGCCAAGGTTCCTCACCCAATCAGAGGTAAGCAACTGGGAGTCTCCAAGCCTTAGACCTGAGACTGAACCGGATTGCACTCCCATCCCCTGGCAAACAGGTTCCAGCATTAGAACCTCTGTCTTACCTGGGTTCAACCTCAACCAGCTCACCCTCATACAATCCTGACTTTTATCCAGACAACTATTTAGCACCAAAATCGCCCCTTGCTATTTGGTTGCAAAGGACATGTAGAGCTGAATATCATCTCTGTAACAGTGAAAACTCAGCCCATATCACCTTATAATGTCCACTAGTGGCATCATATACACCGCAAACAATATGGGAGACAAGATGAAGACCTGCGGAATCCCACAAGGCAGAGGCACAAGGGCTGAGAAATACACCCCAGACACCACACTTTGAGATCTGCCAGTGAGGTAAAATTTTAACTAGCTGTGGACTGTTTCCACTAGCCCACAGCATTCCCACAGGCACTCCAACAGTACCCCATGGTCTGCGGTATCAAACACCACTGAGAAATCAAGGAGAACAAGGATGGAATGACTCCTTCGATTCCTCATCACCAGGAGATCATTAAGCACCCAAACCAGAGCAGTCTCAGTGTTGTGCCTTTTCCTGAAAACAGGCTGGAGAAGCTCATAGATGTCATGAGTTGTTAAATAGGTCTCCATTTGAGCAGTCACAACCTTGTCAATAACCTTCCCCACAAAGGGAAGGTTAGAGACTGGCCTGTAGTTTGCCAGACAGTCCACGTATAATGATGGTTTGTTTAGGATGAGCTTTACAGCCGCCTCGTTCAGGGGCTCAGGAACAACCCCTAACATCAAATAACAACAGACTATCTTGGCTAGAACTGGGCCAATAACCTCAACACACCCCACAAGGAGGTGCATTGGTCCCAGGTCCAAACAACAGTAAGCAGGCCACATCTCCTGGATGATCCTCATGACATCCACTACTGCTACCTGGTCAAAGTTGGACCACACAGACTGAGTGCTTGTGACCCCATGATCATCACTGCCATGCCCATTAGAGGATGCTGAACAGGTCTCTGATCTGATAGAGACAATCTTCTCAGGAAAAAAACAGAGCAAACTCATCACATCTTGATTGCGATAAAGCTCCACCGGATTGCAGACAGGCTGAGTTACATAGCCTGTTCACAGTGCGGAAGAGCTGGACAGGTCTGTTTGTTACTGCCGCAATCACCCTGGACAGGAACTCTGCCTTCATACAGGAGACTACAGATTGATAATCCCTTTAATAGACCATCAATTAAAGCTTGTTTTCAACCAGAGCAGACCTCTGCCAGCATCTATCCAACTTTTGACCGCTCGTCCTCACTGATGGTCCCATCACACAGTACTAGAGGGACCCCTGGTGTGAGGTGAGGGGTTGAACATGGACAGGTGTGACAGAGTCGAGGGTCTCAGCAATCACCCTATTATAAGTCAATATAAACTCCCTTGGCTCTTCGCAGGTCTCCATTACACCTGATAGGTCTAGCACTGTCATCAGACCCTGGGGAGTCAAACTCTTTAATGGGCAGTACTGTACCATTTCCATAGGGGAGGGTCTATTTGAGAGGGCCTTGAACATAGACCTGCATATTGTTGTGGGGTGGGGAAAAACAATTCTTGACATATGGTAAAGAAAAAAGGAAGTAGACGGGGGGTATTGTTAAGCTATGAGAGGTGGGAGGGTACTAGAAGAAGAACAAAAAACAGTCCTCCTTTATGATTACTTCTTCTCTGTCTTTGCAAGGGAAGACAGTGGGGCCATGCCTGAAAGTGGCATCAGTGCAGTTCTCAGGACCATTCCTGAAATGAGGCAGCCAGTATTTATCTGACAAATGGTTCTGAAGGGGATTAAAGCCTTAAAAGTTCATAAATCCCCATTGTCAGATGGGATGCACCCAAGGGTGCTCAAGGAATTGGCTGCTGAACTGGCTGAAACCCAATTAGGTCTATTCAATAGCTCAATTTGGATGGAAGTAGTTCTAAAACACTGGAGGGTAACAAATGTAGTCCCACTACACAAGGGGGGGGCAAAGAGTATCCGGGGAATTACAAGCCAGTCAGTGTTACCTCTGTAGTGGGTAAACTGATGGGGTCACTGATCAAAGATAATCTTGTTTGTGGATTACAGTGAGAGAAGCAGTCTACAGGATAGTAAACAGCATGGGTTACTGGCAAAAAGGCCTTTTCAGAATAAAGTGATAGTGTTCTTTGACTGGGTAACAAAGCTAGTTGATAAAATCCATGCTGTAGATTAACTCTACTTCGATTTCAGCAAGACATTCAAGTCAATGCCATACAGAAGATTGCTGAAGAAGCTGTAGGACAAGAGTGTGGCTAGGGACATAGATGGACTGGAAACAGTTTGAAGGATAGACAGCAGAGGGTGTTGGTAAATGGGGTCAAATTATTAAAGAGGGTCATCAAGAGCGGGGTGGTGCAGGAATCTGTTCTGGGTTAAGTCCTCTTCAATAAGTCCATCAGTGACAATGAAGAGGGTATCCAGGGCAAGTTGTGTCTCTTTACACATAACATGAAGCTTGGCAGTAAGGTAGATTGTGATAAAGGGGTAAGGGAGATGCAGAGGGATCTACAAAGGCTTGAGAGGTTGTCTGAGGTTTGGCAGTTGAAATTTAATACTAAAAATGTAAGGTTATGTACCAAGAGAAAAAAAAGAAAAACAGGCCAGAGTACTAGATGGGAAGGGTTAAACTGAGCACTATGACAGATGAAAGGAACCTGTGAATTATCATTAGTGACTCCCTCAAACAATCAAGCCAGTGTAACAAGAGCTATAGTAAGGCTAATATGATGCTGTATTTCAGAAGGGGTATTGGCAGCAGGAAAAGGAGATACTACTATATATATATATATATATATATATATATATATATATATATATATATATATATACAGTAGGTCCTGGTAAAGCTGCACCTGGAATACTGTGCTCAGTTCAGGAGTCGTCACCTAAGGAAGGCCAGGAACAAACTGGAGTCAGATCAGTGCAGGATGACCAAGATGATTTAGGGCCAAATGGGCAGAGCTTATGAAAATCATTTCAAGGCACTGAACATGTACTCCCTGAAGACCAGGTGATGGGAAGGGGATATGATAGAGACCTTCAAATTCCTTAAATGAATAAGTTAGGTCAGCTGTGTGGAATTATTTAGCTGGAATAGAGTCAAGAATCAGAGGTCATGAGAGGAAACTGGAGGGGGAAGATTTAAAATGAATGTGAGGGAGTTCTATTTTATTGAAAGGGTGGTAGAACCGTGGAACAGACTGACAGCAGAGGTGGTGGGTGCCAAGACTTTAAATGGTTTCAAGCATGGCTGAGATGGACTGAAGGGTCTGGTGGTTACTCAGGTCAGTAGCAGTAGAGAGGGGAGCAGGGAAGGACCAGGATGGATAAAATCCTTTAAGGACAATATGCCTAAGGGCAGATAGAAATCTCCAGGCAGACTAGATGGACTTTCAGTCTTTTTCGGCCATCATTGTCTCTATTTCTATGTTTCAAAACAATACAATATTAGTTGCCAGTGCAAATCCATCTTAAATAACAAACAAAAAAAACCCATGCAAAACCAACTTACTGGTATTTGACTTAAATATGAACTCTACTATAACACCCACAGTGTTCCCCATATGCCCCTCCACTCCCACCCAAGTCCTATCACCATACAAAAGACACATCATCCTATCTGACCCTATACAACTCCCAGCCCATACCACACAAAAATGATCTGTTATTGTTCACCTCACCACCACCATGCTGGTACAATATCCTTCACTGTATCCATTGCAGAAAGCAGTCTTCTCTTTGCGATCATCGGCGCAGCATTCCACCTATACTTTTCCAGATATGCTGAATGATGACATTTCTTATGAAGTGAGGGGAATGTAAACTACAATTTTTCCTTTACTCTCCTTGCCTCTCAGAGGTGAAGGCCATATGACAGCCATTTAAGTGGGAATAAAAAAAAACACAAGCGAACATCTGCCAAGTTTTATTTTGTTACAGTGGTGAACAGATGCAGATTTTTACCTTCACTGTTTACACACATTCACAATTGAAGTTATCTAAGAAAGTTTCCACATTTAATACTAAATGCAAATGTTTTTGTATGTGCAGTGTACTCAGATATGCAGTTTATGGTGCATGCATGAGGCATGGACGAGAGTGGACATTAAGCTTTGAAGCTCTGTCTGAAGCACAATCTAATCTGTTAAAAAATCTGTTTTCCAGATATGCTGGAATTACCTGTACTGACAATATCTGGTAGAGAGAAGTCCCCTGTAATGTAATCAGTAACTCTGCCTAATCAGTTCACCTCAGGTCAGTTCTAGGAAGAAACAAGAAAGGGCTTTTTTTGGCTTCTTCATGCCATGGTGTTGGCAGTGACTTCTTCCCCAACCTTGGGCATAGCAGAGATCATGGGGATGTTACAGAGATCACAACTTTCAAATCTTTGGTCACTGACCTACAGTTGCAGCCATAGATGTGTTCAGGTATTTCCAGATATTTTCTAATATACAGTATCAAAAGAGATTCAATCTGGTGGACCATAGTGGCACTGCATGCAGACAGGCAGTGCATTTAGAGTTATCAAAGACACTTCAGGAAATATCTGGCCATGTCTTTGGTAGCAACTGTAGAAGAGAAGATAATATCCTAGGACAACGGGAGAAAAGATATGGAGGTGCACTTTTTGTACATCGATGATAAAGACTCCTGCAATGGGTCTCATAGAAACATAGTCAATGATGGCAGAAAAAGACCAATGGTTCATTTAGTCTACCCATAACACACTATCATACCTCAAGACCTTTTGTTAATATGGGGCTTTTGTCTACATGGGCTTCTTGTCTATACAATCCACCACTTAGCTCCCTATCTTACTACTACCCTGAGTAACTACTAAGCCCTTAACTCAACTGTGCTTGAAATCCTTAATGGTTTTGGCATCTGCCACCTCTACTGATATACCTTTGTAGAGCTCAGCTGCACTCTCTGTAAAAGAAACCCCCCTAATGAAGCCCATATGTATGGCACCATGTAGAGGAGTTTGCACCATGTCCATGTATTTGGCTCAGTAAATTGCTTGGTACTTTTATTAAACAGTGAGTGCATCACGTTGTTTTTTTTTCATGCTTTAAGTACTGCAGCACAGCAGCACAAAAGTATTTAGCATAACAGCACCCTCACAGGTGGGTGTGCTTGGATCTTTTTGTCAGTTCGTTTAGTATCCTGGAACCTGTTTTTTTCTGCAGTTAGTCCTCTAGGTCCTCCTTGACTAGTGTCTTCTTCAGTTTACCTGCAACATAGATAACACTGATAGTTCTGAGTTACCCAGTTGTTCTTTGTCCCAACCCTTTTGAAGCAGAAATATATCTGCTACCCTGCAGAATTTCAGAACCACTCCTGTCTGAATATAGCTATTGTTCAGTCCTACCGGGGATTCAGCTAATACTGATGCCTGTTCCCTAAGCACCCCCAGATGCATTCCATCCAGAACAGGTGGCTTATCCATCTTCAGGGCTGCTAGCCCTTTATTCACCCTTTCACTAGTAAATATATGGTGCTTAAAGTCTGGGAATTCCCCTTTCAGCAGCTTCTAATGCCACTCTCTGTC
The DNA here is from genome assembly GCA_016271365.2 of Neoceratodus forsteri. Lineage (NCBI taxonomy): Eukaryota > Metazoa > Chordata > Ceratodontiformes > Ceratodontidae > Neoceratodus > Neoceratodus forsteri. The sequence continues at coordinate 883,909,380 of CM028134.1, forward strand.
AAAGGCCCACTGTCCTTCCTAGGGAATATTGCGGAGAAGTTGTCATTCATACTGGATGCTTCATGTTCAGCTTCCTCTATTATCCTGCCTCCTCCTGATAACCAAACCTCCCCTCTTCAACTTTCTTTTTTTCCCCTTATATATCAGAAAAAAAGTTTTTCACTATCATTGACCCCCTCTGCAATATTCAAGTTAGTGTCTGCTTTTACATCCCTGGCTACTCTCTTGGCCTCTCTAGTTTCTATATGGTACTCCCCCTATTCATCATTCCCCTGCTTCTTCTTGTACCTGATGAATGCCTTCTTTTTTAGCCCTCACTACCTCCTTAACCTTTTCAAAGACCACATTGGGTCTAGTACCTGTTTCTCTTGGTAACCATTCTCAAGCATGACATTGTTGCCTTGAGAATGGTCCCATTTATTTCTCCCGATATTTCCTCATCCATCCTTAATTAACTGCTCCTTTCTCATTACATATCCTTGCAGCTATCCTCAACACTATTCTTACCTTCTCTCACCAGTATCTACCTCTCTACTTTCATCCTAACTCCCTCCCTTCCTCCTCTTACTCCTTACCCTAGCATAGCAACTATTGAAAGCCATACCAGATCTGTAAGCTTTACAACTAAGTATTCTGTATCTCTGCTATAACAATCTTGTAATGTTGAAAAACCCAACTGAACCAATTAGCAATATTACCATGTATTTTGTAACTTTGTTGTAACAATTTTTAAATGTTGTGTAATACCTGTGTCCGTACGTCAAACATTGATGATGTGGAACCTCTGTAAATAAGCTCAATCAATCAATCAATCAAAATCTTTATTTATCCAGGCAAACATCATTGAGCAGAGCTCTTTTACAAGATGGAACTGGTTAGAACAGAGTCGGGAAACATCCATCATAAAATATATAAATACATGTAAATAAGTATATAAACACAAACACAATGGTGCAGTGAAAGGGGAGTCAAATGATAAAAGGAAGACAAGGCAAGCCATAACAGAGAAGGATTCATTTACAAGGGGGCAGGTCCACCACTGAACCATGCAACTGTATATAAACCATGTTCTCGGTATAGAAGTACCTGTTAGTTCATTTACCAGGGGCAGTCACTAGTACTAGACATGAAAATGGCTTGGAGAACCACCAACTGATGGCAGATGGGGTACCAGGAGGGATATGTAATATGTAAGCAAAGGATAAACATTGTGAGAAGTGAAGTCCCAAGGATAGGTTGGTAGAACTGATGCGGTGGTGGGGGCCTATGGGGAGAGGGAAAGGGGAGTTAGGACTTTTATAGTATGATTGCATGTAGACTGTGGATGATTGCAGTATAGAGTTGTGAAAAGAAGGCTGGAGAAAGCAGGAAGATAGACCAGTATCAAAGAGAGAACAGAGGCATCAAGGTGTTACTTGAAGGCATGATGACAGACCAGGGCCAAGGAGGAGACAAACACTAGAAGTAATTAGTTCATGATTAAATGGTACAGGTTAGCATGATGACAAGTCATAGTCATGGGAACAATTGCACTGATCATTTCTGAGACGTGACTATAAAAGCTTGAAAGATGAGATGCCAATGGGTGACCTCAGTTTAAGTTTTTTTTTGCAATTTATTCCACAAGGAGGACAGTGTAAAGCTTATAGCAGTCCTGCCAAAGTAAGAGTTAACTTTTGGAACCATCAGTAGGAGAGATTTGCAACTTCTCAGGGTGTAATTGCCTATTGGTTTTATAGGAAGACAGTCTGTAATGTATTGGGGCAGTTTTTTGGAGAAGGCTCTCAGGGTCCATAAGGCTGCATTTTTATCACACCTGAATTGAAGAGAACTCTACCCCACTGATTGATAGAGGGAGCAGTGGTGAGTGGAATAAGGCAGGCCTGTGATGAACCTCAAAGCTCTATGATATATGTGTCAAGTTTGGTGAGGTAGGAAATGGGACAGTGACTGTAGAGGATATCAGCATAATCTATCAAGGATAGAAAGGTTGATTGTACCAGCCGTAGTTTGGCATCTCTAGTTAAGAAGTGGGTTATCCTAAAGAACAGGCCAAGTCTCTGTTGTAATTTTTTGAGTAATTCTTCAACGTGCTCTACAAAGGAGAGCCTATGGTCCAGCCATACTCACAGGTATTTGAATTTAGGGACAAATTCCAACTTCTCACCAAGAATTGTAGTAATCTGCTGCACAGGATCTGATAGGGCTGAATTTACCATTTGGGCAGAGGGAGAAAAGAGCATTGCTTTTGTTTTCTTGGTGTTAAGTAATAGTTTTTTGTTTAGGAGTTGGTGTTGCAGCAGGTTGAGCTCAGATTGAAGGTCATTACATGCAGATTGTAATGATGGGCGGCTTACGTAAATAACTGTGTCATCTGCAAACAGATGAATGTTGGCCTTAGTTATGTTTTCATCAATATTGTTGATGTATATTGCAAATAAGATTGGTCCTAAGATAGAACCCTGGGGAACACCTCTTAGGAGAGGTTTGAGAGTTGAGAGATCTCCTTCCGCTTTCATCTACTGGAAATGATCAGAGAGGTAGTTGTTGAACCACTGTAAAGATAATGGGTCAGCACCTAGTGAGGTCAGGGAAGACAGTAGCAGAGAATGGTCGACAGTGTCGAACGTCTTGCTCAGGTCCAAGAATACAGCACAGGTGTAATTCCTGTTGTCTAGCTCTCTTTGCCAGTCATTAGTCACTTTGGCAAGTGCTGTGATGGTGCTATGTTTAGCTCTAAACCCTGATTGGACCGGATTAAGCAGGTTATTAGCTTCTAGATACTGCCTCAGCTGGTTACTTATGACTTTTTCCAGTAATTTTGACATGACCTAGAGAATCGAAATTGATCTGTAATTATTTAAATCACAGGGATTTCCAGACTTGAACAGGGGTATGATGTGTGCTGTTTTCCATATTGAAGGAATGGATCTTTGAGTTAATGATAGGTTAAATAAATGGGTTATGGGCACGGTTAACACATGGATAGCCACCTTCAAGAAATATGGGTCGAGGGCATCCGCACCAGCACTTTTTTTTTTACATCCAGTTTTAGCAATAGGTCTTCAACTTTTTTCAGAGTAGTAGGACGCAAGGAGAAGACTGAATCGGTGACACTAGGATCTGCACCTTGATTATCCACCTAACAGCGTATCAAATTTGCAGGGAAATTGTCGCAGGCTAAGCCTGCATTTGCAAAGTGATTATTGAAGACATCCAGAACTTCCAGTCTGTCACTAACGGTGTTATTGTTTAAGGAGATTTTATCAGGTAGTGAGCCACCGGATGTGTGACCAGACAAGTCCTTGACGGTTTTCCAAAATGTTGTAGGATTTTTGGAGGCAGAGAGAAATTCAGAATGACAGTATGCAGCTTTTGTATCTCTAACCATTCTAGTACATGAGTTTTGTGCCCTTTTGAATTTGCACCAGTCCGCAGCAGACTGGGTTTCGCATGCTTTTTTCCGTAGGTTATTTCTTTCAGTCAATGCAGATTTTAATAATGGTGTGAACCATCTACATGCATTTTTTGCTATTCGCACCTTAACTATAGGGGCATATTTATTTAGGGTGTCTAGGATAATTTTGCTGAATATGTCGAATGCTGATTGCATGATTTTTGCCAAATAGCACTCTTGCCAATACAAGAAGTGTTTCAGTTTGTTTATGTAGGCAGTGAAATCAAAGTTCCATCTAGATCTCTTGGCAGTAAACTTCAGTGAAGTAGTAGGTTTGTTGCTTGATCTTATGCAAGCAATAAATGAGTGATCACTGATATCACTGAAGAAGGCGCCAAAGGAGAAGAGATGTGGTTTATTCACTAGGATAACATCTAGCAGGGAGCTGTTACCCACATTCTTTTTATTTACTCGTATTGGTTTGACAATGAGTTGCGATAATCCATGAGTATCACAGAAAGCTATGAGAGGAGCAGTGGTTTTAGATAGCCACTCTAAATTAAGATCCCCAAGAATAATTATTTCTGAGGATTGTTGTTCGATGATATTACTCAGATGAGGTAACAATTGTAGATCGGCAGAAGGAGGTCTATAGCACCCTATGATACATAATGTTGAAGTGTGAGATGGTGACTTGGAGAGACAGACATTCATAAGCATTTGCAACAGATAAACCACTCAGACAGGATGCCATATACCTATCCTTGACATAGATGGCAACCCCTCCACCCCTGGAGTGTCTGTCTGCTCTAAATAGTAAATAGTTAGGGATATTGACTTCCCTGCCAGAGGTGGCCGGTCTAAGCCAGGTTTCTGAAACAACTATGATGTCTGGTCGAGTATGGAGGACCCAGGCCTGGATCATGAAGAACTTTTTTAACAGACTGCATACATTAATGTGGAGGAAGCTTTTAGCTAAAAGGTCTTAATCTGAGGTGTAAATACATAAATAAAACTCCCCTGATACTGTTCACCCCAATTTACCTGCCTGACACTAATTCTGTCATCTGGTTGAAGTCTACACTTCTGAAATTCAGAAAAGTAGCTACCGATGAGAGCTTACTGGTACTAAGGGCCATCTCAAACCATATGGTATTAAGATCGCTGCACCCCAGTGTTTCCCAAACCATCATTACACCTACCCTTTCCATGTTTGTGAATACCACATCAAAAAAAGCAAACTGCATTCTGGGATCCTTGACCCGCTGAACCAGCATGCAGTCCTGAAAAATGTTTTGCAGGGCTTGACTTCTGGTGCTCCTAGCTGCTGGAATGTCACAATCAATATCTGGCAGTTTGAGATCCCCCATGACTAAAATGCCCTCCTTTGTGACACCCTTCATTACATCTACCCCAGTTCCCTATCATTCTCATGCCACTGTCCTGGTTGTCTATAGACTACTATAGACTATCCCATACACAATTTCTTAAATGATGCCACCATGAGCAAAACCCACAGCAATTCTGTTTCCCCAATTTCCTCTGAAGGATCCATCCTCCATTGCCTCAGTGACTTCCCTGTCATAGAGGGCTACCCCTCCTTTTCTGAGTCACAAGTTTCCATAATGGCTATGAGGTCCAGACGTGTAGCTAATACCATCACTTGGAGCTCACTGATTTTTGTTTCCCAGGCTCCTGCCATTAAGGCAAACTATTTTTCAACTTGTACCCAATCCCCTTTTGTTTTTTATAGGTTCTATTGCTTCATTTTTTCATTGTTTTTCACAATTTTTGCAGGCTTAGTGAGCCCCCCAGCATCATTACTAGCCCTTTTATGAACAAATGCCTTGCTGCTTCTCTCCCCAATGTTTCTAGTCCCTAGTTCAGTGGGAACTCTAGCTAGGCTCATATCAAGGTCCTTGAGATGCTGGTGAGCCTGCTATCGAGCCAAACAGAGGACAGTGATAAGCCAAAACAGGAGGAATAACCTCTGCTCTATTGGATTCCTTGAGTGAGCTGAGAAAAGGGAAGCTGCCAGTTTTTTTACAAGAACTGCCTAATCTAGCTTAATATACACGGTGCCCTGCCCTAGAAACAGAGGTGGCACCTCATTCTATAACACTATTACCAAAGACAGGAGGGAAACCTCACCCCATTAATGTAAAGTTACTGAAATTTCCAGATAAAGAAGTGATCCTTGCCCTGGCAAGGGTTCTGGTGCCCATAGCCTGGCAGGGACACCAAACCTACATGTCCAAAGACCATTCAACTGAACTGCTACTCTGCAAAAAGCAGTTCAGTGAGTCCCACAAAGAGTTCCAAGCCCTGGGGTTCCCATGGCAGCTGCAGGACCTTGCAGTCCTTTGCAACAGAAACAGCGTTCCAAACACATTTGAAAACTAGAGGAAGCCCAGGATTATATAGGACTAAACTAGCCAGATCAAGCCAAGCAACTCCCAATGTGTAGTCCTGCCAGCATTGGGAGGAGGCATCAGGAGGCCTGACTGGTATGGGGTGATATCTCATAACCCACCCACTCTGCAAGCAGACTGAACATCAAGAGATGGAACGGCAGATGAGCTGGTTCAAATGTCCAACAGGTGTACTAAGGATAGACACTGGAGGAGGCAGGTGCCACTAGGCTCCAAACAAAGGGCCAGAAGTAGAGAATTGAGAGGATGGCTCAATTCATGTCATCTAGAAGCCCAACAGTTGCTACAGAGCCTCAGTTTGACTGTTGCTCAGAATCAGTCAACATGCCTTGGAATACCCCAACCACAGTAACCCTCTTTCCTCCCCATATAGTATTCAGCAGATACTGACAGCAGCCATTGCTTTCAGCAGTCACATGCCTTGTTACAGCAGCAGCCTCTCTATCCCTCTTCCCACAGTCAATCACTATGGTGACCCAGATTGCCATAATAACACAGCCACCCTGATGTCAAACCCTGCTGGGTGGAGAATAACCTTGCTAGTATACTCTGACCTTCACTAGCCTGTTGCTGCAGGCAGTGAATGAGAGCTGCTCTTTGACTCTCGCTGGAGCCACATAGTGAGGAGGCACCCTGGCCACAGACCATAGTGTAACAGCTACCTGATACTCAGGCAGCCCAGTGGAACACAAGGGACTTGGGAAAGGAAGGCAGATTTCCTTCCCCTTTTTTGTGCCTTCTGCTGCATGGCAGCATGCTGACGCTGCAGGCCAGGACCCTCAGCAGGACTGCTAGCTGCCAGCAGTCATAGGGACTGATGCTGCTGTCAGTGGCCTTTACTGATAGTTCTACAATACAGCACCCTACATGCTTGGATGAATCTTGCATTACTGCTCATGTTCCTGAAAAACTCCTCCAAATTGGAAGGGGAAACAAAGAGGTGCAGAGGACTGCTCCTACCACTCTGTGCACATCTGGGCATTTGTCCTGTACCAGAATACACTCTCAGCCCCCATGGATGCACTCCTTGTATGTGTTTGGCCTGATTATCAGAGTCCAGAGCACCTTTGTTGGACTAGAGATGAATACTGTAGATAGCATACAAGCATGGTTGCTGGAATGGCCATATCATGGGAAACACCTCCCCTGCTGGTTCACATTCCAGAAACTTGAAATATTCCTGGTTTTACTTCTTGTTAATTTATGTAATGTTCTATAGTTCTAACCCAATTGTATGCAATCTGATGGATACTGCCTGTGACTTGCATCTGAGGTTCCCCTGTAACTGCTGTCTGGAAGGCATGGCTAATGCAAGTGGAATTCAGATCCCATTAAAGATATGGGATACTGGGTACCCAGACACTATGTACCCCCCTAAATGTTTATTTGTGAATTGGCTAACTCTCTTCATTTTGGTCCCCATGACCATGGCTAATGAACTGACTAAATGTGTATCCTGGATTGAAAGGGCATTCTATATCCATGTAATAGAAGGAGGATTATATACCTGTTATGGAGACTGGAGGCCAGGGTTGTGTTTCTACAAGAAACTCACCTCACCTAGCTGGAGGTGGGAAACTTAAAATGGGCTGGGTCTCCCAAGGGTTTAGCAATTACTTCAGTTCTAAGAGCATAGGAATGGTATTTCTGGTACACAAGAACATGAACTTTACACCTACTAGGGTGAGACATAAACAATGACCTTGAGAGTTTCTCAACAGGTGAACCCCCACCCACCCAGCCCTTGAATGCTGGCTTCTTCAGCTCTTCAGTATGTGCTAGGGAGATTGGGTAAGTAAACATTCTCTATGTTGATTTACCCACCTATAAGGGAGGGACTATTCTTTCTTCTCCCATCCCCATCACTTACACATGAGAATCAACAAGTGGCTGGTAGCCAATGCTTGGGTCCATGATTTCACTGAACCTAGATTTGGTTATGTACTAATCTTGAACCACACATCTGTCATATTCAACTTGATCCCCTCTGACTCACAAAATCTGATTGTGAGTCTCCGGCACCTGAATACCTTCATCTTGAAGGATAGCCCCTTATGCCAGAAGTTCTTGAAGGACATTGAGGAATTCCATGATGCTATCCAACTGTCTGACACCTCTGCAACAACCTAATGATATGCTGTCATGGCCTTTCAATGGAATATGTGTATTAGTCACACCTCAAACACATTTGAGACCCCTGGGAAACAAAGAGTTCCTGGTGAAGATCACCAGAATCAGGTACCTGCTCAGTATATGTCTGCACCAGAAGGTAGAATTCATTTTATTCAAACTAAGACAAACTTTCTGGGAAATAGGTAAGAGACCAGGGTGGCTGCTGGCCTACTAGCTCAAAAAGCAACAGGAGCACTCCAGGATACCTGGCATCAGGAAAGCAGATGGTACCATCCATTTAGGGAACTGAAGGACATTAATGCAGCCTTTGTTGATTTCTATAAGTCTTTTTTGACCTCCAAAACCTGTGCCACAGAGGCAGACCTAGATGCCTTCACTAAAAAGTTATCTCTCCCTTCCCTATCCACAGTCCAGAGAGATAGATTAGACAACCCATTCACTCATCATGAGCTGGAGAAGGCTTTCACTGATATGCCTTCAGTGAAGGCTCCTAGGAGAGGTGAAGTCCCATTGGAGGTTTACACCACAGTCAGACAAGAGCTCCTGGGCACTTTTACAGACACACTGTGGGAAGCCAGTAGAGTCATTCCTTTCCCCCATCTATACTCACTGCACAGATAGCCATAATCCACACACTGAGAAAGGACCCATTGAGTTGTGGAAGTTACCACTCATTTTCCCTCATCACAGTGAACTGCAAGACTTTCCCAAGCTGTGAGCCACCAGAGTGAGTAATGTCACCTTCTCCATCATTAATAAAGATCTGGTGGTATTTGTCCCTCCTCAAAGAGGCACAGATAATACAAGAAATCTCCATAATCTCATTTGGCATGTCTCTGAATTCTACCCTTTGGCAGTGCCTCTCTTGCTCAGTGTTGAGAAAGCTATCAAATGAGTGAAGTGGGGTTTCCTCTTTCATGCAATGTCCACATTTTCCTTCAGAGGACATTCAGTAGATGGGTCGAGACATTATACCAAGGGACATTTGTAGTGGTGGTCACCAACAGACTCTCCACGTTAGCATTCCTACTGGGCAGAGTGACCCACCAGGGGTGCCCCCCCAATTTTTGTACTGACCCAAGAATTGCTCCTTGGTAAGTTAAAAAACTCTCCAATTCATGTAGTGTGGAGCACAGTGCTACAGTTTCTGTAGTAAGATTCATGCATTTGCAAGAATGTTACTGTGCGAACTGCTGCACAATGCATGCATGCATATTGCACTTGCTGCAAAGGTTACTACACAATTTGTGGCAACATTTCACCATAAAGTTAAAATTGAATTAATTTGCAAAGTAGATTTTGCTGCAACTATGGCCAATTGCATAGCACAGACTATGAGAATGCTACACATAACATGTAGCAGTGACTGCATCGCAATTCATGAGTGAATTACAAATTCAAAACACACCTGCCCTAAGAACAATGCAACATGCAATATTCTCCCATCCACAGATCCATGAGATTAGCCTGGGTAGGACTCACAAAGTACTAACCTATGCAGATGGCATTCTGCTGGGGCTCACCAACTGAGAGGAATCGGTCCCCAAGGCTCCCCTCTTGATATAGTCATACAGTAGTCTGTCAGACCACAAAGCCATTGTCTGCAAATCACTGATCCTACCCTTTAGAATGGAAGTCAGTTGCATTCCCTACTATCCATGAAAACTCACATCTTTCCCCAGTCATTTGAAATACTGTGGCATCAGTTACTCCTGGTACCTGACACAGCTGAAGAAACAGAATAAAACCCCTTCACTGGTAAGCGTGGATAAGAACTTAGCAAGATTGTGCCATCTGCACCTATCCCATTGAGGCAGGATGCATGCTTCCAAAATGATGACTGCACCCAGGATCCAATACATTTTTGATAATATGCCACTGATCCAAAGCCTCAAAAACCATCAAAGATGTGCATGCAAAGATGCTGTCCTTCCTCTGAGAAAAGGGCCCCAGGAGACTAAGCTCCATAAACTGGTTCAGAACTACTCCAGGAGAAGCATCAAGATTCTGGACTTCTCCCACAGGCACGCTGCACAGTATTTCCTGCAGATAGCACAATTCTCAGTAGCCTACCCATAAGGCTTGCAGTCAAAGTGGCTGCACTGTGGAGTTATTGCAAACCAACAGCAGTAACATAATACACTTTAATGTGCTTCCAGCACAATTCAAAAATCACCCCACCATGAGTCAGCTGGCTGTCTGAACTGTGCCCTTAGAAGTCACCATGCTTTCCCATATGGGACAACAAACTGCTGTACTTGGGGGGCAATTAATTTGGTTAGCTAGTTAGGCTCTGGTATTAGTCAGCTGGGGAACCTCATAGATTCTGCCTCAGGCACACTGAAATCCTGTGACCAGCTGCAGAGCACAATCCCACTTCCCAAGAAACACCACTGGAGATACCTACAGATGAATCATGCCCTTTCAACCAAACATGGCCACAAAAACAGGTTTCTAGCCCCAAACTCCCTAGATACCATTCTCAAGCCCCTTGACCACAAAACTCTCAAAAGCAGGCACATTTATAAGGAGATCCCAGCCCTCCTTTCAAATCCTACCACGCACTTCTCTGAGAAATGGAGTGTAGAGCTTGTGTGTGACATTTCATCAACTTTGGGCAAAATGCTGGACAGCACAGAGTAATAGACATTCAAAACAGTTCAACCACTTTAACATCCTGCACAAGTAAGACAAAACATCTCAGAAACTGCATGCCTGGTAACTGCCATCTTTGGACCAATGCAGGAGATGAAACTGAGCAACTGGGTCCATAACCCATCAGATCTGAACCTGCCCAGTCTTATTTGGGTTTTGAGCAAAAGTGCAGAGGACTTTCAAAGCTGTTGTCTCCTCTAGTCTTTCTCTCACAGCCTCTTAATGATACTAGGGGTATGGGACCCCTCTGCAGGACCTCTGGCACACTCATTGAGTTGACATACAGGAGCACAAATTACAGCCACAAGAATATTGCTGCAGCACTAAAGGGAAAAATCCTCACCTAGCACTGAAGAATGGTCTGTCAAGCTTGGTAAATCTTCTAGCCTTGAGAGAGTCAAATTTTCTGCAGGGGGCAAGCTAGAGGACCTTAGGGTCATTTGGGGACACTATGTCTCATTGGAATTCTGCATTATACTGAAGGGTAATAACATCAAAGCCTACATCAACCCCAACCAATCCACAATGCACAGTCATACCCCCTGACACAGAATTTCAGGAATGAAGTGCACACAGGTCTGTCAGTGCTGAAAAAAAGCTGCCATCTTAAAGTAGATACAAAGAAGAACTCAACACTTGTGAAATTTGAATTCAGCAGCTTAGTGCAATTTTATTGTGTGGCAGTGTGTCAAACAAAAACCTATAGCCACAGCTGGTCCTGCCCTCTGAGGAAGACCCAAAGAATGGTTGAAGCATTGGGGCTATAGGTTTTTGTCTGGCACTCTGCTACGCAATAAAATTGCACTAAGCTGCTGAATTTAAGTTTTGTGAGTGCTGAGTTCTTCTTTGTATACCCCCTGACAAAATTGGCTTACCATCTGTATCATCCCCACCAGAAGAAGTAGTTATATGGGCCAGCTTAGAATTATGGCTGTCTTTTCACACTCTCCCTCTCCATTTTTCTGACCCCTTGTTCAACACAGTATACCCCTCCTACAGCGACATTTTGACAGCGACTGACACTACAGTGACTACAGTGCCAGGTCACTGCAGTGTCGGTACTGGACCCCGGCACTGTATTATGGGGGTCTTGCACACCCTCCCCTAATCAGCTCTGACTCGGAATTGATTATATTTTGTGGGGAGTGCAGGGGATAAAGTACCCTATGTGGGGTGTTTGGGGGTGAACCCCCCCAAAGAAAACATTTTAGTAAGTGAGAAACCTTATGCCGACCGCAAATGCGGTCAACAAGATGGTTTAGTGGTACGGTCGTTCAACAAAATTTTTGTTGACGACCGATCTTAGATCAGTTAAACACAATGCCTTCCAGTACACAAGTCTAGTCACACCTCTACAGGTAGATATAGTGGAATAAACTGCTCTATCATAGTTTGAAATTAAGCATGATCCTGTTAGGCAGACAGTCAGATTTTTGCTGCTGATTGTTCACAGTACAATACAACACTAAGAAATGGCTAAAGTTGCTAGTTTTATGGCATAGTTGTACACTAGGAACTCCAATTGGTGGCTGTTGAGGCCTTGTTAGGGATATTTAATGTGTGTTGTTTTGTTTTTTTTTTAGCTAAGAAAAATCAATAAACTTGGAATTACAGAAAAATGTTCACATTTTCTCTGATTTATTTTTGTTGCATTATGTGAATCTTACTGGTCTAAGTACACAACCTGCATGAACAAGCCTCAGCATCTAGTAACAGATGCAGAATCTTTCTTACATAAGTCATGCATTTTAAGATTTTAGATTTAGATTTTTTGAAAAAGCATTACCCAAAGACATCATGCCAAGCACATATGACAAAATAAATACATACAAACATTAAAATATATCATACATATTAAGATAACATGCAGATAAACACTAATACAAACAACTGGTAGGGACAAATTTGCAATCACTTAAAACTTTTCCTCCAAGCAATCAATGCAAATGAGGGCATACCAGATATTACAGGTTCCCTTTCAGATTGTAACAGGAAAACAAGTTTTTCCATTTCTGAGTTCCAAGATTTGTTACACATTAATGGTTCAATAAATTCTGAGTGGATACTTGCTATCATAGGATAATTTAATATAAAATGTATTGGGAAGTCATTGTGAGTACTATCCCTGCCACAAATATAGTGGACAGGCCACTTAAATATAAATTGTTCCTTGTCATTGGAAATAACTGGAGTCGTAACCTTTCCAGGCATCTCCTGTGGTCTACATTTCTATGAAAATGTAAATAGTATTCTAAAACCAAGCTTAATTTAATACTTTTATAAGTGCCTATGCATGATCATGGGCCAAATATGCATGGTAGGCACAAATATGGTCACTCATCTCCACACCTGCGGACAGGCATGCAGGACATGGAATACAATATCACTGGCCAATGCATGCCACCTCTCTCCAGACCCTCATTCCTGGCATGCTGGTGCATGTTGTGCAGATCAGTGGAAACAGGTGGGCATCCAATTGTATATCTGTCCTGGTCCAGGAGTGAATCCCCTGATCCCCACAGAACAGTGGATTGTGGGACACCATGCGTCCTGGGCTATGCATTTAAAAGAGTGAAAACTCTGATGGCTGCCCCCAGCCATGTCTGTCTGACTGGATGGCTGCGGCAGCATGGCAGTGGGTGGTTTCTGTCCTAACATGTCAGGCAAGTGCTCTTTGTTGGGGGGCTACAATGGCTACAGCAAGGTAGCTGCTCACATTGCCTGTTCCCTCCCTCACCCCATCCTCTGTGCCTTAGTGAATGGCATGGAGTGTGTGCATGCCCCCTGGCCACTCCTAGTCCATCCACATGCATAGTTTTCCAAATAACTGGGAGTTTTGTGCAGAAGGGGTGTGCACCACTACTGTGCATGCCAAGGGGGATGCAGGACTCCCAATGTGTGGTTCCTTGAGCTAGCACAGCCTATATGCCAGAGAACAATGATTGTCAGTAAAGTGATGGAACAACACTGCCAATTGGTGTTGTGCCATCATGGAAGAAAAGTGTGTTTTCTGTGGGGGCTTCACTCCCCCATAACCCCCATGAGGGGGGCTCTGCCACCCATACTTAGGAGTACCAAGTCTGAGTTGGAGTAGGTTCAGGGATGGGGTGAACATCCCAGAGGCAGCAGCATCAGGAACCTAGCAGACCATAACAGCAAACTGCCGAAAATGTTGCTGTGATGGTGTGTGTTGTATTCCAGTCACTGTTGCAATATGATACCCATGCGGCAGATATGTGGCATATAGGCTTCCCATCCCTTACTGCACAGGGGCCACAGATGGTAAAAACCTCTGAATATTAATAATTGCAGTATTTCATTTCCAGGTATTATCTGTAATTTTTTCAAGTACAATACCCTCACATAAAAATTATTAATCATCAAAGGCAACCAAGTCACCTAGTCAGTATTAGTGTTGAGTCCCATCTGTTTTAGCTTATTTTTAATATTACCTCCCTAGCCAGTGTTATACCCAAGAAGGTTTCATGTGCCAAGAGATTTTAGTAAAAGCACTTCTGGCCACCAATCCTGATCCATTAATATCACTCTTTTCGGATATCATATAGCACTTATTAAACAAGAGCATTTTATGAAAAAAATACCAACCTCAGCTCTTAAATAGGTGCCTTGCACAAAATTAGATAGCCCCAAAATTTGTCTTACAAAAACAGTTTTGTATTCTTTTCAGACAGTTACATCTCACACCCCAAATTTCTGAGCTGTTCATAATAGATGTTTTTATTTTAGCCCAAAAAATATCCAACACTGATTTGCATGACTTTCTGGCATACGAACTATAAAATTTCAAAAATTCCATTTATCTCTCTCATTTGACTGGATTTAAATAGTTCCAATGTGATGACCAAGAGTTATTATACTTAAACATTACCCCTAAGTATGTATAGCTTGAAACCTTTTCAATGTTCAGGCTATTAATTCTCCAAACATTTCTGATGTCTTTCATCAATGTTTATGTGTAAATTTATATCACCCAACTTCATTGATACCACATGTACTATATTTTTTTAGACCCTGAGGGGTGAGGGATAGCATAACCATGTCATCCACATAAATCAGCAATGTTACCTCAGTATTAGCTATACAGGAAGGGGAACAGTTCCTTGAATTCCGTTCTATTAGTTACAGAATTAATATATTTTTGTTCAACAAAAAAAATGTTCCAGAAGGAAAACTTGTTAAAAGAGCTTGTGGAATTAAAAATAACAGACAAGAAAATGTTACAAATTTTAAGAAGCGGTCAGTAGTAGCTTTTTATTTCTTAAGTGTTTTTCTGTTTCCATTTTATCTTTTGAAAGTTTTCAATGTGACAGTATTTTGCTGCATGTGTGGAACAGCACTCTGCCCGACAGCTGGCATATCTAATTCTATTCCTCCCACTACATCATCAGCACTGTGTTCTCACTGACAGTGACATCAAAGATAACTGACCTGGCAGCTACTAAGTGGCTCTTCCTGAACAGCTATGATGTCATAGTCAGTGAGGTCACAATGCAGATGATGTAATGGTGGGAACAGAGCTACATATTCCAGCTGCCAAGCAGAGTGCTGTTCGACATATCACACCTACTAACATTGGAAAAAAAATCTAATTAACCAAAGTGAAAAGAAAATAAGACGCTCAGATATAAAATATACTAATTGACTGCATTTAAAAACTAATATTAGTTTTAGACAGTACACTGACTCTTTGACTCCTTTGTTTTTTCTACCTGGGGCTGGATAATCGTCTATCTTTTTTTCTATTCTATTTCTTCTCCCCTACAGTGGCTAGAAGGCAGTCTTTGGCTATCCCTACAGGATGGCTTACACCCACCTCAGGACCTTGTTGCTCTCTCCAAACCCCCCTGGTGAGTACTTCATGGATTTCCCCCCATGGTGGGGCCAGGAAGGGGATGGCCATCCACCCCTTGCACACATTCCAGTTGTGGGGGCAGAGCTGAGGACATTTTCCTTTTCCCATAATTCAAGGTGCCATGAATGTATCTCATGTATACCTTTAATGGTACAGTATATTCAACAAGATAATCAGCCTATAGCATGCCAGATTGCCAGGTAATGCTGATTCTTTTTTTAAAACAAGCATTTGTCAATGCCGAATGTTGCTTGCTTGTATGTGCTGTTTAGATATTTGGAAGTGATAGTTCCATGCCTTCCTCCCAAGTCTTCCACTGTGTCTTTCCACTCAGTATTCGCAGAAGAGTGGGAGGGGCAAGGGCCACAGCAGTACAGCAGTTGCCAAGGGGTGAAGAGGTGGACAATAATCCATTCAAAGGCAAAAGAGTCCTACAGGAGCTCACAAAATTGAAGGTGGACAAAGCGATGGAACCAGATGGCATATGCCCAAAGATATTAAGAGAACTGCGAAGGGAGATAGCAGTACCTCTGGCAGTCATGTTCACTGAGTCATTCAACATGAGTGAATTGGAGTAGGGCACATGTGGTCCCTCTACACAAATGCAGCGGCAGGGAAGAGGCAGGGAACAATAGGCTGTTCAGCCTCACCTCAGTAGTGAGGAAGATCATGGAGGCATTGCTTAAAGAAAGGATAATGGGGCATCTAGAAGCCATCGGAGCCCAGGACCATAGACAACATGGATTCACAGTGGGGACATCATGTCAGAAAAATCTGGTTGATTTCTTTGACTGGGTGACAAAGGAAGTGAATCAGTGTGGTGCAGTGGACAATGCTTACCTTGATTTCAGCAAAGCCTTTGACACCATCTCACATAGGAGGCTGATAAACTAGCTGGGCATGGGGGAAAGGGTGGTAAACTGGGTAAGAAACTATCTAACAGACAGGAGGCAGAGAGTGGTGGTAAATGGGATGCAGTCTAGGGAGAGGGGGTGACCAGCAGGGTGCTGGAGGGTCTTCATTAGTAACATCGCAGAACGGCTGAAGGGAATTTTTTCACCAAATTTTCAACATAGCCATTTTAAGACCTCTGCACATGAACAATGTCACTGTGATTTTCTTAATCTGTCCCTAACAATGATTGCGCACACTGACTGCGCCATTGTGTGTTACATTCACAGAAACACATTTTGGGCAACATGTGAAAAATGACAGCTGTACTGCTCATAAGGAGGTGTGGTAAAATGGCAATGTTGAAAATCTGGATTGCAAATAGTAAAAATTTGCAAACTTACGAGCATGGGTAGGAACTGTGCAATGCACGCTTGTAAAACAGTAATTTTTAAGAATTTTTTCACCAAATTTTCAACATAGCCATTTTAACACCTCTGCTCATGAACAGTGTCACTGTGATTTTCTTAATGTGTCCCATACATTGATTTTGCACACCGACTGCGCCATTGTGTGCTACATGGGCGGAAATACATTTTGGGTGAGATGTGAAAAATGACAGCTGTACTGCTCATAAGGAGGTGTAGTAAAATGGCAATGTTGAAAATCTGGAGTGAAAATATTGAAAATTCACGAACTTACGAGCGTACATAGAAATGATGCAATGCACACTCATAAAACAGTCATTTTTAGGAATTTTTTCACCAAATTTTCAACATAGCCATTTTAAGACCTCTGCTCATGAACAGCATCACTGTGATTTTCTTAATGTGTCCCATACATTGATTTCGCACACTGACTGCACCTTTGTTCGCTACATGGACGGAAACATGTTTTGGGTGAGATGTGAAAAATTACAGCTGTACTGCTCAAAAGGAGGTGTGATAAAATGGCAATGTTGAAAATCTGGAATGAAAATATTGAAAATTCACAAACTTATGAATATGCATAGGAACTGCACAATACATGCTCATAAAACAGTCATTTTTAGGAATTTTTTCACTAAATGTTCAACATAGACTTTTTGAGGGCCCACCTTATGAACACTGGCAGTGTCTTTTCATTAATTTGTTCCAAAAGGTGATTTCAAGCAGTGACTGTGAAATCACCCTTCTGGCCTGATTAACGCTATGACAGTGCAAGAATTCATGAGGAGGGGTCCTAAAAACCCCATGTTGAAAATTTGGGTCCAAAATTCCCAAAAATGCCTGAGATATGCAACAAAGTTGAAAAAACCCTATTCATAACATTATACAGCTCACCGGCATTTCCTCAGTTCATGGTCGGCTTTGAAGAGTGTAGACGTGTTCCCGGTCAACCAAAGATCATCGCGCCGAGGTCCGGAGGTAAGTATGGGGTGAGAGGGAGGTGTGGGGAGGCAGGGTGCGCAGTGGGTGGGTGTGGGTTGTGGGGGGCAGGGAGACTATGAGGGACCTATTTTTGTTTACAGGTTTACTTTTTTTTTATTAAGACGACACGGGATGTTTGCCACGCTGGGGTGGGCTCCCAGCATGGCAGCTGGAAAAGCTGTTTGGGGGGGCTGGAGCCAACGGGGGATTGGGCACCCCCATCAGCCATAACAAGCTTTGCCACACTGGGGTGGGCTCCAAGTGTGGCACCTGGAAACCTTTTGGTGGGGGCGTGCAGCCGTGGAGCCAGTGGGGGATTGGGCACCCCCATCAGCTATAACAGTTTTTGCCTGCTTGGGTAGGCTCCCAGTGTGGCACCAGGACAGCTTTTGTGGGAAGGGGGGGCATGGATCCAATGGGGGATTGGGCACCCACGTTGGCCATACAATGTGTGTGTGTGGGGGAGGGAGCACATCAGCATGCAGTATGTGTGCTTGTGTGTGTGTGTGTGTGGGTGGGAGAGCTCTGCTCACTGAAGTGGAGCTGTCGCTTTCAACTGTCGACCACTGCATTTTCAGCTGCTGTCATAGACAGCTGCAGCAGTGATTGGGGAACCGGGGCCGTGCCTGCAAACACACTGACTGAATTGGAAGATGGGTGCCACACCTCTGAAAACTCGGATGATGGCACTATATTTCTTGCACATGCGTGCAAGCAATATAAAAAGGTACAATCACTTCTATTGACCAATTAGAGGAAATTTGCACAGAATGATTTATAGCAGTGAAAACTGTTGCCAGGATTTCTGACCATTCATCTACAAAAGACCGTAGGACCTCTGCAGGAATTAAATCCATTCCAGGTGCTTTATTTATTTTCTGAAGCATTACTGCTCCCTTGACTTCTTGTGGGGAAATTGCTAACCAACCTGGGGGGGAGAGGAACCAGACCATCACTTTGATCCATGACATTTTCCACACCAACCACATTCATATTAGCTGGCTCACCGGTGCAGTGGTAGTGCTACTGCTTGTAACACCAATGACCTGGGTTTGGAAGTGAATCTGGGCAGTCAGAGGGCTGGCCAGGGGGAGGAAGATCAAGTGTCTGTAGGACTGCTCTCTATCTCCGGGGGGAGGTGGGCAGAGCCCAGTGCTGTCCCTTGGCAGAAGCTGGGGGAATGGCGGCCTGGGCCAATGAAGGGCAAGAGGGCTTGGCAGACATCAGTACACTTTGAGTAGGAGTGTGTGGCATGCACCATGTTGTCACTGCACATCACAACTCTCTGGGAAAGAAAACTGGAGAAGACAAAGACTGGCAGCAGAATGACAAGGAATGCCCACAGGTTCCACACCTAGTCAGCTGGACACACCAGCCCAAACTGGAACCATTCGGCAGTGGACCTCAGGGAACCCCACCTACCCCACTTTGGGGAGCAATCCCTGGGAGAAGACAGCTGAGAGGTAAGTCCCAGTGGATATCAGCATGATGGGGCTGTGGCACTCATCAGAAGGAGGGTTTACCAAGAGGGAGATGAAAAAAAACACATTCACATTAGAATAATATAACCCAAGAAGCTTCCAGAATGACAGCATCCATATTAACTCTGCACTCCTTGCAGTCCATACTGTAGTAATAATGCTTCAGAAAGATCTAAAATCCTTCTGCTTTACAGCTTTTTCCAACTCATCACATACAGTACATTTATATATAAAAAATAAATCTTTCTTGGATTCTAACAGCTTCTTATATTCTCTTCTCAGTCTACATGAAGATTAAAGAATTTGTGTGTGTCGGTCACATGTTCTCACATTTATTTTGTTAGCTAAAAGTGTTTCATGCATTTGCATTATTTTTGTCACTTGAATAATTAATATTGGTGCCAGCCAGGATGCAATGCAATACAGCAGCCTTCTATAGTAGAGTTATTGCAGTATACAAGGCAATTTTAATGGAAGTTAATTCCATTTGTCATGCAGTAACCTGAGACATGTCATTGCTTCCTGGTGGGCTTAACTGTTGATGTGTAATTTTAGTGTGACCATTTTATTGCATTTAGATGTGAGTCAGAATTGTAGAACTGGAGATGGAATAAATAATTGAAAGTGCCTGTGTACAGTACAAAGTGAACATGTGCGACCATGTTGAATCAGGTTAAGCAGTGGGTGTTCAGATGACATTCAGAGCTATTGGAGGCAATTTTAAACCAACAATGAAAAATGCTAAATTTATATTGCACTTACTGCATGTACATCTTTTGTAGAGAGAATCCATGTGAATGGTGAACCTGGGGGAGGGCATATCAGTTTAGGTTTGATTGACAGATCTGATTAGATGCCATTGATTAGAAAGAAATGAGTAACTTTGAGTTCAGTGAAATATAAGTATATTTTATGTTTTATGCTGTGTCAGATGTATAAGGAGATTAACTCTTTGTTTTATTTTTTTGTTACAGCTTTAGAGGAGATGGGAGTGTAAGACTTTGGAGGCAGCTGATCTAAATGATGTGTGTCACAGATGGATTGTATTTACCCAAGTGGGGCTTCCAGATATTTATTAAGTAAGCCACTCAGCTGTAGTAATAAATTTAATATTTCCCTTTCCTATTTAGATTGGATGTATTCAGGATCTAAATAAGGGACTGACTAGGAATGTTTTCAAGCTTTATTTGCACATAATTACACCACTATAGGCACTTTATGGTTTTTAGTTGCTATGTCACTTTAATGTTGCACTTCATAAGCCTGGCATTCCTACACATCTGGGAATCCTGTGGAAGCAAGATGTGAAACTGGCAGTCATTGTTTCCCATGCTGGTTGTTTAGCAGGTGCCCTGTTACATGCAGTAAGTGCAATATACATTTTTTTGCATTTTGCGCTGTTGGATTAATTGCACATTGTACTATATGCAAGTACTTCATATTAAATAAAACTATATGCTTCATCCTGGTGCTGGTGCCAACTTTTTTTCTCATTGTTCGCAAGCCAAGGCACAGCATCTCATGGAGTGGTGATTTTGTTCTTTTCTTTAAATCAATAAAAGTGCAGGGCAGAACACTTCATGCCTATTGCCAAAATAACATGCAGCAAGTGGTCATTGTTGTGGCAGTGTGAAAGAGAGCAGGTATGCTCTCAATTTTAATTTAAAATGAAGTACATTCCTGGTTTTAGAAATAAAAAGATACAGGTATTAACATTTTGTGAGCTCTTTCCCCAGAACATCTGAACTTCAGCTGCATAAAAACTTAGGAATTAAGTGAACCATCAGTCAACTGAAACAACACTGGAACAATTGAATAACCCATGAAAAATGATTATCAGAGAAGTGGGCTATTTTATGCCCCTTCCAACCTTCACAGGAACCTGAAGCACAGCAGTTGGTGAAGGTGAATAAAAGATTATATCCTGAATGTGAATAGTGAGTGAATACTTTCTTTCACAGTATATCAGGGAATAATTGGACTTGACTGAGATCTGTCTAACCATTTATTAGTGGACCAAATGGTAAAATTTGTCTTCAGTGATTCACCACTGATAATTAAACAATGGTATAATAGTTAATTCATTAATCTCTATGAAGCAGTAATCCTGTTGTGGAGTGGTTAAAATACACAACCAAAGACATTTGGATTCTTACTGAGGATAGTTGATCCCATATCATATTGTTGCTGTTATGCTTCTTGTTAAAAAAAAAAGAATTTTTTTGTAATGGAGTTTGCCCTTTAAGGGGCAGACCATGTTGTCCTGGTGCACCCCTTCCCTCTGTCATGGAATGGTTGTGCTCAGGAGGGGAGGGGGAAGGAAGGGGAAGGGCTAAGGGACAGAACAATGGTCAGGTAACAGGAAAGGGAGGGGCGAAGAGAGGTACATAAGGGACAGCACAAGGGGGCCTCAGCCACTTTTTGCTGGAGTTTTTGATTCTACAAACAACTGCAGCACGTCAGATTGGCATATTTAATTGAGGTTGCTTCACCTGAAGAAAAAAGGTAAGGAAGCAAATGACTAATTTGGTGGAGGACAATTGAAGTTGGTTTTAAAAAAAAAAGATATATAATGTATTTTATAAATATACTTGGGGGCAGACTGACATCAGATATGATAAAGACAGAGAGAGGTGTGTAATAACCAATAGGATACTGTGCAAAAAAAAAGGGAGCTGATGTCGTGATGGCTGTTTATATTTGTCCAATTCATCCTTTTGATTTTGAGGGGTAATGACAGTAGTGCGTGGTTCAAAAGGGGCTTGGCAGGTATGTTGAGCTTATAAGGCAGGGGATTTATCTTGGCATGGAGATGTTTAGCCATGATAGAGAATGCAAGGTGCTAGGCAGCTGTAGAAGCAATTGGTTTCTGGAGCCAGTTTTACTTTTCAACAGATCACGCTGTTTCCCCCTGGTGGCAGGGGCTTAGCCACATGTAAGTTGTGGCGATAAGGTGGTGTGTGTGTGTGTTGTTCACTGAGATCTTGTGGTGTGTCACGGCACGGCGGCGATGTTTGCGGCACATGTAGAAGCCAACTATTGGAATCATGCCAGAGTTTAAATGTTGTCTTCACAGAGAGAGCGGTAGCAATGGAGGCTGAATAATAAAGGGGGCACATCTACAGTAAGATCGTGGGATTTTTGCATGTTTCCGCGGTATGGTAGGCCTGGAAGAGGCCCTGAAAGCAGAGTGGGGAGTGAGAAAGAGCAGGAGCATGAACGGGTGACCACGTGGCATGATGTCACACGCTACATGGTAGTCGCAACAAAGCCTCATCCTGTTTTGCCATTTACTGCATGGGGTCCTGGTTGGTTACCGCAGTACAGGCCTAGGAGGGCCCAATCCTTTGTTTGGAGGAATTTTGCTGTTGCGTTTTAGTCATGGCATTGAGGCAGATTTCAGGGTAGTGGTTGTGAGGTGTTGGACACAGATTTAATGGGTTCTTGGGTGGTTTTTGAGACCCACGAGAGGAAGAGCTCAGTAAGGGGCCAGCAGGGAGAGGCCCTATAACAAGGGGAGCGGAAGCACGCCATAGTGACTGCATGGCATGATGTCACACACCACGCAATGGTCGCGAGGACAGTGGAAGGGGAAGGAAAGGAGCAGCGGGGGTAGGAGAGGGAAAAAGGCAAGGGAGGTGGGTGTGTTGTACAGGGGAGCCTGGCTAGCAACAGGCAAGGGGAGCACGGATACACACGCATGCCAGTCGAGTTAGGGGAGAAATGGACACTCCCCCACTCCAAAGAAGCCTTGTGGCAGCCTCCAGTTGGTTGTTGTTGTGGGGAGAGCAAACCTCCTCAAAGAGAAATTGTATTTATAGCCTAGCATCACCCATGAGGGAGATATAGGGAGAGGAAGGGGGGACATACAAAAAAAAGGAGAATTTTATATATAACAAGGGGTCAAGGGAACGCTAAAATGGGGTCAGCGGAGAGGCACAGAGGGGGGCGATGAGCGGCCACGTGGTGTGGTGTGCACGCCAAGTGGGTGGCAGGGAACAGGAATCTTGGCGATCATTGCCCATTGGAAGGTGACGCCCTCTATATAAAAAAACATACAAAAAAAACAAACAACAACCTTGGTTGCTCAAGAATACTGGGTGAAAGGCAGGCACATGGACACAAAAGGGGCAAAGTGGAGCAGGATGGAGGCCTGTTAATGGGGGCCCGACCGGGCATGCTGGCGCATAGCAGAAGGGACAGAGGGAAGGCAAAAAAAAAAAATAATATAGGTATATAATGAATCTTGTTCTCTTCCCATAGTTGTCTTCACAGAGAGAAGAAGCAAAGGATATGGCACCAAAGAAAAGCAAGCTGTCGAAGGAAGACACCTACAGGGCTATAATCGAATTGGCAGAAAAAGTCAACAGAATGTGGGAACTGGTCGAAGGGGAGGAACCAGGGAGACCCGGGGAGAAAAGGAAAGCGGGCCCTGAAAAGGGGGCAGAGGGAAGCGACCAGCCGAAGGGCCATGCTGTCCCACTAGGGTACCACCGCTGGTAGTGGGACCTGCCAGGGCAGCTGATCCAGTACCTCTGCAGCCCATAGACGCAGCAACGCCAGTACCTCCCCCTGATCAAGGTGGGATCTCCCTTGGTGAACCCGGACCAGATCCCCAGAATGTAGTGTTCCCTCCACAAACCCTAGTAGTTCACCCTCCTCCTCAACCACAGGGAGAAAAAAGAGGACACTTGGAAGATGCCAGGCAGCATGGCCCAGACAAGGTTACAGGTAACGCACCCAGCACAGTGGGGGACAGTATAAAAGAATATATAGGTCAAATTGTGTCAGCGCTGGGTACAGGAGGGTTAGGGCAGATGGAATCAGCTCTGGCAGAGATTAGAGAAAGAGGTGCCAAGAAGAAATGAAGGGCGTACAGAGAAAGAAGGAAAAGGTACAAGGGAGATAGCTGCGCCCGGGATGAGGATAGGCGAGCATGTTCCACTGGTCACAAAAGAAAAAATATGGAAAGGGGAGTATGTAGATATATTCGCCTTGGTGAGCTGGGAAGTGGCAGCAAAGTATGAGGAAGCTGAGAGCATAGGTAAGAGTGAAATGGCAGCGGCAATAGTGCTTTTTAGGAAAAAGGAGGAGGACAAGTTCACAAAAGGGAAGACTTGGGACAGGTGGTTCATAGGTTTTGCCACTTTCTCAGCCATCATCTTGGAAAAGAGACTGGAGCTGGGCATCCCACTCATCACTTATTCCTTGATAATAAAGAGGGCAAAAGCAAAGGGGGGGTGGGGTGGTTATACTATGACAAATTTTTTCGACAGAGAATGGCAACATTCAGGGATGTAAGATGGGACACGAAGCAGCTAGACTTATGGACAGATTACATAACAGATCAGTCCACACCTGAAGGGGAATGGGGGAGAAAAGGGGCGATGCCCCAGAGATGCTGCTGGGCTTACAACAGGGCATTTTGCTCGTGGCCTCAGTGTCGTTTTCAGCATGCTTGTTCAAAATGCGGGGGAGGACACCTGGCAAGCAGATGCAGGATGACATGGGACCAAGGGGCACAGGGACACGGGGGTCAAGTGTCAGGTCAACAGTTCTTTCAGGAAGGGCAGGGGTTTAAAGGGCAGACATGGAATAGGGAAGGGAGGGGCAGGGGAACACAGTGGAGGGGTCAGAATCACTGACCAGAAGAACCTTACACAAGGCGGGAGGGCGGGGATGGGGAGAAGTAATGGGAGGAATGACAGGGAGCAGTTTGGGGTAGCTAGAACCCCCATTGACTTAGAGGCATGGACAGCCTGTTTGGACAGATATCCAAACAAAAGAGTGGAGGATATGATTATAAAAGGTTTTAGCAAGGGGTATTCACTGCAGTGTGGGGGGACCAGAAAAGCGAGGGAGGCGAGCAACCTGGGGTTGGTTAAAGGAAAGGAAGAAATGTTGAGACAGAAGATAGAGAAAGAAAAGGCAGCAGGGAGAGTAGAGGACCCATTTGACACCCCCCATTGTGAGACATGTGGATTTCGCCATTGGGTTTGGTACCCAAGAAACAAGAAGGGGGGTACAGCGTGATTCACCACCTGTTCTATCCAGAAGGGGATTCGGTGAATGATTTCATCAGGGAGGAACATAGTAAGGTGACATATGCGACATTAGAGGATGCAGTCTGGATAATCCGGGCTAATGAGGATGCATGGATGGCAAAGACGGATATTGAATCCGCTTTCAGACTGCTGCTGGTTAGGAGAGAAGACTGGGATCTATTGGGTTTTAAGATTGGGGGGGCAGTATTATTTCGACAAAGCCATGCCAATGGGATGTTCCATAGCATGCGCAACATTCAAAGCATTCAGCACATGCTTGCAATGGATATTTCAAGAAAAAAATGGTTATAGAATGGTAATTCATTATCTGGATGACTTCCTTTTCATTGGCAGGGGGAGAAGAAAGATGCAGAGGTTGCTAGGCAAGTTTCAGGAATTATGCAGGGAGCTAGGGGTTCCACTGGCACCAGAAAAAACAGAAGGGCCCAGCAGGGTGATGGAGTTCCTGGGGATTGAGATAGATGCCCCAAAAGAGGTATTCAGGCTGCCGGACAAAAAAGTGAGGAAACTGAAGGAATTGATCCATGTACACACCAGCAGGAGAAGGGTACAACTAAAGCAAGTGCAACAAGTACTGGAGCACCTAAACTTTGCCTGCAGGGCCATTGGACCAGGGAGGGCATTCACAAGGAGGTTAGCTAGGGCTACAGCAGGGGTCACCAGACCACATCACTGGGTGGATCTGACAAAAGGTGTCAGGGAGGATTTTGAAATATGGGAGGAATTCCTTAAGGAGTATAACAGCTGTTCATTCTGGCAAGAAGAGTGGGTGTACAACACAGACCTTGATCTCTACACAGATGCAGACGGGGGGTCTGGCATGGGGGGTTACCTGAAGGGCAGGTGGTTTGGAGAACCATGGCCCGATAGCTGGGTAAAGGATGGGACAATAAGAGATATAACATTGCTGGAAATCATGCCCATATAGGCATGCTCCCTGGTATGGGGGGAGGAATTACGGGATCAGAAAGTGACCTTCTGGTGTGATAACAGATCAGTGGTAGAGGTCCTAAACAATAGGGGATCCAGGTCAGAGATGGTCATGAAAGTACTGTGACATTTAGTTTTAAGGGCTTTGCAGCTGAACATGTCATTCAGAGCAAAACATATAGAAGGGGTACACAATACCCTGGCTGACAGCCTTTCCCATCTGCAGCTGGACCTTTTCCAGAGGCTGGTGCCAGCAGCAGAGGAACAAAAAGCACCTATAACAACAAACATCTGGGACATTGGCAAGAAGGAGCAGAACTGCTGTTTCGCAGCTCATGGGCACCTCGGACTCTGAGGGCTTACGATGGGGCCTGGCGGGTGTTTCAGACATTCAGGGCTGAGCACCAGATGGAGGTAAGTGGGCCACTCACAGAGGAACAGTTGGGAATGTTCACCATGGAACAGTGGCAGAGAGGGACCGCCCACACCACAATGGGGGTTTATCTAGCAGGGATTAGTGTTATCTGCAGCCTAAAGGGGTGGAAGGACCTGACAAAATCACTGCTCATCAGGAGGATGATGCAGGGATGGGGCAGGTTGAAACATGGGCCAGGAGATAATAGGAGGCCAATAGGGGAGCGGTGGCTAATAAGGCTAAAAGGAGGCGCTCCCGGTAATATGCAGATCAAAGGCTGAGGCCCAGCTATTTCACACAATTTATGTGATAATGTTTGCAGGGGCGATGAGAGTGAGTGAGTGAGGTGGTAGGCCATGGGAAAGAGGACAAGGAAGGAGCCTTGGAGTGGGACGATGTAAGCTGGGGGGTGAAAGAGATACGGATCAAGATCAGGAGGTCAAAAATGAACCAAAGAGGACAAGGTTGCATGTTGACACTGAAGGGGCAAGTAGAGGTTGCAATATGCACAGTGCAGGCTCTTTGGGCTTTTGCCGCAGAGCAGGGGACCAGGACGGGAAAGCTATTTGTACATGGTGATGGGAAAAGGGTCACTGGCTATCAAGTCACAGCATTGCTTAAAAAGGGCATGCAATTCATGGGGGGAGGACCCAGCTAATTACTCATCCCATTCCCTACAGATTGGGGCTGCCTCACAGTGGGCAGCAATGGGGGAACCTGTGAAGGACATTTTGGAAAAAGAGCACTGGCGGTCAGCCAGTTATAAGAGATACATTAGAGCACTGAAATAAAAAAAAAATGTGTGTTGAGGGAAGTGCTCCTAGTGGGAACTGCAGGTCGGAGGGGGGAAAGGGAAAAGTTGGGGGGGCAAAAGGGGAAAGAATTGGGGGGGGATAATATGGTGCTGACACTAAGAGTATGTGTAGAATAATTAATTTTCCTTGAACCCCATAGGTAGAGGGAGGAGCATGGAAGTCTGGATTTGCAGCCATTCCTATATTTATTGGGCTGAAAAAAGAGCAGAGAAGAAGGCTGGGGGAAAGCAACTGTACCAGGATGTGAGACAGTGTAGGCTGGTCTGGCACTGCATATGTGGGATGAGATGGGCACAGCTGCTTCCCGCTTTGAAGGAACTCAAGGAACATCAGCCCAGTCCAGACCTAATTATTATATATCTAGGGGTCAACGACCTGGCGGGCAGACCATGGGTAAACACATACTTACAGATAAAAAGGGATCTAGTGGCAATACGACAGTGGTGGCCTCAGATGTGCCTCGCCTGGTCAGATATGATACTGAGAAGGGTATGGAGGCAGGAGCACAGCCACACAGTGGTGGAGAGGGCCGGGAGAAAGATGAATAGGAGGGTGGGGACATTGGTAAGGCAGATGGGGGGACAGGTGATACTGCGGGGGGTAGAAGAATGGGTGGAGGACTTCTACAGTTCAGACAGTGTGCACCTGTTGGATCTAGCCATAGACATGCTCAATACAGAAACAATGGGTTTCATAGAGGCATGGAGGAAATGGCCGAAAACTGGAATCTAAAAAAAAAAAAAAAAAAAGGAAAAGGATCGTCCCAGAGGTAAAGGAGGTGATACCCTAAGTATGGGGGAAGCCAGCCATCCAACACAAGCTGGAGACTGGCTAGTGGGGAAAAAGGGGGGAGGAGGGGAGGGGGAAAGAAAAAAGGAATAACACAAGAAGAGGAAGAAGATGAAGAAGAAGAAAGCAGTCTCGGTTTTCACCATTACCTAGCGGGAAAGGAGAAGAAGAAGGCACCCAGGTTTTCACCTGGGGGAGGGATAATCAGAGATTGATATATGGATGGAAATAAATGAAATTTCTGAAAATAGGATAATAAAGAAATGGAAAATGGAATATGGAATTATGAATATAAATAAATTAATTGCCAATCTGAGCACAACAACAAACAACGGTCTCTGTCTTTTGTGAGGGAAAAGGGGGAAATCCGGGACAATGGAGTTTGCCCTTTAAGGGGCAGACCATGTTGTCCTGGTGCACCCCTTCCCTCTGTCATGAAATGGTTGTGCTCAGGAGGGGAGGGACGAAGGAAGGGGAGGGGCTAAGGGCCAGAACAAAGGACAGGTAACAGGAAAGGGAGGGCCGAAGGGAGGTACATAAGGGACAGCACAAGGGGGCCTCAGCCACTTTTTGCCAGAGTTTTTGATTCCTCCCACCCACCCTAATAGGCAGAGCAAGAAGGGAAGACAGTCAAGATAGGACTGTGTGGTGGGTCTGTCAAGGTGGATGACAGATGTGTCCGGTTGGACAGTTTGTACTGCCAAAGGTGGATGGCAGGTGATAATATGGTTATGGATATGGTCATGGACTGCCAAAGGTAGATGGCAGGTGATAATATGGTTATGGATATGGTTATGGACTGCCAAAGGTGGATGGCAGGGGGAAAAAGGGGGGTGGAGGAGGGAAGGGGAGAAGAAAAAAGGAATAACACAAGAAGAGGAAGAAGATGAAGAAGAAAGCGGTCTCGGTTTTCACCGTTACCTAGCGGGAAAGGAGACTAAGAAGGCACCCAGGTTTTCACCTGGGGGAGGGATAATCAGAGATTGATATATGGATGGAAATAAATGAAATTTCTGAAAATAGGAAAATAAAGAAATGGAAATGAAATATGGAATTTTGAATATAAATAACTTAATTGCCAATCTGAGCACAACAACAAACAATGGTCTGTCTTTTTGTGAGGGAAATGGGGGGAATCCGGGACAATGTTTTTTCTATACGTGATCACAATCAGAATACAAGGTAAGATGATTATGACACTACTGCCATTTTATTGTCAGTAAAAGGACTGTTGTGATGTCATTACAATACTGCCATTTTATTGAGAATAAAATTACTACTGTGAGTTTGCTGTAGCTTAAACTGTTCATAACTCTGCCACCTGACTGAATGAAGGGGTCCACATGAAATAGTATAATGTCCTATAAAAAACTATTGGTATGCAATATTTCCTTTCAAGTAAATTTCAAAGTAGTTAATTTCAGTCATGAATAGCAATGTTTCTTGGTACTGTAGTTTTCTAATTAACTGCAGTAATCTCACTTGTCAAGCTTTGTTCATACTTCCAGTATGTTAACTGGCATAGGAAATATATGAAAGCTATTATAAATTATGCATCAAATGTGTTGAGCTGAAGCTTTTTGTGGATCAAGGAATGGATCTGCTACATTTTATATTTATTATTTGTTTAGTTTTAGGGTAGGGGATAGAAGTTGTAACCAGATATGTTGTATGAACATAATATTATTGATGGACATTCATAATGCAGGTAAAAGGGAGATATTGGGCTCACAGTTTAATGGGGAAAGCATCTTGCAAAGTCCCTTCTAATACTGCAGCTGTGCACAATGTTCCAAGGTTGATAAATTCAAGCAAGCACACTTTGAATGTTGAATGTTTATACAGATATACTCCCTGAATGCAATACAAGGCAAGACAACAACAACCTCCCAGCCAATGAGTCTAGCCCTCCTTTATGACTACACTCTTTAGCGCTTAAGACAAAAGAACTGCTGCCCATCAAGTTCTTGCCTCCTTGCATTTAGTATTAGTTAATTATTTTACAGACTATATCATCCTCTGTTCCCTACCTGATTCGCTCTATATCCTGTAGATTCTCAAGTTGTACACTAAACAACCTGTCAAACTAGCCTGCTTTAAATTATGTGTCTGTATATTTTTACTTATGTAATCCCTGTTATTGTAATTATGTAACCTCTGTAACCTGATGTACTGATGTCTTTCCAGGCATGGAACCTCCTTGTAACTGCTTATGAATTTGTAACCATTGTAAATTATGTTATGTCCATGTATTACTATGATGTGGAACCTCTGTAAAAGAGCCTTTGGCTCAAAGGTGCTTCCTAGAAATAAATCAATAAATCAATCAATAAATAACAAAGTTTGCACAATCACAAAGCACAACACCCTGCTGGAAAATGAAGGGTATGACACTGGACAGAGAACAGGCAGCCCAATTGCAAAGTACCAGTGTATCCAAAACATGTTAGCACTGTTGTGCAAATGCGCCACAGTATATTTAAATGTCTCAATACAAATGAGCCCATTCCCCATTTAACGTACTGAAAGGACATTACCAGTTCAGTATTTAGACATTTAAATCTCAATGACAGGACTTTGTTCTTTGATTTATCAAGTGGCTGGTCCATAGCACAAAGTTAACAGTTGGATATTAGAGCTGTAATAAAATGCAATACTAAGCAGCACTGCATCATAAGTACAGTTGTGGTGTGCTCAGAGTGCATTTAAATCATTACTGTTGGTCAGTATATGTAGTATGACTGGGGTTTGTGGTACCACAACACCATGGTATGTGCACATCTGAGCATGCAAAATAATTTGTCTGACCCCTGATCATACCAATGTTCTACTTTCAGTAAGAACTATCATATACCAACTTATGTCTGTGTTTTTCCATACATTTCAAGTCTCAGAGGGAATATATGAATCGGATAGATGTGTCTTCTATACAGCATGCTAATTATTACATACCTGTCAAATGAGGTAATCCATGCAGTGCAAAACTACCCTTAACATCTTTATAATGCATTGAATATTTATTTTATATTTATTGGATTTTGATAACTAGGTTGTCTCACTGAGTCAGAATGTCCCTTTTTCAGATGTGGCCCAGAGGTAGTTACATAAAAAGGAAATAAATACAAGTAAACAAGGATTTTCAGAGGAATTATAGTGACAAAAGATAATATACAGTACAAAATGCACAGGAAAAAATAAAACATTCCTAAAATGAGTTGCATTGGTCAGTATATACTGTACATGACAAAAGAACACAATCTGTACATGAGTTAACAGATGTGAGAACAGCAGAAGGCATGGACTGATATATGAATTTCATTGAAAACAGTTACATTGCCTACAAGCAAGAAAGTGTCCCTTGAGGATTTTTCAAAAGTCATAAATGTGGGACAATCTTGGATTATAGAAGACAGCTCATTTTACATGTTTCGGGCTTTAGAGACAGAATATCATTTCCCAGAGGCTGTCAGTGTCCTGGGAACAGTAAGAAGTGGCTGACAGGATGAATGGAGGAGTCTTCTCAGAGATTTTGCTCAGGAACATTCGTATGGTTTAGAAGGCCAGTGTTCATTATTTTATAGACAAGATAGCACAAAGAGTAAGAGAGCCTTTCTTTCAGAGATGGCCAGTTCAGTGTAGTGAGGACAGAACAATGGTGTTCCCTACATTTGACATCAGCAGCAAACCATCATACCCATTAGTACAATGATTTGAGCTTGCTGGGCTTCATTTTCTTCAACGAGGAATGGACAGGTGCCCCAAATTGCAGACTGAGGAACAAAATGCTATTAGTTATAATTTGACATGCCTCTTAGTGAGATAGGCTCTGTGTCTGTATAATAGGCCCAGCTTATGGTTAAAATAGTTTTTTTTGCTTGTTCAATACGGAGTCTGAAGGAAAGCCCCTGATCCAGTAGAACACCCAGGTACATTGCTGAATCCTTGACTTTCAGGGGAACACCTTCAGTGGAACAAATCTTTAAAAGCTCTCTCCTGTCAAGGCCCATCTTTCTAGTACTAAATAACATGGCCTTAGTTTGTTTGTTTTTTGTTAAGGATTAATTTATTCTACAGCATCCAGTTCTCAAGCATATGAAAGTCTGCCCTTGGATGAGATTCTGTATGTGCTAAGATGGAATGACGTCTGTACAGCACTACATAGAGCAGTGTTATAGCCCCCCCCATCAGTAATCACATGCACAGAGGATAGCATCCTCTCTCATTGGATCATCTGACTGTAGCCAGTAAAATAATTCCTAAACCAGGAGCCTTAGAGCTGATCAAGGTCCAGTCTCCTTAGTTTGGACAGTAGGAGTTAATCTTGATGTTGTACTCTCCTGGGTTGTGCCTGAAAATAGGCAAGCTACTGCCTAGTGCACCCTACCTGGTTATCAAAAACTAAATAAAACAAAAATTAAATGATTAACCCAGATGAATACCTTAGTTTAATCAATGAAAAAGGCATCTGTGGCTTAATTAGCATTTATGGCACTGAAAACATCTGTGGTGAGGTGAATACGGGCAGTATCAGTGTCATGGCATTTTCTAAAACCATGATTAACTTCTATTAAAAGGGCTTTTAATTCAATATAGCTTAGTGCATTGTATGCAATCCCCCACGACTCATTTGCATATGTTCAAGAAGGCAATATAGATAGAGGGTTAAAGCACCAAGCTGTTAACCTAGAGAATAAGTGGAACTGGATTTGAAATCAACAGCTCCCTTTTGCATACTGTGAGCCTGAACAAATCATCTAACCTCTCGGAGCTCCTGGGATGCATCTCAAAATGAGCTTCAGCTCTGTGTTTCTTTTCCAGTCACAAATTCTAAACAAAACACAACAAAGAAAAAACTTTGTGCACAGTGCAACAAACTGTGCACTCTGCAAATCTGATGCACGAATGTAGGGAGCCCATGCTAATTCAGACTCAAGGTGTTTATCTCAGTTTGCAAAGTGCAGAACATTTTTTGTGCAGCATTAAAGCTTTCAATATCTGGCCCTGTCTAGATCCAGTTTAAGGGGCTCCAATTGCTTTTGTGCAGTCAAACCTTTACTGATTCTAAGCGCCATTAACCTTCTCATTAGGGTACTGTGATATTTGGCAGCATTTTCAAGCACCTAAGGGCTTGCAGCCAAAAGAAGCCAGTGAGAATTCTACACATTAAATGATGCCTGCAACAGCCTAATACAGGTAAACATAGATAGTATTTATTATACAATGAAGTAATTATGTGTGTGCTACCTACGCTGCTTAAAGAGAAGTACTATATAAACATCCTTTTCTTTATAGAAAGAAATCTTGATTTATTCAGCAGTGCTGCAATAATCAGAGGCATGGTCATAATTTGGTTAAGCTGCACAAAACATTTTTTTAACAGCAACAAGGATCACACTTGAAAATGTAAAACTGGCAGTATACCTCTCAAATGTGCCTCACTTGGAGGGACATTACTTTGTTTTACAGTACATCATAGAATTCCAGTATCCCACACGAAAAAAATGTTGATGATCAAAATGAAAGACAGAAATCAATAATAATGTGTTAGTCTGGTATCAGCAGATGCTAGTTACAGCATAGTCATAGTTTGTACAGACTTATGAAGGCAGTGGGGTCTAATGGTGAAAGCAGTGGCCTGGGAACCAGAATATTACAGGTCAAACCCCTCCAGAGACAAATGCTTACATATGAGTTTGAGTAAGTCATTTACTAGCCCAATGCTCCATGGCACTCAGCTGTCAAATGGGTTGAAGTACACCACAGAAAATGAGGTGCTGCATACCAGCAGGGCTACTCTGTATAAATAAAGCATAAAGAAATTGTGAACTTGAATCTAAATGTTTGATTGTGCCTCCTCATGTTTAGGGCCAGTGTTCAACTTTTGAGAAACAAGAGTGTGAGAGGTATATTTTGTAGTATAGTTTAAACATACACTGGTTGTCAGCAGGGTCAGGGCAGGCATGTGACTAATAAACATAACTTTTAAACATCTTAGGCATGAAGGATATTGGGGCTACAAAATATAAAAATATTGGGCGCTATGCACTAAGTGGTTGGGGGTACGCAGAAAAGTCACATACCCCGCCCATGTCCCAGCACCCTGTGGACAGGTACGCCCATACTGGCAGTCACTAACGCCAGCCACCTGTCCACAGCTCCTTCCCCTGGCACACAGGTCTCCACAGGGTGGCTGGGGGTGGAGTCATGGACCCAGACAGGCATCCAATGGGATGCCCATCCCTGGTTCACTAGTGGATCCCTCACATTGCAATGCATGGGCCTGGATCTGTGCATGCCACCCATGTGGCATGGCCCCTACAACTGGTCAGTCCACCAGCCCAGTCACAGTGAAAGGTGCCTTCTCAGTGCACTGCAAGTTCCTGGCATCAGGTCCCACCCCCTGCCTGCAATGGCAGCCGTACCCCATCACCATTGGCTGTACTCTCATGCCCCTGTAGGGGGCTTGTGCCATGGTTCAACACCCCCCCAACCTCCCGGTGCTACCACCTGTCTGGCATTAGGGGTACCTGCCCCTGCCCTCATTGGCTGCCTAGTGGGCAGGGGCAGCTTGGAGAGCACTGTCCAGAACCCCTGGTTACTGGAGGGTGGTGCAGAGGGTTACAGCAGGGTCTACCCTGGTGTACCCTGCGTCATCGTCTGCACCCATGTGGCGAGCACTATGCGGGTTAGTGAATACTGTGTATTGCTTTCATGTCACCAGAACACCCTCAGAACACCCCCAGCACAGGGTTGTCCTTGGACATGGGGGGTCAGGTGCAGTGGGTCAGCGTGGCCCCACTTTCCGAATGCCCTGCTGGGGGTGCAGTGGGTGCAGGGTGGCTACATGCCCCAGATATACATGCATAGCCACTCTGCCCCAATAGTGCATAGCGCCCCATGTACACAAAGAAATCTAAGGACATCACTGTACTGATACCACAAATGTTCCTGTCAGGTTCTAGTGAAACTTTTAAACTGTCCATTTGACTAAAAGGGAACAGTTTACACTTCAACCACTGCTTTTAATCTATTAGAAAATATTGTTATTATTTTTCGGAGATATCACCCTATAGTTGTATTGTTAGGGGCTGGAAATATGACGGGAATACAAATCTGTTTTTAGTTCCTGATATAATACACATCAGGCAAAGTGCATTTTGTCTGTAGGATGTTCAAATTCTAGACATCTCAAAGTTCTTTAATATAGGTTCAGAAATATATTTATGACTCCCTCTCTTTATTTCCTTTCCCAATATAAAGCTTTTGTGGCCTGGTCTTCATGTGGTCTGGCACTGATGTAATCAGAACCTCCACTCCATAACCTCTTCTGTTAGGGCCCTCTTAGAATTAAAGGGCCTGGATTCCTATTGAAAGGCTGTAGCCTGCAGTTCAAGGAACTGAAGCAACAGCTATGCTTCCTGCCTGATCTATTTAAACTCTTCCTTCCTGCTTCATTTAGAAGTGTTTTCTTTGGCAGTTGGAGGCTCTGTTGGTTTGTCTTCAACCCCAGAGCCTGCTGGGGCCTCCCCCCCACCCTGCTCATGTTTGTGGTCTGCTGGTTTGTGCTGGACACTATTCATTATGCTTCTCCTGCTTTGGTTAGTATTTCCTGCCTCTGACTGCTCCTTGCTTCCTTGTGTTGCTTGTTTTTTTCTGTTTGTATTATCATTTTGTGTTTTCTTTTTTGGGCTTTCTAGTTTCCTAGCATCCTGTTGCTCTTTGATTGTATTGTGCTAATCCTGCACCTGTGTTCTCATGCTTCCTTTTACTTACCAGATGTTGCAAACCATCAGTTCACTACAATGTTATGTCTATGCTTCAGTTCCAGCTTCTAATCCTCAGTTTTCCTCCACTTGTCATTGCATGCTGCAGCTCCCACTGCTGTATTTCTGCTGTGTCCTGTGAGTCTACCTTAATTGTTTGCACCTGGTCCACACTCTTACAGGTTAGCAGCTGCCACTTTATGGTATACTGTGTTTGTTCTACAGCTCTCCTTTCACTCTCTCAATGCTAGCTCCCTGCTCCCTTGCTGTTCCTTGCTAACCTGCTACCTAATCTACTGCCTTTGAATTTTACCAAACCATACTTTTACCAAAACCTCAGCAGTCCATTTCTGACTTCTGCTTTACTGAAAATGTAACCATTTAATCAGCTCTATTTTGGGAGGGAGGGTTCTACCCTACCACTGTTACAGTTGCTATTTGGTCTCCTGGTGCTCAGCTGGTGACCTCCCTGTTATTCCCATGGTGGGGGACTGTGATGTTATAGTGGAGCACTGTTACTCCAAGTAGGAGCATGCTTTTATGTAAGTTATATGATTTTGCCCTGCTTCTTCTGGCTACATGGCTTTCACCTATCCATGACAAAATATGTTTACCTTGCAGCCTTAATGACTTTAAAAAAATCATGCATTTTGTTACTGCTTTCCAAATACTCACTGCCTTCCAATAACCTTACTCTCCTTTCATGGCATATGAGGTATTCATACCAATCATATAATTCAGTATTCATGCTGAATCCATAGCGCATCCATATCCATTCTAATTAACAATCCATTTTAATTCTATATTCATGCTCAAACCATAGCAATCACTGATAAACCTCAGCAATTTAATTTACCAAACCTCATTGAATCAATTTCTGGTATCACAGCTTCTCACTGCTTTATGGCTTCATGGTCTCTCAGTACTCAATCACTTACCTACCATTACATCATTAATTTGGCTTCCATAGTGGAATTGGTTGGCTTGCTTTCACTGGGTTTGCTCATATCATGCAATCATATTAAACATTCCTTCCATCAATCTCATCAATCAATCATACCCTTCCTTGGATCAGTCAGTCTTCACAGACAATCATACCGTATACCAATACTTAACCGACAACCACTTACTTTACCCAACAACCTCATATATAGCACTTCATAGTTATTTGTATGCTCTTCTTTATGAATCAGAGGCTTGTCAACCATGACCATTACTTTCTATTGCTCAGGGCCCCCTGCAGCTGACAGTCTTGCTCAGCACCAAAGGATGAATCTTGAGCATGTGAAACTCCTGGCAGGGTCTTTCTCATCTGGCTCATAATAGGAATGTCTTTGCTCTGGGCAGAACTTTAACCACTTCTGCTATTCATGGCACCTCTCAATGTAGAATTTAAGGCTTCAGCTATGATGGACGGGGCCCTCACACCCAAAAGCGCTCCTTCAGCTGTCTGAATTGGATTCGGCGGTGCCCTCTATGCTATTCTCCCCATGACCACCTCTGATTCACCCAGTGTGTTTTAATAGGTTGGCCAGTTGAGTGCCTCAGTGGTCGTTGCTCTCCTCCTCCTGCCTTGGGGGTCCTGCTCAACCTTCAGAGCTTCTGTTGTTGCAGAGGACTCTCGCAACCCTTCATGGCATTTGTGTTAGAGGGATTGTGAGAACTTTCCACCAAATTGGAACATTTTCCTCCCCTTGGATTGGGTTTCTAAATTGCAGCAGCAGAGCCATCACTAAATAAAACACTCCTAGCCTGAAGGGATGGCAGCCTAGACTTTGGATCCCCAGAGGTTTCTTCCTCAAAGGGGTTTTTTCCTCTCCTCAGTACCAAAGGTCATAATTTTAGTCACCCCCAAAATTACTTAGATAGTTTCCACAGTTATTTAGGTAGGTTTTCCCTAAGGATAGAGATAGATGGTGGCCCTCCTTTGCCATTCCCTCTTTCTTTGGAAAATCATGCCCTCTTGTCATAATTCATTCAACCTATGTTCAAACCGTTACTCATTTCAGTTATCTCCGATCACCACCTTCATCTCCGATGACCACGTGTATATTCCAGTCTCAATAGCAACTCATAACTTCTGCAATACTTTCTAATCTACTTCTTTGTGCACATTTCCAAAGCTACCTTTAGCCTAAGGGAATCCTTATTGCAGCACCTCTAGGGGTGGAACCCTCCTCCAGGTTCCTGCCTTTGGCATCCCTACAGGGTGGTATTCTCGAAGCACAAAGAGGTGAATGGCAACAACAAAGTTCATTAAGTCGCTACAATGAAGTTAATTCAGCAAGTTGCATAATCACACCACACTAAGTTATTATTTATTTAGTTATTTATTCATTAAATTTTGGTAACCGGGTGAGCTCACTGGGCCCCAGAGGTCCCTTTTTCAGGGGCGACCCAGGATTTACATGACATAGAATACATCACAAATATGGTACATATAGTGCATACATACATGCATAAGCACATTGAATTGAAAGGCTATAGCCTGCAGTTCAAGGGGCTGAAGCAACAGCCACACAACCCTGTTTGACCTATTTAAACTCTTTCTTCCTACTTCATTCAGAATCTTTTTTATTTGCCCCACCATCCTCCTCTCCTCCTGCTGTGGCTATCCTCTAACCTCTGGGTCATTTCCTAAGCTACCTTTAGCATAAGGGAATCCTTCCTGTGGCACCTCTAGGAGTGGAACCCTCCACCAGTTTCCTGCCTTTGGCATCCCTACAGGGGGGTATTCCTGAGGCACAGAGGGGTGAACAGCCACAGGAAAGTTCATGCAGCTACTTCAACAAAGTTTATTCAGCAAGCTGCATAAGCACAACACCACATTAAGTTGTGTAAGCACATTGAAATTCTCCTTATGGGGGTTCAAAGTCCCAAAGTGTTGATAGATTACACAGTGCCTCTGCCCAAAGGAATTAAAGTGGGCTTGGTATTAAATCTAGTACCAACCAATTGGATGAAGTATCTACCCACTCTCCCCCAAATTGTATCAATCCATCCATTACCCACACATGCCGTAACAATTACATTTATTCTTGTACAAATAATGGTGCCTATACACCAAGCGGTGTAAGGTATGTGTGAAAGGCACATACCCTCAATGTTGGCTACACCGTTCCACACCCATGGACAAGCAGGTGGTGGCCAGCATACATGTGTCATTATGCAGTGCTTGTCAATAACTGCCCTGTCTTGCTGCTGCATGAGGCAGATTGGAGGACACAGGTGTGCATCCAGTTGGATGTCTGTCCGGGGTCCTGAAGTGGATCCCCTGCTCTGCATGAGCACGGGAGTCTGTGAAAGCATGGGTGAGAAAAACATAAAGTTACAAGTGAGTGCACAATGGCTGTCCTCACACCTTTCTGTCATCCCAGAGGGTCAGGGCAGCATGATGATGGGATTCCTTGACCAGCCACAACCAGTGGTTGTAAACTGGGGGGTGCACAAATGATGCAACAGAGACCCCACTGCCATATCCTGTGCCCCTTTCCTGGTATTCCATGCCTTTGTGATTGGTGTGGAGAGTGGGCATGCCTCCAGACACACCCCTGTACCAGCTGTGCACATAGCTGCATGACCAGCCAGAGAGTCGAGTGTGGAAAGGACAAGTGTCCCTTCCATGTATTCTGCTAGGGGTCCTTAAGACCACCAATGCACAGCTCAGACACTTGGGGTTGGTAACGTGCCACAGATCTGTGATCCACCACTTAATGCATAGGGGCCAATATGCTCACAGACTAGGAATGCAACAAACAATAAGAGGTTTATTTGGCATAAAAGGCTCAGGCTCTGGAAGAGAAAGGAAAAGGAGACAGTTAAAATAAAATCACAGAAACAGTGGCTGCATTAACTTCAAATGCAACCATCCATCCTCATCTCAGTGCCCCTGGTTGACTGTTCTGTGCAGGCCCCACTACATGCTGGTACCAGCAAGCATTGACCCTTTTTTCCTTAGGAAGCTGTCATGTACACAGCTCACTCGGTATATGGGTGTTGGAACACTGTAGGATCAAAGTCCAGTTACACTGCATATGATGGAACACTTCTTAAAGGCAAAGGCAAAGGCAAATTTATTTAAAAAGATGCCCAATCCCGGAGGCTCTGGGAGCCGCACAAAACTTTACAGCATTTCATACTGCATAAATATATAGATTAAAATTAATACATACAGATAATCAGCATTACACCCCAAACACTTGCAAAACTAGGAAAGTCTTCAGGCGGACCTTGAAGGCAGTTATAGTGGGGGTCTCCCTAACTACAGTTGGTAAGGAGTTCCAAAGAGCGGGAGCAGCAACACTAAAAGCTCAGTCGCCTGCAGATTTTAATCTCGCTCTTGTAACAGTTAGGAGGCCGCCACTAGAAGAGCGGAGATTATGGGTAGAGGAAGAAGGTACCAGGAGAACTGACTGGTAACCAGGGCCCTGCCCGTGTAGGGCCTTATAGGTGAGAAAACCTACCTTGAAGAGTACTCTCCATCTGACAGGCAGCCAGTGCAATTCGCGCAATACAGGTGTAATATGACAAAATTTACTTTTCCCAGTCAAAAGCCGGGCAGCAGCATTTTGCACTAGCTGCAGTCTATGAAAAGAACCCCGAGACCCAGAGATAAAGGGCATTACAGTAGTCAAGCCTAGAAGTGACTAAGGCATGTATCAGGGTAGGGAGGTCCAGAGACGGAACAAGGGGCTTAATCCTGGCAATGTTTCTAAGATGAAAAAAACAGGAATGAACCACAATCTAAAACAATGGTGTCCCTGGGCAGATGGCCAATCCATAGGTGTCCAAACTGTGGCCCTATCTAAGTAACTAAAATGGGTGATGTAGAATCCATAGCCACTGATGAGGTAGTCAAGGTTACCAGACAAAACCAACCTTCACCTTTGGTAAGGCAGGTTGCAGACATGAGATCCACACCTCTTGCTGTTTCATCTCTCTCATGCTTAGTTGCTAATGTACCAGAAATCCAAATGCTATATCTATGGCATTGATCTGTATCTCTCCCTCTCTCTCTTTTTTTCTATCTCTCTCTCTCTCTCTCTCTCTCTCTCTTTCTTTAGTGGTTGTACAGCTTTGGTTTGTAAGTGCTCAGTTTTCTGACCAGCACAGCCATCCCTACAACTACAAATGTTCTGCAATGCCTAGACATGGGCTAGTGTCTGGTAGTGATGGGTCTGCAATTGCTGGGCTGGGCTCTGGCTGAACTCTCTTCAGTTCAGGAAAAAAGTCTCTCTCTTTCATCACCAGAGAGCAGTCTGTGGGTAAGTTACCCACTCAGTCTGTCTTCCAGTCCTTGGATATGAAATCACAAGTCTTGCACTTTACAGTCTCTTCCTTAACAGCTGTAATGTACACTTATCTCTACACCAGAATGATTCACTAGGGAGGCTTGCAACAGTAGATGAAATGTCCACTTTCACACTCAGATGCAGTTAGAAAATCCTATGGGATTCTGAATACCTTGGGCTCAATTTTCATAGGGTGAAACAGGGCTTGCTTCAGTCTCTGCATTAAACCCATATTTTGGCACAGCTGCACCAAACTTCTTTGACGCAACTGCCCCCTATTTTAGTACATCAGGTGCAGTTGTGACAGTTTCCTCAATTTACAGCAGCTTGCACCAAATATTTGGCACAAAACCCATAAAAAGGGTCCCCCTAATGGTGCAAGATAGACTAGGGAAAAGCTGGTCTAACTTGTAGCATTTGGCACTCATGACTGAAATTCACAATTGTCAGCAGGAAGAATGCGACACACCTCATGTGCCAAATGATTAGTGCACCATGAGTTTGCAGCATTCACAGGGCTTTGAAAATTGAGCTCCTTGTCTCTTGCAGGCAGTAGTCTGCCTTCTCTTGGACTTTATACTAGCAGGCTGACTGGGAATCTGGTCAGCCCTTCAGCCTAAATCAATTTCCTAACCCTCAGACTGGTTGTGGGACAACTCATTTACCCAAGAAGGGGCTATTTATATGTCACTTGGTACATGATTGACTGGTTTTATCTTCAGCTGATAAATGAGCCCTTCAACAGTCCATCAGTCCATAGGAATTGGTTTTGGGTTTGAGCAACCTGATTGACTGGAGGAACCTCCCTCTGACCTCCTTGCAAAGTCCCGAGGGTCAAAATTGCTAAAAGAGGTGACTGCCATGTTGATTCATATTCAGTCCCACAATATTTCTAGTTAAAAAATTCCAGAGTCCCTTGCAGATGTTAAGACAGTCATCAAAACTTTCTGACTGGAATGGGGAAGCTGTTGGGGATGAATTCAATATGAATGCATGACTGAGCTCTCCATTAGTGGTAGGAAAAATGAACTGTGGCTGCATCCATCAGTCCTTAAAGGCACAGTTCACATTTACTGAAAAGCACTCCTCTTCACTCTACACTGGCCTCCAGTCCAGGAAAGCCCAAAAAAGAGCCAGACAGATCACTCTCAAGTAGTGTCAGTGCCAAAGCAGTCTTTTAGTGAGCCTCACACTTTTAGTAGTGTTTGTAGTAAATACATTTATTCATAAGAAACCATAAAATGAATGTCCCAGTTGAGCTGGAGTTTATTTTCAAATGAGTCCCAACATTTACACACACAGTTACAATAAATGGAACACTACGTACTGGTCATGAAATACACACAGATTACAATATAGAATATAAAATCCCCCAAACTAGGCAATAATAAAATGAACATCAGAAGTTAAGGTACATTA
Source organism: Neoceratodus forsteri (assembly GCA_016271365.2). Classification (NCBI taxonomy): domain Eukaryota; kingdom Metazoa; phylum Chordata; order Ceratodontiformes; family Ceratodontidae; genus Neoceratodus; species Neoceratodus forsteri. The sequence continues at coordinate 883,952,138 of CM028134.1, forward strand.
TATTGCTACTACAGGACAATATAAAGTATCATATAATTAGAATTAACCTGCAACAAAAACATGGTCAATTTACTCATTAATACTTTGACTTTGTTACTATAATATTATAGTGTGGAACAGCTGACCCTGTAAACACACATACCATTATATAGGTTGTCACAACATAATTTGGATTTGGCACCATTTTCATAGAACCAGGATTTTATAAGCCCCCAATGTAATGTGAATTTACTAAAAACTGTTCCAGACCTTAGGACCAGCAGACAAAAAGGTTGAATAGCCCTAAGAATTTTTTCAAACTATAATGCAAAATTCAGTGTTATCTGAAAATATCAGCTAATGCCTTATGGTTCTGGGTTTAAGAAGTTCATAAAAGTAAGCTGATACCCTCTGTTGACAACAGTTGTAAACATAGCATACCAAGTATAATTGTCTCAGTTATTCCAAATATATCTATCACAAATCCCTGAACAACAGGCAGTGCTGATAGTTGGGGGCAGTAAGGGAAAAGAGGGCAAGCTTGCTGTAAATGACATCCAGCTTTGCTAGCTCCCCCTGGAGGTCACCCCACAACCCCAAAGACAAAAAGCCAGGGTATTCACCAGCTGTTTATCAGAACACAGTGGAATACACTTCTTATACCTGTACCACAGTGCCAGTTTCTCATTTAGTTTTTTTGTTAGTAAGTTAAAAGCGGACATCTCACTTGTACTGGGAGTCAAACATTTTGGGGGGAGTTATATTTTTGTCTCATACGCTGCACCCCTAAGCCATGAAAACTTGAATAACTTGCCATACTCCCACACACATTCCTCTAGTGTCCAAGACAAGTTTCTTAAGGCTTTTATAACTCTGTGCAGGATGTATTGTAAAACAGATCAATACAACTGACATCTGTGCTGACAATATCCTGTCAACTTTAATTATACTCAGCACTTGAGATGTGCCAATTTCTGCAAACAGGAGCATTTTTCTGGTCCCCCTCTAACCTTCTTTTTAACTGCAATAAACTATTCATTTTTATCTGTAGGTAGACTGTAAAGATATTACACTAGAGTCAGAGTTACCATAAATTTTCCTTTGGGGAAGGGGTTAATTTGAGTTCATCGACATAGTATTGCTTATGCAGTGTTTCAGAACATATTCGGTTTTGTTTTAAAACTAGATCAGTATATTGCAAATAAATTAGAACTTTCATATTGTATGTTGCTGTGCACTGAATTTCACATTTTGCATCACTATTCCTGTAGCTCTTGCTATGACTGCAATAGCTCTCCAGTGTTTAACTTGTTTTAATCATGAAGACATTGGGGGAAAAAAACATTCTGGGGCCCGCTATTCAAAACTGGGCAAAGTGAAGCACACATATTTACACTACATCTTGTACTTGCCCAGGTGTCAAAAATGCCATATTCAGTGGAGTAGTGCACCAACGCTATTCAACTGAGTATAGGATCATTGTAGCCAGGCGCTAAGCTGGGCAGTCATGGCTCCTGAAATAGAGAATCATACTGGCTTGTGCACATGATAAATTTCTGATATTCAAATGAACCCATGCAAATGAGTTCATTTGGCATGCAAGGTGCTAAGGGGCATGACCATTATGGGCTCATTTGCATGTGTAGCCTGGCAGTTTAGCACAGCACTGCCCCACACTTGCCCAGTCCAGAGAGCTATCCCTGGTTTCAGTGGTCCCCCCTGACAATTACTGGCCTGTTGTTTAAACAAAATCATTCCCTTGTGCTAGTGCCCCCCAACCAATCACTGACCCAATGTAAAAAATTACACTTTCTCTGGTGTCCAGTGGTCCCTTCCCCCATCTGCACCCATGCCCAATGTTTCTTTCATCATTTCCTGGTGTCGAGTGGTCGATAGCCCCACCCAATGCCATGCTCACTATGACCACTCCATTTCCCTTGTGACCAGTGGTCCCACCCCCATCCCAATCCCCTGTATACTACAGTACAACTGCAGACCCTTTTTCCCATCCCCATTCTCCTGTATACTGCAATACAACCATTCCCTGGTGTTTAGCAGAACCACCACCCAGCTGGAAGTGCCACCACCTTGCACCCTCCCATCCCACCCACAAGCTGGTGATCAGCACAGCCCTCTGCTCTCCACAATGGCTGGCTGCCAGCTAAGCCTGTCAATAAGTGCATACTGTGAAATTAGCTGTTACTGTAGATGCTCATTGAGAGCTCAGTCAGTGGCTGGCTGTGGTGGAGAGCATATGGCTGTACTGTACCGTTCACTGGCTCATGGTTAGGATGGGGATGTGGGGTGGTGGGATACTACCAGCTGGGGTGGGGTTAACTAGACACCAGGAAATGGTTGTACTGCAGTATACAAGGGATCAGAGATCTAGATGGGGGCTGCAATTTTTCATACAGTATAAAGGAGATCAGAGATAGGGAGGAAGTGTTCACAATTGTACTCTAGTATACAAAGGATCATGACGGGGGGGAACAGGATCACTGGTCACCATGGAAATGGAGTGGTTATAGTGGGCAGAACATTGGATGGGGGGAGGAGGGACCACTGGACACCAGGGAATGATGAATGAAACATCGGGCATGGGTGTGGGTGGTGGGTGGGACTACTGGACACCAGAAAAAGTGTATTTTTTCAAATCAGGCAGGCAACCAGTGGGGGGAACCACTAGCACCAGGGAAGATTTGATTTTTAACATTGGGCTGGTGATCAGTGGGTGGGCAACACTAGAAACCAAGGACTACTGTGTTGGGGGTCAGAGGTGCAACACACTTCCTCTGCCAACTGCCAGGGTTATGCAGGAGTAAGTCAAGGTTTCAACTGGTAGTATGTGCGCCGCACAAAGAGACTGAAAAAATGGCCTTGTATGGCACACACTCTGAATATTGAGCTACACCAATATTCAAGTCTCCACCCCTTCATTTGCTTTGCACTCCCCTCAGAACATTACCCAGGTGCAAACCCTGTGTGCCTGCGCTAACTGAGCTTTTCAATATGAGAAATTTGCACGAAGCCTACTTAGTGTGGGCAAACTGGGATTTGCATCCTGGCAACATTTTGAATATCGGTCCCTTTATGTTTTCTTTCAGTCCATTGTTTGGGAAAAATAGACTGGACATAAAGGGCTCTCTGAAAGTTGCACACATTGTCTTGATGCATTTATTTAGTTATTATCTTTCAATGTTCTCGTAGGCAAAACCTGCGAGAGTAAAAATGAGTACTGCTAGAGGGAAGACTGAAATGTTTACATGATTAAGGGTATAAGATGAATGACAATTGATTTTAAAACAACACAGACAGTAACTAAATTATGTGGCAGGTACTCATCAAATTATAAACAATTGTGTATGTTACATGTGTTCAACAGAGTAATACTTAATTTTGATAATAATGTCTAACTAATTTAAAACATTAATAAATAAATACCACTTGAAAAGTAATGGCATATCACAAGAGTTAATTGAAAGTAGTTTAGAATTTCTACTGTTTTGCACTGTAGCGCATAAACACAGTGAATCCTAGTTACACAGAATTGTGTATGTAGAAATGAAATTGTTATTGTTGATAATAATTAAATGCATCAATGAAAACATCAGGACAGGTTGGCCAGCTGGGTAGACTGGTGGGAGCTTAGGAGCAGCAGAGTGAAATCCCAAAAGAACACCTGGAGTAAAGCCCGGCCACCATGACAGTCACACAGCATGCTGCAATAAAAGGCAATAGGCAAAAGCATACTGAACCATTGAGGGGATGATGATGGGCTATACAGTATGCCTGTGTTTTGGAGGTTTAAAGAGATGATTGCCAAAACCACAACAGGAGTGGAGGCAAACTGGCAAAGGCAATGGTAGAAAGAAGAACCTAAGTGGCTAGGATGGCCAAGGTGCAGAGGCAGGCAGGAGTCAGCAGGGTGTAGAGGAGAAGAGGGCCATGACAAGTCCTCCAGAAGATATCTTAGCAAACAGCATTGGGGGCCCAGCAACTGACCTGTGCCATACCCAAAATACCTGCAACAGTTAGGTACAGAGCATCAAGTGGCAGAAAGAGAAGAGGAACAACCACCAACAGGTCCTCAAGGTAACAGGCAGCAAGCAGGAGGGTCCTAAACAGGACAAGAGTAGCTGCATCAAGGAACTAGACTGGCAGCTGCTAGAAACCAAAAGATAAAAGTAGCAGGAGCAGGTGTAACCATGTACCACAGGGGACAGAGCAGCACAAATGATGATGCCCCACAGGAGTAGAAAATGTTCCCCAGGAGGTGATTGGATCCACACCAGAAAAGACCACTGGGGATACAAAGAGCCTGAAAAGAGGCAGCAGTGATGGGTTTGGGGCCCACTTCCTCTCCATTCCCTTCACCCACATTTACAACCTGTCCCACACCTCTGGCATAGTCCCGTCCATCATTCTACTGCCACTTCTGGGGAAAACTACTCAAAAAGTAGTTTCCTCCAAATTCACAGACTACCTGAACTCCCACAACCTCCTCACCCCTTGCCAACATGGTTTCTGCAAGGGATATAGTACTACCACTGCCCTCATCAAGTTCTCCAATGATGTCAAACCTGCCATGGATCAAGGCTACCCTTACTGGGGCAATCTTTATAGACCTATCCAAAACCTTCAATCTCATTGACCATTCCCTCCTAACTCACAGGCTAGCCACCCTGGATGTATCCCCCCATGTCACACCCTGGTTCTCTATCTGTCTGGGAAAAGCCAATTTGTTAAATATGGCTCAGCTTCCTCTCAACAACTGCCTATCACCTGTGGCATCCTCCAGGGGTCAGTTCTCAGCTAACTCCTGTTTTCAATCTTTTTTAACCCCCTCTCAACTGCCTCCACCTCCTGCTTAGTTATTATGTATGCAGGAGACATAACTATCTATTATAGCACTCAAAGCATGCAACAAATCAACTCCCAGCTTAATAAGGACTTTACACTTATACAAACATGGCTCGTGGAAAAAAACCTGGTTCTCAATGCCTCAAAAACCCAAGCAATGTTTTTGGGCTCTCACATATGCAGATTTTCCTGCCGTCTCCTCCTGGATATCAAATGCATCAACAGTATCCCTCTCTCTACAGTTGAGGAATTTAAAAACCTGGGTATCATCCTAGACCCTGGCTTAGACTTTCATCTCCACATTGCAAATAAATGCAAAGCTGCCAACTATCATATCAGGCTGGTCTACTGCCTTAAGCATCCTCTTACCTGCCCAGCTCGGCAGACCATTGTTCAGGGCTTACTCCTCCCCTGCCTTTAATACAGGTCCCTCCACATCACCAACTCTCCCACTGTGCCCTAGCACAAGTGGGATGTGACCTTTAACAATATATGCTGCTTTGCCCTTTCACCCCCATGCCTCACTCATCTCTGTTCACTCTACAACTTCTTAGAGTGGCTATCCCCCTTGGCATTGCTATCTTTTGCCCTAGGCTGCTTCATGTATAAGCAACTACAGTCCCCCTCCCCCATCATAACCTTTCTGCCTCCACCAAGTGCAAGTACCACCTACTCCATCTGATCTTGTGATGCTACCCAGCTTGCCACACCCAAGCGAGTGACCAAGATGGATGAACAGGCCTTCTCATCATTCATGCCCAGGTTCTGGAACTCTCTAGCACAAATCATTTGCTGCTCCACCTCCACCCTATCTTTTAAATCAGCCTTCAAAGTGCACCTCTTCCAGTATATGGCCTGAAAATTCTTCCAACCCCCATGACCTTCAACAACCCAATCCACTCTCTTCTATTTGGTTGTTGCATAGACCTCTCTCTAAAAGTGTTACCTTCTATGACTGAATCTCTCCTAACTCTTGTCTGCACTGCTACTTGTATACTTGTTGCGCTGTACTAAACCCTGATGTGTATAAGTTGCTCTCTATGGTTGTACCCCTCCTGAAATTATGGTACTATAGTCTTCTTCTTATGTGTTATGCTGTTGTTGATCTGCTGCCTGTATATTGTCACTATGTACAAAACCCTTGATGTATAAAGGATGCTCCCTATGCTGCCCCTCGACATTATTGCACTATTTCCTGTATACTGTATGTTTACTATGTAAAAATCCTTAATACGTAGAGTTTACTAAGTATGGCTGTTCCTTTCTTGACTTTATTGTACTACTGCCTGCATGTTGTACCCTATTGTTGAACTGTGCTATGATTTACTTTTTGTGCTCTTGTGTAATGTAATCTCCTGGGTCATATCTGAAAATAGGCACTCAGTTGTCTAGTGTACCTACCCAGTTACCAAAAACAAAATAAATAAAAATGACTAAAACCATGGAGCAGACTGAACAGATAAACAAGAGGTATGTAGTAGGCAGGAACAAGAGCCCAGTCACATGGTAAACAAACAGAAAACAGATATGGAGAGTAGGCTGGAAAACTGGTAGCCACAAGGCCACAGCCACCAAAGAAGGAGGACTGGGTCATGAACACTCAAGTAACACCTGGTGGGGGAGTAGACAAGTGTTGCCCACTGCTCCCCTCAAATCCCAGGTGGAGCCTTGAAATTATTAAAATGTGAAGGTAAATGGCTGTGGTGAAGGATGCTGTCTATGAAACTGAATGCATGGGACAGCAACAGATTTCAATGCAGGGATGCAGTTCTTAAAAAAGACACTAACAGAAATAGCATAATAACTGTTAGAGGTGTGGTTCAGCTGTTCAGGATTGACAGCTTCAAGTGATGAACTCTTATTATACACGGTTGCCTATAGTGGAGTTTGACAGCCATGGATTTCAATTCATAATAAAGGTCAATATATACATTACATTTTGTTATTATCCAGAAGGGCTATAAGCTATATAATAAGCCAATCTAGAACTCATTATGTGAAAAAAGGCAGTTTAAATTCAAATGCAATTAAAAACAACAGTGATTTACTAAACAAGATTTGGGTTATTACTGTAAAGATGTAACTGAAACTCTGTGTTGCATATAAGTTTGATATATAGTATATCTATATCTATCTATCTATCGCTCTATCTATATAAATATATATATATTTATTTTTTATTTATTTTATTTATTTCAATCTAGGATTACAATACATTTGAGCCAAGGCTCTTTTAGAAAGGTTCCACGTCAGCGTGTGCAACATTCATCATTTTTAGTTACAAACATATAGTCATTGATTTACAGACATGTAATAACCAGTACAAAGAAAAAAGGTACAGGGTCCATAGACAAACTTAAAGGACCGTGGAGTCTCAAAAGAACAGAGAAGTGCACATGCCCCAGGAGTTGAAGAAGAGAACTCAGAAAAACAGACAAAGGGGTCAGCAACTTGAAGGCTGTAATCACTGTTAACTTTATTACAAAAGTATGCTAAAAACAGGTCGAGTTCTCTCAAATACAAGCATAAAACAATAGGAGAACCCAAAATGGTATCACAAAAGAGGCAAATATTGCATAAAGCAAAAAAGCAAAAGGGGAGCAGAGAGAACACCGATGCACATGTTGTAAACCAGTCAAAAAACTTTCAAAAGTGCAGTACTTAATGGCCCAAAGGACGCCTGAAACCAGCAGCAAGACCGCAAATGTGTGTCTTGGAAAAACCTTCAAAATGTGCAAACAAAGCAAACATACCACTCGAGGGCTAGAAGGACTGGTCTGTCGCAGATAGATGGTGCTCCATTAGTAAAAGCTCTGATCACCACGACTCAATAAACCGATACCACTGAAGAGACAACGGTTGCCAGAACCAACGCTACTCTTCGTAGAATACTAAAACGCTTCCTCAGAGCGTGACAAACCAGTCCTTCTAGCCCTTGAGTGGTATGTTTACTTTGTTTGCACATTTTGAAGGTTTTTCCGCGACACGCATTTGCGGTCTTGCAGCTGGTTTCAGGCGTCCTTTGGGCCATTAAGTAATGCACTTTTGAAAGTTTTTTGACTGGTTTACAACATATGCATTGGTGTTCTCTCTGCTCCCCTTTTCCTTTTTTGATTTATGCAATATTTGCCTTTTTTGCGATACCATTTTGGGTTCTCCTATTGTTTTATGCTTGTATTTGAGAGAACTCGACCTGTTTTTAGCATACTTTTGTAATAAAGTTAACAGTGATTATAGCTCAGTTGCTGACCCTTTGTCTGTTTTTCTGAGTTTAACCAGTACAAAGAGTTGAGCTATAAGCAAGACAAGGGAAGGTGGGGTGGGTGGGGGAAGTGAGGGTAGGAGATCGGGGAGGAGGTACAGGGGGTAAGGTGGAGCACAGGAGGTGGTTGGTGGCAGAAGTGGAGATATCGGGGAGGTGGGCGAGGGTGGGAGACAGTGCAGCCAGGGGGTCTTGTCGAGAGAATATGACAGGTAAGGTGCTAGGGGTGCAAAGACTGATTATAAGTGCTGGGTGCTGGGGCATGTGCAGCTGCAACGGTGGAAATGTTAAGATTATATATATATAAAATGGGAATGTAAAATCTGTGAAAATCTACTATCCTGATTGGCTGAAACATGTCACATGACCGTGCATTATTCTACAACAACCACATGCCTCCCAGTACAACCGCATGCCTGAACTACTTTCTACGCTTCAAAACCTTCTCACCAGTAGTGAGATCATTCCACACCTGGCACAGCTAGACAGTAACACACATACCCCTGCCACACCCAAACTAACCAACAGATGCAAGTAAATTAATACACAAGCCCCCAAACCTATACAACATGTGATTGATCCAGCCATGCCTTTTTGAATAAAATGTAATTTAAAAGTGCTATCTGGTTGATCCTGCCATTTACAGACTGTGTTACTGTACAGGGACTTTCACATTTAGTGTTATAAAGTAGCATGACTGAGTGCAGTCAGTACTGGAAAATGACTTGCTGCTAGAACTTTTCAAGAAGCCTCATTCTATTTAATACCTTTTGTTTTTTCTGTTAGTTTCATTTATTTCTTGGAGAAAGACTCCTCTGTCTGTTGCGAAGGGAAATGAGCCTTGTACACTTTGCCGCTTTCACTTTTATAACAAAAAATGTGGATGACAGAGCAGGATCAGTAATGGTAAATGAGACACAAGCAAACAAGCAAGAGTGAGGGAGTTGGCAGCTTCTGAAAGGATGCTAGGTAGAGTGATTGTTGCTATAGCAACACTCGCTCTAGCTTGCTTCTACTTTTCAGGAGCTGACTCCCTCGTTCTGTGCTGGCTCTTCACTCCCTCTCCTGTACATTCAGTCAGCGGCTTACTTTTATACCAGTTTAACAGAAAACAGCACTCTTCATTATTTGTGAACTAAGAGGGACTTAATTTAAAGGTTTGCTCGTGTCTCACTTGCCGTTACTGACCCCGCTCGGTCATGCTACAATTTTGTAATAACACTGAGAGTGGCAAAGTGTACAAGGCTCATTCCTCTTCACAGCAGACAGAGGATTCTTTCTCCAAGAAATAAATGAAACTAACAGAAAAACAGAAGGCATTTGTACTGGTTAAATTGAATGAGGCTTCTTGAAAAGTTTTAGCAGCAAGTCATTTTCCAGTACTGACTGCGCCCGGTTACGCTACTTTATATCACTAAAAGTGAAAGTCTCCATACAGTAACACACTCTGTAAATGGCAGGATCAACCAGATAGCACTTTTAAGTTACATTTTATTCAAAAAGGTATGACTGCATCAATCAGATAACTATGGCAGAATCAGCCAAAGCATCTATTAATGAAACACTTATTTGTGCCACAATGGACTACTTTTTCTGCTCCCCCTCCAAGATGAGTGGCCATTTTATAAGATAGATAACCCACTCTAGGATGTGCGGTCATGCTCTGATATACTCATACCTTGGGTGGTTGAATGCACTAAGCCTGCAGTCTCATGCGTCACAATGCACACTAAGGCATGCATATATCTGAGCACAACTGCACACCCTAGAGTGTGTTATCTATTACATATATCTATATCCTTTGCTTCCTATTAATATACGCAGAATTGCCTTAGGTTGTGTCAAAAGAACACACCACTGCCTCATGTTCTGTGGCATATGACTTTTTTTTCCATTGAAAAAAGAACAGAGCTTAAATGGATGACTACAGTATTCAAAGGACATGCACAACCTTCTTCCAGTCTCAGAAGACTTTTACTGAAACCCCAACGAAAGTATCAATAATGCATTCACAGTAGAGATCTTTGCACATTCTAAGGATGTGCAAATCATTTGGTGAAAAGGTCGTTGCCATATCAGCTCCAACAAAATTAAATTTGTTACCTGATGCAATAAAATAAGGCAAAACTTAAAATATTTCAAAAGCGCCATGTCTGAACATCTGTAAAGCCTATGTGACTGCAAGACACTTCTTTCCATTCCTATGTACCCCAAACTCCATCCATCTGTAACTAATCTTAATCTGTATATAGTGTTATATGATTCCAGTCTTTATACATTTATTTAAACCAATGCTGGAAATTATGGCCTCTGTTTTTGTTTAAGTATATTGACTGTGCTGCTGTATCAGTCCACCAGGACCCTCTTGAAAAGTATGTTTTTCACCACAATGAGGCTGTCCTAGTTACTAAATTCTAATCAGAAAAAAATAAATAAAGCTACAATCATTTTAAATTTTCCTGACTTCTTGGGCACACATTTGGCATCTCAAGAGATTGTTTATGTACTCATGTTGCTGAGAGTGACTTTTACCTTTTTCACCTTGTCATGTCTACTACAAAGTGAACAAAGGCTACAAGAGCTCATTCATCTTCTAAAGAGAAAATGTGTCACATGGACCAAGTGCTAAAAGGGCAATGAAGAGATATGTATCTAACCCGAGGTCTGCATAAGAAAAAAGTTGTTTTGAAGCTTGTTTTCATCTTCCTTAACATATTCATTGAACTGAAACCAGCAAAATGTCATTGAAGTTTGTATAGTTCTGACCCATGACACTGTCACATTTAATGTCCAGAAATAACTTCTGAGTGTCAAAAAGAATAATGTCATCCAGGAAACTGCAGAGGAGCAAAGTGACAGTTGAGGAGAAACGTCTTTTTGCTTAGAGGCAGAAACATGCAAAGTGATATTATTTATTTAGGACATCCAGGAAGTTATACAGCATAGGATATTAATTACAGTACTAGTGTTGCTTTACTTCACATTCTCACATGTTACCTGTATATGTTTCAGCCTTAGTCTTGACAGGTCTTTACTATATTCTTACATGACTCAAAACGAGATCTTTATTCTGCAGAGAGCAATAATTTTGTCTTGATAATGTCTAACAAGAGAATGACATCTACAGTGTATTCTCACTACCTAAATCTTGCTGACTTGAAAACTGTTCATTTCCCTATTGTCACATTGATAGATAAATCAGTACAGGAGCCAACAGGAACTGACTGGTACCAACAATGCTGAGCACTATTTGGCATGGCAGACACTCACATATAAAATAAAATGTTTGAGTTAGAAGCCTTAGTCACAGTAAATGAGTTTAACCCCTGTCCCAGAGATTTCTATATCTTTTGGAAACATTGGGAATGGTGGCAGCATCCACTAGGTAGTCAACTGCCACTGCCAATGGCAACAACAGGGCACTGGCATCACCAGTGGACTTCCTGTTTCCAGTCTGTGTTTCCCCTTATACATTCACATATAATTGTTCCATTCATTAACTCAGAGCTTTTAAAATGAAAGGGTCATGATCATGTTTTTATATATATATATATATATATATATATGTCGAGCGGGATACGACCGTGATCCACAATATGTGGCTGGTGTGTACCACAGAAGGGGTGGCTAATCCAAAATAATAAGCACAAAACCAAAACAGTTGCAGCACACTGGAGAAAGACTGTAGTGAAGGCAGAATTAAATGCTTTAATGCACAGCTTCAAGGGGATTTGAAGACTCATGAAAGTTGAGGTGATGGGGTTCAAGCTTTGCAGCCAAGATGTGTCTTCCTTTGTTGTATTAGTATTGAAGCTGTGCATTAAATCATTTAATTCTGCCTTCGCTGAAGTTTTCCTTCAGTGTGCAACCACTATTTTGGTTCTGTCATGTTTTTAAATGCAGTTAGAGGAATCCTGGATAGACACCAGCACTCATGTCCCAGTGTGCATTTACATCACTATCGGCAGACTATCAGGATGGATAGAGCTAATATCCTCCTTCACATTACAGCAGAAAAAAAGAGAAAATAAATACAGCGTGTCACACATTTCCATACAATGGACAGGCTTCTTACCTCTGGCCTGTCAGCACATGAGGAAGTTTTCATACCAGAGGAAATATGATCAGTCAAATCTGGTTTTCAAAGACAGTTATTAGCATTTGGAATCATATTACCCCTAACTCCTAGGATAAAGCTTGCAAATGAACAGGAGAGATGGTGCAAACATTCCAATGTTTTCAACTGAGTTCAACCAAGTGGATGTCCAGGATGTCATCACATTGTTTGTTGAGTTGCACTACATCATATGAAGAGCGTATTCTGGCCTACCCCAGCTTGTAAAGGCTCATGTGGACTTTCTGGCTCCAACTGCGGTGGACTTTTTCAAAGCATCTTTGGGTGAGGGGTACAAGTCCACCTTGAAAAAGCAAGTGGTGGGACTCTTGATCAAGAGCAGTTATTAGACACAATGGCCAGATTATTTCTAATGTACTTTTTTAACAAAGGTCATGGAAAAGGTTGTGGTGCAACAGCATGGTGATCATCTGGAAAAAAAAACACTTTTTTGAGCATTTTCACTTTCTGGTCTGGCATTTAAAAAAAATCACAGAACATAAATCACTATTGTTATGGTTTTCAACATCTCTCATGTGTGAGGGACTGGGTGGATGTTTCCATTTGTGCCTTCCTTGATCTTCTGTCAGCATCTGATATGGAAGACCACAGGGTGCTACTTGAGAGACTCCAACAGCATGTAGAGATTTTTGGCACTGTACCATGTTAAATTGTTTCCAGTCATTCATGGGAGAGTGGATGCATTTTAACCCTGTCCTTCATACTAAGATTTATACTAGGAACTGAAAGGAGCTTAAAGGCATTAACCTGTATATGCTCCTGTAGTAGCTTCAGAGGAAATACTTCAAAATTTTGCCAGACTGAATGCAATTGTCCAGCTTTTTTTAAACTCTTTGTTCTGCTCACAAATACCTCCACTGGAAGTGAGTTCCAGAATAACCACTCTAGATGTGTGCAATACTTTCTTTTGTCACATCTGAAATTTTTCCCTCTTATCTGAAGTGGGTACCCTCTAGTTTCCATTTGTCCTGATTTGAATTCAATATCCATTTCCACCAATACAGTATGGTCTTGTATAATGCTGTTCATAAAGAGGACATCACCCCTTATGTGTCTGCTTTCCAAGGACATCAGATCAAGTGAAATCAGATGATCTTCCTATTCATGATCGTCTAGCCCTTTGATTATCTTTGTAAATCTTCTTTGGACTTTCTCCAACCTGTTTCTATCCCTCTTTTTAGAAGGGTTCCACAGTTGTGATGCATATTCAAGATGTGGGCTCACATAAGCCCTATAAAAGGGAACCAGAACTTTACCTTCCCTGGACATTATGTTCTTTTTAATTGCATAAATCATTTTGCTTTCTTTAGTGGCAGCTTCTGTATTTTTGTTTTGTAAAGCTCAGATCTCCTGTTATGTGAATTCCCAATTCTCTTTCACAGCATGACACCTCCAAAGGTGTACCATGTAATGTGTAACTATTCATCATGTTACCCTTCCCTACATGCATTACCTTACACTTACTCATATTGCATTTCATCTGCCATATTTTTGCCCAGTTTTCAATTATGTCTAGATTGTGTTGTATTAAGGCAGTCTCTGAAAAAGTACTACATGTCAAACCCATCTTCATGTCACCTGTGTATTTTGTTACCCAACACTTCAGATTTGTGGTGAGGTCTGCAGTGATTGTCTGGAACAGTTCTGATCCCAGCACAGAGCCCTAGGGAACTCCACTAGCCACCTCCCCTGCCACCAAAAGGTGTTAGTTCACAACCATCCTCTCACACAACCATGCCATCATCCATTTAACAATGGTGGGATTAATTCTTGCTTGTTCATGTTTGGTAATAATAATCAAATGGGGTGTCAGGTCAAACACCTTTGCAAAACCTAGGTACACTATATCACAGGGGATGTTTTTGTCTAATGCACAGCTGACCCTCTCATTAAAGCAGAGGAGGCTCGTTGTACAACTTCTCCCTTTTCTGAATCCATGCTGTACACTATCACAGTTTTCTAGAAATGATGTTAATCGCTCTTTAAAAATACTCTCATGCATCTTTCCAACTACACATGTGAGGCTTATAGGTCTATAGTTTTCTGCCAATCCCTTCTTTCTTTTTTATGGCTGTGGGCAGAACCTGCAGCTATCTTGCTGTAGCTAGAAAAATGGGATACCAAAGCACAAATTTTAGGAGTTTTTAGTGTATCCTTCTTAATTGCAAATCACTACTCCAGTTGAATGAAATATTTCCTTCTCTCTGTTGAGTAGACCAGTTCCAACACTATTTTTTCAGCCTGTTTGTCTCTCTCATCAATCATGCCTGCTTAAGTGATCTGACAGATAGTGTCATGGAGCAGGCACAAAGGCAGGTTACTTGCACCACTTCTTTGATGTAGTTTAACTGTCTGCAACATTGCAATAATAAACTCTTTTTTTGTGCACAATAGTGTAAAAAAAGCCTTATTGCTGCATGTCGCTAGTTGTCTGAGTGACAATCAGCACAGCAATAATTCAACAGACAGCTTGTAGTTGAGATAAGTGAAGAATGCTGCAACAGGAGCCCAAGAAAGAAGAAAAAAGAAAATGGATTTTTTTTCTGTCCAGGGAGCAGGACCTCATGCACCAGTAATTGACAGATTATCTCTTGCTGTGCTGCAGACAGATGTACAGTATCTTTCCAAAGTCCCTATCCATTCTAATTCTGTCTGAAAAGTTAGGCTATAAAAACAAAAGTACAACAGGGAAAGACAGCTCTGACTAGCAGCTGTGACTTGTTTTAGGCTGTAGATATTTCACTGACTGGGTAATTAGAGACAGGAAACTCTCAGATATTTATGAGGAGGGAAGGAGTAGAGAAAACTAAAGGGTTGAAATGTGATAGTAGTTAAACTGCAGCATAGCATTCAGCTTTGCAGTCCTACAACTGCTGATTATGGCTATTGTCTAAAAAATAAAATTAAAGTACACCTTGCTGTTGAGAGATAAGCAAGTCAGTTGGAAACAATATGGGAAAGAGAGGAAAATAATTGCACTTCCATTCAGAATCACTACAAAATTGCAGATTATAAGACATACGTGCAAAGAAGGGTACTCCCAGGTTAACAGTGAATAGTAACATTTAAGTTTATACACTGCAGCAAGCTGTATAGTCTTTCAGCTCATCCTATAAGTTACAAAACTATCTGTGCAATCTTTTCAGAAAATGTTAAGTCTGAAATATACCAAAATGGTGTGGGTTCACTGTGTGTCTGCATATGCTTTGAGGCAAAGAGTGTCCCTGTGTGTGCTACAGTAGCAACAATCAACTAAACTAGTACAGTGTCTGCAAAACTTTCTCATTGATTACATGTAACCTGTAATACCGCTCTACAGTAGCTCATTAATTGTACTATTGCTACTGCCATTTCTACCTCCTGATTTTCTCCAGAAACAAGGAAATTATATAGAAAAAAATATTTCTTACATTCAGATGATTAATCAATTTTCTGTAATGCCTGTTCATCATTGGACTACCAGCATGAACACTGGGACTACTACTTTTGGTGCAGTCACTTGTCCTGGACAAGCACAAGATTTTAAGATTTGTTGACCCTTGGGACTGATGACTGCACTTCAGCTATCCAGGAGTCCAGGGCATGCCACTTTCACTGAGAGGACTGGGTGTGGGCACAAGAAATGGTGAGCGGCAAACACAACTGAGGTCTTTGGCAGCCAGGTGTGAGAGGCATGCTGGTTAAAGCATGGGTGGGGGGTTTGTGACATAAACACAGAACTGTCAGAGGTATATGAATATTGCTTCTGTTTGAAAACATGAAGCTGCCACTATTAATATATCTAGGCAATCACAAGGAGCCGAACCCCAGTGTTGCTTCCCCTGACCCTCCAACAGTGGGTGCCCAATTCTGAAGTTGGATGGTAAACTAAATTAAAAGTAAGTAGCCACTCGCTGCCCAACCCTGGTGCCACCAAATTCCCCCCATTCAGACATCAAGTGCCCAACCCTGGAATCAGACAGAAAATAAAAAAGTAAGTGGACAATGACAGTCAAACCCTGGTGCTACCAAGCCCCCATTCTGACACCAGGTGCCCAGCCCCCAGATCCAAAAGTTAATGGAAAAAAGTAAGCAGATACTTGGAGCCCAACTGCAGTGATGTTTTAGAAAGAAACATTAGTTGTTGTTTTTTTACACTAATCTATTGCAGCATTGCTCCCTGCTATAGTAATTTAATGTTGTAAGGGACTCTAGCTCCATTATGTCTACCTCCTCACTGTAATATAGTAATTTAAAGTTGTAAGGGACTCTGGGCCAATCACGTCCCACCCTTCACTGTAACATAGTTAATTAATGTTGTAAATGACTCTAGGTCCATCATGTCTAACACCTCCGTTTAACATAGTCATTTAATGTTGTAGGGATTCAAAGTCCATAATGTCCACTCCTCACTGTAACATAGTACGTTAAGGTTGTCAGGGATTCTAGGTCCATCATGTCCAAACCCTCACTGTAACATAGTAATTAAATGTTGTAAGGGACACTGTTTCCATCATGTACAACCACTCACTGTAACATAGTAATTTAATGTTGTAAGGGACTTGGGGTCCATCATGGCCTGCCCCTCACTGTAATATAGTAATTGAATCTTGTAAGGGACTCTAGGTCCACCATATCCAACCCCTTACTGTAACATAGTAATTAAATGTTGTAAAGGACTCTAGGTCCATCATGTACAATCCCTCACTGTTTAACAAGAGATATTGCAAGTCTCAGGAAGTATCTGCATACCAAAAGAGATTTGTTCCTTTATTTTAATTAACCGAAGAAAAGTTAATCCCTCCTGATACAGGGAAGTGAGTGGATTAAAATTTTATAAAACCAGACCCACATTTCACCTGGGGTTTGAGCAGTCAGCCTAAGCTTGATGCAGGGGACTGATGACTGGGTTTCAACTATCCAGGAGTCCAGGGCATGCCACTTTTTCTGAAAGGGCTGGGAGTGGGCACAGGAAATGGTGAGCGTCAAACACAGCTGAGGTCTGTAGCAGCCAGGTGTGAGAGGCATGCTGGTTAAAGCATGGGTGGGGGATTTGTGACACAAACACTGAGCAGTCAGAGTCATTTGAATATTGCTTCTGTTTGAAAACCTGAAGCTGCTACTATTAATATAGCTAGTTTTGTTTAGGCAAGAGGACCATTAGGCAAAGCTGAGCAGCTCTGCCTACCCCAACCAGAGTGAGATGATATCTTGTTATCTACAAAAGATATCTCTTGCAGCACCTGTTAACTTAAAAGTCATTCAACTTGCCTTGAGTTATTTATGATAAGTTTTCTAGTCTTTTATTTTTGTCTAATTTTAAAGGCACATTTACTGCTGGCCCTCCTCCCACCTCCACCTCATGAATCACTCTATTTTTACATTCCAAGCATGAAATGACAACAGTGTTCAGGATACGAGGGCCAGCAGCTCTGATTTCTGATTGGCTGAAGTCCTTTAAGTGATTTATAATACTAGTAGTGTTTTTTTCATTTATTTATTTATGAGCCCAGTTGAGATGCAACATCTCTTCATTTTTTTCAGTTCTCTGTATGCTGCTTATCCTTCTGGCTAGAACACCCTTCCGCCTGCTGCCAGTGTCTCCTCCTGTTCCTTGAGTCTCCCTTTTCTTGATGCACTGTGATACCATAAGCCACATGCAACACATTGCTTCATTGCCCCCTTGACTTGTTTCCTGATGCTGCATCTGACTTCAGCAACCTGGCAGGTTCCTTCCCACACTTTCCAGCCACCCACACAGAAGGCAAAGTCTGGAAATGCCTCCAGTGGTCAAGAAAAGGAGTCAAGAATAGATGTGGGGGGCAGGCAGGCCTTCATATGACCAGTCACTGCTGATTTTCCCCTTTTTTGTTCCCTCCCGAAGGAAGCAGCCAAAAATCACACAGACTGCATGTACCCATACAGTAGAGAGTCATGCTGACATCAGTCACATCCCCACCTTCCCTTGCTGTAGCTGCTTCAGCCATGCTACAACCCATCCTTCAGTAGGTGACAGCCAAGTGGTGGATCCAGCATGCCTCCCCACTGAAGGAGAAGAGCTGTCCATGGGATGTTCCAGCCTCCTTCTTTCAATCAGCTGCTGATGACCAGAGTTCATTGCTGATCTTGGGTTACCAGAGTCACAAGCAGTAATGCAACCACTGTGCCAACAGGCTGGAGCACCATTTCTTTTTATAGTGGAGGCCTGCTGTCAACCCATTTTACTTCTGGGTGGAATGATGCACAGGGAAGTCACAGGACACACATATGATCACACGAGTAGTGCATGGCTGTGATGGGATTCAAACCTGGGATCTCCTCATTCACTCTTCAGTGTCCTCTCAAAACAACACTACCATTCAAGCATTTTTTCCGATAACAGGAGTCAAACCTCTGCTGTTGAGGTGAAACCAGGAATCCAAACTACTAGGCAGTCTGATTGTGCATTCAGTGAAGAAGAGGTGATTTACTGAATTCCTTCATCGCCTAGCCAAAATTCAAATGCTCAGATTGAGACCTGTTCACAGATCTGGGTTCAGCATTGTTTTCCACGATAATAAATTTGATGAATCATGTATTAAATATTAAAGCAGTAGTTGTAAAACATGAGGCGCAGAACCTCTCTGAAGAAAACTGAGCCACCCTGAATGCATGCTGCTTGGTTTTCATGAGACCTGAACTGAATCTTGCCAGGTCAGATCTCAGTGCATTTATTTTTGTACCTTCCATAGCCTTCCAGCTTGGATGCCTGCCATGTGACAGGCTTAGGAGGCTGAGGAGAGGTCAAAGGGTACCTTTGGGGAGTATATATATATATATACATATATAGCCATGTGACTGTGACTTCTATACATGGGTGCCAGAACATGAGGAAAAGTGGGGGTTCTGAAGTTCAAAAGGGCACAGGGTAAAAAGGTAGTGTTTGCAAGCAAAAGGGCAATTTGAATGCTCATGGGAAAAATTGGGCAGCTGCAGCACCCCAGTGCCCATAGTTTAGGAACCAATGCTTCGCTGCCATTCCAGATCAATAAGCAGTGGGGAAGGAGCTGAATTTTTTAGTTGCTGCCATTCACCTTTAGCAGCACTTGGCAGGCAAAAGCAAGGAGAAGAAAGGAGTAAGGAGCTGAGGACAGATAGGATAGGCAGAGAACAGGTTTTTTTGAAGTAAAAAAAGAAAAATGTGCAAAATAGCGAAGAAAAGATAACAAAACACTGACTAGAGACAAGACTGTGTGTGTTGGGGGGGGGGGGGCAGAGTCCAGAACACTTACAGTCTGCAGATTTGTAGAAGAAAATTAAAGACTATGAGAAAAATAATTATTATGAAAGTAAATTAAGAACAGTAAAGAAGAATGGAGAAATAAGAAAAAAGAGATACTATGTCACAGGGACTGTCTTTCTGGGAGTACTCACTTTCTAGCGTGCAGAAAAGTGCAGAACAGAGGAAAATTTGAAGAAGAATATTTAAAAGTAAAAAAGAAAGGAGATGGGGATGACTGTTAGGACTAGAGGCTGTGTTGTCAGTATGCACGCAAGTGCACAGCACTAACAGTAGTACTGTCTTTTCTTTACAATGCACAACAACAGTGCACAACTGCAGAAAATAAAATTAGAAAAATAAAGTTTTTTTAGCAAGAAAATGTTTAGAGAAAGTAAGAAATGGCTTTAAACAAGAAAAGAAAATAGATTGTACCATTTTACAGAAAAAGGCCTAAGAAAGAAGAAAAAAGTTTACATTTTATTTTAAAACAGAGACTGTGTGTGTATGTGTGTGTGGGGGGGTGCTTGTATGTGTGCATGTGGCATATATGTGTGGGTGAGGGGTGAATCCTGTTTTGGGAGGAGGGACAGCCCTTTGGCAGCTGCACTGTAGCCCCTGTCTGCAGCATTACTAGCCATTTCCCACGTATGCAGTCATTTTTGTTTTGGTGTAGTCCAATAAAAAAATAAAAATTCCAAAAGCAGAGCCAGTAAAGACTTGCATCATATGTGAAGCCTTTTTTGTGGGGAGGGATATCCCTTTGGAAGTTGCAGAGTAGCCCCCATCTTTAGCATGACCAGCCATTTCCCATAGAAGTACAGGACCACTTTTGTTTTATGTACTCTAGTAAACAAAATAAAAAAAATACTGTGAAAGCAGAGCCAGTAAAGAATTGATTCAAGCATGAAACCTTTTTGGGGATAGGGACAGCCCTTTTGCAGTTGTATAGTAGCCCCTGTCTTCAGCATCATCAGTCATTTCCCACACAAGCACAACATAATTTTTGTTTTGTGCAGTCCAATAAAAAACAAACTGAGAAAGCAAAGCCAGTAAAGGTTTCTGTCACATGTGAACCGATTTTGGAGGGCGGCAGCCCTTTGGCAATTGCATAACAGCCTGCTGTCTACAGTGTCACCAGCGTTTTCCTATGCAACTACAAGGCCCCTTTTGTTTCGTGTTGTCCAGTAATATGAAAGCAGAGCAGGTTAAGGCTTGCATTACAGGTGGTCTTTTTGGGATGGGGAGGGACACACCTTTGGCAGTTGTGTAGCAGCTCCAACTTGTAGTCTTGCTATTGTTAGCAAGTTGTTACCTTATCTTAAGACATGCACTCCTTATTGCCACCTATTTCCCTGAGGCAAATGAGGTATAGGGATGGGAGAACCTCAAAAGGTTCTGCTGTTCTAAAAGGTTCTGATTGGCAAACAAAGGTTCAGATCCTTATCCGAAGCTTATCCAAACCTTTTATACCCTTTATTGTTTTATGGTAACTGTATGTTAAAAAATCATTTTAAACTGCTTTTATTCAACATACTGTATCTGTAGAACAAAAAAACTAAACCACTGTTTAGTAGAAATAAACAACATGATTAGTGACATGAGATGAGAAGGAGTGAACAATGTGACTGGATGAACTTACTGGAAGAGCCAGTGATCTAATATGTACAGCTGCCACCAGCCTCTAAGATGATGGTGATGATTTTTTTTCCAAAGGCAGGCAAGTCAAGGAACTCTGACCAACCCATATATGTTAGTAGTTAAACTTAGAGCACCATTGTGAACCATGAAACTCTAGAAACACAGAAACATAGCAGTTGACAGCAGATAAGGACCACAAAGCCCATCCAGTCTGCCCATTTCTTTTTCTACCTTATAAATGTGCTATTGGCCTT
Source organism: Neoceratodus forsteri (assembly GCA_016271365.2). Classification (NCBI taxonomy): domain Eukaryota; kingdom Metazoa; phylum Chordata; order Ceratodontiformes; family Ceratodontidae; genus Neoceratodus; species Neoceratodus forsteri. The sequence goes on from CM028134.1 coordinate 883,973,506, forward strand.
TACTCTGTCAATGGCTATTGACAGAGCAAAGGCCAATGGCACATTTGTAATGTAGACTCTGACAGCTGCCCACCACATACTGCCTGTGGGATTGTTTTGTCGAAAGGCAGATAACTCCCAGAATGGTCTCTAATCACTCTTCTGTTTCTGACATTTAAGAAAGTAATACTAATACTGTGTATAAGTTAAGAGTAGTGATTTCTGTTTCTCAACAGGCACAGGCACCACTGTGAATTTCTCTTAGTTAAGTAATGAAGAAGAAGCCAGGAACACAAAAACAGCACCAGGCCAGAGCAGAGGGCAACAAGTCAGAGAGAGCCAGTCAGCCAGCTACTACTTCAAGACTGTTACTACCCCCGCCTGCTACAATCAGGAGAAAACCAGAAGTAGTCTACCATCACTGAGATCAATATTGTTATGGCACGTTTACCAAAAATTACTCATTAGAAAAGAATGAGAAAGCAACTGCGATGACGACAAGTCTCAGACCTTATCTCTAGTTTTAGGAAGCAGTATAATGCAGTGGTCTAAGGCTCTGAGCTGCAAATCTGGTGAAATCCAGCAGACCAGACCTGGGTTTGAATCCCACAGCTTCCACCTGCATACTGTGTGATCCTGAGCAAGTCACTTAACTTCCTTGTGCTCCCAGGTTGCTCCTGTAAAAAAGCTCTCAGCTTAGTGTGCTATTCCTGGTTAAACAACTAAAAAATTAAAAAAAATAAGTCTTCTTCTGAGTCTGATTTTTACGTGTGCATGGGCCAAGCTCTGCAGATGTTATGCCATCATCAGACTTGTATAAGAGCACTGTGGAAGAAACATAGAAACATAGAAGTTGACGGCAGATAAGGACCGCAAGGCCCATCCAGTCTGCCCATTTCTTTTCTACCTTATAAATGTGCCATTGGCCTTTGCTCTGTCAGTGACCTATCTATTCATAGTCATTTGTATTGCTCCCTTATGCCTATCCCATGCCTGTTTGAAGCCCTGCACTGTATTCATAGCCACCACTTCTTGTGGTAAGCCATTCCATGCATCTACCACCCTTCTGTGAAAAAGAATTTCCTCACATTACCTCTTAATCGGCCTCCCTCTAATCTCATGCTGTGTCCTCTTGTCCTGCTATTTTTCTTATATTTAAACATGTTAGACTCTTTCACCTTGTTTATGCCCTTAAGGTGTTTGAATGCCTCGATCATATCACCTCTCTCCCTCCTTTGCTCAAGGGTATACATATTGAGCTCCATTAATCTGTCCTCATATGTCTTCTGATGCAGTCCCTGCACCATTTGTTGCCCTTCTCTGGACTGCCTCAATTTGGTTAATGTCCTTTTGAAGGTGTGGCCTCCAATACTGACGAGTACTCCAGATGGGGCCTAACCAATGTCTTGTACAGAGGATTATTACCTCCTCTTACGACTTGTGATCCCTACTAATACACCCTAACACCCCCTAGCCTTACCTACTGCTTTAGAGGTCTGCTTGGATGATTTCAGGTCATCAGTGATGATGATGCCCAAGTCTCTTTCTTCCTTTGTGACTGCTAGCAACTCCTCCCAGCCTATAAGTGGCTTCAGGGTTTCTCTTCCCTATGTGCATGATTTTGCACTTCTTTGCATTAAATCCCAGTTGCCACTCTTCTGACCATTCTGCTAGTTTATCCAGATCTCTTCTCATTCTGCCCACCCATCTGGATCATCTACTCTGTTGCAGATCTTGGTGTCATCTGCAAACAGACAAGCCTTACCCTCTAGTCCATCTGCGAGGTCACTAATGAAGATGTTGAATAGGACTGGCCCCAGGACTGATCCCTGAGGTACCCCACTTGTTACTTGCATCTCTTCTGACTGTATACCATTTACCACCAGGAAGGACATGACCGGAGCTCTGTCTGGTGTGCTGCCACTGTGCTCTGGCATAGTTTCAAATTATTCTGTTTATGCTACCCTTCCCCTCTGCAGGCTGCATAAACAATCCCCTTCCCAGTGCACTACTTTTCCTTTCCGTAATTGTAGAAGTGATGGCTGCCATATGTAGTCATGTCAGCACCACCATGTTGTGCACAGCTGACTCTGGGGCAAATTGCACATACGAGCATATGAACATACAAATTTGCCTGCAGATAAAGGCCTTATGGTCTATCGAGTCTGGTCGAGTGTGCAGTTAGCAACCCTTATTCTGTAGCTCTCCCTCCCCTCACCTGACCCTCCCTCTTCCCCTATCCCATCCCCTTTTGAAGCAGTCCACTATTCTACAAGATACCACTTCCGCAGGCAAAATGTTTCACCCAGACACCACTCTCTCCATAAAAAAGTATCTTCTCATTTCCCTCCTGAACCTTCCCCTCTCCAATCTGAGATTATGACCTCGAGTGTCCCTACTACCCTTAACTTGAATAGTCCCTCTGTGCCTGTCTTGCTTAATGCCTTCATGCACTTGAAGGTTTTAATCATACCCCCCGTCTCTCCTCTCTTGCAGTGAGTACATGTTCAGCTCCCTCAGCCTGCTCATGTAGGGTATGTCCACTAGTCTCTGGATCATCTTTGTTGCCCTGCACTGCACCCCCTCCAGTAACATAATGTCCCTCTTCAGGTATGGGCACCAGTACTACATGCAGTACTCCAGGTGTAGCCTAACCAGTGACCAATACAATGGCAGGATCACCTCCCCTCTCCTTGGAGATATACCCATGGCAATACAACCCAGCATTTTGTTGTCCTTTGTAGCTGCCTTCTGGCATTATGCTGAGTTGTCCATGAGCCCATTATAATCACCTCAGATCCTTCTCCTCCTCTATCACTGCTAGCTGTACCCCCTCCACCTGGTAGCTCCTTCTTGTTTTTTTGCCCCAAAATGTAGCACCTTGCACTTTCTTGCACTGAACCCCAACTGCCAGGTGTCCGACCAGGTCTCCAATTTTGACAGATCATCCTGCAACCCATGCTGCCCTTCTGGATCATCCAGTACTGCTCCCATCCTAGTGTCATATGCAAACAAACCCAGCACTGAGCCCTGTGGTACTCCACTTGTCACTGCCCTCGGAGATGAGAGCTCCCCTCCCACCACCATCCTCTGCTGCCTTCCCTGTAACCAGTTTACTACCCATCCCACCATTTTCACCCCTGCAACTGTATCTGACAGCTTACTACCCAGCCTCCCATGCGGCACTGAGTGAAATGCTTTAGTGAAGTCCAGAAACAGAATATCCACTGCATGGCCTTCGTCCAACTGTCTAGCTACCCAGTCATAGTAATCCACCAGGTTGGTCTGACAGGATCTGCCCATGGCAAACCCATGCTGCCTAATGTCCTGCAGCCCATTAGGCTCCAGAAGGGACACTAGCCTCTCCTTCAGGATTGTCTCCATCAGTTTTCCCATGATGGATGTGAGGCTTACCAGCCTGTAGTTTCCCGATTTGTCTTTTGGACCGCTCTTATGGAGGGGTACCATGTGATGTACACTTCCTGAGACCAGGGAGGCATTGAACAGGTTTGCCAAGGGCCCTGCCAGGATTTCTGCCAGCTCTCTCAGTACCCTGGGGTGAATGACATCTGGCCTGGCACCTTGTCCACCCTCAGTGCCCTCAGGCCCTCCAGTACCCTGCCCTCTGTGATTCCCCAATTTTTCACCTCCTCCCCCCCGAGCCTGACCTTCCACCCTCCTTGGTAGTACCCCTCTTTTCTCTTTAGTAAACACTGAACAGAAGTATTCATTAATGCTTCTGCCTATTCGGCTCCTGTTCCCACCCACCCATCCCTCTTAATCATTACTATTTTGTCCCTACAACCTGATGTACCTGAATAATTCCTTCTCCCCCTTCTTGATGCCTTGTACCAGCCTATGCTCCTTAGATGCCTTGGTTGCCATTACTGCCTTCGTCACCTCCTTCAGTTCCATCAGGTAATCCTCTCTGTCCTCCCATCTCCCTGTTTTTTTGAACCTCCTAAAAGCAACTCTTTTATTTCTTATTTTCTCCATGACCCCCTTGATCAACCAGCTGGATTTCTTGGCCCTAGATCTCTTACTCTGGACCCTGATGCAGGTTTTGATTGCCTCCTCAATCCCCAGTTTTATGACCTCCCATCTCTGGTTAGTGTCCCTATTAGTTTGGATTCTGGCTAGATACCCTTTAAGTACTTCCTCCATCCTCCTGAAGTTGGCCTTCCTGAAGTCCAACACTGCGTTACCTGTTTCTACTCCCTCCTTACCCATTTTCAATGTGAACCACATTGAGTGGTGGTCACTCCCTGCCAGTGGTTCTTCCACCCGTAGTTCCCTCACAAACTCCATACTTGCCAGCACAGGGTCTAGGGAGTTCTCTAACCTGGTTGGCTTGCTTACTATTTGCATTAGGAGGCTATCCTGGAATGCATCCAGAAGTATCTGCTCCCTTTTATTTATGGTGGCTGGTGTACTCTAATCTACTCTCAGTAGGTTGAAGTCCCCCACAATCACCGTGCTACCCTTTCCGCAGGCCCTTCTGATCTGTCCCACTAGTTTCCTAACTCCTCTGTCTGAGATGGTGGCCTGTACACTACTCCCATCCTGAGTCCTATTCTTGAAATCCTAGATTTGCATCCATAATGACTCTGTACTACCCTCCTCACTCTCCTCATGAACACACTTCAGTCCTTCTCTCACATACTGTGCCAACTCCCAACCCTTCCCATTTACCCTATCTCTGCAGAATATCTTATACCCTGCTACTGCCTGGTCCCAGTCCTGGTAATGGGTGGCCCATGTTTCGGTGATGGCTGCCATATCCACCGCCCATTCTGCAATGAGAGCCTGTAGCTCTGCTGTTTTGTTCCCTAGTCTCTTATCATTCAAGGTGACCACCCTCCACCCTTTTTCCTTCCACCTCCCCCCTCCTGCTCTCCCTCACTAGCATCCCCCTAGTACTCCCTTTTTTCCATTGCTTCTAGCATGGGGGGTAAGCTCATTCGGCTTCCTTTCCTGTGGATTCTGCATGCCTCCTGCCCACTTGCCATCCCCTGCTCCTAGTTTAAATGCCCTTCTTTTGCTATGTAATCCCCCATCCTCTGCTTCAATACCTTTTTACTGTCCTCACTTAGGTGAAGTCTGTCCTTACCGTAGAGATGACTGTCCTCCCAGATCCTTCCCCACTCATCCACCAGCCCATAACCTTTGTACTGGCACCAGGATCTTAGCCATTTGTTAAATTCCTCTATCCTCACTTTCCTTGCAGTGCCTTCCCCGGGCACTGGAAGTACTTCTGAGAAAGCTACTAATCTTCCTGCATCCTCACATATTGGTCCCAGCTCCACAAACCTCCCATGAACTACCTCTATCATCTCTCTTGCTAGGTCATTTGTCCCAATATGTAAAACTATATGTGGTTTCACCCTACCCCTCCTAGCAACTTTAGAACAGACTGATCCACCTTTCTGCTGTCATTTCTGGCATGGCCTTTACCCATATGTGACTATGCTTCTCTCCCTTGCTTCCCCATCTGACTCCTCTTAGTATTGAGTCTCCCAGCACTAGGATTCCACTCTCTTTTCCATGAGCCACATTCACTGGTCTCCTTTCATCCCAACCCCTTCTTGTGGACCCCCCCTCATCCTCCAGCACAGTTGTTCCCCCTTCCGCCCATGTTGAATCATCCCCAGTTGTTCTCTTTCCCGTTCCATGTTCCTCTGGTCTATTTTTAGTTCCTCCCCTGTTCACACCCTCTAACACATTACCCAGTCCTGTCAGTACTGCAAAACAATTTTTTGATGCCCCCTCACTATCACATACTTCCTCCTTCCTATTACAAGCTCCCCTCGCTACTGCTTCTATGTCTGTTATCTCCCCACTTCCCCCATTCTCCGTTCTTCCCCTTTTCTTCTCTCTTAGTTTTCTGTCTGCCACCATTTTCCCACTCCTTCCCCCTACTTGTTCTATTTGTCCTTCCTCCTCAGTTCCCCATCTACTTACTCTGCCTTTTGGGTTGTTATACACTGCAGCCCGCTATTCCTTCCTTAGCTCATCCTATAGTCCTCTGATCTCATTTTTAAGCTACATTATTTGCCTGCACACCAAATAACCCCTTAACTCTCCATGAAATTCTAAGAAAGATTGGCACTCCACAGTTGTTACAGCCTACCACCCTACCATCTCTCTATTTGCCCACCAATGCCCCCCCACACTCTCAGAAGGAAGCCCATCACACTCCCACACATTCTCCCTTTGTTCATTTCTAGTTTTGTTCATGTTTCACCAGAACAATGAATATTGTTGCAGGGCTCTGTGCTTTCTCCTATGTTGTTCACGGTGTATATGCTGCCATTGGGAGACATTATAAGGCATTATGGGCTGAGTTTTCACTGCTATGCAGATGATACTCAGCTCTATATGTCCTTTGTACCCGAACAGAATGATGCAGTATTGGTCTTTAACAACTGCCTCGCTGAGATTCAGGACTGGATGAGTGTGAACTGGTTGAAGTTAAATCCGGATAAGACCGAGGTGTTGGTTGTGGACCCGGGTCATTATGTAGAGAAGTTGACTCCTGGGGTCTCCTCTGGTCTTTTATTAGGGGATACCCAATTGAGACCTTCTAAACAGGTGTGAAATCTGGGTGTAATCTTTGACAGTGTTCTGATGCTGAAGACACAGGTATTGGCCACTGTCAAGTCTTCCTTTTACCATCTGAGGAATATCGCCTGGATAAAACACTTTGTTCCACATGATGACCTTCCTGTGTTGGTCCACGCTTTTGTTTCCTTTGGCCATGAAAACTGTAATGCTCTATATCTAGGGTTGCCAGGGGTGGATCTCCATCGCCTGCAGCTGGTGCAGAACGCAGCAGCCAGGTTGTTGACTGGTTTACCAAGAACTTGCCATATCACACCTGTGCTGCGCGAACTGCACTGGCTGCCAGTGCGGTGGAGAATCACCTTCAAGGTCGCATTGCTGACCTATAAGACCCTACACGGTCAGGGACTGGGCTACCTGCAAGATCTCCTTTGTCCCTACTGCCCTCTCCGCCCATTCTGCTCCACTGGCCAGGGATTGCTAGAGATTCCCAGGGTTCATCTTCAATCATCTGGGGCCAGGGCTTTTTCTTTTATGGCCCCGACCCTGTGGAATTCTCTACCACATCAGATTAGAGAGTGCCTGTCCATGGAATCATTTAAGAGGTCTCTGAAAAGCCACTTATTTGCACTGGCATTCGGATAGATTATTTTATGGTCATTTTATTGCTTTATGTCATTATTTATTATAGTTGATGTTTTATTCTTGTTATGTACTAGCGCTTTGATTTATTGAAAAGCGCTTTACAAATAAAATTTTGATTGACTGATTGAAAAAGATATATATACTATCTATCAGTTTAAGCTATACTGTAATTAAAAAGTTACTCATATTTTCTTTAATCCAAGATTATCATGCACTTTTTCTTATCCCTTTGTCCTTTTCTTTTTCTCACAAAAATGTATGCCCAGCCAAAAATAGTTTTGAAATGTCATATTTACAGAATACAATTTAAATCCTTAAAAAACAGTACCTTATAGCTTTAAATAATTTTTTGAATTTCAAGGACCACCTATAGGTGGTACCTTATTGCTCCACTCCTTTTAGCTGAGCTTTTGATATGTGAGGTGGAAGTGGGTGGAAGGGTAGACCAAAAACAACTTGGGTGCCCAGTGTAGTTCTTTAGTGCCCCACACAAACAGTAATGATTACTTATTGTTGCATGTTTCGTTTTGTAATCCACAATATATTTTAAGCCTAGAACTGTGTATGGAGATGAGTGCTGCACTTCACTGTAGGGTTATAACTTGGAAAGTACTGTTCTGGCTGGCCCGGTGACACTGCGGGCTGAGGCTCTAGATATCTTACCTCACACTACGCCGGTGACCTGTGTTCGAGAATAAGGATGTGCTGCTGGGAGTCGGCAGGGGAGGACAGGGACTGAGCATCCAAGGGACTGCTCTCCTTTTCTGGGGATGGGGGAATCCAGTGGCTGGTGCATTTCTGGCCCCTAGCAGAGGCTGGGGGGCAGTGTGCTGATGCTGCACAGAGCGGCTGAGATGGGGCACGTGCTGGGAGAAGTGCATGCGGACACATGCATGCTCCCTCCACTGGCATCATTGAAGGCCCCGCTCATATAAAGGAGCAAAATGGAAAATACTGGCCCCGCCAGTCGAGCAGGATGAAGCAGCCACCCGCTGCAGGCCCTGACCCTGATGGGGCTCTCAAAGAGATGTAGGCCAAGGGTCAGAAGTTGGAGCATTAATGGCAGAGAACCCAGTCTGAGGAGGATAAACTAGCTTTGACAGTTCATTATGGTTATTATCAAAGGGCAATCAACCCCAAGAAAGCAGAGTTCCTAACCAGGGAGATTGCTGCAGGAAGGAGTAGACCAGCTCTGCACTTTCAGACTGTGGACAGGCTACCTTAGCCTACCTGCCTGCAGTCAAAAAGAGCATTTTCACTCACTTTGTGCAATGAGTTTTCTCAGTTCTTCTCTGACTGGGTGTCCTCCATTCGGTCCGGAAAGCCCTCAGTGGACAAGATCAGCCCTGCAGTAGTGGGCCTTCCATAGGTGGAGGCACTCCTATTATCTGGGGTGAGTTTCAGCAAGTGGAGGTGGCTGAGGACTTTGAGGTAATCTCAAAGTGGAGACCCACCTTCTATGAACTGGACACATATGCAACTCATCTCCTAGTGGGATATGGCACATCCGTTGGTTCACTGTTTGCTGAGATAGTCAGGTGCTCACTCTTGGAGTAATTCTTCCCCGATGCCTCGAAGGAGGCATTGGTGAAACCCTCCTGAAGAAGCCATCACTCCCATTTATAGGGAATGTTGTTGAGAAAGTGGTGGCTCTGTAGCTCGTGGAACACCTAATGGCCTTTGACATCTATGAGCCATTCCAGTCTGGATTTAGGGCAAGGCATAGCACAAGATTGGAGTCAGTCAGAGTGCAAATGACCGCCTCAGGCTGTGAGATAGAGTAGATTGGTCAATTCTCATTCTCCTAGTACTCTTCTTAGCATTTGACAATGTGGACCACATTGAGCATCTGGATCACCTTAGAAAGTATTGTGGACTCCCTGGTATTGTCATCAGCTGGTTTGAGTTCTTTCTCATGGGCAGGATGCAACGGGTAGTGAAGGGGAATTTACCCTCCTGTCTGAAGCTCCTGCCCTGTGGAGTTCCTCAGGGTTTGATCCTGTCACTGATGTTGTTCTCGGTGTACATGCTACCCCTGGGTCAGCTTATCAGATGTTGCAGTCTGTATTTTGACTATTATGTAGATGATACCCAGGTGTATATGTCTTTTGCTGCCGGGACAAGTAACACCGTGGAAGTGCTAAACAACTGCCTAATCAAGATCCAAAATTGGATGTCCTCTATCTAGCTAAGACTGAACCCCAGCAAGACAGAGGTACTGGTGATTGGGCCTAGTTGCAGGCATGATGTGGTTGCTACCAGGCTAGGAAAAGGGCTGTTCCTTGGCCCTACTTTGTTGGTGGCATCCACTAAGGTGAGAAATCTGGGCATCATCTTTGACAATGGTTCGAAGGCTTGAAGCTCAGTTGTCATCCACTGTCCAGAGTGGTTTTTACCCACTTAAGGACTGTTGTCCGGATTAAAACCCTAATTCAGCCTGGTGATCTGTCTGTGCTGGTACATGCCTTTGCCATGTCAAGGCTAAACTACTGCAATACTGTTTACATTGGGGTCAGTGGAGGAAACCTTCATTGACTGCAGCTGGTGCAGAATGCAGCAGACAGGTTGTTGACATGCCTGCCCAGGTCCTGTCTCATGACCCCGGTCCTGCGAAATCTGCACTGTTTCCCTGTCAGATGGAGGATCATCTTCAAGGTGGGCTTGCTTACCAATAAGGCCCTATATGACTTGGGCCCTGGCTACCTGAGTGACTTCCTGACCCCTGCCCTCCAGGGGCACTCCCTTGGCTCTTCCGCCGAGGGCCTCCTAGCAGTTCTGAGGGACAGGCTGAAAACCATAGGGGACCATGCTTTTGAAGTGCTGGCCCAGTCCTCTGGAACTCACTGCCCAGATCTCTGAGGGAATGCCACATTGGTGGAGGCTTCTAAGAGGGATCCAAAGGCCCATCTTTTTAAAAAAAGCCTTTCCTATTTAGCTGCAGCACTGATTTTATAGTCATTTATTTATTATTGATCTTAATTGTTGTTTGTGATATTAACCCTGTGTGTATGTTATGTGTGCAACTCTGTTATGTTCTTATACCTCTTGTAAAGTGCCCAGAGATTCAGGGATTGGGCACTGAATAAATAAAGACTTACTTACATACTTACAAATCACAGTTTCCAACAGCTGTGCCAACCCAGGAAAGGACATAAAGGCATCCTGCCACATGGCCTTTAGTGTCTGGCCCAAAGCTTCCAAATGCACAGTACTAAGTGCACGCTGATATAAGCAAAAGTTGCCACAAATGTGTTAAACATGGCCATTTGGCTATTCCCTGCTGAGTGCCTTGTGCATATAAATAATAACCAGCCCCCACCCCACACATTTTCTCTTCCATGAACTCTGTTCATTTCTCTGTGGAGTGAGATTACGTGCCACATTTTGAATTCTTGTCTTTCCAGGTCAAATGAAAGCAGATTCCCCCAGCCCTGTACCAGCACAATTTTGCAGGACAAATAATGAGAATTACTACAACACGTGGGCCAACAACTATATTACTGTCAAGCAAGACCCAAGCAAACACCACCAGTGCAGCCATTGTTTCTTACCCCTTTATAATGCTGGTTTGTCCATAGTCATCCACTCTTGCCAGGAAGAGATTTTATCTGCTGGAGAGGGAGAAGTTGAAAGAAAGCAGAGCCTTTCACTACACTAGCTTAAAACAACAATGTTCCTCCTCTCCAGCTGGTAGTTCCCTCCTCCTGAAAACATTTTCTACCTGCCTGACCCTGCCTGAAGTGGGTGGAAGCTACCTCCCACTGTCTGTTCAGGTGTTGTCTGGGGCAGGCTCACAGACAAACCTCACCTGTTGCTATTTATTGCACTCTCTTCAAGAAACTAAGGTACATGAAACAAAAATAAGAGACCAGTATTTCAACTGTACCCTTAAAAAATAGGTTAAAAATATATGGTTCAATTTTTTTCATAGTCTTCTGTCTGCCACAGAAACTAAATCAAATGACTATAACATTCTTGTGCATTTTAGCAGATTCCAGAAGGAAACTGGTACTTTCAGTCCTATGACTGTTAGCTGTAAACAATTGTAATCCATGTAGTAAGTTCTATAAAGCCTTAATAGGGTTCTTGGAATCTCTATAACCTTTATACCATAAATATTGATTTTTTTGCACTGTCAACCAGTTTTAACTAGTAGAGTGATGGAGATAGCTGATATCGATCTTTTGAATGAAAGGCACTATGTGAAGAAAAGATGAAAAGGTTAGAAAAAACCCAGACAAAACTATATAGGCTAATGTACTCCTGGAATGACAGAAAACTGGACAAAGCACATTATATTTTGCCAAATACAGTATAAGACAACTGTCATAATAATCTCTGAACGAACACAATGAAACTTCTAGCCACACTGTACCATGTTGTATACTGCATCCACTAACTTTGTTGAAGTTTATCAACCTGTTTTGACTTCTACTTTCAGCAACAGCTCAGCCTCCCTCTACACTGGCACCGTGCACTTTAAGTTTTCCAATTTGCACTGATAATTTGCATGTTAATTCATCTGTCCTCCGTATGCAATGTTTTGCCATTTTGCCTGTGCTGCACTTAACATATGCTCTTTATGTCATCTTCTTTGTAACCACATCACCTGAATTACTGTATTGTATTTGTTTTCATGCTTCTCCCCTTCCCATTCCCCCAGATCACACCTGGAAATGAACCTCAGCTCAGTGTGCCTCTCCTGATTACCAATTAAAAAAACTATATATATTAATTATTGGCAAGAATTGGGAATAGTATATTTAATAGACCTGCTCCCTAAGTCAAATTAACACATAGCTAGAAAGAAAAAGTTTAAAGCACTTGTTGCCACCATTAATGTGTTGTCTTGGGACTAATTCAATTCCATAATATTCTATTTGGCACTTTACTAAGATTTGGTAATTTGTAAACTCTGCATTAGAAGGAATATTTGAAGATCCATATAAGGAAAGAAGATATACTTAAAGTAAAATCCAAATGACTGGCTTCCCCTCTGCAAGGTACTTGCGAGACAGAAGTTTATGTTTGAGCCCCAGCATCTCTTGCTGGAGCAAACTGGTGGCTCAGCACCTTGTTGAGGTGGCCGGATGATGAATGTAGCCAGAGCACTCATTAACATTGGAGTAGGGAGCATGGAAACAGATGGCAAAAAGGGATCAGAAGAATTGCTAGTGAAGAATTTGTTTTATCACTTAGTAATCTATTAATGGGTAAAATATGTAATTGGGGAATATACATTAATTTAAGAAACAAGAAGTTGACAGTTAATCTTAAAAGATGGAATCTATAGCCATTGGGGACTTCTAACACATTACAATCCATTTAATGTTAAGGTGAGCAACATTCAAAAAGGATATGCAAAAACATATTTCTCTGTGTGTAACAGGAGTTTGAAGCAGACTATCAGAGGAAGTATTGCATGCTGATAATCTATGGCATAGCATATATTTTCCCCCAGGCAAGAAAAATTCTTACAATGATTTCATATAACTATGATTAGTATAAATGGAATTAAGACTTCATGGACCAATAACCTTATGTCATCTCGATCCACATACGAACATGTTGTCTAATTGCTACAGATGGTGCAATGTTTTTAATCACTTGCAAAGATGTGGCCATGTCATGAACTTTGCCATTTGTGAAGCCTTTGCAAACTGACCCTACTTCAAGTTTGTAAGTAATTAAGTAAGTAAAACCTTTATTTTTATACAAGAAGTTGACATTTCACATCATTAGGTCCAAAGTGCCTGTTTTCAAGATGGTCTTGATTTTAGAAATCTATATCAACAGGTCTTAGAAAACCACAGATTTACATACACATTATATCAATAATTATAAACCATGTTGACATTTCATTTTACCAGAAATCCCTACGTTATAATATTCTTTACTCCTATCATAGATTTAGCATAAAAAAATATATTTTCAATAAAAATAATGGGGGGAGGGGGAACTCCTTGGGTACACAATAAATACAGAAGAGAAACCAAATTGCACTTATTCCCTTATCAATTTCCAGTAATGATAGTCTATAATTTGCTACCATATCAATAATTATAATAATATAATAGATTTTTCTCCCATGTCAAAGCTATTGCATAATACAACAATTTATCACCTATTTTTTAAAGACACTGGTTTTACAATACAAAAGTGTCACAGTTTATAACATCTTATTTAAGCCTCTTGGTTATTTCAGTTTGTGGCATAATGTACTTCACAAAACTGTGCTATGTACTTCCCTGATAAAGTCAGATCTACTTCAAGAAGGGTGACTTGAAGGACAGATCAAATGGTGCTCAAAAGGGTTGAAAAGTGAATTTTCACAGGTATGGTTTCTTGGCTGCTGATGTCCTTCAGAAGCAACATGAAAATTATTATCATGCTTTGCAACAATGGTTAATTTTAAATGACTTATTTTAAATGAAAGCATGACCAAAACTATGTTGTTAGGACCAGCACAATGCTTAAATCAATTAAAAACAAATCTGGTCATCAAAGGAGTAAATGCTTTACATTTGAAAATAATGCTTTCCTTTAGACAGCTAGGGATGGTCCTGGACCAAAATGTAACAATGGAACCACATATTCATTGTCCCAGATTCCGCCCTTTTTCCTCACAAAAAGACAGAGACCATTGTTTTTTGTTGTGCTCAGACTGGCAATTAATTTATTTCTATATCATAATTCCATGTTCCATTTCATCATCTTTTATTATTATATCTCTCACAATTTCATTTATCTTCATCCATTTATCAATCTCTGATCATCCCTCTTTCTTCCACTTTTTCTCCCTCCAGGTGAAAACCTGGGTGCCTTCTTCTTCTCCTTTTCTGTTAAGTAATGGTGAAAACCGAGACCGCTTTTCTCCTTCAGCTTCTTCCTCTTTAGGTCTTATTCCTTTTTCTTTCCCCCCTCCTTCCCCCCCTTTTTCCCCATTAGCCAGTCTCCAGCTTGCGTTGGATGACTGGCTTTCCCCTCACTTAGGGTATTATTCCCCTTTTACCTCAGGGAAACCTCCTTCCCAATCCTTCTCTTCTCCCCTCTTTTATTTATATATTTTTTTATCTTTTTTTTTGCATGCCTACTCCATGCTTCTATAAAACCAATCATTTCTGTGTTAAACATGTCTATGGCTAGATCCAACAGGTGCACCCTATCTGACCTGTAGAAATCTTCTACCCACTCTTCCACACCCGGTGGTATTACCTGTCCTCCCACTTTTCTTACCAGTGTCCCTACCCTTCTGTTCATCTTTCTCCTGGCCCTATCCATGGCTCTATGGCTGTGCTCCTGTCTCCAAACCCTCCTTGGTATCATATCCGACGAGGCAAGGCTTACCCTAGGCCACCACTGCTGTATTGTTTCTTGGTCCCTTTTTCTCTGCAAGTATGTGTCCACCCATGGCTTGCCCACAATGTCATTGCCCCCTAAATGTATAATAACTAAGTCTGGACTGGGTCACCGTTCCTTAAGTTCCTTCAAGGTGGGAAGCAGTTGTGCCCATCTCATCCCCCAGATGCCACGCCAAACCAACCTACATTGTTTCACATCTTGGTAAAGCTGCTTTCCCCAGACTTTTTCTTTGCTCTCCTTTCTGCCCAATAAATATAGAAGTGGCCACAGATCCAGACTTCCGTGATCCTCCCTCTTCCTATGGGGTATAAGCAAAATAATTATCTTATATACGGTCTTAGTTTCTTCACCATAGTATCCCTCTCCCTGTCCCCCAACCCCATTTTGTCTCCAGATCTGTAACAAAACATAGGTAATACATTAATCTCCACACTTCAGTGCTCGAATGTATCTCTTATAACTGGCAGACCGCCAGTGTCCTTTTTCCAAAATACTATTTACAGTTTTGCCTGCCGCTGCCCACTGTGAATCAGCCCCAATCCGCAAGGAGTGGGATGAATAATTAACCGGATATTCCCCCAGGAATTGCATGCCTTTCTTGAGCAATGCTGTGACTTGATAACCTGTGACCCTTCTTCCATCACCATTCACAAATAATCTACCTGTCCTGGTCCCATGCTCTGCGGCGAAAGGCCACAAAGCCTGCACTGGGCTCACTGAGCCCTCTACATGTTTCTTTCGTGTCAACCTGTAACTCTGTCCCCTTTGATCAGTCTTTGACCTCTTAATCCTGATCTGTATCTCTTTCATCCCCCAGCTTATATCTTCCCATTCTAATCCCCCCTTGTCTTTTTTGCCACCTACCACCTCACTCACTCTCATGGCCCCTGCAAACATCACAACATAAATCATGTGAAATAGCTGGGCTTCGGTCTTTGATCTGCATATTGCCGGTAGCACATCCTTTAGTTTTGCTAGCCACTGTTCCTCTATTGGTCTTCTATTGTCTACTGACCTTTGTTTTAACCCACCCCATCCCTGCATCATTCTTCTAATGAACAATGATTTTGTCGGCTCCTTCCATTCCTTTAGACTGCAGATAACACTAATCCCTGCCAAATAGACCCCCATTGCGGTATGGGCTGTCCCTTTCTGCCATTGCTCTAAGGTGAACTTTCCCAATTGTTCTTCTGTGAGCGGCCTACTTATCTCCATATGGTGTGTTGCCCTGAATGTTTGAAACACTCACCAGGCCCCATTGTAGGCCCTCAGAGTCTGAGGTACCCATGAGCTGCGAAACAACAGTTCTGCTCCTTCTTGCCAACATCCCAGATGTTTGTTGGTTTGGTCATTTTTTGCTCCTCCGCTGTTGGTGCCAGCCTCCAGAAACGGTCCAGCTGCAGAGGGGAAAGGCTGTCAGCCAGAGTATTGTGTACCCCTACTATGTGTTTTGCTCTGAATGACATGTTCAGCTGCAAGACCCTTAGCACTAAAAGTCACAAGACTTGCATGACTGTTTCTGACCAGGCTCCCTGTTGTTTAGGACCTCTACCACTGCTCTATTGTCACATCAGAATGTCACTCTCTGATTCCGTAATTCTTCCCCCCAAACCAGGGTACACGCCCAGATGGGTATGATCTCTAACAATGTTATATCTTTTACCTTGCTGTCCCTTACCCAGTAAGAAGGCCATGTTCTGCAAACCACCTGCCCCTCAAGTAGCCCCCCATGCCTAGGCCCCCGGCTGCATCTGTGTAAAGATCGAGGTCTGTGTTATGCTCCCACTCATCCTGCCAGAAGGAGCAACCATTATACTCCCTGAGGAATTCCTCCCATACTTTAAAATCCTCCCTGACACCTTTTGTCAGGTCTACCCAATGGTGTGATCTGGTCACCCTGGCTGTAGCCCTTGCTAACCTTTTTGTGAATGCCCTTCCTGGTCCAATAGCCCTGCAGGTGAAGTTCAGGTGCCTCAGTACCTGATGTACTTGATTTAGTTGTACCCTTCTCCTGCTGGTATGTACTTGGATCAATTCTTTCAGTTTTTCCACTTTTTTGTCCGGCAGCCTGAATATTTCCCTTGGGGCATCTATCTCAATACCCAGAAATTCTTGCACCCTGCTGGGCCCCTTTTTCTTTTCCTGGTGCCAGCGGAACCCCTAATTCCTTGCACAGCTCTTGAAAGTTGACCATAATTTTTTGTGTCTCCTTTTCCCCACTACCGATGAAAAGGAAATCATCCAAATAGTGAATAACCATTCTACAACCAGTTTTCTCTTGATATATCCACGGCAAACAGGTGCTGAATGCTTCAAATGTTGCACGTGCTATAGAACATCCCATGGGCATGGCTTTGTCAAAATAGTACTGACCCTCAATTTTAAAACCCAAGAGGTCCCAGTTTTCTCTCCTAACTGGCAGCAATATGAACGCGGATTTGATATCCGTTTTTGCCATCCATACGTCCTTAGTAGCCCAGATTATCCAGACTGCATCCTCTAGTGTCACATATGTCACCCTACTATACTCCTCCCCGATAAAATCATTCACCGAATCCCCTTCTGGAAAGGATAGGTGGTGAATCACCATGTATTCTCCTTCCTGTTTCTTGGGTACCAAACCCAATGGCAAGATCCTCATGTTCTGCACTGGGGGGGGGGTTATCAAAGGGGCCTTCTACTCTCCCCGCTGCCTTTTCCTTCTCTTTCTTTTGTCTTAACATCTCTTCCCTCCCTTTTACTGACCCCAGGTTGCTCGCCTCATTCGCTTGTCTGGGACCCTCACACTGCAATGAAAAACCTGTGCAAAAACCTTTTCTGATCATCTCTGCCACTGTTTTGTTCAGATATTTGTTCAACAAACCTTTCCATGACTCTATCCTGATGGGGGTTCTGGAACCCCAAACTGCTCTCTGTCTCCCCCCCTTTACCCTCCCTGGTCCCTCCCTCTCACTCAGTGGTTGGCTTTTTCGGTCAGTGATTCTGACTTCCTCTACTCGTGTTCCCCCTACCCCTCCCTCCCCTGTTCCATGCCTGTCCTTTAAACCCTTGTCCCTCTCGAAAAAACTGTTGACCTGAACTATGACCCCTGGATCCTTGTGCACCCTGGGCCCATGTCATTCTGCATCTGCTTGCCGAGTGCGTTCCCCCACATTTTGAACATGAGTGCCGAAAATGACATTGAGGCCATGAACAAAAGGCCCTATTGTAAGCCCAGCAGCACCTCTGGGGCATAACCCCTTTCCTCCCCCACTCCCCTTCGAGTGTGGACTGATCCGTTACATAATCTGTCCATAAGTCTAGTTGCTTTGTATCCCATCTTACATCCCCGAATGTCGCCATTCTCTGCCAAAAAAATTTGTCATAGTATATCCACCCCACCCCCACTTTTGCCTTTGCCCACCTAATTATTAAGGAGTATGTGATAAGCGGGATGACCAACTCTGGCTTCTTCTCTAATCCAATGGCTGAGAAGGTGGCTAAACCTACAAGCCACCCATCCCAAGTCTTCCCTTTTGTGAATTTGTCCTCCTCCTTCTTCCTTAACAATACTACCATTGCTGCCATTTCACTCTTTCCTATGTTCTCTGTTTTCTCATACTTCACTGCCGCTTCCCGGCTCACCAAAGCAAATATATCCACATACTCTCTTTTCCATATTTTTTCTTTTGTGGCCAGTGGAACATGTTCGCCTACCCTCATCCCAGGGGCATCTATTTCCCTTGTTCCTTGTCCCTCTTTTTCTGTACCTCCTTCCTTCCCTTTCAGTACCTCTTTCTCTGTCCTAATCTCTGCCAGAGCTGACTCCATTTGCCATAAGCCTCCTGTCTCAAGTGCTGACACAATTTGACTTATATACTCTTTTATACTGTCACCCACTGCACTGGGTGCATTACCTGTGTCTTTGTCAAAGCCTTGTTGCCTGCCGTCTTCCTGGTGCCCCATTATGGCACCCTGTGGTTGAGGGGGTGGGTGCACCACTAGCGGTTGCAGAGGAACCACTATGTTTTGGGGATCCAGTCTAGGTTCCCCTTGGGGGGATCCCAACTTGGTCTTGGAGAGATACTGGTGGTACTGGGTCTATAGGCTGCAGAGGTACTGGGTCAGCCAACTTGGTGGATGCCAGTGGTTGTACCCTGCTGGGACTGCGTGGCCATTCGGCCGGCTGTTTTCCTCTGCCCCTTTCCCCATTCCCGCTTTTCTTTTCTCCCTGGATCTCCCTGGTTCCTCCCCTTCCACCAGTTCCCACATTCGGTTGGCTTTTTCCGCCAACTCGACTATAGCCCTGTAAGCGTCTTCCTTCGAAGGCCTGCTCTTCTTTGGTGCCATATCCTTCGTTCCTTTCGAACTGTGAAGACTACTGAAGAGAAGAAACAAGATTCTGTTGTTAACTTATGTTTACAACATGCCTTCATGTGGCAGGCCCCCCCTTTTCATATATATATATATATATATTTTTTTTTAAGAACCTCTGCCTGGGCCATCCTCCATTGCAGTCATACCACAGGCCCCTTCCAGATGACCTTCACGCATCTCAGGTGCCTTTTCCTGTGGGCTCCCAGGCCTAAGCCTCTCCCCCTTTGCATGCTTTTGCATGCATCCAGTTGTTGGCCCCTTCAGGCCTGTTCCTTCCCCTTTCTGCACCCGGCCCCACGAGCCTCAGACTGGTTACTAGCCCTCGCATGGTTCAAAACACCACCTCTTGTGTGCACCCAGGACTGCAAAGGCTCTCCCCCCTTGCATGCTGTTGCATGCCTCTGTCTGTTGCCCCTCCAGGCCCAAAATCTCTTTTTTTTTGCGCCCCCCATCCCAGGCCTCCGCCTGCTCATGGTCATCAAAAATTCTTCAATAATCACCTCTTGCGGTCTCCCAGGCTTCACCATTCTTTTCCCTGCATTCCCTCATTATTGCCATGGCTGCAGGCCCTCCGATGACCATCCAATCCCTTTGATTCCGTTCTGTTTTCCTCCGGCTATGACCCGAGGCCTTTCTAGCTTAGCATCCCTCATCCATTTTCCTTGAAAGAGCCCCATTTACCTTCTACCTCCTGGCTTCCCCACCAGCTCTAGGCCTGTTGGGCTCACTTTCCCTTTCTTGCCCCCCCCATAGCCAGCGGGCACTCACCTGTGGCCCCGCTGTTCCCCTTGGGCTGCCTTTTGTAGCGTTGTTTGGCCTGTCCCTCCCCCCCTCTGTTACTACCCCCCTCAGCATATGCTGCTATTCCAGTAGCACACTAGACCTTTGCCCGCCAGCGCTAGGCATTCCCCCCAGCTTGCCAAACCCTTTTGTCCAGCCGCATGGTTTCCCAGGCATGTGATGTCATGCCCAGCATTTATTCAGTGCTCCCTGCATGCCCAGGCTTCTACTCACCTTCCTTTTCACCTCGACTAAATTGCCTCCCCACTCTCTTGCTTCCTGCAGCGTCCGCCTCCCCATAGCCTTTTTTTTGGCCCCAATTAACCTTTCCTGATCTCCGCTCACCTCCTGGTCGCTGTGCGGCATGGGACGTCACGCCACATGGCTGCCTGCATGGGTCCCATGCTACCCTCGCATTTCTGGCTTCGACTAAAACCCTTCTGGGTGCTCCCCCTCCTGATACAGCAGCCAAAGAACAACCCCTGGCTTCATTTACAAACACACTTGATGCTGCCACTCTTTGCTCGCTTTCTCTGGTCTCTTTCTCCATTCCTTGGCTTTGACTCGCTAGGCCCCACTGCAGGCCCCTGCTAAACCATCTGCAAGTGACGAACCAACTTGTGTAATGTCTCCCACTTGGGAGTGCTGTGGTATCTCCACCCACTTGTCCCAATGTCTCTTCCCTTACTAAGGCCCCCACACCTGGCCAAACTTTTTACTGACACTGCACGAGACACCTCAGCTTTTTTTATTGTTTTTATTTTTCAGCGCTTCACTTCTGCCAAACACAAAAACCACCTTGCTATCGCTGTAGCTGATGCGTACCACTGCTGTATTCTGTCTCAATAACTTCAGTAACAATAAATTCTTTTCAGCTAAAGGTGCATACTTCCAGATCAGCTCTTCTCCTCAGCGCTTTACTTCTGCTTTACAGAAACAACCTTGCTAACCTGTACCTTTTACCTAAGCCATAAGCAATGTGTTTTCTCTCTCTCCTTTTCTTTTTTTAATTACATAGCATCTTATCAGTTATTAACCACCTGCTTCTCTCTTTTTTTATTATATACCTTATATATCATTCTGCACCCAAACATATATTTAAAAAAAAAAAAATTCAAATATCCTCAACCAAATTAGCTGTTTGTTTCTTTACCTCTCTCTCCTGGTGAACAAACCTCAAAATTAAATGCCAATCTTACATGCTGCAGTTAAGTGTAGGATCAAAACTCCAGCAAAAAGTGGCTGAATCCCTCTGTGCTGTCCATTATGTACCTCCACTTGCCCCTCCCCTTCCTGTTGCCTGACCATTGTTCTCTCCCCTGTCCCTTCCCCTTCCTTCCCCCTTCCCCTTCTGAGCACACCATCCTGATGGAAAGGGAAGGGGTGCACCATGACAACCTGGTCTGCCCCTTAAAGGGCAAACTCCATTAGAAAACAGACAAAGTAAATGCTCATTTAGGATATTTTATTTGGCAATAATCGGGCCCTAACTACAGAAACTTAGCAAACTGTTGAAAATCAAACTCTTTTGCCAATGTTAGTGTAGAATATGGATCACAGATCCTTTAGAGTGTTTTGGCTTGCAAGATAACAAGATAAGTACAGGTAACCACATTTAACAACATATGTTATTGCCAAGGAACTCAACTCCATACTAATAATTGCAATTTGTATAAAGGTACAGCAGTAATTTCTCCAATGTCCAGAGTAGCATTTTAAAATTATAATTTGATTTATCAGGTTTTAACATCATTTCAGCACTTAAAGTTAGGTGGCTATGTCTCATGAGATTCTGTACATTTAGAAAAGTCGTACTGCAGCACATTTATCTACAGAAATGTCGATTCATTTTATAAGTCCTATAGCTGGCAGTAGTGCTCTCAAATTTTTATCACAGTGTTTTCTGCTCTCTCTGTTTTAATGGGCATTGCACATTAAAACTATATTTCTGTAATTGAGTGAGTTACCTCAGGGGTATATCATCTTTATGCAGTCCTGTTATTTTTATTTCACAATCATTTTGACTTGTTTCTTGGATGGACCTTTTTTACTGATCTCTTAGAACAACAGTATAAATTGGGAAGTTCTTGCTTGGATTGCTATCCACTGTTGAAGTCCTATAGTGCAACAAATCTCTGGGGTTACCCTTTTATACCTCCATTAGAGTTGCATTGGCTTTATTATGCTAGTGTTACTGTTTTTATTGTTTGTGAGTACTTTTCATTGAGTTTGTTGGATACCTATGGATAGCTTAGCTAAACTACCTACCAGCAATTCAGTTTAACTGGCTCTTGGTTTGTTGCAAGATATGGTAGTTTCAGTGCCTTCCTATTCTGTTGTGCATGACTCGGTTGGATGCCTGGGAGGTGGCACTGATTCTTGGCATCTGAAGCCACTCAGTTATGTATTTACCTAACAGTTAAAATCAAAGCATCCTCTGTATTGCATGAGTATTTTTTGAGGAAATTGGCACTATAATTCCAGGAAATAAATTCATGGAAAAACTTCTGTGATCAAGATGTAAAACTAAAGCTGGTGACAGATATTTAGCAGTTTTTGCTCTAAAGTCTGTATATTACCAAAGCAAAATATTGACTGTCATGCTCATTTTACTTCCAGTCTTTTGGAGTACAGTATTTATTCAGCCACAGACTATGTAAATGTGATTTGCAGATTATTGCCATTTGTAATTGTATTGCCTTATGTAATTACTATAGAAAAAATGTTTTACTGGTTTTAATATACAGTATGTTTTAATTCTATTTTTTTTACCCATTTTCTCAAAGCACTGCTGAAAAGTTTCATCATATTCAGTTAGTGTCCTGGTAAAGCAAACTAGTAAAATAAATAAATAAATGCTATGTCAGAGCTGGTACCTATGATTGGAAATGAAGTAAGGTAAGGCTAGGGGTTTATAGTTGTGCTGCCAATGTGTTGAAGGTACATAAGGAAACGTATTGGTACAGTATATGCTAAAAGTGTTTCTAGAAATTATTCCTGTCTGACAAGTAAAGAGGGTCACATGCATAGAGTTTATGAAGTTGGACACACTGGGATAAGCCATTGAGAAAGATGATGATGATGTTTGAAATGACTGAAAGTAAGAACACTGGATTAAACGTATGACAGATTTTTTTATAATACTACCATGAATAGAATTTAATATTAAGAAATGTATTTATTCTTATTTAATACAGTATAGCATCAAGATGAGGAAATATGATATTCAGAGTGAGAGAAACTAGGTACACATGAGTAGGCCCTTTCAGAGGAAAAGGATAAAGTTCAAAGGGACAGAAGCAAAGTACACTGGAGTAGTCCACTGAAGAGGAGAGCAATAAGGTACATACATAGATACATAGATACATAGACAGTGTCAGCAGATAAGGGCCTATGGCCCACCTAGTCTGCCCATTTGAGCTTGTAAGTTCAGTTTGTTTTCCTAGAAGTCTATTTCCCCTTACCCCTGACCTCTAGAATTCCTTTATGTCTATCCCATGCATTCTTAAATCCCGTGATTGTTTCAGCCCCACCACTTCCTCTGGCAGGGTGTTCCACTTGTCCACCACCGTTCTGTGAAGAAATTCTTTCTCATGTTTCCTCTGAATCGTCCTCCTCCAACTTCATCCCATGCCCTCTAGTCCTGAAACATCTTTTTCGCTTAAAAATAGTGTTTTCCTGCACCCTGTTCCTCCCTGTAAGATACTTGTATGTCTCTATCATATCCCTCTCCCTCCTCTCCTCCAGGGAGTACATGTTCAGTTCCTTCAACCTGTCTTCATAGGACTTGTGATGCAATCCATGCACCATCTTTGTTGCCCTCCTCTGAACCTTCTCTACCCTGTCTATGTCCTTACGTAGGTATGGTCTCCAGAACTGTACACTGTACTCCAGGTGGGGCCTCACTAGTGTCTTGTATAGCGGAATTATGACCTCCCTTTTCCTGCTGGTGATGCCAGGTGGCAGAGAAAGTGAAGAAAGTTTGGAGTGTCTGAAGCTAGGCACATTGAATTAACTGTATTATCAGATTTGTTTAAATTATTCTCAGTTTTATTATGAAATACTGTACTGGGTTCTCTCATTGCTGGTAACTGTGATTGGAAGTGATGTGAGCTAAGGCTACAGGGTTATAACTTATAATTGAACTGTCACAATGATGTAAGTACATACATCAAGAAGCTCATGTATTTAGGCCACAAGTGCTTAAAAAAATGATTCTTGTCTGATATACAACATAAGGAAGGTGACAGGCATGGAGTGACAGGAGCTAGGCACACTGGAGTAGGCCAGTGTGGAAGAGGATAAGTTTGGAATGACTGAAGGTAGGAACACTGGAGTACCTGTCAGATTGATTTTTTCTTAATAACAGCATGTTTTTTTTTTAATATTTACATCCTTATTTGTTTATTATTGGAGCGTGGTAGTGACTTATAGTTATGGTTGAGTAGGTGTTTAATGATAAACCCCTAACTTTGGACCTTAATTGTTTTGCTCTTGTTCAACAGAATTGCATGAAAATTTGCATGCATGGTCTGGAGGGCAAGATCTCTTTACCTGGTAAGCGTTGAGATGGTTGTATGTCTGGATTGTGAGATCTGCATAGAGTAAAAAATGGAAACAATGGGCTGTTTTGCTGTTTTGTTTTTTTTTTTGCTCACACAAATAGCCCAGACAGTTTGGAATTTTCTTCTGAAATTGTGAGGATATAAAGGGCTTACTCTAGAATGGTGCCTTTTGTTGTTATAGTGAAAAAAAAAATATTAATCCATTTGTGAGTTATAAGAATTTGAAATTTCTGTACTGAGTATGCTCAGTAGGGTGTTTCTTTTATATGTTTCATATAAAAGAACAATGTTCAATTCACAAGACAAGAATCTTCTTTTATGAGGCAAGATTCTTCTTTTGCAAACTGACATTTTTCCTTCATATGGCTGACGTTTTCTTTTTGATTTTCCAAAAAAAAGTTAAAAACCTATAAAAATTATGTATTTTCAAAAAAGTAAACACCTGAATCTCGGTAAGTGGGACCCATTTAACTAGATTCACGTGTTAGTTTTTTGAAAATATACCTGGAAACGTTGTTTCTGGACACTTAAAAATCCTGGGCGCCCAGCATAGTGAGAGAAGCTATTCATTCACATTTTCAGTATGAGAACAGAGGGACTTTCTTGAATTCTGAAGCGATAGCAGGAGTCATGCTGCTGGCATCAGTTGAAGTAGTGCATCAGTGATACTCTGCTCTCTCGATCTCTGACTCTTTCTATATTTGTCTGTCTGTCTGTCTGTCTATCTATCATCTATCTATCTATCTATCTATCTATCTATCTATCTATCTATCTATCTACATATTTCTCTGTCTGACTGTGTGTCTGTTTATCTGTCTATCTGTCTGTCTGTCTGTCTTTCTGTCTATCTATCTATCTATCTATCTATCTATCTATCTATCTATCTATCTATCTATCATTATAATAGTAGTGGACTGAGGTGCCCACCCTTGGTATTGCTTTTGTCTTCTTCCTCCACCCAGGTTGTAAGATTTGACAGGTTCTACAACTGATGTCAAAGCAGAACACAGGAATCAGGTATTTACAGAGTAAAGGTTATTCTCAAATACTTGATATATGTATGCAGAAAGGTCAGCTTAATGTCAGCTGGGAGTTTGGAACCCCCACTGTAGGGATGTCATCATAAAAAAAACTCGGTGAGCTTACAGTAAAAATCATACTTATACTAAGATAAGCTCAAGTCCTATTGCTATGGCAATTGGCTCATGTATGCACAGAGTATGTATTCTACATTATTCTGAAAGGCTAGTTTGGTGTGCAGTATAGCTGTTATCTAAGTTGCCCTTTTGGATACAACGTCTAAAATGTTGCAGGTTTGATGTGTCCATCCATGTTGCAACTAGGACAATGGCCTAGTCACAAATAAGCTGGCTTACTGTATATTATTATTTGCTGATTTCAGCAGGGTTCATCATGGCTGTAGTGAGCACTCTAGGATTACAAATATATTGCAGGCATTATATAGTATTATGGTTTTATTCTTATAGCAGCAGGTGGTACTGTAGACCACAAATGTATAAACATAGTTTATTTCTACATTCTCATTACTTTTCCACTCAGTGATCACTCTGTCGGGAAATGCATACTTTTGGTGATAGCATTTCATAGCAGAATTACATCTAGACAAGCAAATAAGTATGCATAAGCAGAAATAAATGTATATATATATATATATATATATATATATATATATATATATATAGTTAGGGATTAGTGCAGAATGTACAAGATATAGTGGCACGGTAATGCCACTATAGTAAAAGTTAAATGGTGAAATTTTGCACCTTAATAACTTTGCCACTGTACATCAGATTTGCCTGAAATTTGGCATGCACGGAGCAGCAGCATAGATCTTGGGATCTGCAAAGCGTCCTACTGGTCTGATATACCATTGTGGAGTTATTAAGCAACATTCCAGAGCACATTCACTCTTTTTTGCGCATTCTTTGCTCGCACCTACAGGTCGCATGCTGTGCGTGACCGGCCCAAAAACTTCAGAGTACATGCGGCCAGGGTCACCGATGTGCGTTTTGATGATTTTGTGAAAAAATATTAAACAGTTCAAAAGTTATTCAATAAACAAGTTTCCCATTATAGTCAATGGGAAAAGTTAACAAAAAGTTTGACAGTGTCGCAAATGCAGTTTTTAGTGTCACAAATGACCCCTGTAGTGTTGTGAGTCAGCCATTTTTTTTTTCAATTACTGATCACAGAAATGCTTGGTATTTAAAATTGGGATACTCTAGGGAAAAAAAATCTTTTTGTGTTTACCTAGACGAGCCCTGAGGATGCTAGCCATGTCTTTATTTTGGGGCTAAACACCCCAGAAATTTGTTTTTTAAATGTTGGGGAAAATTAGTGTCACAAAGTAGCGTCACACCTGTGACACTTTTGTGATTTTTTTAAACGAAAGTGTCGCAAATCACGACACCACTTTGCAACACTATGGCCAAAATAACAGGAATTGTTTGCAACACTGCTGCAAAAGAATGGTTTGGTCTTTTGAGCTGAAATTTGGAGGGAAGAAAGCCAACATCCCACAGATGTGCCTTTTCATGGTTTGTTGAAAAAATATTAGAGGGCATCAAAGTTACAACACTCCAAAGTTGGCACTTTTTCCCATAGGATAATATTACGTTGTCCGCCACATTACAGGAATTCTTTGTCACCCTGCTGCAAAATAACAATTTGGTCTTTTGGGCTGACATTTGAAGGAAAGAAATCCAGCATCCCACAGATGTGTCTTTTGGTGGTTTGGTGAAAAAATATTACATGGCAGAAAAGTTACAGCACTCCAAAATTGATGTATTTTCCCATAGTATAACATTATGGCATCCTTTGTGCCTTTCGAGGCCTGCATCTCAGAAACAGTGTGGGATACGGACTTTTCATCAGAAAAATGCTTAGCCCCCCCCAAGTGGTCACTAAGCACAAAACTAGCCAGGAAAGTCATAATTCAACGAAATTTTAATTTTTTTTCTATGTTGTACGGTTCCTGAGATATAAGCAATTTAGTATTCCAAATCCTCATTTTCTGCACCAAGGCCCATTATTCTGCATGCATTCTTTGTATTCACTGTCTTTTTCAATGCAGTTTTTGGGGAAAAGAAGAGTGTGCACTTTCGTTACTGTGCCAGTTAATGTTTCCACTTGCATTTCTGTTACTGTTCGCATCACCAATCCCGTCTGCACCACCGTGTGTGTTACAGTTTGTGTTTTTCTTTGCACTTGCATTTGTGTTACTGTTACCATTCGCGTTTCCATTACTGTTTATGTTTGCATTTTGTTTTGCGTCACCTGTGCATTACCATTTCCATTGTGGCCACCCTTCCATTTGTGTTTGCATTGTCTGTTCTTTGTTTTGCACCATCGTTGCTGTTACAGTTACCATTTGCAATTGCATTACCGTGACCGTGCACATTACGGTTTGTGTTTCCGTACGTGCTTGCATTTGCGGTTGCATTTTTGTTTCCTTTGGCATTATTGTTGCTGCTACTGTTATTATTTCCATTTCCAATTGTGGTACCGTGACCATACGCGTTACGGTTTATGTTTCCATATGCATTTGCATTTCTGTTTCTGTTTCCTTTGGCGTTATTGTTACGGTTACCGTTACCATTTGCATTTTCAATTGCGGTGCCATGACCATGCTTGTTACCAGTTGTGTTCCATACACACTTGTGTTTGCGTCTCCGTTTCTGTCACTGTTCGCTTTGGAATCACTTTACACTTGCGTTTCTATTACCGTTTGCATTACCATTTACTTTTGCATCGCCGTGTGTGTAACTGTTTGCTCTTGCGTTTGTGTCGCACTTACCATTACAATGTCACAAAAAATCACATGGTGGGAGCTTGGGGCCCGAAGGGCCTGTGCTCCCACCACCACATTCCATTTAATATTTATAGTCCTCATTCTCAAAAAGAAGGAACATTTATGGCAAAAACTCCGTTTAATGCACCAGTTAGGGTTGTTCCACAGCAACAAAAGTGAGGAAATTCGATGTTAGGGTTAAAAGCCCCCCTTGTACCCCCCAACCTGCTCCCAACCTGCATCAGAGTGTGCGTTGGGGTCATCTGTCCTAACTCTCACTCCATTCTCTTATACTTCACCACCTCAGCTTGTTTACACATGGAATGGGGTGAGAGTTAGGGCCGATGACCACAACACACACCCCGATGCTGGTTGGGGAGGTGGGGTGAAGGGTGCAAGGGGGACTTTCAACACTAACATCGAATTTCCTTACTTTTGTCACTATGGAACAACCCTAACTGATGCATTAAATGGATTTTTTCCCATGAATATATATAAATATATATATATATATATACAGTATATATATATATATATATATATTAGCTAGTATATTCTAAACTAATCCCTAACTATACATAAAATCATACATAAGGTGCTAAACTATGACATCACATTAGTCCACTTAAGGGACTGCAGGTCAGACAGGTGTACATGTATACCATATGCTGACTAAGTATAGAATTATGGGGATGGCCTTGGCCAACATATCCCCCACTTATTGCCTGCTAAACTGGCAATGCAAGATAGCGAGTAAGGCTAGAATGGGCAGCATAGATGTCTGTGATAATGTCTGAGGGTATGCAAAGGCAGCAAATGGCACAAATATGAATGAAAATAGCCTGTCAGATGGCAAGCTATTAAATGAAATTTTAGCGGTGTATGAGTTAAAACCTGATGTAAATTACCATCAAGCATTAAAACATTCAATTGTGTATCAGCTTTCTGAATAGCATTGCTGATGTATAAGATGAGTATCTTATTTATGTATGAGGGTTTAAGATTGAGGGTGAATGTGTACATATGCACATAAAAACAAGCATTTGTCAATGCCGAATGTTGATTGCATTGCATTGGTCCATTGAGCTTGCTCACTGCTTCTGTTTCACTCACTCGTTCTGTTTCTCCCGGTGCTGCAGGCTGCTCTTTTGTGCTGGGCTCCTGCCTGCATTGGCACATTTTTCTGCCCACAAAGAAATCTGCTGCTGTCCCGACAGTGCTCAGTTGAGGTGGGTCACTCCCCCTCTCTCACTCACTTATTCTGTTTCTGCTGGCACTGTAGGCTGCCATTTTGTAGTGGGCCCCTGCCTCTGTTGGTGCCTTTTTCTGCCCACAAAGAAATCTGCTGCAGTCCCGACAAAGCTCCGTTGAGCTCGCTCACTCCCCCCTCTCACTCACTTGTTCCATTTCTGTCGGTGCTGCAGACTGCCCTTTTGTACTGGGCTCCTGCCTGCATTGCTGCCTTCTTCTGGCCACAAAGAAATCTGCAGCAGTCACAATAGAGCTCCATCGAGCTCGTTCACTCACTCCCCCTCTCTCACTTATTCATTCTGTTTCTTCTGCCACTGCAGGCTGCCCTTTTGTATTGGGCCACTGCATGCATTGCTGCTTTTTTCTGCCACAAAGAAATCCACAGCTGTCCCAAAAGAGCTCTGTTGAGCTCACTCACTCTCTCTCCCACCCTCACTTGCTCATTCTGTGTCTCCTGCTGCTGCAGGTTTCCCTTTTGTACTGGGTTCCTGCCTGCATTGGTGGCTTTTTCTGCCCACAAAGAAATCTGCAGCAGTCCTGACACAGGTCTGTTGAACTAGCTCACTCCCCCTCTCTCACTCTCTCGCTCTCTCATTCCTTTTCTGCCAGTGCTGCAGGCTGGCCTTTTGTACTGGGCTCCTGCCTGCATTGCTGCCTTTTCCTGCCCACAAAGAAATCTGCAGCAGTCACAATTGAGCTCGCTCACTCCCCCTCTCTCACTCACTCATTGTGTTTCTACTGGTGCTGCAGGCTGCCCTTTTGTACTGGGCTTCTGCCTGCATTGGCATCTTTTTCTGCACACAAAGAAATCCACAGCTGTCCTGACAGAGCTGCTTTGAGGTCACTCATTCCGCCTGTCTCACTCGCTCATTCTAGTTCACCTGGCACTGCATGCTGCCATTTTGTAGTGGGCTCCTGCCTCTGTTGGCACCTTTTTCTGCCCACAAAGAAATCTGCAGCAGTCTTGACAGAGCTCTGTTGAGCTCGCTCACTCCCCCTCTCTCACTTGCTCATTCTGTTTCTTTTTTTTCAATTTAAAGTTTATTAACATTATTTTCCATTTTTCGCAAAAAGCAGATATTCATACAGATACATAGGATACATTAGTCATTGATTACACATGAATCTACCCCTCTCCCTCCCTTTACCACCCAGACCCTTCCCTACCTCCATCCCCCCATCCTTGCTAGAACAACAACAATTATGCTATCTGTTTTTTAAGCATATATTACACCAGGATTAGTCTTGAGGCAAGATGGCTTACACCAAATGTATCTCACCCTATAATGAATATAGGGAATAAAGGGGATTCCATATTTTTATAAACCTGCTCATTGTATTATTCAAGTTAGCAATGTTTTTCCTGTGCGTAAATTAGCCAGGATTTCAGTTAACCATTCATTGTAGGGAATTTCCTGCTGATCAAGCCAATGTCATAATACCAGCTTCTTGACTGACATAGCAATGAGTGTCATATAATATTTCTGATTACAGACCATGATTTCTGATAGATCACCCATGAGACAAATTTCTGGGGTAAATAGGTCCTTAAGACCTAAAAGGGGATTAGAGTGTTGCTTAATGTTATTCCATAATGGGGAGACTTTAGGAGAAGACCAAAAGATATGGTATATTGTCCCCTCATCTTGTTGACATCTAACACTTAATGAAGTAGGTTTCAAACCCAATTTGGCCAATTTACATTGTGTATAATAAGCATTATGCAGGATATATAATTGCATCAGTCTTAATCTATCTTGTGTAACTATTTTGTGGCAAGTTTGCCAGATAGCTGTCCAGTCTATATTCCAACCTGGAAAAAAAGATTCCCAAAGATGGGTTGGTCCAAAGCTGTTGGGGAATTTCCAGAGATATATTGTATTGTAAATTTTGGAGATTGCTTTGGGACCTCCACTGAACTCTGCTAATTCCTTGCAAAAGGGGATGACTTGAGCTAACTGGGGTTTTCGACCAAAGGATTGTATTAAAATATGTCGGAGCTGGATAATCCTGAAAGTGTGCCTGTGTGAGATATCTAATTTAGCCATGATTTCTTTTATCAAGAACCATGTATCATTATTTTTAACAAAGTAGGTGACATTCAAATCCTGTAATATGGGCAACCAAGTTAGGGGAATTGGTTTTCCATCCATTTTGAGGAGTAGGTTCCCACTATTGGCTGACTAGGGTCCTTAATCCTTAATATTGTCATACTTAAGGTAACGACAAATCTGGGTATGAGTCTTCAAGGATATAGAGATTCTAGAGTTTTTGAGCTTTAGGGGGAGAAGGCTTTCCCTAATATGTAACAGTCCCTCATGATTTAAACCATATGAACGTATATGGGTTAACTCAATTTTGAGCCAGGCCGGGCCGAATGTAAATTTTCTTGGGATAGCCATCGCAGCTATTTGTTAATGTGACATGCCCAATAATAGAGTCCCATGTGAGGGAGTTGCAAGCCCCCGTTATTCCTGGGGGCAGCCAAGATATGATAGGCTATTCTAGGGGATTTATTACACCAGAGAAATTTGGTGAACAGGGATTGTAACTTTTTGAACTAGGACAAAGGGAGCCAAATATTAAGCATAGAAAGGGGGTACAAGAGCCGTGGGAAGACATTCATTTTAATTACATTTATTTTACCCCACAGTGAAATAGTAAGTGAGGCCCATCTGTTCAAGTCTTGAGAGATTGTACTAACCAGAGAGTCCAAGTTTAATTTAATAATTTGCCTGGAGTTTGTAGATAGTTCTATGCCTAGATATCTAAGGGAGTCTTGTTTCCAATTAAGTCCAAAGGGTATTCTATCTGTTTTAAAGAATTTGTGATTAAATGGGAAAACTGTTGTTTTACTAATGTTTAGTTTATAGTTGGACATTCTGCCAAAGGTATCAATGATGTCTAACATATGGGGTATGAATGGACATGGATTGGAAAGTTGAAGGAGTAAATCATCTGCATAAGCAGATACCTTAATTTCACAAGGGTGAATAGGGATCCCTTGGATATTCTGGCAGTTTTGCAAGTTACGAATTAGTGGCTCCAGGTAGACATTAAATAATAATGGGGACAAGGGACATCCTTGTCTGGTTCCAGAATGGAGGGAAAAGTTCTCCAAGATCACTCCATTACCTGTGACCCATGCAGAAGGGGATTTGTATAGTGCCCTGATCCACGTTGTAAAACCAGATGGAAAACTAAAGGCTTCCAAGGCTTGAAACAGATACTCCCAGTGCACCCTATCGAATGCCTTCTCGGCATCAAGGGAGATTAAGGAAGCTGGGAAAGGTGCATCCCTGGATGTCAGAAAGACATGCAACAGGGTTCTTAAATGATCAGAAGAGGATCTACCTTTTATAAATCCGACCTGTTCTGGTCCTATCAAGGTGTCCATTACTATACTGAGTCAGTTGGCCAACAACTTGGTTAAAAGTTTTATATCTTGGTTTATTAATGATATGGGTTGGTAGCTGGTTACACAGTCAGGGGATTTATCAGGTTTAGGTATCAGGACAATCAGCGCCTCAAATAGTGTAGGGTCTATATCAACTCCAGATAGGATTTGTTGATACAGGGAAAGAAGCATAGGGATTAACTGAGCCTTGAATTTCTTATAAAATTGAGCTGTGTAACCATCTATCCTGGGGGTTTTGTTCATTGGCAAGTTTTCAATAACCTCAGAAAGTTCCATACTTGTTGTAGGAGACAGCAGTCTATTTTGCTGCTCCAATGAAAGCTATGGGAAGGTTGGCCTCCAGTAAAAAGGTGCATAATTGTTCCACCATTGGGGGAGTGTGCATAGGGCCATACAATTCCTTGTAATATGCAGTAAATTCCTTCAAGATGTCTTCTGGATAGGTTTTTAAGGATCCATCTCGTAAAGAGATTATTGAGGCTACATAATGAGATAACTCCATTTGTTTACCCTAAGTGCCAGAAGACAGCCCGCTTTTTCCCCTTGATATTTATATGATGACTGGGTTTTCAAAATAGTATAATCAGATTTCTCCCGAAGGATTTCCATATAAGCTGCTCTGAGTTTAATCAATTCTTGTCTAACAGATTCTGGTGATTGGGGGGAAGGTATCTTTCTAGGACCCTTATTTGAGACAATAGGTGGGACATTCGGGAACTGGAAGCCTTTTTCCTATGGGTGGCCATACTAATAATAACACCTCTAAGGTATGCTTTAAAAGACCCCCATAACGTATCAGATCTTCCCTAGGGATCAAAATTATACTCATAAAAACTGTCAATATGCTCCTATATATGTTTAGTTGAAGAGGTATCCTTTAACAGTAAGTCATTTAGTTTCCATCTGGAGCCTCTTTTTGGTAGTGATACTATTGATATCTGACAAGAAACTACTGAATGATCCAAAGGAGGATCAGGCAGAATCGATGTCTCAAGGGTCCTGGGTACTAAAGAATGAGACTGGAGTATGTAGTCTATCCTCGACGAGGAAAAATGGACTGGGGAAACAAAGGTATATTACCTGTCAAGGGGATGTAGTGTCCTCCAGATATCACATACTCCAGTCTGATCCATCAGCTCCTGGAATGCTCTTTGAGTGGAGAGAGACCCTTTCTCTGTTGACCTGACCAGCCCATCATCGGGTCATATACCAGGTTAAAATATCCCCCAATAATCATAGGCATAAAAAGATATGGTTGTAGAATCTGGGTTGGCTGGGTAAAAAATTCTGGCACATCTTGATTAGGCCCATACACACTACCTAGTATTATCTCTTTGTTGTAAAGCAAGCCCAGAACAAAAATATATCTACCCTGTGGATCTTTTATCACGTTAATTGTGATAAATGTAATCTTCCTGTGTATAAGGATCATCACCCCACAACGATTTGTCATCCTTTATGCCGCAAATAACTGGCCAAATTGTTGTGTTCGAAGTTGGGATGCCTCTGAATCCAACAGATGTATTTCTTGAACATAGACAATATCTATGTTCAGTAACTTCAGGTGATTTAAAACCTGAT
Source organism: Neoceratodus forsteri (assembly GCA_016271365.2). Taxonomy (NCBI): domain Eukaryota; kingdom Metazoa; phylum Chordata; order Ceratodontiformes; family Ceratodontidae; genus Neoceratodus; species Neoceratodus forsteri. Next base: position 884,007,815 of record CM028134.1, read on the forward strand.
ATTGCTTCCTTCTTTTTCTACCACCTTTGATATTCCAAGTTGCAATGTGAATACAGTTAGCCATTTCTCATAACTTGTATACTACTACTAATCCCCCAGTTCCTACCCAAGAGATAACTTACATGCCAAGATCGTGCTTGTTATATCCTATTTGTTGTGCTCTTAACAGTTGTTATGCCCTCCCTCCCTTTCCTCTTCCAAACTAGTACTATACCATAACGAGACTTTACTGGTATCCTAGTTTGATTATCCCTAAACTCTCCCACTCTTGTTATTAAGACACTATACAGCTGGTCCTATATCAGTCCCTTGTCTCCCTCTCTCTATTGCCCAGATCTATGACAAAACAGCCTATTTAGCTAATAAAGAACAAAACCATGACTACAGTCATGCATTGAGTGTAAGACTAAACCTATGCTATTCCTGGACATTCAATAAATCAGGCTAAAGCAATAGACGAGAACGCTCAGAAGTATAAATTGCTACCATTCGGTGGTTCCCTCTTTTTAAAAGTTTCTGTAGACCAATAACTCGTGGGTATCAGCTCATTCCTAATAGTCTATTCCCAAGCAATACCAATGTACTCAACGTTAGGTGTCTAGGCTTTAGAAAATAATACAAAATAAAATCTATATGGGTACTTCCCTCAAATCAGTTTGGTCATTTGTTCGTAAGGACACCATCTTGTGGCAGATCAGCATCTATGTTCTTCCTTCTTGAAGAAAAGTAAAACTGTTTAAAACAAATCCACTGGCATTCTTGCATTGGGATCTTATATATCAGAGCGGCCATGAAAGATTGCAACAGTTAAGCTAAAAGAAAATGAATGCCTAAAAGAAAATTAATGCCTGACAGAGACTGCATATATATCTCATGCTCCAAATCTTGTCCTTTCGTTCTGCAAGTCAAAATCAAACATCTAGATCAGTTTAAACAGCTGTTTTTTCCAAGTGGATTTCTCTTCTCAAGTTGTGATCTGGTGTATAAATTAAACTTCCTCTTTTCTACTTAGCTCTCTCAAGGGTGAGGAAAAACTTCAGGAAGTCTTCTCCTAGTCACAGATCAAGTTCTGAATAATCAAGGAGCATGGAATAAGTCAGGGTAAGCCTTCTGTATTGCTGTTAAAGCTGGATCCACGTCTTCAAATGAAACCCAAGTTCCCGAAATCAACACCTGGAGATGAGCCAGATAACCCATATGGAATTTTAGCCCTGCGGCTATCAATTCCATCACTATTGGATGGAAAAGTGTCCTCCTTTGTCTCACAGTAGCAGGCTGGTCCTGGGTTATTCAAATTTTGTTCCCCTCCCAGAGTACTTGTTCAAGTTCCTTTATTTTCCCCAAGAAGAATTGTTTTTCTTGATGGTTAAAAAACTTGAATATTAATGGTCAGGGTTGTAGACCTGATGCTGGCATTGGTCTCAGAGCTCTATAAGCCCTCTCTATTATATATGAGGCACCAAAGGGAGAGGGGCCAGCTAATTTTTCTATCAGCTTCTGAGTAAACAAAATTGTGTTGCTGCCTTCCTCTCATACAGGAATTCCTAGGATCACAACGTTATTTCTGTGACTCCTCCCCTCCAAATCTTCAATTTTTTGTTCTAGTTTCTTGATTCTGTGTCAGTTGTCTACTGTAGGACTTTCAAAGTGATCTGTTTTTTTCTCCAATGAAATAAGATGATACTCACTGTCCGTCATCCTAGTCGATAAATCCTCACGTGCAGACGACATCTGCTTCATTTCAGTGACTACCGATTTTAAATCCTCCCTAAATGGTTGGAGCTCTTTCAGAAATAGCTTGAGAGTGAGGGGAGTTGCCTTGGTAGCCGAAGCAGGGGAGGTCATTGTAGTGAACTGCTTGCCACTGCTGGTTGACTGGGCCTTGTACCTTTTGCCAGTTTTCTCCAGGGAAACAGGAGGTGTATGTCGGGGTAACGTGGGCCACATTTTGGCTTCCATTCCAGGTTGATAATAATGTCCAGAGGTTCCACTCTCCTTTAAGTTGTTGAGAAGTGATGAATAATTAGTTTAGAAGCTGAAAAATTGAAGAAATAGCACTGGGCAATGGGAGCTGAATCTAAGAGCTGCTACACAGTCTGCTGCATCACCTGTCCCTCCATTCATTCCGTTTCTGTCAGAGCTGCAGGCTGCCCTTTTGTACTGGGCTCCTGCCTGCATTGCTGCATTCTTCTGGCCACAAAAAAATCTGCAGCAGTCACGATAGAGCTCAGTTGAGCTCTCTCCCTCACTCTCCCTCTCTCACTCATTCATTCTGTTTCTCTTGACGCTGCAGGCTGCCCTTTTCTAATGGACCCCTGTGTGCACTGCTGCCTTTTTCTGCCCACAAAGAAATCCACAGCAGTCCCAACAGAGCTCCATTGAGCTCACTCAATCCCCCTCCCTCACTCGCTCATTTTGTGTCTCACACTGCTGCAGATTGCCCTTTTGTACTGGGTTCCTACCTGTGTTGGTAGCTTTTTCTGCCCACAAAGACATCTGCAGCAGTCCTGACACAGCTCCATTGAGGTCACTCACTCCCCTCTCTTACTCACTCATTCTATTTCTCCCAGTGCTGCAGGCTGCCCTTTTGTACTGGGCTCCTGCCTGTGTTGGAACCTTTTCCTACCCACAATGAAATCCACAGCTGTCCCAACACAGCTCCTTTGAGGTTGCTCACTCCCCCTGTCTCACTCGCTCATTCTGATTATCCTGGCACTGCAGGCTTCCCTTTTGCACTGGGCTCCTTCCTCTGTTGGCATCTTTTTCTGCCGACAGAGAAATTCGCAGCAGTCCTGACAGAGCTCTGATGGCCTCACTCACTCCCCCTGTCTCACTCGCTCATTCTGTTTCTGCCGGCACTGCAGGCTGCCCTTCTGTACTGGGCTCCTGCCTGCATTGCCGCCCTTTTCTGCCCACAAAGAAATCTGCAGCAGTCATGATAGAGCTCTGTTGAGCTCACTCAGTCCCCCTCTCTCAGTCACTCAATCTGTTTCTCCTGGCGTTGCAGGCTGCCCAATTTATACTGGGCTCCTGCCTGCATTGGCATCTTTTCCTGCCCACAAAGAAATCCGCAGCTGTCCTGACAGAGCTCCTTTGAGGTCACTCACTCCCCCTGTCACACTCGTTCATTCTGTTTCTCCTGGTGCTGCAGGCAGCCCTTTAGTACTGGGCTCCTGCCTCTGTTGGCATCTTGTTCTACCCACAAAGAAATCTGCAGCAGTCCTGCTGGAGCTCCGCTGGCCTCACTCACTCCTTCTGTCTAACTCGCTCATTCTGTTTCTGCCAGCGCTGCAGGTTGCCCTTCTGTACTGAGCTTCTGCCTGCATTGCCACCCTTTTCTACCCACAAAGAAATCCGCAGCAGTCATGATAGTGTTCTGTTGAGCTCGCTCTCTCACCCTCTCTCAGTTGCTCATTCTGTTTCTCCCACCGCTGCAGGCTGCCCTTTTGGACTGGGCTCCTGCTTGCATTGCTGCCTTTTCCAGCCCACAAAGAAATCTGCAGCAGTCCCAACAGAGCTCCGTTGAGCTCACTCACTCCCCCTCCCTCACTCACTCGTTCTGTGTCTCCCAGCGCTGCAGGCTGCCATTTTGTACTGGGCTCCTGCCTGCATTGGTGTCTTTTCCTGCCCACAAAGAAACCTGCAGCAGTCCTGGCAGAGTTCAGTTTAGCTCGATCACTCCCCCCAGTCACTCGGTCCTAATCTGTCCCAAACACCGATTTCCGACAGCGACTGAGGTATTCTGCGCTGAATGTGCAGAAACACATTTTGGCCAGGATGTGAAAAATGACAGCTGTAATGTTCATAAGGAGGTGTGAACAAATGCCGGTGTTGAAAATCTGAAGTGAAAATATTATTAATTTGTGAATTTACAAGGGTGTGTGGAAACTGCGCAACACACACTTGTAACACAGTCATTTAATGGAGTTTCATCACAAAATTTTCAGCATAGGCATTTTAGGACCTCTGCTCATGAACAGTGTCAGTGTGATTTTCTTAATGTGTCCCAAACACTGATTTCCCACAGCGACTGCGCAATTGTGTGCCGGAAGAGAGAAAACACATTTCAGCCAGGATGTGAAAAATGACAGCTGCACTGTTCATAAGGAGGTGTGGAAAAATGGCAATGTTGAAAATCTGGAGTGAGAATATTATTAATTTGCAAAGTTACGAGCGTGCGTGCAAACTGTGCAACACACGCTCGTAACACAGTCATTTTATGGAGTATCGTCACCAAATTTTCACCATAGGCATTTTAGGACCTCTGCTCATGAACAGTGTCACTGTCATTTTCTTACTCTCTCCCAAACACTGATTTCCCACAGCAACCATCCTATTCTATGCCAGAAGAGTGAAAACACATCTTGGCCAGGATGTGGAAAATGACAGCTGTACTGTTCACAAGGAGGTCTGGAAAAATGCCAATGTTAAAAATCTGGTGTGAAAATATTGCAAAGTCACAAAGTTACAAGCGTGCATAGCAACTGTGCAATGCACGCTAGTGAAACACTCATATTTGGGATTTTTCCCACCAAATTTGCAACATAGGCTTTTTGAGAACCCACCTCATGAACACTGGCACTGTCATTTTGTAATCAGTCCCTAAAGGGGATTCTGTGCAGTGACCACAAAATCACCTTTTGGGGCTGAATAACGCCATGACAGTGCCAAAATTCATGAGAAGGGGTCCCAAAAACCCCATGTTGAAAATTTGGTGCCAAAATTCAAAATAATGATGAGATATGCATCAAAGTTGAAAAAAAAACTATTTATTCCATTATACAGCTTACCGGCATTTCCTCAGTTCACAGTTGGCTTTGAAGAGTGCAGACGTGTTCCTGGTCGACCAAAGATGGTTGTGCAAGACTCTGGAGGTAAGAATGGGGTGAGGGGTGTGTAGGGAGGCAGGGTGCACATGGGGTGGGTGCGGATTGTGAGAGGGGGCAGGGAGCCCGCCAAGGGACCATTTCCTTTTTCCACAGGGGGGGAACATCATGGGACCATTTTTGTTTTACAGGGGCATGTGGCATTCTGGCGTGGTCTCCCAGCATGCCAATGGAGTCTTTTGGGGGGGCAGCTGTAGCAGATGGGGGATCGGACACCCCCATCGGCACACAACTAAAGGGGGGTTTACAGTATGCTGACAGGGATTGGGAACCCCCATCAGCACCCAAAAAAAGCAGGGGGGGTGACATTATGCCAATGCAGATTGGGCACCCCATTGGCACACAACAAAAGTGGGGGAGTTACATAATGCTGACGGGGAGTGGACTCCCCCATTGGCAACATCAACCTTGGGGCACTGAAGCCGATGGGGATTGGGGCCCCCATCAGCAAACAAACATGGTGGGGGGGCACATGCTGCCAAGGGGGATTCAGCACCCCCTTAGTGTGGGGGCTTAATATTGTTTGTGAACACGGTGGCAAGCCGCTGCCATGTTCACAAACAGTATCACTGAAACAAGGTTCTTCCCAGCAATGACAGGTTGCTTCCTCATTGCAGCAAATGGCTTACACTGCAATGATGAGGTGGCCCCTGATTGCAGTGGCTGAAACCTTACAAGGTTGTGACAAGCTGGCTGAACTAGTGTCAGCAGTAGTGTGCCATGGCAATGGGGAAAGTAGGCCAAGCCTTTAAAGGCTGTGGGGGCATTGGCCATGACAGTGCCACCCCTCCACAACCTGCTTCTGGAAAGCTGCTGCAATATGTTCTTGCACATGTGTGCAATCAACATAAAAACTTGTAATTACTTGTCTATAGCAGACAAATAGTCAGGGTCACTGAAAAAATGATTCCATTCAGGAGTGTGCACTAGGGTGATCACAGACTGACCAAGAATGGTTTGTTTATAAGACACAAAGCAGAAACTAGGTATGTCCACACCACAAATAATATGTGTATAAGAAAAGTTGTTGATGTTTGTTACCATGCAACCTGGTTTATATGAACAGTATTGAATGCATTTTACAACACAAAATAACATGAAATAACATTCTCCATTTATTATATAAGCAAGATGCCATTTTGAGAGTGGATATGGCAACTGACAGAGGCATTGACTACCTGCTTGTGAGGTGTTGCACATCCTTTCTTGAAGCATAGCTGATATTTTTCTTGATTGAAGAATCTTTTGATAATGTCTTTTGCAAATAGGTCATTATTAAATGAATATGATCAGTCCAGAAAGTTCAGGTGTGTAACCACAAATTGGCATAGTTACATGAAAAAGTTCACATTTGCACAAAGAGTTGTAACCCCACATTACACTTGGGGCTATCCAGACATTTAGTTAATGATGAAACACCAGCAAGGTAGCAAAGTTAATGTTCATGTTGCTGGCTGCTGGATGGCTGGCTTTGCAGAGGCCTTGGCAGGAGGTGAATTAGCATATTATTCATTGAGTCCTTCAACAGTGTAGCCACACACACTGGTGTAGCATTTTTGGGAAAAACATCACACCCCTGCACAAGTACTGACAGTCCATTACAGAACAATTAGTCTGTATGAGGCTCCAGCCAGGCTTGGAAAACACCAGCAGTGAAGAAAAGGTGATGTGCTGCTTGAGGATCTTATACAGGCAGCTCTGTTGAAACCTGTAAACACTGGTAGAAACCCAGTTTATGAAACACACATAGCTATTCAGATGGAAAAAATGACAAGGTTAATAACAATGTATTTCATTATGGTGTGGTGTGACATAATCTAATTTCCTGGCAGTTGTAAGAGAAAAAGTGGTGGTGTCAACCATGCACTCAGAGATGCAGGCCGAGATCCGATAATGAGGGTAATACCATTTGGCCAACTGTGAGCTCATGACAATGTCAGGGATATACCCTGCTTCCAGGTCTTGGAAGAGGTTGTGACAGTGATTAAAATATAGTTTCCCTGCCTACAATATGTGTTGATGTTTGGCCTTAATTTAGGAAGAAGACAAGAAGGAATAGGTGAAGGTATACTCACCCCAGCTTAGTGGATTACCGATTTAGGGCCCAGATCCCTTGCACTAGGCCGGTGCTGGTTGGCATTAAGCCACCTGTTAAAAGGTTTTGTGTGGTTTGTCAACAGCATTTGAAAAACAGAGGGGCTGAGCTGGTTTACAATGTTAAAGTACATTGGTCCTTTTCAAAACTTTAAGCAAACAAATTTATAAATTCTCACCAAATTTACATGTAACTGTTTTGCATAGATGTTAGCTGACACTCTATTCACAGTAGGGGTGTGGACATTTAACCACAAGTGTTCTGGCAATCTTATTTGCCAACTTCTCATCACCTTAAAAGGTATATGTTGGATAGATACGGATGGGCTAACTTGTGTTGCACTGGAAGGAGGCATGGTCCATATCTCCCCTCTTCTCGAGCTCCTTCTTTGGCTAAAGAGTCAGCTCAGTTATTATAGTAGTGGAAGGGTTCTACTTTTGAGTGGGCTTTCACTTTGTGAAAGAACAGTCTGAACACACATTACTTGGCTAGGCAAACAATGTAGATGAAGAAATCTCTGTACTTGACTGGGTTACCTTCAGATGAGATAAAATCATGGGCCTTCCAGAAAGGAAGGAATTTTGTCAAAGAGTGCTATGTCCAAGATGAGTTAGAAAAGATGATTGTACCTTCATTTCCAATCCCATCTATTACTAATAGGGCACAAGTAACAGCTGCAAGTTTTGCAAACTGTGATGATTTGACACTGCACTTCCTTGACACCTCAGTGGTGTTACCTCTAGGAACCAAGACCAGGAACACAACTCCCATTATTTGCACCCCCCTCATCATAAGAAAAGGAGCCATTTGTGAAGACAAGATGCATGGCAGTGTCATTTAATGTGGTTTCTGTTGCAGGGAGAAATGGCCTGGTTCTGGTAGAACTGGAAGCTCCAAGCCACACTCATGTGGTTCTTCTTGGTACAGGAGACCATGTGCCAAGATGGAGGGCATTTGGTGGGAAGTATCATGATGTATCTATCTTGGAGTAGTAGAGATGAATGTACGAGTCTGGTGTTAGAAACATTGCCATTTTTGATCCTATTTGTCAATAGGAAATTGGTGGTGGTGTGGTTGGTGTGTAGCATGATGGAACAAAATCCCATTATGTATGCAAAGTGTTTGACATCCTAAAAGGTTGCCAGCAGGTTCTTTTCACACAAGGAATACTTCAGCTCTACCATGGAGAGCATTTGGGAACCAAAGGCAATAGGCCTAAAGGTGCCATTGGCCTTTTGAGCAAGGACTGCTGACATACCTACCTTAGAGGTGGAAGTTTCCAAATGGAATTTAAGTTCTGGGTTTGGGTTGACCAATGCTGGAGCAGATGCAAGGCAAAAAATTAGTAAACTGACAGCAAATTACCTGTAACAGTTTTGCATAGATGTCAGATGGCACTCTACTGACAGTAAGGGTGTGGACATTTAACCACAAATGTTCTGGCAATCTAATTTGCCAATCAGAGATCACCTCAAAAAGTGTTTGCTGAATAGATACTGATGGGGTGACCCTAATTGCCATTAAGAGTGAAGGCAACAAAGTATCCCACTGTGTTTCAAACTTTGACAACATTACATTGAAAATGGTCATCTGTTTACTTTATACTTTACCAGAGGACTGAGGATGGTAAGTAGGCCTTCATGGTTGTTGCCTGCCCCCTCCTGGAGTGGTAGGTCTCATTACTGCCAGTGATTTAGTCCCTGGCCAGACGAATCCTATTCTTCCTGAGACAGAAAGAAAAACACAACACAAAGGAGAGCCTTTTCAGACCATTCCCTCTGTGATAGGTTAGCATTGATCTTAAGAATGCCACTGCATTATTTTTATACAGATGTATGCCTTCGGTAGTATTGTTTAACATCTGTTGTAGATAGTTCTGTGGCTGCCAGCCACACACTACTTAATTCCTGAAACCAAGTAACATTAAATAAAATTTAAAAAAAGCAGAAAGGAAAGGCAACCCTTTTCTCTTGTATTTTTAGTTAGAAAACAATTTTAGCTTAGTCACATAAAATCCGAATTAGTGCCAATAGTTGTATTTCATGGCATTGTCTATGTATAGTTAACTTACATGTTGAGTTAGTCACACCAAGCTGTGAAATAAAAAAAAAAATTACATGAGCACCCACACTTATTCTTCTCTGGTAAACCATAGAAAAGCCTTCTCCCAGAGTCTGTTTTCATGGGAGCAGTAGGCATTTGCTATTATTTCTAGAATGTTGTTTTTAGAACAAAGTAAAACTGAAATCATCTGTGTACTTTTGAAATTGCTTGGGAAAAATCTGCCCATAATTGTTTCATCTGTCTCCAGTGGTGTTCTATGGGTACATTAGGTAATTTCTGAAAAACAAAAATAATTTATTTCCAGCAGTAAGACTGCTTTTAGCAGATGAGTTTGATTTTGTCTTGCATTTGTAAGCTGCAAAAATAAATAACTTTATATTTATCTTTGACTATTTTTTCACAAATACTTGGGGTAGTGGAAGAACTGAATCCCCTTTGCTTGGCATGATGATCAACAAGTCATTGCAGTGGGAAAGGAAGCCATAATTAAAATGTTTTTTACTGTTACAAAAACAGAACATCAGTGGAGGAGTAACACACTCACATGGTTAGTCCAGTGAGTACTGGCAGCAAGCCATATGGGAGATGGTTGCCCCTACTTCTCGAGAAAAATTTCCAAGTGTATGTTTTGTTTGTGAGCAAATTAAAAAAAGTAACATTTAAGGAATCACCAGTTAATGTGTGTTTCTGAAAAACTTACATAAAAGGGAAAAAGAATTGTTTAGCTAGGAAAGGCACAGTAAGCCAAAGCTTGTGTTTGGGCATGACTTGGGAGCACAAGGAGGTTAACTGACTTGCCAAAGATCACACAGTATGCAAGTGGTGGCTGGTGGGCTCCAATCCCAAGTTTCTAGGTTTGTATCTGCTTTTCCCTTAAGCACCATGCTGTACTGATGTACATGGAGATGCATGTTCCCTTTATTGCTAAAAGAAAAACAAAGTAAAGCATGCCATTTGAAGCAGTGGTATTATTTTAACCACTGCACATTTGGCATTTAAAATGCAGTGTAATCTGGAACAGCTATTCAAAAGGTTATGGGAACAGTCGACAGAGTCCAGTCCCTTTGAAACACTATGCCACACATACTGTGACTGCACAAAACACACAAGGAAACCTTGTGTATAATGACATTGCCAGAGGCTGACAGTTATTTGTTTTGTAAACTTTCTGATTTTGGACAGGAAAGGGTGTTTTCCGTACTGAGCTGTTATCTTAGTTAGTTATGCCCTGTGGGCTTGGCTGCTTTCCCAGCATGGTAATGTGGATGAAAGGCTGAAAGCCAAATCTGCTTCGTCATTTTTTTTTTGGTTTGAAAAATGCTTTTTGAAAAGAAAACTACTCCCCTATTACTTGTCAAATTAAAAGCATTAAGACATTTTGAACTGCCTGAACTTGGAAAAAAAATCATAGGTTAATCACACACTACACTTCAACCAAAGATTTCTCTATCAAATGCCATGTTTGCTGCCTTCAAATCACTGTACACATTGCATTCAAACAAAAACTTAGACTGTACCACATCACATCTTTCTTTCACACACCCCAGGACAATTGTTAACTCTATTACAAACATTAAACCAATTACGTCAGTGTGCAAATCTCCACATAAACCAAACAATAGTTTTAAAGGCAGATTTAGCCCACCTAGCTTCTAAAAATATGTGACTGCTATAAAAATGAACAAGCATTTATTTTCAGTACTGCTATCTTAGTACAGCTTGAGATATGACCTTGAGGTCTCTTAGTTTTACATTGTTCAGTTTAGCAAGAGAACAACTCCAAACAGTTGATATCCACATAGCAGATTGCAAAACCACAGCACATAGTTTCTTTAGTGCGCACAAAAGTAAGTAACAATTAGAAGTGTTGTGTATGTAAGAAATAAATATAAACAATACTGTGGCATGTCAGGTCAGGTTTAGATATGATTTAAAGTTTTTAGAAAAGACAGACAGTAGCTGACCAGCTCTTTTAGACAAAGAAATGAGCAGGAAAGACAGTTAGCATGTTTTAACTTCACCTTACTTAGCTGCTGAAAAGTGTCCCTGCTTTTGGATAGGTCCAAAACTTTTTTCCAGGGTTACACAGAGTCCTCCTGGGTCCCACAAATGTTGCTTCTCTCCGGCACACTTTCCAGTGTCTTGAGGCATGCTGCCAGTCTTACTGTCTTCAGTCAAGGACAGTAATTCTGATAGCTGGGCAGAGGGTTTAGTTTTCGCACTGGCCCTCAGGATAACATTTTTATGCTGCCTGACTACAGATTTGACCTCTGTGCACAGTTGGCCAACATACTGTATCAGATTAGCCTGCAATTTCACAGGCTGTGGTAGATTCTTTCACCCCACCCATGGGGAGGCATGGATTTTAAGATGTCTAGTAAGAGCTCAGTTCTAATGAGCATGTTTTTTGTGGAAGTTCCCGTTTAATTGCGCTTCACTGAGAATTTCCAGGCCTGCCGTTTTACCTTGTATCTTTTCAGCAAGACATTTACATGTTTGAGATACAGAGGCACTCAAGATGTTAAAGCCTGGAAGTTATTCTGTATCTTGTAAAGGGAAGGGTACAAGGGTTTTGACAACTGATGCCAGAGCTCTTTGAGTCATGAGTCCCTAAGGCAACCTGAGAGGTTGTTCCGTAAAAATAACTGAATGGGAGGGCACAGAAATCCACTATCTCAACCGTTCTTAGAATTCTTGCATATTTGTTAACATTTTCAGTGGCTTAATGTTCTATCACAGTCAGGTCCAACAATCTTCTCGGGACTCTGTGAGGAGGTCCTTTTTATCTTGTAAGCAATCCTCTGCCTCATCAGGAAGATATTGACCAATCTGGCTCCTCCTCTCCTCTCATTGATCAGGTGTCTCAGCCCCTGTGTTATTCTCAATGATCTGGGGTGCTATTACATACTAACATACTAAAATGCCAGCAGAATAGGCCTAATGGTCTTTCGTGTCTGCTCGTTTGGTCAGTCCCCAACCTGGGTGCTGACCTTGCTGTCCCCCTCGCCTTCTCTGGCTTCTCCCTTCCCAGTTCCAGATATTCTTGCTGCATTGGATTTTGCTTCCTGAACCCTTCCCTGTACCTGTCCACCCCTCTTGAACCCCTCCACTGTCTCTGCCTCCACCAGCCCCTAGGCAGTGCATTCCATGCTCCACCACCCCTCTCAGTGAAGTAGCACCTCCTCCTTTCTCCCTGAATCTTCCCTCCAGCTTCCAGCCATGCCCTCTAGTGGCCCCTTCCTCCTTCCTTCAAGCACCCCGACTGTTCCTCCCTATTTACCCTCTTCATGTACCTAAAGACCTCTATCATGTCCCCCGGTCCTTCTCTCTTCCAATGTGTACATATTTAGCTCTTCGAGCCTCTCCTCATAGGTCCTGTCCCCAAGCCCCAAATCATTTGGTTGCCCTCCTCTGACTCCTCCAGGAGGTTAATGTCCCGCTTTTAAGTGTGGCCTCCAAAACTGCACGCAGTACTCCAGGTGCGGCCTCACCAAGCAGTTATACAGAGGAGTATCACTTCCCTCCTTCTGGAGGTGATCCCCTAGTGATGCATCCCAGCATCCTGTTGGCCTTGGCTGCTGCCCTCCTACAAGTCTCAGAGTTGTTCATCTTGACATCCACCACCACCCCAGGTCCCTGTCAGCCATTGAGACTTGTAGCATTTCCCCAGGGTGTACACTTGACCTGGGTTTCTGCCCCCAGGTGGAGTACCTTGCATTTCCTGCATTGAACCTCAGTTTCCACTTTCTAGACCATCTTTCCAGAGCCTCCAGGTCCCCTGAAGGCCACCTCCCTCCTCCCATCCACCACTGCCCCAGTTTCGAGTCATCCGCAAAGAGACTCATCTCACTCCTGATTCCTGTCCTTATGTCAGATCGTGGCGTTGAACAGAAGGGCCCAAGGACTGATCCTGTGGGACCCCACTAATGACCCTCCTTGGGGATGATACTATCCCACCAACTACGACCCTCTGGGTCCAGTCCTGGAGCCAATTGCCTATCCATCTGATCATCTGGTTTCCCCACCCATTTCTCAGCTTATCCAACAGGCCCACGTAAGAACAGAGTCAAATGCCTTGCTGAAGTCTAGAACGAGGGACATCCACTGGTCTACCCAGGTCCAAGGCACTTGTTACCCAGTCATAGAACTCCACCAGGTTTGTCTGACATGATTTCCTGGGATGAATCCATGCTGTCTTTGTCCAGGCACCCTGACTTATCCAGGTCCCCCTAGTCTCTCCTTGACAATGCCCTCCATCACCTTGCCCACCACCGAGGTCAGGCTGACAGGCCTGTAGTTCCCTGCCACCTCCCTTGATCCCCCTTGGGATAGGCACTATATGTGCCACCTTCCAGTCTTGGGCACCCACCCTGTCCTCAGAGAGATGGTGAAAGCTCTGCCAGGGGTTTGCCAGGACATCTGCAAGTTCCTTCAACACTCTGGGATGTAATTTATCCGGCCCGTGCTTTCTCCATCTTAAGGGAGCTGAGGCTTCCCTCACTCTCTGCTGTGATTTCCACTTCTGGTACCCTTCTCCTGCTTAGCCCTCCCCCACCTGCCAGTGATGCCTCCCTCTCCCAGACCTGCCGATCAGTAAGGGTCCCCCTCCTCAGTATCTCTGTCTCCTCCATGTATGATGCAGCACCCCATTTCCCTGGTAAAAACTGAGGTGAAGTACTCATTTAGTACCTCAGCCTGCTCCCCAGGTCTTGTGCCCATCTCTCCTCTGATTTAATCCTGCTAATCTGCCCTTCACCCTTCGTTTTCCCCAATGTATCTAAAGAACCCTTGTTCCTCTCCTAATTTCCCTGGCCAGGTTCTGCTCCTTCCTTGCCTTAGCTCACCCTCCACTCTAGTGGCCCTTCTAGCCATCAGCCGTACTACCCTCGATCCCTTTCACTCCTTGAGCACTTGAATTGCTTATAGGCTGCTTTTCTCCCGCACCACCTCCTGGACCTCCCTGGTCCACCAACAGGTTTTGGGCCCTACCACATTTCGTCTTACTCTTGCACAGGTGCTGGTAGCATCCTGCACCCCTCTCCTGATGATTTCCACCTACTATCAGCGTCCATGTCTGACCCAATCCCATCCAAATGCTCATAAGGATCCTTCCCATTTCCTTAAAATCCGCCCCCTGAAGTCAGTTACTTCCGTCTTTGTGCAGCCTTCTACCCCTCCTAGGTCCAGGCAGAACCAGACTGTGGCATGGTCACTCCCGCCAATGGGTCCCTTACCTCCAAGCCCCAATCTGGTCACTGTCTGCCAGGACCACATCCAGTACCGTGTTCTCCCTAGTTGGTTCCCTCACCTGCTGAGTTAGGGCAGCGTCTTGAAAGACATCCAACAACCTCTGTTCCTGGTCACAGAGGATGTCATAGTCTCCAGTCTGTTCCTGGCATGTTTAAGTCCCCAACACCACCAGCGTTCCTCTGCCCAGTCTGCAGTGTCTCCTAACATCTGCCACCAGACTGTCCTCCAGCTCCTCCGCCAGGGCAGGGGTCTATACACCACTCCTATTTTTACTCTCTTGCCCCTTGTTATCAAGGTGACCCAAATCGCCTCCACGGTTCCCTCCGCCTCCTCACTCCCCTATGCCAATCGCAGTTTTGACTATCATTGCTACCCCTCCTCCCTTCCTCTCCCCTGTCCTTCCTGAACATAGTGTATCCCTCCAGGTTCAGGTCCCAGTCATGTCTTGCAGTGGCCCAAGTCTCAGTGACCGCTGCCACATCCACTGCTCCCTCAGTTAGCATCGCATGGAACTCAGGCATTTTATTGCCCAAGCTCCTGGCATTTAGCAGGACTACCTTCCACCCTTTCCCTATAGTTCCATTTCCCCTGCTCATGTTCCCATGGGGATTCTGTTTTCCCCTGGTCTGCACTTTGCCAGTTGGCCTTTTCTTGCAATCCTCCTGGTCCCCAGGGGGGTGGAGACAGAGTCCCTCCTTTATCGGCACCCCCTTGACAGCCTGTTCTCCCATCCCACCCCCCTTCACAAGTTTAAACCCCACTTTCACCAATGAACCCCTCTATTTTCAACTTAAGGATTCCCTTCCCCTCCAAATTGAGATGTAGTCTATCTCTAGCATACAGCTCCTTATCCTCCCAGGTCTCCCCCCAATCCCCCATCAACCCATACCCTCTGGCCTCACACCACTCCCTGAGCCACTGGTTTATCTCCCTAATTTTCCTTTTGTGTTCCCCACTAGCCCTTGGCACTGGCAGGATTTCTGAGAAGGAAACTGTGCATCCTATGTCATGACAGACCCTGGCGAGCTCCCTGAATCTTGCCTGTATCTCTAGCTCGCTATTTCCCTCAATGTCATTTGTACCCAGGTGGACCAGTATGTCTGGGGAACCCCCACAATCCTTTGCCAGCTGATATACCTCATGCTTAGCCCTGTGCACCGTTAGTCCAGGGAAGCATCTTGTTCTAACTGGCCAGGCTTCTCCCTCCCTATCCCATTTGATACCCCTGATCATAGAATCCCCCAGCAGGAGCACTCTGACCACTCCTTTTCCTCCATTCCCCCTTCCATGTCCCTCATCCTTTCTACTGGCCCTCCACCCAGCTGGCCCCTGTTCCTCCCCTTTCTGGGTGCCACATGCCACCCCTCCTCCAATCCTATGCCTCTCCTCCTCCTGAGTATCCTTCTGTACCTTGCTAATTCCCCCCTCACTGCTCGCAACTGGTCCTTCTCCCCCATCTGCTAAACTAGCCTGGCTCATCCTCCCTTCCTTCCTGTCTCCATTTAGTTCCTCCTTGGTAGTCGTGCTCCCCTGGCCTAAACCCTCAGCATCCTTTACTGAATCCTCCTTGTACTTCTGGTCCTTCTTTACCTTTCCTCCCAACTGGTCCTTCTCCTTGTGCTTTCCTCCCTCTTCCCCCTGCCCCTCCTGCTCTGATTCACTGCTCCCCCCATTCTCCTGCATTCCAGGTCCCCCCCTGTTCTTCCTGCTATCTGGCCCCTGCCTCCTGCCTCCCACTCCCTTTCCATCTCTAACTACCCTGTCATGGCTACATCACCCCCTCATCCTTGAGCAGAAGAAGAAATTGAAGTGGTTACTGAGTGTAAGGTCTGATCCACCTCCCACTGTGCTTCCTTCTGTCCAGCCCTGGCCATCTGCCTACTTCCTGAGAATGTTGTCCTCCGTCTCCCCTTGTGAGGGCCCCAGTTTCCTGCCTGCTCTTGGTAGTGTCCTTTTGGACCCTCTCTGCCAGGTTCCCTATGTGACCCCTGAGTATTCTCCTGCACTCCATTCCCTATGCCCCCACCCCCAGTGCTTGGTGCAACCCTGTGGGAGATTCCCAGCCCCCTTCCCCAACCATACCACCCCCCTTCCCCCAGCTTTCTCCTAATCCCCGCAACCTCCTGCCTAAGCTGTGCTAGCTGGTAGCACACTGGGCAACCACCGAACTTCCAAGCCCAGTCCAGTATCATGGCTGCTCCACACCCTGTGCACCCCACCACCCTCCAAAGATCCCGGCCCTAATGATGTGTGGTTCCATCCCTTCCAAATAGGTTTCCTTGGGTGAGCCACCAGGTTCCCCTAGTCCAAGATACCCCTACTGCCTCATCAGGTCACCCACTAATCTTACAGACAGTCCCACTGTACACCAGTAACCCTGTTACTAGGTGCAGTACAACACATTAAATTTATAAGGAAATGAACAACTCCCAGCTCCTCTCTCCCAGCCTTTAAATCCTACCCGAGTGGCTAGAACTACATGAGCTGCACCTGCTGCCTTTTCCTCCAATTGCAGGGCAGGTGTTCCCTATAAATTTGCAGACTTCTGGGGAGGGAGGGAGGGGTGGGGAGGGTGGGTTTTGGGCAGATACCTGACTCGAGAGAGTGTATCAGCCCTGTGTCTCCCCTCCAAGCCCAGCAGCCAAAGAACCAGGCCCAAGCAAATCCCACCAAATAGGTTTTAAATCAGAAGAAATAGGCCTCTACCAGCGCAGTCTGTTACATAGTGAAACACCACAAACGAGCCCCACTTACAGCCACCAAATCAGTTTACAAACATCCAGCAGCACCAAAACAATACCCTGCTAGCCCCTTAGAAGTAAGAAAGAAAAGAACTAACTACAAGTAAATCCACAAGAACCCTGTGAAAACAACAGCAGCAGCTACTGTCCTGGAACACAACTGATCCTGTCCCCTTCCAGTTCTTTCTGAGAAGACAAAGCAGCTAACACCTCAATCTGATTCAGCTCTGCCTCCAGTCAATTGGCTGAGTGAGACCTGGCCAGACCATTAACACCCCTCCCCCACTATGCAGTAACCTTTACAGCTAATGGAGTCAGCACAAGGAATCAAAATTCAAGTCCAAGCCCCCAAAATATGTTTGCTGCCAAAGGAAACAGGACTCCAATTTAATCAGCTTTACTAACAACACATCAAAATAGGCTTGAAATTAACAGATATAGGTCTCCAATTCAAATAACCATCTCCAAGCAAATCCCACCAAATAGGTTTTAAATAAGAAGAAATAGGCCTCTGCCAGAGCAGTCTGTTACACAGTGAAACACCCACAAAATGAGCCCCACTTACAGCCACCAAATCAGTTTACAAACATCCAGCAGCACCAAAAACAATACCCTGCTAGCCCCTTAGAAGTAAGAAAGAAAAGAACTAACCTACCAAGTAAAATCCACAAGAACCCTGTGAAAACAACAGCAGCAGCTACTGTCCTGGAACACAACTGATCCTGTCCCCTTCCAGTTAGTTCTATTCTCAGATCCTCTTCCCCCAGTTCACCTCTGACCAACCAGGTCCTGCTCACAGTCACCATTGTAAGATTCAGCAGGTTCTACACCAGATGACAAAGCAGAACAGGTTGACCCCAAACACATTATACATGCACAAAGAAAAGTCAGTTTATTATCAGCTGGGAGTTTGGAACCCCCATCATAGTGATGTCATCATAAAAAAAACTCAGTGAGCTTACAGTAAACAATCATACTAAGATAAGATCACATCATATTGCTATGGCAATGGGCTCATGTACACATGGAGTGTGTATTCTACATTATCCTGATTGGCAAATTTGGTGGACCGTATAGCATTTATCTAAGTTGTCCCTTCAGATGAAACAACTAAAATGTTGCAGGTTTGGAGTGTCCTTACATATTGCACCTAGGACAATGGCCTAGTCAAAAATAAGTTGACATATTATTATTTGCTGATTTCAGCAGTGTGCATCATGGCTATAGAGAGTGCTCTAGGATTAGAGATATACTGTATCACAGGTATTATATAGCATTATGGTTATATTCTTATAGCAGCAGGTGGTGCTGTAGACCACCAATGTATAAACATAGTTCATTTCTACATTTTCAGTACTTTTCTACTCAGTGATCACTCTGTCTGGAAAGGCATACTTTTGGTGATAGCATTCCATAGCAGAATTACATCTAGACAAGCCAATAACTAAGCATAATCATATATATATATATATAAATATATATATATATATATATACATTATATATATATATACACACACACACACACACACACACATATATATGTGTGTGTATATATCTATATATATGAATATATATAGATATCTATATATATGTGTATATATATATATATAAATTACTGGCCCGGTAAGGCCAGTATAGTTAGGGTTGCACTGTCACTTGTATGTTAAACCTCAATGTTTGCACTTTAATAGCTTTGCAACCATTTATCCAGTTTGCCTGAAATGTGGAATGCACAACTGTCTACCATAAATCTCTGGATCTGAAAAGTTTCATTCTGGTCAGACGTATGTTTGCGGAACCATGGGGCACTTAATATGTGAAAAAAATCACACTTTTTTGTTCATTTGTTGGTAAGCCATAATGGACTGAAGAATGCATCTGAGTGGCTTCAGATTTGTTTCTCTACATGTATCCTGGGTTTAACTGGTGCCTTTTGCAGATTTAGTGACAAAATATTGCTCCATTCAAAAGTTATTACATTTTTTCATGTCCCATTATAGCCTATGGTAAAACTTATATGTGCAATGCGAAAACGTTCGCGATCACATTTTTGTTGTTGAACTCCCCGAAATTGTTTTTGCGCTGCTGCCATCTTGTTTTTCAGTTAGCGACAGAGAAAAAACATTGTAATTCAAAAAATAATGCACTTTGGTAAACACCAACAGTTGTGTTTACCGAAGTGGGCCCTGAGGACCATGACCCTGGCATTAGTTTATGTGTAGGTTGTCTGCAAATATGTTTTTTTTAATTGTTAATCTATTTTGATAGTGTCAACATTTTTTGTTGCTGCACAAACATTCAAGTTCAGGAACAAAAGTAACCATGGCAACATTTTTCTGTGTGTGACAACATTTCAATTATAGAGACAGAAGAGTCGAGAAAACATTAAAGTAATTGTGGTAACACTGCACAAACACATTTTGCTATGTGTTGTTTTCTCTGTCACTTCATTTTGGCAAGCAGGATTGTGCTATTGGCTTGAAAGTTTCAGAGTGGCAAGCTCTAGTGCTACAGATGTGCCTTTTGGTGGTTTGGTACAAAAATATTGATCAGGCCCATAGTTACAGCATTCCAAAGTTAATACATTTTGCCATAGGATAACATTGCGGTGCCTGTGATGCCTTTTGGTGCCCGTATCTCGAAAACGGTTCTGTTTACGGATTTTTCATTGCAAAAATATACTGAAGTAGGTTGGGAAACCATTAATACCATGAATTTTGATTTTTTTTTCTACCTTGAACGGTTACTGAGATATTTGGAAATTAGTATTGCAATGGCATACGCATATGATTGTTACAAGGTCTGGTTGCTCTATGGGGCTGTTGTGTTGTTCTGTACTGATGTGTAAGTGGAAGCACAGCACAATGAGGGCATACAGAGCCACAGATATATATAATTATGCACAAATGGGACCCACATTCCTACTTACAGATATTGGTTTGATGAGAGGTGGTTTGTATGTCACAGATACATATGAGTATGCACATTCAGACCC
Source organism: Neoceratodus forsteri (assembly GCA_016271365.2). Taxonomy (NCBI): domain Eukaryota; kingdom Metazoa; phylum Chordata; order Ceratodontiformes; family Ceratodontidae; genus Neoceratodus; species Neoceratodus forsteri. The sequence goes on from CM028134.1 coordinate 884,027,848, forward strand.
CATGCTCCCAGTTACACATATTTGTTTTTGAGAGGTGGTTTGTTTGCCACAGATGTGTATGATTATGCATTAATGGGCACCTTGGTGGGAGTGTGGTGCCCCACACTCCCACTTATACCTATTTGTTTTTGGAGAGGTGCTTTGTTTGCCACAGATGTGTATGATTAACCACAAATGGGCAGCTTGGTGAGAGTGTGGAGACCCCCCCCACACACACATATACACACTGTTCTTGGGCCAAAGATACCATTGTTGCCCCATATGGCATATATCCACCTCCTCCCCCACCCTGCACATGAGTACCATCTACTCTGATATGCACAGACAGACATATAGACCTTATGGGTGCATGACACTAACATTCCCTCCCTGGATAGCTTTGGTGGAAGTGTGGGGCCTCAAGGGCTCCATGCTCCCACTTACACATATTTTTGGAGAGGTGCTTTGTTTGCCACAGATTTGTATGATTATGCACAAATCAGCAGCTTGGTGGTAGCGGCTCCCACTTACACATACTTGTTTTTGGGAGAGGTACTTTGTTTGCCACAGATGTGTATGTTTATGCACAAATGGGCAACTTGGCGGGAGCATGGGACCCAAAGAGCCCCAATGCTCCCACTTACACATATTGGTTTTTTAAGGTGTACTTTGTTTGCCACAGATGTGTGTGATTATGCACAAATGTGCAGCTTGGTGTGAGTGTGGGGTCCGAAGAACCCCACACTCACATTAACCTCCTTGCCCCATGCTCCCTCTTACACATATTTTTTTTGGGAGATGTGTTTTTTGCCACAAATGTGTATAATTATACTCCAATGGGTAGCTTGGTGGGAGCATGGGCCCTGGACTGTCACAAGCTCCCACTTACCTCTTGGCCCCACACTCCCACTTACACATATTTTTTGGGGAGGAGCCCATGCTCCCACTTAGTTGTGGGACCCCATCTCCCACTTACACATATTTGTTTTGGGTGGTTGCCACACATGTGGATGATTATGCTTGTATTGGGAATTTGCTTTGAAACAAAGACAGGAGGTTAATGATATAAATAAATATATATTTTATTTATTCAAAATAGATTAAATCTAATAAGTGTTAGCAGTTGTACAAAAATAGATTGATATAAAAAACATATAAAAATATCCTAATGCCTTTATGTTTTTATTATTCTAAGTAACATAAAAAAATATTTCTTGTCATTGTGGTATTAAGCATATATATATATATATAATGTATGTAAGAAAAACAAACAAACTTATTTTTATTTATAAAAGCAAAAACAAAACAGAAACAGAAAACAATTAGAAAAAAAAACAAATTGAGACAGATTTGAAGCAGCTGCCTAAGCTGCTGAAGGCTTTGGGAAGACATGGAAAGGGGTGGCCAGGTAGGAGGATGCCGGAGGAAATGGAAGCCACTTTGTTGGGGGAAGGTGCAGAACAGTTGCTGGGGTGACTGGCAGATACTGTTCCTACTGAAGATCAAGGTCTTCTTCAGTTGCTGATGTTTCTTTGCTGGCCAACTTCATTATGGTGCTTGTGAGTGAATGGATAGTCTGATTCAGGTACTGTATTTGCATGGAATTTGTTTTAATTTGGGTTTCCATGTGGCCCAGTTTCGTAGTGTTGTTCACTGTCTGTTTGTTGTTTCTAATAATTTTATTATTTTATCGAATTATTCTTGAGTTTTTTGTTGTACCTGAATCAGAGTGTCCAGTCACTCACAGATGGCAGCTGTATGCGTTTTATGGAGTTCTTTTGAAGAACAAAAAGAAAAGAGGAAAAAAAAGAATTGTATGTTGGGTTCTGTATCTGCAAAATACAATTCACTGTGACTCTCTATATGCCATTTTAACAACCGTTGTTTGCATGTTGACATTGAAATAACCAAACAATGTACAGATATTTGATGATCTGTGAAACTCTTCTTACTATACATATTACTATGAATTCTTGGTAAATGCATGACTTGCAGGTACTGAAATACAAGATTGCTATGATTGTTTGTTCTCTTAACTTGCATATTTACCATGGGAAATACAGTGTTTAACTAAATTGTGATAGTGCATAACGAAGTGTTGTTAACCATATCATACTGTATAGTGAAGTATTGTTTGCATAGAATTTGATCTATTTAAAAATGCTGTTTTAGCAGAGTTCAGAGGTCATGGAATGTTATTGTACACTGCTGTGGTAGAATAGCATTCTACTACCTCTAGAAACTGAATCAGTCAAGTAAATTTTGAAAGCAAAAGAACTCACAAAAGACATACTTAACTTACTACTACACATTATAGTAAATAGAGGATGAGCAACTGTAGGCACATCTAGTGTGTTTTGCCACCTCAGGGTTCTGATTCCCATGGGCATCTTGAGTTTGAGGGAATCAGAACCCCTCTGTGGCAGAACTCAGTGGTTCTGCATAGTTGTCCATCCAGTATTCTCTATGTTCAATCTCTTCCTAGCCACTGTTGCACTACAGTTATGAGGTGATGGAATGTGTTTCTATTCCATTGTGCTACAGAACTATTCTAGAACTTTTAGAGACAGCTCAAGTCACTTTTATTTTGAAAGGAAAAGAATTTAAAAACATGTATTTCAAACAGTTGTATGTACTATACTCTGGGTGCTCTCTAGCAGATGTGTCCTTTTTGAGGTGCGTGCTACACTAGTGAGCTACACAGATTTCATGTATAATTAGCTCTGCTGTGAGGTGTGTAAGACCCAGTGCAGTTTGTTCTTTACTAGCACACATATGTGCTACATATGCATCACAGAATCTTGCCTGCCTTTTTGCATGAATTCTAGTGCTGTATGGAGTGCTTCAGGGTAGTGGTAAGCATCACTGTCAGGTCTTTCTTATACACTGATGCTGAAAGCTTGAGTCTACGCAGGTAATAGGCTGTTCTACGCTTATTGACTCCAATATGCATAGCTTTGCTTTACTTACTGTTTACATGAAGTTCTCAGATCCTGTAGAACCTGCTTAGGTTTGACAGGATTTTCTGTAGCTATTGAATGCCACAGTTGTATGCAATGTGTCACACACTTTTCTATCATTGTAAATATCAATGCTTTGTTTGGCTAGTATCTACAATGTCACTGATTAAGAAACTGCAGAATGTCAGGCAAGCAGACACTTTTTGAAAGAGTAATGGCTACTATTATTTTGCCAGATAACTATCCAGAATGAAAACCCATACTTTGTGTATTGTTTACTTGTAAAACTCTTTAACATGTTGTGGAATTTTTATGTGTGGTAAACATACAGTGAGATGTTCCAGGCTCTGGCTGCTGTTCCTGTTCTTCTGTTTTTATTTCAATTTGGATCCTGGTCTCCTGTGATTATGTAACAGTAGAATAGAAAATAAAACCTTCATGAGTTTTATTGTAGTGTGACTGTTCCTTCACTGTAGCTATTAATTTCTGATATATTGCAATAATTATCAAATCATCTATTATTCTGTATATAATGTATGTGTTCTCTTTTTGGTCACTTAAAATGAGCTGTTTACAACTTTGTAATCCCAGATTTGTGAGTTCAGAAACTTATTAACCCCTTTTATATATGGACACAGCAGTGTGTTAACAATATGGAATTCAGTGCCATTTACTATTCTGCTTACAGGGAATATGATTGTCAGTCTCACTACAGTTTTAAATTACATTCCAATAGTCACAGATAACTGTTTATAAATCTACACTTGTCATAACTGAAAGAGATTTTAACTGTTGTGCTATGCAGTCCCAATGTTGTTCTAATATATTTTTTATGCAGTCATGTGCCTGTAGTATTGATTCATTAACAAGGCTAACTTGCAAGAACTGGGGGGAAGGGAAATTATTATCTCAAATACCACATAGTATGACTGATAAAAACTGATGCACAAGTGATGACTTGAATTGTAATTATGTCTTGTGCTTGGTAGGTCACTGGTAAATTTGTTTGAGGTATGCTACTGAGGTTTAGTAATAAACTGACAAGCATTTGAAGTTATTACACTGTAGTTTTTGCCTGTACATCAGGTAAAATTCTGCATACTCTGGATTTTTTATAGACATCCCTTGCTGTGTGTTTATTACATAAAGCTGATGGTCTTTACTCTTGAGCTTTATGGTACATCACACAAGTTGGTTGTGTGGAAAACACATTAGACACTTACATATACATTATTGTCTATTATAAAATGGAGAGGAGAAATCCCAGAAGCTGACTGGCTAAATCAGACTTTGACTTGTGATGATATGTCACAATATAATCACAGTCTAAATCTGATTACCAAGATCAGCTATTTACAAACACTTTAGGGCCATTTTATAATTGCAATAATACATGACAGGGTGTGATATATCATGGGATATCGTCACTTCTCAGGTGCATGAGACCCTCGCTTATGCCTTACAATACACCTGAGGTGTGATGATATCTCATGATATACAATGGTCTGTTATGTATGATTGCTTAATTAAAATTGATTCTTATGGGGAATGATCATTTGTATGACAATGGAGCATTTTTTTATAAATATTTTTATGGGACAGCCACTGATTTATGTAATAGATTATTCTTATGCTGTCTCTGTACAGCTGGTGGTACTCGTATTCAGAGGTGTTTATTATTATGTCCCTTCTTACTCCTCTTGGACTGGTTCTGCCACATCCTCTGCAGGGACCAGGACTGGTACAGCTGGCATTTCCTCAGCTGTGGCTTTAGGAGCTGTTAGGGAAAAAAATAAAAAAACACAGATTTAACAAAAATATATAATGATGTGATTGCATATGTAGGTTTATACTATTGCACCTGTTCATGATAGTTTATTTTTGTTTTGTTGGTTTGTGTCAATATAAATAGCAGAATTACTATATTATATCATGACCTGGGGATCAGAAATTAAGAGACCTCATTGGGGTACAGCTCTCTGCAGATGTAAAAATATTGTGGTACACCCTTATAGGTTGGGGAAAAAAGTTTGTCCAGTTGAAGGCCTCAGTAGCAACAGACTCCTCTAAGCATAATCGTTTCATACATTCAGTATCATAGACTGAGTAATAGAACAAATTAATTATGTTTTAAAGAACTATAATACTAAAATTGTCTACTCTAAACTATGTCTGTTGCTGACCAATTTCACTACCATTTACTATGGTATAAAAAAAGAAAACAAAAAAGTGCACTCTGAACGAAGTGCAAGAATTATTAGAATACCACTAAGCTGGTAAACAGACTGCATGAGTATTTGGTTGTCCACAACAACTGTGATATGACAGTGGAACATGCATATTTGCTCAACTATATTAATAAAACATATATTTATTTCAAATACATAGTTTGGTATTTTCAAGAAGGTGTCTATTAGGAACACCTGTTCATCATGAAACATATTTTCTTTTATAACAATGTGTTTGCACAGGGAAAAGATGTGCTGTGGTATACTGTGCAGTTTGAACTGTCAAGCATCTGTATTAGAATAAAATAAATAATAAAAATGTTTGTGTGTCTGCTACTCATCATTAAGCAATAAGGCAGATCCACTGTTACATTAACAGGAAGTTAATCACTCCATGGGGTGTGATGTGGCACTGGGTGAAGCCAAGTACCATAGTGTCCATTGGGGTTGATTAACTGATTGTTGATATAACTCAAGGGAGTGTATTATTGCTGTCATGGAATGGCTTGGTGCTATTCAAAATAATAGCAGATTTTCAACATGTTATTAGTACATTTCTAGTGTGGCATAGATATATGCTTATTAAGGGAAGATGAGTATAATCTGACTACGCATCAATACAGTGAGGGTGTGGTGTGATAACCTCACTTGCCAGTGATACACTGGCTAATCCGAGTTCAGGAACTTTTCTTGACATTGTATGATTGCTAATTCTTGGTGTTGTCATTTTAGAAGAAGAAGAAGAAGAAGAATCAGCATTTATATAGCGCTTTTCACACACAGTGTATCCCAAAGCACTTTACAAGCAATTCTACGCTGGTAGTTAAGTGACTGCTATATTTAAGTATTTATTATGTAAAACAAAGTCTGCACTTATGATGAATGACTCTTTCTCTCTCTGAACTGTGGCTTGCCTGCCTGAAGACACAGCTGGTAGACTGGTTTGCACCAGTCCCGGTCATTTTCTGGCATCTTCCCTGATTCCCTTAATTTGTAGAATTTTTGAGGGAGTAGCTTCCATTTCCCCTGACATTTCCTCCACCTCTTATTTTCCAGACCCTTTTCTTGTCTGAGATACCTGGACATGCCCTTCCATGTTTCCAAGAGGGGCATGTTTGTGTCCCTCATCACGATCCGTGGATTGCAGATTTTGGACATCGTCTCCAATATAATAGGCAGCTGCTCCGCTGTCTGGTATTGGCTCATGTTTGTAAGAGAAGTAGAGATAAGAAAAATGAATACTATATTATTGTAATATGAATAGTAGAATGGAAAATCATTATAAAATATTGGGTGGTTTCATGAAAATGACAGGTGGCCCCCTCCCACACTCTCACAGAGACAGTTTAACCCCCCACTCACCCCCCTCCCACAACCTGCAGTCTACATGGGTGGATAAGGATGTGCAGATATACTATGACTTGTGTTATTTATTGTAAAATATGGCATAACACACATGACACACACACACACACACACACACACACAAAGACCTTGACCTCCCCCCCAACAAAATAGCCCATATGGGTAGGCGAGGGAGTGCAGCCATAAAATTACTTTCCTTATTTCTTTTAAATTGTGCCCCACCCACAGACATACACAGACTTTCACACCACTTTGTTCCCCTGATCTGACCTGTGAGTGTTTGGGGGATTGTAGATGTACAATACATTCAGTCCTTTATTGAAAAGTATTCATTCTCCCTCCTCCCATCCCATCCAAAGCCCCATTCATGCACCTTGTCTTCCATCTTTCCTGTGTAGCCCCCATGGGTGGGTGAAGCTGTGCAAACAAATTATGCATTTTTTGTTATTCTTGGAAATAATACTCCCTCCACCATCCTCTGCAAACATACACCTCCCCATACCTCCCGAGTAACCACCATGAGTGGATGAGGGATAGGAGACATATAATGAGTTGTGTCATTTCTTAAAAATTACACTACCCCTCTTACTCACACACACATACCTTGCCCACTCACTGACACCACCCCCCCAACAGCCCCTATGGTTGGGTGACAGGGAGTCCAGATGTCCAATGTGTTTTGCTATTTCTTGGAAAATGAGACTGCTGTCTCCAACACCACAGACACACATCTTACAATCCCCCTCAAAAAACTATGCACATAACTCCCCCTGCCCTCACACACCACCCTCACTGTGGGTAGACCAAGGTGATAAGATTGAGTCTAAGCAGGTCAGGTGTGATGTTATGGTTGGCCGACATGTGCTGTATTGTGTAATATTGCTTAGTTGAATGCTATTCTTTAAAATGTGTTTCTAGTTCTATTTTGTGACAAAGACAGTTGGCTCTTAAAAGAGCCTTTTGTTGGTTTGAGCACTTTCTGATGACACACTTTTCTTCAGATGACAGAGAGGATGTCGGAGGTCTCCCAAAAACAGGCAATGGTCAGTGTCTAAGATGTGCACACCGTCTCTTAGGTACAGCTAATCTTTAAAATTCTTAATTTAGGATGACCTATTGTGTGCATGAAATTCTTAATTTCAGGATGACCTATTGCGTGCATGCACAGATCATGTAAATATGCAGAGATGTGAATGTTTGTTTTTTCCTTGCCCTGTTGAGTGGATACATATGTTGATCTGCATGCCAGAACATACACTCTGTAATATCTGAATATATGATTTTACAGGCAGGTAACATCTCTGTAAGTGGAACTAGGTCCAATTTAGCTTCAGCTACTAAATTCATCTACTTTTTCTCACCTAAATCATTCCCTCTGAGATGGATCAGAAGTATGTCTGGTGCAGTTTGGTTGTGCAAGAGGTTTTGCATGGTTGGCATGTGCTGCGCCCATCTCACCCCTCCCTTCCCAAACCAGTGAACCTTGCAATTGGGAAGGTTCCAGTCACTGCCAAAGTGACTTCTCTTGGCATATTCACCACTTCAATGAATTAAACTGCTGCCTACCATCAACACTGTGATTCTGGAGTTTTCTGCTATGCTCCAAGTTTCTTGTAACACAGATAGACAGAGAGCTCAGTAAGACAGTCTGAGTCTGTTGCTGGCTAGTCACATCTGAACTGTGGTAGTAATTTTCTAATTGATTTTTTTATTCTTCCTGGGACAGATAGCAACAGTACTAAACTACATATTTATTGACTGTTATTACTTCTGGGGGTGCCAATAGAAAAATTCCACTTCATCTGTGCAAGAAAATATTTTGTTATTGGCTGTGGCACAGTGGATTAATGGTCTAGTGGATCAATAATTATATGGTGCTGTATCTGTTATTGTGTTAAAAGCCCACACTCTCTGGGTGTACTCTCCCTGTTAGTATTACATTTTATTGGGGGGGTTGGTTGGTAGTGTGTGTGGGGGGTGTATGGTTAAAGGGAAGAGTTGTTTAGTGTATGAGTGAGTGAGTGTGGTGGGATATATATTTTCTTTTTGGCTTTAGGACTAGGTAAATATGTGTTAGGGTGTCTGGTGATGCGGGGCAGGCCAGGCTCGTGGATGGGGTGTCCCATCTCTATGACTTATGGCCCTTCACCACCCTGCCAGTATCAGATACTACAGCTCGTCTTTGCCCGGGAGGTCGAGATTGGGAGAAGACATTTGGGCAGGAGCTGGAGGGTGCCCCATGCATGGTTGAGGGGAGCAGGATAGAGGTGGTTGGGTGCAGAAGGCACCTGGGGATATGATGGAGATTGGAGAGAAGCCAAATATGTTTAGTTCCTGTCCCCAGAGTACCCATGAGATCAAATGGGCAGGCAGCTAAAAGGGCTTCACTGTCCACCAATCCCCTGAGGGTGGTGCTGTGCAAATGCCAGGTCATTCAGGAATAAGACTGCAATTATTGCAGATCTGATTTCCGTGGTGGATCTGACTTGCATTATGGAGATCTGGCTAGGGGATGATGCTGGCCCAGTGTTAGAGGCCGCCTTCCATCCCGGGTACTCTGTTGTGCACTGCCCCAGAGTGGAACGCAGGGGAGGGTGAGTGGCTATCCATTTTAGAGCTGAGCTAGGCTTCACAATGCACCCAGTGAGAATACCGGGATCTTTTGAATGTTTGGCCATCCATGGGGGTCCAGACACAGGCTGCAGGATTCTCCTGATTTACCGTTCACTGGGGATGGCAGGAGAGTTCCTGCAGGAAGTAGGTGACTTTGTCACTGGTGAAACATTGGAGTCCTCCAGATGTTTGGTCCTGGGGAAGTTCAATGCTTGGGCTGATGATGAGTCATCTCTAGGTTGGGTTATCACTTCCTCCAGATGATAACATCTCTGGGTCTGTCTCAGGTAGTTACTACTGTGACCCATCAGGGTGGTCACATGTTGGACCTGGTCTTCTCACTGGGGCTTGAGATCAAAAATCTCAGGACTGATAATGTCATTTGGTCTGATCATTGCACAGTGGAGTTCTCGCTCAAGGCCCTCCCACAAGTTCCCTCCTCCTGCAGAGATGGTCAGCTACCACCCTTTAAGGATGTCACAGAGTGGTTCTGTGATAGTTTGGGGGCCTCATAATTTTGTGCTAGATATTTTTCTTCCTGCCCTGTATGTTAGAAAAGATGGGTAATTACCAGAATTAAATAACGGAATGAAGGATTTAATGTTTGAATTAAGTTAACAAAAATGGGGCCGGTTTGAAATAAAGATATTTACTCTAAGATAGTTGGGGTTGTAAACTGCAGACAAGGACAAACGTGTTGAACTTAAAAGCAGTATGGGGGAGGTTGTGCTCCTTGTAGGAAAGGAGTCCTGCTTTGACCCTGGAAAAAGAATGTTTAGAACTGGTTTCTCTTGGCAGGCTAAACCCTTGCTTTAATGCCTGCATATCAGTTCTATCCCGGTAAAGAAAATCCTCCATTTTAATAATATGCAGGACGTTGCATAAAAATTCCCCTCTTACTGTCCTTTCAGTTTGTTAATCTTAAACTTCTACAATGCAAGTGTTTTTTGAAGATGTCATTGTAAATTCACCTAGGGAAAAATACTTTATATGCCCCGATGCTTCCGGGTATCGTAGCTTCAGAATGACACTCGCGGTTGTGAGTAGTTTAAAAGGTGTAATCTCATATATGTGTTAAAACTATCCCTTAAGGTATAGTTGGGGTAGTTGTGTGGGATGTTGGCAGGAATTAAAAGCTGAATAATGTACACCGCATGGAGATAAAAGCAATACATTATGTGTTTTCATTTTCAGGTATTGTATTTATTTTGCTGCTCACCTGCAGTGTTGAATTTTAGCCATACGCACACTATCAGGATGCTACAGTTTGGGAGTTTATGCAGTAGACTGTAAGCACACTTTTAGAAGGCAGGTTAGTATAATTACTTTTCCAATTTTTTTTATTAAGGCATTTTAGTACATTGAAAGGAATAATAAAAGAAAAGAAAGTATGCTTTAAAATACCCTAATGAAAGCCTTGTTTTGCCCTGCTGTGCCTCCATGGGCTTGCTTCCACTTTGCAGGCTTAGAGATATTGTTGAGAACCTCATGGTTCTCTTCCTTGCCCCCATAATGCTGTGTTTCACAAGAGCTGTGAAAAAGTGATTAAGTGATGCCATTGAACTCCTGTGCAACAGTATGAAGTACGAGCTCTGAAAATCTTTACCTGCTCGGACGTGTGCACAGTCATGAAGGTATTTAAACCTTCTAATCTCCCTTAGCTTTGAGTTTTCTGTAAATAATATAGAGTTTAGTACTCTACATAACCTCCTTGGTTGAAATAATGCATTTTTGTGGTGTTTTGGAGTCCTTGGAGAAACGAGGGTATTCCTGTTGCTGTTGGCGTTTCAGAGCTCCTGGAGACCAACCTCTTTTACTTCCAGCACTTCTCTAAGAGCCAGCCGGCCTCTTCCTGAACCCTTTTGAGCTGCTTCTGGAAGAGGTGGTTCTTCCTGATACCAGAGAGTGTTTAAAAGAACTCCTAAAAGACTGTAATACATTTTACTGACTGTATGTAAGTTGCTAAGTTAAAGAAAATGTGTTTATGATATATGAAATAAATATTTGTTCAGTAGTTAAAGAATTTATATTTAAAAATGTATTGGTGGGTGGAGTTAGCTTGTCACATGGACTCTGAACTGTATAAAAGGTAAGATAGTAGTTAGAAATAGCAGATGTGATCCAGAGAGAGAGAGAGAGTAGAGAGGATCAAGGTCTGGTGAGATCTCCAGGGAGCGATGTTAATGGTTAAAAGAAAAATGTGTTAAACCTGATCTAATGATGTTTTCTAGTCTTATGAAGTGACATTGATGTTCGCTGTAAGGAATGTATCCTGCTACTGAAAAAATATTAATTATAAAATAAATTTTGAACTATATAAAGAACTGCCATCATGTCACACTGCCTGTTTTTGTCTACAAAAGCTTGTGCCCTATCACAAAGGAGTTTGATCCTGGAGGGTTTTCAGGCAGTAGTAGACCTATCTAGTGTGGACAGTGCATGCAGGGGAGGTGTGGGTGAAGCAGTTGCTGCCTATAATAGGCAGATGACTGAGGTGCTCGACTCCCTTGCACTGGTCCATGTGCAATCCAGATCTTCTCACCTGAGGTCCCCATGGTTTGATATTCTTTAGGTGAAGCTACCTCTACCTGGAAGCTGCAACACTGGACTTAGGATTTTCCAGAAAGCAAGTTGTGCTCACAACAGAGGGAGGTGAACCTTACAATTTACAATTGTCTTTGGTTTGAAGCAGATTCCTTAGGAAAGTTAATATTCTTCAGGTGGAGGATACTTCTAACTGAAGGGTGAAATAATGAACTTAGATTTATCAGAAAAGGCAGTCTTTCAATCAACAGAGGGAGGTGGATCTTGCTTTACTTTTGTTACAATTGTTAAGATTTTCAGTGCAAGAAGAGTTTAAACCAACAGGGACTGAATACTGTTTACTGTGTCTGTCCTTGTGCACAGCTGACTTAATTGCAGTTTGTGATTGACTGCTTGCATTGCAATATTTGTAATACTGTGTTATTCACTGGGGCTAAGAATTTGTCATAAGACCTGAATTGAGAGCAGGTTACAGGCTGTGTATTTTACCCAGACAGTGCCCAGGGGGTGGAAACTGTTTTTCCTTTTGTTTATCTCTGTGTGCCTTAAAAGGCCAGGCCAGACTGTGTCAGAAAGTGCTTACATCACAGCTACTTATCAGCCAATAGCTTTGGAAGAGTCTTACAGACCTGATAACAGTACTAATTTTAGCAGGCTCATCAGATAACCTAATATTCTTCAGGTGAAGCTATCTCTGGCTGGAAGCTGCAACACTGGACTTAGGATTTGCAAGAAAGCGAGTTGTGCTCACAACAGAGGGAGGTGAACCTTACAATTTACAATTGTCTTTGGTTTGAAGCAGATTCCTTAGGAAAGCTAATATTCTTCAGGTGGAGGATACGTCTAACTGAAGGGTGAAATAAGGAACTTAGAATTATCAGAAAAGGCAGTCTTTCAATCAACAGAGGGAGGTGGACCTTGCTTTACTTTTGTTACAATTGTTAAGATTTTCAGTGCAGGAAGAGTTTAAACCCACAGGGACTGAATACTGTTTACTGTGTCTGTCCTTGTGCACAGCTGATGTGTTTTGGGGCTGACTGCTTTCAGAGCACAAGTCACCAGGCTGTTTTGGGGCTGGGGAGGTTTACCTGTGTCTGACTTGGATGTTTGGATTTTTCTCTGTTTGATTTGCAGGGTATTGCTCTGTCAAATTGTCGTGTAGGGCATTTTGCTGACAGGAAGGTCAACAGGTCAACACTCATCCAAGCGGTGGGTCAGAGCTTTTAGCTGATTGTTTTGTGAGGGCACAGTTTAGGCCCATACTCTTCCAACCCCTTACCCCACCCACCCCTGGTAACATTTCCTTTATATCTGGTGTTCTGACATCATTTCCTCAAGAGGGCAAAGTGCATATCACTGTCATATCCTCTCTAGCACACTGCACTGACAATATAAGCATACACATTATATAATACATATATTTATATATAACAAACCAATCACACACACACACACACACACAAAAACAAACAAAAAGCTAAACAAGGTAGACAGACATATGGGGAGTAGTGCAATGTAGTGGCTGTAGGCATCAGTTTTCTGGGAGTCTTTCTGGAGGCTGAGATACTGCCCTTTTGGCAGACAACTCTCTGCCCTGAGGGAGGAAGTTGCCCATCTTCAGGCTGCACTGAACAGTAGTAAGGGAACCTCCCGAATCCAGGGAGCACCAGAGTCACCACCACTACCTCAGAGGTTGCAAAGAAAGCACAGCAGTTGGACCACAGTGGGCTCAGTGAGGGTAAGGGTGGTGGAACAGAAGCACACCCAGTCAGTTGTTCCACTCCACAATCCATACACCATTCTGGGGGAGCATAGTTCCCCTATGGATGCACCTGCAAAGGAGACTAAGGAGGTTGCAGACAACTGTCACAAGGGAGGCCCTCAGGAAGGTTGCAGAGGGCACCACAAGGAAAGGAAGCAGCTCTTGGTGGGGGACTCAGTTATTAGGGGGATAGAACCGGGGGAGCAGGGAAAACTGAAGTAAGGTGCTAGCCTGGTGCCATGGCTTGGAGGGACAGGAAGCGCATCCTTAGGATCAAGAGAACAGTTGCATGAGAGTCTGAGCTGGACATCATTGTCCACCTAAGGACAAATGACTTGGCTCATCATGAGATTAGAGCATTGCAGAAGGACTTTGTAGAGCTGGGGAGGGGCCTAAGACAAGTAGCACACACAGTATCCATCTCAGAGCTGCTGGCTGTCAGTGGCATGGGTGAGGCGAGGGTACTTGGCACCATGCAGTTTAACAAATGGTTGAAAAAATGGTGTGGAGCACAAGGGTTTGACTTCATTGGGGACTGGAGTTCCACTTGGAGGGACACCAGCCTATACTGGCAGGATGGTCTGCATCTGTCCAGGAAGGGAACAAGTATTTTGGGCAATCAGTTTAAATGCTTCATTGGCAAGCTTTTAAACTAGTCAAGGGGGGAGGCACTGATAAGCCGCAGGAAAATCCCAGCCTCCTGTACAAAACAGGGTATTAAATGATAAAAAGACCAAGGTAGAAAGGTTGGTGGGGGATGCTGCTACAGAAGGTAAAGCCACTAAAAAATGGAGAGCAATGAGTACCAATGCCTGTAGTCTGGGTAACAAGCTTCCTGAATTAGTGGCCTTGATGGAGGAGGAACATCTGGATATCATGGCAGCCACAGAAGCATGGTACACACAAAACCATGATTGGGACATAAACATACCAGGATACACTATCTACAGGAGGGACAGGGAGAGTAAAAGAGGAGGAGGAGTAGCTCTCTACATAAGGGAAGGAATCAAAGCAACAGAACAAAAGGGTAAACAGGGAGGAGAAGAAGCACTGTGGGTCAATTTGGAGGCAAACAATGGCACCACAATCTGCACAGGGGTTGTATACAGACCCCCCCTCTCGGGGGAGAAAATGGACAAGGAAATGATAGAAAGTATACTTAGAATGGCAGAGAAAGGGGAGATATTGCTGAACGGTGATCTGAATATGCCAGATGTTAACTGGAGTGCAGTTGCAACAGCCACTTCTAAGAGTGGGGTTATTCTAGATGCCCTACAGGGGGCATGACTTAGACAACTAGTATTGGAACCCACTCGAGAGGGAGCAGTCTTAGACCTGGTTCTCTCAAATGGAGATAGAGAGAGAATCACAGATGTAGAAGTGAGTAGCATCTGGGAACTAGCGACCATCGAACAGTATGGTTCACAATAAACACAGCAATAGCGTCAAGCCATACAAAGGCAAAAGTACTGGACTTCAGGAGGAATGACTTTGCCAAAATGGGTGAGTGCCTAAGAAATGCACTAGCAAATGGGCAGGAAGGAGGGGTGGAAGAACAATGGTGAATAATAAAAACTGCCATCACAGAGGTAACAAGCCTTAGTGTGAAGCAAATAAACAAAACAAAATGATGTAAGAAACCACTATGGTTCTCAAAGGAGGTGGCAGTGAAGGTTCAAGAGAAAAAGAAAGCATTCAGAAAGTACAAGGAATCACAGAAGGAGCATTTTAGGATTTTAGGGGGGCAGACTTTGGGAAAATGGGGAGATACTTGAAAGAGGCATTAAGGGGAATGGGACAGGAATCGGGGTTGAGGAACAGTGGGCAGTATTTAAAATGGGGATTATAAGAACAACAGAATTATGCATTAAGCAGGTTAGCAAGAGGAAAAGGAAGAGGAGACCATTATGGTTTTCCAAAGAGGTAGCAAAGAAAGTGAAAGCCAAAAGATTGCATTCAGGCAATACAAAAAGACACAGGCAGAAGGGGATAGGGAGAAGTACCAGGAGAAACAAAGGGAGGCAGGGAAGTCAGTAAGGGAAGCCAAAGCTCAGACAGAAGAACACATTGCAAAATCAGTGGGTAAAGGGGACAAAACCTTTTACAGGTACATAAGTGAAAAAAGAAAGACAAAGGGAGGGATAGTGAGACTGAAGGGGGAGGATGGGAGCCACATGGAGGATGACAACAATAAAGCTGACATATTGAACAGGTATTTCTGCTCAGTCTTTACTAAGGAAGAGGGGGGTAATGGGTCTGAAGGGAGTACAAGGGGTGAGAATGGTGCAGAAATGGACACAAGTCCCTTTACACGAGAAAGGGTCCTGAAGGAACTGGAAGTAATAAGAGCTGATAAAGCAATGGGGCCAGATGGGGTGCACCCAGGGTCCTTAAGAACTAAGAGAGGTGGTGGCTGAACCTCTGGCTATCCTGTTCAGCTAATCACTGGAAACAGGGAGGTACCCAAGACTGGAGGACAGCAGATGTAGTCCCCTTATACAAAAGTGGGAACAAAGAGGAGGGAACCACAGACCAGTCAGCCTCACCTCGGTAGTGGGAAAGATCATGGAAGCACTACTGAAGGAGAGATTGGTGGAACATCTGGTTTCAATGGACTACAGGACCCAAGGCAGCATGGTTTCACCAGGGAGGTCATGTCAGACCAACCTCATTGAATTTTTTGACTGGGTGACTGGGAGGTGGATCAGGGAGGGCAGTGGACATGGCCTATCTGGACTTCAGCAAGGCCTTTGACACTGTGCCACATAGAAGACTATTACACAAACTGGGGAATATGGGTGTGGGCAGGACAGTAGTGTGGTGGGTGGTAACTGGCTGGGTGGCAGACACAGAGGGTGGTGGTAAATGGCTGTCACTCCACAGAGGGAAGAGTAACCAGTGGGGTACCACAGGGATCAGTGCTGGGACCGGTCCTATTCAACATCTTCATCAGTGACATTGCACAGGATCTAGAAGGCAGAATTTCACTGTTAGCTGATGACACAAGCTCTGTAACAGAGTAGACACACCAGAGGTGTAGACAGAATGAGAAGGGACCTGCAGAAACTTGAAGAATGGTCAAGGGTTTGGCAGTTGAAATTCAATGCAAAGTGCAAGATAATGCATATGGGGCACAAAAACCCTGACACAATATATCAGTTGGGGGGTGAGGATATAGCATGCACCAAGCAGGAAAGGGATCTTGGGGTTGTCATCTCTGATGACCTCAAGGTAGGGAAACAGTGTGACAAGGCATCAGGTAAAGCAAATAGGATGCTGGGATATATAGGCAGGGGCATCACCAGCAGGAAAAGGGAGGTCATAATTCCACTATACAAGACACTAGTGAGGCCCCACCTGGAGTACAGTGTACAGTTCTGGAGACCATACCTACGTAAGGACATAGACAGGGTAGAGAAGGTTCAGAGGAGGGCAACAAAGATGGTGCATGGGTTGCATCACAAGTCCTATGAAGACAGGTTGAAGGAACTGAACATGTACTCCCTGGAGGAGAGGAGGGAGAGAGGGGATATGATAGAGGCATACAAGTATCTTACAGAGGGAACAGGGTGCAGGAAAACACTATTTTAAGTGAAAAGATGTTTAAGGACTAGAGGGCATGGGATGAAGTTGGAGGGAGGACGATTCAGAGGAAACATGAGAAAGAATTTCTTCACAGAACAGAGTGGTGGACAAGTGGAACACCCTGCCAGAGGAAGTGGTGGGGGCTGAAACAATCATGGGATTTAAGAATGCATGGGATAGACATAAAGGAATTCTAGAGGGCAGGGGTAAGGGGAAACAGACTTCTAGGAAAACAAACTGAACTTACAAGCTCAAATGGGCAGACTAGGTGGGCCATTGGCCCTTGTCTGCCGACACTGTCTATGTATCTATGTATAGCATGACAGAGAATTGTATCAGTTAAAGCAAAAGGAAGCTGGGAAGGCAGTCAGAACAGCAAAGGCCTGAAACAAGGAAAAGAGAGCCAACTCAGTTAAGAAGGGGGATACAACCTCTTTTAGGTACATCAGGGAGCGAAGGAAAACCAAGGGAGGGATAGTGAGGCTTAATAAAGGGAAGGGGAGTGGCAGAGGGTGACGGTGAAAAGGCAGAGATACTAAACAAATAGTTTTGCTCAGTATTTACAAATGAAGAGGGGGAGGTACCTAAAGCAAACAATTGAAACACTCTGGATACAGAAGTTGATACCAGCCCATTTACAGAAGAAAGGGTTCTGAAAGAACTCTTAAAACTGAAGGTGTACAAAGCAATGGGGCCTGATGGGATTCATCCCAAAATTCTAAAAGAACTAAGAGTAGAACTAGTGACACCACTGAATACCCTCTTTAACAAATCATGGGAGGATGGGGTGATGCCTGAGGACTGGAGGAGGGCAGATGTGATTCCCCTTCACAAAAGTGGGAGCAGGGCAGAAGCAGGAAACTACAGACCTGTGAGTTTAACCTCAGTGATAGGTAAAATGATGGAATCACTTCTGAAGGAAAGAATTGTCGAGTACCTAGAGGCCAGAGGGTCATGGGACCCAAGGCAGCATGGATTCACAGTGGGAAGGTCATGCCAAATGAATCTAATAGATTTCTTTGGGTGACCAAAGTAGTAGATCAGGGAGGGGCTGTGGACATGGCCTACCTAGACTATAGCAAGGCATTTGACTCAGTCTCACACAAAAGATTAATATACAAATTAGTCAGCCTGGGAGTGGGTCCCAAGATGATAGCCTGGGCAAAGAATTGGCTGGAGAATAGGACACAGGGTAGTAGTAAATGGAGTCCACTCTGAAGAAGGAGGTTACTTGTGGGGTACTGCAGGGTTCAGTATTAGGACCGGTCCTCTTCAATGTCTTCATAGCGACATTGCAGAGGGACTGGAAGGAAAAGTATGTCTCTTTGCAGATGACACAAAGATCTGCAACGAGTTGATGCACAAGGTGGGGTGGAAAGGATGAGAAGGGACTTGACAAGGTTAGAGGAATGGTCAAATGTATGGCAGCTTAGACTCAATGCTAAGAAGTGCAAGGTAATACACCTGGGAAACAAAAATCCAGGGAAGAGTACACAATGAGGGTGAGATACTAACAACAACAAAAATGGAAAGGGACCTGGGGTAGTCATATCAGATGACTTAAAGGTGGGCAAGCAATGTTAGAGGGCAGTAAGGAGGGCTGGGAGGATACTGGGATGCATAGGGAGATGCATCACCAGTAGAAAACAGAAAGTTGTTATCCCTCTGTACAGACAGCTGGTGAGACCCCATCTGGAGTACTGTGTGCAATTCTGGAGACCCAATCTCCACAAGGACGTAGACAAGATGGAAGCTGTCCAGAGGAGGGTAACTAAAATGGTGCAGGGTCTGCACCAGAAGACATATGAAGAGAGACTAAAAGAGTTTAATATGTATAGCCTCGAGGAAAGGGGGGACATGATAGAAACTTTCAAGTACCTCAAGGGAATTAACAAAGTCCAAGAGGGTAGCATCTTTCAAAAAAAGAGGTGTGCAAGAACAAGGGGACACAATTTGAAGATGGGGGGGATGCTCAGAGGTAATGCAAGGAAGTCTTTTTTTCACAGAGAGGGTTGTGGATGCATGGAATGGAGGAGGTTGTGGAGTCAAAAACAGGGTTGAATTCAAGCATGCATGGGACAGTCATAAGGCAATTCTAGGGGTTGGGGGTAGAAAGAAGTAGGCTGCAGGTTAACTAGGATCTGCAGCTTATCCATTATGTAGGGAAATGGGCAGACTGGGTGGGCCAAATGGTCATTATCTGCCATCAAGCTCTATGTTTCTATGTAAAGCACTGAAGATCAAGGTTCAGAGGTTGGAGCGCTGCTGGCAGAGGACCATGCTAGAGGCAGACAAACTGGCCCTGTGTACACACTGTAGTGTGTACCAGGGTGCAATCAACCATAAGAAGGCAGCATTCCTGTCCAGGGACATTGCTGCTGGGAAGAACCAACCAGCTATGCTTTTTCAGATGGTGGATAGACTTTTACATCTGGCCTGTCCACAGTCAAAAGGAGCAGTTTCTGAGACTTTGTGTAATGAGTTTTCTCAGTTCTTCTCAGACAGGGTGTCTGCCATCAGGCAAGGAATTCCACCAGTGAGCCATGTTATGGCCAACAGTGGTCACCTGGATTGTCAACGGGGCACTCCACCTGGTTGGGGGGAGTTTAAACCAGTGGAGGTGGCCGATGTCATTGAGGTGTCCTCGAAGCTGAAGCACACATATTGTGAGCTGGACCCAGTGTCAACTCATTTCTTAATGGGATGTCTTGACGCTGTTGGTCTGGTTTTCACCTTGATTGTCCAGTGTTCCTTGTCAGAGGGGGTCTTCCCAGATGCCTTGAAGGAGGTGCTGGTGAGACCCCTTCTGAAGAAGCCATCATTGGACCCTGACAACAAGGTGAATTATCGACCAGTCTCCAACCTGCCATTTTTGGGAAAGGTTGTGGAGAAAATTGTGGCACAACAGCTGGGAGAACACCTTGAGGCATTTGAGATCTATGAGCCACTCCAGTTGGGTTTTCGTTCAAGATGCTGTACAGAAACTGCATTAGTTCAGGTGCAGAATGATCTCCGCAGGGCGAGAGATCGAGGAGAGGGGACAATTCTCATTCTCCTCAATCTAGAGAATTTGAATTTGACAGCAGATAAGGACCGCTTGGCCCACCCAGTCTGCCCATTTCCCTACCTAATGGATAAGCTGCAGATCCTAGTTAACCAGCAGCCTGTTTCTTTCTACCCCAACCCCCTAGAATTGCCTTATGACTGTCCCATGCATGCTTGAATTCAACCACTGTTTTTGACTCCACAACCTCCTCTGGAAGGCCGTTTCATGCATCCACAACCCTCTCTGTGAAAAAATACTTCCTTACATTACCTCTGAGCTGGCCACCCTCAATCTTCAAATTGTACCCCCTTGTTCTTGCACACCAATTTTTTTGAAAGATGCTACCATCTTGGACTTTGTTGATTTCCTTGAGGTACTTGAAAGTTTCTATCATGTCCCCCCTCTCCCTCCTTTCCTTGAGGCTATACATATTAAGCTCCTTTAGTCTCTGTTCATATGTCTTCTCAGCTTTTCACACGGTGGACCATCATGTGTTACTTGACCACCTGAGGGACGTTTTGGACTCACCGGCACTGTCATTAGCTGCTTTGAGTCCTTTTTGGCAAACAGAAGGCAAAGGATGTTGATGGGGAAATTCTCCTCTTCCCCAAGCCTTCTGTCTTGCAGAGTTCCCCAGGGTTTGATCTTGTCACCGATGTTGTTTGCCATGTATATGCTACCCCAGGTGAGATCATTAGGAAGTACAGCTTGGGGTTTCATTGTTATGCCAGTGATACTCAGCTGTACTTATCCTTTGCCCCTGGGACATCAAATGCAGTGGAAGTATTAAACAACTGTCTTGCCAAGATCAAAGACTAGATGGCCTCTATCTGGTTGCTACTGAACCCTGATAAGATGGAGGTACTGGTGGTGGAGTCGAATAGGAGGTGCAATAGGATGTCCTCTGGGGCAGATGCTGGACTAGTTTTAGACTCTGTCCCATTGATGGCCTCCTCCAAGGTGTGCAGTCTTGGTGTGGTTCTGGACAGTGTTTTGACAATGGAACATTAAGTGTCATCCATTGTTAGGATTAGTTTTTTTCTATCTAAGAAACTTTGCCAGGATCAAACATCTGGTTCTGCCCCTGGACCTCCCCACCTTGGTGCATGCTTTTGTAACATCTAGGCTTAACTACTGTTATGTGCTCTACCTCAGGGTCTCTGGAGGCAACCTCCATCAACTGTAGCTGGTGCAGAGCACAGCTGCCAGGTTGTTGACCGGACGGTCAATATACTGTCATGTCACCCTGGTGCTGCATGAACTGCACTGGCTGCTGGTTAGATGGAGGGTGCTCTTCAAGGCGGGCTTGCTCACCTTTAAGGCCCTACATGGACTGGGCCTTTGCTACTAGGGGGACCGTCTTACACCTGCTGCCCTGGTCCGCTCCCTCCATTCCTCCATGAGGGGCCTCCTAGTGATTCCCAGGATGAGGTTGAAAACAGCCAGCAACGGAGCTTTTAGTGTCACCGGCCCCATCCTGTGGAATTCACTTCCATTATTGGTGAGGGAGGCCCTGTCTGTGGAGGTATTTAAAGCCCACCTACAATGCCATCTGTTCAGCCAGGCATTCCCTGACATTGGTTGAGAACTCAGATTACCAGCCCTTGTTAAGTAAATATGATGATTATGTAATTGTTGAAGATTACCTGTATGGATTTGTAATTATTTATTACATTGTTAGTTGATGTTTTAAATTATTTTATTTGTTTGCACGGCACCCAGACCCTCTGGGATTGGGTGCCAGAAAAATAAAATTTGCCTTGCCTTGCCTTGCCTAAACACAGTTTTGTTTCAGTGGGAATTAAAGGCTTTCTGATTGGATGCTTTGAAAGAACAGAGCAGAAGATGCATTCTGATTTGCTGCTAGCTAGCTTGATACACATGTGCTTGCTCTGTGGGAGTCCCTTTTGAACTGGCATGTGTGGTGGAAAGTATTGTTTCAAGGTTTGTCATAAACTGCTAAAATTTACAATGAAATCAATAATTTAACATTATGAAACTTAAACTACTGAAGATAGGAAGATATTAGCTTTGCACTATTTTTAACAGTTAATATCTGGAAGTTCACATTTTCAATTAATTTTGAGATGATGTACTTACTGTTAATACTGTGCTTGCAGACTGTTTTCATCAAAATGTTGGTATTTCCTTCTTCTTCTTGGTTGTTATTACAGTATGATTGGCTGTCATAAACTGTTTCCTGTAGTACATAATTAAAAAAATGTTTTAATAAATTAGTGGTGTGATATAATTTGCTATTGTGGAGTGTCAATCTTGTCTCGGTGGTCTGTGATTTGCTAGACTTAGTATGTAGGTGTTTTTTTCAGAAAAAAAAAACATGGCCTCTCTTAGTGGAACAAGTTCATAATTTGTTCTCATTTCCATTAATTTAGTAATTCATATGATGTATTTGTGTGATTTTAGCTATATATCACAGGTGTGTTGCTTAAATGTGTTGTTTTTGTACCATTTTCTGGTTGCTAGCATTTTTAGAAACAGATTTTACCCACTTTCTGGTTGCAAAGCATCATGGTAGGCAAAGGTAGAAGGTCACAGAAGCTCAGCAGCAAAATGTTTGCACTATAACATTTTTTGATCGTGCACATACTTCAGTGCTATGTATGGGAGAGCCTCACCACATTTTTTGGCCTAGGCACTATGTTGTTTTATACAGGGGTTGTTCGCTGAGCTCGAAAACTTTTGTGGTTACATTTTTAACCTCGACAACATAATGCATTTCAATGGGACTCTTTCATGGAGATCGAAAGCTTTTGTGGTAACATTTACTTAGCTCGAGAATATAATGCATTTCTTTGGGGTATGTCTGTGTAGTTAGAAAACTTTCATGGTTACATTTTTTAACCTCAATAACATAACGCATTTCAATGGGTCTCATCCATGTAGGTCAAAAACGTTAGCGCTAATATTTTATAATCTCGACAACATAATGTATTTCAATGGGACTCACCCACGGAGCTTGAAAGGTTTCACGCTAACATTTTATGACCTTGACAACATAATGCATTTCAATGGAACTCGAAAACTTTCATGATAACATTTTTTGACCTTGATAACATAATTTATTTTCAATGAGAATTGTCCATGGAACTTGAAAACTTTTGGAATAACATTTTGGGATGTTGACAACATTATGCATTAAAATGGCAATTATCCATGCACCCTGAGAACTTTTGCACTTACATTTTTAGAACTAATAAACATAAAAGATCTTAATTGGGCTCACTCATGTAGTTTGAAAACTTTAGGTGTAACTTTTTTTGTGCTCCACAACCTAGTGTTTATAGTGTTCCTTGGTCACATAGCTCAAAGTCTTTTGATATAAACATTTTTGAGATGCGACAACTTATTATATTTCAGTTGTGTATTTTTTATGAAGGCTGAACAGTACTGTGGTTAGAAATTGTAAACTTTAAGAATATTCTGGATTTCAATTTGGGTTGTTCACACAGGTTGAAAATGTAAGAGATTGCACATGTTATTTATTAGCTCAAGGTACACAGTGACATATTATTCTGATGGTATTTGAAGTGTTTATTGGCAAATATTTATGGCAGCAGGTGACTGATATAACATTTTTTTTATTTTATAGATGTTTGATCCTGAATCATTACATTGGCTGAAATCTGTACTTTCTATAGAGAGAATGCCTACAAGACAGAGAGTAAGCATAGAAGGGATAAGAATAACAGTGAAGTTAAGTTGATGAAGAGTACTATAGGCATAAAAAAATGCCACTAGGAAAGTTAAGGACAGTGCAAGATCTATCAACAGGAAAAGGTTGCCTGGTAATTGTGAGATGCCAGCCTCAGCTTCTTGCTTAGAAAGAAATGTACAGTGCTCGCTCCCTCAGTGTGATGTTGCGATAGCGGAGCATATCAGAGCTGCATAGGTTGGAAACATTTCTATTGCTGCATGTGACAAAAGCACAGTTATGTTATTTGTGGCCATCTTAGCAAGCTGAAATATTTCTGAAAGTTAGCTTCAAAGGCTAAGGTTGATTGGAATATTTCTACAATAATGAGATGTCAAGGCAAACGACTAAAGAGTGAACTGTCCTTGATGAATCTACAACTTAGAGATCGTAGATTTGTGACTATTGCACTTGCTGTTCTTTCACATTTGTGGAACAAAACGATGAGAGAGATTGAACACTTCACTGCAACAGTGCAGTCTGCTCACAGTAGACTGCAAAATGTTGACACTCTCAACCAAGACAACTTTTGGGAAGTCTTCCAAGGCATATGGCTACATAAACAGCACTCGGAGGTTATTTTTTGGCTGGAGTCTTACAAACCAGTTTCCAAGGAAGTTGTAATTTCTGTTGATGAGGTTGGTAAGGCTTGTAGTGTGTTGAGTGTGATAAATGGTGAAGAACCAAGTGTCTCAAATGATGAAACAGACTCAGCAACTGAGACACCAACCAAAAGTTGTGCCTCATGGAGATGTGATGACACTTGTAGTCTGAGGCAAGTGTCATTTGATGCTATTACACAGTTTGTAAAGAACTTTCTTGCAATGAAGAAGAAAAAAAGGTATAACTTATTATGTAAGATTGATCACTGTGAAATTTGCAAGCATATAGGGTTGTTGGGACATTTCTTTGCTTGCTCAGATAGCGGTGTGTGCAACAGTTTATTTCATCACATGCATATGATTGCTGTCCACAATCCTGTGATGCTCAGCTTTGTGTGCAAAATATACCAGATGAGAAAAGCTATGTATGTATACAAACAGTTTGATGAGTCACTGACAACAGGAGAAATGGAAGCTGCAAAACTTGTGATTCAGGATGTGCAACATAACAGTAAACATTATGATGCACCCTGTGATAACACATCTACCACTGAATCATGTAGTCTCACTCTTTGGGAATCTGAGATACTGAAAACATTTGGAAAACCCATTGCCAAGTTTGAAATGGCTAAGAGAGAGAAGTCTGGCTTTGTGTGTGTCTCATGTCACAGACTACTTTACAGGTTGCAGTCTGTAACAGTTGATCTGGAAAAGATTAAATCTTTTAATGACATATGGGCAAGATTTTTGGCCTACTTACTAATAAAGAGTGATTTTGACTTGGACCCAGTGGTCATTATGTGTCACTACTGTTTGTCAAAGGTGAAAAGTAACAATCTGCCACCATGATCTGTTTTAAACAATATGGAGGCAGATGTCACACCTATTGAGACTGCTGCATTGAATATGTTTGTGTGGATACTGATACAAACTATGACACCGTTACAGACAATTCTATGATTGAACACAAGAACATGTAAAGTGCCCCAAAAAGAGCTTGTGAAGTCTCTGAAAGGGGCTGCAATGCATTTACCACTTCCTCTGAAAGAGAACATGGAGACAATCTCAAAGGAAAACAGTATGGTTATACTAGTAAACCATGTACCTACAAAGTCCTAGGTCATTTGGCAATATGTCGTCAATGTTTTCAAAAAGTGAAAAGTGCTCTACACTATCTGAAGAGCAATAATCCTTTCTATGATGAGCTTGACATACATCAACTGTCAGATATGAGTGCTTAATTTGGACTAGTAGACACCAGGAAGCCAAGCATTGAGAAGGTCGATGTTGCAACCCATGAAGACGTATATGAACAGTGCACAGTTCACCCTCTACATGGCAGAGATCCCACTGGTGATAACATTGACCTGTATCAGATGAAACCGGTTGATGGTAGCCCTGTCAGCACATGGGATGAACAACTTGAAGCACAATGTTTCAAAGATCTATTCCCTAAAGGAATAGGAGATCATCTGGATGAATGTGAGGTTCGTGTTCCAGGTGCTGAATACCGTACATCGAGGGTGTTAAACAAGGATGGCAAATTTTGTAAGAACATAGAATATTTGTTCCAACTGTTGTGGGAGAGTGAGCTTAGTATCCTGTCTGCATTCATTGCACATATATTCCGATTGACTAGCCCATTCAAAGGTATCACAGTGGTTGAGTTTCTGCAATGGCTGACAGAAAAGGATGAAACACTTCCGGTGAATTTGACATCAATACTCGAGTCTACGTGGCACGAAAGAATACTGGCATCATAGACACTCTGAGGTCATGACTATGTTGCATGAGTATGGTGCAGCTACTTGATTTGTAACTCTAAACTATACAGAGTACAGCTGGGATGAGTTAGTTGAACTGTTGAGGTAGGCCAATGCTGATGTTGATAACATTTCATCAATGACTCTTGGTGAGATGTGCTCACTTCATCCAGTTTCTGTGTCCCAACATTTTCACCATCATTTCCATGAGATATTGACATTCATTTTATCAAAGGACAATCCTCCTCTTGGGTTAGTTGCACACTACTTTTGGAGGACAGAATATCAGGCACGAGGTGCGCCACACATACATATGCTGTTGTGGATTAAAGATGCTCCTTATATTGGCTATGTGACTTGCCACATCCCTGTTAAGTATGATAGTCCAGCACTCTGGAAGCTGGTGCAAACGTTTCAGCAGTATGTGGGAAGTATGGCGCTGACCAGTCAAGAGTCATAATGAGTGGTACACCAGGTGTCGATTTGGTTTCCCCAGATGTGTCTGCCAACAGGAACATATGAATGACTTGTTCTCAGCTGTGCATCATCTTCAGCTCCCCTGAGGGTTGAAAGAGTAGGAAGAAGGAGCCCACCACCACAGCTCTAGCCACCACAGCAAATAGAATTCATCTCTCCAGAGGGTTGAGAGGGCAGAAAGAAGGAGCCCTCCCTCATAGCTCGCTAGCCGCTGCAGCAAACAGATACGCATCTGGAGCTTCAGCTTGGATGGAAGAGGAGGACCCGCTTTGGTGCCATTTTATAATTCAAACCTGATCTTGTGACTCTTGAACTCAAACTTGTGGCCTAAGTCCTCTGATTATGTATGTCACCACACAAGTGCAGATAGTATGTATTATGACCAAGTCACAGCTAATTGGCATGTTTTTCTGCAGTTTAGCACAGTACTTTAATGTATAGCTCTATGTGGAGAAAAACTCATTAGTTCAGTCTGTACTGTGTTTTGGTCTAGCTGAGTTCTCGACAAATAGCCTGTTCTCTGCATTGTAGCCCAAGTACTGGATTCGAATTAATTCTGCCAAACCTACCTGCAGCTGTTCCAACTTGCAATTGAAATTGATTTCATTTCAATGGGGTCTTGAATTAATTTATTCACACTGCTTGCCTCAATAAATAAGTTGTGCCTGCCCACACTGTTTAAAATATTGTACTAGTTACCAGTACTGTCCCTTGTTACATAGAGCTAAACCTAAATCCTTAGCACACAGTTAATTTATGCCACAGTCAGTGCTGAATCCCAGAGACAAGGGAGCAGAGCCAAATCAGAATGTTAAGGAAGTCCACCAGTGGTTCCTTTAACATAGACCACCTCAGAGTAAATCTCCAACCGGCTGTCTCTTGCGGCCCCCACCCCTATTTTCCATAGCCACTCCTCCAGCCATACCTGTACTAAAGCCACTTTCTCCACTTTTTTGTCAGCAGAATTTGTCTCCACTGAGGGTTGAGAGGTCAGGAAGAAGGAGCCTCCCCCCACAGCTTTCTAGCCACCACAGCAAACATGTATGCATCTGCAGCTTCAGTTTGGATGGGATAGGAGGATGCCACCAAAGCTCATGTTGGCTGCACCACCACCCCATCACCACCCTTGGTGGACTGAGACATATATAGTTGTTCTCATGTGATGGGTAGAACCTATCAGTCAAGTTTCTCATTAGCAGATTATCAGCTCTTGCCTCTAGTGGCTGCTACTGCTATAAATTCTGCTTAGCCACTATGAACTGTGCCACCATGCTGCCTCTATAATAATATGCAGCCTTCTCCTGCAAACTTACCTCTGCTCCACCCCAGCATCCCCGTCCCAATTGCCACATCCCCACATATGATGACCCCACTCCCCTCACCTACTTATCCACCCCTCTCCCTCCTCACCAGGAATCCCCCCTCCTACCCCATTATGGTCCATCCCTATGCTAGCCTCATCCCTCTCTCCTCTCCCCTCTCTTCTCCTCCTCATGTTCCACCCCATTCCCCATCCCCCTTTCCCCTTTCCCCTTTCATACACCCTTCCCTCCTCCCCTCAACCTCCTTAACCTCGAGGCTCTACTCTGGTGCTTAAACCTCCATGCACCACCCTCCATGTGCTGTTCAGGCACAGCCAAGCACTCTCCACTCCTCACCCTCTCCCTCCTCCTCTTGTTCCAGGCTGGTAACATACATCCCAACCCAGGCCCCTCCATGCCCCAACCCACTACCTCCTCATCATCCCTCTTCAAAGGACCGCCCCCCCTTGCCAGACCCTGAGCTCACTTCCCAAGGGCCTCTGTATTTTTTTTTTTGCAATTAATATTTTATTGAACATTTTAAACATACAATTGTGGGAACAATACCAAAACAATCGGTAACATGTAATTAGTTATATATAGCCAACATTCAAGATTACTTATAGCTAAAAAGAAATCACATAGTTCCCTGCAATCCTCCCAACCCCCACCCCCAACCCTCCACCCCCAGAAAAGGCACTGTAAATAATAGTTGAATCAAAGGCAAACAAGGAAAGGAAGGGCTTCTCTGGACAAGATTTTCTATTTGTAAGCCATTTCCAGAGGAGACCAGATTTTTTCAAAGCGGGGTAACACATTATGCAGCATAGCAATCATCCTCTCAGTTCTAAGAAAGGAAAGGAGCTCTGTCAACCATTCAGAGTATGAAATAGGGCGAGGATTCTTCCAATATCTCAATACCAATTTTTTAACTGCACCAGCAACCATGGATATATGGAATTTCCTCTGTTTAACCCTGCAACCCGACATATCTCCTAATAAACATACTTCCGGAGTGAACAGATCCTCTAAACCCAGTAACGGGTCTGTTTTACTTTTGATTTCGTTCCACAGAGGAGCTATGTTAGGGCATGCCCAGAAAATATGTAGAAGATCACCCCCTTCCTTACCGCATCTATAACACAAGGATTCCTCTACTAATTTTAAATCCTTCAATTTCTGAGGTGTATAATAAATATTATGCAGTATTTTGAACTGCATTAATCTAAGATGATCTTGTTGTATCCATTTATGACAATTTTGCCAGATATGCATCCAATTCTACGACATGTTAGGAAATATTTTGGCCCAATATGAAGTTGGTGCCAGATTATCCTTAAAGGCCCAGCTAAACAATGTTGAGTAAATCTTGGAAATAGCTTGTGGGGCACCGACAAATGAGTTAAGATCTTCCCAAAAGGAAATACAAGGTGAGTAAACCAACTTGGTACCAATTCTTTGAATCAGGGCATGGCGCAGTTGGTATATTTTGAAAATGTCTTTATGGAGCAAATTAAACTTCCCCAGTATCTGCTCTGTTGAAATCACACTACCCTCCATGTTTATGAAATCTTTCATGGAACAATCGGCTAACATAGGCAACCAATTCTGTTTAATAGTCTGGTACCCTATCTTCCAGTGCGGGTTTCCACAAATAGGCTGATCCCAATCCCATATGTGATCATATTTTAAAAAGTTACATAGCTGGTTGTGTATTCTAAGCGAGAGTTCAACAGGTGATTTTTTCAGTGATGGAGGGAGCATACGTGGAGGGATATAAAACAAAGCCTTAGGGTTTATATCTAGACTTTTAATAAGGTTAAGCTCTAAGTGAACCCATAGTGGGTATATCCCGTATTCCTGGCAGCACTGTCATAACACATCCATCTCCCATATTTATTTAAATGTGCTGCCCAGAAATACAGCGCAAAATGAGGCATTCTTAGTCCACCAAAAGTCTTGGGAGCTGCCAATTTAGAATACGACATTCTGGCCTTTTTGTGACCCCATACAAAATCAGCCAATTCACCATGAAGTTTCTTGAACCAAGAGAGGGGAATCCAGATATTTAACATAGATAAGGGGTAAAAAAGTCTAGGAAATATATTCATTTTTATAATATTTATTCTCCCCCATAAAGATAGAAATAATTGTGCCCATCTCTTGAGATCAAGTTTGATATTTTGGAGTAAGAGTTCTAGATTGAGCTGAAGCGATTTAGCCTGAGTATTCGTTACAGCGAGACCTAAGTATCGAAAATATTTAGATTCCCATCCTAGACCAAGTGTAGTTATGACCGTTTTAAATACTCTGTTATTTAAGGGGTACACAACAGTTTTGTCTTGGTTAAGTTTATAATTAGATAGTCTGCTGAAATTTTGAATAATCTCCAATAGCTTAGGAATGGAGCAATCAGGTTTTGAAACATAAATTAGTAAGTCGTCGGCGTAAGCCGTGACCTTAATTGTACAACCTCTAAAATTGATACCTGCAATCCCAGGAGATACCACTATACTCCTTATCAGGGGTTCCATATACAAATTAAATAGTAATGGCGAAAGGGGACAACCCTGTCTTGTACCGGCTTGTAATTTAAAAGCAGACAAAATAGCTCCATTACACATAACCCTAGCTGA
The DNA here is from genome assembly GCA_016271365.2 of Neoceratodus forsteri. NCBI lineage: Eukaryota > Metazoa > Chordata > Ceratodontiformes > Ceratodontidae > Neoceratodus > Neoceratodus forsteri. The sequence continues at coordinate 884,058,421 of CM028134.1, forward strand.
TGGATCCGTATACAGTGCTCGGATCCATTCCACGAACTTTCTCAGGAAACCAAATTTGTACATAGTCTCAAAAAGATAGTTCCAGTGGACTCTGTCGAAAGCTTTCTCAGTATCTAAGGAAACCAACGCCATTGGTATCTCAGTCTCCTCAGAAGTCGAGAGCACATGTGCCAGAGTTCTAAAATGGTCAGAGGAGGATCTGCCCTTCATAAAATCCACTTGTTCTGGACCGATCAACTTTGGGATTACCCGGTTGATACGAACAGCCAATATTTTAGCCAATATTTTAATGTCATAATTCAACAATGAAATTGGCCTATAATTGGCTGGATTTTCCAGTGATTTGTTGGGTTTGGGTATTAATACTATAAGGGCTTCAGTAAATGAGGAGTCTATTTTTTTGCCAGTTAGAATATATTGGAACAGTTCGAGGAGAGTCGGGAAAAGCTGGGTAGCGAAGGTTTTATAGAAATTGGCGAGAAACCATCTGGACCAGGAGTTTTATCCAGTGCCAGATCTTTAATAGCCGCCTCAACCTCCTCCTGTGTAATCTCCAGAATCAGCCCTGCTTGATCTGATTCATTGAGGTTTGGGAGGTAATCTATTTAAGAAGGAGGAAATTCCCTGTGGCCGGGTACCTGCATGTCGCATAAAGGGCGGAAAAGTACCTCTGAAAGATCAGAGCTATATCCTCAGGGATAGTTTTATAATCCTCCTCATCTGAGAAAATACCTCTATCAAGTGAGAGGCTTCAAATTGGGAAATACGCAGCAATATTTTACCCGCTTTTCACCTTGATCTACATATTTTGCCTTAGTTTTGATAATTGCCAGTTCTGCCTGTTCCCCTAGCAATTTTAGGTATGTATCCTTCATCCTTATTAACTTTATTTTTACCTCTTCAGTAGGGGTACTGAGATATTCCTGCTCTAGCATCTTAATTTGCTCTAATGATCTCTCTATAGCAATTCTTTTCTCTTTCTTTTTTTGCACTGCTTGGCTGATTAGTATTCCTCTCATATATGCTTTAAATGCTCCCAAAGAATATCGGTCTGGTCTGTTCCGGGACGTTAAAGTGAAAAATTCCTTAATTTGAGCTGACAGATATTGGACTGTTTTAGGATTCCTCAACATCTGATTATTAATCTTCCATCTGTTACTTTTCAGGTTAAGGAAGGCAGAAAAACCATAAAATCTACGGCTGAGTGATCTGAGAGAGGCAGCAACAATTACTGAACTGAGAACCCCGGGGAGTAAATTGCGAGATACCAAAATGTAGTCTAATCGGGAGAACGACCCATGAGACGAAGAAACAAATGTATAGCTTTTTTCCTGAGGATGAAGAACCCTCCAAACGTCTGCTAAGCCTAGCTGGTCCACCAACTCCCTAAAAGCTCGAGAAGCCGGGGTAATCAATGCTTGTGCCCTAGACGCTTTGTCTAAGGATGGGTCAAGCACCACGTTGAAGTCACCCGCTATTACCATGTGTAAATGGGCAAAGGGTTGTAAGACTTTGAGCAATTTAATGAAAAATTCCTGGGAGTCCAAGTTAGGCCCATAAATTGCTCCAAGCAATATAGTTTTGCCCTGTAATTTGCCCTGAACAATAATGTATCTTCCTTCATTATCCTGGATAACTTTAATGGGGACAAACTGTAAAGATCTGTGGAACATTAACATAACTCCTCTGCTCTGCGTGGTCCCCTGCGATGAAAAACCTTTCCAATCTGAAGTCTCCTCATAGCATTACTCTCTTCCTGTAATAGATGGGTTTCTTGTAGAAATATTATCTTAGCTTTCATTGCTTCAATAAATTCCAATATTTTAAATTGCTTGACTTTATCTCTTGCCCCTTTAACATTCAATGTAATCATTTTTATTGCCATATCCATCCCCATTTCCAGTAAAGTCTTATAACACAAGACATTTGCATATTTATCCATTCACTATAAGTGTATTTGCAGGCCTTGGGTACCCCCCCAGTATATAAAATCCAAAACCCAAAATACCCAACGAATCTCCCCCTACCAACCCACCTCTACTCTCATGGTTCATGATGACAGTCCACTTGGCCCAATCTCCCCCACTCTTCCCACCCCCCTCCATCCATATATTAACTGTTATCCCAGTAATTATTAAACCAGTTTTATTAATTATTTTTATCGACCTATACTATTTAACCATCATTGCCTATCCCAATCCTCCCCTTAAACCTAACAAAGTTCTCTTGGATAGCTCAGTGAAGAGTTTATACTAAACCCCCTGTTGCTTTTTGAGATATGCTATCCAATTGGATAGCCATCCTTACATGTCCAAAGCAGAGGCACTTTCGGATTGACCAACCCTCAACCGAAAGTCTATTAACATTACCTCCTTAGCATTAGAGAGAAAAAAAAAATATTTATCCATTTTCCTGCTTGCACCTCAAGGAGTACGATGAGAAAACAAAAAAGTAATGCATACTACCTTATAACTATTGAATACCCATCCTGTACTATGGTTAGTCCCCAATGCTATTTTAGTGATCCGTAATTCCCACCAACATAGAGCATCACAAAGTAGCGCCCAAGAGCCCCAAAAACCAGACATAATTGCTCTAGTCACTATTATTCTTAGCAATTCAGAGAACAGAGGATAAAATAATCTGACCGTTTAGAGGGTTACCAACATTATTATAATACTTAATAACGGAAGGAAAGCGTCATAACTAATTTTAAAATAACTTGATCCTCTGATTAATACGTAGTGTTATACTAAATGGTGATGTCTGGTACCCTCTTGTGGCGAAATTTTTAAGTCCCGTAGTACAATTCTTCACCTATTCCTGGGCCTTTCCTCGAAATGATCTACGTTGTACTAATCCTTAAATGTGCCAGTTAATAGTAACGCGGTCGCACATTGTTCTGTTTCGGGAAATGCATAGTGTGTTTCTTCTTAATAAGGCCATGGAAAGCAAGCCCACTGACAAGCCAAGACACCTAGCGGACTTAAACAGGAGCCTGTGCTTTAGTCGTAAGTAAATACATCCCTTGAACCCCTCTGAAAGGCACAAAATATGCCTGCTTTGTTTCTGCTGGCGTTTGTCCGTACAGCCTTACATATTCAATTCCATGGCCATCCAGGATACTGCTGACCCAGCTCACACGGTAGCATTTTTCCCAGGTACAAAGAGTCTAATGCCAAATTTTACAGTGGAAAGGATTTATCTGATCTGTAGCAGTTCTATAGATTTTGCACACCTTTCAATTACTTAGTTATTTGTTTGACGTGCGGCATGCAAAGGAGAAGACTTTTACTTTGATTTTCGGTAATATCTCCGAACTCTGCAATTTCACTCAGTAGTTCTCCCATTCCACCAGGGGACGCGGCATCAAATACAGCCGACAGAATTTTTCTTCACGCATAATTAATGGGAGTGGAAGAATTTCAGTGAATTGATGAACATATTATACTGATCCTTTGACACTCCCTTCTAATAATATGAATGCTTCATTCAAAATGAGGTAAAGCGAGTTGTTTAATATTACCAAACTTCGGCGCGGGGTGTTCCACATGGCACCAGGTATTGCTATTAATATATCGCTTGCATCATTTGAGAGACTGAGCCATTTATATGGTTTCAGATAGATATTAGCCATACTGAACCTGGTTTCAGAAGCTCTCTGGGAGGAACCACTATAAGAATTCGTGGATTCATACTGCTCACTTATATACTGTTTAAACTTATAAATTTAATTTGTGCTTTTGGGGGGATGGATGACTTAATATTTTTTTGCTCCTTATATCTGTTGGATAAAATACGATCCTTCCTTTTAATAATATAAGTATGATCCGTAATTGAGTTCTCGTTGGGCAAGTACTGCTCGTGGTGTATAGCGCTACTACAAGTTTGAGCCGAGCCCAGCAACTTAAAGAGTGGCATTTCTTGTATATATTCTCTGCTTCTTCTGCCAAAATAACAGGGAGTTCCTTCTGATTGTTAAATATAGCAATATAATTTCTTATAGACTTCATGTGCTACAAACCGCTGACAACAGAAGCTGGCTATTCAAACTCCCATATACATAGCTGGAATACCGGCTCAGCTCAAAAGCTGTATATCTTATCTTCGGCTGGATACATAAACAAAACATCCTAAGAATTGGCCCACGATGCCCTCTACATAGACCATACTGGAAATTCAGCTTTTGAGTTCATGAAACCCCAGATGTAAAACATTAAGCTGTATAATGCCATGTTGTGTCCTCGGTTATCAGGTATTTTTGAATAAGTTAGGGAACGAAGTTTGTAGTTCCGATGATGCAGTTTCTACAATCTCGAATGCCTTCCATTCGTCACCAATCAGTACCTGAAATTTTACCGGGTATCCCATGTGGAATTTGATGCCTGCCACAATCAGTTTGTTTATCAGAGGGTGAAAGGTAGCTCTTTTTTGCTGGATTGATAGTGGTAAATCCTGCGCCGCCCTAATCTTGGCCCCCTCCCAACTTAATTCCTTGGTTTCTCTAGCTTTCGTTATGAAAAGATGTCGCTCCTGATAATTGAGGAAGCAAAATATTAGAGTACGCGGTGGAGCATTTGGTGGGGGCAGTGGGCGTAGGGCGAGATGAGCTCTTTCAATTATGTATGAGGGCCCGAATGGTGAAGGCCCCGCTATTTTCTCTACCAGCCTCTGCATGAATTTGATCGGGTCTATACCCTCCGCTTTTTCAGGCAGTCCAATAATCACCGCATTGTTGCGGCGACTTCTTCCCTCGAGGTCTTCTACTTTTAGCTCTAGCTTGTTAACTTTTTGTTTTAGTTGTGCCAGCGTAGCATCTAGCTTTTCTTTGTTATTTTCCAGCGATCGTATTCTTGCTTCGTTATCAGCTGTTCTTCGAGTATTGTCTTCCAGTGCACAAGTAAGATTTTTTATTTCATTTGCCATTTCTTGCATTTCTGCCTTAAACGGCCGAAACTCCTCCAGGAATCTTGTTAGGGGAAGCGGCTCCTCTTCTCCCGTTCCTGCTTCAGAGCTCTGCGGCTGGTGAGAGGGCAAAGCCCTGGATTTTTTCGTGGCCTTCTCTGGTGTCGCCAGCGGGGTATGTTTAGGAGGTGTTTTACGCATTTCTGCCTCCATAAACCCTTCCGTTTTGTTTAAGAGGTCGTCCGATCTTTCAGTCACTATCCTAGCAGATTTAGAAGAAATCAGGAGTAAGAGTTAAGTTATTTTGGAGGAAGGGTGGTCGGAGCTCCTGGAGAAAGCAGCTATACCGTGCTCTGCATCACGTGACTCCCCTGTATTTTTCATCTCAATGCCAGGAGCCTCCTCCCCAGAATGGATGCCCTCAATGTTTGGGTCACTCAATACCACCATGACATACTCTGTATCTCGGAGTCCTTGTTATCTGCAAAAATTCAAAACTCCTCTCTTGCCATTCTTTACTACAATTTATACCATCAGGACAGAGATAAGCGAGGAAGGGGTAGCCCTGTATGTCAGGCAGTCCATTTCAAGCTCAATTATTTTCAAGGAATCCTTCCCTTCTTCCCATGAATCCATTGTTGCTCACCTATCCTTCCACTCCTCCACTCCACTCTATGTAGGGGCTCCGTATGCCCCTCCAAAGACCTCACCTCTATGCCATCATCAAGGCCATCTCTTCTATATCCTCCAGCACATCAAATGGTGAACTCTTGCTATTAGGTAACTTCAATCTCAACTGACTCTCCTCATTTTCCAAACCCACCACCTTAAGGATAGAAACCTTTAGTCTCCCCCAGCTAATCCATGAACCAACCCACCTAAACCATCAGTCCCAAAATCACTCCCTCTTGGACTAGATTCTATCCACCCATTCCCACCAGATCTCTGCCTCAGACACCCTCTCTGACACCCTTAGTGACCACTGTTATACTTATTGCATTCTCGAAATCCATTCCCTGCACTCCCATCCCAAATTCATTTGGTCTCATTCCCTACACCTCCTAAACAAAACTGCCCTGCAGCAAGATCTCACTAATACGGATTGGCAACCAGTTTTTTCCATGTCAAATGTAGACCTTGCCCTGTCCCAGTTCTGTGACATCTTGAAGCGTATATATGGGATCTCCACATACCCCTAAGAAAAACCAGGGTAAAAATACTACCACCATTATTGGATCACCTCCAACCTCATTGTCATGTGTCATGCCAGAGACAAGTCCTGGAGGCTGTATAAAGCATCCCAAGCTACAAGTGATCTCCAATCTTACAAGCATCTCAGAAATAACTGAACCAAGGCCATCGGCAGCCCAAGTACTCATATTTTAAAGCCCAAATTACTCAGAACCAAAACTCCCCTGCATCTTTCTGGAAGGTGATCAACTCCCTTCTTGACCCCCTTCCAAACAACCAGGTCCAGTTCTAAAGATTGATGGTGGCTCTTTCTTGGACCTTGCTACTGTAGCTGAGGTCTTCAATAATTGCTTCATCTCCTTTGCCCTGCCCGACTCCCCCCCACCCCTTCCTCCGTCTTCTCCCCCAACTCTTCTGACTTATCCTCCACTCCCTCTGGCTTCCTCTTTCCTCCATTCACCCCACTGGAAGGCTTCAATGCACTCACATCCCTTAACCAGTCCAAATACAGCACCAAAGGGATGCACCCTAAATGGCTCCATATCCCTGCCCCCACAGTAGTCGCCCCCTTGACTTACATACTGAATCTCTCCCTATCCACAATCACCATTTCCAAAGTCTAGAAACTAGCCAAGGTCCTACTGCTGCACCAAGGTGGTGGTCTCTCCTCACCAGGGAACTACAGGCCCATCTCACTTCTCCCCTCCCTTGCTAAAGTCCAAGAATCATTTATACTATCCAACCTCTCAGACGTTCTCTCCTCTAACAACTCCCTTTCACTCATACAGTCAGATTTTGAAAGCACCACTCCACCATCTCCACCCTGCTGTGTGTCACTGACTCCATCCTGTCTGCCACAGACAATAGCCTAATCACTGCTGACATCTTCATCGACTTGGCAAAAGCTTTTGTCTTAGTCTCCCACCCCCTTGTTTCTCCATAAACTTAGCTCCAAGGTAGGCCAAGTGGTCCTCATCTGCCATCAAATTCTATGTTTCTATGTTTTCTTTGCCATCACCAAACCTGGCATTGCCTGGTTCCACTGTTACCTTCATAATAGACAGCAATCAGTCCAAATACGTGACTCCTTCTCCTCCTCTCTCTCCCTATCCTAGCAGGGGTTCCCCAAGGTTGCATCCTTGGCCCTAGCCTCTTCTTTCTTTTCATAAATGACCTCCCCTCTGCCTGTCTCTCCTCCAATGTCCACCTTTATACAGATGACACTATCATCTATGCCTCTGGCCCTTCCCACAACAATGTTCTCCCCAACCTCCAACATGACTTTAACCAGGTTCAATCCTGGTTCCTGGACAACCAACTTAAACTCAATGCAAAAAAAAACTTTCACCATGGTCTTTGGATCCAGGCAGAAGCTTACCTCCTTCCCCTGCTCCCCTAGCAATCACCACCCTGGACGGCTTACCCATTGATCTGGTCCTAGTCTTCAAGTACCTGGGAGTCTGGCTGGAGAGCCATCTCAACTTCTCCACTCACATCGAGGCTATCTGCACCAAAATCAGGTCCAAGCTCATGATCATCTGTCAACACAAAGCCAACCTCTCTCTCCCCACCCAACGTGAGCTCATAATCAAAAAAATCCTGCCAGTGTTGGACTATGCCGATGTTGTCTATGGAATGGCCCCATCCTCTTCTCTTTCCAAACTAGACATCCTTCTCAGCTCCTTCTGCCACTTTGCCCCTACCTTCCCCCACTCACTCATCACTGTCTCCTCTATGCACCACTCTCTCTGGCCCCGCTCTTCAACAGGAGAACCATCCACTGTGCCTCCTTCATAGCAATACTTGCTTGGCTCCTTCTCCCCCTACCTCCACTTCCTGTTTCTCCTCAGCAAATTCCCCTAACTACTCTCTTCAACACAGGGACTCATGCACTTTCCACATCCCCCATCCTCACACAGTTGCTGGCCAATCTGCCTTCTCGTAATGTCTACCTCTCCTCTGGAATAATCTCTCCTCTGACCTCCACCTGATCTCCCCTCTCATCTGTTAGGTGACTCCTCAGACTCCTCCCCACCCCTTCCTGCTCCAAATGCTCCTAGAATCCTGAAGTCTCCTCCCACCTCCCCCTCAGCTTCACTCAAACCTCTCTTCCCTAGCCCCCTGCTCTGAGTTATCCACTCAAACCTTTCTTCCAAAGCACCCTCTCTGTCATCCTTACATCATGATGGCCTGTGTTGTCTGCCTCCTGGTCTCTCACCCACCCCTTCCCAGTCACAACCCCTGCATCAGGAGCTCATATGGTCTCAATATATACTTTCTAGCCTGCCAAATGCAATGCTCCCTTTATACCTGTACATATAATTTGTATATATTGTTTTTTGTATATAGTCTTTGTACAGATTGTTGTAATCCTTGCATTGTGACTGTTTCCCTTCAGTGTACTTTTGTACTCAGGTTGCACCTGGAAATGAACCTTGGCTCAGTGTGCCTTTCCCGGTCATGAATTTTAAATAAATAAATAAAAGTCCACTAAGAGGGTGTATGAGTTACCCAGACAAAAGAATGAGGTGTTCATCAATGACTACAATCCTACTCTTCTGATGTGGCAGACAAACATTGATGTGCAGTTTGTTGCAGATAACTCTCTGTCTCTTGTGTGGTACATCATGTTGTACATCACAAAACATGAGCAGACCAGTTTGCTTGAGCTTTGGGAAGATATTGCGACTTCCAGCCGATCACTGAGTTCACAGCTCTGGTCACTGGGATTAAAGACACTGTCTCACAAGGAGTGTGGAGCATATGAAGCCAGTGATTGTTTGATTAAGACACACTTGTATGGCAAGTCTGATGCCATTTGGTTTGTTAATGTCAATTACAAAGAGAAACAAAAGCATGTTTTGAAGTCTCATGATGAGATTGAAGAACTGGCTGTGAGCTGCCCCTCTTCAAAAAATATTTTGAAGAATAACCTGATCGATATGTACTACCCATATCAGGCTAATGTGATGGATGTCATGTGCCTGTACCATGTTGCTAAGTGGTACAACTACAAGACTGATGCAGCACCTGATGAGACTTGAGAGATTTACAAAGTCAAAGGCTTTGATGGGTGCCTTGCTAAATGGCACAAACCCTGGCTGATTCACCATTTTAAATTTAGTCTTTCTACCACTGACAGCAAGTAGCACTACTACTTCACTCTAATGTTCATCTTTAGGCCATGGAGGATGAGAGGACACTGAAAGGAGACTGTGAGACATATGAGGAGCACCTCTACCTTACATATGAGACATTCCAGAGTCAGCAGTCTGAAACATACATTCATAGACTGGAATTGGAGAAGAAGTAGATGGAACAAGCTAAGAAACAGTTTGAGGAAGATACCCTGGGAAATTCTCAGGAAAACATGGCTCCTGAAGGAGAGGGTACTCTTGGAGCTCCTCTACCAATGAAGGATCATGTGGTTCTTATGAGTGAAGTCGATTATTCTTCTCATGTGATAGAGGAGCCTATTGTACTGATTCACAAGTTGAATAGGCAGCAGTAGGCTGCTTATGATGCTGTCACTGAAGCTATCAGACAAAACATCCTTCATGAGAGGAAACAATGTACATGTGGAAAGTATGATCCATTGCTACTCTTTGTTAGTGGTTCTGCTGGCACAGGCAAGAGTTTTGTTATTGAAGCTATGACAGTGGAGATAAGGAGACATACAGGAGAAGTGATGTCTGTAGCTGTGACTGCTCTTATAGGTTTGGCAGCATACAATACTGGCAGTGTAACTCTACATTGGTTGTTTATGCTACCTGTAGAGCATGACAAAACAGAAGAGTACCAGAAACTTTCCCGTGTGGTGGCATCTGAGCTGCAATTTATGTTTGTCAAGATGAAACTTCTCATCATCGATGAGATTAGTATGGTCTCAAATGTCATGCTTGCATGTATCAATCTGTGTCTCCAAGAGATACTTGGAACTAATGATGGCCAGCCATTTGGTGGGAAGAGTATTGTTGTGTTTGGTGACCTTCAGTAACTTGCATCTGTGAACTGAGAGCATGTCTTTACAGCACTGACTGTGAAGCAAGCAAAAACCACAATAGGGTGCATTGGAGGAATAAATCTTTGGGAGTTGTTCTTTTACACTGAGCCATATGAAAACATGGAATAGAGCTGTGACCTTGGGTAAAAGATACTTTTGGATCAGGCTCACATTGGATCATTGTCACAACAGAATGTTTCTCTGTTGAACACATGACATATCAGCACCGAGTGTAGTTCTTTTACTGCTGCATGTGATGTTTTCACTAATGTGTACTCAGAATCTGCTTGAATTGTGTGTCTTATGCCTTGACTGAAGCAGTGTGCTGAATTTAACAGCATTATGTTGCAGAGACAGGATCAAGAAATCATTACTCTGCATGCTGTTGACACTGTTGATGGTGCAGTCTTGAGTCAGAATCTGGTAGCAAAGCTGACCGAATGATTGAGCTAAAGTCAGATGTGTCTTGCACAGCTTGATTAGAAACATTTCTAACCATGTGCATGAATGCACACATCATACCATGTTGAAATCTTGGTGTCGAGCATGGCATGTTGAATGGTGCAATAGGACATATAGTTCACTTTCAGTACAATATACAAAGGACATTCATAGAGGCACTCGTTGTGAAGTTTGACAACATTGAACAATCTTTACCTATTTCTAGGATGACTGTAAAGTTTCAGCTCGTGAAAAACATATATGTAACCAGGACATAGTTTCCTGTGAGTGTTGCATATGCTGTGTCCATACACAAGTCGCAAGGCCTATGTTTTGACTCAGCAATGGTCAACATGGGCACTGGCATCTTCAAAGATGACATGAGCTATGTTATACTTTCACATGTACTGACTTTGACTGGCTTGTATATCTTCTGTATAGCATCACATAAAATACATGCCGACAGATGGTGTATTGCTGGGTACAACAGACTATGTACTCTGCACCAACTGACATTGCCTCTTATACCGCTACCCATGAATGTGGCAGACCACAATGCTACAGTGACAGTTTCTGGCATGAAAAAGAGGTACCAGACAGATAGACCAATACTGAATGCAGACAGCACAAAGAAGGAATCCAAAACTCAACAACAGATAAGTTCTCCTCCATGGTAGAAGGAGCTTGGGATGGCTGTTGTCCCAGCATCTGACAATAGTACTGGAGTAAACTGCTATGCAAACTCTGCAATGCAAGCATTTCTCCACGTCTCACTTTGTTGTCACTATCAAATCTTCACATGACACACCACTGTCTCAGTCAATAAAGAAGATTGTGAATGACAGTGATAAACATGACAATAGCATACAGACTCTGACACCCTTACAGATTGTCTTGGGTGAATATGATGGCCATCAAACATTCTCTAATAACATTCCACAAGATGTGACTGAGTTTATGATGGCTGTCATTAACAGCTTGGAATCAGATCAGATTTTAATGTGACAGTACTTTACTGTCACTTATTTGACAAAGTACACTTGCCCGTCTTGTCAACATTCACACAAAGAAGTAACAGAAAACCTGCTGTGGATTTCATTGAATGTTCCACAGGCACGTTCTGTTAAATTCAGACAACAACTCAGGAAAGCAGAGTGTGGCTGGAGGTGTACGTGGTGTGGAGGAGAGCTCGTTCAGTCCATACAACTTAAAACCTCTTCTCAATATCATATTTTAGTCTTGCAGAGATTTCATGCAAATGGACTATGAGTTGACACACTGAGCATTGATTTTGTAGCTGGAAGAGTACAATTCATGGGAGCATGTTTTGATGCTCAGGCTGAGATATTCCACCATGTAGCATCTGTTCATTCAGGACATTATGTTACATGGCTCAGGTACAGCAATGACTGGATGGAATGCAATGACTACATGAGCACTTTTAAAGAGAGATTGCCTCCTAATGTGAAAGATTCTTATGGCCTGGTTCTCAAAAATTACAATGATCTTCACCTGGCAGAAGAGTAGTACATGGAAATCTTGTTAAGCTCTGTTTAACACACTGTTGTAGTCATAAGAGTGTTATGCACAACCTTTACTGGACATGTGCAGCTCTTTTCATATCACTTTATGAATATTTGCAGTAATCGAGTATGTTGATGCAGGTATTTATGATGCCAACAGTCAAAGTAGGTGTTGCTGTGAGTTTAGCATCAATGCAGCCTAAGTGGGCCTTAATCAGTGCGGGCTGTCTGCTTGGTCACATTACATACAACAGTTGCTTTGACTGTGGAGCACTCTTATTACCTGTACACAAATATTGCAGTACCATGCAATTGTGCTGTACTAATCTGTTTATTTCTGCATTGCTGCAGCATGTTACATAGAATATGGTTTGACAGCTGTCACACTATTGTATGGCAATACTGTGCACCTTATATGCATTTACAAACATGACTGTGCTTGTTGTTTGGCAATGTTCTATGGTCATAGTGCACTGTATACATGACTCACATCTGCCTAGTAATGCATGATAAGAGATTATGCAAGAAAGCTGACACTTCAACTTTATATGTGTTTGCACTATATACATGGCTCACATTTGCCTAGTTATGCATGATAAGAGATTGTGTTAGAAAGTTGACACTTCAGCTTTGTATGTGTCTGCACACATAATGTTGTGCAATACTTTCTAAGCACAGTAAGGAAATGCTTAATATGTTATGTGTACAGCATGTCTTTCACTGATACCTCAGTGCTGTCCAGTTCAGGTGGCATGTTTTCTGCCAATTTTACTTACTTGTGGAAGCAAGAGATTGTATGTAGGCCCAAGATATGGATGGTTAGAGAAATGGTTATTGTTAATACTGTGCATATATTAAAAGTCAAACAGATTTGGAAGTATTATGTATAGCTCTGTAAAGTCTCAATACTGTTTCTTTGTGTGACAACTGTAATATTAAAGTTTCTTACAATGGTGAACATTATGTAGCACCTCAGGGGTAAGTTTTTTTGTGTTCTACATAGTTATAGCAGTACAGTCTTTTACATGTTATTAAGGCAGTGTCTGAATACCATGCATTTTGATGTTTAATGGAAAGGTTTATATGTTTAATACTTAGTAACTATCAATCATTTTTATTAATATGTGACTTGTCACTATTTCATTACTTAGATGTTCTTATTAATAATTCATATGATATAGTGCTAATTATCAGATTACTAATAACAAATGTTTAATTGAATAATAATATTATTGCTGTTACCATTATATGACTGTATATAAGATGTTCCGTATGTGTAGTGAAATATTAATTGTTTGTTGTTTATGGAATACTATTGTGAATCACACTCTCTGCTCAATATCAGTTGAAGATAAGTTCCTGACTATTTTCTGATTGCCATTATTAAGGGGTTGGGTGAGGAATTTTTCCAGATGCATGTAACATTAAGTATTCTAGCGCAGTAATGCCTTTTGAGGATTTGATAAAAAAAATATTAATCCATTCAAAACTTATGCAAGTTTTTCATGTCCCATTTTAGACTATTAGAAAATTTATATCTGCATTGAGAAAACTTTTGTGAGCACTTTTTTATTGTCATGCTCCCGAATTTTGTTTCTGCACTGCCGCCATTTTGTATCAGTTAGCAAGCGACAAAAAAAATTGTAAGTCAAATATAATGCCCTTTGGTAAACACCAAAAGTTGTGTTTACCTAATCAGTCTCTTAGGAACATGACCCTAGAATTAGTTTTTCTGCAGGCCATCTGGAAATATGGTTTTCAAATGTTTTCCATCATTTTGCCATTTTGTTGCTGCAACAACATTTTTTGTTTTCGCAGCAATGACCTCGATCAAAAAAAAAAGTACCTCAGCAACATTTTTTTGTGCACAAAAGCATTTCATTATAAGGTATAGGCGTGCCATGAACACATTTTTGTTTTTGCAAAAACAATGCTCAAAAACATTGTCCAATGTGTTATTTTCTTTGTCACTTCATTGTGCCTAGGTGGATTGTGCTTTTGGGCTGAAATTTGTAGGGTGGCAAGCCCTAGTCCCAGAGATGTGTCTTTTGGTGGTTTGGTCCCAAAACATTCAACAGGCCCATAGTTACAGCATTCTGAAGTTGAGAAATTACCCATATGATAACACTGCAGTGCCCACGGTGCCTTTTGGTGCCCATATCTTGGAAACTATGAGAGATATGTTTTTTTCTGCTACATGCAGCAAGCACGCATGGAGGTTTTGAAGTCATGATTACAACTGCAGTGGAATTTTTTCATTATTTGTATGGTGACTGAGATATTGCCAAATAAATGTTACAAGGGTTCCTTTTCAGTACTATGGGTCTTCTGTATGGCTCCATATTTATATGTAAGTGGGAGCACAGGGCTCAGAGGGCCCAAGCTCCCACAAACACATGCCAGTTACCAGTTGTATTCCACTTTCTCAAAAAGAAGGGAAATTCATTACAAAAAATACTTTGTTAATGCATCAGTTAGGGTTGAGGTGAGTACGGGGCCTGGAGGACCTGTGGTCTATTTAACTTCCAAAAGTGTCATAGTAATATGCACAAGTGGGAATGCAGGGCCTGGAGCACCTCTGCTGCTAGTAATGTGTGTCACTATATATAATTTTGGTAGGTTGAGGGGAGCACAGGGGCCCGCATTCTTCTCAATCACCAAAGGTGTTATAGTAATATGCACAAGTGGGAAGGCAGGGCCTGAAGGGCCAGTGCTCCCACTTAAGCATGTCAGTATATATAACTATGGACATTGATGGGAGGTAAGGGGCTAGAGAGCCTTCAGTCCCTTTAACCACCAAAACTGTTATGGTAATATGCAGAAGTGTGAGCACAGGGCCTGAAGGGCCTGTGCTCCCACTTATGCATGATGGCATATAACATTTTCAGGATGATGGGTGCATGGGGCCAAAAGTGTGATAGTAATATGTACAACTGAGAGTGCAGGGCCTGTGGTCCCCTCAACCACCAAAAGTGTCATAGTAATATGCACAAGTGGGAGTGCAGGGTACAGAGGGCCCATGCTCCTACTTATGTGTGTCAGTATATATAATTTTGGTAGGTTGAGGGCAGTGCAGGACCCAAAGGGCCAGTGCTTCTGTCAACTAGCAAAAGTTACATAGTAATATACACAAGTGGAAGTGCTGGGCTTGGAGAGCCCACTCTCCCACTTGTGCATCTCAGTATATATAATTTTGGTAGGGTGAGGGTAGTGTAGGACCTGAAGGGAATGTGGTCCCCTCAGCCACCAAAAGTGTCATAGTAATAGGCACAAGTGGAAGTGCAGGGATCAAATGGCCTGCACTCCTACTTATGTGTGTCTCTATAGGTAATTTTGGTAGGCTAAGTGGAGCACAAGCCCTGGATAGATGTGGTCCCTTGAGATATTGAAACTATAAATGCTAATGTACAGAAGTAGTAGTACATTTGACATTATTTTCCTAAGATAAAAAGGGCTCTAAAAATACTGTAGCCTCATTGGCCAAAAACATGTCACATGACCATGCGTAAATCCTGTGACAGACAACTGGTAAAGATCCCAGTAATCATATGTTTACTTTCTTCACAATAATGCACTTCAGGGTATGTGTAATACTGAGATTTATACTCTTTTTTTTGTGAGTGTGTGTGGTTAAACACACTTGGCTGAGTCTTTGGACACACTACACAAGGTATCTGTAAATCACACAACAACACATGTCCTGTTATGCAGTACTTTGTAATAGAGGCTTTGTCTGTTGTGCATTATTGCTTTTATTTGCTGTATGTAAAATTAATAAAAGTTGTATATACTGTACATGTAAAATTCTGAATGAGATGACAGAGACTGTGCATTATGGTTGATTGAAAACCTTTTAACAGAAACATATTTTTTTAGCTTTCATATAATAACAAAAAAAATTGAGATTTGTAATACAAAATAAATGTTTTCTTTATCTTTCAGAAATATAAATAACCAAAAATATTCATTATACTTTTTCTTTCTTTTTTACCAATTTTTACATTCTTTTTTATGATCCCTATTTTAAAATAAAATATATGGTTTCATCACCATTTATAACTATAGAAAATAAATACATACTTTTTTAATATGTATAAATAAATAAAAAATTATTGTTTACTAAGTTAAGAAAAACATGGTTAATTCACCTTATATGGCTACATCACCATTTATAACTATTGAAAATAAATACATACTTTTTTAATATGCATAAATAAAAAAAATCTTGTTTACTAACTTAAGAAAAACATGGTTAATTCACCTTATATGGCTACATCACCATTTATAACTATTGAAAATTAATACATACTTTTTTAATATGTGTAAATAAAAACAAAATCTTGTTTACTAACTTAAGAAAAACAAGGTTAATTCACCTTAAATAAAAATTAAATAAACAACTAGAGATGATTCTTAAAAAAAAGCATTTACAGGTACGGCATGGTTGAGGGGGGGTTGAGAGCTGCCTCAGCTGCTGAAGGCCACATCCAGGTGAGACCTGGAAGGGGTTGGCCAGGTAGGATAGTGCAGGAGGAAGTGAAAGCTGATATGTTTGGAGAAAGTGCCAGAAGTGGCAGAGGATGGGACACAGTTGCTGCTTATTGTGGACCAGGACCTTCCTGTGGCACTGGAAGTGGTGGTACTGGAGCATTTTGAAGGCTGATTTCATGTTTTCTAGCCTTTGTGAGCATGCTAACAACTTGATAGAGGTGTCTGTTTTCTTCTCTGTTGGCTAGAATTAAGGTTTTTGTGGAATGAATTCTGTTAATAATTTGTTCTTGGTTTTCTATTTGTTTTTCTAATAGTTTGTTTTACTTTGGATCTCTATCAAGTTGTCAAAGTGCTCACAAAGTTCTTTGTGTCATGATCTTGCTGTTTTTGTCAAAGAAAAAAAGAAGTAAGCATCATAACTATATTTGTACTGGTTTATACTTGCCACAAGCAGGCTTTGTATGTTAGCAGTTTTTTTATGGAAGTTTAATATGATTCTATCTGAGATGTGCTTACTGCAATTTGGGGAAAAATACAATTGACTGAACTATTGCTAATTAATGTTTGTAGTATAGATTTGAGATACAAAACCACATTTTGTGACACACTTTCATTTTGTATCTTTTAAGTTACTGATGGCTGCCTTCATCTCTATGACTTGCCGCTCTCTGCTAACATTACTTTCTTCCACTCAGCCCTCCTCTCCACTGTTTTGTTTATAGAGTGGTACATTGTATGATAACAGCAGGAAGATTTTTTGACAGTATCAATGAAGAACAGATCAAAAAAATTGGAGAACTGCATTTTTATTGACTTAAGAATTGAGAAACATATTAGTAACATAGTTCTGTGATAGTGCCTTGGTAATTGTTAACAAGATAATTCTGAGGAATGGTACACATGTTTAGGGCTGTGCATCCTGTCACATTCCTAAAACATATGAATTGGTCAATTAGTGACCCCTTAACTATGTGGTCCTGGGACAGTTGACCTGGGCATACCCACTTTAATAAGAATAGTACATACTCAGCCAGTGACACTGATGTTGTTCTCTCTCTGATAAGTACATCATATGAACGGCATACAATGACTGTAAGATTTACTTAACTTTAGAAGGGGAAAATGTTTAATGCAATTAGTAGAAGTTATTTTAAGTATACATACAATGAGATATTCCAGGCTCCGGCTCTTCTACTTTGATGTTAGTCAAGGCCCTAGTCCCCAGTGGCTCTGGAATAGAAAAAAAGGGATTCTTAGTGCCTTTACATTATATGTATGTAGGTTTGCACTGATTAGGATAGTGCTTATCTGCAGAAACAATGAAATTATATTGTTAGTACTGGATCCAGAAGCAAATGATTTGATACCTTTTAATGGACCAACATAGACGTAACAACAAGAACAAAGTGCTCTAGCTTTCGGACCAACCAGTCCTTCTTCAGAAGCTCATGGCAGTTGTTTAGAAAATACAATACTTATAACAGCTAGATAATGCAGAGAAAAACAGAAAAAAGGCCCCATTGGTTTAAAAAAAAAAAAAACAGAAGATGATGTCAGAGAAGTTTAACAGTACAATACTGCCCTCAGTCTGAAAGAACCTTGGGTTCAGATGTGCTTGGTGCAACACACATACCAAGAATCCTACTGCACATAAATTTAATTGACATAAGATAACACTGCTGAAGCAGATAACTCCCAAATCAAGCCATGAGTGTCACAGTCAGTATAAGGATGTGATTACTGAATGGCAACCCCACCAACAAAGACAAACTAAGATAGTTATAGGGCTCATGAAATTACAATGTATGCATTAAAGACAAGAATTACCAGTAAAGTTGTCTAAAAACATCAGTGCACATTGTGTGATGTAAAACCTAGCTGGATATGTCACCAGCTGTATTCTCAAGCTAAATAAAAGGCCCAAGAAATTACAAAAACCTCAGGACTATATAAATGATAATTTAAATATAAATTGATAATATTAGTGTCAAACAAAAACTCTAGTCGAGGAACCTCAAGGAATTAAGACCATGCAGCCTGATATGTACGATGTCAATATATACTGAGAATGTAGCAACTTGATGTACCACAAGTGTCTAGGGAATCTGAAAAAGAGATAAAATATAATTTATCTCCTCCTGTTCATACAAACAATACAACCTAACCCACCCCACATCACATGTGTGGGTGGGGAGATACTATAACCAAGGAGATGTCTCTCTCTCCCCCTCCTTTTCTCTCTCTCTCTCCCCCCACAGACACACACACACACACACACACACACACACACACTCACTCTCTCTCTAGTGAACCTATATTAACTTCAGTCACTGCAGTTGTTCCCCAAAGGAATACAGCTCTGTCATGAAATCCTGAGTAAATTACTACAATATTAGCCTAATGTAAAAGATCTGTGCAGGACCCCAAGCAAATGAGATCACACATCCCAATATGTACAGAGTTACAAAAATTATATATAACAGTATAAGCTAACACTCCTGTATGTACACTAGCAGGCTGGGTAATCTGAATATGGTGCAATGGAATCAATCCGCCCCCCACAGGCAAAGATAAAAAGTAAGGAGAAATTCTTTATGTGTGTGAAATAAAAATAGTAACACATTATAACTCCATATAGCTAAATAGAGACTTACCTCAATGTGACAGCAAGCCCCACATCTGTTATATCACATACCTCACAACACATACCCACACACATACATACACACACACATCCACATCTCACACATGCTGAAGTCCTATAATATGTCAGTTTGAAGAAGAAAAGGTCTGTGGATGTTAGTTTCTGTAGTGTCCCATAAAGCCAAGATCCACGTTCATCCCATCTGCTACCATATTGAGATGTAAAATAAGTTTAATCTCAAAAGCTCGTCTCTGTTGTGTGTTTTTGAGATTTCCTTTTAAGACCATTACTAACATATCTGAGACTGAGTGGTCAGGCTGGGAGAAGTGATGCCCCACTGGTTTTCAGTCTTCCTTGCTGTAATAGTATGTCTGTGTGAGTTCATCCTAGTGTGAGCTGTTGGCGTGTCTCTCCAACATAACCTGTTTGTGGACATCTCTTGCACTGAATGAAATAAACAACATGTCGTGACATGCATGTATAACTCTCATGCACCTGGAATTGTCTGTTTTGTGATGTAACCACACAGTCTGAGGTAGAAATGAGCCCACAAGTCTTACAGGGGGCGTTGATTGCAGGGTCGTGTGCCATTGTGTGACATGGTATTTTGTTCCGGTGAAAGTTTGCTCCTAATAATTAGGCTGGATAAATTTGGTGGTTGTTTAAAAGATAGTAGTGGGAGTTCCTTAAAAATACAATTAAGGGTGTCATCCTAACTAAATATTGGGTGGAGATCTTTAATAATCTTACGCAGATGTTCAAGGTCTGGATGATATGTGACTACCAAGGGTATTCTTTCTGTAGCTGTCTTTTCTTTATATTGAAGTAGTTGTTGTCTTGGTACTTGCGTTGCCCGTTCTGTTATCCTGTCAATTTCCCCTGGAAGAGTGTCCCTGCTCCATAAAGGTGTTTTTCAACATAGCCAAATGTGTATCTCTGTCATCCTCATTTGAACAAATACGTTGACAACAAAGTGCTTGACTGTATATGACAGATTTTTTTGTATGGTTTGGGTGGTTACTTTTCCTGTGCAGGTATCTCTGTCTGTCTGTTGGCTTCCTGTAAATACATGTATGTAAGGTTCCGTCCTTAATGAGGACTGTGGTGTCCAGAAAGTTAACCTTGGTGGTAGAGTACTCCAAGGTAAGCTTTATGGTAGGGTGGAGATTATTAAGTTTGTGATGAAAATCTTTGAGTGCATCTGTGCCTTCCGTCCAGATGATAAACAAATCATCAATGTACTGGAAATAAGCCAGTGGTTTGTGGGGATACTGCCTTAAAAAATCCTCCTCCAAGTCAGCCATAAAGAGGTTAGCATACTGTGGAGCCATTTTGGTGCCCATTGCTGTTCCCATAGTTTGAACACAATGTTTACCATTGAAGCTGAAGTTGTTATGTGTCAAAATGAATTCCATAAGTTCCCCCACCACTCCAGGGTTGATGTTTTGGTCAGGTCCATTCTCATGTATGTATTTAAGGCATGCTGCAATGCCATCTGTGTGTGGAATATTAGTGTAGAGGGATGTTACATCCATTGTCACTAAAATGGTATCAGGTGGTAAATCCTTATAACCAGAAAGTACCTCAAAAGTGTGTAGTGTCTGGATATAACTGTCTCTTTCCATAACCAGCGGTTTCAAAATGGTCTCTACAAACCCTGAGATCCCTCAGTCAAGGTACCATTACCAGAGACTATGGGTCTCCCTGGATTGCCAGGTTTATGTATTTTAGGCAGCATGTAGAATGTCCCTGGCTTTGGTTCAGCAGGGATGAGGTGAGTTAGTTTCTCTCGGACATGGTCAGGAAAAGTTTTAATTAAGTCACATAGTTCATCTTTATATCTTGTAGTGGGGTCACTCTCCAGTTCTCTGTAGTATGTAAGATATGTTAGCTGTCTATTAGCTTCAGTAATATAATCCTCTCTGTTTAAAATCACCACTGCAGAACCTTTATCAGCTTTTTTGATGACAATGTTGTGGTTTGATTTCAGTGTCCCTATAGCTCTCCGTTCCAGTGGAGAGAGGTTATAATGGGTTTGTTTTTGCCTGGTAAGGATCTGACCACTGACTTGTTGGCGGAAACAATTAATATAATTGTCTAGTTTTTTGTTACGCCCACTTGAGGGGGTAAAATCAGATTCCTTTTTCTTATCCATTACATTATTGCTGTTTGCACTGTCTTCACTACCAGTGATTTCTTCCCTGCCATGAAAGAATTCTTTAAGTCTCAATCTTTAATTGTTAATAATTGTTAGTACTGAGAAGTAACTGATGTAGATAATGTTAAGCCCTGCTTAATATTGGATTAAGACTAGGTACAGATATTCAGTTGTAATATAACTATATAATCATAGGCATTTGTACTATTGAAAGTATGCTAAATTAAATTAATCAATAATGTATGCTGTACATTTACAGGGCTGTGCTCATGCATGGATGACATATGTACAGATGCAACAGAGAGCACTGTTGCATGTTAAATTAGGCAATGAGTAGTCTGGAAGAGACAGGGTATTATATTGCATGATGCAGCAGAAAAGCCATCAGACCCTTAGTCCCTGCTGATACCCTGCTGTGTACTCTCAACTCAGAAATAGACAAAACAGAGCATATGCTGTGTGTGGTTCTATCTGCTACCACTCCCCCCATTCCCCTCATGAAGATATGGTTCTTTATCCCAGTCTGTTTTCCCGCCATGTCTCTTTCAACCTCACAATGGACTGTACAACATTGGAAGTGTACTATGGGTCAAAGGGAGGGTACCAGTATGCTTCTTGGAGAATAATGATTGCTGGAGGATTGTTGTACTATGGTGCATAAAAAGCATAGCGCTGACAAGGTGGGACTATTATGGTTACATGTCATAATGGCGATCATGGAAAGGTGATCACCATTAGGGCAAGTGCACATCGTTGAAAATCAATTTCGGTGATGTGCACCCCCGGCACAAAGCAAAAGAGCGCTGGGGACTTAGGATTTACCTGTTTATATGGGGGGTTGTGCCCCCCACCACTGTACTAAATGATTCTCAACTCCAGAGGAGTGCATGTTAGGAGGTGCAAAACAGGGAAAACAAATTTTCGGCCATGCGCAACAAAATGTACTCGTACCCAGACCTGAACCTGGCACCCTCCCAACCATAGCCTGCCACCCATCCACCATGCCATGCCATGGGGCCAGCTTAGCAGCCTCCTGCTGCACCACACCACACAAACCCTCCCTCCCCTTCTGCCCTTTGCTCGGAATACTCCCCCGCACACGTGCGTACATATAGCAACATCCTGTCGTTATATTCACAGAACTCCCCCATTTGGTCACCCTCCCTCCTCGATAGCCCTGTCAACAGGTGCTGTGATTGAGTCCCCCTTTTTGAAAGTACCCAATCACGGTCGCCAATGTCATGCGATACAGACTGTTGCTCTAGTGCTATATGGCTTCTCGTGTATTGCTATGGGCTACTTCTGCATATGATATACAAGTATGACAAAAATTGCATAGAATTTGACCCATTAGCACCTTGTAAACTCATCTTATCTCATTTGGAACTTCTGCCACAGACAAAGTCCTCTGGACTACCTCACTCCCCTAAGCAACCCTGGTCCCTTCCCAGGCATTCACTCCTTAGTCCCTCTAGAGTGGACCTCATTATTTAATATAACTGTTAGATCAAATTTGTAGCTAATTGAAAGCCTCTGCACTTCTATGTACCATTGGAATTGCTTTGTATGTTCACTTTATTGTATTTCACCTGTATCGTCCACCAATGTTGTACTTCACCACTATTGTTGTCTACCCTCACTGCGACGAGGTGCCTTTGTAAATGAGTCTTTCACTCAAAGGTTGTAAATTCAATTTATGAACTAAATAAATAAACTAAAAGTATGTTTACAGTATGTCTGAACATTTGGAAATTGCATTCTGTGTGATTTTTTGGGGGTACTTACGTTCTGGTGTGACAATAATGATGTAATCGTCATCATCGGCTTGTGTCCCCCTCCTATGTATGGACCAGGTCTGGAGCAGATCTTTCTGGTTCAGCTGTGGCTCCACTACATGCTGTGAAACATAAAAGTAGGTATGGTGTGAAATACTGATTTTGTTCTGTAGTATTGTGTTTAGCTAACACTATGTACTATTTTTTTCTTACTAAAGCACAATACTAAGTAAAAATGTTGATTATATCACTTTTTAAAACTAAGAACATTGCGTAGTTCTTGACACACTGATATAGTATCTAAAATCTGTATTTATAATGTGATTATATTACCTTGACTGTGCAATAGAACTATTGCTCACACTGATTCTGGGTACGTATACACATTATATGTAGTTGTATACATACAATTTTACATTGTAATACCCATTGAACTTTTACATCTTCTGCTGTTATACATACATATTTGGTAGTGTAGTTGTATTTAGCACAATACAGTATGTAGTTTTTTCTGTTACATTGTGTATTTTTATGGTAATATGATATGTTACTTACAATGCAGCATACGTTCACCAAAACCAGGTTTCCCTACCTATAGCCACAGCTGATAGACCTGGTCATACCAGGCCCAGTCCCTCTCTGGCACTTTCCCTGACTCCTTAAGCTTATAGAACTTCTGTCACACTAGCTTCCACTTCTTGTATTGTATCCACTTTTTCTGCTTGAGTCCCTTTTCATGTCAGAGATACCTGGCCACTCCCTTCCAGGTTTCCTTCAGTTGCAGGTTTGTTGCCCGCATAAAAATAGCAAGATCAGCTATTTTGGAGAAAGCATCCAGCAGCTGAGGCAGCTCTTCAGTGGTCCAGTATTTCAGCATTTTCTGAAAAAGAAGAGTTCACAGAGAAATGCTAATATGTGAAGCTATGTATACATTGCCCCATATTGTAAAGACATTAAGGGTCACATATGCTGCTTTAATGCAACACAGGGGCCATGCATGGTCTTTGTCAGGAAATGCCCCCCCCAAAAGAAACAGTAGCCACTTGATCCTGAGGTAGCAGCAACAGTTCACCTGAACCTCTAAATAATTCTGGTATGTCTCTGTGATATAAACTACACATATGTTACAAGACTGGAGGCTTGTACGGTCTTCATCAGGGAATGCACCCCCCTCCTGTGAAAATACGAGGCACTAGATCCCGAGGTAGCAGCAACAGATGAACCGAACCCCTAAACATGATTGGAATATCTCACTGATATGAAGTATACATATGTTACAATAGTCGGGACTTGCACAATGTCAGTTGGTGAATGCTACCCTCCCCCAAACCCATGGACTGGATCCTGAGGTAGTAGAAACAGTTCAAGTGAGCACTCAAACATTAGAGGTATACCCCCTTATACAGTACAATCTACACATATGTCACAATACCTGGGATCATATGGTCTTAAGTTAGGGAATACTGTTATGCTACACTACGAAAACATGAGGCACTGCATCATGAGGGAGCAGCAACAAGTCAATTGAATCTTCAGAGATTACCAGTATACCTGTATCATAGGTACTGTGCATGTTTTAGAATAGTGGTGCCTTGCACACACTCTCAGTCAAGGAATGCTGCCTCCCTCGAAACACCAGGCATTGGATCATGAGGTAGTAGACATAACGGAGTTCACTCTGAAGAAAGGGGGGTTACTAGTGGGGTACCGCAAGGTTCAGTACTAGGCCCAGTCCTTTTTAATGTCTTTATAAGTGACATTGCAGAAGTACTGGAATGAAAAGTATGCCTCTTTGGAGAAGACACAAAGATCTGCAACAGAGTTGATACACAGGGAGGAGTGGAAAGGATGAGAAGGGATTTGGCAAGGTTGGAGGAATGGTCAGAAGTATGGCAGCTTGGGTTCAATGCAAAGAAGTGCAAAATAATGCACCTAGGAAACAAAAACCCAGGGGAAGAGTACACAATGGGTGTGGTAGTAACAACAACAAAAATTGAAAGGGTACCTGGGGGTAATCATATCAGATAACCTTAAGGTCAGCAAGCAATATGAGAAGGCAGTAAGGTGGGTTGGGGGGATGCTGGGATGCATAGGGAGAGGCATCACCAGCAGAAAACAGGAAGTTGTTATCCCTTTGTACAGACAGTTGGTGAGACCCCATCTGCAGTACTGCATCCAGTTCTGGAGACCCTATCTCCACAAGGACATAGACAGGATGGAGGCAGTTCAGAGGAGGGCAACTAAAATGGTGCAGGGTCTGCAAGAGAAGCCATATGAGAAGAGACTAAATGAGCTTAATATGTATACTATTGAGGAAAGGAGGGAGAGGGGGACATGATAGAAATGTTTAAGTACCTCAGTGGAATCAACAAAGTCCAAGAGGGTAGCATCTTTCATAAAAAGAGATGTGCAAGAACAAGGGGACACAATTTGAAGATGGGAGTGGCTCAGGGGCAATGTGAGTAAGTATTTTTTCACAAAGAGGGTGGTGAATGCATGGAACCATGTTCCTAAGGAAATTGTGGGGTCTAAAACTGTGGGAGAATTCAAGAATGCATGGGACAGACATGAGGCAATTCTTCTGGGGGGGTAGGAATAAATAGGCTGTTGGCTAAGTAGGATCTGCAGCTTATCCATTAGGTAGGGAAATGGGCAGACTAGGTGGGCCAAGCAGTCCTTATCTGCCATCATAGCCTATGTTTCTATGAGCTCAACTGAAGGTTTAAACATAAGTGGAATAGCTCTCTCATACAAACTGAACATGTGTTATAATAGTGGGACTTTGCACATCGTCAGTCAGGGAATACCCCCCTCCCCCAAAAAAACAGGCACTGGATCCTAAGGTACTCTACCAGTGACTGCTGAACTGAACTCATAAGCATTCATTGTACTGGTGCCCGAAACAAAATGCACATATCTTTGCTGAGTGGAATCTTAATCTTGCCAGGAAATGCCCCCCCCAAAAAAAATGCTTCAAACATGAGGGACTTGATCTTGAAGCACCAACAACATTCTGTGCAAACCCTTAAACATTACTGGTATAGCTCTCTGATGTATACTACGCATATGTTAGAAGGCTGTTGCCTTGAACTGTCTTAATGATGGCATGCCACCCCCCACCTACAGGCCCCATGAAATCACCAGTCACTGGATCATGAGGTATCAGTAACAGGTCAACTGAACCCCTAAACATTATTACAATAGTTCACTGATACAAAGTGCACATACATTATAACAGTAGGCCCTTGCACAATCTCAGTCGGTGAATGTTCCCCACCAAACAAAATATGGACTGACTCCTGAGGTAGCAGGCACAGGTCAACTGAAGCCCTAATCACTACTGTTCTAGCTTCCTGATACAAACTGCACATGTGTTACAACACTGGGACTTTGCATGGTCTCAGACAGGGGATGTCCCCCACATACACAACAGGCACTGCATCGTGAGGTAAGAGTCACAGCTGAATGGAACCCCTAAACATTAGTGGTATTGCTCACTGATACAGTGGGACCTTACACGGAGTCATCCAGTGTATACTTACTTCCCACTCACCCAAAACAAAACTGCACTTACTGGATGTTCACATACGGACTACAGCTCAACTAAATCTCTAAACACTACAGGTATTCCTCCTTAATACAAATAATAATCCTATGAATTATACAGCATATGCTGTAATGCTGTACATATGAATGTGTGTTCACTGTATGTGAATGTTCCATTTTCTTGCCAGAAAAGAGCCTTGGTTTCATGAAACACTTTGTCAACTTAATAAGACACACTGTCCTTCAGATCACAGAGATGATGCCATGTTGTAGGTCCCCCAAGAAGAGGCAATTGCCAGAATCTGAGAAGTGCACTCCATCTTTTTGGTACAGCCAATATTTAAAGTACCTAACTTGAGGGTGATGAATTGTGTGCATTCCCAGATCACATAAAAATGCAAGGATGTGTATATTTACTTTTTCCCTTGCCCTGTCAAGCAGATACATGTGTTGATCTGCACACAAGACCATGCACTCAGTGATGTCCCAATAGACAATCTTACAGATGGGCAACATCTCTGTCAGTAAAGCTAGGTCTGATTTAGCTTCAGCTACAAAATCTATCCACCTTTTATTGTCTAAATCATTCCCTCTAAGACACATTTGCAGTACATCTGGTGCATGGTAGTTGCTCAGTAGGTGTTATATGGTTGGCATGAGCTGCTCCCACCTCATACCTCCCTTACCAAACCAGTACACCTGCAGTTGGGCAGGTGCAAGTCACTACCAAATCAACTTCTTCAAACATATTCACCACCTCTGTGAATTAGACTGCTGCCTGCCATCCACACCATGATTCTGGAATGTTCTGCCATGCTGAGGCTTCTTTAAAAAACACAGTGACAGAAAGCTCAGAAAAGTCAGTCTGTGTCTCTTGGTTGCTAGTGAGATGTGATGTACAAACTGACCAGTTTTTCTTATGTGACTGGAAAGTGTAACAGGCAGGTAGCAACAGTGGGTCTCAAAAATATTTATTGGCTTCTATCAGTAAGTCTGAACTAATATGAAAATCATAGTTCACAGTTGAAAGCATGCAGGGTTTGACTGGACGAAACAAAATTATGTTTTTGGGGGAATTAGATTTTTTTCTCAGAGGTTAATTTGAATGAACACAAGAAAAAATGTATTGTGATTGGCTGTGGTCTTCAAGCGTATACACGTGGTTCTCTGCTCTCCCACCCTTTTGAGCTGGCATCTGTGGTGGTGAGTACTGCGTTAATCTGTGCATAAACTGATTAAAATGTCTTTAATAATAGGACTTCCTACATATGCAGGGTAGTACTAGGCTATGTTGAAAAATAATTATTTTAAACAACCCTACTTTTAGCAGAAAACAAGTACAGAGAGTACAGTTATAAAAGTGTTTTCTATGTGTTGTACTTACTGTTCTTCTGGAATAGTTCAGCAGTGAGAACAAAAATGGAATTATTTCCTTCTTCTTCTTTATGAAATATATTTTTCTTGATTGTCTGTTTGAATGAATTTCCTGTGATGTGTAAAATTAACTTTAAAAATATTAAAATTCCATAAATTAGTACTGTAGTGCCATCTGCTATTCTAAAGTGTCAGTCTTACATTCTCTGAACTCTGATTGGTTGAATGTAGTATGTGGGCTTTCTTTTTCAGAAAAAAAACATGGCTGACCTTTGTGGGTTTACTGAATAATTTACTCACAGTATTACTTCCTTGTTAATGAGTATGATGACTATGTGTGGTTTTGTTCACATAATTAGGGTTTGTGTGTTATTTTACTGTCCGGTTGGTCATTGTCTGGTTGCTAATGTTTTTTTGCACTAATTTGAACCACTTCCTGGTTGCAAAGAACTATGGGAAGCTAGGGTCAAGGTCAAATTATCCTGACAGCAAATTGTACAACATCATTTAATATTGTAGCGCACAGATTCATGTGTAATGTGTATGGGGAGCTTGGGGGAATCATTTGCTGTGATGCACGCTGACAGAGCTCGAAAAGCTTTGTTGTTTAAATTTTTTGTCCTCGGCAACATCATTGATTTCAATGGAGCATATTCCTGCACCTCCAAAACTTTCGTGGTTTCATTTTATTGACCTCAACAACATCACTGATTTTAATGGAGCGCGTTCCTGGACCTCGAAAACTTTTGTGATTTAATTTTTTTGTCCTTGTTTAGCTACAAAGAAGTCAAATACATAATTCTTATCCTTGACATCAAGAAAAGTGCAGGGGACGATGGCCTTGAATCATTTTTCCTGCGGTTAGGCTATGCCCAGCTCACAGCCCCCATCCTTCACATCTTCAACCTCTCTATTAATACAGCCACTGTTCCATCCTGCTGGAAATCTGTCCATGTTCTTCCTCTCTTCAAATCAGGAGATCCATGTGACTTAAACAACTACTGTCCTATCTCTATCTTGCCCGTTCTCTCCAACGTGCTGGAAAAACTTATATACAACCAACTTAAAAATCACCTTGAAACGCACTAACTCCTAAACCTGGCCCAATCTGGCTTCAGGTCGAAGCACAGTACCATCTCAGCCTTGGCTAAAGTCTCTAATGACTGGATCCATTCTATGGACACCAAGAAGGTTACTGGTGCAGTCTTTCTAGACCTCAGTAAGGCCATCTACACTGTAGACCATCACCTCCTAATCACCTCTCTTGCCTACATAGGTGCCACTCCACTTACCTTACAGTGATTTAACAGTTATCTCATGGGAAGGATACAAAAAGACAAAGCTGATTACCTACTATCTGCCCCCTTCCAATTGCCAGAGGAGTCCCTCATGGCTCCATCCTAGGACCAATCCTTTTTTCTCTGTACATCAACAACCTTGACTCCCACATAAAGAACTCTAGCATACATTTCTTTGCGGACGGTATGGTTATATACGCATCAGGCTCATCCTTAACTGAAGTCAGGGAAGCACTCCAAGCTGACTTTATTCTGTTAGAAAGCAACCTTATCAATGCCAAGCTTCTCTTAAATGCCAAAAAAACCATGACAATGATTTTCTTGAGACTTGCCTTGTCTGGTGCCCTACCTAGCCCACCTAAAAACTTCATAGTTACCTCCCTAGGTGAACCCTTGGAAGTCATACCTAAATTTAAATATCTAGGTATGTGGATAGACAACAAGCTTTCCTTCAATGACCACATTGAGGATCTATCAAAGAGGCTTAAAGCACACTTGGGTTTCTTCTTTAGAAATAGGACCCTCTTTTCTCTCGCAACCCGCAAAAGACTTGCCTAAGCAACATTCCTTCCCTTGCTTGACTACGGAGACATTATCTTTATCTCCTCCCCAACCTTGAGCCTATCTAAACTGGATGTTCTCTATCACTGTGCTTTTTGCTTCATTACTAACTCTGCGGTACAGGACCCACCACTGTGATCTTTATGTAGCAGTTGGGGGGACCTCTCTTGCCACCAGACACCTCCTGCATGCTGGCATTTGGACCCTCAAATTACTACTCCACAAACTGCCTGTCTATTTAATGTCTCTCATACACGTCTCGCATAGCACCTACTTCCTAAGGAAATCTGACCTTATCCCACTAGATGTTCCCAGGACAGGTACCACAGCTGGCCAAAGAGCTGTCTTATATGCCCTCCCAAACATTTGGAACCAACTACAAGCCATGCTGAAGCTAACCAGCATCGTATCAATTAACTCCAACAAAACACTAGCTATCTCTAAATTAAAAAGACATATGTAGGTGCTACTAGGCCCCCAACGCCAAGTCAACTTCCTAGATACCAAATGGCCCTCTACTTATTAAGCTGAAATGTGTTGCATAATTTAGGGGCAAGGTTAAAGCTGGAATGTACTGCATATATAGCATATGGACTTCTATTGTGTATACCTCTTGTATTATATATTTTTTCTTTGTTGTTCTTCATTTTATATCTCCTGTCTATGTAACTGCGAACTGTATGTGTATGTGCCTCAGGACCTCCTTGTGAATAGACAGTTACTGTTGATCTGGAAAAGGTTAAATATTTTAATGACATGTGGGCATGACTACTGGCTTATCTACTAGAAAAGCATGATTTTGAACTGGACCCACTGGTCACTATGTGTCAATACTGTTTGACAAAGGTGAAGCATGACACTTTGATAATGAGGTCTGTATTGAACAACATGGAGGCAGAAGTGACACCTAAATAGATTTCTGCACTGAATATGTTTGAATGGATACTCATACAAATGATGAAACCGTTTCAGACTATTCTGTGCTTGAATACTAAGACATGCGAAGTGTCACAGAAAAAGCTGGTAAAGTCTCTGAAAGGGTCTGTCACATATTTGCCACTGCCTCTGAAAGAGAATGTGGAGATAATCTCAAATAAAAACAGTGTAGTCATACCAGTTAATGGTGTCCCAACAAGGTCAAAGGTCATTTGGCAAGATGTTGTCAATGTACAGAAAGTGAAAAGTGCTCTAAACTACCTGAAGAGCACTAATTCTTTCTATGCTGACCTTGACATTGATGTACTCTCCGATATGAGTACTCACTTTGGAGTGGTGTACACTAGGAAGCCAAAGACTGAGAAGGTCAATGTTACCACTCATGAAGATGTGTATGAGCAGTACACAATTCATTCTCTACATGGCAAGGATTCAACTGGTGAGAATTTTGACCTGTACCAGATGAAACAGGTTGAAGGTAGTCCAGATAGCATATGGGAGGAGACACTAGAAACATGTTGCTTCCCAGATTTATTCCGTCTAGGTACAGGAGGTCATTTGGATGCACATGAAGTGTGTGTTCCAGGTGCTGAATATCATGCATTGAGAGTGTTAAACAAGGATGGCAAATTCCATAGGAACATACAATATTTGTTCCACCTGCTGTGGGAGCGTGAACTTAGAATCCTCTCGCATCCATTACACATACTCTGTGGTTGACTACTCCTCTAGATGTAATCACAGCAGTTGAGTTTCTTCAAAAACTGAAGGAAAAGGATGAAACACTGCAGGTGAATTTGACATCTATACTCTCGAGCTTGCTTGGCACAAAAGAATACAGGTGTCGTAGACACTCAGAGGTCATGACTATGCTACGTGAGTATGGTGCAGCCACTTGGTTCATTTCTTTGAGCTGTGCAGAGTACAGCTGAGATGAGTTAGTTGAACTGTTGAGGTGGGCCAATGCTGATTTTGACGGAATTTCATCAGTAACACTAGATGAAATGTGCTCACTTGATCCAGTATCTCTGTCCCAACATTTTCACCATCGCTTACATGACATATTGACATTCATGTGATGAAAGGACAATCCACCTTTTGGATTAGTGGAGCACTATTTTTGGAGAATGAAATACCAGGCAAGAGGTGCACCACTCATACATGTGTTGTTGTTGATTAAAGATGCTCCTCATATTGGTGAGAATGAAGCAGCTGAAGTTCTAAGCTTCATTCAGCATTACTTTGCTTGTTACATCCCTGACAAGTGCAACAGTTTGACACTGTGGAAGCTGGAGCAGAAATTTTAGTGGCATTTTTGTGGGAAGTTCTGCCACCAACCAGTCAAGAGTCATAATGAGTGGTACACCTGGTGCCGTTTTGGTTTTCCTAGATGTGTCTGCCAGCAAGGACAAATGAATGACTCGTTCTCAGCCATGCATCACCATCTCAAGACAAATCCCACTAAAAGGGTTTATGAGTTACCCAGACAGGAGAATGAGATGTTCATCAATGACTGCAACTCTACTCTTCTTCTGATGTGGCAGGTAAACAATGATGTGCAGTTTGTTGCTGATAACTCTCTGTCTCTTGTTTGGTACATCACTTTGTACATTAGGAAACATGAGCAGACATGTTTGCTTGAGCTTTGGGAAGATATTGAAACTTCTAGCTGATCACTGAGCTCACAACTCTTGTCACTGGGATTAAAGACACTGTCTCACAGGGATTGCGGAGCACATGAGGCGAGTGATTGTTTGATTGGAACACAATTACACTGCAATTCTGATGTGGTTCAATTTCTCAGTTGTTAATTACAAAGAGAAATGAAGGTGTGTTTTGAAGTCTCATGATGAGATTGAGGAACTGACTTTGCACAGCCCTTCATCCAAGAACATTTTGAAGACCAACCTGATCGACATGTATTACCCACACCGGGATAGTATGATGAATGATATCTGTCTGTACCACATTGCCAAGTGGTACGACTACAAGACTGATGTAGTACCTGACTGAACATGAGAGATTTACAATGTCAAAGGCTTTGATGGGTGCCTTGCTAAAAGGAACAAAGCATGGTCAATTGAACACTTTAAATTGAGCCTCTCCACCACTGACAGTAAGGAACACAACTACTTTGCTCTAATGTGCTACTTTAAGCCATGGAGGGATGAGACTACACTTAAAGGAGAGTGCGAAACATATGAAGAACAGTTCTACCTTACATATGAGACCTTCAAGAGTGAACAGTCTGAAACATACATTCGTAGACTGGAATTGGAAAAGGAGCAAATGGATCAAGCTAAGAAGCAGCTTAAGAAAGATACCCCAGGAAAATCTCATGAAAACATAGATCCTGAGGGATAGGGCACTCTTTCAGCTCCTCTTCCAATGAATGATCCTGTCATTTTGATGAGTGAAGTTGAGAGTGCATGGAACATGGTTCTCATATGACAAAGGATCCTAGTCTATTGGTGGACCAGCTGAATGGACAGCAGTTTGTTGCTTACAATAGGGTGCACTGAAGGACTCAATCTTTGAGAATTGTTCCGTTACATTGAGCTGTATGAAAACATGTGGCAGAGTTGTGATCTTGCCTAAAAAGTACTGTTGGACACAGTGTTTCTCTGTTGAACACCTGCTGTATCAGTAATGAGTACATCTCTGACTGCTACATATGATGTTTTTAGTAATGTCTACTCAGCCACTGCACTGATTGTGTGTCTCATGCCTCGGGTGAAGCAGTGTGCTGAACTAAACAGCATTATGTTGCAGAAACAAGGTCAGGAAATCATTGCTCTGCATGCAGTTGACACCATTGATGGCATGATCTTCAGTCATAATCTGGTAGCAAAGCTGACTGAATGACTGTTGGAGCTAAAGTCTGATGTGTCTCGCACAGCTGGATTAGAAGCTGTTCTGTCTATATGAACGCACGCATCATGCTATGATGGATTCTTGATGTGGAGCGTGGTATGGAGAATGGTGCAATATGTGGTAGCACTGTGCCCCCACCGCAGCCTGGGAGACAAGTCCGTGAGAGAGACCCTGCACTGAGTCTGACTAACAAAAAAGCATACAAAACCTGTAAAAATAAGGGAAATGACAAGTGTTCACTGTGCTGCAGTCCTGCTGCTGGTAACGATGCACTATGGGTGTAAGCTCTGCCCTGAGAGTTGTGTTTTAGGTATACACTGTCACTCGCTAGATGAAACTTGCCACAATCCCTAAAAAACCTGAAAAAGGGTTTAAAATGGTAAAATAAATGTACCAAACACTCAAATATTATATTAAAATTAGCAGGACTTTGTAATCTCTTTGTTAATTCCTGTATTTCTCCTGCCAGTGTTTTCTTGGTGCCAAAAACACTCACAGGGTTTCAGAGCAAAGTAAAATGAACAAATCCTTTAGTGAGCAGTGCCACAGAGAGTTTTTCATGCTAGAAACGCTGTAAGCATGAAAAAACTCCTCTGTGACTGCTCAGCTTGCTTTGCCTGCTTTTGAATGTTTTTCCCTTTGAAAAACAGAAGCCCTGTATATTGCAGCAAAAGAAAAGCCCAGCTCTAAGCTAAACAGTCTTGAAGTTGTTTTCTTCTCTTTTCTGAAGCTATAGCAAGGACTGCAACCTGCATTTCTAGTGCAGCTTTCATCCTGACTATAAATAAATATTTTTATTATTTCTCTAGTCTCCAGCCTCTGTAGCTTACCAGGGTGTTCACTTTGCAGGTTTCTTCTTAGAGGCTAGCACCCCTTTGTGCTTCTGTTTTTATCTGTGGTGAACTGTCACTCACAGTAGGTGGGTAGCACTACAGTGTGGAAATGCTGCTAAAACTATTTATTTGGTTTATTTTTCATATGAAATACCACCAGTATAATGTATTCTTGCTGTTATTTGTTACATTATGTTTATTACTATTTTCCTTAGCCTAGAAACAATTTGTATTAGACTAGGAGGTGGAGCCCCACACACCATGTGAAAATGTTGTATAAAAGGTTCACTCTCCAGTCTAAAAGCAGATAAGTTCAACCCTGGGAGAGGTTGAGGAGACGCAGAGGGTGGGACAGATACCATGCCCTAGCTGTGTAACGCTTGTTTGATTTTTTTTGAAAGTTTTTATCATTTTTTTTTCTAAATAAATACACACATTTGTGTATTTTGCACCTGCTTTTGTTGTCTGAGCTTTTCTCCCACACACCCACTATTACACAATGGGACACATAATTGACTTCCAGCACAATGTACAGAAGAAATTAATAGAGGCACTTGTTGTCAAGTTTGACATCATTGAACAGTCATTACCTTTATCAAGGACTACTGTTAAGTTTCAGATTGTGAAGGACATACATGACTAGGAAACAGTTTCCTGTGTGTGTTGCATATGCGGTATCTATACACAAGTCATAAGGATTAAGCTTGGACTCAGCTATGGTCAACATAGGCACTAGCATCTTTAATGCTGGCATGAGCTTATGTTGCACTTTCATGTGTACAGACTCTGTCTGGCTTGATTATCATCTGCATAGCACCACATAAAATATGTGCTGACAGACGATGCATTGCAGAGTTCAACAGACTGTGTATTCTGTACCAGCTGACATTGCCTCTTATACAACTACCCATGCAGGTAGTACAGTTCAATGCTACAGTCACAGGTTCTAGCATGAAAAGAGGTACAAGACAGATAAAGCAGCATTGAATTCAGACAGCACTAAGAAGAAATCCATCACACTGAAACAGACAAGCTCTGCTCCACGAAAAAAGTAGCCTGGGATTAGTGTTGTCCTAGCATTTGACAAATGCACTGGAGTAAACAGCTATGCAAATTCAGCAAAGCAAGCATTTCTTCACATGCCTCACTTTGTTGCCGCTATCAAATCTTCACGACACAGCACTGTCCAAGTCATTGAAGAAGCATGTGTATGATAGTGACAAGCACGACAACAGATACACAGATACATAAATACATAGATACATACATAGACAGTGTCGGCAGATAAGGGCCTATGGCCCACCCAGTCTGCCCATTTGAGCTTGTAAGTTCAGTTTATGTTTTCCTAGAAGTCTGTTGCCCCTTACCCCTGACCTCCAGAATTCCTTTATGTCTTTCCCATGCATTCTTAAATCCCATGATTGTTTCAGCCCCCACCACTTCCTCTGGCAGGGTGTTCCACTTGTCCACCACCCGTTCTGTGAAGAAATTCTTCCTCACATTTCCTCTGAATCGTCCTCCCTCCAACTTCATCCCATACACGCTCTGACACCCTTATGACTTGTGTTGCATGAATATGAAGGCCATCAAACATTCGCCAGTAACATCCGGCAGGATGTGACATCGTTTATGATGCCATCATTAGCACCTTGGAATCAGATCAAATTTCCATGCGACAGTACTTTAATGTCACCTATGTGACAAAGTACACTTGCCTGTCTTGTCAACATTTCACACAAAGACACGGATGGCAGCAGAAGTGATACAATTGCTGAACCATGATGATGGACACCTCTTGTGGTATATTTACAGTTGTATGTTCTTTTTCTTACCTTATGGTGTCTATTTCTGATTGGTTGTGTTGCCTTGTACCATCCCCTGCTTGTATGTGTGTTATGTGTGTATGGGGGGGATTCAGAGTTAGGGTTGAAAACCCTAACGTCAAATTTTCTCACTTTTGTTACTGTGGAAGCAACCATAAGTGTTGCATTAATGGAGTTTTTTGCAAACAATATCTATATATATATATATATATATATATATATATATATACAGTATATATATATATATATATATATATATATATATATAGATAGATATATATATAGTACCTTATACACTAATCCCCAACTATACATAAAATCATACATAAGGTGCTAAACTACAAAACTATGACATCACATTAGTCCACATAAGGTAAGTAAGTAGTAAGTAAAATAATTAAAGCGCTCTTCCCAAGCTTAAGATACATACATAGATACATAGACAGTGTCGGCAGATAAGGGCCTATGGCCCACCTAGTCTGCCCATTTGAGTTTGTAAGTTCAGTTTGTTTTCCTAGAAGTCTATTTCCCCTTACCCCTGACCTCTAGAATTCCTTTATGTCTATCCCATGCATTCTTAAATCCCGTGATTGTTTCAGCCCCACCACTTCCTCTGGCAGGGTGTTCCACTTGTCCACCACTCGTTCTGTGAAGAAATTCTTTCTCATGTTTCCTCTGAATCGTCCCTCCTCCAACTTCATCCCATGCCCTCTAGTCCTGAAACATCTTTTTCGCTTAAAATAGTGTTTTCCTGCACCCTGTTCCTCCCTGTAAGATACTTGTATGTCTCTCATCATTCCCCTCTCTCCCTCCTCTCCTCCATGGAGTACATGTTCAGTTCCTTCAACCTGTCTTCATAGGACTTGTGATGCAACCCATGCACCATCTTTGTTGCCCTCTCTGAACCTTCTCTACCCTGTCTATGTCCTTACGTGAGGTATGGTCTCCAGAACTGTACACTGTACTCCAGGTGGGGCCTCACTAGTGTCTTGTATAGCGGAATTATGACCTCCCTTTTCCTGCTGGTGATGCCCTGCCTATACATCCCAGCATCCTATTTGCTTTACCTGATGCCTTGTCACACTGTTTCCTCTTTGAGGTCATCAAAGGACAACCCCAAGATCCCTTTCCTGCTTGGTGCATGCTATATCCTCACCCCCAACTGATATATTGTGCCAGGGTTTTTGTGCCCCATATGCATTATCTTGCACTTCTTTGCATTGAATTTCAACTGCCAAACCCTTGGACCATTCTTCAAATTTCTGCAGGTCCTTCTCATTCTGTCTACACCCTCTGGTGTGTCTACTCTGTTACAGAGCTTTGTGTCATCAGCGAACAGTGAAATTCTGCCTTCTATATCCTGTGCAATGTCACTGATGAAGATGTTGAATAGGACCGTCCCAGCACTGATCCCTGTGGTACCCC
The DNA here is from genome assembly GCA_016271365.2 of Neoceratodus forsteri. NCBI lineage: Eukaryota > Metazoa > Chordata > Ceratodontiformes > Ceratodontidae > Neoceratodus > Neoceratodus forsteri. The sequence continues at coordinate 884,096,222 of CM028134.1, forward strand.
ACTGGTCACTCTTCCTCTGTGGAGTGACAGCCATTTACCACCACCCTCTGTGTCCTGCCACCCAGCCAGTTACCTACCCACCACACTACTGTCCTGCCCACACCCATATTCCCCAGTTTGTGTAATAGTCTTCTATGTGGCACAGTGTCAAAGGCCTTGCTGAAGTCCAGATAGGCCATGTCCACTGCCCTCCCTGATCCACCTCCCTAGTCACCCAGTCAAAAATCCAGTGAGGTTGGTCTGACATGACCTCCCTGGTGAAACCATGCTGCCTTGGGTCCTGTAGTCCATTGACAACCAGATGTTCCACCAATCTCTCCTTCAGTGGTGCTTCCATGATCTTTCCCACACTACTGAGGTGAGGCTGACTGGTCTGTAGTTCCCTGCTTCTCTTTGTTCCCACTTTTGTATAAGGGGACTACATCTGCTGTCCTCAGTCATTGGGTACCTCCCCTGTTTCCAGTGATTGGCTGAACAGGATAGCCAGAGGTTCAGCCACCACCTCTCTTAGTTCTTTAAGGACCTGGGGTGCACCCATCTGGCCCCATTAGCTTTATCAGCTCTTATTACTTCCAGTTCCTTCAGGACCCTTTCTCGTGTAAAGGGACTTGTGTCCATTTCTGCACCATTCTCACCCTTGTACTCCTTCAGACCCATTACCCCCTCTTCCTTAGTAAAGACTGGAGCAGAAATACCTGTTCAATATGTCAGCTTTACTGTTGTCATCCTCCATGCGGCTCCCATCCTCCCCTTCAGTCTCACTATCCCTCCCTTTGTCCTTCTTTTTCACTTATGTACCTGTAAAGGTTTGTCCCCTTTAACCACTGATTTTGCAATGTGTTCTTCTGTCTGAGCTTTGGCTTCCCTTACTGACTTCCTGCCTCCCTTTGTTTCTCCTGGTACTTCTCCCTATCCTCTCTGCCTGTGTCTTTTTGTATTGCCTGAATGCAATCTTTTGGCTTTCACTTTCTTTGCTACCTCTTTGGAAAACCATAATGGTCTCCTTTTCTTTTCCTTGCTAACCTGCTTAATGCATAATTCTGTTGTTCTTATAATCCCATTTTAAATACTGCCCACTGTTCCTCAATCCCTGATTCCTGTCCCATTCCCTTAATGCCTCTTTCAAGTATTCTCCCATTTTCCCCAAAGTCTGCCCCTAAAATCCAGGATACGGTTTTTTGTGTGGTTTGGTTCTGCTCTTTCTGTGATTTCAAACCACAATGACTGGTGGTCACTGTTACCCAGGTGCTCCCCCACTGTTACCCCCATCACACTGTCCCTGTTTGTGAGCACAAGGTCCAGTATTGCCTTCTGCCGAGTTGGTTCCATGACCAGTTGCTTGAGGAAGGCACCCTGAAGGGAGTCCAGGATAAATCTGCTCCTAGTTGATGCTGCTGCTGGGATGCTCCAGTCCACGTCTGGTATATTGAAGTCTCCAACCAGTACTACCTCACCCTTGTCTGCCATCCTTTGGATGGCTAGCATCAGCTCCCTATCTGTTTCTTCCTCCTGAGCTGGTGGTCTATAGACCGCACCTGTGCAGATGGCTGGCCCCATTTTCCTTTCAGCTAACCCACGTATCTCTCCCCATTTTGTTCCTCCTGGATCTGTGTGGCCCTTATGTCATTTTCACATACAGTGCCATCCTCCTCCCTTCCTGCCTGCTCTGTCTCTTCTGAATATGTTGTAGCCAGGTATGGCCATCTCCCAGTCATGGTTATCATTACACCAGGTTTCAGTGATGGCCACAATGTCCAGGGTCTGACTGTACCATGACAGCTCCAGATCTTCCATCTTGTTGCTAAGGCTCCTGGCATTTGCACACATGGCTTTCCATGATTTGACCTCCCTAGACTGCTTCACTGTTCTACTCCAGCCCCTTCCTTGGTTGTCATTTATCCCTGGTTCTCACTTTGCTGTCTGCCCTTCTGCTGAATTTTGCCCTTTCTGCTTATCCACCTTTTGGACACTAATCTCCATCTTGTGCACACTGCTTTTGCAGAGATAGCCATCCTCTGGTTCACTGGTTCCATTACTAGCTGTGGGGGTGAGCAAGTGGGTATCATCCTTGCTGGCCTGCCACCCCGCACTGGTTTAAATGCTTGTCAATGTAGCATTTAAACTTATCATTGAGTGCTTGATTCTCCAGGATGGATGCAGGCCGTCAGGCTTGAACAAACCTCCATCCTCCATATGGGTCCCCAGTCACCAATGAATCCAAACCCTTCCTCACAGCACCAGTTCTTCAACGATGAGTTAAAGTTCCTGGTGCATGCACTCCTATGTTTCCCTTGGCTCCTCACAGGTAGTACTTGAGGAAAGTGACAGAAGTAGCTACTTGCTTGAGACCCTCCCCAGTTTCCTAAACTCTCCTGAACTTCTTTGGCTCCCCATTTGCCAAGTCATTAGTACCTAGGTGGATAATGACATCCAGCTCACCCTCCTGTCTTGCCTTCCCAGTGAACCCCAGTATCTTCTTCCATCCTCCATGTCGTGGCACCTGGTAGGCACCCCACCTCCCTGTCCTCCCTCCTGTGTTCCTAGCTGATCCTCTTATGATGGAGTCCCCACCAGGATTCACTTCCTCCTCCTTGGGGTCCACTGCTTTCCCCACTGAGGTCACCTCCTTGCCTAACCTCCACATTCTTTCCTTCCACTTCCCTGGGTACCTCTATGGTTGTCCTCATTTGCCCAGTGTGGCATATGAGTTCTTGAGAGGAATAGATCTGGATGTGCCTCTGCCTGACTGCTCTAACCTCCCTGAGCCCACTGTCATCCAAGTGCTCCTCGTGCTCGGCATCCTTTGAGGCAGCTGCATTGGACTGGTGGTCTCCTGGACAGGGGTGATGGTACTCTGACCCAGTTTACTTCTGCTCTGAGTCTGGCTACCTCATCCCGCAGTCCTGAGATGCATGCGATAGGGCAGCACCTCAGTGTCCAGAAGGTCTGCCTGAATATGGCTGCCCCACAGCCACTTGCATTGCACCCTCCCACATTATACTGCAATTCCACTACTTATCTGCTACTGAAGCTCTCTTAGTTCTCTTTTATTTATTTACAGTACTAAAAATCCTGTAACTGATCCTCAGATATATATTTTTAAGGAAAAAGAAACCAATAAATAAATAAATGAGTCAAAAAACGTTGTCGTGCTGAGGTGGTCTTCTTTCCCCCTTATGCCCCTCCTACTTCCACACCTCTTACTATACCCTGTGTTTTAGCTCTGTCAATCAGATTTATCAGGACATATAATTAAGAGTTGGGGGAAGGGGTGGGAGGGGGGCCAAAATTTGCAGCAATTAAAGACAGCACAGAATTACACCACCACTATTTTTTAAATTTTCAACAGCCCAAAAACAATTATAAGTAAAGACAACACAGAAAGAAAGTATAGTGTCACTACAAGCCTACAATCTAAGTTTAAAAGAAAAATACCAGTTACCAGTTACTCTGAAGCACTGAATTGAGTATGTTTCCTTCCTTCACCTTCTGGCTTCTTCTGAGAAGATGAACTTCTGTTTGCTGCTTTAACTGTGACTAAGCCCCACCTCCAAGTTACCACTGTAGCTGAGGTCAGAGGCCAGACAATTAACACCCTTCACCCAGCTACAGGACAGTCAGACAAGCCAAGATAAAATTTGCAGCAATTAAAGACAGCACAGAATTACACCACCACTATTTTTTAAATTTTCAACAGCCCAAAAACAATTATAAGTAAAGACAACACAGAAAGAAAGTATAGTGTCACTACAAGCCTACAATCTAAGTTTAAAAGAAAAATACCAGTTACCAGTTACTCTGAAGCACTGAATTGAGTATGTTTCCTTCCTTCACCTTCTGGCTTCTTCAGATGCTTTTACAACAATTCAGACACTTTAAATACATACCATATAAAACAGCAAATATAATGAATAAACATAAATAACCTTTAATTATCAAGTCCCAGAAAATACTTGATTGAAAAGGAGTGTTTTTAGCTGTTTTTTAAAACTTTCCACAGTCAGGCAATCTCATATCTGACGAGGTAGAGAATTCCACATGGTAAAGGCCATATAGGCAAATGATGTTCCACCAGATGTCTTTAAGTATACCATGGTCTCTCTAGCAATCCCTAGTCAGAGGACTGGAGTGAGCGGGTGGGGCAGTAAGGCACCAGGAGTTCTTTCAGGTAGTGAAGTCCCAAATCGTGTAGGGCCTTATAGGTCAGCAATGTGACCTTGAAGGTGCTCCACCACTGTATAGGCAGCCAGTGCAGTTCATGCAGCACAGGTGTTATATGGCTAGATCTAGAAACTCCCATCAACAACCTCACGCGATTCTGCATAAGCTGCAAGCAGCAGATATCCACCCCAGGCAGCCCTAGATAGAGGGCACTGCAGTAATCAAAATGACTTGTAACAAAGGCATGGACCAGGGTAGGAATATCTTTGGGCAGAACCAAGTGTTTCACCCGGGCTATATTCCTCAGATGGAAAAAGGCAGACTTGACTACAGCCAACACCTGTGCCCTCAGGGTCAGGCCCTCATCAAATACCATGCCCAGGTTACACACTTGGCTAGAGGCCATAAGCAGGGCCCCCCCAAGATATAAACCTGAGGGTTTCCCTGCCCAAACCCCTGTTGTCCTCACTCCAGGGTCCACCACCAATACCTCAGTTTTTTCAGAATTCAACTGAAGCCAACTGGTACTCATCCACTCCTGTATCTCCAGTAGGCAGTTATTAAACTCTGTGATGGAATCAGACTCCTGTTCAGGCACAAAAGAAAGGTAGAGCTGAGAGGCATAAGCTTAACAATGAAAACTCAATCCATACTGTCTTATAATGTCTCCCAATGGAAGCATATACACTGCAAACAACATGGGGGAAAGCACTGAACCCTGTTGAACCCCACAGGGCAGCCAGCGAGGGACCAAGGAATAAATCCCTGACACTACTGTCTGTGATCTGCCCTCCAGGAAAGATTGAAACCAACTGTGGACTGCCCCCCCCAGTCCACAGAAAAACCACCGGTGGTTGAGCAGCACCCCATGATCTACGATGTCAAACGCTGCTGAGAGATCCAGGAGAACCAAGATGGAATGGATTCTCTTATCTTTTGCCATCAGGAGATCATTTAGAACAAGAGCCGTCTCCATGCTATGCCTTTTCCAGAATCCAGACTGGAGAGGGTCATAGATATTGTGGCTGGTTAAATGATCATCCACCTGCAGAGTGAACACCTTCTCAATAGCTTTCTCTATAAAGGGTAAAAGTTAGAGACTGGTCTGTAATTTGCTAGGCAGTCGGGAACAAGAGAAGGTCTTTTCAAAAGGGGGTGCACTACTGCCTCCTTTAAGGGATCTGGGAAAATCCCTCTCTCTAATGAAACCAACAAGTATCCCAGCCAGGACTGGGCTGATGACATCTACACACCCCACTAACAGGCAAGTAGGGCCCGGATCCAACTTACAGTAGGAAGGTCGCAGAGTCTGGATGATCCTCACTTTATCCACAACTGCCAGTTGGTTAAAGGTGAACCAAGTCAACTGGGCATTAGTACCACCCGATTGATCAATGCAAGGCCCAATGGACTGGCACTGGCAGATCTCATCCCTGATGGTGGATACCTGTCAGTGAAGAATTTCGCAAACTCCTCACATTGTATTTGTGCCAATGCTCGACTGGCTTATAGACAGGCTGGATTGCACAGTCTGTCCACAGTCCAAAAAAGCTGGTCTGGTCTATTCCTCACTGTAGCAATTACCTGGACAAGAACTCTGCCTTCTTATAGGAAACTGCTGATGGGTAGATCTTATAGTGTTCTAACAATCCAAGCCTATCCACCTCTAGGTGAGTTTTCCACCAGCGTCTTTCCAATTTTCGTCCCCGCCTCTTCAGCTCACAGACCTCCACATCAAACCAGGGAGTCCCCAGGTGAAGAGTGGGGTATGAACATGAACTATAGCAATGACATCCAGGGACCCTGCCATAGCCCTATTATAGGCCAGGACCAGGGGCCATGGGTCAGTGCTATCCATTGGAAATCTTGAGAAGTCCAGCTCCATCATTAGGCCTTCTGAGATAATCCCTGTTAAAGGACAGAACTTTACTGACTCCTTAGGGCCAAGCTTATTTTAGGGGTTGTAAATCCGAAACCACAAGGCATGATGATCAGACCAATCGGTTGGCTCCACCTTCATCATTGAAGATCTCCATTCCCAGATGAAAACCACTGTCCAATGGTATGCCCCCATGGGCTGCAGAGGTATTAACCCATGACAGGCCTAATGAATAAATCAATTGGAGGAGGTTTTGACTAAATGGCAAGAGTTCATCATTGATTCAGGCATTGAAGTCCCCGTGAATTAACGATCTGGGAGACCCATTATCATTTCAGCGATGAAGTCCATAACCTCCTTCAGGAACTCCTCCATCACCTGGTGGATGGTAGATGAGAAGGGTCCCGTGAGTCTGCACCTGTACCCACTATAACACTCAAAGGAGTTGGTGTCTCCAACTGGTACCTCCCTGAGATCCAGATCCTGTCTAAAACAGACTGCAACCCCCCCTGCCCCTCCTGTCCACACTCGGGCAGTGAATCACCGAGAACCCATCCGAAACTGCAGATTCCAAAACAGGACCCACATTTCCATCCAGCCAAGTCTCAGTGATCAAGCCATGTTGACAGAGGAAACAAGATCCACAGGGATTGCAGGTCAGGCAGGTGTACATGTATACCATATGCTGACTATGTATAGGATTATATTGATGGCCTGGGCCAACAAGGTCACCCACTCCCCCTTTCCCATATTTAATGTTATATTTTCGTAAGCAGATCAGAGTTCCCACCCCTCTACCACTCCCTTTCCCCTCCCCCTCCAGGTCGGCTGTCATGTTCTCATTACACACATAGTGTCATGGGGGTGCTCACCCCTAATGCCACTGATCAGTAGTCCAATACTGGGGTGCTCAGTCACCAGTGTTTAGTTCCCCTGAAATAAAACCATCTCTCACTGATGTTTTTAACCTGTAAAAAAAATGGATCCCTTGCTGATCTGACACCCCACACACACCACTCAATCCACCTACTTTCCACTCAGCACCTCCTCCCACACACTGTCACTCATCTGAACATATCCAAGAACATGATACATGACTTTCTTGAATTATGAAATTGTGAAACTGCAGCTGCAGTACTGCTGCCTGCTTCAGTTGAAGTACTTAGCCAGCGATCTCCTAATTTCTCTGTCTCTGTCTCTCACTCTCTCTCTCTCTCTCTGTCTCTGTCTGTCTGTCTGTCTATCTATCTTGCTATAAGAGTAGCAGACCCGGTGCCTACCTATGGTAGTGCTTTTTTCTTCTACCTCCACTCCAGGTCACCCACTCCCTTTCCCATACTTAATGTTTTAATAAGCAAACCTGGATGCCCACTTCCGTACCACTTCTCCCCCCCCCTCCAGGTTGCCTGCCACATTCCCATTATACAAATGGTGTCACCAGGATGCTCACCCCTTGTGTTGCCAAACAGTAGCCCCACACTGTGGTGCCTAATTTCCAGTGTCATGTCCCCTGAAATAAAGAAAACTATACATATGCTGCTTTAATGCAACACTGGGGCCATGCATGGTCTTTGTCAGGAAATGCCCCCCCAAAAGAAACAGTAGCCACTTGATTATGAGGTAGCAGCAACAGTTCACCTGAACCTCAAAAATAATTCTGTATGTCTCTGTGGTATTAACTACACATATAGTTACAAGACTGAGGCTTTGTATGTCTTCTATAAAGGAATGCACCCCCTCCTGTGAAACAATACGAGGCACTAGATCTCTGAGGTAGCAGCAACAGATGAATGAACCCCTAAACATTATTGGAATATCTCACTGATATGAAGTATACATATGTTACAATAGTCGAGACTTGCACAATGTCAGTTGGTGAATGCTACTTCCCCAAACCCATGGACTGGATCCTGAGGTAGTAGAAACAGTTCAAGTGAGCACTCAAACATTAGAGGTATACCCCCATACAGTACAATTCTACACATATGTCATAATACCTGGCTCATATGGTCTTAAGTTAGGAATACTGTTATGCTACACTACGAAACATGAGACACACTGCATCATGAGGTAGCAGCAGCAATGTCAATTGAATCTTCAGAGATTACCAGTATACCTGTATCATAGGTACTGTGCATGGTTTAGAATAGAGGTGCCTTGCACACTCTCAGTCAAGGAATGCTGCCTCCCTCGAAACACCAGGCATTGGATCAAGAGGTAGTAGCCATAACGGAGTTCACTCTGAAGAAAGGGGGGTTACTAGTGGGGTACCGCAAGGTTCAGTACTGGGTCCAGTCCTTTTATTGTCTTTATAAGTGACATTGCAGAAGTACTTGAATGAAATGCCTCTTTGGAGATGACACAAAGATCTGCAACAGAGTTGATACACAGGGAGGAGTGGAAAGGATGAGAAGGGATTTGGCAAGGTTGGAGGAATGGTCATGTATGGCAGCTTGGGTTCAATGCAAAGAAGTGCAAAATAATGCACCTAGAAACAAAAACCAGGGAAGAGTACACAATGGGTGTGTAGTACATAACAACAAAAATTGAAAGGGTACTTGGGTGTAATCATATCAGATAACCCTAGGTCAGCAAGCAACATGAGAAGGCAGTAAGGGGAGGGTTGGGGATGCTGGGATGCATAGGGGAGGCATCACCAGCAGAAAACGGAAGTTGTTATCCCTTTGTACAGAGCAGTAGACTCCCATCTGGAGTACTGCATCCAGTTCTGGAGACCCATGTCTCACAAGGACATAGACAGGATGGAGGCAGTTCAGAGGAGGGCACCAAAATGGTGCAGGGTTTGCAAAGAGAAGCTATATGAAGAAGAGACTAAAGGAGCTTAATATGTATACCCTTGAGGAAAGGAGGAAGAGGGGGACATGATAGAAATGTTTAAGTACTTCAGTGGAATCAACAAAGTCCAAGAGGGTAGCATCTTTCAGAAAAAGAGATGTGCAAGAACAAGGGGACACAATTTGAAGATGGGAGTGGCTCAGGGGCAATGTAAGTATTTTTTCACAAAGAGGGTGGTGGATGCATGGAACCATGTTCCTAAGGAAGTTGTGGGGTCTAAAACTGTGGGAGAATTCAAGAATGCATGGGACAGACATGAGGCAATTCTTGTGGGGGGTAGGAATAAATAGGCTAAGTTGGCTAAGTGGATCTGCAGCTTATTAATTAGGTAGATGAAATGGGCAGACTAGGTGGGCCAAAGCAGTTGTATCTGCCATCATAGCCTATGTTCCTATGTGACTCAACTGAAGGTTTTAAACATGAGTGAATAGTTCTCTATACAAACTGGAATATTGTTATAATAGTGGGACTTACATTGTTTTGCCGTTTAGGCAAAGTAAGGGCCAGCTTACAGTACAGAGTGGTGGAGGGGTGGATCTGACTGATAGTAGAACTTGTCACCCTGGTAATAGATCTGAGACACTAGTAAATAGTCAATACAGGAGAAATACCTGTGAGCAGAGACAGGGTGCTTCCTATTTAAGGGTGCTGGAACTCCTCAGATATCCTGAGGTCCAGTCTATCTATTAGTTCATGTAGTGCCGCTGTGCCGGAAAAGGTGATGGAAGTGAGAGAGCCGTTCAGGTCATTACATGAATCCACTACTAGGTTCGATTCCCCAAAATTATGGTGGAAGGCAACAGGAAGAATGTTATTAATTATCTCGTAAAAATAAAGGGTCATCTTTATTTAGGGCCATAGATGCTGCAACACAAATCTACCGAGAACAAGTTGCCCTTAACCAGAATTTCTAAAATCTGCCCTGAGTTTATTAATTTCCTGAGGGACCTGAAGAATGCTCTGTTAATAAGAATTAAAACCCCACAGCTGTTTGAAGTTCCTTGAGCTGAGAAGATCTGTCCAATCTGCATCCGTCTCATCTGAATGACTCAATCAAGCAAATGAGATTCTGGATAAAACAACATTAGCACTTAAAATATCTAAGTGCTTCTAATATCTTATATTGCAGTTTTTTCAGGCTCTTTAACATTCCAAGTTGAGAAACAAGCTCTTTAGCCATTGTACCAAATACAATATATAACTGCAGTATTTAAAATCACAGACTACCTTAAGAAAACTCACGCACTTCTATAATGGACTGTGTCCCCCAGAAATACCTCTCAAATCCACAAACCTCCCCCACCACCTACATTCGTCCCTAAACTATCCAACCTTAACACAAACCCCAAATACATACCTGTCCGTTCCCCTGCCCCATCCTACCCCATTCTATGCATCACTCAGCAGTACTCCTACAAAACAGTCAGCTCCATCCTCCCTCCCACCCTGTGCACAAACTCAGTATAGTAACTGTCCAAAACAAGATTGAAAAATAATACCAGTTCAACGCTTATGGGACCCACAAACACCAAAACTAAGTGTGAGAACCACTATAAAACAGAATAGTAGCATTAACAGATCTCTGTAAGTCGTATCTTTAATCCAAACTCCTCACAAGAATGGTTATCACCCCTGATACAGAATAACATGAGGCAGGGTATCTCCCATCCAATGCCTCGCTTCGAGGCAAGTGCACACGAAGGGGGTAAAATCACCACCCACAGATCCAAATTAGGATAGGTCTCCCCCCATAATCAAACAAAGAAGGAACTAAGAGTGAAAAAAGAAAGAGAAGGGATATTATTTACCAAAATAGACAAAACCCAGACTCAGGGAGTTCCCCCTGAAAAAATGAGATTAGGAAGATCGAAATGAGCCGAGCCCCAGCTCCGTCCCAGAACAATAATCATGGCACTGCACCCAGCCTGTATCCCGGTTACCACCCATTCTGCCTCGCCACATCTTCAATATTGTGAAGCCTGCACTAAAAGCCAAGGAAATACTCCCCACTAGTGAATGCCAAATGCAACTGCATGGAGACCGTCCACCCCGTAGATGATCCCTGCATCCCTTCATGTGGCTGCGATAAACAAGAAGAACCTAAAAGAGCTTCTACCTCACTGACCTCACTTAAAGTTCAATAAGCCCTGCAAAGCCAGCGGTCGACCAGCCACAAGAACTCTCTTCACCAGGGCTGTTAAACTGGCTGGAACTCCTGCCCCAGCAAGAAAGGAGGAACAGGATTGGACCCACATTAATCAAAAACAGGGGTGCGAATGCACCTAACCTAAGACTTCGCCCCTGCAGCCCAAATCACCACACTGGATGGCCCAGCAGAAAGATGCCCCCTTTACACCCCAAAGACTTTCACGGTCCCCCCAAAACGATGCCCTATACATAAACGGGCATTATCTTCCCATAATTTTTGCCAGGGATGTCCCCACTATTTTCCTCACCCTCCCCCTAGAAGATTTAAAATTTACCTGTCTAACCAAAAAGTTTAAAGATATCGCAATTCTTTTTTTTTTTTTACCACAAATAGAGAAACAGTCGGGACTAGGTAGTAATAGACCAGAAAATAAAACACCAGACATTTCCAAAAATTCTGTTACATCTCAGACTAGCAAAACAGTCCTCTCTAATAACCCCCTTGCTATTAAGAGTCTTTAAAGAGGTCAGGCATAGCTTTTCTCAGTCCATCCATGGCAGAATCGGAATCCTCATATGAGTGCCACTGTCCAGATATCTGAACCTGTAACATCGAGGGATACCGCATTCTGAATTTTAGACCAGCCTCCAGAAGCTTCTTCACTACTGGGTAGAAGGCAGCTCTGTGTTGCCTCACAGAGAGTGACAAATCCTGGGTAACTCTGATTCTTGTTCCTTCTCATTGTAACTCTTGTATGGTCTTCAGCTTCAGAAAAAAATGCCGTTTCTCCAGAAAATTAAGAAAGCGAAAAATTAGCGGTCTGGGAGATGCCCCCATCGGAGGCTTAGAGAGCATAGCAGCTCTATAGGCCTCTCTATAATGTAGTGGGGCCATAGGAAAGGTGCAATAATTCTCTGGATGAACTTCTGCACAAACAGAACCACATCTTACCCTTGTTCGATCTCAGGTAGACCAATAATAACCGCATTGTTCCTGCGGCTATGACCCTCGAGGTCTTCGAGCTTTTGTTCCATCTTGTTAATTTTTTGCCGAAGTGTAGCCACCTCAGGACTCTGTTTGTCCACCTTCCTTTCTAAAGAGATAAGACGAGTCTCGACATCCAAAGTTCTCAATGCTATATCCTCGAGAGAGAGATTTGAATTCAGAAGTGAGGTTTCTTAGCTCTTCTTTGAGTGGCCTAAATTCAGCCAGGAATCCAGTGAGGGTTAATGGCTCCTGATCTGAGCATGGAGGTGCCATTCCCTGTGCTGATCCTGTAGTTCCAGCCCGCGGTTTCTTAGGGACCTTCTCTGGGGTGACCAGGGGTGTGTGTTTAGGCAGAGGCTTCTTCATTTCAGCTTCCATACTTCACCGGACATGCTAATTTCACACTTAAAAGCTTCCCCCACCAGAATATAACTTAGATCAGGCTCTCGATTTTGGAAAACTCAATGAAAATATATGAAGTTAATGGCAGTGGGCAGGATAGAATGGGAAAGAGTCTTTCAGGCCTGCTGCATCACATGATTCTGGTAAAAACTTTTAAATAAATAAAAACTGTGGCTCAGATATCCAAACTGCACCCCAAAGTAGTACAATAGCAGGAGCAGGCTCAAGTACAGTGCGCCTATGTGCAACACGCACGATATTCAAACATTGTGCAAGGTGAGATGTGCTTAAGCCACACAACGCTGAATAATATCATAGCATTAAGCCATGGCAACCAGGGATGCAGTGGCGCAGGTCTGGTGTGCAGCACAACCAAGGGATGCACAGTGGAGCAGGGGTAGCAGCGCATCTGGCACAGCCAGGGATGCTCCATGGACAGGATGCAGGGGTCTCCCACACATGGAAGACATGGGCTGAGGATCACACAGCAGAACAGACAGTGCACCCCACACCCCATGAACTGCCCAACCAGAGGAGAGCTGGAAGAACTGCCAGCCCATGGAAACCAGCCACAATCCCACAGTTGGGGCATGGTGCCCCAGCATTCCCACTGGCAAGCTGTGACCGGCAGACAAGGAGGTCTGTCCACCCTGTGCTACACCATCCCATCAATGCAGAGCACACCCTGCACAGCATTCCACAGACACCCTGCTCAGGAGCAGCGCCCAACACTGCAGGATACCCCATGCATGCTACCACCCCCACTGTGACAATGCAACCCTGTGCACCATTGAGACATGCAAGGCAGCCCCACCGCAAGCATCCTGAAGCATGGGGCAGCAGACACCGATGAAACAACTGCAGACACAGTGCCACCCTGCATGGCCCCCCTCGATGTACAGCTGAGAGACTGACCATGCATCAGCACACAAGGTACCACACATGCGACAGAGCATGCCCCGGATACCACCACCAGTGGTACAGCACCCTGCACACCCTCCCAAGGACACACCCCATCCCAGCACTGGTCTCAACAGCCAGCAAAGAAGCTCACAGTGGTGCATGGAACCATGCACCACACAGGATGCAACACAGTGCATGGACAAACACCAGCCCATACCCAAGTGCACACCAACACAGGGACACAGTAGTGCGTTGACAAACCCGCTGGCATGTGGCCACAGCAGCCATGTATCCATGGCTAGCACTCCTCCATGGCACAGGTGTACCAACCACCCTGCACATGCACCATGAAGCTGTACATCACCAGCACGCTGCTGGAGCACAAGTGACAGATAGTGGAGCATATCCCCTGCAACAGAAACAAGCTACAGCATGGAGGGGGAACAAAAACAGCGGAGGCCACAGTGCCACCCAAGGCAGACATGCACCACACCGGTGACAGGAGGCAACCTGGCATTGTGCTGGGTATAGTGGTTGTCCAGTATGGACAGCCACAACTGACATGCCAGCAGATGGTGCATATCACAGGCATGCAAGGGTGTCAGCTGCACAGCCCATGGATGGTCTGACAGAGGTGCCATGGACACAGAGCATGCACTGTGGACCACTGCACAGGCAACCAGTGCACAGAGAACAACACACAAACCACAGACAGTGACTGATTTCCCCACCCACACCATAGGTGGTTCCCCTCTGGACACACACACACACCCATGCCTGCACCAACCCTGATGCCATGCACACCACTGCAGCTGAGCACCTGTAGCCCACTGCAAATCATAGACCACCACAGTTGTCATAACAAAACAAATGTATTATAAATAGTCAAGAAACACAACTATATACATAGATATATACAATGGGTGGGATGGGCCACAAACCAGGTGGGGATGGGTAAGGGGCAGGGGTGAACAACTGGGAAAGGGAAGCAGGGGTGTGAGGGTGGGTCCAGGGAGGTAACGATCATCTGAGGGGCATTAAGGGCCTAATGTCTGCCCCGCTTTTTGGTCCTGTGGCGTCTGTGTGACCTCTGTCTCTGCACACCATGCCTCTCTAGCTGCTGGAGGATTTCAAGGGATGCCCTTGAACGCTGCAGCAACTCCTGCAAGGCCCTCTCCAGACCAATCTAATGCTGACCACGTAGGACAAGGGAGCAGAGTCAATAGGTGTGAATGTCCGTCCTCCTGCAGCTCATCCATTGTGCATGGTATACAACCATGGACCACTCCCCTGTGATGGTGTGCGACCACTCACAGTGATCATGTCCACAAGACCTGCCCACCCAGGTGCACACAGCCATGTGGACCGCTGCACACACCCACCGCCCAAGTCCCGCACAGCACCAATGTGGCTGTACAGTGACATGGCTATGCGGTGCGAAGGCAGTGGCACAGCCATGTACCTGGTGCATGCATGGACCACCAGCAACACACAACCACACATGCAGTGCCACAGGACAGTGCTGAGTGTACCATGTGGCATGCACGTCAGTGGCATCAATGGATGGTGGCCATGCCCCACCGCCTAGCCTGCAACACAGCATGCACAGAATATCCATGAAGAAAGGTACTCATCTGCATCTGCCATATCTTGGCACTGATGTAGATGGAGCCCGCCATCATGTTGCTGTTGCTGGGCAGCCTCCTGATTCACACGTGCCTGTGCCTCTCGGGCTCGTTGCCTCTCCTCAGGGCCTAGGGTGCAAACATGGAGAGGGGAACATTAGTACAAAACAGTAGCAAAGGCCCCCCTGGTGTGTGTGATCCCTCACAACCCAGCCATGCCGCAACCCCACCATGACCAAAACTGCCCACACTGGACAGCCCCCCTGGGTGGACACATGCCCACTGTGAAACCCGGACAGATGCTACCAGTGTATGGATGGAGCACCTACCTGGACTTGGCACTGCACCTCACCCGGCGCGTGCCCGTAGATGGGCAAGCCTGTCTGGGTTCTTCTGCCTGAGGTCTCCATAGCGGTGGCGACACTGCTCTGGACTCCTGGAGATACCGGTGGCCTCCTCCATTGACTCTGTCACCTCCTCCCACACTGCACTCCTAGCCCTATCCAAGGGCACATCCCCAAACAGGGCCCCAGCATGCAGCTCTACAATGACCACCAAATTGACCAGCTCAAGAGGGACCCACAGTGCTGCTGTCCTGCATGCCATGACTACAGCAGCTAGGATAACAAAATGGCACTCTGTAGCAGATGTCCACCATGTGCAGATGCTGTGTGGTACAGCGCTGCCATTCCCCATTGTGCTGTCGACGAACAGCGCAATAGGGGTGCACCCATGTGGATGCATGGTGCCTAGGGGGCAAAGGTCAACCAGAGGGTCAAGGATCTGTCACACATGGACCGCCACAGTGCCATTGGGACTCCCTGCGTGTAGCACAGTCAGATGCCTTTGTGTGATGCCCTGCAGTGGCTACTGTGCTGTGACACCATGGCACCTATTGTGCTCCAGGGCACGAGCACTATATGTGTGAACAGCACACTATTGCAGCTGGCACAGTGGTGGCAGTGCCCTGCACTGCCTCTCATGCTCAGCATGTCATCAGCGCTGCAGGTGTTGGCGTCAGCACCCCCAGACATGCGCCGTGCGGTGCCTACTGTGCACGTCACAGAGCTGCGCCTTTGCCTGAGCACGCTGAACACAATTGTACAAGGTGCAACAGTGAGATATTCAACCAGCATATGCAGATCATCTCATCAGCAATTCCATGGTGCAGCCACTACATTAGCATCCACTTAAAGTTGGTCCTCGCCTCATTTGCATGCCTTGCACTATATAAATGTGACATGGGGCTTCAGAGGTCATTGCTTGGTACGGCAGTCTATTGTGGTGGGTTGCATGCTGGTTGGAAGTGTGGACTGTGGTGTGTGGGAGATGCATGGGACTGCACATTCAGAGGTAACACCTGTCATTCCCACAGGATCAATAATGACCGAATGTGAGGAGGAGGAGGAGGAGAAACAGAGATGTGGGAGATGGAGGAGGCCAAGCTTCACCCAGGCAGAATCAGATGCCCTGTTTGAGGCCTACCTCGACAGGGAACTACTGCTCAGTGGACAGCGGGGAACACCACAGGCCCGTTCTGTGGCATGGGATGAAGTAGTGCGTGCTGTCAACCAGCATGGCAGCCTGCAGCAGTCCATGCAGGAGTGCAAGAAAAAGGTGGGCACAGACAAGAGGAGGACAAAAGATAAGGTGGCTGCCATCAGGGCAACATGTGCTGCAACTGGTGGTGGACAGCTGGATGTGCCATGCCTGATGCCACAGGAGGATTGGGTGGCTGGCAGCATGTGGCATTGTGCCCTAGTGGGTGTTCCAGGTGGTGGCTTCTAGATGGGTGGCAGCCCGTCACTGCATGGTAGGTCCTGTTCTGTCACTGTGTGGGTGGTGGGGGGGATGCCACAGGGTAGGGCAGAGACATTAATGCTGCTGTGTTCCCTTATAGCTCCTGAGCATCTACATGGGTCAGCGGTGGAGGGTGTGTCCACTGAGGGCAATACCCTGGACATGGAGGAGCACCCATTCACCTCCACAGGTGTCCGAGGGTCAGGACAACAGTATACCCGCCTGTCTGTCCATACTGAAGTTGGTGGTGCTGGTGTGGAGGAGGCCCTGCCCATGTCCCAGCGTGACAGCGTCCATGGATGCCAGCATGTTGTGATGGAGCACGCATCATGGACAGTGATACATGTGGGCTGCAGGATGGCCCCACAGCAGGTAACAGAATGGGCATAGCCGTGGGTGCTTCCGCCGTGGAGGCCTGCGTGACATCACAGTCCCAGCCTGTGCCTGTATGCACCAGTGGGGCAGCACTGGTGTGCATCCAGGCCAGTGGGGCTGTTGCAGCTGCTGCAGTGGCACCTGTGAGCCCTGGCAAGTGGCGTCCAGAGGGGCAGTATCAGCAGTCGGCTAATGGTGATGGGGGGACAGTGTTGGGGGTTGGCGTCAGTGCACCGCATGTGGACGTGCCCTGGCATGGCTCTGGTGTGCAGTGCCCATCATTAAGGGGTGATGCCCAGCATGGCCAAGAACACCATGAGGGACATCATGCCGATCTGGCGGATGACCTCTTTGATGAGCACAGCTGACTACTCCAGGCTTCTGTGGATCAGCAGTCACAGCTTGTTAGGGTGGTGGACGCACTCAGTGTGGTTCTGTGCCAGGCAGAGGAGCGGCACAGCTGAGACCATGCTCTGCTCCTGGCAGAGATGGCCCAGCAGTGGGAGGATGTGACCACTGCCATTGACAGGCAGACACATGCATTCACAGCTGTCATGGCCACATTGGGCACACAGTTTGTTGCACATGTGCTACAGACACTGCGCAGTGTCACGTCCACCCCCCGTTCCTGGTGTCGTGCAACACCCTCCTTGTTGACACTGGGTTCAGTTGTGGGCATCCTGATCATGCCTGGCACTGGCATGTTCGGTGAGCTGCAGACCCCTGCTCAAACAATGTTGCATTCCTGCAGTGTCACCCCTCGGGGACCATCGGTGCCACCCCATGAGGCCATTGGTCAGCCTGTCATGGTTGGCAGGTCTCGGCGGGGCTGCACACACATCCATGGTGGCCGTGAAACTGTGCCACGTGACTGACCTGTCTCCCACCATGGCTACTGTCTGAAGCTGCCCTGTGTGCAGTGTATTGTGCAATGTGCAATGCACGGGTGGGGTACCCGGCCCTGCAAACGCACACACACACACAGTCCATGTGCACACCCTTCTGGCTGCTGGCTGCTGTGGTGTGTGCATGATGATGCTTGCTTGCACTGTCCGCCAGTGTGCAATGGTGCCCAGAGTCTGAGACACGCACAATGACAGGCACTGGGCGTGGTCGTCTGTGGACCTGTGTGTGGCTAGGGGTAGCAGTCGGGATTGGCGTGCCTTCTACCCCTTGTGCATGTCTTGTGGGGTGTGTGGGTGGGTGTGTGTGTGTGTGTGCGACAGCATATCGTGTTAGGCCTTGCCCATACCTGATGGCATGTGCGGTTCCATGATCAGCCAATACCCTTGCTGCCATGTGTTCCTGGGGTTCATCCATGCGTGTTTGTGGGTTGTGCCCTTGCCATTGGTGGTTGCACATGGCCCCATGACCTACCTGTGTTGGTCAAAGTGCTCCTCTGTGATGGTGTCCCAGTGCAGCTACGACATCTGGATCAGGTGGGGTCCCTTCTCCCAAGGGGTGGCTGCCCATCACCATCTGGACCGGCGTCCTCATCGTCCCCATCACTGTCCCCCTCTTCTACCTCTACTGCTATCCCACAGTCGTTGGCCATGTTGTGCAGTATGCAACAGGCCAGGAATAGCCCACAGACCTTTGAGGGGCTGTACTGTAGGGCACCGCCAGACGTGTCCAGGCAACGGAAACGTGCCTTCAGCATCCCGAACACCCGCTCGATGACATTACGTGTGGTGGCATGTGCCTCATTGTACCGTTGCTGCGATGGGGTCGCGGGGTGCCAGTATGGTGTGTGCAGCCAGGGATGGAGTGGGTAGCCACTGACACCTGTGTGTAGAGGGTGGACATTAGTATGGTTGCCAGCATCGCTCTGCCATGGGCCATTAAGGCTGGTACTCATGGCACCTCTGACTATGCATCCCCCATCCCAGATGCCCATGTCATCCTGCGTGACGTGCATACTCACCCACTAGGTGGCCAGTGGGGATGTCCCCACTCTTGAACCTGTGGCACAGTGCAGACTGGTGCCAGATGAAGGCATCATGTGCTCCCCCAGGGTGCCCGGCACAGACATTGGTTATGCACCCCCTGGCACCGCACACCACCTGGCAGTTGATGCTGGCATAACTCTTTCGGTTGATGTATGCTACACCATCCAGGCCAGGTGGCGTGCAGATGGCCACATGGGTGCACTCTATGGCCCTGAGCATGCCAGGCATATGTACTACCCTGTTGAACTCTTGTATGTGTGCTGTGCACTCCACCTGTGTGCTGGGGAAATGGATGTACTCCACAGCATGTGGCAGCAGTGCGCTGAGGAATTGTGTGGGTAGGCATGGTGCGGCTGACTGGGTTATGCCTGTTGTGTCCCCTGTTGGTCTCTGGAAAGTGCCCGTGGTGAGCAGGCACATGACAACTGTCACCTTTGTCTCCACTGACAAAGCATGGCTCCGTCGTGTGGGTGCCTGCATCTCATCACTGCACAGCTCACAGAGCCGCCTCGAGATCGCCTGGTTCAGGTGGTATTGGCCCACAATCTCTGTGTCACTGTAGTGCTCAAAGGTGGTGCAGGCTCGGTACCGTCTGTTGGGGGCATACCTCTGATGGGCCCTTCCATGCCCACACCCCCTGCTGTCTGCCTTCTCACACCCCTCATTACCGCCTCCATGTGGAAGATGGCACTGGCCATGTCCCTGGCTGGTGTCCCCCCCCGGCAGCTGTTATCCCATTCCCCCCACTGTCCTTTGTGATGCTCCCCCTGCACCGGGTACACCTCCAGCCTTTGGCTGTCCTGTCTACTACCACTGCCCTCAGTCCACTGTGGCATTTCCCTGTCTCTCCTGCACAGTGGCACAGGCTCCCCACTCCTGTCCTGTTCCTGTTTGTTCCCAGGTGTGCCCTGTCCTGCTCCTGCCCAGTCCCACTCACTGCTACCCTCTTTCCTGTTGCTGTCACCTTGCTCCCACCTCTGGCTTCCCTATAGTGTTCATGCACCTCTCTCTTGTTCCTTTTTATTTTGGATCATTTCAGCTATCACACAACTTTCACCTGCTCCCCTTTTGTGCATGGCGCATGCTATTGGATATCGCACTGTGCCATTTATTCATGGTTCCTCCCCCTACAGTTGTGCATGCATTCATTAGCATTGCGCTGTTGCGCATTGTGACTTGTGCGACACAATTGCCTCCCGCTGAATATCACAGAATGGCGCATTTTCATACTTGCACTGGCGCATCTCTATTGTGCATGGTGCACCCGTTTTGAATATCTGGGCCTGTGTGTAAAAAGAGGCAAAAGCATGTAATAGATGCAAGAACAGAGCAGCACTCTAGAGACAGTCTGAGAGAGAGATGATTGACTTTGTGTATAGTAGGATGTCAGAATACTTTGCAATGGCAACCTCCAACACAGTGATGAGTTGAAGAGCAGGAAGCATGTGCCAAGGCCATATTCACTACACAGGTAATAATATCCATGACCACATTTGAAGAGCTCCCAGATGAGTAGATCATGTCCGGGTATTGCCTAGATAGAGGAAAACTGTAGCAACTGTGTGATTTGATACGTGCTGGTCTTCAGAATGCAATGCAAAGAAATCATGCCTGGCCATGGATATGAATATCACAGCTGCCATGTGCTTCTTAGCATCTGGCACATTCCAGACACCTATTGAACACGACACTGGGAAACAGCAGTTAACAATATTGTGGAGGACTGTGGACTACATACACTTTGCAATGAATCAGGAGGAGAGAACAGCACCATGCTTCAGTTCAACCAGAATGCCCACATGACATCAGTCCTCAGTGAAACAGAGTGCACGCATGTGACCATATGAGCACTTTTCACCTGGGAGGTCTGATGTGTTTTTTATGACTCAAAAGGGTAATCATGCAATGAACATGCAGGTTGAGTGTAACACTGGAGGAAGGATAACTACTGTGATGGCGCAATATCCTGGAGGTGCACGTAATGCATACATTTGGCAGAATTCTGCCTTGTGACACATGTTCAAAGGAGGAGAGGTAAGAGGTGGTTGGATGATTGGAAAGTACAAGCATACCCCTACACAATGGCCTGATACACATTATATTGCACTATACAAGAGACAATATGTTTCCGTTGAGGTGATAGCAGATTATAGCATTACTGCGTACTGCCACAGATGTACAGGGAAGGTATAATGAGGCCAAAAGAGCAACATGAAAAATCATAGACCATGTCTTTTACATAATGAAAGGATGTTCAGTTGCCCAAACCAGTCAGAGAGGGGCCCTACAGTGCCAAGTATGGTCTGCAAGATATTCCTCACATATTGCATACTGATTAACACTGCAATGAACCATAGGATGCCCTTTCAAACTCAAAGTCAACAATGATGGTGAAGATCAGGAATGGCATAGGAACAACAACCATCATATGGCTGCTAGGACCACAACCACTGGATGCCAGGAACTAATGACTAGGGCATGGTGAGGGAAGGAGTATCAGTATATAATGTGGACTGATAGTTTGGGGCACAGTGAGGGAGTTAGTACCACTGAATATCAGGGAGTGATGGTTCACGTCAGGGTGTGTGAGCAGGGTACCACGGGGTGAGGGCTGGGAGTGGCACTAGACACCTGTGCTGCTTGAGATTTGAGATACTGACAGTAGCAGTCACAGGGTGGCATTGACAATACAAAGTAGTGTGTTATCTGCTATGAAATTTCAATTTTAAACATTTTGAAAACATGTTAAAAACAGTGTCAATATTTCAGTTAGACTTGCAGATTATCATCACAAAAGGAAAGAAATGCAATACTAGGGTTAAAATATACTTGGCTTTGGTAAATCTATGGCATGGTATTTCTTGATGTTAAATGATTATGTGGCATAACTATTGCATTGCCCTATCTTTGGCACCCTCTCTCTAAGCAATGGAGTTTGAGTATTTTTCTCTGCCTCACAAAACAGTGTCAAAGTTACAGTAACATAAATACTGTATCATGTGAGCACCAATGCCTTAAGAAACACCATGCTCCATATTTATGAAGGCTCAAGGGATATTTTTACCTTAACAACCCATTTCCTCCTTTTGTGGCATGAAGCTGCAATGCTAACTGATGTTTACATAGCTTTTCACAATGAATAATAAATATAGCTGGATGGCATAATATTGAATAATAATATTAATAACACATTTGAAAATACAGTTACTCCACTGTGCTTAGATTTAGTCATTCTAAACATCACCATCTTTCTACTTTTCTTCCTTGTCCTCCTCCATCTGCTCTTCTTCCTCCTCAGTGTTCTGCTCCAGTGTGCATTGCTTATGTCTCTCTGAACTTTATACTCCTCCTCCTTCAAACGTGCCTACTCCAGTGTGCCTAGCTTCCACCACTCTAAACTTAACCTTTCTCATTTTAATGATATACAAACAAATAAGAATAAATGCATTTCTTAAAGTTAAATAATATAGTATTATACAAAAAAAATCAACCATACGTATGCTCCAGGGTTCCCATCTTCAGTCCCTCCAGATGTATTCTCTTCCACAGAAGCCTAATCCAGTGTGCCTAGCTGCCATCACTCTGAACCTAATCTTTCTCATTCTAATGACATATTCTTTGCGCAAAAACTGCATTAATGCACCAGTTAGTGTTCAAGTTAATGCCACAAAGGTAGGGAAATGTGGTGTTAGGGTTTCCAACCTTAATTCCCCACCATCAAACAGCAAAAGGAAAAAAACACTAGGGTTTGGGGTTTCTGGAGTCTTGTCAAATCAGTGGTGTGGTCTTCCATGGGGTTGTCAACCCTAATGCCCACCCTGTCCCTTGAGCAACAAGATCAGACATTTTTCACACAGGGCTCCCAGAGCTGTGTGTGAAGAAAGCTAACACAGATTGTATTGTCAACATTGTAGAGATATATACTTCTCAACTTTTGAAGAGCATATCACTATAAAGCTCTGGCTTGGAGCTGTACCTTGTGCTGCACACGGAAGGCTGTGGGCTGGTGGGAGGGGTGAGCATTAGGGTTGACAACCCTAGGAAGACCATACCACTGATTGGCCAAGACTCTGGTGATCTAAAACTATAATGTTGTTTCCTTTTGCTGCTTTGGGGTGGGGCTGGGGAGTTAGGGTTGGAAACCCTAATGCCACATTTCCCTACTTGTGTGGCATTAATTTGTACCCTATCTGGTGGATTAATGCAGTTTTGTTTTTCAAAGAAATTCCTATCTTTTTTGAGATAGTGGGACTGCATCCTCAGTCAGACAGTTGCTCAGGGCCTTCAGGGTACTGTACTAAGGAAAAAGTCCATCCACCTACAGAAGGACCTGCACTTTCATGTAGTGATGGATGGCAAGAAATCATGGGTCTGTCTGGACCCACTGATCCCTGTATTTCTATCTGGCTGCAGATACAGATGCACAGGACAAAGAGTCCAGCTGTCAGCCAATGCACATGGCTCTCTGTCACCCACAGGTGTAGAGGTGCAGGACCATTTGCCAAAAGAAGACTTGTTTTCACTATATGGTACCCAGGTTCATGCAGGAAAACCTGCAGCTTTCATTCTCTAGCTGGTGGGTCACAAAACTGTGCTATACCCCACCATCCCACCCTAACTGCATCCAGCTGGGTCACTGAGCTTGCCCCTGAACCTTGCTCACCTGCATGGGATCACAAAGTATATCCCTGGGTTCAAGACTGGCACTACACACAAAGTTTCTTTATTATGTATTTTATTATTTTGACCCCAAATTCCCAAGATAGTAATTTTATGACTCCTATTATAAACATGACTTGTGGCATTTATAGTATATTGGTGGAAACTTCATTTTGCACTAGAAGAGTGATGACACAAATCATCCAGGATTTGAAAAATGATAACTTTTGTGTTTATGAGGTGGTGTGAAAACATGGCTATGTTAAATGTTTGGAGCCAAAATATAAAAAAAATCCGCAGTTATGAGTGAACTTTTAAATATTTCAATGTTCTCTCATTACTGGTCATTTTATCCAATTTGAGTTGTATGTGAAAATGACAATTGCAGATGGGTGATCACTGTTTCGACGAGTGTACATCGCTGAAAATGAATTACGGTGATGTACACTTGCAGTGACTAGAAAACCGGTGACTGGCTTTCTATGTTATTCGGGGGGCTATGCTCACTGCAACCCCCCTACCTAAGGATTCTCAACTACAGGGGAGTGAATGTTGAGGGGGGTTAAAACAAAAAAAATGAAAACCCTGACCCTATGCAAAAAAAAAAGATCACACCCAGAACTGAACCCAGCACCCTTCCAACCCAAGCCTGCCACAAACCCACCACAACACACAGCCAGCTCAACATCTAACCACCACACTACACCCTACATACCCTCCCTCCTCTTCCTCCCATCACGTGGCATGGTACCTCCTCCCACATGCGTGTATATATAGTGACATCTTGTCCCTGTACTCGCCTACCCCTGTATCCAGTCGCTGGCCTGCCAGGTAGCCTAGAACACAGATGCTGAGATTGAGTCACCCTTTTTGAAAGCCCTCAATTGTGGTTGCCATGTTCACTGGATACCTTCAATTTGTACACCACATTTTCAACATAACCTTCTTATTATCCCACTCATGAACCCTGTAGGTGAAAATGTTCTAATCCCTGCCAAAAACTTCATTTTGCACCACATGTGTAAAAACTCTTTTTGAAAAGATTTGAAAAGTGATAGCTGTAATGTTCATGCGGTGCTATGAAAAAATGGCTATGTTGGAAATTCGTGGTCAAATTATTGAATATTATCAAAGTTACGAGAGAGCATAGAAAACTTTTGATGTACACTTACAGCTTTGGGGATTTTTAATATTTTGACCCCACATTTAAAACATTGCCTTCTTATGACTCCCCACTTCATGAATTGTGGCAGTGAATATTTTTAAATCCCAGCCAAAAGATGATTTAGCAAAATGACCACAAAATCACCTTTTAGGACAGATTTGTATAACTCCATTACCCTTGGTGATGAGGTGGGGTCCCAAAAAAGCCAGGTAAAAAAAATTTGATGTAAACATATTTTTAAAAAATGACAGTTGTGAAGAAATTTTCAAACCTGACTGAAATACATTAAACCAGGCTTACCTTATTTTCTCAAATCA
This sequence comes from Neoceratodus forsteri, assembly GCA_016271365.2. Lineage (NCBI taxonomy): Eukaryota > Metazoa > Chordata > Ceratodontiformes > Ceratodontidae > Neoceratodus > Neoceratodus forsteri. The sequence goes on from CM028134.1 coordinate 884,121,449, forward strand.
AAGTCTCCAGTTCCAACAGCAAGACGTGTCTTCGATGAGGGAGTGGCCCTGCATTAGGGGACATGTTCAGGTGAATGAGGGTCATTCTGGAGTGTGGTGTGGTGGGCACTGGGTGGGAGTTCAGTGAGTGTGTGTGTGTGTGTGTGTGTGTGTGTGTGTGTGTCGGGTGTCAGATCAATGAGGGACCATTTTTTTTTATAATAAAAAGTGAAAAAAAGAAATCAATGATGTATAGTTTTCTTTATTTCAGGGGACATGACACTGGAAATTGGGCACCACAGTGTGGGGCTACTGTTTAGCAATGCAAGGGGTGAGCATCCTGGTGACACCATGTGTATAATGGGAATGGGGGCAGGCAACCTGGAGGGGAGGGGGGGAAAAGAAGTGGTAGGGAGGTGGGCATCCAGGTTTGCTTATTAAAACATTAAGTATGGGAAAGGGAGTGGGTGACCTGGAGTGGAGGTAGATGAAAAAAGCACTACCATAGGTAGGCACCCAGTCTGCTACTCTTATAGCAAGATAGATAGACAGACAGACAGACAGATACATGGACAGAGAGAGAGAGAGAGACAGAGACAGAGAAATTAGGGGATCGCTGGCTTAGTACTTCAACTGAAGAGGGCAGCAGTACTGCAGCTGCAGTTTCACAATTTCATAATTCAAGAAAGTCATGTATCATGTTCTTGGATATGTTCAGGTGAGTGACAGTGTGTGTGTGTGTGTGTGTGTGTGGGAGGAGAGCTGAGTGGAAGGTAGGGGTGGGATTGGTGGTGTGTGTGTGGGGTGTCAGATCAGCAAGGGATCCATTTTTTTTACAGGTTAAAAAAATCAGTGAGAGATGGTTTTATTTCAGGGGAACTAAACAATGGTGACTGAGCACCCCAGTATTGGACTACTGCTCAGTGGCACTGGGGTGAGCACCCCATGACACTATGTGTGTAATGAGAACATGACAGCTGACCTGGAGGGGAAGGGGGAGAGGTAGAGGGGTGGGAACTCTGATCTGCTTATGAAAGTATAACATTAAATATGGGAAAGGGGGAATGGGTGACCTTGTTGGCCCAGGCAATCCCTATAATTGAATACATAGTCAGCATATGATATACATGTACACCTGCCTGACCTGCAATCCCTGCGGATCTTGTTTCCTTTGTCAACATGGCTTGCATCACCGAGACCTGGCTGGATGGAAATGTGGGTCCTGTTTTGGAATCTGCAGTTCTGGCTGGGTTCTCAGTGATTCACTGTCCGAGAGTGGACCGGAGGGGCAGGGGGGGTTGCAGTCTGTTTTAGACAGGATCTGGATCTCAGGGAGGTACCAGTTGGAGACACCAACTCCTTTGACTGTATAGTGGGTGCAGGTGCAGACTATGGGACACTTCTCATCTACCATCCACCAGGTGATGGGAGGGAGTTCCTGAAGAGGTTGCGGACTTCATCGCTGAAATGGTAATGGAGTCTCCCAGATGGTTAATTCTGGGGGACCTCAATGCCTGGATCAATGATGAACTCTTGCCATTTGGTCAAAACCTCCTCCAATTGATGGATTTATTGGGCCTGTCATGGGTTATTACTTCTGCAACCCATGGGGGGCAAACATTGGACTTGGTGTTTCATCTGGGGATGGAGATCTTCAATAAGGAGGTGGAGCCAACCGGTTGGTCTGACCATCATGCCCTGAGGTTCAGATTTACAGCCCCCTAAAATACGCTTGGCCCTAAGGAGTGAGTACAGTTCTGTCCTTTAAGAGGGGTTATCTCAGAAGGCCTAATGACGGAGCTGGACTTCTCAGGATTTCCAATGGATAGCACTGACTCAGGGCCCCTGGTCCTGGCCTATAATAGGGCTATGGCAGGGGCCCTGGATGTCATTGCTCCAGTTCATGTTCATACCCCACTCTTCACCTGGGGGGTTCCTGGTTTGATGAGGAGGTTTGTGAGCTGAACAGGCAGGGACGAAGATTGGAAAGACGCTGGTGGAAAACTCACCTAGAGGTGGATAGGCTTGGATTGTTAGAACACTATAAGATCTACCAATCAGCAATTTCCTATAAGAAGGCAGAGTTCCTGTCCAGGTAATTGCTACAGTGAGAAATAGACCAGCCCAGCTTTTCCGGACTGTGGACAGACTGTGCAATCCAGCCTGCCTATAAGCCAGTCGAGCATTGGCACAAATACAATGTGAGGAGTTTGCAAAATTCTTCACTGACAAGGTATCCACCATCAGGGATGAGATCTGCCAGCACCAGTCAATTGGGCCTTGAATTGATCAATCGGATGGTACCAATGCCCAGTTGACTTGGTTCACCTTTAACCAACCGGCAGTCATGGATAAAGTGAGGATCATCCAGACTCTGTGACCTACGTACTGTAAGTTGGATCCGGGCCCTACTTGCCTGTTAGTTGGGTGTGTAGATGTCATCAGCCCAGTCCTGGCTGGGATAGTGGTGGTTTCATTAGAGAGAGGGATCTTCCCAGATCCCTTAAAGGAGGCAGTAGTGTGCCCCCTTTTGAAAAGACCTTCTCTTGTTCCCGACTGCCCAGCAAATTACAGACAGGTCTCTAACTTACCCTTTATAGGGAAAGCTATTGAGAAGGTGGTCACTCTGCAGCTGGATGATCATTTAACCAGCCACAATATCTATGACCCTCTCCAGTCCAGCTTCCGTGAAAAGGCATAGCATGAAGACGGCTCTTCTTCTAAATGATCTCCTGATGGCAAAAGATAAGAGAACCCATTCCATCTTGGTTCTCCTGGATCTCTCAGCACCGTTTGACACCGTAGATCACGGGATGCTGCTCAACCACCTGTGGTTTTTCTGTGGACTGAGGGGGGCAGTCCACAGTTGGTTTCAATATTTCCTGGTGGGCAGATCACAGACAGTAGTGTCGGGGATTTATTCCTTGGCCCCTCGCTGGCTGCCCTGTGGGGTTTGACAGGGTTCAGTGCTTTCCCCCATGTTGTTTGCAGTGTACATGCTTCCATTGGGGGACATTATAAGACAGAATGGGTTGAGTTTTCACTGTTATGCTGATGCCTCTCTGCTCTACCTGTCTTTTGTGCCTGAACAGGAGTCTGATTCCATCACAGAGTTTAATAACTGCCTACTGGAGATACAGGAGTGGATGAGTACCAGTTGGCTTCAGTTGAATTCTGGAAAAGCTGAGGTATTGGTGGAGGACCCTGGAGTGAGGACAACAGGAGTTTGGGCAGGGAAAACCCTCAGGTTTAGATCTTGGGGGAGCCCTGCTTATGGCCTCTGGCCAAGTGCGTAACCTGGGCATGGTATTTGATGAGGGCCTGACCCTGAGGGTGCAGCTGTTGGCTGTAGTCAAGTCTGCCTTTTTCCATCTGAGAAATGTAGCCCAGGTGAAACACTTGGCTCCGCCCAAAGATATTCCTAACCTGGTCCATGCCTTGGTCACAAGTCATTTTGATTACTGCAATGCCCTTTATCTAGAGCTGCTGGGGGAGGATATCTGCTGCTTGCAGCTTATGCAGAATGCAATGGTCAGGTTGTTGATGGGAGTTTCTAGATCTAGCCATATAACACCTGTGCTGCGTGAACTGCACTGGCTGCCTTTACAGGGTGGAGCACCTTCAAGGTTGCATTGCTGACCTATAAGGCCCTACACGATTTGGGACTTCACTACCGGAAAGAACTCCTGGTGCCTTACTGCCCCACCCGCTCACTCTGATACTCTGATGAGGGATTGCTAGAGAGACCATGGTATACTTAAAGACATCTGGTGGAACAACTTTTGCCTATATGGCATTTACCATGTGGAATTCACTACCTCATCAGATATGAGATTGCCTGACTGTGGAAAATTTTAAAAAACAGCTAAAAACACTCCTTTTTAATCAAGTATTTTCTGGGACTTGATAATTAAAGGTTATTTATGTTTATTCATTATATTTATTGTTTTTATATGGTGTGTATTTAAAGTGTCTGAATTGTTGTGAAAGCATCTTGAGCTTGGGAAGAGCACTTTAAACAAATACATTTTACTTACTACTTACTTACCTTATGTGGACTAATGTGATGTCATAGTTTTGTAGTTTAGCACCTTATGTATGATTTTATGTATAGTCGGGGATTAGTGTATAAGGTACTATATATATATATCTATATCTATATCTATCTATCTATATATATATATATATATATATATATATATATATATATTTATATGTTGTATATATATATATATATATATATATATATATTGTTGGCAAAAACTCGTTAATGCAACACTTATGGTTGCTTCCACAGTGACAAAAGCTAGGAAATTTCATGTTTGCTTTCAACCCTAACTCTGAACCCCCCCCCCATACACACATAACACACATACAAGCAGGGGATGGTACAAGACAACACAACCAATCAGAAACAGACACCATAAGGTAAGAAAAAGAACATACAACTGTAAATATACCACAAGAGGTATCCATCATCATGGTTCAGCAATTGTATCACTTCTGCTGCCATCCGTGTCTTTGTGTGAAATGTTGACAAGACAGGCAAGTGTACTTTGTCACATAGGTGACATTAAAGTACTGTCGCATGGAAATTTGATCTGATTGCAAGCTGCTAATGATGGCATCATAAACGTTGTCACATCCTGCCGGATGTTACTGGCGAATGTTTGATGGCCTTCATATTCATGCAACACAAGTAATAATGGTATCAGAGTGTTTATGGGATGAAGTTGGAGGGAGGACAATGCAGAAGAAACGTGAGGAAGAATTTCTTCACAGAACGGGTGGTGGAAAACTGGAACACCCTGCCAGAGGAAGTGGTGGGGGCTGAAACAATCATGGGATTTAAGAATGCATGGAATAGACATAAAGGAATTCTGGAGGTCAGGGATAAGGGGCAACAGACTTCTAGGAACACATAAGCTGAACATACAGGCTCAAATGGGCAGACTGGGTGGGCCATAGGCCATTATCTGCCGACACTGTCTATGTATGTATCTATGTATCTGTTGTCGTGCTTGTCACTATCATACACAACCTTCTTCAATGACTTGGACAGTGCTGTGTCGTGAAGATTTGATAGCGGCAACAAAGTGAGGCATGTGGAGAAACGCTTGCTTTGCTGAATTTGCATAGCAGTTTACTCCAGTGCTGTTGTCAAATGCTGGGACAACACTCATCCCAAGCTACTTCTTTCATGGAGGAGAGCTTGTCTGTTTCAGTGTGATGGATTTCTTCTTAGTGCTGTCTGAATTCAATGCTGCTTTATCTGTCTGGTACCTCTTTTTCATGCTAGAACCTGTGACTGAAGCATTGAACTGTACTACCTGCATGGGTAGTTGTATAACAGACAATGTCAGCTGGTACAGAATACGCAGTCTGTTGTACTCTGCAATGCATCGTCTGTCAGCACATATTTTATGTGGTGCTATGAAGTTGATATACAAGTCAGACAGAGTCCATACACATGAAAGTGCAACATAAGCTCATGCCAGCTTTAAAGATGCCAGTGCCTTTGTTGACCATAGCTGAGTCCAAGCTTAAGCCTTACGACTTGTGTATAGATACCACATATGCAACACACACAGGAAACTGTTTCCTAGTCACATATGTCCTTCACAATCTGAAACTTAACAGTAGTCCTTGATATAGGTAATGACTGTTCAATGTTGTCAAACTTGACAACAAGTGCCTCTATTAATTTCTTCTGTACATTGTGCTGGAAGTCAATTATGTGTCCCATTGTGTCATAGTGGGTGTGTGGGAGAAAAGCTCAGACAACAAAAGCAGGTGCAAAGCACATAAATGTGTGTATTTATTTAGAAAAAATAATAAAAACATTCAAAAAAAATCAAACAAGCATTACACAGCTAGGGCATGGTATTTGCCCACCCTCTGTGTCTCCTCAACCTCTCCCAGGGTTGAACTTATCTGCTTTTAGACTGGAGAGTGAACCTTTTATACAACATTTTCACATGGTGTGTGAGGCTCCACCTCCTAGTCCAATACAAATTGTTTCTAGGCTAAGGAAAATAGTAATAAACATAATGTAACAAATAACAGCAATAATACATTATACTGGTGGTATTTCATATGAAAAATAAAGCAAATAAACAGTTTTAGCAGCATTTCCACACTGTAGTGCTACCCACCTACTGTGAGTGACAGTTCACCACAGATAAAAACAGAAACACAAAGGGGTGCTAGCCTCTAAGAACAAACCTGCAAAGTGAACACCCTGGTGAGCTTCAGAGGCTGGAGACTAGAGAAATAATAAAAATATTTATTTATAGTCAGGATGAAAGCAGCACTAGAAATGCAGGTTGCAGTCCTTGCTATAGCTTCAGAAAAGAGAAGAAAACAACTTCAAGACTGTTTTACTTAGAGCTGAGCTTTTCTTTTGTTGCAATATACATGGCTTCTGTTTTTCAAAGGGGAAAAAACATTCGAAAGCAGGCAAAGCAAGCTGAGCAGTCACAGAGGAGTTTTTTCATGCTTACAGCGTTTCTATCATGAAAAACTCTCTGTGGCACTGCTCACTAAAGGATTTGTTCATTTTACTTTGCTCTGAAACCCTGTTAGTGTTTTTGGCACCAAGAAAACACTGGCAGGAGAAATACTGGAATTAAAATAGAGATTACAAAGTCCTGCTAATTTTAATATAATATTTGAGTATTTGGTACATTTATTTTACCATTTTAAATTTTTTCAGGCTTTTTAGGGATTTTGGCAAGTTTCGTCTAGCGAGTGACAGTATCTACCCAAAACACAACTCTCAGGGCAGAGCTTACACCCATAGTACATCGTTACCAGCAGCAGGACTGCAGCACAGTGAACACTTGTCATTTCTCTTATTTTTACAGGTTTTGTATGCTTTTTTGTTAGTCAGACTCAGTGCAGAGTCTCTCTCATGGACTTGTCTCCCAGGCTTGGGGGGGCACAGTGCTACCACATATTGCACCATTCTCCATACCACGCTCCACATCAAGAATCCATCATAGCATGATGCGTGCGTTCACACAGACAGAACAGCTTCTAATCCAGCTGTGCGAGATACATCAGACTTTAGCTCCGACAGTCATTCAGTCAGCTTTGCTACCAGATTATGACTGAAGATCACGCCATCAATGGTGTCAACTGCATGCAGAGCAATGATTTCCTGACCTTGTCTCTGCAACATAATGCTGTTCAGTTCAGCATACTGCTTCAGCTGAGGCATGAGACACACAATCAGTGCAGTGTCTGAGTAGACATTGCTAAAAACATCACATGTAGCAGTCAGAGATGTACTCATTACTGATACAGCAGGTGTTCAACAGAGAAACACTGTGTCCAACAGTACTTTTTAGGCAAGATCACGACTCTGCCACATGTTTTCATACAGCTCAATGTAATGGAACAATTCTCAAAGATTGTTTCCTCCAATGCACCCTATAGTAAGCAACAAACTGCTGTCCATTCAGCTGGTCCACCAATAGACTAGGATCCTTTGTCATATGAAGACCATGTTCCATGGCACTCTTGACTTCACTCATCAGAATGACAGGATCACTCATTGGAAGAGGAGCCGAAAGAGTGCCCTATCCCTCAGGATCTATGTTTTCATAAGAATTTCCTGGGGTATCTTTCTCAAGCTGCTTCCTAGCTTGATCCATTTGCTCCTTTTCCAATTCCAGTCTACGAATGTATGTTTCAGACTGTTCACTCTTGAAGGTCTCATATGTAAGGTAGAACTGTTCTTCATATGTTTCACAGTCTCCTTTAAGTGTAGTCTCATCTCTCCATGGCTTAAAGTGGCACATTAGAGCAAAGCAGTAATGTTCCTTACTGTCAGTGGTGGAGAGACTCAATTTACAGTGGTCAATTGACCATGGTTTGTGCCTTTTAGCAAGGCAACCATCAAAGCCTTTGACATTGTAAATCTCTCATGTTCAGTCAGGTGCCACATCAGTCTTGTAGTCGTACCACTTGGCAATGTGGTACAGGCACATATCATTCATCATACTATCCCGGTGTGGGTAATACGTGTTGATCAGGTTGGTCTTCAGAATGTTCTTGGATGAAGGGATGTGCAAAGGCATTTCCTCAATCTCATAATGAGACTTCAAAACACACCTTCATTTCTCTTTGTAATTAACAACTGAGAAATTGAACCACATTAGACTTGCAGTGTAATTGTGTTCCAAACAAACAATCACTGGCCTCATATGCTCCGCAATCCCTGTGAGACAGTGTCTTTAATCCCAGTGACCAGAGCTGTGAGCTCAGTGATCAGCTGGAAGTTGCAATATCTTCCCAAAGCTCAAGCAAACATGTCTGCTCATGTTTCCTAATGTATGAAGTGATGTACCAAACAAGAGACAAAGAGTTATCAGCAACACACTGCACATCATTGTTTACCAGCCACATCAGAAGAAGAGTAGGATTGCAGTCATTGAAGAACACCTCATTCTCCTGTCTGGGTAACTCATAAAACCTTTTAGTGGACTTTGCCTTGAGATGGTGATGCATGGCTGAGAACAAGTCATTCATTTGACCTTGCTGGCAGACACATCTAGGGAAACCAAAACGGCACCAGGTGTACCACTCATTATGACTCTTGACTGGTTGGCTGCAGTACTTCCCACAAAAATGCCACTGAAATTTCTGCACCAGCTTCCACAATGTCGAACTGTTGCACTTGTCAGGGATGTAACAAGCAAAGTAACGCTGAATGAAGCTTAGAACTTCAGTTGCTTCATTCTCTCCAATATGAGGAGCATCTTTAATCAACAATAACACATGTATGAGTGGTGCACCTCTTGCCTGGTATTTCATTCTCCAAAAATAGTGCTCCACTAATCCAAAAGGGGGATTGTCCTTTCATCATATGAATGTCAATATGTCATGTAAGCGATGGTGAAAATGTCGGGACAGAGATACTGGATCAAGTGAGCACATCTCATTGAGTGTCACTGATGAAATTATATCAAAATCAGCATTGGCCCACCTCAGCAGTTCAACTAACTCATCCCAGCTGTACTCTGCACAGCTCAAAGAAATGAACCAAGTGGCTGCACGATACTCACGCAGCATAGTCATGACCTCTGAGTGTCTACGACACCAGTATTCTTTTGTGCTAAGCAAGCTCAAGAGTATAGATGTCAAATTCACCTTCAGTGTTTCATCCTTTTCCTTCAGTTTTTGAAGAAACTCAACTACTGTGATTCCATCTAGTGGAGTAGTCAACCACAGAGTATGTGCAATGGATGCGAGAGGATTCTAAGCTCACGCTCCCACAGCAGGTGGAACAAATATTGTATGTTCCTATGGAATTTGCCATCCTTGTTTAACACTCTCGATGCACAATATTCAGCACCTGAAACACACACTTCATGTGCATCCAAATGACCTCCTTTACCTAGAAGGAATAAATTTGGGAAGCAACATGCCGCTAGTGTCTCCTCCCATATGCTATCTGGACTACCTTCAACCTGTTTCATCTGATACAGGTCAATATTCTCACCAGTTGGATTCCTGCCATGTAGAGAATGAATTGTGTACTGCTCATACACATCTTCATGAGTGACAACATTGACCTTCTCAGTCTTTGGCTTCCTAGTGTACACAACTCCAAAGTGAGTACTCATATCGGAGAGTACATCAATGTCAAGGTCAGCATAGAAAGAATTATTGCTCTTCAGGTAGTGTAGAGCACTTTTCACTTTCGGCACATTGACAACATCTTGCCAAATGACCTTTGACTTTGTTGGGACACCATTAACTAGTATGACTACACTGTTTTTATTTGAGATTATCTCCACATTCTCTTTCAGAGGCAGTGGCAAATATATGACAGACCCTTTCAGAGACTTTACAAGCTCTTTCTGGGACACTTTGCATGTCTTAGTATTCAAGCACAGAATAGTCTGAAACGGTTTCATCATTTGTATGAGTATCCATTCAAACATATTCAGTGCAGCAATCTATTTAGGTGTCACTTCTGCCTCCATGTTGTTCAATACAGACCTCAGTATCAAAGTGTCATGCTTCACCTTTGTCAAACAGTATTGACACATAGTAACCAGTGGGTCCAGGTCAAAAATCATGCTTTTCTAGTAGATAAGCCAATAGTCATGCCCACATGTCTTTAAAATATTTAATCTTTTCCAGATCAACAGTAACTGTCTGGTGTCTGTAAAGTAGTCTGTCACATGAGACACATACAGAGTCAAACTTCTCTCTCTTTGCCAGTTCAAACTTGGCAATGGGTTTCCGAAATGTCTTAACTATGTCGTAGTCACGAAGACAGAGAGCACCTGGTGCAGTGGCGGAGGTGTCATCACATAGTGCATCATAATATTTAGTGTTATATTGCACATCCTCTATCACAATTTTTGCAGCTTGCATATCTCCTGCCTTTAATGACTCATCAACCTGTTTGTATAGTGACACAGTTTTCTCACCTGATATACTTTATGCACAAAGCTTAGCATCACAGGATTGTGCACAGCAAGCATGTGCATAACATGAAAAACACTGTTGCACACACCACTATCTAAACAAGCCAAGGAATGCCCAGCAATCCTTTATGCTTGTGAATCTCAGAGAGATCAATCATGTGTAATGGGTTGTATCTCTGTTTTTTTTTCTTTGTGGCAGCAAAGCAATGCACAAACTGTTCAATAGCAGTAATGGATGCTTGCCTAAGATTACATGTCTCATCACACGTCCATGATATACAACTTTTCCTGTGTGTCTCAGTAGTTGAGTCCATATCATCATCTGACACACTTGCTTCCTTGTTGTCAGTGGTGGTCAGCACATTGCAAGCCTTACCACCATCATCGACCGAAACGGTCATGTCTTTATCAACTACATGATAAGACTTCTCCTGGAAAAAAAATCTTCAGAGTGCTGTTTGTGTAGCCATTGTCCTTTAAAGACTTCACAAAAGTTGTCTCTGTTCAGAGTAACAACATTTTCCAGTCTAGCATGAACATAGTTCACAGCAGTACTGAACTGTTCAATCTGCTGCATCATTTGTCTCCACAAATGTGCAAGGACAGCAAGCGCCATGTTCAGAAAGGTGCAAACCCTAAGACTTAGTTTCATCAAGGCAAGCTTACTTTTTAATCATGTGCCTTGCTGTCTCATTATGGCAGAAACAATATGATCAACTTTAGCCTTAGAAGCTAACTTTTGGAAAAATGTAAACTTGCTAAGATGGCGACATATCACATAACTGTTTCTGTGTGTATGAGTTGCATTGTCAATACCAGCAACTCTAACACCTATCCTGTGCTGCTTACTAGCAGCAGCATGATCAGGAGTTTTGTGTTTCTAGTTGTTGATGAACAACTACCTGAAGCAGACATCTCAGAAACACAAGGCAACTCTTTCCTATGAACAGATATTGCAGTGGTTTTAGTTTTCTTTGCGGCAATTCTACTACATACATTACTTTTCATGAAATGCACATTGCTACAGTACCTTTCCCTCCTACGTCTAACCACCAGTCTATGTCTTGTAGGCATTTTACCAGCTTAGAAACACAGTTTTTCAGCCAATGATATAGAACAGGATCACACATCTATAACAGAAAGGAAAAAAACAATTATCAATTTAATACAATTTACTATTTTCAATAAAGCATTCAAAAGAGATACGAATAAAAAACATTGCAGTTAAACATACCCTTTTCAAAAACAAATGCATAACACAAATAAACATGGTAATCTTTTGAATTTCTGCAATCATAAAATTCATATTGAGCAAATCAAGCCACTGTATTGAAATGAATAACAATTTTCTCTTGTTACTGTAGCACATTTAAAAAATGTTCGAACTGCAAAATGATTCTTAATTCAATAAAACATGAAATGTTTTTGTGCTCAAGAAAATGTGCGAAAGTTTTTGAGGTTTGTGATTGCACCCCCATTCAAATCAATGATGTTGCCACAATCAGAAAATTACACCGCAAAAATTTTCAAGTTTTGTGAGTGCATCCAAGTGAAATCAACAATGTGGGCAAGGCAAAAAAAATTTGCAAAAGTTTTTGAGGTCCAGTAATGTGCTCTATGGAAATCAATGGTGTTGTTGAGGTCAAGAAAATGAATCCATGAATGTTTTCAAGGTGCAGGAATGTACTCCATTGAACTCAATGATGGTGTCGAAGACAAAAAAATTAAACTGAGAAAGTTTTTGAGGTCCAGTTATGTGCTTCATTGAAATCAATGATGTTGTTGAGAACAAATAAATTAAACCGTGAAAGTTTTCGAGCTGCAGGAACACGCTTCATTGAAATTAGTGATATTGTCGAGGTCAAAAAAATTAATCCGCGAATGTTTTCAAGGTGCAGGAACACACTCCATGGGAATCAGTGATGTTGTCGAGGTCAAAAAAATTAAACTGCCATAGTTTTCGAGGTCCAGTTATGTGCTTCATTGAAATCAATGATGATGTCAAGGTCAAAAAAATTAAACCGTAAATGTTTTCGAGGTGTGGGAACACACTCCATTGAATTCAATGATGTTGTCAAGTTCAAGTTTAACTTCAAGTTCAAGTTCAGTGTAGAAAAGACTCCGTTGAGCAAGCTCATTCACAAGGAGGTCCTGAGGCACATGCACATACAGTTCGCAGTTACATAGACAGGAGATATAAAATGTAGAACAACAAAGGAAAAATATATAATACAAGAGGTATACACAATAGAAGTCCTTATGCTATATATGCAGTACATTCCAGCTTTAACCTTGCCCTAAATTATGCAACACATTTCAGCTTAATAAGTAGAGGGCCAGTTGGTATCTAGGAAGTTGACTTGGCGTTGGTGGCTTAGTAGCACCCACACATGTCTTTTAATTTAGTGATAGCTAGTGTTTTGTAGGAGTTAATTGATACGATGCTGGTTAGCTTCAGCATGGCTTGTAGTTGGTTCCAAATGTTTGGGAGGGCATATAAGACAGCTCTTTGGCCAGCTGTGGTACCTGTCCTGGGAACATCTAGTAGGATAAGGTCAGATTTCCTTAGGAAGTAGGTGCTATGCGAGACGTGTATGAGAGACGTTAAATAGACAGGCAGTTTGTGGAGTAGTAATTTGAGGGTCCAAATGCCAGCATGCAGGAGGTGTCTGGTGGCAAGAGAGGTCCCCCCAACTGCTGCATAAAGATCACAGTGGTGGGTCCTGTACACAGAGTTAGTAATGAAGCAAAGAGCACAGTGACAGAGTATGTCCAGTTTAGATAGGCTCAAGGTTGGGGAGGAGATAAAGATAATGTCTCCGTAGTCAAGCAAGGGTAGGAATGTTGCTTGGGCAAGTCTTTTGTGGGTCGCGAGAGAAAAGAGGGTCCTATTTCTAAAGAAGAAACCCAAGCGTGCTTTAAGCCTCTTTGATAGATCCTCGATGTGGTCATTGAAGGAAAGCTTGTTGTCTATCCACATACCTAGATATTTAAATTAAGGTACGACTTCCAAGAGTTCACCTAGGGAGGTAACTATGAAGTTTTTAGGTGGGCTAGGTAGGGCACCAGACAAGGCAAGTCTTGAGAAAATCATTGTCATGGTTTTTTTGGCATTTAAGAGAAGCTTGAAATTGATAAGATTGCTTTCTAACTGGATAAAGGCAGCTTGGAGTGCTTCCCTGACTTCAGTTAAGGATGAGCCTGATGTGTACATAACCATATCATCCGCAAAGAAATGTATGCTAGAGTTCTTTATGTGGGAGTCAAGGTTATTGATGTACAGGAAAAAAAGGATTAGTCCTAGGATGGAGCCTTGAGGGACTCCTCTGGCAATTGGAAGGGGGCAGATAGTAGGCCATCAGCTTTGACTTTTTGTATCCTTCCCGTGAGATAACTGTTAAACCATTGTAAGGTAAGTGGAGTGGCACCTATGTAGGAAAGACAGGTGATTAGGAGTTGATGGTCTACAGTGTCGAAGGCCTTACTGAGGTCTAGAAAAACTGCACCAGTAACTTTCTTGGTGTCCATAGAATGGATCTAGTCATTAGAGACATTAGCCAAGGCTGAGATGGTACTGTGCTTCGACCTGAAGCCAGATTGGGCCAGGTTTAGGAGTGAGTGTGCTTCAAGGTGATTTTTTAGTTGGTTGTATATAAGTTTTTCCAGCACGTTGGAGAGAACGGGCAAGATAGAGATAGGACAGTAGTTGTTTAAGTCACAAGGATCTCCTGATTTGAAGAGAGGAAGAACATGGGCAGATTTCCAGCAGGATGGAACAGTGGCTGTGGTAATGGAAAGGTTGAAGATGTGAAGGATGGGGGCTGTGAGCTGGGCATAGCCTAAACACAAGAAAAATGATTCAAGGCCAACATGCCCTGCACTTTTCTTGGTGTCAAGGATAAGAATTATGCCTTTGACTTCTTTGTAGCTAAACAAGGACAAAAAAATTAAACCACAAAAGTTTTCAAGGTCCGAGAATGCGCTCCATTGAAATCAGTGATGTTGTTGAGGTCAAAAAAATGAAACCACGAAAGGTTTTGAGGTGCAGGAATGTGCTCCATTGAAATCGATGATGTTGTTGAGGACAAAAAATTTAAACCACAAAGGTTTTAGAGCTCTGTGAGCTTGCGTCACAGCAAATGATTCCCCCGAGCTCCCATATACACTACACATGAATCTGTGCGTGACAACATTAAATGATGTTGTGTAATTTGCTGTCAGGATAATTTGACGTTGACCCTAGCTTCCCATAGTTCTTTGCAACCAGGAAGTGTTTCAAATCAGTGCAAAAAACATTAGCAACCAGACAATGACAAACCGGACAGTAAAATAACATACAAACCCTAATTATGTGAACAAAACCACAAATAGTCATCATACTCATTAACAAGGAAGTAAAACTGTGAGTAAATTATTCAGTAAACCCACAAAGGTTAGCCATGTTTTTTTTCTGAAAAGAAAGCCCACATGCTACATCTAACAAATCAGAGTTCAGAGAATGCAAGACTGACACTTTCCAATAGCAGATGGCACTACAGTACTAATATATGGAATTTTAATATTTTTAAAGTTAATTTTACACATCACAGGAAATTCAATCAAAAAGACAATCAAGAAAAATATATTCCATGAAGAAGAAGAAGGAAATAATTCCATGTTTGTTCTCACTGCTGAACTATTCCAGAAGAACAGTAAGTACAACACATAGAAAACACTTTTATAACTGTACTCTCTGTACTTGTTTTCTGCTAAAAACAGGCTTGTTTAAAATAATTATTTTTCTACATAGCCTAGTACTACCCTGAATATGTAGGAAGTCCTATTATTAAAGACATTTTAATCAGTTTATGCACAGATTAACGCAGTACTCACCACCACAGATGCCAGCTCAAAAGGGTGGGAGAGCAGAGAACCACATGTATATGCTTGAAGGCCACAGCCAATCACAATACATCTTTTCTTGTGTTCATTCAAATTAACCTCTGAGAAAAAATCTAATTCCCCCAAAAACATAATTTTGTTTAGTCCAGTCAAACCCTCCATGCTGGCATCTGTCAACTGTGATTTTCATATTGGCCCAGACTTACTGATAGCAGCCAATAAATATTTTTGAGACCCACTGTTGCTACCTGCCTGTTACACTTTCCAGTCACATAAGAAAAACTGGTCAGTTTGTACATCACATCTCACTAGCAACCAAGAGACACAGACTGACTTTTCTGAGCTTTCTGTCACTGTGTTTTTTAAAGAAGCCTCAGCATGGCAGAACATTCCAGAATCATGGTGTGGATGGTAGGCAGCAGTCTAATTCACAGAGGTGGAAAATATGTTTGAAGAAGTTGATTTGGTAGTGACTTGCACCTGCCCAACTGCAGGTGTACTGGTTTGGTAAGGGAGGTATGAGGTGGGAGCAGCTCATGCCAACCATACAATACCTACTGAGCAACCACCATGTACCAGATGTACTGCTAATGTGTCTTCGAGGGAATGATTTAGGCAATAAAAAGTGGATAGATTTTGTAGCTGAAGCTAAATCAGACCTAGCTTTACTGACAGAGATGTTGCCCATCTGTAAGATTGTCTATTGAGACATCACTGAGTGCAAGGTCTTGTGTGCAGATCAACATATATATCTGCTTGACAGGGCAAGGAAAAAAGTAAATATACACATCCCTGCATTTTTATGCGATCTGGGAATGCACACAATTCATTACCCTCAAATTAAGTACTTTAAATATTGGTTGTACCAAAAAGACGGAGTGCACTTCTCAGATTCTGGCAACTGCCTCTTCTTGGGGGACCTACAACATGGCATCCTCTCTGTGATCTGAAGGACAGTGTGTCTTATTAAGTTGACAAAGTGTTTCGTGAAACAAAGGCTCTTTTCTGGTCAAAAAATGGAACATTCACATACAGTGAATACACATTCATATATACAGCTTTACAGCGTATGCTGTATAATTCATAGGATTATTATTTGTATAAAGGAGGCATACCTGTAATGTTTAGAGATTTAGTTGAGAAGGGGAAGTAAGTATACACTGGATGACACCGTGCAAGGTCCCACTGTATCAGTGAGCAATACCACTAATGTTTAGGTGTTCCAGTCAGCTGTGACTCTAACCTCACGATGCAGTGCCTGTTGTGTATGTGGGGGGGGACATCCCCTGACTGAGACCATGCAAAGTCCCAGTGTTGTAACACATGTGCAGTTTGTATCAGGAAGCTAGAACAGTAGTGATTAGGGCGTCAGTTGACCTGTGCCTACTACCTCAGGAGTCAGTGCATGTTTTTTTTGGTGGGGAACATTCACCGACTGAGGTTGTGCAAGGGCCTGCTGTTATAACGTATGTGCACTTTGTATCAGTGAACTATTGTAATAATGTTTAGAGGTTCAGCTGACCCATTACTGACACCTCATGATCCAGTGACTGGTGATTTCATGGGGCCTGTAGGTGGGGAGGTGGCATTACATCATTAAGACAGTTCAAGGCAACAGCCTTCTAACATATGCGTAGTATATATCATAGAGCTATACCAGTAATGTTTAAAGGTTTGCACAAACTGTTACTGGTGACTCAAGATCAAGTCCCTCATGTTTGAAGCATTTTTTTTGGGGGGGGGGGCATTTTCTAGCAAGATTAAGACTCCACTCAGCAAAAATATGTGCATTTTGTTTCAAGCACCAGTACAATGAATGCTTATGAGTTCAGTTCAGCAGTCACTGGTAGAGTACCTTAGGATCCAGTGCCTGTTTTTTTTGGGGGGAGGGGTATTCTCTGACTGACGATGTGCAAAGTCCCACTATGATAACACATGTTCAGTTTGTATGAGAGAGCTATTCCACTTATGTTTAAACCTTCAATTGAGCTCATAGAAACATAGGCTTTGATGGCAGATAAGGACTGCTTGGCCCACCTAGTCTACTCATTTCCCTACCTACTGGATAAGCTGCAGATCCTACTTAGCCCAAAGCCTATTTCTTCCTACCCCCCAAGAATTTCCTTGTGTCTGTCCCATGCATTCTTGAATTCTCCCACAGTTTTAGACCCCACAACTTCCTTAGGAACATGGTTCCATGCATCCACCACCCTCTTTGTGAAAAAATACTTACTCACATTGCCCCTGAGCCACCCCCACCTTCAAATTGTGTTCCCTTGTTCTTGCACATCTCTTTTTCTGAAAGATGCTACCCTCTTGGACTTTATTGATTCCACTGAGGTACTTAAATGTTTCTATCATGTCCCCCTCTCCCTCCTTTCCTCAAGGGTATACATATTAAGCTCCTTTAGTCTCTTCTCATATGGCTTCTCTTGCAGACCCTGCACCATTTTAGTTGCCCTCCTCTGAACTGCCTCCATCCTGTCTATGTCCTTGTGGAGATAGGGTCTCCAGAACTGGATGCAGTACTCCAGATGGGGTCTCACCAACTGTCTGTACAGAGGGATAACAACTTCCTGTTCTCTGCTGGTGATGCCTCTCCCTATGTATTCCAGCATCCCTCCAACCCTCCCTACTGCCTTCTCATATTGCTTGCTGACCTTAAGGTTATCTGATATGATTACCCCAGGTACCCTTTCAATTTTTGTTGTTGTTACTACCAAACCCATTGTGTACTCTTCCCCTGGGTTTTTGTTTCCTAGGTGCATTATTTTGCACTTCTTTGCATTGAACCCAAGCTGCCATACTTCTGACCATTCCTCCAACCTTGCCAACTCCCTTCTCATCCTTTCCACTCCCTCCTGCGTATCAACTCTGTTGCAGATCTTTGTGTCATCTCCAAAGAGGCATACTTTTCATTCCAGTACTTCTGCAATGTCACTTATAAAGACATTAAAAAGGACTGGATCCAGTACTGAACCCTGTGGTACCCCACTTTTAACCCCCCTTTCTTCAGAGTGAACTCCGTTATGGCTACTACCTCATGATCCAATGCCTGGTGTTTTTGAGGGAGGCAGTATTCCTTGGCTGAGAGTGTGCAAGGCACCACCATTCTAAAACATGAACAGTACCTATGATACAGGTATACTGGTAATCTCTGAAGATTCAATTGACTTGTTGCTGCTACCTCATGATGCAGTGTCTCATGCTTTCGTAGTGTAGCATAACAATATTCCCTAACTTAAGACCATATGAGCCCAGTTATTGTGACATATGTGTAGATTGTACTGTATGAGGGGGGTATACCTCTGATGTTTGAGTGCTCACTTGAACTGTTTCTACTACCTCAGAATCCAGTCCATGGGTTTGGGGGAGGGTAGCATTCACCAACTGACATTGTGCAAGTCTCGACTATTGTAACATATGTATACTTCATATCAGTGAGATATTCCAATAATGTTTAGGGGTTCAGTTCATCTGTTGCTGCTACCTCAGGATCTAGTGCCTCGTATTTTCACAGGAGGGGGTGCATTCCTTTATGAAGACCGTGCAAGCCTCCAGTCTTGTAACATATGTGTAGTTTATATCACAGAGACATACCAGAATTATTTTGAGGTTCAGGTGAACTGTTGCTGCTACCTCAGGATCAAGTGGCTACTGTTTCTTTTGGGGGGGGCATTTCCTGACAAAGACCATGCATTGCCCCAGTGTTGCATTAAAGCAGCATATGTATAGTTTTCTTTATTTCAGGGGACATGACACTGGAAATTGGGCACCACAGTGTGGGGCTACTGTTTGGCAACACAAGGGGTGAGCATCCTGGTGACACCATGTGTATAATGGGAATGGGGCAGGCAACCTTTAGGGGAGGGGGGAAAGAAGTGATACGGAGGTGGGCATCTAGGTTTGCTTATTAAAACATTAAGTATGGGAAAGGGAGTGGGTGACCTGGAGTGGAGGTAGAAGAAAAAAGCACTACCATAGGTAGACACCCGGTCTGCTACTCTTATAGCAAAACAGATTGACAGACAGACAGACAGATACAGAGAGAGAGAGTGTGAGGGACAGAGACAGAGAAATTAGGAGATCACTGGCTAAGTACTTCAACTGAAGCAGGCAGCAGTACTGCAGCTGCAGTTTCACAATTTCATAATTCAAGAAAGTCATGTATCATGTTCTTGGATATGTTCAGGTGAGTGACAGTGTGTGTGTGTGGGGGGAGTAATGCTGAGTGGAAAGTAGGGGTGGTATTGGTGGTGTGTGTGGGGTGTCAGATCAGCAAGGATCCATTTTTTTTACAGGTTAAACCATCAGTGAGAGATGGTTTTATTTCAGGAGAACTAAACACTGGTGACTGAGCACCCCAGTATTGGACTACTGTTCAGTGGCAGTAGGGGTGAGCACCCCCATGACACTATGTATGTAATGAGAACATGACAGCTGACCTGGAGGGAGAGGGGAGGGAGTGGTAGAGGGGTGGGAACTCTGATCTGCTTATGAAAATATAACATTAAATATGGGAAAGGGGGAGTGGGTGACCTTGTTGGCCCAGGCCATCAATATAATCCTATACATAGTCAGCATATGGTATACATGTACACCTGCCTGATCTGCAATCCCTACGGATCTTGTTTCCTCTGTCAACATGGCTTGCATCACCGAGACTTGGCTTGATGGAAATGTGGGTCCTGTTTTGGAATCTGCATTTCCTGATGGGTTCTCGGTGATTCACTGCCCGAGAGTGGACAGGAGGGGCAGGGGGGGTTGCAGTCTGTTTTAGACAGGATCTGGATCTCAGGGAGGTACCAGTTGGAGACACCAACTCCTTTGAGTGTATAGTGGGTACAGGTGCAGACTACGGGACCCTTCTCATCTACCATCCACCAGGTGATGGGAGGGAGTTCCTGAAGGAGGTTGCGGACTTCATCGCTGAAATGGTAATGGAGTCTCCCAGATGGTTAATTCTGGGGTACTTCAATGCCTGAATCAATGATGAACTCTTGCCATTTGGTCAAAACCTCCTCCAATTGATTTATTCATTGGGCCTGTCATGGGTTAATACCTCTGCAACCCATGGGGGGGCATACATTGGACTTGGTGTTTCATTTGGGAATGGAGATCTTCAATGTGGAGGTGGAGCCAACCGACTGGTCTGATCATCATGCCTTGTGGTTCAGATTTACAGCCCCCTAAAATACGCTTGGCCCTAAGGAGTCAGTAAAGTTCTGTCCTTTAACAGGGGTTATCTCAGAAGGCCTAATGATGGAGCTGGACTTCTCAGGATTTCCAATGGATAGCACTGACCCAGGGCCCCTGGTCCTGGCCTATAATAGGGCTATGGCAGGGTCCATGGATCTCATTGCTATGGTTCATGTTCATACCCCACTCTTCACCTGGGGGCTCCCTGGTTTGATGGGGAGGTCTGTGAGCTGAAGAGTCGGGGACGAAGATTGGAAAGACGCTGGTGGAAATCACCTAGAGGTGGATAGGCTTGGATTGTTAGAACACTATAAGATCTACCAATCAGCAGTTTCCTATAAGAAGGCAGAGTTCCTGTCCAGGTAATTGCTACAGTGAGGAATAGACCAGACCAGCTTTTTTGGACTGTGGACAGACTGTGTAATCCAGCCTGTCTATAAGCCAGTCAAGCATTTGCACAAATACAATGTGAGGAGTTTGCGAAATACTTCACTGACAAGGTATCCACCATCAGGGATGAGATCTGCCAGTGCCAGTCCATTGGGCCTTGCATTGATCAATCGGGTGGTACTAATGCCCAGTTGACTTGGTTCACCTTTAACCAACCGGCAGTCGTGGATAAAGTGAGGATCATCCAGACTCTGCGACCTTCCTACTGTAAGTTGGATCTGGGCCCTACTTGCCTGTTAGTGGGGTGTGTAGATGTCATCAGCCCAGTCCTGGCTCGGATAGTGGTGGTTTCATTAGAGAGAGGGATCTTCCCAGATCCCTTAAAGGAGGCGGTAGTGCGCCCCCTTTTGAAAAGACCTTCTCTTGTTCCCGACTGCCCAGCAAATTACAGACCAGTCTCTAACTTACCCTTTATAGAGAAAGCTATTGAGAAGGTGGTCACTCTGCAGCTGGATGATCATTTAACCAGCCACAATATCTATGACCCTCTCCAGTCCATCTTCCGGAAAAGGCATAGCATGGAGACGGCTCTTGTTCTAAATGATCTCCTGATGGCAAAAGATAAAAGAATCCATTCCATCTTGGTTCTCCTCTATCTCTCAGCAGCGTTTGACACCGTAGATCATGGGGTGCTGCTCAACCACCTGTGGTTTTTCTGTGGACTGAGGGGGGCAGTCCACAGTTGGTTTCAATCTTTCCTGGAGGGCAGATCACAGACAGTAGTGTGGGGGATTTATTCCTTGGCCCCTCGCTGGCTGCCCTGTGGGGTTCAACAGGGTTCAGTGCTTTCCCCCATGTTGTTTGCAGTGTATATGCTTCCATTGGGAAACATTATAAGACAGTATGGATTGAGTTTTCATTGTTAAGCTTATGCCTCTCAGCTCTACCTGTCTTTTGTGCCTGAACAGGAGTCTGATTCCATCACAGAGTTTAATAACTGCCTACTGGAGATACAGGAGTGGATGAGTACCAGTTGGCTTCAGTTGAATTATGAAAAAACTGAGGTATTGGTGGTGGACCCTGGAGTGAGGACAACAGGGGTTTGGGCAGGGAAACCCTCAGGTTTATATCTTGGGGGGGGCCCTGCTTATGGCCTCTAGCCAAGTGTGTAACCTGGGCATGGTATTTGATGAGGCCTGACCCTGAGGGCACAGGTGTTGGCTGTAGTCAAGTCTGCCTTTTTCCATCTGAGGAATATAGCCCGGGTGAAACACTTGGTTCTGCCCAAAGATATTCCTACCCTGGTCCATGCCTTTGTTACAAGTCATTTTGATTACTGCACTGCCCTCGATCTAGAGCTGCCTGGGGTGGATATCTGCTGCTTGCAGCTTATGCAGAATGCAACGGCCAGGTTGTTGATGGGAGTTTCTAGATCTAGCCATATAGCACCTGTGCTGCATGAACTGCACTGGCTGCCTATACAGTGGTGGAGCACCTTCAAGGTCACATTGCTGACCTATAAGGCCCTACACGATTTGGGACTTCACTACCTGAAAGAACTCCTGGTGCCTTACTGCCCCACCCGCTCACTCCAGTCCTCTGACTAGGGATTGCTAGAGAGACCATGGTATACTTAAAGACATCTGGTGGAACATCATTTGCCTATATGGCATTTACCATGGGGAATTCTCTACCTCGTCAGATATGAGATTGCCTGATTGTGGAAAGTTTTAAAAAAGAGCTAAAAACACTCCTTTTTAATCAAGTATATTCTGGGACTTGATAATTAAAGGTTATTTATGTTTATTCATTATATTTACTGTTTTTATATGGTATGTATTTAAAGCGTCTGAATTGTTGTAAAAGCATCTTGAGCTTGGGAAGAGCGCTTTAATTATTTTACTTACTACTTACTTACCTTATGTGGACTAATGTGATGTCATAGTTTTGTAGTTTAGCACCTTATGTATGATTTTATGTATAGTCGGGGATTAGTTTATAAGGTACTATATATATATTCTATCTCTATAAATATATATCTATCTATCTATATATATATATATATATATATTGTTTGCAAAAAACTCCGTTAATGCAACACTTATGGTTGCTTCCACAGTGACAAAAGTGAGAAAATTTGACGTTAGGGTTTTCAACCCTAACTCTGAATCCCCCCCCCATACACACATAACACACATACAAGCAGGGGATGGTACAAGGCAACACAACCAATCAGAAATAGACACCATAAGGTAAGAAAAAGAACATACGACTGTAAATATACCACAAGAGGTATCCATCATCATGGTTCAGCAATTGTATCACTTCTGCTGCCATCCGTGTCTTTGTGTGAAATGTTGACAAGACAGGCAAGTGTACTTTGTCACATAGGTGACATTAAAGTACTGTCGCATGGAAATTTGATCTGATTCCAAGCTGCTAATGATGGCATCATAAACGATGTCACATCCTGCCGGATGTTACTGGCGAATGTTTGATGGCCTTCATATTCACTCAACACAAGTCATAAGGGTGTCAGAGCGTGTATGGGATGAAGTTGGAGGGAGGACGATTCAGAGGAAATGTGAGGAAGAATTTCTCCAAGCGAACGGTGGTGGACAAGTGGAACACCCTGCCAGAGGAAGTGGTGGGGGCTGAAACAATCACGGGATTTACGAATGCATGGGATAGACATAAAGGAATTCTGGAGGTCAGGGGTAAGGGGCAACTGACTTCTAGGAAAACATAAACTGAACTTACAAGCTCAAATGGGCAGACTGGGTGGGCCATAGGCCCTTATCTGCTGACACTGTCTATGTATGTATCTATGTATTTATGTATCTATGTATCTGTTGTCGTGCTTGTCACTATCATACATCCTTCTTCAATGACTTGACAGTGCTGTCATGAAGATTTGATAGCGGAGCAAAGTGAGGCATGTGGAGAAATGCTTGCTTTGCTGAATTTGGCATAGCAGTTTACTCCAGTGCTGTTGTCAAATGCTGGGACAACACTCATCCCAGGCTACTTCTTTTCATGGAGGAGAGCTTGTCTGTTTCTTAGTGATGGATTTCTTCTTAGTGCTGTCTGAATTCAATGCTGCTTTATCTGTCTGGTACCTCTTTTTCATGCTAGAACCTGTCACTGTAGCATTGAACTGTACTACCTGCATGGGTAGTTGTATAAGAGGCAATGTCAGCTGGTACAGAATACACAGTCTGTTGAACTCTGCAATGCATCGTCTGTCAGCACATATTTTATGTGGTGCTATGCAGATGACATACAAGCCAGACAGAGTCTGTACACATGAAAGTGCAACATAAGCTTATGCCAGCTTTAAAGATGCTAGTGCCTATGTTGACCATAGCTGAGTCCAAGCTTAATCCTTATGACTTGTGTATAGATACCGCATATGCAACACACACAGGAAACTGTTTCCTAGTCATGTGTCATTCACAATCTGAAACTTAACAGTAGTCCTTGATATAGGTAATGACTGTTCAATGTTGTCAAACTTGACAACAAGTGCCTCTATTAATTTCTTCTGTACATTGTGCTGAAGTCAATTATGTCCTATTGTGTAATAGTGGGTGTAGGGAGAAACTCAGACAACAAAAGTAGGTGCAAAATACACAAATGTGTGTATTTATTTAGAAAAAAATGATAAAAACTTCAAAAAATCAAACAAGCGTTACACAGCTAGGGCATGGTATTTGTCCTACCCTCTGTGTCTCCTCAACCTCTCCCAGGGTTGAACTTATCTGCTTTTAGACTGGAGAGTGAACCTTTTATACAACATTTTCACATGGTGTGTGAGGCTCCACCTCCTAGTCTAATACAAATTGTTTCTAGGCTAAGGAAAATAGTAATAAACCTAATGTAACAACAGCAAGAATACATTATACTGGTGGTATTTCATATGAAAAATAAAGCAAATAAATAGTTTTAGCAGCATTTCCACACTGTAGTGCTACCCACCCACTGTGTGTGACAGTTCACCACAGATAAAAACAGAAGTACAAAGGGGTGCTAGCCTCTAAGAAGAAACCTGCAAAGTGAACACTCTGGTAAGCTACAGAGGCTGGAGACTAGAGAAATAATAAAAATATTTATTTATAGTCAGGATGAAAGCAGCACTAGAAATGCAGGTTGCAGTCCTTGCTTTAGCTTCAGAAAATAGAAGAAAACAACTTCAAGACTGTTTAGCTTAGAGCCGTTTTCTTTTGCTGCAATATGCAGGGCTTCTGTTTTTCAAAGAGGAAAAACATTCAAAAGCAGGCAAAGCAAGCTGAGCAGTCACAGAGAGTTTTTTCCTTACAGTGTTTCTAGCATGAAAAACCTCTGTGGCACTGCTTACTAAAGGATTTGTTCATTTTACTTTGCTCTGAAACCCTGTGAGTGTTTTTGGCACCAAGAAAACACTGGCAGGAGAAATACTGGAATTAACAAAGAGATTACAAAGTCCTGCTAATTTTAGTACAATATTTGAGTGTTTGGTACATTTATTTTACCATTTTAAACCCTTTTTCAGGTTTTTTAGGGATTGTAATAAGTTTCATCTAGCGAGTGACAGTGTCTACCTAAAACACAACTCTCAGGGCAGAGCTTACACCCATAGTGCATCGTTACCAGCAGCAGGACTGCAGCACAGTGAACACTTGTCATTTCCCTTATTTTTACAGGTTTTGTATGCTTTTTTGTTAGTCAGACTCAGTGCAGGGTCTCTCTCACGGACTTGTCTCCCAGGCTGCGGTGGGGGCACATTGCTACCACATACTGCACCATTCTCCATACCACGCTCCACATCAAGAATCCATCATAGCATGATGCGTGCGTTCATATAGACAGAACAGCTTATAATCCAGCTGTGCGAGACACATCAGACTTTAGCTCCGACAGTCATTCAGTCAGCTTTGCTACCAGATTATGAGTGAAGATCACGCCATCAATGGTGTCAACTGCATGCAGAGCAATGATTTCTGACCTTTGTCTCTGCAAACATATCGTTGTTCAGTTCAGCACACTGCTTCACCTGAGGCATGAGACACACAATCAGTGCAGTGACTGAGTAGACATTACTAAAAACATCACATGTAGCAGTCAGAGATGTACTCATTACTGATACAGCAGGTGTTCAACAGAGAAACACTGTGTCCAACAGTACTTTTTAGGCAAGATCACAACTCTGCCACATGTTTTCATACACCTCAATGTAATGGAACAATTCTCAAACATTGAGTCCTCCAGTGCACCCTATTGTAAGCAACAAACTGCTGTCCATTCAGCTGGTCCACCAATAGACTAGGATCCTTTTTCATATGAGAACCATGTTCCATGGCACTCTCAACTTCACTCATCAGAATGACAGGAACATTCATTGGAAGAGGAGCCGAAAGAGTGCCCTGTCCCTCAGGATCTATGTTTTCATGAGAATTTCCTGGGGTATCTTTCTCAAGCTGCTTCTTAGCTTGATCCATTTGGTCCTTTTCCAATTCCAGTCTACGATGTATGTTTCAGACTGTTCACTTTTGAAGGTCTCATATGTAAGGTAGAACTTTGTTCTTCATATGTTTGCGTCTCTTTAAGTGTAGTCTCATCCTCCATGGCTTAAATGTTAGTATTAGAGCAAAGTAGTGGTGTTCTTCACTGTCAGTGGTGGAGAGGCTCAATTTACAGTGGTCAATTGACCATGCTTTATTCCTTTTAGCAAGGCACCCAACAAAGCCTTTGACATTGTAAATTTCATGTTCAGTCAGGTACTACATCAGTCTTGTAGTCGTACTACTTGGCAATGTTGGTTGGTGGCAGATATCATTCATCATATTATCCTGGTGTGGGTAATACGTACGATCAGGTTGGTCTTCAAAATGTTCTTGGATGAAGGGCTGTGCAAAGTCAGTTCAATCTCATCATGAGACTTCAAACACACCTTCATTTCTTTTGTACTAATAACTGAGAAATTGAACCACATCAGACTTTGCGGTGTAATTGTGTTCCAATCAAACAATCACTGCCTCATGTGCTCCGCAATCCCTGTGAGACAGTGTCTTTAATCCCAGTGACCAGAGTTGTGAGCTCAGTGATCAGCTGGAAGTTGCATTATCATCTTCCCAAAGCTCAAGAACATGTCTGCTCATGTTTGCTAATGTACAAAGTGATGTACCAAACAAGAGACAGAGAGTTATCAGCAACAAACTGCACATCATTGTTTACCTGCCACATCAGAAGAAGAGTAGAGTTGCAGTCTTTGATGAACATCTCATTCTCCTGTCTGGGTAACTCATAAACCCTTTTAGTGGACTTTGCCTTGAGATGGTGATGCATGGCTGAGAACGAGTCATTCATTTGTCCTTGCTGGCAGACACACCTAGGGAAACCAAAACGGCACCAGGTGTACCACTCATTATGACTCTTGATTGGTTGATGGCAGAACTTCCAACAAAAATGCCACTGAAATTTCTGCTCCAGCTTCCACAGTGTTAAACTGTTGCATCTTGTCAGGGATGTAATAAGCAAAGTAATGCTGAATGAAGTATAGAACATCAGCTGCTTCATTCTCACCAGTATGAGGGAGCATCTTAATCAACACATGTATGCGTGGTGCACCTCTGCCTGGTATTTCATTCTGTATGAATAGTGCTCCACTAATCCAAAAGGTGGATTGTCCTTCTCATCATATGAATGTCAGTGTATGTCATGTTGGCGTGGTGAAAAATTTTGGGACAGAGATTGATCAAGTGAGCTGATCTCATCTGAGTGTCATTGATGAAACTCCGCTGCAATCAGCATTGGCCCACTCAACAGTTCAACTAACTCATCTCAGCTGTACTCGCACAGCTCAAAGAAATGAACCAAGTGGCTGCACCATACTCACGTGTATAGTTTCATGATCTTCGAGTGTCTTCGACACCTGTATTCTTTTGTGCCAAGCAAGCTCGAGAGTATATGATGTCAAATTCACCTGCAGTGTTTCATCCTTTCCTTCAGTTTTGTAGAACCTTACTGCTGTGATTCCATCCAGAGGAGTAATCAACCAGAGTATGTGTAATGGATGCAAGAGGATTCTAAGTTCACGCTCCACAGCAGGTGGAACAAGACATTGTATGTTTCTGGAATTTGCCATCTTGTTTAACACTCGTATTGTACTCTATATTCAGCACCTGGAACACACACTTATGTGCATCCAAATGACCTCCTGTACCTAGACGGAATAAATCTGGGAGCAACATGTTTCTAGTGTCTCCTCCCATATGCTATCTGACCACTCTTCAACCTGTTTCATCTGGTACAGGTCAACTTCTCACCAGTTGAATCCTTGCCATGTAGAGAATGAATTGTGTACTGCTCATACACATCTTCATGAGTGGCAACATTGACCTTCTCAGTCTTTGGCTTCCTAGTGTACACCACTCCAAAGTGAGTACTCATATCGGAGAGTACATCAATGTCAAGGTCAGCATAGAAAGAATTATTACTCTTCAGGTAGTGTAGAGCACTTTTCACTTTCCTCACATTCACAACATCTTGCCAAATGACCTTTGACTTTGTTGGGACACCATTAACTGGTATGACTATACTGTTTTTATTTGAGATTATCTCCACATTCCCTTTCAGAGGCAGTGGCAAATATGTGACAGACCCTTTCAGAGACTTTACCAGCTTTTCTGGACGCCATGTCTTGTTTTCTAGCACAGAATAGTTGAAACGGTTACATCATTTGTATGAGATCTATTCAAACATTCAGTGGCACTCATTAGGTGTCACTTGCTCATGTTGTTCAATATGACCAGTATCGTATGTCAAGTTTCAGCTTTGTCAAACAGTATTGATACATAGTAACTGTGGGTCTAGGTCAAAATCATGCTTTTAGTAGATATCAACAGCATGCCCACATGTCATTAAATATTTAATCTTTTCCAATGGCAGTAACTGTCTATTCACAAGGAGGTCTGAGGCACATACACATACAGTTCGCAGTTACATAGACAGAGATATAAAATGTAGAACAATAGGAAAAATATATATACAAGAGGTATACACAATAGAAGTTCATATCTATATATATATATCTGCAGTTTAACCTTGCCCTAAATTATGCCTTACATTTCAGCTTAATAAGTAGAGCCATTTGGTACTAGGAAGTTGACTTAGCGTGGTAGCCTATATACTTTTTTTAATTTAGAGATAGCTAGTGTTTTGTTGGAGCATTATACGATGTGGTTAGCTTCAGCATGGCTTGTAGTTGGTTCCAAATGTTTGGGAGGGCGATAAGACAGCTTCGCTTGCTGTGGTACCTGTCCGAACATCTTAGGATAAGGTTGATTTATTAGAAGTAGGTGCTATGCGAGATGTGTATGGACCTTAAATAGACATGCAGTTTGTGGAGTAGTAATTTGAGGGTCCAAATGCCAGCATGGTGAGGTGTCTAGTGCAAGAGAGTCCCCAATCTTGTATAAGATTGCAGTGGTGGGTCCTATGCAGAGTTAGTAATGAAGCAAAGAGTACAGGATAAAGTACATCCTGTTTGATAGTCTCTGTTGGGAGAGATAGATACTGTTCCGTAGTCACAAGGGAAGGACGTTGTTTGGCAAGTCTTTGTGGTTCAAGAAAAGAGGTCCTATTTCTAAAGAAGAAACCCATGCGTTTTTAAGCCTTTTTGATAGATCCTCAATGAGGTCATTAGGAAAGTTTGTTGTTCATCCACATCCTAGATATTTAAATTAGGTACTATCACGGGTTCACTTAGGAGGTAACTATAGTTTTTAGGTGGGTTGTGGTGATTTTACAAGGCAAGTCTTGAGAAAATGGTTGTCATGTTTTTTTGCATTTAAGAGAAGCTTGGCATTGATAAGATTGCTTTAACAGAAGAAGTCAGCTTGGAGCTTCCTGATCAGTTAAGGATGAGCCTGATGTCATAACTATACCGTCCGCAAAGAAAGTATGCTAGAGTTTTTATGTGGGAGTCAAGGTTGTTGATGTACAGAGAAAAAGGATTGGTCCTAGATGGTGCCATGAGGGACTGAACAAGGTGATAGTAGGCCATCAGCTTGACTTTTGTATCCTTCCATGAGATAACGTTAAATCACGTAAGGTAAGTGAGGGCACCATGGAGGCAAGAGAGGTAATTAGAGGATGTTTCATATGTTGATGGCCTTACTGAGTTCTGTGACTGCACTAGTAACTTTCTTGGTGTCCATAGAATGATCCAGTCATTAGAGACTTTAGCTAAGGCTGATGGTATTGTGTTTGACCAGCTGATTAGCCAGGGTTTAGAGTTAGTGCTTCTGTGATTTTTAGTTGGTTGTATATAGTTTTTCCCGCACATTGAGAATGGGCAAGATAGAGATAGACAGTAGTTGTTTAAGTCACAAGGATTCTGATTAGGAGGAAGAACAGGGCAGATTTCCAGCAGGATGGACAGTGGCTGTGTTAATAGAGAGGTTGAAGATGGTGATGGGGCTGTGAGCTGTTAGCCTAACTCTTGGAAAAATGATTCCAACATCGCCCCTGCACTTTTCTTGGTGTCAAGGATAAGAATTGTGTTTGACTTTGTGGCTAAATATGACAAAAATTAAACACAAATTTTCGAGGTCCAGGAAAGGTGCCCATTAAATTAGTGATGTTGAGGCTTCTCAAATGAAACCACGAAGTTTGAGGTGCGAAATGTTCTATTGAATCAATGATGTTGTTGAGGACAAAATTTAAACCAGAAAGCTTTTCGGGTTTCGTCAGCTTGCATCATAGCATGATTCTGCTCGCCCTACGCATTACACATGAATTGTGCGTCACAATATTAAATGATTGCATAATTTTGTTGTCAGGATAATTGACCTGACCCAGCTCCATAGTTCTTTGAAAATAGTGGTTCAAATTAGTGCAAAAACATTAGTGCACCAGACAATGACAAACTGACAGTAAACAATATGCAAACCCTACTTATGTGAACAAACCAACATAGTCATCATATCATTAACAAGGCAATACTGGAGTAATTATTCAGTAAACCCACAAAGGTCAGCTATGTTTTTTTCTGAAAAGAAAGCCCATATAGTACATTCAACCAATCAGAGTTCAGAGAATAAGACTGACACTTTTAGAGTGGCAGATGGCACTACAGTACTAATTTATGGAATTTTAATATTTTAAAGTTAATTTTACACATCACAGGAAATTCATTCAAACAGAAATCAAGAAAAATATATTCATGAAGAAGCGAAGAAATAATTCCATTTTGTTCTCACTGCTGAACTATTCCATAAGAACTGTAAGTACAACACAGAAAACACTTTAATAATTTCAGAACTTTTCTGCAAAAACAGCTTGTTTAAAAATAATTATTTTTCTATATAGCCTAGTACTACCCTGCATGTAGGAAGTCCTATTATTATCCTCCCAGGACACCAAGATGCCTTGAAGCCCTTGGAGCTCAGCCCTGTTGCGTACCTGATTGCAGCAGCTCAGGGGAGGGCAGTAGTTTGTTTTCTTCTATTGCCCTCATGACCACCCTGGACAGCTGTGTAGAAAGAGACCAACAACATAAGCAGATTCCATGGGAGGAGGGACATGCAGGGGGAGGGTAGCAAAGGATCAGATGATAGGAGAGAATGGGCTAACTGAAAATGCAAGGACCAGATAATGCTTTTAGAATATGCCTGCCTCAAGTAATTAGAAAAAGGCTACAGCCAACTACATGAGCACCATAAAATGGAAGTTCTCAGAACATGCTCTTATAATGAACAGATTTGACATGAGCAGCTCTTTCTTTTTGCACTTCAGCTAAACATAAATGAGCACCTAAAAATGGAAGCTCACTGAACATGCTCTTAAAAACGAACTGCTTTTTCTTTTTTCTTTTTAAACCGGATTGAGTTTGTCAGTTTGGCTAGGTTTCCAGATAAATAAGTAAGCTTTGTTAGACCAGAATGCAGTTTAAATAGGCTTCTGGCAAAGTAAAGCTTTTTAAACTGGGATGCAGAACAGCTTTTTTTTTTTTACTTGCTGTTTATCCCCCTGGTACCTGGCACAGCTTCACCGACCCATCTCAGATGCAATCCACCTTCAGGCAGCCCCATGTAGCCTAAGTTTTCCCCCCAGGCAGGGTTGGGTGGAGTGAACTCCCAAATCTTTTTTATTTTCATCAGGCATCCTGGTGTAGTCTCGCAAGTCGAGTGGTGAGGGGCACCATCCTTGCCGGTGTGCTCCACCAAGTCCTGATTGTTTTTCCCATCTATAAGCCCTGGAGTCACGGCTGCGCCATGACATCAAGGCACTTACGCAGACGTCCTGCCATGCTCAGTCCCCTTCTGTGGCATCAGGCTGCTATACCTCTGGCCTCCACCAGAGATCAGACCAGCAATGGGCCATCGTCCCCCCTTCCTCCTAGGGAAAGTGAGCTGTCCAATGGACACTCGAGCTTCCCCTCCCCAGCCAGACCTCCAGCTCCCGGGCTCATTCCCGAACCACAGTCACTAGTGCCACTAGCTGTAGCACCACCACTGCATCAGTGGGCTGGCAAAGTACAGCTTTTTAAACTGGATTGCAGTTTGACTAGGCTTCTGGCAAAATACATGTACTTTAAATGTAACGCATTTTTGGAGTTCATTAACAGAGACGGAGTAATTCCCAGTACCTAACAGAAATTGATTTGCCTAAGCTTCTCACCAGAAAATGTTAGAATTAAAAGCTTGACATGGAGTAAATTTGAAACCCAGAAAGCAAATAAAGCTGAACCTAAATGTAGTACTCCCCACAACAGGCACTGATTTAAGGGACTGCTAATAATTGAAACAAATCTGAGCTATTTCTACAAAACAGAAGGCAAAAAACTATCTGAGAGAGAGACTATTAAAACAACAGTTTAAAATTGGATGAGCATCTTCAGTTGTGGTGCCAAAATTCAAATCACTCTCAGGATGCCAAAATGCCTCTGAGCTCTTTTGTGTACCTGATTGCTGCAGCTCTGGGTAGGGCAGGAGTTTGTTTTCTTCTGTTGCCCTCATGACCACATTGGGCAGATGATTGCAGCAACTCGGTGGAGGGCAGGAGTTTGTTTTCTTCTGTTGCCCTCACTACCACACTGGGCAGCTGATTGCAGCAGCTCAGGAGAGTGCAGAAGTTCTGACCTCCTTATGGAGAAGGGTGCTAATAATTCATTTGCACTGGCACACATGTAGTAAATCTTGCTTTGTACAATGTATTCATGCACTCTAAAATTAGCAATCACCAGAGTGCTATCACTTGAACACGCTGAATGCACCTCTTCTCAGCTGAGCTGCCGATGGAGGTTGGTCAGCCTCGATGCACAAAAATATGAAACAGGCTGGGACTACAAGCAGAAGGATTTTTCAAAAATAATTTACTGAGGCAAAACTGGGTAGATAGGAACAAGTCAAATCCCCAGGTGTTTCATGCCACTCTAGTTCTTCATCGGGGAGGTTGTATTTGCATCCACTTCTCTCATTAGTGCAATGAATGTATCATCACTGTGCTGCACTGCTAGTGACTTTTCTCAGTGCAAACACAGCTGTTAAATGTAGCTCCTGATGTATTATTTCCCCTGATGGACTTCTTATGTTATACAAAGTGTATTTGTGAGATGCTAACACATTGTAAATCAGGTCCATTGTCTTTACTACACAAAGTGTTAAAGGCATATTATTTGATGGTAAATGGAAAGCAAGCTTTGTAGCAAAAAGTATTTACTGAAAATATTGACATCCACTTAATCTGGATCAATGTCAGCTGGTTTCCATCTGTATCCCCCCACCACCCATGGAAGGAGGCTGAAAATAGACAGAATTGCCTAGTCCTCCTTTCTTGATCAATAAAAGCTAAAATAAATAAAGTAAAAACAACATAATGCTCATACATGTTCACGATATGTGTCAAAAATGTTTATTACTTATTCCCAAAATACATAGCTACAGTACAAATATAGGTGTCCATGACACAGAAAACAATGAGACATTTCTAGTATTGAAATGTCAATATGAATTCTGATTGTGATGTGCTTCAAGTAAACAGGACCATCTTGTCTGTATCTAGATGCACAAAGCATCACCTGCTCTCCTATTTATTCAAAAAGACTACTTTCTCACATCAAGTGCTAAAATTTTGTATTTGCATAAGGAAAGATATGCTACATTAAGGTTAAGTAAATCTCCTTAGCTTTGTTTAATTTGTGGTGTGGTATTTCTCATGGTTTGAATGATCACATAAGGCAACACAGGTGTTGCCAACATTTTTGTTTTATTCTTTGTTACCTGGGTAAGGCCTATTAGGCACAATGCCTGTTTGTAGTAGTAAGCCTGGAGCACTGGGGATGTTAATTGACTTGCCCACACACGGTATGCAAGTGGAGGTTGTGGGCATCAAACCAAGGTTGGCTGGAGGTACTACGTTCATTCACAGCTCATTACTTTAACCTCTAGGCTGTACCGCCAGTTGTGAAACTGTCTTTCCAGGCACTGAACAATACCCACACACCAATGGCTAGAAGGGGTGCCCAAGTTAGAACACCAATGATGCATTGCACAATCATTTAAACCCTGAGAAACACCATGGGCTCAATTTTCAAAGCCCCTAAAATGATGCGAGGTGCTTGCATCAAACAGAATGGATGCAAGGGGCACTGTGTATCATAACCTGAGGCAGTTCCAATTTTCAGATGTTGGCTGCAGCAAAACCCAGTCCCTGTGTTCCAGCCATTCATCAGAAAGAAGGGTGCACCATGGTGGAAGGGGGCTTGTGGCAGAACCTGGCTGTAGCCAGGGGGTGTATGGTGCATAAACCAGTCAGGGCTGGTCTAACAGCTCATGTACCGCACTTTGGGACACTGATGGTGGGAGATGATCCCATGCCCTCCTGTATCATGCCAATGCCTAGTGGAAATATGCCCATGGGTTCAACTTTATAAAGTAATCATCTATGCCACCTTCTGTAATGACACCTATGTGTGGTACAACAAACATGCTAGTTGGAGACCCATTTATAGCATGTAACTGTATATAGCCCATACAACATGTTCTGAAGTAACTTCTCCTGATGGTATCAGCGTGTCCAACACTGGGCATGTTGTTCATCATTGCACATTTTGTGAGGGACACTGTTCCTACTAGTCCAGATACTGATGCATCTCAACACTTTACTGGCAACAAATAAGCCACCTGTTTCATCACAGTCATGCTAGGCTCTGTAAGCTCCCATTTCTGATGATGAACTCAGCCAAGTAGTTACATTAGACAAACTGGGTTATCCTCTGGTATAGATGGACTTTCAACAGTACAAGTGGGAAAACAGGCTATAAATGATCACAGCTACTGGAACAGGCTGTAACAGAGCAAACAAATGTTGTTGGAATGGTATTTACATTCCCTCACATACTGTCTTGAAGTGTAGGTCCCTTTTGCATTATGACATGTGTACCTACCTACTGTATGTGTGTCCCTTTTCTGTTGTTTCCATACCTCCATATAGTATGGTGTGTTGGCAGCTTAGCATAGTGGTGGATGTATGACTCTTGACACTTCACCACATCCCCAATGACACACAGTGGCCTCAGGATTGTATTTAGGTACCATGCATGCTAACACATTGTAGACACACCAAAACAGCTGTACTCCTTGGGATGTGTGCCACTGGGTATCCTAGTCTGTGCAGAAACCACAACTCAGATGTAAATTTGTGGACTCTGGCAGACCTACCACCAGCAATCCATGTTCCTTACCATGTGGCATGCCGTGCCTGCTGCTATTGCACTCAGACCTATTACCCAGTGGGTCAAACTGCAGTCCTACACAACTAACTGGGGCATGACTGCCATGGCAGCACTGCCAGGCTGAACAAGCCTGAATACAGCAATGGGCTTTACTGTACTGGACCAGCATTCTGTGTAATGTGTTGCTGGATTCCTGTCTAGTGCTTGGTACACATTCCCCTTTATGAACAGTGTTACCAGTCTCTTTTGAGTTGTGTGCATGGCTCAGTTCCTCAACCCAGTGACATGGCTATTGACATGATGGGTTGGCTTTCCTGTACCACAGGCTGACAGCTGCCTCTATCAATCACTACCCTATGTACCACTGGTTTGCCCCACGGATCCACTTGCAGCAACTCTGAAGACTTCGGCACCTTAATTGTTGTACCAAAATATGGCACGG